>OY728130.1:1192656971-1194033115 GCA_963277665.1 Viscum album | reverse complement strand
CCGGCGTTGAGCCGGCGAGCTCAACAAATCAAGAACAACAGATTTAAATTATTAATATTTAAATCTGTGTTTCGTTTAAAACCAAAGAAAAGAACTTGAGAGGAAATCCGAAATCACTCACCTCGAATGGTCGGTGATCGGAGATCGGAGATCGGAAGAACGTCTCGGGCGAAAGCGTCGTCGACTTCCGGGTTCGGCGTTCTTCGCGTTCTTCGCGTTCTTCGCGTTCTTCGCGTTCTTCGCGGAGAGGGTGGAGGAACGAAGATTCTCTCAAATCCTTTCCAAGGATTTTTATGTTGGTCTTAATTTATAAACATGCCAACACGAAACCGGTTAAGAAACGATCCATCAATTCGTTGAATTAATTCAACGAAAGAAACGACCCATTTAATTCACGAAGAAACAGTCCATTTAATTCACGAAATAAACCGCCCAATTAAATGGTCTGTTAAGATTAAAGAAAACGCGTCGGTTGACTTTTCAGTTACTTTGACGGGTTTTCGCGGGTGCGTTACTTAGCGAAAGAAACGGCGGGGCTCGTGCGGGTCCCACCGCACAAATATCCTACCAAAGGGGGTAGGATATTTCTGGATAGCATCCTATCCAGTTCAACTCAGTTCAAGCCGTCTTTAAGTGACTTCAAGTGGCTTCCAAGCAGCTTAAGTGAAATAAAATAAAGTTGTCGCACAAACTTTATTTTATTTCTGACTTAAAGCCGCAAAATTTAAAAACCACGTCTGAGCAAACGCAACTCCGGAAGAGGCGTTTCTAAGCAAATACCGGCGCTTGCGATTTCATCGGTGCCCCTCAGAATTCGATTCCGGGCACCGGTTCAAAAGATAGAAAAACCCGCTCGTCCGTTCACCTGAACGTACCCCGAGCCAAACTTCGGAAATTGATTCCGGGCACACCGGGCCTCGGAATCAGGGTGCCGTCTGAAGCTTGCGTTCTTGTAAAATTCCAAAGAAAATTAAGAAAAAAAATTTCCTTGAAATTTGCGGGTCTTTACAATCCCCCCTGCCTAGCCCTCCACCTGCCCAGCCCTCCCCCTCCCCCCTGCCCAGCCCCCTCCCCCCTCCCTCCCCTGTCCATCCCTCACCCCTGTACAACCCTCCCCCTACCCAGCCCCCTCCCCCTCCCCTCCCCCTCCCTCCCTGCCCATCCCTTTTCCTGCCCAGCCCCCCCTCCTCTTCCCCCCTGCCCATTACCCTCCCCCTCTATCCCCACTGCCCATCCATCCCCCTGAATCTCCCTGCATGAAATATATAGATGCATGACATGTTTTATTTAGATGCAGACACAACTAGGTAAGGTACTAAAACTGTTAGAAAACTTATTAAAATTTTGATAAGGTACTACAACTCTCTATATTACATATTAGATTATAACAGAAAACAAATCTAAAATCGGATTTCCAAATAAATATGTTCCCTTAAGGTATTTTTATTTAAGGTAATACAACTCACTGTAATACAAAACAGAGTATAACACAAGAAATACCAGTCAAACTCATGAATAATGTAATTATCACTATATCATTTACTGCTTGAGATGTAAACAATATAAACATCCATACATCCTATGCTGTTGAAGAGTTAGTTGGGGAAAAAAATACCTTCATCAACCTTGTTGAGACATAAATGATACACATCTCTTAATTTTCATCTCCATGCTTGTAAATCGAAGGCATTCATTCCATCATCCCATGCACATTCACCAATATTTCAGATCATCGCTATGCTGGGATGAGAACAATCAAAGTATGTCTAGTAACTCTTAGACATGAACCAAAAAAATCAATATACAGTGGAGTCAATAGTTAAAACATATCACCTACATTAATATGTTGGATGAAAGGGAGGTTAACTCCATGATTTTACGACCAAAACCTCCATTTATATAGTGTGTAAATGCAAATGAAAAATGATGCATGGTAGGGAGGTTAATTCCACAATTTTATGAAAACATACCTGTTGTAGAGATCTGGCACTTATTAGTGCAGGATTCCCTTGATCTATTCATGTGCAGAGTGAGTCACCTGCAATATATAAATAAAAATAATCAATATTCATCTTAAAAGATGAAGTTCGTAATAAGGTAATAAAAAAGTATTATATGAAGGGAAATACTACAAAATGTCTAGTAGATTATTTAAATAATATTAAGAGAACATACCTATTGTGGGGTGAGCAATACATCGGTCAAGATTCGATTAATGTGGCTACTCTGGGCGGTTTTTTTGACATCCACCTCACCCGTGCACTTGCTTTGTGTTTCCAGAGAACCCTTCAAGAACACATTCAGCTTCCAGAATGTTGATTCACCTCGGCATCCCACATACCAATTATGGCCGAAAACAGAGAGGAAACATAGCATTTTGTGCAGCAATGAATAGTCAGAAATGTCAGGTTTAATGATAGAAACCATAAGTGTTTACCTTAAACTGGAAGACAGTGCCCCATTGATGATTGTTCATAAGGCGCTGATGAAAGGTGATGCCCAGGGAGTGGTCGATCCTCTAATTGGCCATGGTAATCAACTAAATCAGCTGCAAATTCATTTCTAGGAGCACTTGAAGTCCTACTACATCATATTAAGAAAATATGAGTCTGGAGTTAAATTGGATATTTGAGGATGCAGTTGAGTAAAAAGAAAACTTGTCATGATGTAAAAAATGGTGTGGTAAAACCATACCTTTAGCGACGGTGGATAATTCGACACCGTGTCCAGCTTCTCCCCCAGCCCCTCCCCCTCCCCACCTCCCCCCTCCCCTCCTTCCCCACTGCCCAGCCCCTCCCCCTCCCTCCCACTACCCAGCACCCCCTGCCCAGCCCCTCCCCCTCCCTCCCCACTGCCCACCCCCCCCTGCCCAACCCCTTCCCCTCCCTCCCCACTGCCCAGCCCCTCCCCCTCCCCACCTGCCCAGCCCCTCCCCCTCCCTTCCGACTTCCCAGCCCCCCATGCCCAGCCCCTCCCCCCTCCCTCCCCACTGACCAACCCCTCCCCACTACCGAGCCCCCCCTGCCCAACCCATCCCCCCCCCTCCCCTCCCCACTAAATAGGATTTTTCTTTTGTGTTTGGAGTCTTCCTAAAACACAAAAAACAACATTAAAAAATTAGAGAAAGGAAATTTGAAAACCACAAACAACATATGAAACATCTAAATCAGTTAGTCAGCTCTGAATATTCATATAACTATCAGATCACATACCAATCAGTGCCTTTACGTTTAAAGAAAAAGATCAGAAGCAACTAAACCTTCTCAACACCTTCAATAGATGAGCTCTTTTGATTTAAAGTGGAGGACACAGTCACACTCACCTGATGAACATCCTCTGCTTGTTGAGTATTTGAAAAAGAGATTATGTGAATGCAGCCCCATCCCCTCCCATCCCTCCACTGCACCCCCCTCCCAACCTTCCCCTCCCAGCCCCCCCCCCCAACCCTCTACTGCAGCCCCCCATCCCAAGCCTCCCCTCCACTACTAAGGCCATGATTAGATGGCGAGATAATAATTTACACACCAAACCATAAAAAAAATGGAATGTGAATATTATCTAAAGAATTGTAAAATAACACCCCGATGAAAACATAATCCAAAATGAATTTCATTGCATAATGACATTCACATACCAGCAGTCCACCAATACAAAAAAAAAATTTAAAACTCCAACACAAGTCTCTATGCTATGTCAAAAATGGAGGGGATTAATATCCCCCCATCACCATCATCGTCATCCCCATGTACAGCATCATCATCATCAGTAGCAACATCATCAGCATCATCATCACCAGCAGCAACATCATCATCATCATCATCATCAGCATCAATTTCATCACCAACAACACCATCAACAACATCCTCACCATCTCTATCGCCACCAACTTCATTGCCACTAGGACCCTCATGGGAATCACCGAAGGCATTATATAAAGAGTTCATTCATGCTATACATGAATCAAAAGTGTCAGCAACCTCTGGTGGTAGTCACTGACTCAACATTGACATAGCTTTCATGAAATGTTCATTCATTATCTTACATTTTTCATGCTCCTCTAATACTATTTTCTTTGTCACATCTAATTTAGCACACGCACTTTCCAACTCAAAGGCCTTAGAGGCATTAGAGGAGTCCGATGATGACCAATACCTAGAGGGGAAAATGTTTTTGCCTGGTCTACAATAGACTCTTCCCGAATGCTCCACACCTAACACCTGACTCAAATGATCATTTGGCCCTATGTTGTCAGATTACTCAACCATGGCCTCCAAGGTAGACTGTTGAAATTATACACATATTAAATTATTAATTTCGTATAAATGTTTGAAATATATATAAAAAACTTACAATTTTTTCTTGTGTTTGTGAATTAACTATAGTTCCATCATTTCTTTTCCTACTGAAGCATAATAATTTGGCATGAGGTACAGGACCTTCAATACCCCATTCAGCTTGCTGCATATGAGAAATGCACAAATACGGATTACAACCATATATTATAAATGCAGAAAATTGGATTGAACGTTCCAGCCGCTTCTAATAATCGGGCATTGTAGTGTGCCTCAATATGTGTAGATATATCATTTCATCTTTGTTTTTTGTATTTTGCTGACACTTCCTAAGAAACAAAAAAACAATAAAAGTAATAAGAATTACATTTTATATAAAAACCATTAAAGATGGATAGTACCTTATACTGTTCAGTATTCCCATGTGTGATCATTTTTTGATATTGACTTTTTAGACAGTCAAGGTTTGTGGGTACACCCTCTAACTCGGTACCCACTCTGCTCCTCCAACCAATATGTAACTCATACTTATATGACCGCCAATACTCTCAATGATCACTCAACCTAGCAGCTTTGACAGCTTCACCGTTAGGAAAGTTAAATCAACTCTGCAATAAAAATGTTAAGTCATATAAATACATTACTAATATAAATATAAATTTATAAAATTTTTGTACCCATATCTGCACCAATGCCCTATCCTTGATGTCATCACTAATATGTCTCCATGAGACCGGTTCCACCGGAATGATATCATGATAGTTGGCTAAAGTATCCATGAAACTTCTACAATCCGTATCATTTTTACCTACCCTTTGATTTTGAGGATTGTAATCCACCATAATCAGAGTTTTGCGATTCCAGTCATCACGCATTCGAGTGCACCCACGTCGCCTACTAGAAGATCCCACTAAATAACCTAAGAGGTGAAAATAGATGAGTTAATTGAACATACAATAATACAAAAGTTAAATTCTATAATTTTAAACATTTATAATAAAAAAAACCTGATTCAAGCTCCTGAATTGGTTGTGAGGCATCTGTGGACTGTGCTGGATCAGCATCCTCCAAAAGAAGTATCTGTTCCATAGCATGCGCCGGATGATCTTCATGAAGAGGAGTAGAATCTGAAGGAACAGACTCAATATGTGTATGATGGATGGTAGGAAAAGGAGTTGGTGTAGACATGTCAGAATATGTGCAGTAGTTCTGGGGATATATGAATGGATATGGAAATTGTGGAGGTGAGACCATCGGTTGAGTCGGCATGGACATGGAATGGGAAAAAGAGGGTAAATGGGATGATGACGACAACATGTATGGGAACATACCAGGGGTCTCAAGTGGAGGGTAGACATGTGTGGTAGATGGGATGTCCACTGATGGGTTGGTTTGGGGAGTGGTAAGATGGGAGCTCCGCCTAGGTCTAGGAGGATACCTGCTCGGTCCCATACTAGGAAAAGGAATCTCTGAAGTTAGATATCCCTAAAATAAATTTGATCAAAAATATGAACATCATATTATATGTAACACGGAAGATAAATATTAGAATTATTATACTCACTGAAGACAACTCACGCTCGCTTCTAATAGGATCAAAATAATATAATCTTTTCTTACGAGATTTTGTAGTTTTCTTCATAATCTGTATAAGAATGAAATAAATATTTTTAAGCAACAATTTTTAAAAATAATACATACAAATTAGAATCCAAAGAAGATAAAAAATGTCATAACATCATTCAGTAATGATAATTTACAACCAAGTTATACAATTTTTAAATCCACATTTTAAACCCAGTTTTCTGAATTGAAATAAATATAATTAAATTAAACGAAACCAAACAATACTAAAAAAGACATATCATTCCAAACTAGAACAAAATTATAGTAATTACATTTCTACCAATCTGAGAAAATCACGTCAATGTAAACTGAATGAACTCTGAATATATATGGTTGATTTTATATATTACCTTCCACTACCTCAGGTTCAACATCATCTCTCATAATGGGACAATTTCTGTCATCAAATACAATATTTTGGCTAACACCGATGTGGGCGTCAATGGTGACAATTTCATCCCCATAATCATGAAAAATATGTCTTGGTATTACTTCATTAATGACACCATAATCAAGTTTCAAATGATCTTTCACATAAAACACTTTTTTCCATTGATGCCAAAATGTATGGTTCATCAGTATGCAGGAATCGACTCATGTCAATAACTCTAAATCCACAATTATCAATAAGTTTACCATGTCACATCATTAAATCAATCCATTTACATTTCATCAAAGTGACTCGACCTTGAGAGTAGTAATCCAATAACAATATTTTCTCAACCAATCCATAATAATACACATCTTCATATCGTGGTCGACTATCTGATGCACTGGCAAAACAATCTGTTCTAGCAGTTACATAACGCCATCATGCTGTGTTCTCATTCTCACCGCTTTATCAGCTGTAAAAAATTTATATCCATTGATTATTAAATATTTGTAGTCACGAACCAATGAATTGGGACCAAAATCAAACACTCTTAATTCTTGAGAAATGAAGTCAGCAGGTAAACTCAATACCTGAAATACATATGAGTAATATAATTAAATATATATCTATATTTTATGGTATATAATGTAATGTTCATACCTTTGATTTCAACCAAGCTGGGAACTCTTGGCTATGCATAGCCTCTCTCCTTCTCAATGGCAATGACTGATGAACTCTACATATACTTTGTTTATGTTCTCTACATAAAATGACAATAAATGTATAAGGTGTGTGTGATATGATATCGTATGAGATAACATATATATATTCAAATTACATACTTGATATAGGCATCGAACAAACCACAATTAAACAAGACTGTTCGATGTGCCATATTATGCTCTTCAAAGCTCAATGTAACCAATGTATATGACTCGAAAATTCCACCTATTTGGGGAAGAGATGGAAACGAGGGCTGAATTTCCTCGTACTGCTCATCTTCATATCTCATTGGTTGATTATGTCTTGTGCTCACATCAGACAAATACAATTAAAAAAATCCATACATTCTTGGTCCAGATAACTCCTCACAATGGAACCTTCTAGATAATTCTTATTTAGGACTTATGATTTCAAAGTGCACATATTTATCTCAATGGGGTACATCCACCAAAAAGTGACAGGTCCCCCAAGAAGTGTCTCAGTTGGAAGTTGAACTATTAATTGCAACATGCAAGTGAAAAATGATGGAGGAAATTTTTTTCCAACTCACACAGAATTAACAGAGCCTCTTGCTGCATTTTTATCAACAATGATTTGGATAACCTTTTAGTACAAAGGTCTCAAAAAATTTGACACAACCAAATCACTTCCACTCTTACATTTTTGGATAGCAAATGCCGAATTTCTATTGGAATCAATTCATGAAGCATGATGTGATAATCATGAGTTTTTAGGGATTTCAATTTCAAATGTCTTCTATTGATTCGTTTAGATATGTTGCTGGAATAGCCATCTGGAACCTTGATATTCTCCAATATTTCTAGAAATCGATCATTCTCTGCCGATGTCATCACATAAGAAGCACAGGGAACTTTCCATTTGTTTTCACCCATACAAACATGATGTTGTTCTGGTCGAATACCCCAATCAAATAAATCCCAACGAGATCAGAGGTCATCTTTGGTCTTCCCCTTAATATTTAAAAGAGTTTCATGAAACATTTCACATATATTTTTCTCAATATGCATTATGTTTAAACAATGACGTAACAAATTAGTAGACCAATATGGAAACACAAAAAAATACTTCACTTTTTCCAATTGTAAGTGACTTCAGTATCATCATTCTTCCTCTTTCGAGATTTCAAATGACCTTTCCCTAATGAAAAGCTGAAATCTTTCAATTCATCAAGCACATCACTTCCTGACATACGTTGAGGTGGTTCTTCAGTGTCAACATTATTATCAAACCTTCGACGATTCTTCCTGTATTGATGATCCATTGACAAGAATCAGTGATGCCCCATGAAACAAAAACTATGATGATATTTAAGCCTTCTCGATCATGTATTCTTCATACAAACGGGACATGATAGTATTCCCTTCGTGCTCGAACCAGACATCATTGCATAGGCAGGGAAATCATTTATGGTCCATAGAAGGGCAGCACGCATCTGAAACGTATTCTTTGAAGAAGCATCAAATGTATGCACACCTAAATCCCAAAGATGTTTCAACTATTTTTTTAAAGGATAATGTAGACATCTATATCATTACTATGATCCAAAGGTATAGATATCATTATACTCAATAAAGAGAAATGTTTTTTCATACACATCCATGGAGGAAGATTATAAACATGAATAAAAACTGGCCACATATTATGATCAGTAACCATCTGACCAAACGGATTAAAACCATCACATGATACGCCCAATCTGACATTGTTCACCTCAGCTGCAAAATCAGGATGTTGTGCATCAAATGTTAGCCATGCTAATACATCTGCAGGATGGACCAGCTCATCATTACCTTTAATTCTCTCAACATCTTTCCATCGCATATTAACTGATATTTTTTTGAGACATGAATAGATTTTGAAGTCTGGGAATCAATGGAATGTGCCACAAGACTTTCTGTGGCACACAAGATAGTGTTCCATCTTCATTTGTCTTCCATCAAGATGTACCACATTCTTTATAGTCATTACAGTCAGCTATTTCCTCCAAATATAAACTGCAATCTTTTAGACAAGCATGGACGTTATTAGTAGAAAATCCAAGCTGCTTAATTAACTTCCATGCCATGCAATGATTGGAGGTAATATCTGCACCATCAGAAAGCAAGACCTTCAAAAATGTAAAAATATAATCAATGGCTGTATTAGAAATAACATACATGGTTTTTCCATGATATAACAGCATTAAAAATTCCAACTTGGTCATTTTAGTACATTCTTGATATACTGGAGTTCTGGCATCATCCAATAAATGTTTCACTCTCTCAACATCATCGTCTTCAACATTTTCCTCGTGTGTACTGATATCATTGTCTTCTTGCACCGACATGTTAGCTCTCTCGGAATGATGCACATATGGAAACCGATCAAATATCATATTCTCTATGTCACTTCGTTCATTTCATTTATGAACTGTCAAAAATTGACTCGTATCTCCATGGTGAAACCAAGAATTATAGTTAGCTTGAAATCCAAATTTTGTTAATTGGTAACTAACTTCTTCTCGTATTAACCATGGTCTTCCAACACAATTATAGCAGGGACATTTTATACATCCTCCATCTGAGGCATTGTTAAATGAAAAATCTAAAAAATTCTCCAAATTACATTGAAACTCGGTTGAAATCCTATCGGTACGATACATCTAGCTTCTATCCATTCTATAACAAGAAAAAAATTATCATTCAATCAACAATGTAAATCATATTTAAAAAAATCATTACAATCATTTTTATTATTAAATTAATCAATGCATATTAGTAGCTACCAAAATATATTTAATGATAAGAGGAGTCCATGATTTAATTAGTAGCAATAATAAGAATGACTAGGATAAACCATCTTTCAATATTTATTTTCCATGTAAATCTAGAAAGGATCACATTGGATATCATTGTAAATCCTAAACCTGGTTAAGAAATCTGAGACCTATTTCCTTTACAATGATAATAAATAATATCTAGCAATAATAAGAATAACAACAAACAAATGATAAATTATATTTAAATCTCAAGGACAGATTAAATTCTATGTAAATGGTTTGGTTGCTTGTTTTAAAAGATCATGATCTAAACCATTACATGTTGTTCAATTCACCTTTAGATATAACTTTGAAATTTTACGTTAATACATAGTAAAGAACTTTATATTTAAAAAAAATATTTAACTAATTGTTTTTCATAATTTATGGAACATTCATTATCAAGATTTGAAGATGATTTCCATGTGTTACTGGTCATAAAATTCAGTATTTTAATTATAAATCATTCCATGATTGGTTTATAAATTATGTATGTACTCATATAATTATGTTAAAAATAAATTATAAATGGTATTTTCAGATAAAGCAATATATATGATCACAATGTGTCTTATATAGTCTAGCATGATTAAATAATTAATTGTGCACGATTTTCCAATTGCATTCAACTAAAATGTTACTGTACCACTCAATACAATAATGAATTATTTATTTTGAAATACAAATGAATGTGAATTTCCCATTAGTTAGGTTGTTCAAAATAGGTCAATACAATACAATAATATTTTGGAGTTTGTTTTAGCATGGTGTTTAGTGAAAAGGAAGATATCAGAGAGAAAAAAACTTAGACATAGAAAAAAATCTTAGTGCGTTACAATGAATATTAAATTGTTCCTCACTATGTCTTGTGATCATTATTTGTTTGAAAATCTATTCTCTTTGGATGGTATGAGTTGGTCTTCTTGGTTTTGTATCGGATGGTTTGCAACAGGTCATGACCACATGGAACAACCCCAAGAGATGATTTAGATCTCTCAGTTCATCTATGCAGAGTTTTTTGGATTTAGTCATTTGAGAGGGTATGGCGTCAGCCATCAGATCGAGACTGTGCTTTGACACATGACACTTGCTTGTTGAATCACATTACAATGGTGGAGAGCATCATCACATTCAAATGTTGTGGAGGGTCAGTTTTTATATTGTCAATCTGGTTTTCTTTTTCCTTGACCCTTAGGGAATTATTTGCCCCAATTCATGATGTCTTTGGGTTTTCCCATTCATCCCTTAAAATGTAGTCTTATCTTAATAAAAATTTGAAGGACTTCAGGCCATTGGAGGAGGTATGAGCTCTGTCAAGTGTATTTTGAGTCATCTATTTATCGAAAACATTTTCCATACATAGTTAGTTTTTTTTATAGTCACCCTCTTCTTCTGGTATGGGTAAAGGTTAAATATGCCACCTATGTTGGGGCCTTCTCTAATATCATCTATCTATAATCAACTGTGCTCTTCAGAATTTCATTGAAGACAAATCAGCCTTAAACAGTGTGGACCAATATCCTTGAAAAAGAATAGTAGACCTAATGGTCTGTGAGGTTGACCTCATTAGGTTTCTTAGGTTTTTGTATCTTGATTATGTTATTTTCCATTAATGTAAGGAAATAATTGTAAAACATTTCATTTAACAAGTAATACACTTTTTCCATCCGTTCCTCAAGTCATGGGTGACCGAGATCACTTTTTTCTTCCATTCAAGGGAGAATTTGTTATTAATGCCGCTCAATGGGAGTTGTCATGTGATTTACAGCGTTTCTAGTTGCTTGAATTGGAACTACTACATTTTTTAGGGTAAGATAAGACTTATCTACCTTACTATTCTTTTTTCCCTATGTCATGGGTGTCGGACAAGATTTGGCCTAGGTTTTTTAAATGTAATCTTCTAAGAATTGTGATTTCTCTGAAAACTCATAGAATCTACCTAGATAATTCAGCAAGATGAAAGGTGTTCGTAGATCATCCAAAATATTCCTATCACAAATTTCCATCCATTTATTTTTTGATAAATGTATTCTGAGTGAATATGTTAAACATTTCCTTCTGTCGATGAAGTAAGAAACTCAATTACATTCACATTGTTTGCAATATGTGAGGTAAAAAATTATTATTTACATTTACATGGAGTTTAAATGATCTAGGAATTGATAACGAATAAATTTACATTCCACAATGGATCCTACCGAAAGGTTGTTTTACTAAAATAAGGTTGGTCCTACAAAATTACATACAAAAACATCTTAGTTTTGTTTCCTCCTCCTGGTCTTAGGGGCTCATCATAATGTCTCTTTAGGACATGAAGTGTTTGAGATGTAATATTGGATCTCCCAAAATATCAAGGCTTTAGAATATAGTATTTTAAAAATTGGATAGGGTAAAGTTTTTATCCACACATTCGGGATATAATTTATTTTTGGGTTGTATGGGGGTGTTCCTCCCTTCAATGGATTCCATTTTGGAATCCAATGATTCAGTGGTGTTGAGGAGTTCTTGAGTATTATTTTCTAGGCCACCTTCTAACTACAGGTATTGAGAATGTATTGATGAGGTGGCCCCACCTTTATATCCCATTGATTCTCAATCTATGCTAAGACTGAATGATTGCTCTAATGGGGAAGATGTTGTCACCAAAATAGAGGAAAGTCGTAATCATTCAAAAATTCATCATTTATGTAAATAAATTTCATGGCTTTATACCCAACCTAAAATTAAAATTACACCGTTTAATTAATATTATCCATCTCCTGATGTATGTGATGAGAGTGTTTTGTCACTTTTTGAAGACGATAGCCAGCAGAAAAATTGTCCCTGATAGTTCCTCATCGATATATCTGAGATTCTATATCACATTCTCTAATTGTTCTAGTAGTTCCTCTATAGAGGTAATTTCAGTTCCCCTATGTAGTGATTGGCATGTATCCACACATTTCCCCTTATCCTAGGCATAGTTCCATCGAGGAGAGGGAAATTACTCATTCGTAGGTGCCATGTTCTACATATTTATCTGATTACGTGTATGTGTAGCCTTAGATTGTTCATCCACATCACCTACCCCTAAATGAACAGTTTCTACATCATTCCCCTATATTTTTAAATCTTGGTTGACATCAATTTTTATATTAATTATGATGATGTTCACTAAGGTGTATCAAGTAGTGGGATTTACCCCATAACTCTCCATGCAAAAGGGAAATTATCTACTGTTTACTCATCCTTTGAGGGTTGCATTAGGTTCATTTATCTGACCCATGGTCATATTAGTCTATTTTGTCGTATGAAACTTATGGTTTTTAACTTCTTTTATAGTAAATTCCCCCTACCTTGGTCTATGAATAGTGACCATAAGGGAATTTCCAATCATACTTGTTGAGATGAACCAAAATGAAAGAGGTGTATCTCATAGTGGGAGGAATTATTGGGATATTGACCATTGATAATTATCCTCAAAACTCGGGAAGATTAATTCATTTAGGGGTGATAATAATGATAAAAATTACCCTGGCCTATGGAATGGGAATGATTTGGGGCTGTTACTGGCACTTTTTGATCCCATTTTTGAGGATATAAGGAATCCAATCAAGGATTTTATGGATCCTAAGATGGAAATTGAGATATAAATTCCCCCATACCTAGATGTTGGTGTTTATATAGAGCCACAAATGATTTCTCTAGGACATAAGGAATCCAATCAAGGATTTTATAACATAAGATGAGTGAATTGTTGTGTCATTTCACACAAATTACTAC
Source organism: Viscum album (assembly GCA_963277665.1). Lineage (NCBI taxonomy): Eukaryota > Viridiplantae > Streptophyta > Magnoliopsida > Santalales > Viscaceae > Viscum > Viscum album. The sequence continues at coordinate 1,194,019,521 of OY728130.1, read as the reverse complement.
ATCATGTATGGATCAAAAACATCTGATCTATCATTAACTATAACCCCATTTTTATATATTCCATCGCCCATGAAATTAAATCTTATAAGAGAATATATTCTTATTCCACAACTACCTATTGATTGAGAACCATTTACAACTTCACATTCCAGATATAGAGTACCACACCAGTATCTCCATCCTATAAATAACATTCATTTTCATATATTTTAATTTTTATCATTAATTATAATATATTTATTTGTCTTCTTATTAATTTATGAAGATATGTATTCAGAAATGAGGACTGTTAGCATACATAATATATTAAAGTTGATATTTATGATAACCCCAACTCTATCATAAATAATTCCCAATTTTACTAATCTATAGATATCTATGTGACACTTAAATCAACTATTATCTACAACTTCAAATCCTAGATGATAATCATTACACGTTGTAACCCCTATAATCAACCAAAAATCATAGATATCATCCAATAACATTAATGGAGCATCACAAGTAAAATTACCTTGATTAAGAGATATCAAGGCGGAGGCGAAGGCCAGGAGGTCTAGGTCGGGAGCTGGGATGCGGAGCCTGGAGGTGGAGCCAGGATGCGGAGCTGGGACGTGGAGCTGGGAGGCAGAGCTGGGACGCGGAGCTGGGACGCGGATCTGGGATGTGGAGCCAGGAGGCAGAGGCCGGGGAGGGGATTCAGAGAGGGGAGGAGAGGGCCCGGAGGTAGTCGTCGGGGAGGGGAGGACAGGGCCGGGAGTAAGGGTCAGGGAGGTAGGGTTGAATGGGGGGGGGAGCTCCGAGGTAGTAGGAGCCTGATACTTTGTGCAGGATGATGTTTTAATACCCACGGTTTTAATAAAACCTTGGGTAATGATAAATAAAAACAACCTATTCCCACGGTTTATAAAACTGTTTGAATATATGTGTGGGGATAAACCCCATTCCAAGTAGTGATGAGGGATGAGTTCTATCAAATATTCAATGGATCAATTAGTAGGAAGACATGTGATGTATTATGGAAAAATTAATTGATAGAGATGCACAACTGGTGGAAATGATGAGGGGGATTCCACTAATCCTTTGGGTAAATCATACTCTATAATCAGTACTGTGGTTCTCCCAAGCTGACTGAAGTCTAGATAAAAATTACCTTCTATGAATTCATATTCTTTTGTCAGCACATTATTTTCTCCCATTTTGTGATGTAAAATATACCCATCTCTAATAAAAATTAATGAGAGAAATGAAACTTCTCATCCAATCCACAACAAAAAACACATCGAATCCTATTTTCTTCAAAATCATGAAATCTTTATATTTCCATAAAATTTATTTACTATAGGACATTATAGTATTCTCTTTAAACAATCCAATTCATTATCAATTGTTTATCAGGGGAAACTAACTCAAATTCCATCTTAACTGATAAGTAATTTCAATTAACAACTTATAAAGATAAACACAAATATGAAACTCTACATGCATGAAATACAATAGCTTAAATTGACCTTCCCTCTGAGTCTCTACTAGATCAATGATTCCCGTAATGATTCAACCCATTCCCTAGTATTGAAAAATAATATAGTTATCTAAAAGGATAGAGAATTATATAATTGAAATTCATTTTAAAATAAACCATTTTTATGAACTCATATTCTAAGGAAAATACTATGGGAAATACTTATAGATGAAGAGGGACTACTACCTAAACCAAAAAGTAGGTGAATGAGAATGATCTAATATATTCTTCTATATTTTTTAGGTTATAGTAGGACCATCCTCCCACATTGGAGTATTCTGGACTATTTCCCATAAAGTCTCATAGGATTGTGCCATGGAAACATATTTTGTAAAATTAAAATAATTCTTTGAGAAACTGAACATATTAAGGATAATTTTAATTAGTATATGGGACCACAAAATGGTTCTACTAGGAATATGCACACAACCCATTGTGTGCCACAAATAAAACCAATGGAGGTCTGCACCCCTACAAATTAATCATAGTCACATATATATAAAAAAATTTCAAGATCATCTTCAACTATATAATACCAACAGATTTATCATAAGAGCAAGAAAAAAATATATCACATAGAAAGAGGATACAAGTCTATCCAAAATAGATATCACAATAAAGTAATTAAATTAAATAACTAATATACATAAAAACAAGTATATATATGTAATGTGACCCTCCATGCCTATTCATGGTGCATCAACACATCCAAATCCCATAAAATTGTAAAAAGAAACCATGTTAATGGTAACATAGAGTTTCACTACATAGATGTTGTGTAGGGACATGGAACCTATCATAGATGAGTCCCACAAAAACACTTTTCTACCATGTCATAGTCCATTCAAAACAAATGGAGACATTTATTCTTTAATAATATTTTGTAACACCCTGATCTGAAGCACTAGGTCTGAGTTGGATATCCACATGATCTAATGAACAACTCCCAATATGAATAAAGATTCAAACATGAAGGGTATGTTTTAGGTACATAAGTGGATACAATATACCATCAGTGTCATAACCTAAATCTAATAATATGAATAAATATAAAATACATATATGTAATTGAAGAATATATGATAAGATGGAACATATGTCGTACAACAACTAATATGTTCCCAATAAGGACAGAAAAACTAGTGTAATAAGTGTGGGAAGATAAATAAATAAATTTATCATCAATATTATACAGTGTTCCCTATAATTACACATAACTCTAATCAATTTTCTACTTAACCTCTATTCATAGAGATTTTCCCCACACTACATCCCTTTTTATAAAATCTAGACATGCATTCAAATTCCCATACAAGGTGTGAGTAATAAACCTCATAGGACACTAAATTTTTTCCCGATCATAAGTTAACATAAGTTATAATAGTTTGGGTCAGGAAATAATAAAATTATCAAATAAAAACATAGCCACACATGTGTTCAATCATTATGTTCTAACTAAGACACCATGATACCTAACCTTAGATTCTTTAGAATGATGCTAGTGAGGATGTAAATATAAATCAACCCAATTTCAGCCTTTAATAAAATGATACGCTCCCCAGCCTAATGGTGTTCATTGTAAATAAATCTAAAAAACCCACCCTCATGTCGGTTTCACTCAGTAACACCATATGCATCCCCCAAATAGTTGATATCCCCATATGATCATCACTCCTACTTGAAATTTTTGACAAAATTTCATACCCTAACAACATTGAATGGAATTATCCCAATTATTCTTGTAACAATTGGATTATTAATTTCCAATAATGGCATACTCCTCTTTTAAAATATTTTCTATGTTCGAAACCACACTGTTAAATGAACATTAGTCTGTTAGTATTTTTATGTTATGATCCCCCCCCTCTGAGGGGCCATATAACTGAAATTTAGAAACAGGTTTTTCTAGATAACTAAATCATTATTCCAATATATATAGAACCCCATAATAAAAATATATCATATAATAGAACAATTATTAATATACATAACAATACTCAGATACTATACACAAATCATATGGTCTTATATCAAGCATTGATATAATGGGCCACTCACACAACCACGAACAACATACACTTAACAAGGGTATAATGAATGAACTATAAAAACATGAAAAATCATATATAAAATTCTATATGTTATATAACATCCTATATCATGGTTTCTAGAAACAATATAATATTTCATCTTGGGTTTTTTCTACCAAATCACATTCACACGCCAACCGAGATAAGATCACGTTCAAAGAACTTATTAAACTAGTTTCTCACAAATTAAAATGGTTTTTATAGTTTGAACCTTGTATGAATAAACCAAGGTTTATAAAAACACTTACCTAATGATGAATAATAAAAAATTTTTAATCTAACTATGTTGAAAGAAGAATAAACCCCATCTTTTGAATAATTAAAAGTTATGAAGTCACCGACAAAAAACCACTGAGAAGTTATAGAATAATATCAATATTAAATAGGGTTGTTGATAAACTAAATATAAAATTACAGTACTATATTATTGAAGAATCATTTTATAATATATAAAACTATATTTCCAAGATCTAATATGGAATAAGAGAGGACGGTTTCTAGACAAAAATTATTACAAAGGACCATTAATGAATCACAAAAATCTTGGAGAAGTTATTATAAAGGATGAAAGGATACCTTGGATTGACCAAATAGGAAATAAAATAAGAAATTCCAATGATCAAATAATCTCTAAGTGGTTCTCCCAATGATATTAAATACTATTTTTATAATAATTGTATGATCGTTAGAATCAAAAAATTAACATGGAGGGGTCATTAAATAAAGTAATAGGGGTTAAGAATGTATTAATAAACTCCTTAGGGCCATATAATTAAACAAAATGTGATTCTAATTTTGGTTAATTCAAGTATAGAGGGCATTAGATTCTTCCATTTCAAAATTTCATAATGTAGAAGAAATTTCCACTATAATATTCCCCTGATGGTAGTGGTTCCTAATCAGAACTAGTTGAAATGGCATAAACTACATCTTATTATATTACTCTAATCCATTTTATCCTCACGAAAATAACACTACCACTTTGTGAGGCTTCCAATGTTTTTTTCATTGAGATAATTAAGGCCTTCATCTGTAACAAAAAAATAGGGTTGGAAATTTATTTCCTTAGATCTTTTTCACTCAATGAACCTAATGACCAAAAATAAAAATTAAGCTTCATTAATCCACTCAAAAACCAAAAGGATTCACCCAATCATCGATTCATATAAAACTCATGTATAATTGAATGAAATAAGGATTATGATATTTTAAAAAACATGATTTGTAACTTTATAAGAGAATAACCATGGTCTTCATGTTATAGAAAAAAATGATAGAATGAATAGTGAATCTAATGAAGTATAATTTTGTAGGATTTAATTTGTAATGAATAAAGTTGAGTTGATCTAAATAATTAAGGATGCTATTGACTTAATCCCAAGGAATAAAAATATATTTAAATTAAGCTTCATTAATCCGTCAAATTAAGATTCGTTAAGCCACTCAAAACCCACTAAGCCTCACCAAATCATGGATTCAGATTAAAATCATGTAGAATTTAATGAAATAAGGATTACCATATTAGAAAAAAGTTAATTTGTAACATTATAAGAGAATAAACATGTGGTTCATGTTATAGATAAAAATAAAATAAATATTAATTAATTCAATAAGGTACAACTTGGTAGGAAATAATTTTTATTGAATAATGTTGCGTCGATTCAAAGCATCAAGGAAGTTGAAAAATTACACCCGAAGGATAAGAAGATATTTGAATTATTCAAATAGAAATATCAATATCAATATCAATAACATTAATATATCAAATTATATTTTTAGATAAATAAAATTAATTAAATAACATTAGATATAATTTTCAAATTCCATGAATGAAGTAAATGATTTCTCAAGATATATGAGTTTATTATTGATGAATTGATTCCTGATGATTATTATAATATATTAGGATACTATCTAGTGAGTAATAATGATCATGAAATCACTATATGAAATTTTAATGTTTAATATAAGGTTAGATGAATTATATTAAGAACCCAATATAATACAATCCCATGTATTGTTTCTATTGGATATGCTGTCATTGATTCGAGATATACTATTGTTTCTGAAAAAAAGGACTAAAAAAATTCACAATGATTAAGAATATTAATATAGTACCCCAAATACAAGTTCATTTGAGAGTGTTTAGTAAGGATTTTAAAATGAAAATTTTTTAATAATTGAAACATTTAGATATACATGCATTCCATTAAGAATATTTTCCTTTTATGGTCACTATTTATTTTACCGAGGCAATGGGTATTATGAACCAATAAATTATTTCTTATAAAAAAATAATTTTGAACATTACAGAAGATAAATTTATAGGTTTTAAATAAAATTTATTTCCTTAAAATAATCATATAATTTTTTTAAATGAAATTAATTCTAATTTATTTTTCATTTTAGTCAGAATGTTCACTATGCAATAATAATTGTAAATTTTAAATAAATTTGGATTTTTATTTAAAAGATAAAATTATTATTTATATAAATATACTCTTAGAAATAAAGTATAATTTTTTTACATAGAATATAAATATTATCTTACTGTGAAATATTGGATATTTTTTAACAATTTTTCATTTTTGTGTGGTAAAAGTGAAAATTACCATTTTACGAGAACCATGATTTTATGACATAATTATTATGTGAGTATGTGAAACGAATTTATGAAAAATTTATTCAATCCAAATTAAATTATAGGAGTCCAAATATGATGTAGAAAATATTAATATTAATTAATAAATTTATATTTTACATGATGGAACCATGAATTTTTACTTTCTAAAGTAAACCATTTATGTGTTACAATTGTATCATTTATTAATTATTTCTATAACTTTATTAATCTCAATTAAGTAAAATGTATTAAATTTTGAATTTATAAGGTATAAATGAGTTAATAGGGTAATTCAATTTTTTAGAAATGATAAAGTTCCCATAGTAAAAAAATGAGTTATCACAGTGTAGTTAAATCAATATAAACTGTTAAAATTAAATGGTAAAGTCATACGAAAACTAAAAACTCCAAAATTAAATGGGTTTTATGATTATTTCCATGATTAACCAAAACTTACATCACTAATTATCAACCAAATTAATTTAAATCAATGCCACCTGAAAGTGATTATCATTAATATGAAAATCATTATTATGCTATCTGTTGAGACCACCACTACTCTATTATTGATACCCACAGACTCTCTATTGAGTATCCCAAACAAATATATTAATCCTATATCATAAATAAATATCCATAATAGGAGTCTCTCCAATTAGTTTCTTTGGTTATAATTAGTCTCAATCTAGCTTAAATAACCTCTATCAAAATGTAAGGATTTCCCCAAGACTCTTATTTAATTTGTAATTCCAAACTCCATTGATACATTGTAATTGAATATAAATGTTAAAATATAGAAATTATTTTAATTCCATGATATTATCATCCATTTTAATGTTTTAAAATGATATATTATGTAATCCCATTAATTATATTCCTTTTTTGAGTTGTTATATTTCCTGATCTAACCAATAACTAAAAAACATTCCAAAAGATTTAGTATAGTATTGTGTCTGTGAATTTACAAGATGATAAATCCCTATTTGTATATGACATGTGTACATAGTTTTGGATCATATTAATTTAGAGGTTATAACCCAAAAAATTGTTCGTTAGTAATATCATGACCATCATCCTAGTGCATGGTGAAAGAGAACATACTAAAAACCAGGTTTGACACTCTTGATGGATATTAATGGTTGATCTACATGCAATTTACAAACCATTATGTGATACTTGTATATCGTTTCATTGGACTCTTAACATTTTAAATTCTTTTATTCGACTACCAAGACACCTTGAAATCTTAGTCCTTATGAACTCTCATTGGCTAAATTCTAATATCATTCACTTAATATGGGTGTTTATTTGTACTTTTAAAAATAAATAGTTATTCATTAATTTATTTCACCTATAAATATTTAATTTATTTGTGGAAAATAATTTCGTACCATAAAAGTCATTATTTTATATAGAAAAAATCTTCTATGATATTCCTCATTGAGAAATTATGATATGCATTATTTAATTCATTGGGAGATTTTCTATAAAGTAATTTAATATATGATGGAATAAATTATAATCTTATGTCAAGGATTGGGACATAGATAATATATCCCCCAAATGAATTGGTAGTTCTGATGAGACAATTCAGATGGGATAATGTTAGAATCCTTTCCTATTTTGTAAGATGTATTGTCCCAAGGAATTTAATATATGATTATTATATCAAATTTATTCATTAATATTAATATATGATATGTTGTTATTATCCAAGTATTTTTTCATTATTATATTGGAAAAATATTTATTTACACTCTCAGATTCATTTTTATAAAATAACGAAATTTATTATTTCATGCTATAATGTGAGATGTCTGAGAACAAGGCATTGATTAAATGTTTAATTTGTCCAAAATTAAACAATAAATTAACTACATGTTCAGTCACTGATATCATTTTATATATTTGATGTTATGTTGTCTATGGATTTATTATATCTGTTAGTTTATTTTGATATATCATAAATTAGATTTTTTATTCATGACATAATGTTTTATTTATAATATCATTTCTTCTACTCAACCCCATTACTAAGGGTCTGAGCTCACCCATTTATTTTTTTTTCATTCCCCTAAGAAACCAAGAATAAAACGAGATATGAAAAATGGTATTCCATCATAATAATATTGTTTTTTTAAGTTTTTCAAATGATTTATTCAAAGTATTTTAGAATTATAAAACACTTATATGAATCTGGTTTCTTAAGGATACTAAACTGTTGGAACCCTACATTGTTATATATGTACCAATGTAGAAAAATAACCACTTAATATACGGTATCAAACTTTTGAATGTTAAAATTTGTATATAATGAGATGATTCTATTTAATAGATAGTTTATTTTAGTCATTGAAGAGTGAGGAATGAACAATAATACTGGTAGAAACCCCTTACAATTAGAAAAATTGAAGCTGAATGCCTTACAATTAAAAATTTTTATGTTGAAGAACCATCCTAATGAAATGATTTATGGCTAAGGGATTTTTGTTATAAAATTTCACAATAATAAATATTGTTCATGATACTACATTCTCATTAGATCAAAAAACATGAATGAGTAGGATTTCAAAAATTATTCAAGAGAAAGAGGTTTGTTGAAAATAAAATTACATATAGAATAACAAGATATATATTAAGAATCCATTGGATATTTTTCTCTAAAAATAGTGGAAAATCCTACTCAATATAAATTGAAAAATAGCTATCTCATGAAGAATATATTATAAAAATATGGACAAATAGTTTTTTGGAATTTAATGTCCAAAATATCAATATTTTGAAAAATAGGTTGAAGTGAGTAGAAACAATAGAAATTATCTAGGATGTCAAATTAATGATGTTATGAACAATATTAGTTCTATTAATTTAAGATGGAATTAAAAAATGTGGTTTGTCGAAAAAATTGGTTTCTGATTCGAAGGGGAGTTGGATAAAAATCCATAGATGTTCACAAAGAAATATAAACCTTCCCAACATATAGGACATGGTATGGTGATTTAATACCCCCTCATTTCTTCAACTTATATTTATTTAATAGTATGAGAGTGAAATAAATTAAATGAAAATGAATTTCCATAATACTGATTTTGGTGGGTTTTAAAATATTTAGGATATAGATTCAAATTTCAAGAATTATTTGAGTTATGATCTTTTCTACATGTTTTGTGAACATTTTCATAATAAAGATTTATAAAAATCCTAAAAGAATAGTTTCCTGAAGTGAAATTTGAATTAAAAAATAAATAGTATAACACATTATTGGAAATATGTTTTTTATTTAATGTTTTGGTTTATTATATTGATTTCTATAATTTATAATTAGTATTACTGAATAGTTATTCATTCATAAGAGTTATTAATTTTAAAAGGTATTTATATTCAGTGGTTGAAAAAATATAAAGTGGGAGATTTTGGAGATTAAGAATAGATAATAAGTTGAGATTTGGTGTGTATTTTACCATCAGTATATTTTTGTGATTAATGGGGAATGTGACGATAATAAAATACAATGAATAAGTATTTTTGTAGAAATTAATTGGTTATGATTCTTGTGTGATCTTTTTTCAGCACATAACTAATGTTAAAAATCAAAAGTTACTTGATGATCCTTTTTGGACGATGTTTCTTCCATGTTTTTGGATTGATTTAAAGAAAAAATAAAGAATTTTGATGTTGAAAAAGTTATACATAATGGTATATCAGGTATATGTCACATTATTATGACTTGGTCAAAGATACAAAAGGTGTGGTATTGGAATAGGTAGTGAAATAACTTGGAATATCATGAGATTATGTTTAGGTTAGTCATAGTTTGTTGCAAAAAGACCCATATATATCATAGTTTAATGGAATACAGAAGGTAGTTAGGAAATGAGGCAATCATATTTGAAACAGGAATTTTAGAATCTTTATTATTTAATATATTTCCTTATGAGAAATTAATATAATCAAACATTTTTTGAAGAAATTTTCGTGTCTCATGTATGACTAATTTGATGGAAAAGTGGAATATATTTGTTTTAATCTAATTATCATAGAGGAAAAATAGTTCGTATTATACTAGACTAGGGAATAATAAAAATAGCATAGATAGAAAAACAACATAAGAAAATAAAAAATTAATTTTTATTAAAAAAATTGGTGGTGAATACACCATATTCCACCTATGGTGATTGTTTTGAATAAATTATAAACAACAATGAGTATTACACATAGGGGATTACAAGAAATTATTCATATGTGTTGAGTTTCAAAATAATGATTTTTTATGAAATAGGGAATGGACTGGAGGAAGAATAGAATTATTATCTAAAATAATAAATGGATATCATGTCATGGTAAAATGTTTTTTAATATTATTTCAATGTATTTAAATGTATTTGAGTTGAATATACCTTCAATTAAACATGTTGATATTGAATATTCTAAAGTAAAATAAGTCTTCCAAAATCTTATTGTATATAATAATATTGATCAAATGATGACCAATGGGCTACCCAGACTCTATATTTAATCTCTCTAAATATATCACATGTTACTAATTTTTCCTGGATGATCCAAAGGCTCAAATATAAATAAGAGATTTTAAATATAATTTAATGTTTGTTTTTTGTACAAATATGATTTTAATAATAAAATTGTTACTCAGTGATGATTTTATTTATTTTTCATACAAATTGAATAGGGATAATTAACATGTTTATAAAGGATTTAGAGGATTTAGAGGGTGAATATAGATAATATATTTTATAAATAGGGAAAAAATAAGTTATAGATGAAGAGCATACACTCATTTTTCATGTGATCATCACATATGGGTTTTCTATTAAGGAAGATGAAATTTCACAACATTCCTACATCTAAAAGATGTTTAAAAGTACTATACATTTTTCTGAGAAGAGTTTTTAGAGGAAGAAGGAAATAAAAAACATTGTGAAAGAATAATAACATCAACAATTTGGTTGGTCAATGTAGAATCATTTCTCTTTATATTGGGGAATAGTGATATTATATTTTTTTAATATAATTTCAAGGATAAAACCTAGTAATTATATCAATAATATTGATTCAAGAAGACTTGTTAGTATCATTTTCTCATAAACATTCAATGAATATATTTGTTAATTTTGAGTGATTAAACTTTTATATTATGTGTTTTTGATTGATTTCCTTCCTTAGTGTGTTATAAGATCGATACTGAGATCATTAACTTTATCATGTAATTATGGTTGCTTTTATAAAAAATAATAAAAATGAAAATCCAACATTGGTTACTAATTCCCCACCTCTTAGTTAACCAACCTCATACACTTGGTCCATCATAGAGATATTAATAATTTTTCAAGTCATTGGTGGAATGGGGTTGGGAATATTTTTAAAAATGGATAAAATGTCATCATTATTCAATGGGAAGATCCATGATTATGTATAAATTGAGTATCCTAAGGAATTATTTCTTCCAGAATGTAATCTATTTTTTTAATATGTTGTAGAATTTTTTTAATCCAATCTTTGAGGCATGGTACTTGATGATTATATTATGTAATAGAGTAAATTTGTTTAGAAAATGATGAGTGGATAATGAACCCATTAGAAAATACAGTATAAAAGTATATATAATTTATATTGTCAATATAGATTATATTATATTTTTTAGAAACTTTGAATATGTATGTAAGTTTATTTGAAACTCAAATAGAGGATTTGTTTGAGATATCAATATTGAGAGAGATAATGTATTCCTTGGGTCTCCAAATTATGAAGAGTAGGATTATATATTCATTTATAAAGAGAACTACTATTATGAACAATGTAAAAATATTTTTATGGATTAATAATGGATGTTTATACTCTTATAATAGTGGGAATAAGACATTACAAATATGATGAAGTTACAAAGGTGAATCAAACATTTTTCAGAAAATATATTTACTAGTTAGGCAGTTTGACCACTTTAAGAATATAAATAATATATAAATTATTTTTTGGTTATTAGAATAAAATTTCATCAAATTGATCTCAGTTTTCTATATATATGTATATTTAAGGTACATTAATAGTAATATTGACCTTCATCTTACATATCACAAAAAATATTTGTGGTATCGATATGGATTTTTTGATAGGGATTGAGATAGAAACTTTAATGTATGAAATTTTAAATTTAGTATATTATTATTATAAGGGGACTTGTGTATGGTTATAATATGAAGAAGAAAATTAACGATAAAATGAGAAAAACTAAAGTGGGGTATATATTTGCAACTCATGAAATAATTCCATTGATTTTGATAATAACTCAACATGAAGAAACTGATGTGGGTGTATAGTTTTCATTACATATGGGATATGATTATAAAAGTGGGATAAATATTTTAAGTAATATAGTATAAAATTATTCATCATGGAATATAGTTATTATGCACCACATCAGAAGGGAAATGTTTAATAAAATTATGTTGATGTCATAGCTTATTCCCACTAAGAATAAATTAAAATATAACATTATGAATCTATTTACAAAGGATGTATTCTTGATTTTGTGGTTGATTATTGGTATTCAAAAAAATTATTCTTACAGATTAGATATGATTCCTTATTATCTCTCTTATTGTCTTTGTAATTTTATTCTTAAATAGATTCAAGAAACAAATAGATTCAAAGAGTATGTTTTCTATATTGGGTAATTATATATTTAATTAATGTTTTATTTCCAAAGTGGAATGACTTTAGATTATCATTTATGATTTGGTTTACTGTGTCGTCTATTTTTATACTGGTTAAATATTCAAAAACATATAATTTTTTGAGTATGTGTTCAGAATGATTGGTTTGGAAAAATATTGTATGAATTTTTAAAAATTTAATTGAGTTTCATTATAGAAAAATGGGTTTTTTAGAATTGTGTTTGAGTAACCCTAATGTAAATCATATACCTTATTAACCACATTTCAAGATTCAGACATTTTTTACATAAATTTTCTTATTATGACTAGATATATGATCTAGGTTTTATATTCCACTAAATTCATTCATGTTTGTTTGGATAATATTTAGAGTTGGAGATTCCTATAGTTGAAATTGATGTGGATATGATTTGTGACTTTTTTTTGTTATTTATTTTTATTATCTTATTAAATATATTAATCAAATTCAATCTCTTGTAAATCATATACATTGATTTATTGTGAAGAATATTTGATCAAATTGTAATATTTTTAAGAGGCTAATGGTGTAAATAGATGTTCTAGATAATTTAATCTACATGTGAAAAAAACATTCCACATTAGAGGATACCAATACCTTAAATATGATTTTTTGAAATAATTCTCCATGATGTGAAGAGCATAAAAAATTTGAAATACAATAGATTTTATGTTCACACTATCTAGTATAGGAATCAAGATTTCACTTTGAGGGAGATTATTAGGAATTAGTTTATTATATTACACTATAATGTATTGGGTTATGAAATATAAATGATACTATGGACTGAAATATTTGAGATGAGATTTAAAAAATAAGAAGATCGAGACATAAAAAACTTGAATTTTAAAAATGGGTTTGAGAGACATGGGGGATAAACATAGGGACTATTCTTTAAAGAATATAATTTCACCCCAATTAGAATGATCACAAAAAAAGACACAGTTAAATGATTTTTTATTAAAAAAAATTGATTCAAGTGTTTTGAGGATATGGAATCATGGATGAATTAGATGATACAATAATTTATCATTTAAGGACTCTAAAACAAATAAAGGGTGGTTATAAAGCAGTTATTTATCCATTAGAATAATGATATTTTATGTAATTTTTTCATGTCAAATAAATTTAATTTTTTTGATAGCTTGAGAAACACCCAGAACCTTAGTCAAATTGAACTGTAACATAGTATACCATTATAACCAATCAATTAAATTAGTGGTATAAATTTTAATTATTATAACGAGGTGATTTCATATATTTTATATTTATGAAAAAATTACAATTATAGAATTATAATATCATTTATACCTTCTAAAATTTCTATTTTATAAAAAATATTTACGCCGCTCACATGTACATGTGGACTACCACATCTAGGAAGAGATGCAATTTTTTTTCATTTCATAGATTCAAGGAATGTAATGAACATAGATTTGATAAAAATATATGATTTATATTTTATATTAATGATTCTATAAAGGTGAATTAATATTTACATTTCCTTTATTACATCAGTCAACAAGAGTGATCAATATTCAATCATATGTATGGGTTACTATATCCATGGGTAATGTAATTCATTTTTATATCTCTATATTTTATGGATGATTATATATATAATGAATATATATAATATTTAAATAATTATTAAATGTTTGGTGATGGTGAAAACAAGATCAATGTATAGGGAATAATACTACTAAGCCAAAACATACATGAAGAAAGGTACACTTATCAAACAAAATAATGATTTCACTGAAGAATTTCTAAAAATAGTTGATAATAGGTTAGTATTAAATCATATATATTTTGATATATATTCTTATGGTTATAGAATATATTTAAAATAATTATAAATCTATTATAGAAGAGGATTGAACACATATATAGGATGTCAGGCCCAATGTAATAGTTTAGTTCACAACCTCACCATGACTTGAGATTATTTATGTTTAAGACTCTATTTTGAGAATTAATTTATCCTTCTATATTATAGAAAATCAATTTTTAGCCTCTTATTATTTCTAAAAATAAAATATTTCCTTTCATTTTCCCTCTCTCTCTATACTTCTTAGAAATAAATAATATTATTAAGGAAAACTACATTTGTTTTTCTACTAGATCATGAATATTTTTTTCATATACATATATTCAATGTAATTTTATAAATAATTTTTATATTTTTTAACAATGATTTATTTTATAAATTTTTATAAATTTTTTACCTTTTACAAAATTGATTAAAATAAATGTTCATGTCTTTTATCAAATGAGGTACATTTGAATTTTTAAAAAAACTATGAATGTAATATTTTTTTTAACTATCAAAACATTAATGGAATTTCAAAATTTGATGACCACCAAATCGTATAAAGATTCTATTAAATTTTCCAGAGGTTCTTTTCAAAGAAAATGATTTACATAATAATTTAGAAATTTTTACACTTTAAATATGCAATTCCAATTATAACATGTTCTTTCTCTCATAAAAAAATTCATGTTATATTTATAAAGTATTTTTATATATGTCCACATACATTATTTAATTTTATTAAATAACAAGTATATAATCAAATGACACCATCAACAATATTTCCCTTGAAATTTTATTATTGGTCTTTACATGGGAATGTATTGAAATTTAATATACTTGTTGTTCCAATAAAAAATATTTTTAATATTTATGTAATGTTGATTATTATGTACTATTTATTAATATGATAATTTCATTGAAAATATTATGTGATTGGTGGCATCTAAAATTACATATCCCGTTAATTTATCATTAGTGAACAAGAGACAAATGTTTTTGGGAATTTGGGTAAGGACTTAACCACTAATTTACATGTCTTTGCCTAAGGCCTTGATAGTAAGTCCATGATTTTCAATACAATTAATTACATCATTATAAAATATGTTATCGATGTCTTTTTCAATATTTTAATAATTACGACATCCATGGATATGTTTTGAGATCATATTGTTATTTATATGGAATTATTTGATCATTATGTATTCCTATAATATTATTCATTAAATATATATTTTTTGATATATTCCATTGTATGAATATCCATACTAAGAATATATGATGAAACATTTCTTATGGTTACTTTTCCTAGGATGATAAAAAGAGTATTATGATTTATATGTAATGATATTCTCAGGGGAATAATGATGTTCTCAAATAAAATACAATTTCAAATATTAATTATTCTAATATAATATCTTATTTATATAGGTATATAGTTTTCAAGGAAAATAAATTGTTCAGTATGTTGGGATGATATTTATTGTATTTGTGCAAGTGTAAAATATTATCCATTGTCTCTGGCTACTAGAGTAAGGGAATCTATAGTTGGTATTAGAGTTTGTTTATTAGAAACATTTGTAACTATATGTATGAAAACATATATTAGGGAACATAATACTATGCACAACCATGAGGAAATGTCTATGAATACCATAAAATCCTATTATATTGGTAATGTATAGAAAAATATTTTTTTCCTTCAAATACATCTCCATACGAAAAAAATAAATTGATATGGTTTTGTCATTAATGCATCAAGAGGTAAAAACCCTAAAAATTATGGGTAAATTATATCTCAACTATTATTATGGTGCATAGTGAGTGTGCCCATAACATACACCTTGTTGACACTGTTTCCAGAAATTCGTTGTTTAATTCAAAATTTCCTAACAGTCAACTATGAATGATCTAAAAAATATATTTGTCATTTCAGAATATTACAAATGAAATCCTGTTTATGATTCTGATATTAGTAATGGTGATGTTTTATATTTATTATATGTGCCTAAATTGTTTTAAAATTATACATTATGATTTATAAAATTATAATGAATTATATTCTTTTCCATTATTTAGAAATGATATATATCTGAAGGAATGGAAACTATACCAACACATATAATCTATATAATGATATCCCACATGATAATGATAATGGAGCAATAGTTGGAACTAATTTTTTTAACTATATTAAGTAAAATGAAGCATCTTTTAACTTGTAACAATTCCTGTATTGAGTGACCTATAAATAAATTATATTGTGTAATAATCCTATGACATTTCATGAGACAAAACCTCTATCATTCAAAAGAACCACAAATCTATTTGTATTTTAGTGATGGATAAGTTATTTAGGAAATATTTTTACCATTTTTAGAATTAATGAAATGGATATGGTTATCAAGGTTCTTTATCATCTATTGAAGAATGTATATCAATGGAGGACATTGATTCAAAACACTATGGATAAAGAACAATTAACGATCATGGAACCCAAGGAACTTAATATACTTTTCTATGAATATTTTTTAAGTTCCTACATTAGTTCGAGATCACAGATATTGAGAGGTATTGAATCAGTTCACCCTTTTCATCTTATAAATTTATATTTATAAGTCAACCTATATTCCTACTTAATTCCTCAAAACTCTACTATTTAGTATGTAAAACCAAATCCAATAATTTTTCAAATAAAAAGTCATAGAACATAAGTATTTATAAGGTTATGTATATAAACCAACTCCTTATCATGTTGGTTATTCAAACCAAAATAGATTATCCACTATAATATTATCAATGATTATAATTGTTTAGATAGGAACTAGTTATACACCATAGTAGTCATTCCTGTAGTTGATCATGCTTATACACAGCATACTAAAATTCTACACTAATTCTATAGTCTGTTATACCCCCAACCATTTTGTTCTACCCAAGACACATTAATAAATAGTTATACCACTAGTCACATGTTCCTTATCTTCTATAATGATCCACTGTAGGGTGGTATCATTATATTACTCTATCATCATTCTAGATCACACATTATTTTTTACCCTTAATGAAAATTGTAGCATACTGGATATGATCAAATTTCTCTTATCACCTATATCTTATCAGTTTTTTAGTGAAACACTACTCAAGAAACTCTTCTTTGAGATAATGTATTGACCACAAAAATATCATTTTTTGAACACAAATAATTCAAGATTATTTTATACAAGAAATATATGTCATAATTTAAATTATGCATTCCTTCTTGATTTAAAATTTTTAATTCAAAAATGAATCAAACAATGTGTAATTCATGAGAAATTCACATAAATATTAATTATTTTTATTATTTTATTTTCCTTATAAATTAAATTATTCAATATCAAAATATTCCAAGAACACTTTTATCTTCCACATTGAATTTTCCTTCTAACCACATTATATTTATCAATTTTAATATGTAAGGTGCATTGAATTTATAGATTTCATGATGGTATTTTCTCCTAATTTCATCATGTAAACATGCATGGTTCAATTTATATTTCCACTTTCAAGCACATGGTCCTTGAAAAATCAAGATAAGGTATGCAATTTTCCTTTATTCATTCACATATAGTCTTCATGTTTGTAATCTAATATCTATTTTTTCCTTCATGTGGAATGTGTGTGTTCAAGGGATTCTTCTCAAATGTTTTCATGTAATTTAAAGGTTATTATCATTTTTTCAAGGTTCTTAGTTTAAGAGATTTGTGTGAATGGTCATGTGATTCATCCCTTTATTAAATGAGGGAAAGGAGTCATCCACTAGTTTCTATTCATAAAATTAGATTATTGTTGTTCGGTATTAACAAAAAAGATTTTTTGTTGGATACTTCTTCGTGTGATTAAATAACATGAGATTTTCACCTTATGTTCTTAATGGGATAAAGTAATTTGTATATTTTATTTTAATGAAAAGATCTTTAGGTGACGTATTGACCATCTTCCACTTTCACCCATTGAATATATTTATAGAATAAAACATCCAACACATTATTCACAAAAAAGTATAATATCATATAATAATGGAGGTCAATAAATGACATCAATATTCAAAATATATTTGTGGTCCATTGGATAATGAATTTCTCAGGTCATTTAATTTAATGTGTTTCTAAGTTGATCATGTGATCCACAAGATAAATTTACCTTTCTCTTCACCAATAATGTGATACCTTAGTGGAAATCTTGTAAATCCATATTGATTTTTAGTATGCGTTCACATTATGTTGCATTATGGATCAGTGGAAATATTATTGATACTCTTGAAACATTCACCTAACAATATTTGTTAATAAAGTAAGCTACACACAGTTACAGATAATTTATTCTACATGTGGAGATACAATGCGATTTCATTAATTCTTAACTTAATCTAGATAGTATCATATAATATCATTTTTCAATATTTTTTAAGGTTTTAATTTTTTTCATGATATGATTTATCCCAACGTATCTCTAAATTGAATAATCAATATAAGTACAATATGGTGTTTTATGAATGGATAATGTTTGATCGATCATGATTCACTGTTTTGATTTGATCCATGGGGAGGACTATAATGCGACTTTCACTTATATAATTACCTAGTGTAGTTTTTTCAAAAGATGAGAGGTTAAAGTGGATTACCTATGTATATGTGATGGGAAGCATCCATTAAAAGGTAGATACGATTTTGATCAAGTGTTTCAAATTATCTCTATCATTTCAATTGATGGTGAAATAGTGGCCTCATTTCTAGTGTCCCACATATAAAATTACTGTGTTATTTTTATGCATAAAAGTATATCTTGATCGGGTATCCATTCGAGCTTCCATTTGGACATGAGTACCAACACACACATGAACTGCACACCATATGGGTTGGGCCTCTCATACACTAGAACACTGTCATCATGGGCCAACCTATGTGCCATCACTAGGGTGGTCTCCCCTATGAGACTTATAGACAAGCCTATTTAACTGCTTCCAAGAAAGATGCATGCACTGATTCACCCACATGGTTGAGGTCTTCCACCCAAATGTGTGTGATAAAGTTAATTCATCTGGGTTTTAGTAGATGGTAATGTTTATTTATTAAGCTCCCAAATAATATGATTCCATTATATGGTGTATAATATCAAATCAATCCATTATCACCCTCAAAATTCCACACCACTTCTCAGTATAACACTTAAATAATCCTCTGGAAATTACTAATTTCCATGGACTTTATTCATGTTTAAAATGTTATAAAAAATGTTTCATCCCTGAAATAGGGCCTCATCATTTAGTAAAATAACAAAAAATGTCAGATTTCACTAGCAGAAGTTCACAATCATGAAATCCAATTCCATCACATGAATCCATAACAATTATCTAAGATTGTTAACTTCTTCCAATCTCACTAAACACATATTGACTCATCATTGACTAAAAATGAAACACATAGGGTAAGAAATATCCCTCTTTGTATTTTATCATCAATATCAACATATACCATAGAGGTCAACATGTGGTTATGACATTTTCCCCATATTGGAAATCATGTGAAAAGGGTATGTGGTGTCTTCTAATAACATATCTCTTCTAAAAAATAGGTTCTCCTCTATTTTAGAACTATTTATTGAATACTTATCATATTGGGATGATATCACATGGCTCTCCTTACATAGATCCTTTAGTTAATCACAACTATGTCTTCATGGGTCATCTTAGTGTAGAAAACAAGGGAGATATAACCAATGTGGTCTATGGTGTTCCTAAGACACCATGAATATAAAATTATCCTAAGAATATTCAATTATTATATTCAAGGCAGAAAATAATTATAATTTAAAATTAAATGATAAATCCTGAACACAAATTACAAAACATATAATAATTTTTTAGTGAGAATGATATAACTCAAACTTTTCCTTGTCTACTCATCAACCAAGAACTCCCCATAAATTGATATAATTAATACAATTAATGTTTTCAGATTAATGTGTTATTTTTATGTATCACCTTCATATTTTATTAAGATATTTAAAAATTCCTCAAGCACTATGTATTGAATATTTATAAAATTTATATCATCAATTATTCCCTCATGGTATTCATATATGTCTTTAAATTGATTAATAGTAAATTAATATATATATATATATATAAATATTGAATAAGGAGGGACCTCTTGGTTTCTATGAAATAAAACTCAGAATAGGATCTCCCTCTCAATATTGACTAATTATTCTTCTTAAATTATACATGAGATATGTCTTCTTTAATATTTTCCATGAAATGTGTGATTGATTTTTTCCTCCTCGATTAAAACATTGGATATTGATGTCCCTTCCTCTCTTATACAAGGACAATTCCATTGATTATAAAAAATATTATTCATTATTTATTCTTACGTTGGTATACTTTTTATACAATGTTTTATGAAATTCTGATTATTCCAAATATTTTACACTTAAGGATCATATATTCATCGTTTTTAGAAGAATTTTCATTAAATTTAACTTATTCAACTATCAGAACATTATTTCTTTTTTCCTAGGAATGATTCATATCTTTCATTATTTTTTACTCTTTTAAAGTTAGTTGGGAAAAGTAATAAAACATTATTTTTTAAGGTTCTCAGTTTTTTTTGATATTCGGACATATTTCACTAGTGACTATAGGTTTCCTCATTATATCAATTCACTTCACACTTACATTTTAAATAATATCACTTTGTGAGATAACCCAACACTTTCAAATTTAAGAATTTCTTGACCAGATCTTATAGAAACTACATTCATGGATTAAAACTATTAATTTGTTGATAATTTAGATAATGTATTGGTCCTAGGCCTCACATATTGACAATTTGATCTCATCTATTTAGCATTTATTTTCCTTGGTACATACCTCATTCCTTGTAGAGAAATGTTATAATACTATGATTAGGTTTTATAACCAAAAACTACACAACACCAGCATAGTTTAATGAACCTTGATCATCCAAAATATTAATAAATATTCTATGAATATCATTATTGATATATTTTAATATCTTTTTGGGGGTTTCTGGATATTATAAATCCTTTTCATTTAATTTTTCCACTCTTCCATGTGAGAAAATATTTTCTACCTTTTTATTTTGGTATAGTATGATTTAGTCATTTCTATCAGCCCAACATTTTTAAGAATAATAATCTTATAGTTATATTAATTGGGTATATATGACAGAATTTTCCATTGACATTATTTTCATAAACATTATTGTTTCAACCTTAGGAATAATGGATTTAATGAAGTATTTTTTTCATCTTATACAACTCACAAAGAAAATAAACGTATGTAAAACATGTATGTGAAAATTATACATCATTCTCATCATGTTTTTCTCTTATTTAACTCACTATATTCTCAAATTATATGAACTTAAATATTTTTTATTTATTTATTCAACAAGTCTGGATTATTACATGTTAATAACTTTTTTTTATCCAGTTTTCCTCGATATTTTTTATAATACATTCTAAATCATCTATATTTATTTTAATTTTTTTATTTCATGAAGATATATCTATTATTTCGAAAAAAAATTTGTATTTTACATGATGATATTGTCAAATTATTTCTTTATCATTTTCTTTTCATTCTTAGGATTCACATATAGAAAATTATATCTTCTAGTTTTCATTTAACATCCATTCTAATCCATGTCTCTCATCACCATAAAATTTGGTTTTAAATTAATTGAATTTACTCATAAGATATATAAGATTATTATAAATCCTTCCATATACTAATTAGATACATGTTAATGAATTTTTTTCGATTTATTATTTCATAATATTTATATTTTGGTAAGTGAAACTCTTATTATGCTTCTACCGTTTCATTTTCCAAAACATCTTATCTCTTTATAAAAGTTACTGTCTATCAGCTTTTTCACTATAAAGTTACTAGAAAAATAACATCACCTTTTTCAATCCTAGTATATTATTATTTTTTAAAAATTTTCTATTATAAATTCCCCATTTAAAAAATTTTGTGAATAAGGCCATCATTTTATTAAATCAAAATTGAAATTTCATATCTTCATAATCCCTTGATTTGCGTTCTTCTTTGATAATGGATTTTATTTTTATAAAAGATTAAAAGGTAATATCATAATTTTTAATTCTTCTTAAATACTAGTATTTTTCTTACTTTATATGATATGAGAAATTATGATGTTCATCCAATTATAGATCGTTTTGATATTTAATTGATGAAACTATTAGATTAATTTAATATGGAATGTTTCTCACAAACAAGTTCATAATGGCCGATTCATCAATTTTTTCATCAAATAAACTACTTACACTAAAAATATCATTTAATTTTGTCATGTAGGCATCAACACATTAATCATCACCCAATTATTTATCATAAAATTTGTTTCTCTGTATTTTCATCATAGATTATTGACATTAATATTTTCCACATTATTTTTAACCAGTTTATACCATATATACATGGTGGTCTAAAGTCTCATTACTTCATTGTATACCATTTTGATAAATCATTAATTATTTTATTTTTATCCATTCCATCAATATATATTTTACTATAGTATTCAAATTTTATAGGATCATATAAAATGTATGGTGGAAATCCTACTATAGCTACATCTCTCAACTCTACCACAAATGATGGTCAGAACGACATCATTGTAATTTTATATCCATGATAGTTACCACCATTGAAAATAGTAATAACCATGTTGTTTACTGAATTCATGTTTTCTATTGTAGTTTTCTATTGAATCATTCAGAGATTACTTTCTCGTAGATTCCACTAGTAGTGACCAAGAAAATATAAGATCATTTAGAGGAGGGAAATGTGAATTAGTGACCCAATTTATTTTTACTAATTGTTAGGTTCAGTTCATAATCTTAAGATGCATAAATGTATTATCCAATCTGATTATGTCTCTCAACCATACCTCGAATAATTTAAAAAATGCAAATGAAAAGAACAAAGGTATTTATAATGTCTGATAAAAATTCAAAATTCCTTCAATGTTACTTAGTCCACATAACATTGATTCGATAATATAATATTATAATTGATTACAATGGTTTAGTAAGAAATTGGTTATAAATAATAGTATTCACTCCTTCAGTTCATCCAAGTAATACCCCTACAAATACATCCCTTATCACTGGTTGTTTATTACTCCCAACTGTATTCTTCACTTCAAGACTCTTTAGAAACTGGGTGTACCGACAGTAAAAATCTTCTTCTTATATTTTATATTGACCCACCAGAGGATGATATAATGATCATCTTATATGAGTATTCTGGATCACAGATTCTCAAGAACACTTCATGAATCTTTTTAGTTTTTTAGTCTTTCTCCAATATCTTTGATCACCAAAATTTAATTAGTTACCTTAGTGAAACTCTACTTGAGAAGTTTTCCTTCTACAGAAGTACTGAACACAATCAAATGTCTACATGTGGTGCACCCAACCTTTTTCAAGAATATTATATGAATAAAATATCTTACAAAATTTCATGTCTGCAATCTTATAATAATTGATTACTTTATTTCATGCATGTAATTATATATAGTTCATGAGAAATTCACATATCCAATTATTATTCCCATTGTTTTATGTTCCTTCTCAATTAAAATAATTAATCACAAAATATTTCAAGAAACCCTTTATGAATATTTGGTGACTTGTCTTTCCATGAAGATAATGTTTATCAAAGGTGTAATGTAAGGTGCATGGAATATATATATTTCAAGCATAGATTTTATTGTACATCCCTTGAATAACTAGGCATGGTTCACATTATCTATCCGGATTATGGGACACTATCCTCATGAAATAGAGGTATGGATTATGGGTTATCTTTCTTACATTGTGTATGGGCTCCAGGTGACCAAGGTACTATTCATGGATTCTATTGAGTATAATGATTGTTTTCATTTGTTTCTTCGAAAATTTCATCATGTAATTTAGATTTCATTCATGATATGTCAAGGAAATTAGATGAAGAGATTCACATTAATTATCACACAAACCTTCCCTTCCCCCATCACATCACAATGGTTCCCATTGGGATCCTTTATAAAACCTTATAGGATATTTCTTCGGTCGTGAAAAGGAAAAGGGTTTCCAAATATTATCCTTCATGGTATACAATAAAACGATATATTATCCTTATAATAATTTTATGTTCATGGAACATGTATTCTCTATTTCAAAAATAAATTAGATATCTTTTTGAAGTCATATTAGAAAGCCTACCTCACCCTTTTTTAAATATATGCATATTAACACCACATTCCATTGATAAATGTTTTATGTCATATAAAACAAGAGATATTGGGATTATAGCATACATCCCAATATATAATTATGGATTCAAATTTTAAAACTCCCCATTAATTGATCATTATTATATATTGATTTGACCATGTGAACCATATGAGCACTCTGTATAATATATTTTCTAATCATATTTGCCTCAATAGTCATCTTGTAATGATGTAGATATTTTCAGCATGCCAACATGTGATGCCTCTTGATGGGTCATTGGAAAACCTCTTGATAATTTTATAAAACTTCACTTGATAATATATGTAAAATATGGAAGCTTTAGATGATTAATTATACATTATTCTTCATGAAAGTACATCATGCATTCACATGAATTCTTAAAATAATCTAAATAACATCAATTGATGGATTCCTGAAATTCCACTTATGATTTTTTTTTCAGGATATTTATTCTTATAATGTATTGGTACTTTAACTAATCAATGTTGAAGAAATAAAATGTTGCATGGATGGAATCAGTAGGAAAAACATGATCATTTTCATTTTGACTAACCAAGAGGGAAGGAAGCCATGTTATAGTCACATATCTCAAGGACTTTTTATGGTTTTTGTAAGGTTTATATGTTAAAGATTATACACTTCATATATGTGATCAGAAGGATCCATGAGATGTCAATGATCATTTTGATTGAGTAGCTCTTGTAATGTCTATATTTTTTAATGAACAGGGAATAGTTGACCCACATCCTATGAACCACATCTAACATTATTTAATTATTTATATGTTTAAAAATATATATCATAGTAATACCCATTTGGTATTACGATAGTATATTAATACCCACAAACACATGCATTACACAACACATGGGTCATTCCTCATCTATACTGGCCCAACGTCATCATAGAGAAACTTATGCACCCCAACCTGAGTTCTCACTCTTAGAGGCCTTATTCATGGTACTATATATCTACCTCTATATGGTATGGATAGACCTATTATCCCATTTGGTTGAGGTCATCCTCCAGCATGTGAGGGATCAACTTGGACCATGTATCTTATAATGTATGTCATCTTGTTTCTCAAACACCCATTAGAAAATATTTCCATTATAATGTGTAGAATAAAATATCCATCCATTCTCACTATCAAATTCCAAACCAATTATCAATCATACCATCAAATAATCATCATATAATTACGAATTTTCAATGACTTAATTCACATTTAATATGTTTAAAGAAAAGTGTAATCATTAACACATTATTTTATCATTTAAATATTTCTAAACAATATTCACATATAATATGGAGAATTGAACAAGGATGACCACTATTTAAATCAATTGAATCTATAATAATTCTATAGGAATATCTAGATAATCCAAATTATCCTTTTATATATTAACACGTCATTAAGAAGAAATGAAACACATAGGTAAAATATATTTGCATTGTGAAGATTGAATGGATATCACGAGACCATAACAGTGTTTATGAAAAAAAGAGGAAATATTTTCTAACTATGAATATAAATATAATTGTTTAGTAAGGAATTTTTTGGACTTAATACGCAATTAATTGTTAAATAATAATCATTTATTTGACGGGCTAAATATAATCTTTCGAATGGAACTAGGCTACCGATATATTTTCATCATATGATGATATAATATCACGTGCTATCAAAATAGAGAATGAATCCTCCACAACATATGTCTTCAATATAAACGAAGATATGAAGTGTATAACAAATTAGAAAAAGGAAGAAGTTAAATGAGATTCTCCTAAATATGATGCTTTGTAAAAAAAATACCTTGATAAATTCTTAAAAATAAAAGAAGTTTTATATTTATTGTTAAATAAAAACCCATTATTCTCATTAATCCAAGGGTATTTTAGAATCCATAAAATTACCATTATTTAATTTTAATGAGATGGTTTAGTATTCTAATCAGTTCTCAGAACATGAAGGTAACATACCATAATAGAATTCAAGGGTTGAATGATATGATTTTGAAATTACTATAGCTAATGTGGATGTTCCTAGGGAGATGGTAAAAGGTACACATATCATTATAAATGGGATTATTAATTTTTCATATTTTATTAGTTATAGTCACTTATTTATTTCTGATGAATATTCCAGGGGAATAATATCCCATATTAAAGGATTAGATTATGAGTTTGTGGTGATAACACTTTATGGTAAGGTATCCACACGTAATGTCTACAAATACTCTTCAATAGAAGTTTTTTGGACTGTTCCTAATGAGAATATTATTATCATTCATATAGTTGAATTTGATGTATTTATTTTGATGGATTTGTGATTATATTATTGATCCTATACTAATTTATGAAGAAGGGAAGTCAAAATCAATATTCTGAATCAACCAAAAATCATCCATCATTATGATAGTGAACATGAATACCAAATGAAAATAAAATCTATCATTTTTGTTTTTATAACCATTAATGACTGATATTTAACCAAAATTGTGATAGAGAAAACAAATATTGAAAATTTTCATATTATTTGATAATATGTTTATGAATTTCAGGGGTAATTTCATAGTCATCCATAAAATCATAACATAGGGTATTAAATAGAACTCATTCCTAGTGTTATGCCTGTTTTAAAGACTCAATTAAGAATAGAAACAATTGAGTTTTAGTAATTAATGAATAAATATTAGAGAATATAAATAATTGTTTCATTCAACCAAGGGTTTCACCATGAGGTGCAAATATGAAAAATTTTATGAATAAATATGGATCAATGCAATAGTAAATTGATTATCTTTAGCATAACAATATCATAATAAAGAAGTGGTTTCATCTTCCATGTATTGATTATTTTTACATCATATGTGATGATAAATATATTTTTAATGATTGAATTTTGATCTGGATATCATTTGCTAAGGATTGAGATGGAGGATATTCCCAAAATGACTATATATGTATGTTGTGGTCATTATGAATGTATATTAATCCACTTATAGTTACCAATGATCCTATTATATTTATATATTTAATTAATACGGACATTCGATAATTAATTTTACAGTTTGGGTAGTATTTAAAAAAATATTTACTTATATATTTGATGATCAAGTAATAACATGAATAATTTTTGAGAATTGTGTTGATTTCCCCGAGGATGGTGTAGTAGGATGATAAATTTACCAAGAGTGAATTTTCACTTCATAAAAATTATTTCATAGATTATATAATATAATGTGAGGGTATATATATGGGTCCTTATAATATTAATGTTATTGATAAATTGCCTAGACTGTGAATGATAACCAACATTCATTGTTTTCTTTCGTTTAGTAGATACTATTGACACATTGTTATAGATTTATCATGGCTATCTAATTTACCAACCATATTGACTCAGAAGGGGTTATGTTCCTATGGATAAAAAATTTGAAGATAATTTCAATGAAATGAAGAGAAGGTTGGTATGTGGGCATATAATTACACTAACCTGCAATGGGAAGTCTCTTTGATATTATTGAAACATTAATTAAAGGGACTCACATGTGTCCCCATGAAGAATGATATGGTGATAACTTATATCTCTATCCAATTAAAATACCATGAGTGAAATTATCTAACCCATCATTTGGAGTTGGTTTTTGTAATTTTTTCATTGAATACATGGTAGAAATATCTACATAGGTAATGGTGTGATTGAAATATTGATTATAAAATTGATAAGTTTATTTTTCTATGAAAGTGTTAAATATAAATTAGAGAAAATGCTTGAATTTGAATAAGGATTATAATTTATCTATACATTAAAACCATAGAATTGTGAGATAGGTGGTTAAGGTTATTAGTTAGAAATACCATTCCAGTTTTTCTTTGATAAGAATTTAATTTGATCCCATATTTATAGATTTTTAGAAGATGGATCTTGGAATTGATGAGTAATGAGGACATATATTATCTTTCTCTAATAGATATTCTACAATACCTAGATAGGATGATTATTATGGGACCAAATAATGATTTGGAATTTCATAATAAGGTCATGAATGTTACTAATTTCAACCATGATCATATCAGAATGATAAGTGACAGGAACCGATTGTCTGTCCCATTAATACCTAGCATGAAGAATGAGTTGTTGGAAGTAGCTCATAGTTCAAAATTATCTATTTAGCATAGAATGAAAATTTCAAGTAGAGATATGGATGACTATTTGTGGTTGGATAAAATGATATGGGATATTGTAGAGTGTATATCCCAATAGATAGTGTGTCATTATGTGATGGTTTAGAAACAGATTTCTAATTGGTCGTTATAACCATTACCCATAATATAATTTAATTTTGAAAATGTTAGCAAGGATTTCATCATTTTAATCCCTATGAAATCTAAGTGTAATAATTCTATATGTATTATAATGGATCACCATATGAAATTAATGAATTTTATTTTAATTAGAGAATATTTCTCTTTCATCAATGTACTCAGTCATACATTAAGAAAGCAGAAAATATTGCATGGATTATAGCTGTCAATTGAATCTGACCAGGAACTAACGGTTAACTCAATGTTCTGGAGAATGTCGTCAACCCGATTTTGATTCAGAGTTGAGTTACAATACATGTAATTACCCTCATAAAGATGTTTTTTTTTGAGAGGACCATTCATAAAGTAGAATACATGTTGATAACTATCTCAATAGTTATTGAAGGAGAGTTGGATGAACACCAACTTTTTGAGAAATATTTTACAATAATAGATTTCAATTAATCAATTTTACAGATCACTGGGAATCTATATATAGGAAACAAAATTGAACACAAACTTCATTAAATAAATGTATAGAATGATTTCCATTGGGACCTGATCTAGCTGATTAAATGGAAGAGAAGCATAGATCCATTCAACAATGCTTAAGGGCATATCAGAGTAAA
The DNA here is from genome assembly GCA_963277665.1 of Viscum album. Taxonomy (NCBI): domain Eukaryota; kingdom Viridiplantae; phylum Streptophyta; class Magnoliopsida; order Santalales; family Viscaceae; genus Viscum; species Viscum album. The sequence continues at coordinate 1,193,989,490 of OY728130.1, read as the reverse complement.
AAAAGTTATTTTGATAAATATTCAAGGGATATTTTTCATCATGTTTGTGACAAGTTATTATAATTAATATCTTCCTAGATGAAGGTTGTGATATTTTTAAATAATGGAATGAAAATCCCTAGGTACATTGATCCAAAAACAATTCATCATCATTTTGGCATGATGGATTATTTATTAGTGTATCCAGTGAATCTCTCTCATGTTCATTATTCATTACATGTATCTTTCCTAAGGAAGTACATTACAAATCCTTAACATGTAATAAACTCATAGGTCACACTATTAAAGGATTATCACACTTATTTGGAAGAATCAATACTGATTTTGGATCATAAAGGAATCATTCGTTGAAATAAAACAACTCATATAGTCAACCCTTTTGGGATGAATATATTTTGAGGATGTTGCATGGGAACCCAAGGATGTCACAGATTGAATATATCTTTTTGTTGTATCAATGATGTATAATTTACTTTGTGGTATTCATTTTAAGGGTTGAAGAATATAAAACACATTTTGTTTTTGATATTATTCTTCATAAAACAAATAATTTTCTTCAATTTCATACAATACACGCACAATTGATTTGAAACGATCTATAATATCTTATACCATTATAAAGTAAATGTTATGTGGGTGACATTAATAGTAATAACTAATTTTTTAAAAACCTTTTTAAATAAAGAACTAGTTACTAAATTTTTACTAAATTTTTTATGTACTTTAAATAATCTTGTTTCCTCAAAAATATTTGTTACTGGTATTTTGTGAATATATAATATATGAATTCTTTCAGTTTTACACAATTTATATGAAAAATTAACTTTATTTTTTAAATAAATGTGAAAAAATTATCTTATAGGTTTTTTGAGAATTTTATGAGATGAATGATTTTTTAATGAATAGTGAATATATTGATTTTATTGGAAACAATATATCTATCTCATGAATTTAGATAAAAATATGGTCATTAAATAGTTTAAAATTAAAAATTATTTAATTTTTATTATTATAAATAAAAAAATAGAACATCATAATTTTTTTAATTATATAATAAACATACACATACCGGATAATATAGCTTTTTCCAGAGAACTGATTTTCATAACATTTTTTAAGATTAATTTTTTATGAAATTATACAAATGATTTAAATTCAATTTTATTAACATTAAACTAAAATTTTTAATCATAATTTATGTATTTATGGACACATTCATTTTTTTCATAAATAATAGTTAAAAAAAACAAAACAATCACTTGAGTTAATGTTAAAATAGGTTTATCAGGGGGAAGCAAGAGATCTGGATAAAATTTCAAATTAAAAATATCTAAATATTCTACATTGTTTATATTTTCACTTCATAATATAAAAACTAAATCATATATCTATTTGAAATATTTTTTCTTGATAATGAGATAAATATATTTTTATATTTTATAAAATATTGAGTGTGTCCTCTCCCACACTTATATAAGGACACAAATCCCCACTCCACTATACTCAATTTTTATCCATTTACCTTGCATAAAATATTAAAAAATCTCCCCAAAAAATCCTTCCCCAGGTAATGTAGGTTAAGTTTTTCCCAAAATATCAAAACCATGGTTCTTAAGAGGATATCTAAAGGAATTCATTGAATGGATAGGTAATCAGATAAAAAGATCACTTTGATTTTAATTATTCATTTACTATACCAATCGACTCTTAACATTCATTTTAATTATATTATTTTTGTAAAATTCATAATTCATTAAACAAATAGATTACCTAAGACCATATTAGTTTAGTTCCTTTGGAATCATTGATACATAAACATTGGAAAATAAGTGAGCTACATCATCTATTAATAGGTTCGTCAGGACTAACATCATTCTGATACACACCACACATAAAACAATCTTTATTACATGGGTAAAGGAAGAATAAAAAGGGGTGAGATAAGATACTCTAGAAGTGTAAAAATGAATATATGTAAGCATAGTCATGAACATTAGGGTATGGGAACATGCACATATCATTATAAGATCATACCCTACATTCCAAATAGCATATACAAGAGTTGTAGAATAAATATTGGCCATTAATAAGACATAAATCATAATGGAATAAATAAAATAGGACATAAAATCCTAACCGAGGATTAATATATAAAACCTATCATTTTTTATATACTATTACATGATTTTAATCATAACTAGCCATCAATCACAATCCCAGTATTGTAAAGTTAATTTTATTTGGATGATTAGATACATAATTAGAAATCATAAATCCAAAATAATTTTTTTTATGTTCCAGATAGATAAACAAACATACTCTCAAATCATACATCTACATAGGATAACATGTGTAATACAACAAAAAAGATATGTGCTAGAATTCTTAGTAAGGGAATAAATATAGGAATAAATCATAACACATGGATTAAAAGTCATAACATGATGACATAAAATGGGAAAAAGATTTTAAAAAACATAATGAATAATAATATGTATTACATGGGATCATGTAATAATGGAATTATAGGAATTTGGAAACAAAATACAACATGACATTGGTATGAGTCAAGACAAGCAATGAATAACGTTGATTATGACGAACAAAGTCCCAAAAAGGATTTAGGTTCACTCCTTATTCCAAAATTATGTATCATGAGACAAAAAATTACATAATAAATTAGAGTTATATATTGGTGCAGCCATTATAAAATGGTCATTCATATGTGTTTCACAGTAACAATCAATCATAAGGGATACAAATTGAAATAATTGGGTATGATAATTATGTCATAAGGAAAAACAAAAGGAAAATCAAAACGATTTCCTTGAATGAATATATTTAATCAATACATGGACATTAATAAGGGAAAATTGGGATATATAATTATAATTTATGTCATAATGAAGTTTGAACATATAAAATAATGTTTATGAATCTTTAAAAACTAGCCACTTTAGTTTGGTTTATATGAAAATATTCAAGACTCGTTAAAATGGAAAAATGAATATATTTTCTATAAAACCATAAATGAAAATTTTATTTTGTCATTATAAATTTTTTATTTAAAATATGAAATAATTTTTTTTGGGATTTTACATTAAAATAGTTAAGAAATATAGAAATTTCCATTAAAAATGCTTTATTATCGAGATGAATTTAGAAGGGAACCAATTTAAAACATGAATATACCCCTCAAATATGGATGTAATGATACATTTCAATGATTTTTTGATATATAACTATAACTTATAATAATTATATAAAACAATGTATATTTAAATTGGGGTAAATAAATATAAATCATAACTCGGAGGGAAATTAGTGGTTCAGAAGGAATCAATTACCTTTTGTCTTAAAATGTTATATACTTGATTGTAATGTCCTTGATGATCAAATAAAATGACTCAATTGATTAATTAAGAAAATTTTATAAATTAATTTGTTTTATTATAATTTTATTGAGTTATTTTTTGATTTTTTTATGAGTTAGATGATACAACATTATCGTTTATGATCATTAGTTTCAAAGGTTTTCATGATCAATATACTTATATACATGTATATAGAGTCATATAAATTGAGAATATTTCTCCATTATTGAAATTGTATTTTATTAATGATCTCTCAGAATTTTAAATGGCCTTATATATCAATTCTATTATTATTTAATAATGATTCATTATATTAAATGTTAATGATATCTGTTTATATTATTTTTCTATTTTTCTATCATGAAGAAATTGTCTTACTTTACTAATTAATATGATGTATATAAACTTCTTGTAGATAATTAAATATTATTTAATATATATATTATTGTTTTTCTAACCATTAAAAAGGATTTATTACCATCCTTCAAGGTGTTAATGGTAGTTTAAATCTGATTATCCTTGAATATGACAAATCAACACCTCATAGGTGATGTTTTCATTGTTAGAAGAAAATGAGAGAGGAAGAAAAAAGCTGTCAGATTATCCCATTAATATAAAACAATTTCATTATATAAAATACCCGAATATTATCATTTCACATGGATAAGGGGATAATATGAGGTAATAAGAATTTAAACTAAATCGAAAAGAAATTAAAAGAAAAACATAGATTTTTTTATCTATTGAACCCTTATAATTTAAAACCACCTTGAGTAACTTGAGTTTTGTATTTTTATTGTTACCAAAGGATACTAGATTTAGGGGAGAACATGTTAAATGTATTGGGATGAATTTGGGAATGACTCAAGACTTTATAGGTGTGACAAAAATAGGTGGCTAGGGTAGTATTTATAGTAGAGGCGATGGATATTTTTTATTATTCTATTCATTTATTTATTATTTGGATAAAGAATAAAAATAGTATTGATTAATGTGAATTTGTAAAAAAAAATTCTATTTGAGTTCTAAATAATGGTGATTTTATTACCCATAAATAAACCACGACTCAATAATTCATGAATTTATCTTAAACCGTAAATTAACATAATTCACAATTCACAATTCACAAAAAAATATAGAAAAAAGCAAAAATACCATAATTTAACCTAATCCATTCTTTGGTGTCTAAAATTAAAAAAATGGACTCTATTTTATTAAAATAATTTTTTAAATATGTGATATTTATTTTGAAATTTAAATTAGAATTTATCAAAAAAATTCAAATTATAATATTATAACATCTTTTATAATATATTGAAAAATTAATTAAGTCCTAATAAAATTATCTTATAATCATATGACAAAAAAAGATTAATTTATGAATTTATCTGATGAAAATAAACATTCCCTTAAATAATTATATTACTTAAAAATATTAAATAAATATTTATGTTTCCCCAAGAAGCCCAATAATTAATTTATTATTTCCAAAACATGTATTTACTTATAATATTATATTATTATGTCATATTGTCTTTTATAAGACTCATAAAAGTTATTTATACCATTTTTTACTATTCTATTATCCTTTTTTCTATTGAAAATCATCATATTACTATTTCAAATATTTGGTTGTTATTCTATTGGTATCAGTTCCTTAAATTTTAGAACAGCCCCTTATTTCATTCATTATTCATTTATAATGTTTTTGTATTCTTTATGTGATTTTATGTGATTTATACTATAATAAATAATTAAGATAATTGAAATTTCATTCAAAAAACTATAGGTCATCGCATTCTTTCCCCCTTTTGAAATTTCTCTATTGAAATTTTGTTTCACACACTAAAGTGAAAACAGTTCAGCATACTTCTCTTTCATGGATTCCGACATTTCCTATATTACCACTTCGTATTTATAGTTTTTCCATATTACTTAGACTAGGTGAGTAGTCTTATTACACAGAACATTATCTCTATAGTATATGATCTTCACAAGTTCCTCCACACAACAGAGGTCATTTTCCAGCTGTACAACCTTGGCATTCACTACATGTGATTGTTATGATATATAATTCCAAAGTGGGATACATGGAATACATTTTGTACATAAGACATGGTTTGTGCAAGTGCTATTTGTTATGCCACAAATCCCCCTTGAGTGTCAAAATATGTTCATGGTAAGGACCATTATCATGAACTAGATAATTCTCTAGTAAATCCCAACATCTCTTTTTTGATGTCGTTACCCTTAGGTACATTAAAGAAATAACAAGATACAAATGTTTTATCATGACATTGATGCAATCATTTGAAAACAAATCCCCTTATCCTTAACCCGTATTCTATGATATTTTCCTTCAGATAGAATTGTCCTTATACTTTTCCATAGGAATATCACCTGGTATATCATTGCTTTATACTCAACTTAGGCTCTAATTATTATCTAAACCATACAAAAATACAAACTATAAATACACAAATTGTTCAAAAAAAATATTACTGCTTAAAATATGGATATTCATAATATAAAAAAACAATCCATGTAGGAGTTATTTAGGTTATATTTATTTAGAAACATAGAATCTTATAAAATCTGTCCATAACTAAACTCCATCATCTCCCACTAGGTTCTTCCTTACGAGAAAAAATCAAAGACATAATATACATAATACTATTATTCATATCCTCGTGAAAAGAATCATAATAAAAGGTGATATAAAATGAATATTGTGATTTAAAAAGGGGTCTATTAACAAACAATGGGCATAAGGTTATGACAACATCATAATAAAATTTCAATAATAATACACTACATATCATAGAACATGAACCAACTTCATTGGATGAATCCTTGTAGTACATAATACATGAATATGTAGATAATCAAGGAACATGACCCATGAGATCATAACATTGGCATATGATATATATATTTTTCATAAACATAACAACATAAAATTTTAAGAAAATTTATCAACGAGGAAAGTAATAACAAGTTACGAATACACTGACGACCCATTTACCAGCTTAGAGATTGCAATATCCTCCCATGTACCAACTTTTGGGCTTTGGATATCCTATTCTGTACCTATATTCATTGTAGGAATAACCTTCCATGTACCATTTGATCTCATGTAACATTATTCATTTCCAAATTCATTGTAGAGAGATATTGGTCCCACCTATCACATAAGCCATTAATATTAGTACAATAAGATCAAAAAACATTCAACATATCATATCCCATGTAAATAAATGAGTTTAATAAAACATTGAATCATCGAATATCCCATTATAATGAAAAAGTATTTATTGAAATATTTTCATCATAAACATAAAATAACTACATAAATTATAATTATTGAATCAATGGATAATATCATTAGTTATTAATAAGTAACACTTTTTATTCATCTTATATGGAGTAGTATCTTGAGGTATCCCTTATAACATTTCTAAAGGAAAATACTATTTTTAATAGAAATAATTTATTGAAAATATAAATTGTTTCTAAATATTAATGAAAATAATTTATATTAATATAACATTGGAAACCAATATGGTAAGCTATAAATCATTGATTGGTCATTAATGATATAAATACAATCAAATCCATACATGGTATCACAAATACTCCTTTCACAATTTCAATAAAAGCCAAATGGTATTTTTTTTGAGAATAAGAAGAATATTCTTTTCAAATCAATTTTTAATAATTAAAAAAGGGAATAATAAAATTTAAATATCAAAGAGTAATATTAAATCATTATTGGAGAGAATTTAAGAATGAAATGGTATGAACAGAAAGGGGAATCAATTCAAGATAGAAATAAAGTTATTTTCCATAAAAACACTCTTTTAGATTCATGAGTGTGTAAACAAAAGATAATGATGGTAAAAAAATTCTTATGAAATATATATAGGTTTAAGAAATTCATTATTTTAGTTATAATTAGATCATAATATTTTCACCATCGAAACAATAATAATTATTATCCAAGATAAAAACGATATTGTAACATCAAAACCCGCACCACATTGGTTACTTTTCAATCGTAACCCACATGGAAAAATAATAATTGATTAAACATTAAATATAAAGACTATAAAAAATTTCATGGTATCACATTTCAAAGGGGTCTTGTATAATCCTCATAAAGTATTATGGGTTTATACCATAACATATGCTCCAAAGAAGACAAATTTGGAAAAATACCTTTACTTAAGTCTTGAATTCCTTCTTACACATAAAAACAATATTTATATTAACTGTAAGAATTCTATAAATATATTTCATATATATAATATTATATTTCATAAAATATATGGTGAAATTATGTATTTTTATAAATATTTTATTAAATATTTCTTGTTAAAATTAGTTTTCAAATAATAAATGATTCATTTTTATTTTATTTTATATTAGTATCATAGGTCCTTTAATTTTGATCATGGTTATGTAATATAAAGATTTCTTAAGAATGATATAATTATCAAAAAAATATTAATTATATATGTATTTTGAGTAATAAATTAATTTATGGTATACAAATGAATTACAGAATTGACATAAGTGATAAGTTGTTTGTATGCATAAATTTTGTTCCCATTTTTATAAAGATGAAGTAAAAGATTGGTAAATACTATTTTAACTTTATATATTAATTTAATTCAACATATATCACTTATATTAATTAAATTTTCCCCTATTATGTTCTTGGTAAAATATACGTGGAAAAAATGAATAACATAATTTCAAGATGCAGCAATCTGCCGTACACACTAGCGTCATAATCATGTTCCAAAATTTTGAATGTAATATGTTATATGACATATTATAACTATGAAATGTAAAATAATATCATAAATATATTACATTTAAATTAGATAAATCATTACATCTATCCCTGAGAGGTGGTGATGGGAAATGATTAGCCTCAGTTCGTGAGGTCGTAGATTACCATAAACACGATAAATAGTTTTATTTACCATTTTATAGAAGTGTAAATAGATGTAGTTCATTAAATTAACATAATAAAATATAATTATATGTGAAATACAATTTTTATTATATTATAATATTTGAATAATACATTATAGAGGTGGAATAAGAAATGAAATAAAATAATTGGTTTTGAATTTACCCACTTGTTCAGAGAACATATTTAAGTCCATAAATAAATACCTATTAATATTGATTCATAATGAAATTAATTATTATAGGATATAGAGATGGAATTATAGATTTTATTTGCACATGTAATTTCTATAAAATAGGGGTCTGGATAATTGAAGAGGAGACGAGAGGTGTTTTCCTTTTATCTATAGGGGAGAGGACCCACATGTAATTGTTAAATTTTTTTTCATAGTTATAACATAATTAGGCTAATAAATTGGGTATTTTTAAAAATTATTTGTGATAAGGTCTAAATATGGTTAAAAAATGGGGGTTTTCATGTTTGTAGGTAATTTTACCCCTTATGATTTTAGTTGATCACCCATTAAACCCATTATAAACCTAATCACACTAATTAATTTTACTATTATTTCTATTAATTTTTATCAGAGAAATAATTTAACATTAGTATATGATGTTAATTACAACGACTCCATGTAATATTATAACCTTTGATGTGACTAAAATGTTGCTTTCTATAGGGAAAATTTTTGAATGATTTAAAAGTTTCTATATTATAAATCAAAATGAAATTTATTACAATGAAATATATTTGATTAATTAAATTATAATTGGGGTAATTTTTATTCTTATTTTTTTAAGAAATGAATCCATGTGAATTATTTAAGTGAAAAGTTAGTATTTAATATAAACTTGAATTTTCTCTATTCATTTAAAAATTAAAATTTATAGAAAATTCTAATAAATAACCATAATAAATTTTAACATGTTGAAAAAAGAATGAAGTTAATTTTCTCAAATAATATTTTTCAATGCATCATAAAATAATTTTTCCAGTTGTTCACAAATAACAATTTAAATGAATTTTTTGAGAAAAAAGTACATTTCAATTCATATAACGACGTTACGAAAAACAAGAAATTTTTTATCAATATTATTTATTTATATAAAATAATTATAATTAATTATTGATATGTGGTTATTATTATTAATTCCAAAATTAATATTTGATATGTAATAATGGGTTTATTTAAATAATAATATTAATAGTTTTTCAGAATTCATTAAAACTCAGTATTATTTCTAACATGAGAAATTGATTAAAAAAATTGAGTAAAAATAGTTCATAAAATATCAAGGTGTTACATGCCATCTAAAAATAGAAATAATGAATCATGTAGTATAACGTCACTGGACATGTGGTCAATATATCCATTACTACGAGCTTAGTCATCATATGATCATATGGGTTCCTTTCTATATGGTAATGTCCACTGAATATCAGTTCTAGTCTATGGAGAAATGTTAGGGAGACTATACCTTCTTATAATATTAATTCCACGGAATACATAATGTCAACAGATATCATAACTAGTAAGAACCAAAAAATGGAAAATATATAACAAAAAAACACCAAAATCCAAGCTTCACATGCCTCAAAATTTTGATGAATACTCTACATTTCATGAATTCGTACAAATAATGTACCGAAACAAAATCATCCAATATCAGTCTCAAGCCCATGCCAGTATCATATCCCAATTATAACATACCATTATCTGACCAAATAACTCATTCATAAACCAAACACCAGGTCCCTATCCTGAACATATACCTGAAAGAAGTAAAATTTGATTGAGTACCCATGTCGTATGGTAGACCGAGCTGGGTGTGAGTAAATATTAGTAGGACACCACCAATTGTGTCAAAAGAAATAACAAATATTAACAACAGATAATGTATGTATGTACATAATGATTAATAAAATTAATATAAAATTACAACCAGATAACATTTAGTAATTAGGGTAATTGTTAGTCACTTTCATAACTAGTTTATATGATTATACATATTCCCCTAATTCACTATAAACTATTCCTATAATATTAATTAACTAGAAGGTGAAAAGTTCCATAACCTAGAAGGACAATCACTTCAAAAAACAATATGAATTTCTTTACCTCAGGACATCATTCTTTTATATTTACTCTCTATGGGCCATAGTCCATGAGCATTACCTCACATTGGATCCTTAGTCCAAGTGCATTACACGACCATGTATATTCATTCTAGGCGCATTACCATTTGTATTCGTTTAAGGCATAAATCTTTAGTTTGACTCCCAACGAAATGGAATATATCGGTTGTCCTAGAGCCTCACTCTGGCTGACCCATGGGTGTAGCCTTAGTCATGTAACCACTCAACCATTAATCCACGTGCACATGATTATTTAACCATATCACATTTAACAAAAAAATGTAACAATTCAACACATGTATCATGTAAAAATATAACTAATCATACATTACCCATCAAAAACTATCATTATTCCCAACACCACCTTATACCATACCATCAACTACATACATTAATCATTTAGATCATTTCATTGCATTTTAATCGTATCATCAAAATTTTCATTAGACCTTGGTCATAAACCCATATGTCAAGCCAATGCATATTGTCTAAATGGACCATTAAAACCAACCCATTATCTAACACAATTCAAATTCTCATTTGGAATCAACGTAAAAACACCTTTTAAAATACAGGTCTCCCACATTAAAAAAATAATACATGCCCTCTGTATTTAATTTCTTTTTCAATCATTCCAAATAATAATTATTAATTTCCACAAGAAAGGGTCCAAATCCCACTTTTAAAATAACCATTTGAAATCTCATAGTGAATCCCCATATAAATCACATTGAGGTCAAAACCCCTTTTAAAAACATCACCCATTTTCAAAAATAAATTTCATCATTTAAAAACCATAACAAGGTCAAAATAAAAATCTCCAAATATAATCCATTCATCCATCTTAAGAAATTTATCAAATGCAATGTATAATCAATTTAATTATCCATTTAGTCCATGTTCATGTACCAATTCTCCACACAAAACCCATTCATTTTCATAATTTCCCAATCTCATTGTTTACCGACTCCTTTCACTATATTCAAGGGTTTGGCATACCTCAAGGGTAGACCATTGTTTAGTCCCATATCTTCGATGATCCCATAGAGGTTTGTGAAATTGTGAAGGGTCTCACACCTCAATATAAGGGCCAAATAATATTCTATAGTCAATAATATTGAAATGATAAAAGTATGTACATTGGTAGAACTAAAAACAAATATAAAACATCATGAACATGGGAGAAATATTAAAGACCACTCACATCATTTATGTTAATGAACATTTTCTTAACATCTTCACGTGATTCAAACTCAAACACCAATTAATGCCCCAACCTCAAATCTACTAAAAAATTCACGGTTTAAGGATTCCGAGAAATATGAGCGATTCTAAAATCCTAAATATACAAAATAGAGAAAATAGGATTGTTAGACATATCCGGATCTTTGATTCGCACCAAAACACACTACAAGTACCTATGAATTATAGGATTATAGTCTATTGGTAGTCTTTCAGGGTTTGGTTTATCAACCATGATACCAGAGGGGGAATAACCAAGAAAATATGTTTATAACCAATAAAGGCTGAGATGGAAAACTGAAATTTTCCACTTTTTAAGTACGTCATGGTTAGCCAGACATTGATCAAACTGTGAGGCCCCATCTATCCTAAAAGGTCTAAGAAATAAGATTTCATGGAATTACACAGCTAGTTTAGAAAACGGTGTGGTTATTATGCTTCTTCCTTTTGTCCAAAAGGGTCCCCAAGCCGCACTGTTTCCTAAGCCAGGAACACGGTCTATACTAACGATGCACAAACTGTTCACATCACACTATTTATGCTTGTTTATTTTTCCTGTGTTTTACACCACAAAAAAATTCCCAAAATTACTCATACACCCATGAACCACATCATTAACATAAAAAAGAATCTTTTAACCAAAATAAATACAAGAATGTACATTTATGAAAGGTCGAGATCATACAACAACCCAAACATAAAATGGATCATCCTAGAGTTGTACATGAAAACATTTCTGAGCCTCTAATACCAAAATTGGGGCTACATGGCCCTATTATAATCTTTGGTTTCCATATATATCTCCCAGACATGAACATGCCTCTACCACACATAGACATGAAACTAGTGCTACCCCAATGAAAGCTCCACCTCCATACCCCACACCTACAAGATGATGCTCCTCAAGGAAAAAACAAACTCAAACTATCTATACCAATATCAAACATATGATATAGGTTATGGTAACTATAATTAACCACCAAAAAAGGATATTGGTTTGGAACCACATTCTCTTATGGAGATCCAACCAAAACACCATTAGTTTTATCCTCTCCCAAATTCATAGACCACATTTCTTAGCTCCATATCACACAAATAATTAAAATATCCAAGTGAGACCCATAATGTGAATTAATATAAATGTTATCTAGATTCCAACCACAATTATTGACCCACAAAAATCCATAACTGAAGGCCGAATGGCCTCACACTTTTTCTAACAATTCTTATAAAAACCCATGAAGAATCTTTACCTAAAGTTACTCAACTAGTTGAAGCTCGGGTTGATGGTTATTTCCAAAATTTAGACAACAAACTAATGCTTATCCAATACCATACAATCCATTATACCGCTCATATCCTCAACCAACCACTTTCCCTATATAGTACTCCCCACCATACACATTATCTCTCCACCACCATCACCTGATTTTGGGTACTTCCACCTTTGAAATGAGACCAAAAGAACCTCATATCAACATTCACAACATACATGATGTGTTCTATAACTCACTACTCCCAGACACCCCCAAAATATATCCAACATTAGCTTCCAATCATTTTTTTTGAATAACATAATTGAATACCCACCCGTCATCCATATCTGAACTGAATTCAACTTGGTTCTTCATCAAAACTCACACCCATTACTGGAGTACACTTATCATCCCAATATTAACCATATTTGGCACATATCCCACAACACCTATACCTTTTTACATTAATAATCCTGAAATTCATGGTCAACTCCCACCATTGTTTAGAAAACTTCCACTATTTGAATGTCACCCTTCTACCAAGACGTGATTCCTTCTCACATAATACATACCTCTATCATCTACACACACCTATCAGATTCTATTATAGAACTACAGTAAACATCCCCATCATAGAATATGCCTATACGCAACTTATTTTAAGGATCTATAATACATATGAACATGTATTGGATGTAATCACTCAGATTACCTCTAAAACTAGCTCGGGCCTAGATCCATCGCTCATCATTATCTAAAACCACATCCAACCCCAAGCCTTCCCTTGTGAACCATAACATGAACCTTAGAGGATTATAAATGCCATCCCTATTCCACCACATACAATACAAGGTTTCTACACACATTCATGACTGACATACAACTCCCAATATTTCTAGAAATGACATCCCCCATTACTTTATGGAATTCCATCCATTATAGCTTATGCTTCAATCACAAGTTGAACCTGAAAGGATGGACATTGTTGTCATTTTTTTCATGGGAAAACAAAACCAACAAAAAACTGCTACCTGTTCTCATCTCATAAAAAACAGAATCCAAGGAATTTATCTACATCTAACCCAACCTTAGGAATCCTCTCATAATTGGTTGATGGTGTACACCTCACAAAACGGCTCCACATATACCATTCTATAATATTTTTCCCATATGTGGATCCATATCCATTCAAAACACATATAGGTATATATGTGTAAATAAAAAGGCCTCTCTGTATACACATGACCATTTAAATATATTATAAAATATTGTCACTAACTAAAGGATCCCAAGGAAGACATCAATGAATGTCAACATGAAATATTAATCACTATTGACACCTCCCACCACAAGATCATCTTAAAATATAGAAATTCTCGGGCTCCATTACACATTAATGACTCATAAAAATACAATCAACAAAACATAAATGTGATTTCCATCCAAGACTCAATACCACATCACAACACTCTATTAAGTGGTTGTGACCCATCATTCCCTTTGGTGCTACTTCCACTACCACACTCACTTTCTCCCCACACAACCCTATTGCTTTTCATGGTAATAAAATAACCACCATACCAATATTTATCCTAACTATCCCACGTATAACCCAAACTTCCAACAATGGTCACACAGAATTAAAACAATAACTTATTTTGGGACACTTGTTCACTAACCCCAAACTGTATAGATCCCTTACTGCATGTTCCCACATCTGGACCTACTCAAATCCATGAAGTTATATCACATTACTACAACCACAAAATGAACACAAATCTATACAACACATTATTTAGATAACTAGAGAAAGGCCAATAACCCTCTCCCTCATTTGACCATGCCACCTTGTACATAAGCCTCATTGGACTGAAGGCATTATGAAAATCATCATCAAATAATCCAACCAAATTAATTCAGATAACTCACTAGTAAGGAATCTAATCCATAACCATGCATTCTTCACATGTTCAATAGCAACCATATCTGCATTGATTCAGACACCAATGCAACCACACATGCTTCGTATCATGAGGAACCTTCTACACTAATCAACCCTTCATTCAGGCTATCCTCCATTTCCAAAAAAATCCAACTCTTAACAACCACTCAGTCACATTTTCAAAGACATTAACCTTTCCACATAGACCTATAGGATAAACCCACAATAGGAAATGCTCTCCATTCCACTCCCAACATTAAAAATTAATTCTTTTGTCATACATATAAAAAATCACTAGAATCCCATCTGACTTCTCTCAAACGTCATCATCTATGATAAAAAGTTATTGGATTCCTAAAATAGTGAAACATCAATTATGGCCACTGGATCTTATTCTATAATCTATACTCACCAAACCTCAACCAACTCACTACTCACGTGTATAACTTCATCCTCTGCTCAAAAATACAATGGGTTGATCAAACCCCAGTGGACACTTTCTCTAGGCCTCACACCAAGGATTACCACACACACATACGTCAAACATACACGGCAAACACTCAATCTATAGTCCAAAAAAATTCTTCAATCACAACCCTTAAGAGATACCACATTAACATTCCCCGAAAATATCTCAAAACCCATGGTTAAAACATTATCAATGTCACAAAAAGCACATATCATTTACCATATATTGAATCCCAAAAATGCCTCATGACCCAAAACTAAGGTCTCAAACTATGGAACTCTCACCGCCCAAAACATCTAGAAACAAGGACCTATCACAACACTAGGGATACCGATTCCTAATATACCGAAAGGTTCCATAATTTTCTATATCCCTTCTTAATAAAACATTACCAATTAAAATTCTAGGATTAAAATATAAAAATATCTTCTTTTCAGAACGAAGAAATTAATGCATTAAGAATCCTTTTTTCTGATCTAAACATTTTTAGAAATTAATGATTCATTAAAATTATTATATCAAAACATTTTCATTATATGTAATTTAATGAGAATATCAATTGAAAAAATGTACATTATGAAGATTACAGAACCAGTATATGAATCCCATGGTACTATCAATCATAGGTAACATATGGATGACCTACCAATCCTATATTGCTCAAATTATGCATGAACCCATACACATTCTATTTCCATATCGTTCAATGATATGGAACCTCATAAATCAATAACATCACATCCATGTGTGACACTCGAGTCGGAAATAAAAATCCACTACAAAAGCACAATACCGAATATCAATTCTCATCCTTGGAAACATGGTTTATCTCTCATATGTGGGTCTGCAGGCTACTAGGCATGACCACATTACTATGCCCAAAAAAGATCCAAATCTCATGTATAACATTCTTATAATATTAAGAGAAATGAAAATCTATAAAACAACTTTATAGAATCCTTGAATTCGTGGACACTATAGTTGGTTCCCTGTTTTGGTTTGTCAAATGATCTTGGGTTCACCGCCCCACACACCAGCCACTACCGACTAGTAGTACATGTCTTTGGAGAAATATCATAGAGACTATACACACTTTTTAGATTTATTCCACAAAATAAGAATTAAAACATATATCATAATCAATAAAAATCAATAAATGGAAAACATATGAAAAATACCCACCAAAATCCAGGTTGCATATGCCATAACAATATGTTGAGTACTCAACTTGTCGGGCAGTAATACAAATAATGTCCCAAAACCAAAACTACCCAAATAAACCCCAAACATAAACTTAATCTCAAACCCAATCATAATATTTCATTCTTCAAAACAATATCACATACATGAGAAACACACTAGGTCTCTGTCATAAACATGTTCCTGAAACATGTATCATCTTCTCGAATACCCAAGAGTCAATCTTCCCTTAGTAGGGAGTGATTACAATTCAATAGGCCAACAAAAATGTTGTATAAATCAACAAATAATTTGTGCAATAAATATGGTATAAAGGTACATAATTAATAACATGATTTATATAAAATATAAACCTGGTTTTATTTAGTAACTGGGTTCACATTAGACACATTAACCAATAGTACCAAGGATTAGCCCTATTCCTCAAATTCAATACATTTTTGGTCTATCAAAAAAATAAGAAAAATGAATCATGTTCCCTAACTCACATGGAAAATCATTTGATGAATCAATATTAATTAAATTACCTTGGATCTGAATTTCGGTGCATTTATCTCCATGGATCCTTAGTCTAGTTGTGTTACCTCAACTTGCAGCCCCAATCGAAGTTCTTAACAGGATCATGGAGCCTCCATGAAGGTGAATTAACACTTGAATTAATTTGGGGCGTAGATTATTAGTATGACTCCCAAACCCATGAAAAAAATTGGTGGGCCTAGAGCATCAGTTTGGTAGATCCATGGAAGGATCCCAAGTCCAGTACCCCATACTACTATTTAGTCATGTGCACATTATTCTATAACCATATCACATTTTCCAACAAAAACCATTACTATTAACCATATTTATCTTATACAATTACAACTCACCACACATAACCAACTTATACTACACAACCAATTAGAAAATATCATCATGATAAACATCCCTTAATTCCATGACATCAACTACGCACAATCATCATTTTATTCATTTCATATCCTTGTCATCATGCCAACATAATTTTCATGGGTCCTTTATAATTAACCCATATATCAAAGGAATGACTATTATACAAAATGGACATTTAAACCAAACCATGGTATAACTCAATTCAATTACACATATGAAATCACCTTGATTCCAATGATTAAAATATGAATCTTCAAATTTGAAAGATATTAGACATACCCCTAAGGATTTAATTTCCATTTAAATTATTGAAATAAATCCATATTCATTTCCATGAGAATGAGTCCACACCACTCATTTCAAATAATCTATTGAAATGTCGTAGGAAAACCCCATTTTAAAACAGTTTATGGTAAACAACTATTTTGAAAACATTTCCCACATTCAAACATAATTTTTATAATTTTAAAACCATAAACGTGTAAAAATCCAAAACACTGCAATTAATTTATTTAACACTATTTTTAATTTTTCAAATCCAACATATAATTAATTCAATTATACTTTTATGAATTTTTCACTTACAAATTCTCTATTCACAACACATTCATTATCATAATGTCTATATCATAATGATTATTGACTCCTTTCACCATTTTCTATGATTTGGCATACCCCAAGGGTACCCTAGGTTTGGTATCATATCATTGATGAGACTAATGGAGTCCATGATGGGTCTTTCACATTAATAAAAGTGTCAATTCACTCTATATAGTAAAGGATATTGAAACTCAATTAATACGTACATTGGAACAATCACATACACATAAAACAATCATGACTATACGAAAATCATTAAGACTAAAAACCTCATATCCATTGATGAACTATTTATTAACCTCCACCCATGATTCTAACTCAGAAATCCATTAAATCCTCAACCTAAAATCCTATATAAAAGTTATGGTTTTATGAAATTAAAATACAAGGGGAGATTCTACAATCCATAATCAAAAATATATATCGAGTGGAGTGTTGGACTCACTTGGATAATTGATTATAATCCAAACACTCTCCAAACACCTATGAATCAATGGAGAATAATATATTGAAAGTATTGAAGAGTTTGGTTCCTCACTGAAGTAGTGACGAGGGATTGAGGCATAAAATTGGGTTATATAATATAACTCCAAAGAGGGAAACCTGTTTTTTTTATGGTCCGCATTGTTCAACTACTTGGTTAGACAATCCATCCTCCAACCATACGACTCCATCTATCTAAGATGGGTCAATACACAACAAATTCATTTAAGAACCAACATACATTGGGAAACCTTGTGGTAACCATTTTCTAGCCTCTATTAAAAGGGTCCCCCAACAGCATGGTTTCCAAGGTCAGGTGCACGATTTTTACGATCTGGGCACCAACCATTCGCTTCCCATGGTTTTGCTTCTTTTCTCTTTCAATCATTCTCCATGCCCCTGAATCTCTCCAAATAATTATCACACACCACAGGACAACTTCATTATATATATAATATTTTTAACTAAAAATTAAACACAGATTTAAATTTGTGAGTGGTTGGTATCTTACACGTATTTTTTGAGAAGATTACCCAAACTGATCAAATACATGTTCATGAGAGGGATTTTTTACCATATCATGGATAGACCAGTATATACAATATGTATATCTATACATACCTCATCAAAATAGGAATAATTCCACATGTAGTAATGAGTAAAATATTTACCACTTTTGTTTGATGTATATGTCAATAGAGGGATATATTTATTTATTTATTTATTAAGGGGGTTTATGAATAAAAAAATGAGTTGGACACTCCTATTTAGAACTATCTAATACACTTAGAGTGGGGGAATTTTCCTTATAATGTGGCTATGTAAAGGATAATGGATCCAAGTCTCACAACATATATCATAAAATAAACAATCAATCCTCACATTATTATCATGTTTATCTATAATTAATTGGCATTGTCCATTAATTTTAGTTCTAGGTGATTTGCATAGGCCACGTGCCTTTTTTTTGTTATGAACTGTGGGAAATTCTATAGAGTTTAATTTTATGTGGTAAAGGAACATGTTCCATGAATAGAGTGACAAAAATATATAGTGCTGGTCTTACGCCATTATGAAACCCATGTGTTTGGGAAATAAAATCATGTGAGGCATCACATGTTCATCGCACGAGGTTTTCCATGCTTGTCAACCATATTATTCTTTGCTTTTTTCATATTGTTTCAATAATTATTAACACTTAAGATATTGAGGTAATGTCTAATGTATTTTAATCAGGAAGGTTTGAGATGTGTATTTCAACGTATTGAAATGAAGACTCGTTCATGAAATTTATCATCATGTTATAAGGATGAAGTTCCGTCAATATCATTAAATACTTATTGAGAAGCCATTCCCTTTTTATGGTGTAATACACCAACCATCGATAGTAATCAACAAATATTACTCATTGGATTAAACCATATATATGAAAAAATTATATTTCAATTTTATTTCAAGATTTGATGGTTTAATCAACGTTATCATCGGATCCCTTAGAACCATAAAAAATTTTGATTTGAGGAATGAGAAGTGGAAACATTATTGTGAAAATATCATGAAATCTGATTTTGATGGACATATAAATGATGCATCTTATGCAATATATTCTCATACATCCATTATAATTAATCTACTATCTGTTAATATTTCTCATCATTTTTTATAACAATGGATATATGAAATGAATGATTCTGTTTCTCAATGTGAATGAATTATTCTATCCTATATACCAGTGAATACATTTTTATTGGGTGGTAGTACGAGTTTTAGTGAGGTAATACAATATGGCATGAATAGGTTTTTTGGATAAACATTATTAGCCTTCTCGATCATTTTATAAATTATATTTGGTAGGGTGATATTGAAAGCCTCCATCAATAAATATTACATTACATAATCATGAGATTAATGGTTGGATTCAACAGTATACTCATGATCAATAATTTTCAATTTGGATAAATAGAAGTAAGTTTTGGGGTTAGTCAATATATTTTGATGGACTCAAAATCATATAATTATTTCTGACTTCACCAAATAAATCATACGCTTCTTCCTAAATTCATTGACATGTATCATATCAGCAAAATTTAATATGAAATCAGTAACATGGAGAATATACATAAATAAATAGATACATTAGGTGGGTATGGACCCACAAAATCAATTACCGATATGGAAAATACCCAGAGTAAATTGTGGTGTGCCCATATTTTGTTGGTTGATGGATGATATTTCAATTCACATTATATGAATGACACTTTTTGGTCAATGTTTCATAATCCCACGTCACATAATACCATAAAAAATAAAGAAACATTTTTTTTGAGAATTTTTAGTTTCTAAATGTTGGGTGTTGTAATAAATAGTATGGATTTCTTGTATAATGGAAATAACATCTTCTAAATCAATGAATCTAAGGATAACATAAGAAATTCCTTGATTATAATGGAATTTATGAGGATTCAGGAAATAATAGAGGGTAAAATATGTCTTATATCATCATATATGTTATTTGATTGCCCTGTATAATGGAAGAGACACATTTTAGAGGTAGTACATGATGGGAGTCACTCACACATTTGTAGTATTATCTGGTTTAGGGGTGTCATTTACCACATTTTTTAATCCATGATTCAATGAAAAAAATTATAATATAATTCTGTGATGTGAAATGCAAATGATGTTTTTGTCTCTATCTAGATATTCCAAATCTATAGCTGCATTTTCTAGCTCATTTTCCGAAACATTATGTGATTTTGGGATTTGATAAAAAAATTTATTTGGTGGTATTTATTCTGTAAATCATCAGATTTATTTAATAAGGGGGATAACTCTTTTTTAAAGTATAATTAGTATTTAATTTAATTATTTAAAAATATAAAAAAAATTAACTTTCATATGGTCCATTGGAATTTTTTCACGCTAACATTATGCCTAAATTGAGGGAGTGGTATTTCCTCACATTTTATTATGATAAATTCAATCATCAATGAGGAATAAGGAACACTTACATTATAAAGAGAAATAAGGATGACTCTCAAGAAGAATATATTAATAATAGGGTCTTTTATCCTCATTCGAATTGTAATTTTGGAATTTTCAACAATATATAACCTCCATTTGTAGGTCGAGTCTCAAAAAAATAAAATTTATTAATCTTGTAGTTTTTTATTAACAATAGTTTCTTGAAAAGAGGTATACTCTATGAGAAAATATCTTAAATAATTCTATTTTAGGAAATTATAAGGAACACAAAAAATTTTAAAATACAATAATATAACTTCCCACCATGAAAAACATACGGTCAATTTGGGGAAGTCGAGGAAAAATTCGAGTTCTATATTGTCACACACGATTTTCTTGTCTTTGTATCAATCCGGTCTATTGGAAATCCCAATCCCTTTCATGGTTATTTGGTGATATGAATATTGATTTTTTAAGTTTGATATATGTATAATCACCGTAATTTGTGTTCCCCATTTCTGGTTTAGGAGTTTTTGAAGAATGGGTGGTTACTTCATGATTTGGGCCAACCCTGAGACCATTTCCAGTTAAAAAAACCAAATTTTTTCTTTTATAACTCATTTTTTCTAACCATTTTTCCCCATTCAAATTCCCACATGTCCTATAGTGACATATTGAAACATCCTTACGCTTTTGGGACCCTATATAAATTCATATGCCTAGTGAATTGGGGTTACTTATTTAGGTATTGGGCTATCCCATGGACCAATTTCATGTTTTAAAAAAATATTTTTTTTCTTTTATATATAATTCAATTTTTAATATGTTTCAATTATTCCAACTCCACCTCAAATCCAACAACCCTATCCTCACCCCCATAATCTATTTACCCTCTTTAGAGCTCATATGGGTTGCTGATTAGGGCGAATGTTCTCGGGATACCTCAAATCTTCCAGAATTGATAAGGTAAATATTTTTATACATTAATAATTCAATTAGTGAAATTTTTCAAAAAAATCTGATTTAACTAGTTCTTACGGACCATAGGAGACTCTCTAATATGTTTCATTCCATTACCTTTTCTCTAGGGGTTTATATCTAATGTAATACCAAAAGTTTTACAGTGGAGAATGTGAGATTCCATATCTTTTATCCTCCCTCTTCTTCATACATTCATTATTTCCTAGTTTTATAATCTCCCCTAGTCATGATAGACCACGGTTTCTGTTATCTCATCATTTTTTATGGAGTTTATATTCATTTAGGTCTGATCTGAATAGTTTTAGGGTCTATAAACCCGCGACGGGTGATTTTGGATGTGCGTTTCCATTATGCCAAGGATTTGATGTAGGATATCCCTTACAAAAACCTTTATCATTTAAGATTAATCATTTTAATTCTGTTATAACCTTATTTATATGATATGTTCTGCTCTGAAACTTTGGTTCTAAAGGTTTTGTGTGCATATTTTGTTTTATGAATTATTTTGTTAAAAATACACTTGTTTTGGTATAAATGGGAACTCCTCTTGTAAAATGAATTATTCCATGATCTCTCGAACTTGGTTTATGATATTTTAAATATTTTATAGTATATTTAATAACATTATGGAATTAAAATTGTGTTTTATCCCTTTTAGGTTCTTAACATATTTTGTTTTTTTAAATAGTGCATGCAATGTGTTTTATAAATTGCTCGGTTGTCTTTTACGTGTCTAGTGCAATTTCAAATAATTTGATTGGATTTATAAATATATTGTAATCATGTAAGAGAATTATTTTCTGATCCTTTTATGGATTTAAAATTTTTTATTTGGTTTTATATACAAATGTTTTTTTTGATTACAACATGTTTTCTCCCAAGTTGCTGAAAAAAGGACTGTTTCACATTCTTATAAAGATTTTTGTGTTTTGAATATTCCACCTATGTGTTTTCAGGGGTTTATGAATTTGTTTTATTCTTTAAATCATGTGTACACACCTCCTTAATAAAATTTAAATGAATAACATTGTCAGATACTAGTTTCGAGAAAATGTTTAAAGGCATCTTTGGCCTTTCCAAAAAATGAAGAATGAGTGTTTTACTTGAATATACCAAGATGTGCAATTGGGATTATTTTATGGTCCATGATATTATTTAATTAAATGTCTTTAGGGCTTCAAAATATTGTTTGGTATGGTTTTGATGTATTTTTATAATTGAAAGGGTGTTTTGGAATGATTTTTATGTGCAATTCCTCAATACACTCCTTGAAATTGTTTTACGGAAATATTTAGCGGTTTGTTGATTGGTGAAAGAAATGTGAAGAAAGTTTGTGGTATTTTTGTGTGTTTATGGTTTGGTAATGTTATTTTTATGTGAAATGTGTATTTGATAATATGTGTAACTTGATTGAGCACTAACAAAAATCTTGTGTATCTAGGTGGGCGGAGGTGTACTAGTATGCTAGTGATCTTGTGGGGTTCGGACCCTGTTTCACGTAGCATGTTTGACGATGACAACACTAACTAAACTAAGATTATTATGATGTTGGGAGACCACTAGGTTATGGGTATGCTCCCTACTAGTGTCTCATGTGCACTATAATGGATATTTATCTTGGTTACTTTCACTGAGATACGTGGTACCTGGGGCTTACAACTAACTAGTGCCTTGGGGTTTTCCCATGAGTTGTGCTCATTGGTTATTTTCTACTCACCATCAGCATACGATGTGTTTGGTTGGTAAATTAAGTAGTGTGTGTTATTTATTTAAAAGTGTAAAATCGTTAAATAATCCATCATTAAACAATTTTCATTTTGAAGTTTCACCTCTTTGAAAAATTGTTACTTGCATTTTTTTATATAAAACATGCATGTTTTTGTCTGATAATTATTATAAAATATAACCCCATTTGAAAAAAATAATTTTAAATATTGTATTTAAAACATTTAATTGATGTTTATTTTATTTTAAAATTAGTGCATTGGGAGTAGAATATCATGCTAACCTACTCAGTTTTATTACCCACGCCTATAGTCTTCTTCTATTTTCATCCCTTGTGAAGGTTTCAGCTTGAGTTCGATCCCCTTGTGCGATGTGTGATCAGTTTTTTGGAGAGTGACTAGCGAGGTCACCTGGAGTTTGGTGCTTATCGTGATTGGTCATTTGGGTTTTTGTCTTAGTTGTACTTTTACTTTCTTGTACTAATAATGTTTAGTTCAATTTTTTTATATAAATTAATTTTAGGTTGCCAATTTCCTTCCGATGTTTGTTTGATTGTTCATATATGGGAGATATCATCCATTTTTGTACACTATTGTTTCCCTTGTTTCTTGTCTCCATCCCAGGAGTATCGGGAATGCCTCTCGGGACTTGTCACTGGTCGTCCTGGGTGACCTGTTCAGGGTCGACTCGGACTGGTTCATGAAAAAATGGTACCAGAG
This sequence comes from Viscum album, assembly GCA_963277665.1. Classification (NCBI taxonomy): domain Eukaryota; kingdom Viridiplantae; phylum Streptophyta; class Magnoliopsida; order Santalales; family Viscaceae; genus Viscum; species Viscum album. The sequence goes on along the minus strand of OY728130.1, from coordinate 1,193,964,527 downwards.
GAGGTCGGATCGTAGAAGACCATTATTTTAGAGCACCCTTGTTATTTGGGGATGTCATGGTAGATAGAGTAGTATTTTTGGGACATGAGGGGTATGTGAAGGAAGAGTGTCGTGAACTGTAGCTCGTTCTGATCCTCGGGTTTCCATGGGAATTCTGGTTTTATTAGTGTCCTTTGTTATTGTTGATTGTTTGGTGTTGAGATATAACAACGAGAGTCTGACTAATGGTCTTCGTGAGCTCACAAGACTAGGAAAGCCATGTGGAGCAGGGGAATGGTCCTAATAGGTCTCTCTGTGTTGGTGTTGTGTTTGACATATGGATGCCAACCATATGGTCAAGTCACCTACCGACACTAGTTTCCTTTTTTGGGTCTCTTGAACCTTTCATGAATCCTGAATTTTTGTTTTCCAAATCCTTGAGTGAGAATTATGGAAATGGGTTTTAAAGGAAGGAATGGATTTGGAAAAGTAGAAAAGGGGTTTTCAAAAATTAATTATAATAATGGTTTTGGTAAGGTTGTGTTTTTTTTAAACAAATTTTGGGGAGGAGGTGGAAATGATTTAACAGGATTGGATTTTCCCTAATCTACACTTGTGGTTTGTTGAAATAAAATGTTTTGAAAGAATAAGTCATTTTAAATTAATTATGAAATATTGTTTTAAATTGGGTGTTTTGGACTGTTGAAAAGTATTTGAATATGATGAATAGTTTTTAGAAATTCAGTTTTGTGCAGCTGGTGTTTTTCTAGAAAGGGGTTTTGGCTTGTGTTGTTGTCAAATTATGAAAATAGACCTTGTTGTTTTTTTAAAAAAATCAGCAAGGGTTATTTGAAATTGAATGGTTATTTTTGTATGTTCTATTAAATTAAATGTATTTTTTTAATCAAGTGGTTCTTGATGATGTTTGGTTTGACTTGTGGAATATGACAAGAATTTTTGACTTGGTGGTGGGTGTTCCTTTTGATGGTACATGTTTTTTGGAATGATGTTGTTTTGTTTTAGGCTTTTCTATTTTCATGGGTTCCCACATGCATGTTTTTATTGATATCTGAAAGGATGGCCAATATTTCATGGTTATTTTATTCTTAGGGTGGCATTTAAATGTTCATGTGAGTGAGACTTGATGAAACACCATTGGTGAATGTGAAAATCCTCGAAGTTAGTTTTTTTTCAAAAGTGTTTTTAGCTGAAAATTTATTGTGTTTGTTTTGAACCGACTATTTTGTGGATGGGATATTTAGTGTCTTAGAATATTTTTTTTATTCAGTAATATTCGTTGTGAAATATATGTCATACTATTTTTTTATCTTGAGATGAGAACTTTTTTGAGGCATGTTTATAGAGTAATGTTCATTCGGTTCCTACATATGTGTTTGATGTTGTGATATTGCCATAGATTGTTCTCTGTTGGAAATATTTCCTGCTGATCAACCTATGGATTAATTTCAAATGTTAAATCCACATCTATGAATGATTCCTCAACCACATTATTGGAATAGAGATCCGTTTGGGATCGATTAAAAGTGCTTCTATGTCGTGATATTTCTTTTGCACATAGTAGTTGTGTTCAGTGATGTTGATGTGTCTCATCGTATTACTTGCCTATTCTGCCCCTTGTTCAGAGTGAGATAGAATTTTGATATGTATCTATAGTTCCTATTTACATGAACTTTTTTCTTTTGAAAGTGGGTTTTTTCTGAGTGGTGTGATCCTTATCACCTTACTACGGTGCAACAGATGCTTCAAGAATTAAGGTTCCATCCATATGCCTCAGAGTGATGATTTTCACACAGTCAGGAAATCACCAGAGGTGTGGAGTGCTTGATTAGGATCATTCCTCCTCTATTTTGGTATCTTAGTTTCTATGTCAATTTTTGGGTTCCCCATTTATTTGAATTTCCCTTTTTCACAACAACCGTGGTGGACTTACCCTTCACTAAGTGTCTATGGTTATGCCTTCATGGATGTGGTTTTTCGATCAATGACCATGTGTGGACTACCTATGAAAATAAAGTGTGTCCATGGTGTTACCTATTAGTAGGTGGAGATTTTTGGGTAGTTCTATTGATTCTTTTGTGGTTTTAGTGGACAAATTATTAGGTCCCCATCCCTCCAATCCCCGAGTGGTGGGGGTCTAGATCTATGCAAAAAGTGTTGGCCCAGTTCTTGTACACTCCATTCAAGAGTGGGTGGTTTGTATTTTCATGTTGTAACCCTATTAACATGGTATTATAGGCTTTATTTGAAGAGTTTTGTTGGGCTTGTTTGAGTGAGGCCCAATTCTAGAGAATGTTGAATTCTTGTCTGTTCGTTGCTGGTTGGTCTCTAATAGTGGGGAGACCCACGATGTGTCTCATGGATTTTCATCCGAAAAACATTTCTAGTGCTAGTTATTTCTTAATGTTTGGGAGTAAATTCTGGATTCCCCTGGAATATTTTTTTTTCTGTGAGTGCTCTTTGGTTTGGGTTATGGTTGGGTTTATTGGGAGAAGGCCCAAAAATCAGGTTCTTTGCTTTGTTGTGGACGTGGTGGCTTGATATTTCCAATTATTTTCCGAAAGTGGTTATTAGTATTGTGTTTTTTAGAAAGAGGATTAACATCCATTGATGGATGATGATATTTCCTTTTAATGATAGGCTAGATCAATTTTTATAGTTAATCCTTAGGTGTTGATTTTTCTGCCGGAATGTGTTTTGTCTTTCCAGGGGTGGAAAGCATTAATGGTGGGGAGAATTGTCACACCCGATTTTTTTGTCATTGTATTGATCCGATCCATTGAAAATCTCGATCCTTTTCATGGGTATTTGATGGGGTTAAAATTTAGTTTTTATGTTTCATATATGTCTAACAACCCTAATCTGGGTTCCCCATTTCTGGTTTAGGAGTTTTTGAAGAATGGGTGGTTATTTCATGATTTGGGCCAACCGTGAGTCCATTTCCAGTAAAAACCTGAATTTGATTAATTTATAACTCCTTTGTTTTTAACCATTTTTCCACCATTACACTTCCCACATATCTTATTCGAACATATTAAACCTTCCTTATCCTTTTGGCACCACATATAAATTCATAAGCATGGTGAATTGTGGTTACTTATTTTTGTATTGGGCCAGCCCATGGGCTCATTTCCTGTTTAAAATAAATATTTTTTTCTTTTATATCTAATTCACTTTTTAATATTTTTCGATTCTTCCACATCACCCTATAATAAAATAACCCTATCCTCAACCCCATAATCGATTAACCCTCTTATTAGCTCATATGGGTCACCTCTTAGGGCGAACGTTCTCAAGATACTTCAAATATCCCAAAATTGATAAGGTAAATCTTTTTACACATAACTCATTGAATTTGTGCTCTTTTTCAAACATATCTTCATTCCCTGGATCATATAGACCATAGGAGACTCACCAAGACGTTTCATACCATTACCTTTTCTCTAGTGGTGCATATCTAATGGAATAAGAAGAGTTTTCTAGTGGAGAAGGTGAGATTCCATCTCTTTTATCCTCCCTCTTCTTCTTCCATTCATTATTTATAGGTTTTATAATCTCCCATAGTCTTTATCGACCAAGGGTTATGTTATCCCATGGGTTTTTATGGAGTTTATATTCATTTATGTCCGGTATTCATAGTTTTAGGGTCTATAAACCGGCACTGGGTGATTTCGGGTGTGCCGTTCCACTAGGAAAAAGATTTGAGGTAGGATATCCCTTGCACAAAACATTATCATTTTAGTTTCATAATTGTGATTCTGTTATAACCTTATTTATATGATATTTCTTCTGTTAAACGTTGGTTCTAAAGGTTTTTTGGTCAAATTATGTTTTATGACTTATTTTGTTAAAAATATAGATGTTTTGGTATATATGTGCACTCCTCTTGTTTGATAAATTATTCCATGAGCTTTCAAACTTTTTTTATGGTATTTTGAATATGTCTTAGTATATTTAATAACTATATGGAATGAAATTTTTGTTTTATCCCTTTTAGGTGCTTAACATAAGTTGTTTTCTTAAAGAGTGCATGCCAGGTGTTTGGTAAATTGCCCGGTTGGCTTTTATGTGCCTAGTACAATTTAAAATAATTTTATTGAATTTATAACTATATTGGCCGCATGTAAGAAAATTATTTTTGGATCCTTTTATGGCTTTCAAATTTTAATTTTTTTAACAAACAAATGGTTTTTTTGTATACAACATATTTTGGGCCGAGTTGCCGAAAAATGGACTGTTTCCCAATCATATAAAAATGGTTGTGTATTGAATATGTAACCTGAGTGTTTTAAGGGAATTATAAATGTGTATTTATTCTATAAATGGTGTTTACACACCTTCTTAACAAAATAGAGATGAATAACTTTGTCCAATGTTAGTTTTAGGAAAATGATTAAAGGCTTATTTGGCCTTTCCTAAAAATGAAGAATGGGTGTTTTATTTTTATATACCAAGTTTTTCACTTTGGATTGTTTTATGATCCATGAAATGATTTTATTAAATGTATTTAGGGATTCCAAAAATGTTTTGGTTTGTTTTTGATGTGTTTTTATAATTTAATGACTTTTTTTGAATGAGTTTTATGTGGAAATCCTCAATACACTCATTGAAATAGTTTTACGAAAATATTTAGTGGTTTGTTGATTCGTGAAAGAAATGTGAAGAATGTTTGTGGGATGTTTGTGTGTTTATGGTTTGGGAATTTAATTTTTATGTGAAATTTGTATTTGATAATATGTGTTACTTGTTTGAGCACTAAATGAAATCTCAGGTATCTAGGTGGGCGGATGTGTACTACAATGCTAGTAATCTTATGGGGTTTGGCCCCTGTTTCACCTAGAAATTTTGACGATGACAACACTAACTAAAAAATCATGATGATGATGTTGGGGGACCACTAGTTTATGGGTATTCTCCCAGATAGTGACTCGTGTGCATGAGAATGGATATTTTTTATGGTTACTTTCACCGAGATATGAGGTACATAGGGCTCACAAATAACTAGTGCCTAGGGGTGTTCCCGTGAGTTGTGCTCATCGGTTATTTTGTAGTCACCATCAGCATACCGTGTGTTTTGTTTGTAAATTAATTAGTGTGGGATATTTATTTAAAATTGTTCAATCATTAAAGTAGCCGTCATTAAAAAATTCATTTTGAAGTTGCACCTGTTTGAAAAAAATTTTCTTGCATTTTTGTATATAAAACATGCATTTTTTTGTCGGATAATTATTATAGCAATGAACCTCATTTAAAAACATACTTTTATATATTTTATTTAAATCATGAAGTTTTAGTAGATTTTATTTTAAAGGAGTGCATCCGGAATTGAATATTGGGCTAACCTACTGAGTTATAATACTCACGCCTATAGTCTTCTTCTATTTTATCCCTTGTGCATGTTTCCACTTGAGTTTGATTGCATTGTCCGATGTGTGATCATTTTGTTGTAGAGTGACCAGCGAGGTCACCTGGAGTAAGTTGGTTATCATGATTGGTCATTTGGTTTGTTTTCTTAGTTTTACTTCCACTTTCTTGTACAAATAATGTTCGTTTCAATTTTTTTATATAAATGTATTTTGGGTTGTCCATTTCTTTCCGCTGTTTGTTTTATTATTCATATATGGGAGAAATCAATCCCTTCTGTAATCTATGGATGCCCTTGGTGCTTTTTTCCATCCCAGGAGGAACGGGAACGCCTCTCGGTACTTGTCGCTGGCTGGCCTGGGTGACCGGTTCCGGGTCAACTTGGACTTTTTCGTGACAATATTCTCAAAATTAAATTTGACCTCTAGATATTGTAGATAGTGCCTTAGTTTTTAAACATTAATGATTAAATATATATATTTCTTATGGATGTCTTAATAATGGGTCTTTGTATTATTCATATTTAAAGTAAGGTAACTGAGACCATTTTGATTTCTGGTGTCCCTTTCTTGTGAGTAATGAACATAGGGATCACTATAACTATTTAATATAAATAATGAGTGGTCTTCCTTCACAGTGTGGCATCAATACCAATGGCCTCAAGAGATATTTCATAATTATATCAAATTCTTCCCAAAAGTCATTAGTCACCTAATAAGTGATCCACATCTTGATTGACATGGTAAATGATAGTAATAGTCCCATAATATATTATAGAATGTGACAAATGGAGGAAAGAAACCCTTATAGAACTATAAACTCTTTGAGGTTTATAGGATGTGACATGTAAAGGATTGACTTAGTCTCTCATGGCTGACTCTAATGCCATGATATCATACTACAACGCTGAGAAACATTCCTAAGAAAACACCAATGAAACATTTAAATATGATTATGCTCTACATATAATATCATAGATTTTTTAAAATGATTTCTAGGTCACTAATAATAATAATAAGATGATATAAAAACTTTCTCGATTTTCTAAGTAGATAATCATCATTGAAATTGATGGAGTTATCTATTAGAACCCGGTTCTTTTTATGGAGGTACGGGTTTTTTTTTCTTTTCCTTTTTGATTTAGTGTATTTGAGAAAATAAGGAGAATGGGAAAAAATCCCAAATTTTGTGCGTGCATGCTGTGTACTTTTCCACATGCTGTGTACATTGGCCATGTGGGATGGGTACACAGGGCGTGTAGGCCTGTCGACAATGAAGGGTGTAAAAACTGACTACACGCCATGTAGTCTGTCAGAATGTTAATAGTATGTCAGTGGGAGTAGCCACCAGGTGAGCAACAATACACGCCGTCTATTCAGAAATACACGTCGTGTACTCATGTCGATAGTTGAACAGTTTGGTGGTGGAAAAAGTAGCCGCCTGAGGAATTGTTAAATGTGAAACTATAAGCCTTGTAATTGATAGTACATGCCGTGTAGTTTGTTTATTTCACATAAAATGGAGAGTGGCCTCCTCTATTCACAGAGGAATCATAGAATGTTGTAGAAGAGGGAGAGAAATGGTCGGAGCTTGGAGGATCTCCCGACCGCACACTGGGATCCCGATTCTGTATCCGTTGATCTCCTTGGAACCGAACGGGTAAGCTCTTCCTTCTTTTAGAGCCATATTTATGAATTATTTTTTGGGGGATTGTTATTTGAGATTGAATGGGATTATGATCACATCATATATTCTTCATTCATGGACTGTTCGGGAGGCTTCATTCACATATACCGATTAGGGGCGATCGAGGTTGGAGGTCTGATGTTTATTTCCAACTGTGGTGTTGAAATTTTGTATCTTTGTGCTACAAACCCTTGTTGGGTTTTCGTGTGGCTGAGAACATGGCTCTTAAAAATTCCTAGAATTGTATAAGTAATTAAATGTAATTATAAACTATTGTTTGGGATCAATGCTTGGATCCAGGACCACCCCAGGGGTGCGTTCCTCTATTTAACAGTTTTCCTTGGATACCCGATGGTATTCCATGATTATAATTTTTTATTTAATTTTCATGAGAGTAAGTGTATATAAATTTCATGTTTATTATTTTGGCTCGGCCTGGTTACTTGCTTAGCCTGAGGAAAGTGTTTCCTTCAGCCTGAGGGTAGTGGTTCTTTTAGACTAAGGGAAATATTCATTATGCCTATGGGTAGTAGATTCTGTGCCTATGGGAGACACTCTGTATGCCTTAGGGAAATGTTCGTTTTTGACTGTGGGAAAGCACCTGCAGGATTTGATTCTGGTTACCTGAGTGTAAGTATGGTATATCTGAGGACAGTGTTATCATGAATACTCACTGTTCTGATTTGTTTTATATGTTATATGTTCCAAGTTAAAGCATGGTCTTGGAATAGTTAAATGAATAATAAAATTGAAATATTATTGGTAAAGTTATTTACTTTAGAGTACTTCTTAGTTTATTTCATTTACTACGTAACACTGATGTTTCACATTTCACTGACTGTTGGGCACGAGCCTTTGGTGGGTGCCTACTGGGATTTATTTCTCACATCATGTTTGGGTCATGTCTCCGGCCCAAACATACTATATTTTTGTAGGTGTCAATAGGGGATAGAGTCCCTATACAGGTACATGATTGTTGCAGATGAGTAGGAGAGCATGGGACCGAGCCTATCCTCGCGATTCTGCTGAGTTCTTGTTGCACTGTTTTGTTCTATTTAGTTGTACCTTGTACTATGAGGTGTATTTTATTTTATTTCAGTGTATCCTATTCTGGCTGTTTTTATAGAGTTTGTGACATGTTGCATCTCTATATATATGACTGATGGTTCTCTTTACTTCAGTTTTATGTTCTTTACTGCTTCTTTTGTTTCATGTTTTGTCTTATTCATATTTTTTTCTATGCTACAATTTGACAAATGAGGGAATAGTTTCTCCACTATCAGACCCAAGCCCTCGCTGCTAGTCGGCAGCCTATGGTATTTGGGGAAATACGCTTAAGGTCATGTGACCAACCGAGTTCGGGGCACCTGTGCGTGGTACCCAGATCCGGGACGTTACAAAGTGGTATTAGAGGGGTTCTTTTCTTTGACTTACTATTTGGAGAATTAGTCAGGGATAAGACTGAAATAGTAGTTGGAAATAAGCTAGTTACATGAGTAGCTAACCCTTATACTGTGAAAATCAAGTCTACCTCATTCCTTGTAATTATTCTGATTTTTTTATTTTGCAGTTGATATGATTTTGACCATTGGGTGATGCACTTTATGTGTGTTATTTATATTTTATACACGGGTTCTATTTAGTTACAACCCGATGAGATGAGGGTATTCCAACTCATGCATCATTTTGGTACATGCTAGAAATCACATGTCATGCATTCTTTCCATGCCATGTAGGTGAATTAGAAATTTAAGGTTTTTGTGATTGTTTTTGTGCTACAAAAGCATGTTGTTGTGATAGCTTCTTGATAGATACCTTCTATTTGATAGGGTATTGGTTTGTGAGGTCGCTGATAGAATGAATGCCTAACATTGGATTTTGGGTAGTATGGGCCCTCACTGACCATAATTCGGGGGATCATTATCATACTTCCCTTATTATAACACGTATGAAATTCCAAGATTTGATTCGTGGGGAGTATGAGCCTTCACGGATTGAAATTTGGCACTTAGTGGTGTGGTTCAGTGTTTTTCTGGGCTCTGGAGTAGTTTCTGAGGCTTACTTTCTGGAAAACCCAGTATACACACTATGTAGGTATAAGGATACACGCCGTGTGTGATCTTTTTTTGGGAAGAAATGAAAACTTTTTATGTACACACCTTGTACCCTCAGTACACGCTGTGTAGTCTATTCCTGTGTCATAGACCGTGTGGGCGGGGAATCATGGTAGGGAATGTCTTGGGAACACGCCGTGTACCGGTTGTACACACTGTGTAGTGTTGACCTAGTTTCCGCTCGTGTAACTGAAAACACTGACAGAGGAAACCTAAATTCATACATTTTGTGTCTACCTGGAACACGTCATGTAGTCTGACCAAGGTACCTGGCCGTGTCACAAACAACACGGGTCGGTGTATCTTTCTTTGTACACGTTGTGTCTGCCTGGAACACACCGTGTAGTGTCAGCCGTGGGGCTGACCGTGTAGCAAGCAACACGGGCCGTTCTAGGGATTCATTGAACACACCGTGTCTTTTTGAAACATGTCGTGTTGTGTAACCTGGGTACGCAGGCCATATTACGAAAAAAATGGTTTGTTCAAAGCTTGTAGAGTACACGTCGGGTACCTGTGGGACACGCCGTATAGTTTTTTTTATGAGAGCCATGTGACTTAGCCACGTAGAATGACCCAGGCAGGGAAAGAGAATTCATGTACACTCCATGTAGTCCAAGGACACGCCATGTATTTGGGTTGTTACACGACTAGTTTTAGATGGAGTACATGCCCAAGTGAATGGCCTGTGAGAACAAGATGTGTAGAATTTATACATGCCGTGTAGTCAAGTTTTATAAATATTTAATGATTTATTCCTCTTGATCCCTTATTGGTCTCCTTGTTTTCTCTCATTGATAATCTTGATCAAAGGTGTGCGCTTGATCTTGGAGAGCCATCCCACCAAGATGATGACCGGTTGTTCGCCAAGAGAGAGATTACGATTATACTCCTGAGATGGTTGTCCATGGGATACTAGTTGATCCTCCAGCAGTGCCAGATGTGATGCCAGCTATTATACCGGACATAGGTGCGGAGGCACAGTTCCATGAAGGTTTCATGTGGTTCAAGAAGACCTTCAAGGGAGCACCACAAGCCACCACATCTATGGCAGAGCTGACACGTATATTCTAGAAACAGCATCTGCCTACGTTTTCAGGTGATGACAGACCACAGGTTGCGGAGTCATGGATGTATTTAGTGAAGACTATTTTCGAGCATCGAGAAATTCCTCCAGGGTGGAGGGTCAAGCTCGCGACTTATATTCTGCGTGATTCCCCCCAAGAGGTGGTGGGATGTTACCACCAAGTCTAAGAATCACCACGATATGGCGTGGGAATATTTTCAGGAATCTTTCTATGAAATCTTCTTCCCAGAGACGCTAAGGGAAGATCGAGCTCGAGAATTCATGAATCTACAACAAGGCGCCATGTCAGTGATGGATTCATCTACTCACTTCACTGAGCTTCAGAGTTTCGCACCCATTATGGTGGGTGATGAGACGTTGAGGGATATACGCTTTGTGGATGGTCTTTGATATGACATCCTTGCTTTGGTGAATTTTTTGAAGTTGCATACAGTGAATGAAATTGTAAACCAGACACTGATTATTGAGCGGAACCTGCGAGAATCTAGAGGTGTGGGCTAGGGTGGTTTAAAAACAGTTTCAGGTACTATTTCTACTAATAAGAGGAAGTGGCATATGAGTTTTTCTATAGTGGAAGTACTAGTCAGTAGAAATCTTTAGGTGGCTAGGTTATTCGCTAGAAGTGTGGTAGAGAGGGGCACAATAGACCTTAGTGTCCTCAAGACCTGGTGGAGTGATAAGCTAGCGGCAAGAGGGGTCATCTGCAACGCTAATGCCGGGTGTTCCCACCAGTGGCTAGTAAGAGGGGTTCTGTGCAGACTCCGCATGCGGGAGTATGACTAATAGCTTCTTACCAGTCGGGGAACTGGGATACGTCAGGACATACATGCAGAGGTGGTGGTCGTGGCCATGGTAGCCAGACACAAGAATCTCAAAGGCAGTAGGGCAGGAGAGCTCAGGGTAGCTAGACTATGTCGTAGGGCCACGACACTAGGCATGCATATGCAGTGCAACAGACCCAGCAAAAGTAGGATCCCGAACCTTCTACTCTCATATGTACTATTATAGTAGCTTCTGTTTAATCTTCTACACTTTTTGATACATGTGCTACAAATAGATTTAAATCTATCCCTGTTTTAGAGATCCTTGGGCTCTGTGTTTCTTCTTCTTCTTCTGATGTGATGATGCTAGACACTCCGTTGGGAACCAGAACGGTTGATGGGCGTCAGTGCCTGGAGTTCCCCCTAGAAGTTGGTGGGTGTCACCTTCTATAGGACCTCTCTGTCTTAGAGATGACGAGCTATGATTTCATTCATGTGACGGACTAGTTGGTACCCTTTCGACCCTTTTTAGATTTCTATCGTTGTAGGGTGAATTTCACATCCCCAGAGGGCAGAGAGTTTCTATACAAAGGTGAATGGGGTGTCCATAAAAGTTGAGCTAGACCTGAGCGTTGTGGGCGAGGTGGTGTGGTAGCCCAGATTGCGAGTTTATATCTAGATGATCAGGGGACTTGTCAGAATGATTTCCCTCCAGTAGTTGAACATTTCAGGGATGTCATCCCTGAATACTTTTCAAGTCTTCCTATATAGTGAGAGGTGGATTTCTCTATTGATCTTGTGCTAGGGGTGGCACTAGTGTCCATTCGTCCTTATATATTGGATACACCATATTTTCAGGAGCTCAAGATAAAGTTATAGGAGTTACAGGTAAAGGATTTTATCCAACCCAGTACATCTCCTTCAGGTTCTCTAATCCTTTTAGTGAAGAAGGCATACATTACCCTCAGACTTTGTGTGGATTATCGTAATCTGAACCAGTTGACGGTTAAGAACCAATATCCCTTGCCAAGGATTGATGATCCTTTTGAACAACTTTGAGAAGCACGAGTGTTCTCGAATATTGACTTGAGATCCGGATATCATCAGTTACGTGTTACACAGTCGGACATATTGCTTATAACTTTTCAAAGAAGATATGGTCTATACGAGTACTTGGTTATGCCGTTTGGAATCACGAACGCACCAACAGTTTTTATGGCTCTGATGAATCATGTGTTCCACCTTTATATGTTTTCTTTTGTGTTAGTATTCATGGAAGATATCTTGGTGTACTCTCATACTCGACACGACCATTCCACCCATCTTGAGATTGTTTTGCGTACACTAAGAGAGCATCAGGTATATGCTATGCTCTCAAAGTGCCTCTTTTGGATGGACCAGATACACTTCCTGGGTTATATCATCTCAGAGGTAGGAGTTGACGTGGACCCAAAGATTGTGAGAGCAGTAGTTTCCTGGGAGAATCCTAGAACGTGTTTGAGATATGGGGTTTCTTTGGGCTGGCTGGTTACAACTGGCGATTTATACAGGACTTCACCCACTTAATAATGTTATTGATGGGTTCGACAAAGAAGGGTGTGATGTTAATTTTGTCAGAAGTTTATGAGACAACCTTTCAGGAGATGAATGGAAGGTTGATATCTGCCCAAATCCTGATACTTCCAAAAAAAGGTAAGAGCTATACAGTTTACTGTGATGTATTAGGTATTGGGTTGGGAGCAGTGTTGATGCAGGGCAATCGAGTAGTTGTGTATGGGTCTTAGTAGTTGAGTCCACATGAGAGGAATTACCCAACACATGATATCGAGTTGGCTGTAGTTTTTCATGTGTTGTGTTGTTGGAGAAATTATCACTTGGGATAGCATTTTGTGGTTTTCACTGACCCCAAAAGTCTCAAATACATCTTTACTAAGTGTGACTTGAAACTGAGACAGTGGAGGTGGGTTGAATACCAACATTCCATCAACTTTGAGATTTCTTATACACATGTTAAAGGTAACGCAATTGCTAATGCACTGAGTAGAAAGACTCAGATAAAGGCAGTTCATTTGGCCAGTGGTGAGTCGAAGCTTAAGGATTTGTTCTCTGAGATGCATTTGGAGGTGCACGAGAGTCAAGGGAAAACCTACCCTTCATCTGTAGCAGTGACCTCTACCCTCCTAGATAGAGTTAGGATAAGACAACTATCTAAATTAGAAGGCCTAGTTCTATGGGAGTCGTGGCATGTGAGAACCCTCCTCCTAGTTGGGCGATATGCGATAATGAGTTACTGCATTAATTCCATGGATGAGTATGGGTTCCAAGGGATATATGTGAGGATCTGATGTGGGAGTTTCATGCTTCAACTATGTAAGTGAACACCAGAGTTACCAAGATGTACTGTGACCTCAGACGTTAGTATTGGTAGATGGGTGTGAAACAGGAAGTATTTGGTTTTGTTACTAGATGTTCTACCTATCCGGAGGTGAAGGAGGAGCATTAGAGGCCAGCTAAACTTTTACAATAGTTACCCATCCCATACTGGAAATGGGATGATGTCATGATGGATTTCGTGACTGGGTTGTCGAGGTCACCTCAAGGCAATGATGTCGTGTAGGTTGTTGTGGACAGACTCACAAAGGTTGCTCTCTTTTTACCGATCAAGGAGACATTCGGTGTTCACGAGCTCAGAATGTTGTATATCTATGAGTTTTTACATCTTCATGGTGTCCCACATGCTATCATTTCAGATAGGGAAACTCGTTTTACATATCTTTTCTGGAAGAGTTTTTAGAGGGAACTGGGTATACAGGTGCTTCTGAGCACAGCATGCCACCCTTAGACTGATGGCTAGTAAGAGTGTACGATACATGGGCTTGAGGACATGTTTCTCACATGCATCCTAGACTTGAGGGATATAGGGAGAAACATATACCCCACTTTGAGTATTCTAATAATAATAGTTTTCAAAAAACTATGTAGATGGCACCATAGGAGGCTTTATATGGTAGGCCATGCTGATCACCTTTGTGCTGGATGGACGTAGGTGAGACTGCATTTCTGGGACAACTTCTCGTGCATGATACATTAGAGCAAGTCCTGTTGATATACAAGTCGATGGCTACCACATACTCTCTTTATAAATCTTTTTATGATCACCGCAGACGACCCTTGGAGTTCGTGGTCAGGGATCAGGTTTTCTTGTGTGTTTCCCCGAGGTTTGGACATAGGCAAAGAAGGAGACAGGGTAAACATTCACCGCGGTATGTGGGGCTATTTGAAATTCTGGATAGAGTCAGGGAAGATGCCTATTGATTTCAGTTACCACAGAGATATTGGGCCATGCACAACGTCTTCCATGTAACTCAGTTGCGCCGTTATTACTCAGACTCATCCCACGATTTTCAGCCCGAGGAGGATGAGCTTAAAGACTATGCATCCTTTGAGGATTATCCAATTCGTATTGTGGATAAAAGCATGAAGGTTCTATGGGGCCAGTCAGTTTCTCGCATATGGGTGCTATGGTAGCATGGCCATGTGCAGGATGAAACCTTGGAGCGGGAGACCGGCATGCATGCTTAGTGGCTGGAGTTGTTCTGAGCTTTATCTTGTCCACCCTTGGAAGGGAAATTTGTGACCGAATTTCTGTAAGGGGGATGTTTGTAAGAACCCATTTTTTATTCTGGAAGTACATGTTTGTTAATTTCCTTTTTCCTTTAGTGTATTTGAAAAAATTAGAAAAATGTGGAAAATCCCAAATTTTTGGGGTACATGTTCTGTACTTTTCCACACACTATGTACTTTGTCCATATGGGATGGGTACACATGGTGTCTAGGCCTATCGACAATGAATGGTGTAAAAAATAACTACATATCGTGTAGTGGGTAGTTACACACCGTATTGTCAGTCAATAGGTGAATTGTAAGTTGGTGGGAGTAGCCACCAGCTGAGTGACAGTACACGCCGTGTATTATGAAGTACACTCTGTGTACTAATGTTGACAGATGAACAGTTCGTAGGTGAAAAAAGTAGCCTCCAGAGGAACTGTTAAATGAGAAAATTACACATCATCTACTTGAGAGTACATGTCGTGTAGTTTTTTTTAACATAAAATGGGCAGTATCTTCCTCTGTTTATAAATCAATCTTAGAACACTAGAGGAGAGCACGAGAAATAGCCGGAGCTTTGAGGATCTCTTGACCGCACCCTGGGAACCCGATTCTTTATCCGTCAATTTCCTTGGAACCGTACCATTAATATCTTCCTTCTCCTAGATCCTTTATTACCAATTCTTTCATGAGATAAAGTTATTTTAGTTTGAACTAGATTATGATCACCTCATATCTTCGTTGTTCTTGGACGATTCCAGAGGCAACATTCACGTATACCAATCAAGGGTGATCGAGGATGGTGGTCTGATGTTTATTTCCAACTGTGGTGTTGAAATTGTGTATAATTGTGCCACGAACCCATGTAGGGGTGTCATGTGGATGAGGCCTTATCTTTTTAAAATAACTAGAATTGTATAGGTAATTAAATGTAATTATAAACTACTATTTGATATCACTTCTTGGATCCAGGACCACCCCAGGGGTGCGTTCTTTTGTTTAGCCATTTATCCTAGATACCTGAGGGAATTCCATGATTATAATGTGTATTTAATTTTCTTGAGATTAAGTGTATATAAATTCATGTTTTTGCGTTGGGATATGCCCGATTACTTGCTTATCCTGCGGGCAATGTTTACATTAGCCTGAGGGTAATGGTTCTTTTAGCCTGAGGGCAATATTCAATATGCATGTGGGCAGTAGATTTTGTGACTATGGGCGACACTCCGTACGCCTGAGGGAAATGTTTGTTTTTCCTATGGGCAAGAACCTACGGGTTTATATTTTGGTTACTTGAGTGTATGTATGGTATGTTTGAGGAGAGTGTTATCATTAGTACTCACTGTGGTGATTTTTTTATATGTTTTACCTTCCAAGTTAAAGTAGTGTATTGGCATCGTTAAATGAATAATAAAATAAAAATACAACTGGTAAAGTTAGTTACTTTTGAGTACTTTTTAGTATATTGCATTTACTACTGCACACTTTTGTTGCACATTTTCACTGACAGTTGGGCACATACCTTTGGTGGGTGCCTACTGGGATTTATTTCTCACACCCTTTTTCGATCATATCTTCATCCCAAAAAGACTATATTGTTTTAGTTGTCCACATGGGAATGAGTCCCTATACATGTACATGATTTTTTCATAGGAGTAGGAGAGCATGGGACTGAGCTTTGTCTTGCGATGATGCTGAGTTTCTGTTGCACTGTTTTTTTGTTTATCTGTACCTTTTACTTTCAGATGTATTGTATTGTATTGCAGTGTATCATGTTCTGGATATTTTCATAGAATTTATGACATGATGCATCTCCATATATATGACTTCTGGTTCTCTTTACATCAGTTCTATGTTGTTTACTACTTCTGTTTCTGCTGGTTGTATGTTAATTATCTTTTCCGCTGCACTAAACATTGACAAATGAGGGCATAGTTTCCCCTATCAAACATGGGCCCTCACTTCTTGTCGGTAGCCTCTGGTATTTGGGGAAATTCACTTGAGGTCATGTGACCAACCGGGTTTGGGTCACCCATGCATGGCACTCGGATCGGGGATGTTACATTATCTATAATGGGTTTGAAGATATTGCACATGGAAAGTATGTTATAAGAAAAACATTGATTATACAAAATGGAATCACCCTTTATAAATATAATCCTTGGGGAACTATGAATGAATTGGATAATTCATAACTATTGGAAATTTGGATTTATTAATATCCTAGATATCCATCTAGGAAGGATATTTATTTGTACCAAGTTTTTATGTCAATAAAAATTTATATAATCATAGACAGGAAGTCATCTTTTTGACCAGGCTAGTTGGGATCCTTGATGTCGATACACACTTTAATTTTCCCATTATTCTTCTTGAGTAGGACTATATTATCATACAAATTTGAGTACATGAATTCCATAATAATATTTTCCTTGATGATTTTATCATCTTCTACTTTGACTATGGTAATGTGGGTTCAATGTTTCCTCATGCATGTATGTTTGTAATCATCATGATCTTATGGTAAACACTAGATATGGGTAGACATATTTTGATCGAGTTATGATATTTTTATGTAATTATAGACATTAACATATTTGTTCTTCGTTAATGAATAGAAAAATTACTTTTGTTCACTAAGGTACATGGCTGCACTAAGTAGTGTTGGTCGTCATTCCAACTCCAAACACAAATTTATCTTCCAAGGTTGGTCAATTGTGGTTGGGGAAACGTGATCATATTTTAGATCATTTTATTTGAGGTCATTCTCCTATTTCTCTTATTATTCCCCCTTCCACTTTCTCTTCCACTTCTTATTCAGGTTCATCTATTCCCATGTCAATATAGATGGGTGATGATGGATAATATTAAGTGTTAAAGGAGACATCAAAATTTCAGGATCCTAAGGCATGTTATCTTTATATTTCTACCAGTGCAACAAAAATTACATCATGTTTAGCTAAGAATTCGTTGGCCATAAAAAGTTATATGAATTTAATGAGGGAATTTTAAACTATTGTTCCCCATACTGTGGGAGAATTAGTGGTATTTTCAATAGTATAATAATCATCTGACATGACTACTATTATGTCTATTGATGAGTGAATTCCCAAATAAGAACTCAAATTTTCAATTTTGTGGATGGTAAGTAAATATTCATTCCCATGATCCATGAGTGGGTTGTCCAGATTATTTTCCAAACAATTTGGGGGTTTCATCCACGAACCATTATTTGTCATTGGTTTTTTCCCTCTACCATGTTAAAATCCTAAATCAATTCATTGATATTCACATGATTAATATAGAGATTTATCACCATATAATTTCCTAATTTTTCCATTGATGCAATATATTATGCATTGGTGACATTGTGAAAAATTTATGTATACTAGTGAAACCCAATATTCTTTATGAAGATGTCAAAGGCTATTTCTAGAAAGATTAAAAAAATAAGAATCAGACACTAGGT
The DNA here is from genome assembly GCA_963277665.1 of Viscum album. Classification (NCBI taxonomy): domain Eukaryota; kingdom Viridiplantae; phylum Streptophyta; class Magnoliopsida; order Santalales; family Viscaceae; genus Viscum; species Viscum album. Next base: position 1,193,946,443 of record OY728130.1, on the reverse strand, counting down.
CCCCAAAATGTTTCATGATACTAACCTAGTGATTGTGTTTTTCTTCAATATTGTCATATCCCAAATTTATTGATGGAGATAGTGAAAATACATATTCATTGTATCCTAATTGAAAATGTTTTTATAATTAAATGATATTGAAATTTGAAAAATTATCATAGAATGGTTTTTGATGTCAAAATTGATTATTTTTCTAGATACAAACAAGGTTCTAAGGTGGATAGGTCTAATAGAATCAACAACATACATCTTGAAAGATATATCTGCATAGAAATTCTTGGGTCCAGTCTTGGAATGATATAATTTAGCAGTAGTGACCTCACATTTGAACTATTTCGGGCCCTACGTGGCCTCAATAGGTTCCACTAAATTATCATTCTGTAAATTGATAGATTCCCAAACTGAGAGGTTGTATGAACTATAGACAAAAACTTTTTGATTTCATATTTTATAAAATGTGGGGGGGGGGGGATTTTGGTGATGATGTTCATCGTGTAAAAATGTTAGGTGGTTGTAAAAACATTGATTACATTTATATTCTATTATGTTAAGCAGAGATAGACTTCCAACACATCTAGAATGATTGGACTATTGTATCCCTTCTATTATATTATCCAAAATAAATAAATTTGGAATAATTTAATTTCATGTTAGTTTATTTCCTTTCTATTTCTTCACTAGTTGAAGTGATTTTCCATGATATTAAAAAGTGTAAACAAATCTATAGATGATGTGGCTAGAGTATTAAAAGTGGCTATGATAGAATCCTATCCTACCACCTTAGATTTTGTGTATTCTTCCCTTACTTCATATATCATTCTTTTGGAATTCTGATTCAGATATATACTTATAATCAGAAAAATGTAACATTAAATGTATGAAATTGATGTAACTAGAGATTAATTATTCTTGTAATAAGGATTCCTCATATTGGAAAAAATTCATATGGTATCATTTGGTGGGATGGTTCCTATACTCTTAGGACAAGAAGAATGATATCTAATAGTGAATGTATTGGAAACAAAATCTGAGCAGTCTCATAATCCTTTACGTGATTTCTTCTTCTTCAGTTTTGTCATTTCATAGAATATCATATCCTGGAAAAATATAGAGTTAATAGAATTAGATTTACCATTGCCGAAGAAATTTTGGGTGTATTTGGAAGATTTAATAGTTTCTAAAGGATAGAGTGAGCATGATCCATTGTCTTTATAGTCATAAAATTATTAAAATTCCATACCAATTTACTGGTAACTTCATTTAATACACATTGTTCTACAAGAGTGGTAGAAGATACACATGCCACTAGAGATGGTGGTTTTTTTCAAACATAACTTGATCATAATAAACTATCATATATATGGTATCAATAAATAAAAAGTATTCCATGATGGTTTCACAATGTTCACGAAAAGGTGTAGTAATCTAGGTTATTATTAAGAATGACTTTATCAAGTCTCTCTTGTCCAGGTAATAATAACATGTTATTTTCCACAACTTATAATAAGTAACATAAAACATCCTCATCTTAGATAGAGTAAGAATTATTCTTCCAACATTAAAATTGTATATATGCATGATATTTCCATCATCTCGATGGAAATTTTTCAACAATAGTATCTATTTATAAAGAGATTATATGTGATGAGGTGCATGTTATGGTGTAAGGTATTACATAGGAGTAGGAATAAAGGTGATTTCCAAAACATTCATTTTGAATGTTCTAATTTTATGAGTTTTTTTGTTTGTCATTATATGAATATGGTTAAAAAATGGATTCGTTCGTCTTTGTGAAACTATGATAAGATCTTATAAGCTGCGCAAAAATTTCACCAATATATGTGAAGTTCACAGCTCATCCCACTGGTTCGCAATGGTGACACCCCAAAAGGACACATGATGAAGCTACAATTCAATGGTTCAATTCATCCCCTTCTAGTAGGAGATAAATTATGATACACTCTCTCTATAATACTATTTGAAATCTGATAGGTCAACCTTTCATCTTCTATCATTTAGATATAAATTGGTAAAGATACTACTTGTGAAGATCTACCCACCCTTTCATCATTTTTTTAGAAAACTAGTATACTATATCAGGGTAGGTCCTTCTAGTGTATACATGAGACTCTTATTTTATCTGATTCTTACAGCTCAATATATTCGATCATGGGATTGAATCAAGACACAATATGTGTTAGATATTGGTTTGGATCCCATGAACCATTGTATATTAGAAAATTATAATTCAAAAAAATTATATGGGGATGAGTTCTGTCTATCTATTCATGTTATGGATTCTGTTCTGATTGGATATGTTCACATTGTCCTCCAATATCTTCCAACTAGGGTTCCAATGAGTAAGTGGTGTTGTTAAGATTTGGGGGGGATGGCTGGATAATTAAGAGCCTGAATAGGGAGGTGGATGAAAAAATTATGAAAATACTTTGTTGTTTATTTTAATACTATTGGTTAGTAACCTACATCGGTGTCCTATGAGGATCCATCATTAACAGATCTGGTTTCAATGGTAATGGATGGAACTCTTGATATCTCACTATTATGGTGTACTGTTATATTTTTGCTATTAATCCCCTGTTGAGTGAGCTTTGTAACTCTTCTATCGCTGATAAAAATATTCATTTCTTATTGAGGGGTGATAGCTAAATGTGTAAGAATAATCTTCTCTTAAATATCATATCCAATTGGGATATTATGTATATGTGTTTATACATTAATTTTATTTAAATAATATATTTCTATTTAATATTTATATAACCTATCCTAGAATGAAATTAGATCATATATTTTATAAAAAAGGCTGGGATGTATATGTTCCCTTTATTTTTCTTGACTGAATATCATTAATTGGGTGTCAGTTGAGAATTCTTAGGAATTATTGAATTTTTGCTGAGATTGTGATTTTCTGTTTGAAAACATTAGTTAATCACATCTATATGAGAAATTAAAAAAATATAAATCACCATCCTCCAATTATAATGAATTATCTTCATGATCTATATAATCCTTATGGGTTGTTTTAATGATGACCGCAAATTCATAATTCTGTATAGGTGTCTAACAATTGTCTGAATGGTTGGAGGTTTTGTTTCCCTAGGAATATCTATTAAAATAGAGGTGATATTAATGAGTATTTTCTCCCTTGATATATCGCATATGTTAATTTACATCGTTTTGCCTCTTCATTATATTCAATATTCCTCTCAGAGCTTCTTAGTGAAGGGAGATACGAAGGGAATCACATGAATATTTCATTATATGGATCCCCAATGAAAATGATAGGACCTATGATGGGATGAACATGGATGGTCCAATTTTTCCACACATAAAAAATTGGAGATGAAACATTCCTATCAACAAGGAGGTTGAGGTAAAAATATATCTATACACATGGTATTGGGATCTACTTGATCAATTTCAGAATCACTTATAACGGGATTTAACAATCATAGTGTAGGATATTATGGTAAAAACTCCCCTAGAACAATTTGTAACTGATTCCCATATATTTTCGTATATATATATATAATATGGAATAATTCATCATCATATTAATCTTCATATAAGCATAATCAGGGTGCATTGTACAGTTTCACCATCATCCATTTTCATCAAAAGTAATCAGTGGTATCCAATGATTATATTCTCTTAGGAGGAAGCCATATTAGTGATTTCATATTCATGAAAGAATATTTTTTAAATGGATCTATCTCATTGAACCCATCTCTTCTAAGATCCCTCTATAACACATTCTTGATGATCATACCATCTTTCATGAGTAGGCTTCACTTCATTGATTCATCTTAGAGGAATGAAATTTCACAATCTCACACCTGGTAGAGATTGTTGACATATAAGTGAATAGAAATGAAGGGATCCATGTTTTCCACACCCCATAACACGAATTATAGATGGGGAAAAAGAAATAACCTGACATAGCTTGAGAATAACATTAGTTCTTGCACATTGAATACCCTATGAAAATTTTCATGATTATATGCTCCTATAACTATATTGGATTCCATGTCATATTTGTGATAAAGTTATTGTATTTTATTATAATTATATGTAAATACCTTGTAAGGAATGATTTCAATATTAACGTGATTCTGATTTTTGTAGTATTTTGGGGAATTTAATTCACACATTTTACAGATAACATATCTCTAATAGCATATTGGAGGTCACTAACTGCAAAAACATGAACAATGTGCTATCAGGATGTAGTTTTATCATCATAATAATTGTATTATAATTATATTTTATGGTATATTCCTCCACTTATTATGACCTAATTAGACATTTCCTAGATACTTTATTATATATAGTCTGATTGTGGTATCACCTCTATCATGTTGGAAGGAGAAAAATACAATGATTGTTTAGTGAATAACAATTTTCATTGTTTATCTTCTTGTTGAGAAAGAATCTATCTTGTCAATGATAAGGAAGTAGGCATTACTGGCATTATCTTCCCAAGTGACTCAAGATATGGGGGATTTCTCACAATTGATATGGAAAGGGTAAGACATTCTTGTCCAAATGAAATAATGTTATCGAGAGTAACTTTGTAGAAAATTCCATCACGAGGTTGACTACCATTATGTATATACGTCCAACTATTGGGAGATATATTTTGGTTTATACTTTGAGGATAAGCATTTGGCTAGATGATGGAGAAGATTAGACATTCATTATATTTAATAACCTACCCACGACAGGGAGTTAAATATTACTCATAAATAGATGGGTTATCATGATCAAACACTCTCACAAAAAATGAATCGTTAATGGAAGATATTATAGAGAGGTCCTACATATTTTTTGGTAGAGAAGTTGGGAGGAGATACGTTTCAACTATAACTACTACTCCTATAATTTGATAATGAATCAGTAGGGTCCTAAGATACCATGGATATATGTTTTATGGCCTCTAAAACACCATCCTAGAGTAATGCATGGTCATGTGAACTATATTGAATTTAAAAATATCCACTAGAGAGACTTATTTTTTGAGACACTCCTTTGTGTGACTGGTGTCAAATTCTATAGACATAAACTGTCATCTATAAGAGCTGACCTTCGAAAAGTATATGAAATTTCCCTTACATTACTAGATGATTATGAGTTTCTGACTCGTTTATATGCCTACCCTTGGTCCAGCAACATAATAGACCAACGATCTCATGTTGGAATGGGGATATACACCCAATCATGGTGTCTATTTATTTTGTTATTTTTCCAATGACGAACCTGGATGAGAGGAGAAATATGCATATGTAATTATTTTTTTATCATATTATGATGATGATCCACTCTTCTTATAATGTTTTGGTTTCATTCCTACCTCTTTACCGGGGGTCCCATGATCATTTTGTGTGGTCATTTTTTTAGAATTCATACCTGAATAGATACATGCCCTTTCATTATATTTGATATATTTCGGGTGACTTTGGTAGATGTAACAAGAATTTATAACCATTAAATGGTTTTATTAGGTATATATATATAAATAATATTTTCCTCCATTTTTATTCAGGATATATAATCATTCTTCATTGATTGGGAAAAATATATGGGTATCCCCCATTTTCTTAGAAAGAATACATGTATGATTCTTGGGTTAATTCCAAAAAAAATTTGTATACATAATTTATAAAATTATACATATGGTTAGACTCATGATTTTATAAAATGTTTTTCTAGTAGGCTTGTATTGAGATAATGTTGATGTGATCATGTTCCATGTTTATTGATTTTTTCACTCTGTGAGAAATCCTGATCACTTTGTTATAGATGAAATTTTTTGGGGCCCTTAGGGTGGAATCCCTATCATGCAATGCCCATGATGCCATGTAGAATTATAGGTAGTTATTTTTGGTTGAAAACATTATGGAAACTCTTCTGGTGATGAGATGGGGCCCTAAGAAATAACATGCTCTACCTCACTAAGGTAATGGAGGAACCTACTGTTGTGTTCCATGGAAAGCCTTATAAAATGGTTTGATATAGAAATGGGTGTTGTACACATTTTTCAAATAGAAATCATTGAAATAATGGTTTGTAGGGATTCATATCTTGTAGGTATTCACGTGTGGCCTCTGTGGGTAGAAAAATAACACTGATGTGGTAATCTCGAACCAATGTTTTTTATATCTGGTATTGGAGATGCATGGTTGGGGAAAGTATCTTCTCGTTTTAAAATGATCTAGTTTCTGTGGAGGATAAGAAATTTGTATGATTTTCTTGTTATTATTACATTTGGATCTAATAGTGTTCTAGTAAATATAATTGAGGTTTTTATCGAAAAAACAAGGAATCCCATCAAACTAGTATCATAGAAAATGAACTCTCGAATAATTGATTAACATTAAAGATCTATATCTAACCCAAATTTTTTGTAGTTATACAAAATGGGTCTAAACATGTATGAAACAAGGTTTTGTTTGTTAATGAATGGTTAAAAATTTGGTAACCCTTTTTTCACGTCCCAGGTCATTTTTGATTGTTTCAAATGGTCTTTATTTTTGGAAACATAAACATTTGGTGGTTCCCATAAACATGGTAGTTTATAGACCTAATTTCCAAGGGAAGGATGTCATTGATATATTTTACCAATGTTTCTTAGGAACTAACATTGGTTGAGATGATGAGAGGGCACTATAGTCACACATTTATGGGGGGAATTATTTCCTAATTCATGACCCTCTTTTAATATTAATTCATATTCGCAAATCCTTTATAAAACCTACAATAGTCATAGTAACATGTAACTTTTGAAATCAATCACATCTACATGATGGATTAACAATCTATATGTATCAATGAGTGTTTATCAATGGAACGATCTGAATGTATACGAGGTTTTAAAATATAGATCCCCCCTATATATGTATTAGTGTTTCTCTTTCACATTTTTTTATTTACTAGGAAATGATTTATTTAAAAGATATTATTTGAATTCATCATTATTTATTTATCTAGATTCTACCATCATTGAGGGATTCAGATAATATTTTAATATTAATAAGAGGTCTATAATAATGGATTTGATCTTATTATTATTGAAGTAATTATAACTAACATAGTTTGGTCCACTTAATGGAAGACTTAATACCATTAAGGATTATGTGACAAGAAACGTACCAGGTAGTTCAATGTTATGTGATAGGGAAATATAGTCGAATTATTATGAGAAATTTATTGTTTGGTACATATTCATGAGCTTCCTATTTTGGTTTATTTGTCTTGGAATATATCATTGTAATTATATTTCCTACATTGGGAATTTGGGCCGATGAGGATTATGTGGAAAGGGTTCGAGAGGAATATAGCCGCACTAGTAGGGAGACCAATCTTACTAGAAATATTTACCACTTAGGGTGATGATAGAATAAAGGAGTTATTTTTGTCCATAGTGAGGATTCTTATGTATCATATGAATATTCGAGTCAAATCCCACATAGTTCATAAAAATTGGGGCTTAAACCAATAAGAGTGGCCATTTAGGATATTTGATTATTATGAAGACATGGCCACTAGTGACCTATAACCCACATGAGTCATGATCAGTGTGAGAAATAGGACGAGGTGGAAGATCATTATCATTACGTGACACCCTTCATCCTCTATTGGATATGGGTCATGGCATAGAAGGTGGAAGATATACAACAAAAAATCTAGGTTCTTATTACATTAGGACTTTAGGTTCTTAGTTTTTGGGAAGATGAGATAAGGATACATCACTAAACCTCAAAAAATTGAAAATAAAGTGGTTCCCCTCATTAAAAGAAATGGTGAGGTCCATTGAACTACCTCCTAGGATGGGTTCGTATTTATTTTGGATTATCATAATTTTAAACACCCCAATAACCCTATATTTTAGCTAGCATAAATCAGGGATATCTTTTTCTGATGGAATGAAAAATGGAATAGAAGATGCACTAGTGAACCCTATTTTATAATTGTTCATGTTTGGGGACCTCAGTGGAGGTTTTGACTTCGTCTATAATATATTAGAGTCCAAGATAAAGGGATACCCTAAAATCAGTGGTATGATAAAGGGATTAAAGGGTTCTTTTTCAAATTATTACATGATCGAGTTGGATAGTGGTTCATACATGGGATTCCTAGGAAGACTAGATTTATGTTGAACTATGTGATACCTAAAAAATATTGGAGAGTGATTCACTCATGTGTTACTTGGGAGAATATATAGGTACCACTCACATGTCATATTTGAGTAGACATGGGAAAAATTATTCATTTAATAAAACTCTCAAATACCACACATTGGGGATATCGTGCACTAATATAAAATAGATTCCATAGGATTTCATGGAAATCGACTACTCATGTTCTACATACATTAAAGAAACTTTTCTATAGTAAGATTTGATTGGGGGAAGTGGTTACTCGTTTTTTAGTTTTTAGTCATTTGATGAACATTATTACCATCACTCTTATTAATTCCCTCTTATTTTGAAAGCTTATAAAGTCACCTAAGGGTTTAAAAGAATTGATCCAAGGACATGGGTGAGCAGGGCTTCGAGCTGAATCTTCATCATCCAGTCACATCAAATGGGTTTCTCAAGGGTCTTATTTAATTATCAGGAACATGGGTAAACATGGTAATTTTCACAAGAATTTAATATTGGTTATTTATATAGGTGGGTTGGGCCTTACAATACCTATTGGCATTATGGTCACACAAGTTGTCTCAAACATACTGGACTTGTGTGATTTTTGATTCGATAGGTAGGGATTTATTGAGGTGTGGGTTGTGCATTTTCTAGCAAGGAATTCTATAGGAGGAGAATTTTATTCCTTTTTTCATTCACATTGGAAGGTTTTTAGATTATTCAAAAAAAAATTAAGGACCAAACATCCCCAATTAGGTGCACCTCCGTTGTGGATGATCTAGGAAATTATTTACCTAAAGAACACCTTCCCATTTTTGAAATTCTGAAATGTAGTTGCGAGGGTCGATATACAACCAGGGGTATTATACCCTTAGGAAAACAACTATAAATCATAGATAAACCAATGGTAGAAAATAGTTATCAAAACACAATACTAGAAGAAACCAATAATATAATGCTAAATGTCTCATTACATCCATGATTACTAATTTTACATGAAACACCAAAAAACTAAACCATGATATATTGTAATAAAATAAAAATAAAAATGTAATATATAAATTAATGCATTTGGAAAAAGAAATATGAATCATCATTGATAAAACATCATGCAGAATAAAATCATAAGTAAATAAAAGACCATGAACAAGATATCCTCATTCTCATAGTTTGAATTAATTTCCATACTTCTAATTATAATAACTGAATGAAATAAAAAAATTTGAAATTTAATAAATATTTTGAGAATGAGAGAAATGAAGAGGATGTAATATATATATATATGAATGCATTATAACTTATATATATACTTGTAATATATAAACTTTGTAGGATTATATAGATGATTTTTTGATATTTCCAAAGAGATTATGTGGATATTGGGATTGTGAGGATATTGGTATCATAATTATACAAAAGAATAAATAATGAGATAAATTATATGCAGTGATTTATTATGTAATGACTATTGTAACATAGTAGTTCAATTAGACTTTATAAATGGAAGAAACTACATTACAAAATATATGTTAAAACTAGATGAAATTACATCTGTTAGTATAATTATTACTTATGAAGATCCTTTCTATGCTCATGGGATGTTGGTAGAATCACTAGGGTTCTCCATAGAAAAATACCAATATAAATATTTATTCATACAAATTGAGAAAACTTTTTTGCAGGATAATTTCATGCTTATTGAAATCACTATGAGATCCATTATTACTAGATAACCACCCATGACTACCCCCATTACATATATCACCATTAGTTATTTTGTGGTGGTTTTCAAGGTTTTTGTAAGTAGAAGTTAGAATGATATAAACATGTAATTAATAATGTACTAACTAGTGCATATACTTTCATTATCAAAAGTATAATATAAAATTCTGATTTTTGAAATATATACTTTTTATAAATGAATTTTATTAAATAATTTTTTTTAAATAGTTATTTTTTTAAAATAAAATAAATTATTTTTAAAAAAGTAAAGAATTTTAAAAAATAACGAATAAAAGCATGAATTGTTACTAAATAATGACTTAATTGAAATTTAATGATAATATATAAAGGAAAATAAATATAAATTCATCTACTGTTTGTTAAATGATAATAAATATTAATAAGTTCATTGTATGCTTAAAAATATATTTCTTTCTAAAAAATATTTTTTAACTCGATATATGGTCTTATATTAAAATTAATGCTTCCAATATTTTCAATTGAATATAAAAAATAATTTTTAATTTTGTTTCCATCATGTCTAAATAGGGTAAGGGGATCATATATTAATTTAACTTAATAAATTAATCATCTTGATAAATAATGAATAAAAATAAAAAAGAGGTAAATATAACATGTAAAATATTTTGATAATTAAAATGATATAAATTAATTCAATATGTACTTTTTAGGCATATTAGTCAATAATACACGCCTCAAAAACATTTCATTAACTAACTCGCCTAACTCTTCTAAGATTCTATCATTACACTTTACCCAACATAAATTTCAAAAGTAATGTCCCTTATTTTTACTTATAATAGGTTCTCCCTAACATCAAATCAAAACTAGTCATGTATTTCATTACTCTCATTAATTCATTCCCATTTTTTTTCTGAAATTCCTCCCCAATTATTTCCCTTTTTTCATAAGATATTGTATTAAATATATAGTTTTAATGGATTTTTTGTGACAATGAGATATTTCATTTTCTGTTTCCACAAGTCATTCTTCATTCCATTCAGTTAGTTTTTTTTCTCCAATATTCCAAAATATTATTCTTTAATTTGAGGATGCAATATTAAAATCATTATTCTTATTCAAAAATTATATTATAATAATAAAAATCAAAATTTATAATCATTTATTCATTAAAACACGTTCTTATATTGGTTGGTATTATCATCTATGTGGATAGTGATATAATGATACAATCATGAATGATTAATACAAATTAAATAATAGAAATTTAATTGCATAATTATGAATTTTAGATGTTTTCATAATTTATAAATTTTAACACATATATATATTCATTAACAAAATAAAATATTCTTTTTTGATTGTAAATTCACTAAAAGTTATATTTTAATTACTCGCTACAAACTACCATCATAATGTTAATAAAATGACCATTTGACTTAAAAAGATAAATTAAATGCCTATATTTTGAATCCATGGACATTCTGGGGGTCATATACAGATAATAATTTATGGATTACGAAAAACATCATAACATAGTTCATAAATAACACAAATGAAAGTTAACCATAAATTATTAATTTTAACAAAAAAATAATTTATAATTTAGAAATAAGAATTTATAAATGAATTCTATAACATAAAATAATTATAAATATTTGTTTTATATATTTTTATAATGAACCGAAATTGATTTGATTGGAAGTTAGATTTCATTTAACCAAGTAAAAACCCATGATTAGTGTTTTTATTCACTTAATTTCAATTTTGGTGTGTCATAATATTAATAATATGATATGTTTTTCAAATATGGTTATTTTATTACATTCATCAATTTCACAGGGTATACAATTTTTTACTCTTGGTAAATGTAATTTTCAAGTACAAATATTATTCTTCTTTTGATTTCATTATTTAAAAATAAATTACTATTAAGAGTAATTTTCATCCTCTATATTAGTTATTTCACCTCTTTTTTCATATTTTTTTAATAAAAATAATATTTTATTTACATTTTTTTAATAAATGTATTATCTTCTTTAATCCTCTTATTTAAAATTATATAATTAAAAAAGGAAATTTTTTATCCCCTTATCGATGCAGGTTTTCTCTAAAACTCCCTCAAAAGTATAAAAATGTAGATGTTTTCAATTTTTTATTTTTTTATCTTCCATATCATATTTTATTTAAAAAATGATATTTATATTAATCGATCTATTATAGGAAAATATTTAATAATATTTTTGTCAAAAATTATTCTAATCACCTTCATGCATTTTTTTGAATGCTACCCATAAAATCATTTTTAACAATTATTAAAATTGTTTCATTAAATAAATTTTATTTATTATCACAAATTCAATTCCATATATAACTCCCTATGGTATATTTATAATTGATTAATATTCATCATCAACCATTAAATTATATTATAACAAACATATTTTTTGGGATCCAACATTTATTATCAAATGATCTGATTCTGGATGTCATTTTATAATATGATAATTGATAATTATTTGTAACCCTTATTTTTATAATGATTTTCATAATTATATGTTTTTTATTTGTTATAGTATAAATATGCGTGGTTTATCATTATAAGATAAGAGGGTATGAGATGATCGTATAATTAATTGGGTCATGGTTTATATCTCCTAAGATAATGATGTTATGCAAGGGTATGATTGGGGCGTGTTTACAACATTTTGTAAGAGAATCATTAGGGTTTTCTCAATTCAATATTCACAGGAAAGATCAAAGTTTTATCACTAGCTGGGAACAGGGTTATGGTTATCTTTGTTCATAATGAAATGAAATCCTATAAATATACATCTATATTTCAATTTTATGCCACCTGCCAATGTAATATGGTTAATGATTGTTTTACAAATATATAAAATTTCATATGATATAATATATATACACTGTCATAACAATTAATTTAACTTTATGAGATTTTATAATTCCATATGGGATATATTATTATTTTATATTCATTTTAACCAGAAATTTCACAATTACTCAACTATTATTTAATTTTTATAATCAAATTGTTTATGAATGATTGATAGGGTTTTTTCTAATTTAACATTTGAGCTCACTAATTATGTTTCCCATTTACAAAGGAATTAATTATAGGAATATGAATATAATGAAGTCATGTATGGAGATTTGTTTGGATGACGTTGAAGAAAAAATGTGCAATAATAAATTAATATAGCTAATATAAAAAAACTAAACCATCAGGATCTGAGATTGAGAGATTAATTGTGTAATATCATATTTGAACTGTTAAAAGTATTTAATATATATATATATATGATATAAATGGTTTATATTGGTTTTTATTAAAGTGGGGTTTAGTTATTTTTTATAATTAGATAATTAAGTATAAGATCATGGAACATTAATCAATCTAGGTTGAACTAGAAGCATCGTATGTTAAAATTATTGAATCATTGGGTAAAACATATTATGGTTGAATTTATGAATGGTTTTTTACCATGATTATCTTATGATATCATTTTTTATTACTCATTTTATACCTTTTGGTTTTAGTTATGGATGGATCTAGGAGAAAGAAATTTAACAATGGGGGTGATGGAAAATGAAATGATTATCCGTAAAGGTAACCAAATGAGATTGGAGATGGATTTCCAATTCCTATATTGATGGTGACCCAAATTTATCAAGGTAGAAATAATAACATGAACTATGTCGAACTGACAAACAGTTCAAAGGAAAATCTCTCCATCGAGTCTTTCATGTTGAAACATGCACTCTCCATTTTTGGACATTAAATCCACCTATTTATAAGAAAAGGATATTTATGAAAAAACAATATTTTTTATTTTCCAATTCTAAGAATATGATTAAAATTTTTTATTTAAATATTTTATTCTCAATAAGTCTAATGGAGGTCTCTCATTAAAAATTTAAGGAAAAAAACAAAAGTTGACTCTATAGAATGTGGGGCTTTGAGTGAAAGATTCTTCATCAAATATTTTCTCTAAAATCATATTTCTAAAATAGAGAGGGAATTATTAAATATTACATAAAAGTAAGATTAAGATAATATTACATATGAATAAAACTTCATCAGAGACACAAGCTATAAATATATTATTTATATTAGAAAAATGGTTTTATCTTTTATTTACATTCCATTATAAAATACATCTTAAGTTATTATAATTAAGAATCACGGAAAACTAAGAACATATCATTATATGTGAATATAAGGAAGAAATTATAATTATTTACTGATTATTCTTATGTATTTAATAGAATGAAAAGAAAAATTTATATTCACTACAACTCAAATGATAAATCACATTGCGGATGGAATATTATCCCCACATTCATTTTAAAAGCATGGGAGGAATAAAAACAAAAACATTCTCAATTATCAAGAGAATGTTTTCCACTAGGTAAAATTTTACAACAAGCACACGATTGATTAATAAATTAATGAAGTGAAATTGAGATAATAGAGAAGAATAATATACAAACAAATTCACCACTGGCACATGAATACATAAAATACAACTGGTTTTCATATTATGAATATCAATTCCCAAATCATAATGATATTGATAATAATAATCATAACAGAAATCCAATACCAAGGGAACAAGGAGATTCATAAAATAACAACCAGTAAAGTGAATATTAATAATAAAGTAGAGAACAGTAGAATTATTTTCCTCTAAAAGTATATGAATGATCTTTTTTATTGTGATGTATTGAATTCTATAATACCATGATGGTTTTCATGACCCATCCCTTGGGGCCGGTGTCGTAACTACCCCAAGCCCACCTTCTACAGTCCAGGGGCTGGCGACTAGCTCCAATGGTGTATATCCCTAAACTAGGAAGGAATTTCCTTTATAACTGTAAACAAACTAATCATAGTACACGACAGGAAGGAACAAACTATGTAATAATTGTATACAAAATTTGTGATGGAAAGTAAAAGAGGCTGGAAATACAAGCCCAACTATAATGTACAAGTACAACTGAAAAAGGTACAAACAGCTGAAAGGAAATGAAAAGCTCATGGATCGTCCTTAAGGGTTCCTACATGTAGGGTAGGTACATTTGGCCACCTCAGCACTCCACATCCATCAGACTCCTCTATGTACTGACTAATCGTAAGGTCCTCCTCTGGGTACTGTCAAGTCCTAGCGCTCTCGGCCTCCGTCAGCGTTGTCCGTCTTCTGCATCCAACACAACGAGATGTGGGCATAGCCCGTGTAGGGGTGAGTATAACGATAATCATTAGGGACCATGAGACCCACAATGTCTCATAAAATCCAACAATGATAATCCACAAAGTATGAAATCAACGGATAACCATTACTTAGGTATATTCCCATACATATACCTAAGTTATCTAGTTATCCATCTCAATCACGAGGAAAACACAAAATTCATTGACTCAGCTCAAACCAGGATTTTTATTATCGAACCCATGGCTGGTGGTGTACTCCTCCTCTATCGAGTATAGTGGGCATGCCGCATCACACAGAGGTGCTCCCCCAAATAGCCTCCAGAGGTACTACTCTTGCTGAGTATTGCGGGTCTTCCACACTCACACAGAGGAGCTCCTCCACCATGGGTCTATCGCGTCACACCGAGGTGCTCTCCACTAGTCTAGTCGAGCCACTCCGAGTTGAATCGATCAAGAAGATGTCAGATCTCGGAAAGCTACTAGGTCTTCATATTCTATATGCTCGTCCCTGGAAGGATCCTCTCCATGAGTTGCTTGTAGATACACCATGTGTCACGAAATATCACATAGAATAATCTCAAAGGACCACCACATCATATGGGTCTCAATAAAACAGAAGGCACGTCAATCGGACGCCCAGTCTGTGAGTTATTAGCCTTTATGTCCTGGGGTCCCAGTTGGACTTGTGTAGGAACCAACACGACCATATCTAAACATTACCCCAAACTCCATTGGGGTATCATCAAAGGGATAGTCTCTCATCGATTTTACAAGTGCCGCAGATGGTTCATCAAAAGGATATCATGTGCCACAGATATGGGGAAGGTAAGAAAAGGGCCGGAAGTGGGCCTATGTCCGGTCTGACCCAATCAGACCGACTTGGTCCAACCCAGTCTAGGCCGACCCGGTCTGGGTCACACCAGATAGACCTGATGGGTCTGAACCAGCTCGTTGGGCTGGTCAGCCCGCTGAGTTAGGCCCGGTTCGCTGGGCCTGGCCTAGCGGACTGTAAGGGCGGTTTGGCCCGAATGCCGCCTTGCCAGCGGCTCAACTTGAAGGCCAAGGCCGCTTCAGCCAGTGCGGCGATGGGGGTGGCGTGGGAGGTTTGCATCCCGGAGACCATTGGGAAGGCCGCGCGGGAAGCATGACGGTGCACCGTTCAGGGCACCAGTAGAGCCGGGCAGTGCGTAGGGTGCGCGTGCAGGCAGCGCGGCAGTGCGTAGGCAGGCTGTGCAGGGGGTGGCGGTGCGCAGGCCGGCCACGGGACATGCTAGAGCACAGGGGGCAGCACGCGGGTAAGCCGCGGTTCGTGTGGTAGGGCTCGACAATCATTAAACATAAGTATAGGTGTGCCGTGGGGGTGGTGTGATTCGCAAAGGCCGCAGGTAGCATGACCTTCGTCGTTGCAACCTTCGTTGTCGTCGCCTCATCGACATGTTGAAGAATCATTATGAATGAATGGTGGAGGGATTCAGGCCATGTTATTTTGGCCTGCACCCACTACGTTTAGAGATGATATCATTTGTCTCATCATAATGAAGCTCAACAATTGATTAAAACACTTTGTATCAATGTTTCATTCGATGATGATAGGAAGAAAAGGGAAGCATCAACATGAAATTAACCCTACATTATTATTTTTCATTCATTGTTTGTCACATCTTCCATGCTCTCCGAATCCCGATTTGTGTCGGCCACAAAAAGCGCTCCATGTCGGTAGGATTTGTGGAATGAAATTGAAGAAGAAATTCGGCGTTCTTCACGTCCTTCATTCTTCGTTGGGAGGAGCGTTCTTCTTTGGGTTCACTTTTCTCCCAAGCTCCTCTCAATTCCCCCAAAATAGAAATTCCAACGAAATAATATTAGATTATTCGTCGAACATTACATTGTCACACTAATTCAAACAAGATAAATAAAAACCCTCCACCACCAAGTTAAATGCACAAGTGTTGACTCATTAAATATGAGGATTCCAATAGGCTCTCCTTAATAAAACACATGTGTTGGTACAATTAATTGTGTAGGGAGGTCAAGAGTCTCTCCCTCATTAATGAGGGAGAGTAGAGAGGTTTCATCCTCCACTATCAATAGGGGTTGGGTGGTCCCCACCCCAATATTTAATAGGGAGGTTATGCGGCTCGGGTGGTCCCCATCTCAATTATCCTCCCATGGGAGGTTATGCTCAGGTCGGCCTCACCACCATAACCTCTCAGTGGAGGTTATGGTGTGGCGGTACCACCATTAACTCCCAAGGGGGGGTTTTAACCAGTACACACAATAGAAGGAAGCTTAAAAATGAAAATAAAGTCGTGTACATTATATTGTTATTTTTTTTTTATGAAAATCCAAAAACTAACTATTATTCCTGATCATCTATCATTGAGGTGAAATTATTCTTAAGAGAATATCGGCGCTACGAGTTCAATGGTGCCCTCAAATTTCAGTTCCGAGCACTAGCTCAAAAGTAATATAAAACCTCTTGTATGTTTACAGAATGTGCCAGAACAAAACATCATAAATTTACTCCAGGCACACCAGGCCTTGGAATCTAGTGCTGTCAATTTCTGCAGACTCGTAAAAATCCCATGTATTTAAGAAAAAAATTTCCATGGAATTTCTGGGCTTTTACATTCTCCCCACCTTAGGGCTTTATGTCCTTGTATGATTCAACTCACACTAAGGGAACAAATGGGGATACTGAGCACGCATCTGAGCCTCCCTCTCCCATGTGCTCTCCTGGAGGTTCCAGTGCAACCAACGAAGGTACACCATAGGTATGGACCATCCACATAGGTCCCGATCCTATCAACACAAAATTTCTAATGAAACATCCATTAATGTCTACCCATCGTCGATGTCCAGCTCCCTATGGTCGATGATGTGAGAAGGGTCGTGCACGTATCTCCTCAGCTGAGATACATGGAAGACGTCATGCACCCGGTGCAACTGAGGTGGAAGAGCTAAGCGGTAAGCCACCTGACCTACTCTACTGAGGAACTGTAAAGGTCTGCTGAACCTCGAAGATAACTTGGCTCCTAAGCCAAATCTTCGTAGACCTTGTAAATGTGAGACCCATAGGAAGACGTGGTCGCCATCCTCAAACTCTAGGGGTCTCTTCCTCCTATCACCATACAACTTCTATCTGCTCTGTCCAATTTTAATCTCCTCCAAGATGATCTTCACCTTCTTTATGGTAGCCAGTACCATCTCTAGACCCACTAGTGATGACCCCCCTGGGTCTGTCCCGAACAGTGGTGATCAGAAAGGTCGACCATACAATGCCTCAAAAGGTTCCATGTTGATGGTGGAGTGATATTTGTTTTTGTACGAAAATTTCACCAAATGTAGATGATCCTCCCAACTACGACTGAAGTATGGGATACATGAATAATGTATTTCCTCGAGGGTCTGGATGGTCTGCTTGGTCTGACCATCCGTCTGAGGATGGAAGGCGGATCTCAAGTGAAGTTGGGTCCCAAAATCTCCCTGCAACCCCTTCCATAGCAAAGAAGTAAGTCATGAATCATGTTCAGAGACAATAGAGGCAGGTACTCCATGTAGACTCATAATCTCTTTCACTTATGGGAGTCCCATGATCTCTATTGAGACCTACTCTCTGATCGGTAGGAAGTGGGCCGACTAGGTGAGTCGGTCGATGATCACCCAAATCAAGTTGTGGCCCCTGGATGTACATGGAAGACTCATCTCGATGTCCATGGATATACCATCCCACTTCCAATCTGGGACCTCTAATGGTTGAACCAAGCCTACTAGTACCAAGTGCTCCACCTTAACTTGCCGACAAGTGAGGCACCGAGAGACAAACTTCGCTGGTTCCTTCTTCATACCTGGCCACCAGTGCTGTCGACGAATGTCCCTGTACATCTTCACCACTCCTAGATGTATGGCTAAATGGGAACTATAGAACTCCCTTAACACTTCCTCAGGAAGTGACACTGGTAACATATTACAGCCTCTGAAGATTTTGACATGCTCCCTACCTTCAGAAAATCCATTAGGTGACTACCCTATAGATATTTGAGCATGTCTTGTCTCGCAGACAGCGTCCCTATGCTGTGCTTCCCTGACTCGCTGAAGGAGTGGGGGAGTGGTCGTAATATACTGTAGGAATGATGCTCCATCCCTATCCACAAAGGATATCTATAAGGCAACCATATGATCTATCACATCTCCTAGTAGATGAATACCATTCCTCCTACTGAGCACATCAGCAACAAGGATCCCCTTTCTAGGAGCATATAATATATCGAAGTCATAATCAAGGATGATCTCAAGACAATGCCGCCCATCAGATAGTGCCACCACATCTTCAATGTGAAGACCACTACTGGTAACTTCTGTTCATGGGTAGAGTAGTTCTACTCATGTTGTCTCATCTATCGAGAACCATATGTGATCATAGCTCACTCCTACATCAGGACACTCCCGAGTCTAGTCCCTGATGAGTCGCAGTAGATTACGTACCCTATGCCTTCCTCTAGAAGCCTCAATATGGGGGAACTATTCAGTCTCTAAATCAGCTCCTGAAATCCCTTATATCATCTCTCCAACCACACGACGGTTTCCCTTTCTTCATCAAGGCTGATAGTGGTGATACAACTTTGGAGAAGTCTAGAACGAATCTCCAGTAGTAGCTAACGAAACCTAAGAAACTCCCCACGTCTGTCACACTTCTGGGTGGATCCCAAGAAAGTACTGCATTGGTCTTCGGTAGGTATACTACAACTCCAGCATCTGAGATAACATGTCCCAAAATGTTATCCTATCAGATCCACAACTATCACTTTGGGAGCTTTCCATAAAGTTGTTGCTCTCGGAGTGTGTCATGTACTACCTATAAATGATAGGTATGCTCCTACTCAGTAGTTGCGTAGATAAAAATTTCATCGATGAAGACTACGTCAAAGGGATCAAGGTAATGCTGGAATATCCTGTTCATGAGACTCATGAAAACTGCTGGAGCATTGGTTACACGGAAGGGCATAACCAAGAACTCCTAGTGGCTATAACGACACCAGAATTCCATCTTCTTCACATCATTTTCTTGAACTCTAAGCTAGTGATAGCCTGATCTGAGGACTTTCTTCTAGATCCAATGAGATCCCTTTATCTGATCAAATAGGTTTTAAATCCTTGGGAGTGAGTACATGTTTATCACAGTCACCTAGTTCAGGAGACGGTAGTTAAAAAAATGACTCAAGCTCCTGTCTGCCTTCCTAGAGAACAGAATTGGGGCTGCCCACAGAGAAACACTGGGTCAGATGAACCCCATTCCCTATAAGTCCTCTAGTTATACCCGCAGCTCATGATACATAGCAGGAGCCATCCGATATGTAGGTGTAGATATTGGTGTCGTCCTGGGATACTGGTCAATATAGAAATCAACCTCTATGCGAGGAGATAATCCTGGAAAATATTCCTGGAAAACATACTTGTACTGGTCCACTACTACAAGATAAGTTAGACTCTCCACATCAACTGCTCTGAGGGTGAGGCAAGACAAATGATAAGTAATCGACTACACTCTCCTCTGAGAAAGTCTGTCCTATGATAAAAAGGCTCCCTTCTCATCAGTAAAGGTCAACCTGGTCCCATCCGTGCAGAAAATCCCCACTTTAAGCCAAATAGAGTCTATCTGGGCATGGGATGTAGATAACCAGTCTATACCCAAGATAACATCGTAATGCCTCTACGCCACTACTTAGATATCCCAGCCAAAGCTCTCACCTCCTATAGTAATCTCACACTACCAGAATTAGTGTGTAATCATCGAATCAGCTCTCGTAGGATACTCTAGCAGTATGGATCGAGCCAACGGCTCCATTGGAATCTATGAGATCCGAATGAGGGCAGTGGAAATGTAAGAGTGACTAACACCTGTGTCTATAAGAACTGAGGCTAGTGTGTAATAGACATAAATTGTACATCGTATCATCTCCATAGCACCATAGTCATATGATTCAGCTACAAGAAGCTGAGCCCTCCCATGTCCACCTGCTCTCTGATGTCGGGGTGGATCTCTTGGTGGTGGTGGCAGTAGTACCTCGTAACGTCATCCACCGCTAGCTGCACGACCATATCCTCTACCATGTCTGCCTGAGCCCTGCAGACCACGTCGATTGAATCTCTGCCTCTGCCAAGGAGGTCCCTCAACTGTCTGCTGATCATCAGAGTGGCGGGTTAGATAGTCACGATCCAGGTGACCAAGCCCGCCGCTTGAGTAACAATGCCTGCTACTGGCAGTTGTGTCTCTTCTATCTGTGCCCAGCACAACTAATCTTGAGTCATGCGGTCAACCACATGTAGGTCTGGTCCTCTTGGGCATCTGCAACATCTATCTACTACCAGCTATAGAAGACTCTGCTATATGTCGTCTAGTGGTGGGTCTCGCTGCTAGAGACTGCTCAACAAAGAAACTCTCTACTATGAGAGCTCTCTCTAACACCCCCACCTGAGTTGGGATGCTAAGTGAGATTACCGAAGATCTGATCTCCCACCTGAGTCCATGCTCGAAGGTCCAGGTCCTAAAGAATGGGTCCCATACCATATTATTGTAGTATCGTGAGTGGTCGATGAACCTCGCTGAGTACTACACCACAATCATGTTACCTTGATGTAGATGAAGTAGATCATGTATTAGTTCTTCTCGAAGGGTGAATGGGAAAGACTCATCCTGGAACAGTCTCTCGAAGTCTTCCCAAAGAAGTGTCACCTTGTCATGAACCTGGAGCATCAGGCTCCACCATATTCCTACTGCTTCCTGAAAAAGGCTGGTAGCAAGGATAACCATAATGTATGCTAGTGTCACTACTACCCTGGATACTGTCACCATAGCCTCCAGCCAATCCTCAACCGCCTGTGGGTCTATCTATCCCCTGAACGTAGGTGGCCTCTGGCACTAGAACTCATGCAATGCGCTCCAGTGGCATGCACTCTCTATTACTGGGGTAGGTGGAATCAATGGCCCAATAGGTAATGGTACCACTAGTGCCCCGGCTTCTTCCTCAACTAGAAGAGGTCCCTTCACCAAGGCATCGTCGCTCGGTGGGTTGTTAGTATGTACAACTCTCAGGGCTATAATTGGTCGTCCGAGGGGAGGCATCCTGAAAGAAACAGATGTGACATGGTCAAAAGACTATACCTGGTTAGGAGACATGGTTGAGTTGACTTAAATAAAAACTTTTGAAAACACACACACAATCAGTGTTTTCGTGCACAGAGTCAGAAATTAGAAGTTAGGGTCTTATTGTATGGATACATCGGCCCCCCACACAAACACTGGACTCCCTGAATTGAAAACCATACTTAGAACCCTTAACACTATTGGTTCACATTAAAGAAATATCAGAGTCCTACGTTCTGTGGTAGAACCTCCCTCTAATACCAATTTGTCACGACCCATCCCCCAGGGCCCATGCTGTAACTACCCCTAGCCCGCCTTCCATAGGCCGGAGGCTGGTGACTGGCAAAAAATGCGTATATCCCTAAACATGGAAGGAATTGCCTTTATAACTGTAAACAAACACATCAGAGTATACAACTAGAAGAAAATCACTAATTAAAAACTGTATACAAAAATTGTGATGGAAAGTAAAAGGGGATGGAAATACAGGACCAACTGTACAGTACAAGTACAACCGAGAAAAAGACAAATATCTGAAAGGTAAAAAACAACTCTTAAATCGACCTCCCAGGTTCCTACCTGAAGGGTAGGTACATATGGATACCTTAGCACTCCACTTCCATGAGACTCTTCTGTGTACCAACTCATCGTAAGGACCACCTTGGGTTACCATCCAGTCCTAGCGCTATCGGCCTTCGTCAACGTTGTCCATCGTCTGCATACAACAAAACGAGGTGCGGGCATAGCCCGTGCAGGGGTGTGTATAACAATACTCAGTAAGGACTCAAAGACCCTCAAGGTCTTACAAAATCCAACAAGTATAAACCAAAAAGTATGAAATCAATGAATAAACATTACATAGGTATATTCCCATACATATACCTAAGTTATCTAGTAATCCATCTCAAACATGAGGAAAACACAAAATTCATTGACTCAGCTCAAACTAGGATTTTTATTATAGAAACCATGGATAGTGGCATACTCTTCCTCTATCGAGTACAGTGGGCCTACCACGTCACACATAAGCGCTTCCAAATATCATTGGATTGTTGAGGCACTCATCTTGTCGAGTACCGTGGGTCTGCTGCGTCACACAGAGGCGCTCCCCACTGATGGTCTGCTGTGTCAAACTTAGGTGCTCACCTTAATTGCCTACAGATGTGTTGCACCTGTCGAGTACTGCGGGTCTTCCACGCTCACATAGAGGCCCTCTTCCGCCATTGATCTACCAAGTCACAAAGAGGCACTCCCCACAGGTCTAGTCAAGTCACTCTAATTCGAATCAGTCAAGAAGTCATCATATCTCAGCTAGCTACTAGGTCTCCATAATCTATCTACTCATCACCGGAAGGATCCTCTCCACGATCTACTGGTAGATACTTCAATTTTCATGAAGTCTCGCATAGAAGTATCTCAAAATACCTCCACGTCATAGGGGTCTCAATGCAAAAGATGGTGCCTCAATCAGACGCCAGATCTGTAAGTTATTAGCCTTTTAGTCACTGGGGCTTGGTTGGATTCGTGTATGAACCAACCCAATCGTATCTCAACTATACCCCAAACTCTGGTGGGGTATACTCTAAATGACCATCTCTCGTCAAGATTACCAGCACCGCTTACGGCTCGTCAAACGGACATACGGTGCCACAGATATGGCCAAATTAACCAAAGGGTCAGTAGTGGGCCCAGGTCCGGTCTGACCCAGTCGGACTGACTCGTCCCAACCTAGTCTGAGCCAAACCGATCTAGGTCAACCCCAACAAACCCGATGGGTCAGACCCAACCTGTTGGGCGGGTCAGCTCACTATGTTAGGCCTAGTCCGCTTGGCCCGGCCCAGCAGACTACAAGGGCAGTTCAACCCGGATGCCACTACACAGGTGGCTCGGCCCGAAGGCCGGGGACAATTCGGCCAGTGTCGAAAGGGGCGAGGCTCAGGATGTCAGTGACCGGGAGGCCATGGGGTAGGTCGTGGGTGCGCCGGGAAGGCCGCATTGGTGAGCAGGTAGCGCGCGTGGGTGCCAGGCACGCTAGCCCATCGCCGGGTAAGCCGTGGGTGAACCAGGTAGGCCGGAGAGGCATGAAGGCAGTGCGCAAGGGTGCTAGGCAGGTCATGGGGGTGCCGGGCAGGCCGCTGGCAGGGCTGGGTAGGCCACGGTGGTGCACAGGTAGCGCGCAGGGGCACCGGGGAAAGCACTGGTGGAGCCGGGCAGCGTGCAGGCAGGCAGTGCGGGGCATGGCGACATGCGGGCAGGCGGCGGGGGGCATGGCAGTGCACGGGTAGGCCACATGACAGGCCGGAGCACCTGGGGTAGCACGCGGGTAAGCCTCTGTTCACCCGGTGGGGTGCGGTGGTGTTCGGTCGGAAGTATAGGTGTGCTGTAGGGGTGGTGTGATTCACGGAGGCCGTAGGTAGCGTAACCTTCATTGTTGTCACCTTCATTGTCATCGCCTCATAACCATGCATAAGAATAATTAAGGTAGAACAACGGAGTGATTCGGGCCATGTCATTTTTGCCTACACCCTCCGCATTTAGTTATGATATCATTTGGCTCATCAGAATGAATCTCAACAATTAATTATAACACTTTGAATCAATTTTTCATTCGACGATGAGAGGAAGAAAAGGGAAGCATCAACATGCAATAACCACCTTCCTTATTATTTACCATTCGTCATTCATTATGTCTGCCATGATCTTCGAATCCAGAGTTGAGTCAGTCATGGAAATCACTCCACCTCAGTAGGATTTAATGAAAGAAATCGAAGAAGAAATTTGGCATTCTTCGCATCCATCGTTCTTCATTGGGAGGAGAGTTCTTCGTTGGGGGCACTTTTCTCCCAATATCCTCACAATTAAACAAAAATATAAATTCCAACAAAATAATATTAGATTATTCGTCTCATATTATGTTGGCACACCAATTACATAAGGAGAAATAAAAACCCGGCTCTACCAAATTTAATGCACAAGTGTTGTCTCATTAAATTGGAGGATATCAAGAGGCTCTCCTTAATAAAACACATGCGTTGGTGCAATTAATTTCACATGGAGTTCAAGAGGCTCTCCCTAATTAAAGATTGAGAGTTGAGAGGTTTCATCCTCCACCATCAATAGGGGTCAGGTGGTCCCCACCCCTATAATTAATAGGGAGGTTATGCAGCTCGGGTGGTCCCCACTTCAATTATCCTCCCATGTGAGGTTATGATCGGGTGGGCCCCACCACCCTAACCTCTCATGGGAGGTTAGGGTGTGGAGGCCCCACCACCACCTCCCAGGGGGATGTTTTAACCAACACACTCAACACAAGGCAGCTTAAAAAATAAAATAAAGTGTTGTACTTTATTTTATTATTTTTTTATAAAAATCCAATAACTAAATTTTATTCCTGATCGTCTACCATCGAGGTGAATGTATTCTTAAGTGAATCCCAGTGCAACGAGTTCAATGGTGCCCTCAGATTTCAGTTCCATGAACCGTCTCAAAATTCATATAAACCCGCTCGTACATTTACTGATTGTACCCGATCAAAACTTCAGAAATTGATTCCGAGCACATCGGGCCTTGGAATCATGCGCCATCAATTTTCACATAATCATAAAAATCCTATGTATTTAAGAAAAAAATTCCCATGGAATTTATGGGTCTTTAAAAAGGTATACTAACAATGTTGATTCACCACATTAACCATTAGGTATTAATTTTTTAGTGAAAATACCTAGTGTTGTTATAATTTAATCCATGGTTTTTAACTATTCTGTGGACATGTTTTGGGGTATGATATATCCCTTAAATATTGTTCATTTTCTATTAGCTGAATTATATATTATACTAGATAAATAATTTATCTCTATATACAAATCATTTATAATTTATCCAGATAGGGAAGTATAAATTCATATATAAAATAACCCATTAATAAAATATTGAATTAAGTATGGTGATACACTCCCTTTGGAAACAAAGCCCTTATAGGCCTTAATACCCTATAATGAGAGATTTATCACTTAATTGACTCGAGAGGGACACGATACTGAAGATTTATAAATGTGTAGGAAGAAATGGATTTATTTCTTATTAAATTAGTAGGTATTCCCCTAGAATGTAATGTGGAGTTTTCAATCGAACTCATACCATTTTCTAGGATTATAAAAATGGGCCAATATAGAATAAACCTTATTTAATTAGATTAACTAATGATGAAACTACATGAGAATATTGAAAAGTATTTTATATACCCATATTCATCACTAAGGAATGAAACCATTATATGTATAAAGAATAAAGATTGGTCAATTTGTCTTTTTATTTCTTATATTGAACATAACAAGAAAGTGATCGAGAAAATTTATCATTTACCTCATATTAATGATTTATTTGGTCAAATTAGAGGATATTAATATTTTTAAATTGTGGAAATTTGATATAGATACCATTAATTGATGGAAAATATAGAATATTTAACTAATAAAACCTTCTACCAAATATATAGATAGTATAAATTCACAGTGATTCTATTTAGAATAAAAAATATTCCTATAGTATTCATAGATTTTAAGAATAGACCTTTTATAGTACACCTTTAAATTTTTTTGGTTTTATTTAATATTAATATTTTCATATATTCTAAGAGTAAGAAATAATATGAAGATTATTTATTGATTATTCTAAATAAAAAATTGAAAAATTAAATTATGTGTTCATAATGTGTAATATATTTTATAAAAAAATATTCCCTCATTGGTTTTGAAATCACTCATGAGTTTATATTGGAGGATACAATAAAATTATAGGTGGTTGAAAATCTTCTAATACTATCAAATGTGAAAAAACATCCATAGTTTTATTGAATTTATTGGGTTCTATCAATATTTTTTGACGAAATTATCATTTATTTTAAAGCCACTGACCATGTTAGAATAAAATGGAGTGATATTTCATTGGAAAAAAATAACTTGAAGATAGATTAAAGGATCTTAAGAATATTTTGGTCACTATATCTATACATACACTACATTATTGTGCATATGGGTTAATGGAATTCAGTGATTTATTAGTGATGGTGTTTGGATCTTTCTAAATAACAAATTACTAGTTGATAATTGCAACTTAATAATATTTAATGATTGATGAGAAAAATTATCTGAATCATTATTTTGTCATAATAGTGTATACTATTCATTAAATATATAGTTCTATTATATCCATATTGAAATGTGTGATATATATATATATATATTAATCAGAAAACATAATGTATTTTTTTCATATAAGATTTGGACTAGAATCAAGTATGACAGTTTAAGTTAACTAATGTCTATGAATTCCTAATAAATTACCAAACTAGGATGTTAAATAACATGGATAATTCTTTGAAAATAATGTATTACTTCCAAACATTAAACATTACACAATATAGTTATTTCAACTATAAATAACATTCAAACAATCCTATAGATCATTTAGGTTTAGAGTTTTAGAGAATTAGGTCATAATTAATACTATAAAACCTAAATGATTAGAAATTTCATACTAATAAAACAATATTATTTTTATAATAAAAACAATTATAATAAAACATTAATTTATTTCATGAAAAATATTAAAAAAATTCATCGTGGATTATTTTTTTCACATAAAAACCCATAAACCATATGAAAAACATGTTATCAATATTAGCATGAACAAAAATGTATATAATAAATATTTTAAGAAAGAACATAACCATTAGTCCCTGAATTCATATAAACATATAGATCATTTTTTAAAAGATATGCTAATCAACCTTAATGTATGATTTTCTAACATTGTAATAACATGATAGTTAAATAAAATGTAGAAAACATAAATAAACCATTTATGTATGTTGTGGAATCATTTCCTTACCATAAATACATATGATTGCAACCCTGTTGGATACAATGTGATTTTAATCCTTCACTACTACCATATAATGTAACCGTTTTAGACACCCTATTTTTTAACTGATGTAGTTAAACATGGAATAACCATTATGGTCAAATTATAACATACGAAATCCATTGGATGGATATCATGGACCCAACATTTTTGGAATATAACATAACCACTCATCATAATAAATAATTCCCATGAACCATAACATAATTGTAAAACATGAATACATTCATCATAAAAACAATCCTTGCGTAAAATTAGATAACTCGAAGGAAAAATTTGTACATAAAAAGGAAATCATTTTAAATAAAAATAATCATGTGATATTATAAATAATACTTCAAAATATTAAGACATGCTAAAATCAAAAATCAATTCATTCCTTATTTCATAAAAAACATTTTTTATTTTTTAAAAAGGGACATTAAAGAGGGTTTTTAAAAGGAATTCCCCTAACATAAAACCTAAAAATATTCACCTTTTGATAAAATAAAGGAAAACATAAAAACCCCCTTTTTAAACAATTCATTTTCATATAAATATATTTATAATTTTTTTGAAAACATGTCTACGAAATACAATGATTTATAAGAATAAATCATTAAAAAATTGAATGTAATGTGTTAGTTAATGTGTCCCTTACCTAAGGATTTAATTCTATAAAATGTTTTCAAAACTCATGTATTTTTGTTTAGAGATTGTTATAAATTTATTTCATAATAATATTAATATTTTTAGTACCTTTCATGATATTCTTATAAGATCTTTCCATCCATTTGTTAATAATGTTTTGTTTTTTCTATTTTTTCATATGAATTCTATTAATGGTATCACGGTTGGTTAATTCAATATTTATTCTCAAATGGAAATAATAATACAAAATATAGAACCTATATATATATATTGTTAGTTTTAAATAATTATTATTTAATTTAAACTTACAATTAATGTGGTAAATTGAAATGAAGACTCATCGTCTATGAAGGTTTTGAATTGACACCCTATGGACGATGAATTTATTTTTATGAATAAAAAGTGAAAATAATATATTTTATGATGGATTTAACATTAACACAATAACATTATATTATATATATATGTGATATTTTAATTATCATGAAACATTGTATAAGAGGTGAGGATATGGTATATGTGAGAAACAATTTAAAAGACAAGAAGATGAAATTTACCTTTTAATTATTTTATCCTTGATAATTTGCCTAAGGATCATGGAATTATACTTTTTGTGAGACCATTAAAACTAGATATTTTTCATGTATAGAGATATGTGAAATTGGAATAATATAATAATGAAATAAAATATAAGGTGATGAAATTAAGAAATGGAATGATCCTCCTTTTAAAATTGACGTGAGGGGAAAATGATGAATTACTTGAAATATTAAAATACAATAAGTCTAACATAGGGATAAAGACGTTCCAAAGGCCAAAACAGTAAAAATAGAATTAATATTTGGACATAATATTATCATAATTTCCTTATTCAATGTTATTTTAATTTTTAAATAATTAAATAAAATATTATTTTTCTGGAAAAATAATTTCCATCAAATTAGAAACTATTGCAAAATATAACCTTAAAAATACCAAAACATAGAGTATAATTTAAAAAAATTATCATAAATCTTATACATGACATAGTTATTTATATAGTTCACGTATGACATTATAAATTTCATATTATATTTATTTTAAAATTTTTAATGACATTTATTTTATATTTTCTGTAATTAAATAATTATTGTATCATTATTGTGAAATACATTAAGGTAATTATTTATAATATATAAATTAAAAATTATTTTCCATGAATATAAAAAACATATTATATTTAAAATCAATTTTTATTGTCAAATACAGATATTGGACATCCATATATTAAAATATTATACTAATTAAAAACTATAGTGTGAATAACATGACTTTCTTTTAAATAAAATATTATAAAGATCTAAATCATATATAAGTTGTTCAAAATGGTCATTAAATTGTTAATTGGAAATATATTATTGATATAGAATCAACAATAACGATGTTGTAATCTTTTTAGGTTAATTTTTGTTCTTATAATATTAATTAAAATCATTTTATTGATTTTTGTACTACATGCTGAAGAACAGCAGCATCTGCATTGCAATTTAATTAAAGATAATTATTTAAAATATAAAAAATAAAATAAATTAATATCATAAAAATAAATTAATTCTTGTAAATATAAAATTTAATATTTATTCATTAGGTAGATTTACTCATATCCATGTCAAGACAACATCTTTAATTTGTTATGTTTGATTTTCATCCTTTGTGAAAACATTACACAAGAATTTGGATAAAATTCATGTTTTATAACTCTAAAGTTTGAAACTATCAATCAAAAAATCAATTATTCATAATAATTAATAATAAGACAAGAAAAGTATTTTTATCACCTAATTAAGTTCTAAGATGAACCAAATTGGACTTTTTAATGATGTGTATACAATGCATCACCACTGGAAATTATTTTTTTGATCTTTATCATGAAATAAATTATGAAATAAATTTTCTAAATTGTTTTTGTTCAGAATTTATTTTATATTATCAAAATTTATGTCTTGACAATGTCACAAATATTATTTTATTTATAGAAAACATTATTTTTTACTATTCACAAAAAATATTACTTTTCTAGAAAATTATAAATAATTTATACTAAGAAAATTTAAATATGGTTAATTCCAAATTGTAATTAGTTTTGTCAAAGTAAGATAATGAAATTTTAAAATTAATCATTTAAATATAATAATTTATGAAATTAGTTCAATAAATTTTATTTATGTAACATATTTTTTTTGTACTAAGTGTTACAAAACATAATGAATTTAACTATTTAATTAAATAATCTTAAAATATTTGAAAACAATTTATTCTGTCAAAAAATGGTTTCTCGAATTATTCCCTATGAAAATTGTGTATTTAGAAATTTATTCTCTTTTTAAACAAATGGGGATAAATTTTCCTCATAGGATTTTCAAAATCCCATATTCCTTCGTCAACCATGATGTTCCTCCACATAACCTTAACCTAGATAATTACACAGTCCCATAATAAATTATCATAATGATCATGAATCTAAATAGGTTTCTATTAACAATATAGGATATTATCTATATGAACTAAATATATGCTCATAACATGTGATGAAATTGTTATATATGTTATTAAAAAAAATACATCACAAAAATTGTGTACCTGGGATAGAATCGGAAGAAATGATTTTCACTAGGAAACTGGCCCAAAATTATCTAGGATTTCATAAGTTATAATGAACCATGGACATAGGTTTCCATTCATACCAAATAGAATAACAATTTTCCATGGATAGGTTTTAATAAAAAAAATTCGGACCTACTATGAAAGAAATGAATTTCCTATAATTATCTACAAAAAATTTCCTGCTACACCATGCAATGCTCATATTTTGCTGGATCATATATAAATTTTCAACCACATATTCTTAATTATGGTTCCGTAAACATCCTTTACAAACATCATCCCATATTCTATATATCTACACCACATTCCATATAATGCCTCAAGAGGTTTTCTCTAAATACCGGAATGAATACTTTTATTATATGATAACTCAACCAAATAATGATTATGATACCAACATCCATGGTAATCCATTGAAGAAGAACGAATCATATCCTCTAATATTTACATTGTTCACTCTATATATCCATCAGATTCAGAATGAATGGTACGATGAAATTTAATTTAGTTCCCAATAACTTATAAAGGTCTTTCCTAGAGTAATAATTGAACTTTGGATCATGAACATATGTAATGGAGATAAGATATCCTTTAAAATAGAATGTATCATTATGATACGACTGGGAATGTTGATCTAAGGAGAAATTATCTTGAATGTGAAGAATTTTTTTAGATTTAGTTATATTATCAACAATGAAAAAAACTTATTTTACCAAGGGACATCTTTGATAGTACCACCTTGATGTTCATGGACATATTATCCCATTCCAACTCTAGCACTGTGGAAGACTAAAGAACCCCCTTCAGTAGTTTTTGCTCTTTTTTAGACTATTGAAAACTCAAACATCTCATGATAAAATAAAAAATATATCCTCTAATTCCATACCACCTCTCATACTATAAAAGTGATCTATAAATCTATGTGACATCATGATGAACTAAAAATGCAGAAATATATGCTTCACATAATAACTCATTCATCAATTGGTAATCATAGGAAATACATAATCTCATTCCAAAACTCAAGGAATAATATTTAACAAAATTAATTTTGGAAACATACCATTATTAAAAAATTCAATATTTTTTTACGTCATTATCTTCCTTATGTGACTTATTAATTCTATCATATAGAAATGACTGCACAAACAGGTGATGAAAATAAAGTATTTTCCATTAAAAATAACATCCAATATAAAATTCAAAAAATCATTTACTAAAGGGTCATGTTCCCAACGTATCATGGTTAATATATAATGATGTTTTTGACATAAGAAATATACCTCTTTCTTTTATTTTTTAGGATGTAAATTCATCATGAAATCATAATCATTTAACTATTTCATCCATTTACTCTACCTTATTCTGAATTCCTTCAGAGTAAATATATACTTCGATTTTTTTTGTTCAATACATATTTCACATTTAGATCCACATACATTATGGCCCCAAATTTCTAAAGTGAAAACCAAATCTCCTAGTTCCAAATTATTTTTATGATAATTTATATCTTGAGGTGTCAGTTTTATTGAATAAAATGAAATTATCTGATCATTAATCAATAGGACACAACTGAGTCCCTTCAATGAAGTACCACTATAGATTATAGAATCCCCATTTATGGAAGGTAGGTCCAATTATGGACGATTCATCAATTACCTTTATTTTTCATGAAAATACATATCACATTATTCTGTCTAAATAAATGTAACACTTTTATATGTTTACTTAGTTAGTATTCTAGATAAGCGTGAATGTTTTTAATAGAGCATTAGAAATAGCTTACTAATCCCGAAAATATATGAATATTAATAACATTTTTACGTCTTTTCCATTAAACAAATACTTTTTCTTTGGAAATATGAAATATTATTCCATCCTTATTGAAAATGTTCCCATGGAATGAAATATGTTGTAAAAAAATAATTCTTTTTTCTAAATTTCCCACAAAACATAATTTATTGGACTGTTTTCCTGAAATTCCTTATATTTTTTTCATTATCCTCATAAAATTTAGAAAAACTCCATATATAATCAATAAAAGACGACAAACATATCCAAATATTCAAGTAATATTCTATTCATGAGATGAATAAATATAGCATGGTCATTTTTTAAACCATAGGGAATAAAAATAATCTCTTAATGCCAATATGTATTATGGAAAATTGTTTTCTTAATGTCATACTACTTCAACATCAACTGATGTTACATGGATCTCAAGTCAATCATGGGAAAATGCTGATCTCCCAAGATATGATGAATCAATTCATCGATATGAAGAAAATGATACTTATTAATAAATATAATTCTACTTAAATCACTATAATCAATTTATATCCTCATGGAACTATAGTTATTTTTACTAAAAAAATGTAGTACCCCATTGTGAAGTACAATGAAGAATGAAACCTCTATTAATAAACCCCAGCAACTACATCTAAAATTCTAGAAGATCCAATTGAGTAATATGATAATGGGGATTTGAAATTAGATTATAAACAATAGAAAATTAAATATTATTCCCATATTATAGATTGGGTATAAAATTAAAAAAAATCATCAGAAAAAATATCAAGTTATTCATTTACCACTAGAACGTCATTATCTTGAACAATTCCTTTATTTTAATCAATTTATCAAGATAATTGTTGACCATTCCAAATAAGAATAAGGTAATTAATAGGTGAAGAAATTCCTAAATTAAGGTATTCGTTCCCATTCGAAATAAAAGTAAGATAAAGATGGATGAGACCCATAGATTGTGTGAACCTATAAGATACTTTAAATTGCCTAACCATTATAATGCCACATGAAGATTCCAAACGCATCGTGTAACCTGTGATTGATCCTATTGAACCCCATTTCAATGGGTCCCTACGCATTTGAAAAGGTGTTTTGTAAAATCATTAGCTATGTAGGTTGAATATATAGGAGTTCCCCCAAGCCACAATGGATGTCCGTGACTAGAACCAGAAAACCCATCTTTAAAATACAGTGAAAATGGATGTAAGGATTAATGAATGGTGGAGACAAATAATGGTCATAATTTTCTAATGAATCATCATCAATTTTAAGGGTAATTATACATTAAAATATCTAAGAAGACATTAAAGTCCTTTGAACATTTTTGAAATAACAAAATGGATAAAAAAGAGAGGAGTTTAGAGTTACTTGTGTTCACTAAAAGACAGGTTGTGTGCCGTTGGTGATCCGTAAGATGATGCATGTATATGATGACATGTCTGTCTCATCTTGTGACATCCCATTGGCATTTCAGTCATTTCATATGGAAACCCTTGGGTATTTCCAGGCAATGTTTCACTTCACATTGGATATCTAAGGGAAAGTTAACATATTTTTCCACAAAATGATCATGCACCCCCATATGACCCATATCGATCACGTGATGCATCACCCAAGTATATAGTAATTGTTCGTGACATTACTCATTGATGTTCTCATTACTCCAAAAAATTTATACATGAAATATGAGGAATAAAACTAGGAGGATTCGTAGGTCACTCATGGTTTTAAAAAATGATGACATGTTAAGGATGTATGGTGTGTGGTCCCGTAAGACCCACAGGAAAACCATCATTGTCATGAGGAAAGCCACATAAAAGTTAACAAACATGACACAAATTATTTTCAATAGGAACATGGATCTTATGAGGGACCATGGTGTTTTAAATATAATAATAAAGAGGTAAATTTACATGTTCATGTTATCAAACATGTCCCTATTAATTACAAATAATCATATATTGGATCCGTTTATGGAGGGACCCCCAGTCATAAAAAATCATTTGACACCCTCAAAGAAGTCCAACATTGAGACTAATAAAGCTGCATGGTTCTAGATCCATTCACCAAATCTATAGTAGATTCAATCTAGATACTCCACAAAAACTTCCAACCAATCGGGGTGTGAATGCCTAAAAATTCACCACCCAATATGAAAAAATAATTAGACTATGGATGATTCGATTCTCAGGATTTGGACTCTCGAGAAAAAGGGATATAGGTAAAATTTCAGAGTGTATGATCTCATGAATGACATGTATTTATTCTGGTAATATATCAGTGAGAAATCAGAGCAATCATGCACCATACATAATTTACTATACATGAGATTTCATAGATCACATGAAGGATTGTAGAAAATGTGTGTGAAGATCATACCATATATCTCGTAGATAAAAAAACAGTCTAAATAAACTAATATTGAAACTATCTAGGGGATTTTTAATAACTTTTCTTGAACCATGATTAAAATGGTAATAAATAATAGAAATATGTGTTTTCTAGTCCTCATGTGCTTCATGTGAGTCAACCAAAGACACACGATTATACAATGAAAAATCACCAATATCTCATGATCCTCCTTAAACATGCAATTTGGGACCAGAAAAATCCTTTGAGCATGTCAAATCAAGTCATATAGTATGAATGGGCACACCACATTGGTCTCTCAAAAACATATGGACCTATTTCCTGCACCTTTTTACATACTTCAGATGCATTTCCTGACTCATATAATGATTCATGGTCATGTAAATCAATTCTTATAGTAGCGCATGAGCATGATAACAATGTTATCATGATACACTATGGACAAGTCATTCGTGACCTGTGATTCCTTCAAAACATATCATCCTGGTCTCGTGAAGAGCTCTTGGGATGTTATCCAAGATACACATCCTCATATCCATTTCATACAGGCTCTTTCGAAATCCTATATATGTTTCAAACCATCTCTTGTGAATGACACTAGGGGATGTGAGATAGATCATGTGAAACCCATTGAGAGAGGCATACATGCCAGTTGATGGCTCTTATAACAACCCATATGAATATTTTGAAGCCCAATGTACATGTCAAATAGGTCATGCCACATCTTCCAAGCCTTCAGGGCTGGTCATTCAAGAATCCTCAGTGTGTAGGACCCAATATAAAGGGAACTACAATGATTATGATTCCTACCATATTCATGATACCCAGGCCACATCCCCTAAGTTTGAACATCTATATTGGAAATCTTGAAAAATCTAAGTATTTAAGTCACTTATTCAAAACAATGGGATTGATATTTATTTCACACAATTAGTGTGGATTATTTGGTATTAGGGAGTTTCAATTATCATAAAATATGCACTATAAATATCTCCAATGGTATGTAAATCCTTACTTTTCAAACCAAAATTTCAATGTAACTATGGTTAATTTTATTCCAACCCCATCTAGGATATGTATGATATCTCCTTAATAATCGAGTTCCATGATTAATCATATCAGGGATTCCCCAACACATAAGTATCAGATCATGATAAATGAAATAATCATTTTCGAACACTTTTTTCTCATATCGATTATGGATCAAATTTTCCATGGGAGTTTAAATAATCGTAACATTTACACCATGGGTCTCTACAATGACAGGGATAACCTTAATATACAATCCCAAACCAAATGAAAATTGAAAACTCTAATTCTATATATAATCAGGATATATAACATGCCCCTCCAGGGTTCAATCGTGAATATTCATCTTCTTAGACCACCCATATATATATGTTTTGTATGATGTTAAACTGCACTAGTCGAATGAAATATGTGGGTTTTGGTACATCCAATAACCATGATATGTTAGATGGCTCATAATGGAACAATCACCAACTCTAAATATTATCTTCCTCCGTGCATGAAAACACATTATAATTCTTTTGGACATATGACTTCAACACATAAGTAGCCTCTTATTACCCAAAATTGATATAGAACATCAGATACATATAGACGGATCTACTAAAGAGACCCCAGTCTTTTTTCCCATGAAAGAGAAATAGATTATAGTCATTTTTTTAGGGTAACTAGTCTCATATCACGTTTAGGAAGAGATTCATGAACATATATTAAATCAATAATATAGTCTCAGAGTATGAAATTATTGCACCAAAAAGGGTGTGATGAGATGAGCCTCCCATCCTCTAGACCAATGCAAGTCCCCAAGAGTCGATGGGCCTGAAAACTCTGATTACCACTAACCTTTTAGAAGAATTTTTGTCCACATATATGGATGAGGTAACCGTTGGCTGTTTCTGGGAAATGGTGAACAAAAGGAAAACCCGATTAAAGAAATTGTGTGAGTTCTTAAAACCCCCGTCAACCAAACCATCGAGTGAAAAAATTATACACCCTCGAATATCAATGAAACAGAAATGGTAAACCCGGTGTGAATCAGTTTAATAACAAATTACTATGTTATAACCTATCAAACCATTTTTTATTCCTTATATACCTAAAAAAATTGTAAACACGATTTGAAATTCATTAATAAGAAACAAGTTGGTTATAATCCATCGAACCATTATGTTTTTCATCCATCTGAAATAACATTAATAGGCCCAATGTAAATCTATTAAGAAACATTTTTTGAAAACCCTATAAAAATAAAGAAATAAGAATGGCATGATAATATAGATGATCTTTTGTAATCGGGATTCTTATAAGTCCATCCTCATATTGAAAAGTCCATTCAAGAAGAGCGGTCAAATGGGAAAAACAAGAAAATTGTGTTAAATATGAATAAATGATTGAGTATTTTTATTCCTACAATATATCACTAATAAGAAACATTGTCCCTTTTAGTGTGTAATATTATAGATACTGATCTCGTTGGAAATATCCTCACATGAGGAAATTTCGTCATCGTCCATTATTTTCATAGGCAAATCATCTGCAGCTTCACACCCCACGGATCATAATGTAATCTAACCTACATGACAACTACAATGGTAGGTGGAAAATATGATGGTTCATGATTTCTCCTAACATGGTAGAATCCCAACCATTGAAGCCACCCACAATGATCTATAAGAATGGAATCCAAAATATCTACTCGCCCGGTAAAGGATACTACTAAGACAATATCCCTTATCTCTAAAAACAACCGCTATGGGAGCTTGTCCCGGGAGCATGAAAACTAACACCTTCCACATAAAATTAATGTGGGACAATAATCCAAGAATGGTTCCCTTTTAGTTTAGGTGTCACTACGGATGATACTTTCCAACAACCGTCACCTGAATCAGCCTGCTGATACCCACCAAGCACCTATTTTGAGTACTACCCTAGATGCTTCCACCTCTGATACCCATTCATCAGTAGTAAGGAAGGCTCATCTGGGAATTATTGCACATGATATATAGTAGAGGGATTGTATTCCCACTCCTTGTGGTGATGCCTTAAAACATACTTTGGTCGAGACCATAATGTAGACCCATATCCACACTATCTCAGTACAAGTCTATGGGAATATTACCACAGTATGCATGGAGGAAGTAAATATCCCTACCCACATGCATAAAGTCCACTCACATAATTTGATGACATAAGGAGGAAAAAAGAGGGGGGATAGCCCTGCTTTAGTAGAAGTAATCTGCCAGTGCATAATGGAGATGGAAAATGTGTATGCTTATATCTCGACACACACCTTGAAAAATGCAAATATAAGTTATCAACAGATATAGATCCCCAACAACATATTATGAAACTATTTAAGATAATGGGACATGAGAATACTTCTATCCCTAAATAGAGAAAAACTACCCACTCAGATTATTAGGAACATGATTTTGTACTAGAGAAAGAACACAGTATTCTTACTTTATTAGAAGATTATCAGAATATTATGATAAAAGATAAGGCATTGGATTGGGTACATACTCCCATTCTAACAATGGATAAACATGTGGGAGAAACACACACCTCAGGATAAGGGAACATGCCAGTCAAAAAAGACCAACGACATAATCCAAAGACCAAATACCGAGTTCATTTCCCCATTTTGGTTGTGGTTCACCATGTGAGAGGGGAACAAGCCACATGATAGGCATATTGATGTTGAAGAAGTCCAAAATCATACTCCAAAGGCCTGGGATCAAGAAAATATCCCTATTATGGAGGAGTCTAAACAAGTGGGAATAGAAAATGTCTTAGGATAGGATCATATTCCTCTCAAGGAATTATCCTGTAATATTCAAAAAAATTATAAAGTTTGGTGAATATTCTTAGTTCCGCCAACACGTGACTACAGAAACACCATTCATGGGAAATATTGTAGGATTATCATATAGATTCTCCCATTATAGAGGTTATTCAACATATTCCAAAGGGGAATGAATATTCGGACTTGGATTATAATCCTATTCCAACTGAGGCTCACTAGGTGAGAGCATCACACACCTTGGGGCATGCTCATACTCCATCCAAGAACATCAAATGAAATATCCAAATGGCTCTAGATCGGGCTCATACTCTAGTCTTGATTGAGTAACACCAAGTGAGAATGAAACATGCCCAAGACATGCCCTTATACCTCTTAATTATGAGACATATTATTGGAAATTTCCAACATGTTCATAGAAGTGGTATCATACTCTTAAAACACAAGAGGGTTATATACAAGATTCGAGAGCTATCACATAGCTGAATCATATCCCTGTGTCATAAAAAAGGTAGTTCAAAAAATTCCAACCACTATGCATAACATGTCTTATATTCCTAATCTATTCAATGCTAGTGTCCTTGTGGTCATTACAGACACATTATTAACACCATTAGGTTCTGATGACTCTTCTATCTGAGTGGAATCAGACGACATTAATTACCTTGACAGTCCTCATCATGGTGATGTGGAGATATATTGCATGGAATCTATTCTTGATATCCAGTATGGTCAACCTCCCCGTGGAAATATCACGCATGGATAGGTAAATCCCCTCTTTCATAAAAACCTATGTATTGAGAGGTGTCCGAAACACCAACTCCTAAATATCAAGAGGTTTTCAAGAAAGGGAGGTCAGCTGTATATGGTTCCCGATGAACTTATAGCAATACTACACTCCCATCAGTAGATGAAAATTAGAACCATATTCTATGGTCTGATTGAATGGAAGCATTTTTGTATGATAAGGATGAGGTAGATATTGACATATAAAGAGAGTTAGCTGAGAACAACCTCTAAATCATGTTCTACCACCTCACTACTGTACTTATGAGGACCAAAATGAGATATAAAATTAGTGTATTCCTTAACTACACCAAAATTTGTTGGAAACACATCATTAACTAAAGGATGGATATCTACCCTATTGATGATAGTAGTCTCACCATCATAAAATCAAGATACATTTATGACATAATATACTAGATTCTATCTCCATGGTTTAGTATCCAAAACCATAAAAGCACAGGGGAAATATGCAACATGCTTGGAACCATTTCATCGTGATACATCGGAAAATGATCTCCAAAACCATGTCACGAGTCTGTATTTGAGGATGGGGATAATTCAACGTCACACTCTACTTCACCCCTATAACTAAAAATCACATCTGATTCAGTGTCTTATATTGTTATAGAGTCCAACAAAATTAGGGGACCGGGTAATGCTCGAGGATGTTAGTAACTAAAATGGAATGACGTCGCTTTGAAGATTCTCATACATCCCGGATAGAGGAATGAGATAGAAAAAATGACATCAAACTAAGCCCCTCGAAGTGATGAGAAAAAATTTGGTGTGTGAATAATTATTTTTAGATCATCCAGATAGCTTCTAATGTAAAATAATTATTGTCTTGGTATGCCATTACACCCAACTCCAACACGAGAACAACTGCATCACTTCAAACATTCCATAATAAAAACTCCCATTTTCTACCATACAAGAGTTGACTTGGTCCCATAGGCTATGAAAACATCTACAACCACATCCCCACATCGAATAGCCAATTTTTGAGAGTATTCAATATATAACCTCAGTAGCTACATGTAAACCCCCAGCCCACTGGATTGGGTGAATTTATATGTCAATCATCAACTCTATGTTTATAATCCTTGGAGAGAGTCTTGGAAGAATTAGTGGTGATTCTAGATCCCCACCACGACATTTGGATTGGTGAATTTATATCTTCATGTCCATCCAAGGAATCACCAGGTCCCCGACTAGAGTCATTGGGTCCTCAGCATTAGGACCAATCAATTCCAATGGTGACTAAAAATGTCCCATATCCTCAAAGGATAGGGGATTTCTCATCATCATTATCAATACAATGAGAATATGTATTTTATTGGTTGGGAGAGTGAAATCAAAGGTCAAAATACCACATTTTCCTCCCACCACTAGACAAACCTCTACTGGTCGACTAGTATAAGACAAAAAACCAGAAACTCCCTCAAATACACTATTCATAGGATGAGATGGCATGAAAATAAAAAAATGGAAATTAGACCCCACTAATGATGCAATCCAAAATGGAACAACAGGGCCACAGGAAAAAATAATATCCCTGATGAAGGAAGTGTAGAATCATCTTGTCTTGTTGAAAGCAATGTCACCACAACCATTGCCCAATATACATTTGTGAATGTTTTCACTATCAACATGGTCAAAATGGATCCAGACATGAACATAGAGG
The DNA here is from genome assembly GCA_963277665.1 of Viscum album. NCBI lineage: Eukaryota > Viridiplantae > Streptophyta > Magnoliopsida > Santalales > Viscaceae > Viscum > Viscum album. Next base: position 1,193,904,521 of record OY728130.1, on the reverse strand, counting down.
GAAATATAATGGAAAATTTACCCCAAGAAGAAGGTGATTTGGACACACTAAATGAGTTTGGGTGCACTCGGTACCAAAGAAGGTTTCAAAAAATTTCACAATAAAATAAAGTGTTTTCACATCCTCTATGGAATACTATTAATGAAAAATGGAATGGTATGGACACATCCTGGTAACTTCCCAAAATAAAATACTTTTCATCCACATTGGATGAGTTCTCATAATATGAGAGTGAAACATATTCTCTATGGAATCTCAATGAGGAGCTACTTAGTGAAAATATTTCCATCATTATTTATCTCCAGCCATAGATAAATATTTTCACTCCCACTGCCAATCCACCAGAATGATTGGTAACTGTGGATCAGACTAGATCCTGATCATGACAGCCGATCTATATAAATAGGGAAGTCAAATTTTACCATGACTTTCCTATAATGTTGCAACATCCTCTCCTTCATCAGCATAAAAATTCATCCATAGGATGAATTCAGAATCAATGGGAGGTAAAAGTGGAATCACCTTATCAACCACTTTTCACTCCCTTTATATTGGTGGTGCCTCCAATAGATGTTCCCCCATATCTTCATAACTTCTTCAAGTCCCTATCTACTTGAATCGAAGCCCTGGAGGGGCAGCGTGTAAATTTTCACCCTAAAATGAATCCATATAGCTGATGGGTGGATGATACTCCATCTCCACAAAACATGAGTAACCCTGCATTGTCTACCAATAATGGTGCTTCTGACCTAGAAAAACATCTCACACGCTTCGTATCCCTATGTGGGATGAAGATATTCCCTCAAGATAAAGAAGAGGCAACAAAGTTTTTGTGCTTCATGTAGACTCTAATGGGTCCAACCGTTGTAGGGTGAAGCAGTCTCTCAGTTGGATTTGTTATAGAATGTGAATACCTTCATCCTCATTTTCATTATCAGTATAATTCAAAACAAATAAAACAATAAAACAATAAAACAATTGATCTCATGAACTGTAAAAATACATGAGAATGAGTGGGTTTCTGATTTCATAGCTTGAGGGAATGATTTATCCTATTCCCTTAGGATCTCCATCTCTAATGTGAGACTTCTGAACTATATACTGAAAATTTTATGGATATCATACAAAAAACCCCTAATCATCATTAAATATCCTAGTGGGTTCTACGAGTTCACTAAGATGACACAAAATCCGGAAGAGGAAATTTAGCAAGCCTCATCCAAGTCTTAACTCATGCCTGCATCATACAGGAAAGGATTTCGGTAGAGAAGAAGCAAATGTTTTCACTCTCAAGCCTGCAGCGGTACCCATCCAAGCACCCATGAGGGTCTAAAACAATCCAAAACGATTTTCAAGTAGTGAAAATGAAAAAATATTCCTTAGATAGAAGTATTGAGAAATCAGGGTCTCTAAGGATATGGGAACTGATGAAAAAAGTATACTCCTTTTTGAATGAACCATTATACAGTTATTTCTTAGATTTAATGGATAATAACCTACTCAAACATCCACATCCTACAAATACTATGGAAATCAACCTCAATGATTGTCTTGACTACTAGCCCTTACATAAAAGGATGGGTCATAATATCAGGGATTTCTAATTCTTAAAATATGTCCATCAAGGTAAGGTCGACTATGGATAGGTGATGTTATATAACTCCACATATTAGGTGGCTTACATTACCATTGTTTGGTAAAAAGAAGAGAATGATTGGTAGAATGTTCCGTCCAGCTATGCATATAAGTTTAACAACTGGATTACTTGAAAAATAGTTAATTGAGATCACACCTCTATGAGGGCACAACTAGAAAGACATGTGATAGCTCTACCACCAATGAAGGATACATAAAACATGTCTCCCTAAGGAGGTTGTTACCACTAAAAGAAAAAATTGGTAAACAATGATAAGTTATATTGTTCTCCAAATTAATCCTTTACATTAACAGATTTCTTCCCTCTAATCGTTGTATGACAAGAACCACCACTCCAAATGGATTCTCTATTGGATGTAGATCTCACCAAAGGCACATTCAAAGTGATACACTTGGGGTACCCCTTTTATGATTTTTAATATACTCCTTAATATGGTTTTCCCTAACATAATCGGGGAATGAGAGGCATCATCTACCGAAATTGAGGATATAAGGGACATTGTAGAGATGGTCAGACTCAATATTCTGGTCCTATCCCAATTGAGGTCATATACAGAGTTGAGACTCTTGGGAAAGGACTCCAACATGATTAAAAAGAGAATTGGGTTCCTTAACTCCGTTTAGTAGTCATCCACATCCAATTATCTTACACGATTACATATGGGGAGTTTAATCACAATAACCTAGAAAATAGGGAACACTGTTATGGCCTACACCACTAGAAGTAGATAAACCCAAATATTCAATGAAAATTCCAGGACTTTCAACCTCAAGTACATCATCTCTAGAGAAACATGCACAAGAGAATCCCCATACTAGTATGTTCCAACATCTAGCACAAAATTATGATGTTTTGAAACAACTAGAAACATTCACAATAAAACACTTAATCCTTGATGCACTTTGCCTTTCAAAATAACTTGTGAGAAACTTATTGAAACCCTCTATAGCTGATGGGAATTTGAGATATAATTCATCGTAGCTGAAATTAATAGAGTGGAAACCATTTCCTCAGAATGTCATGTCACTATCTCATTCACTGATCAAGACCAAGAGGAGGCTGTACCAGGGAACATCGGACCCTTATATGATTTTAATAGACTCAATAATGTCTTTGTCCAATGGGTGTGGATTGAAAATGGATCTGGGATTAATCCCATCCTTGTTTGAACTAAATTAAATTTGGGATATAGAGATGGGGATTTATCCTGCAAAAAGATAAACATTAATGGGTATGATAAACATGAAAAGGCCTCCCATTAAGATAAAACTGAATAATTAATTTAGGGAACTCACTTCTGACGCTATATTCATTGTTATCTGACAACAAACGTAATATAATGTCTTGATCGAAAGGCCTTATCACTATATCCACATGGCGGCACCATCAACATTCTATCAATGTTGTTATCTCCCCATCAATGCAACGGTCAGCATATTACATGGTGATAGTGCCCCTATAAAAACATGCAGAGACACATATGATGAAGCACATATCTACAAAAAAATTAGGTAATAAACTAATGGCCAAAGATGATACATATGTTGATGCTCCCAATGGCATGGGAACCACCCCTGTGAACCCCTAGAGCATTCTCGATGGAAGTTATATTCTCTCTATAAACATGGTTAAAGTAGTAAATCCAATATCAGAGATCCAAGCCCCTCCTATCTCAAGAAACAATGTAAAAATACAATTAGACCTGTCATATCTATGTAATGATTCATATATAAATGGATTGTGTTGTCTCTTCCAATATCCTCCCTCACCCCGATAGTGAACAAGAAGCTCCCAAATCTGCATCTTAACCTAGAAATTTCTCCACATAATATTAAATGGAAGAGGATGAGGATGACCTCGGGAATACCCCTCCAGTTTTAGAGAACGGTTTATCCACCATTATATATGATATTATTTAAGAATATTTTGGAATTTAAGAAGACTAGAGTCCTAATCTGATTACTTCTATGAATCCCCTCGAAGAGCAGGTGATGTAAATCAAATTTCTATGGAATCATAGATACGTGTTCCCTTAAAACTATACAGAAATTTTAAGATAAAATATAGATGTGTTTATGATCCATCTAGAACATCCCGATGAGCATCGAGGATTAAAAGGGGTATCTTAAAGGATGCATCCCTCTCATGCCATTAATGTAAGGGTGGAAGTTGACAAGTTAATCAAATCCATCATCTTATGAGGAGTGAAATATCCAATATGGGTTTCTAAAATCATCCTCTTCATGAAAAAGAACAAGAGAAATATAGGTTTCATTGATTTCAGAGACCTTAAACTATATTCCCTAAAATATGGTTTCCCATTGTCGATCACAGAACTCATGATCGATGATACTACTGGCTTCCATGACATTTACTTCATGGATGGGTACATAGTGTACAATCAAATCAACAAGGGACATGAAGATGAAAAAGCTACAACCTTTAAAGTGATGAATGGGATCTTCATCAATCATGTCATACCGTTCATATTGAGGAATGATGGTTCAACATATCAACGTTCCATATATCATTGCTTTTATCCATTTTTGGTATTGATATCCAAGGGTTATGTTTATGAAATTATTGTTAAATCCCGACAGTGATTTGATCACGTAATGGATCTCCAAAAAATATTCGATAAGTTAAAACAACATAGTTTAAAGCTCAATCGACTAATGTTTTTTTTGGGGTAACATCAGGATTGTTCATTGGATTTGTGGAACAGAACCACAATGTTGAGGTCAACCTAGAAAAAATTATTGCTAATTTATCAATGTGGCTCATCATAAATCTCAATGAACTGGGGGACTCTAAGGGAACCTCACCTGTATTCTATGTTTCATAGACAATTTTTCCATAAAAGCAATTCCCATGACTAGGATAATGAGGAAGTGATTGACCTACCCATGTGATAATGAATATCAAGTAGCCTTAGATAGTATCAAACGACACATGAGGTACCCCACGATTTTGATGCCTCTTGTTGAAGGGAGGCCACTCATCTTATATTCGGTCACAATTGAATGCCCACTGGACACCATACTCACATATAAAATTGATGTTTAGATCAAGAATAGTCTTTACTACTGTAGTTGGGTGATTCATGGTACCAAGGACCAGATATTCTAACATCAAAAAGAACTACCTTAGACTCATATTGGTAGTGTAAAATATGAGTTTCTACTTGAAGAACCAAGACATCTACTTGGTCTCTCATATTGATGAGTAAATATAAATCCTTTATATCCTAATGTTTACTCATCTCTTGGATTAATGGGGGTCATTCTTTAGAAATATGATATCTAGTTCATATCATATATGTCAGTGAAAGGGTAATCCCTCGCCGATTTCCTCATAGAAAATCATATCCTGGAAAATACACTGGAAGACATCAAGATCCTAGATAAAGAGGTTTTTTATACCCATGATGTTCCCCATACATGGTATATGTATTTTTATGGAACCTCGTGGAGTCCATCCGGTGCTTGAATGGAAAAATTATGCTCAGTTGGTTTGGCCTGGAAATTTTATTTGTCTCTCTAGAAAACAAAGTTCTACCATACACTGTCCTACTATCTGAAGGATTCCCAAATAATGAGGCAGAACACCAAACCCTCATCAATGGGTTAGAAAAACACCATACAACTATACATAGCCTACCAGAATATCAATGGTGATTTAGAATTGGTGATAAAGAAAATTAATTGTCAATATGATATTAAAATTGAAGAACAAGACCTCTCACATGCTATATAAGAAAATTGATCGAAGAATTACCATTAGAGTCCAAATTTCAGCATGATCCCAAATCACAGAATACTCGCACTGATTCACTAGGTACTATAGTTGTTTCCCTAGATGACCCTAATTAAGAGGAAGATTAATTTTGTACTACACAATAGTGAATGGTCCAATATATATTTATATGTGATAGAGAATAAATAAATAAAATAAGCATCTCCCCATAGTGTGATGAACCACTGAACACTCCTAAATGGATGGTGCCCAAACATGGTTACCTATAAAATGGGATTTCTAAAGAATATAATGACAAAAGGGAACCGATTCAGTGTTGAGAAGCAAACATCACTCCACCGGATGGTTCAAATGGGAAACGAATCCTCTAAATACATGGATTTGATTGAATTATCCTCTACTGTATTGCATAAGGAGAAATGTTCAGCATCATGGAGGATGTACTTTCATGATTTTATGATTACCATAAATCTAGATCCATGATTTCCCACCAAATCAAGAGGTTCAGATACTACTAGAAAAACATGATACATGACAGCATGAAATACACATGGAAATTTCATGCACATGAGATTCATGAATACTCCATCCACCAACCTTCATAATTTATATATGTAGATAAATATTCATAACCATTTTTTATTTGGGGAACAAATACTGTGGGGCCCTATCCCCCTACCATAGGTATGAAGTTCAAGTAAATACTTATAGAAATTTAATTCCTTTCAAAATGAGCTATGGAAATACCCATAATGGAACCTAGGATGAAGAATATTATCATGTTTTTGTGAAGTCACATATAAACACTAGGTTCAGATTCACTCACATAATATTGATGGACAAGGAAAAAAATTTCTATTCCATAGAGTAAATGGTGATATACTAAGAGTACAATATCAAGTCCAATCACTCATACAACTGTAATTTATGGGTAAATGGATAGATATAGTCCTTAAATAATATTGTATTAGACATAATGTAGAAGAATATGAACAAGGATAGAATGTATTGGATGAATAAACTCCTCTTTTATTTATGGGCCTGCCATACCTCCATGTGTACCACCACAAAGTTAATTCAATACTCATTGATGTATGAGACCGGTGTAGTAAAACTCATAGAATTCTAGTTTCCTTTTATCCAAATAGCCACTTATGGGAATCTGTCAAATGACGAGAATCCACAAAAGTAGATGGACTAATTAGAATTGATATATAAGAACATATTGTGCGTGTTTCATAACCTGGAGGTCTATCATAATCGGAAAGAAATGAACCTTAATAAAATGTTTCATGTTTATTCAATACTCCAAGGAAGACGGGTTCTATCTCTCATAACACCAATGATACTAGGAAAGAATCCCCCAAAATTGGAACCCATATGGGAATGACTGAATGTAATTCCAAAATATTATCATAATAAAGCCTATTAGATGGACACCATTGATGGGGAGCATGTCAAACAACCCATCAAAGTATGATTTCTTAAAATAATTTGAAAAAAATTTCATCTACAAGGGAATACACATCTAAGTAATACATATAATTAGTCATCATCACATGACATTAAACTATATGGAGATCATACAGACCACATGATGATAAAATGTACATAGAATGTACAGCCCAAATAATGTTAATGAGTATGGAGATCATCTTGCATACATGACATTAAGAATAATAATTTCACCAGGACTACTTATGGTTTATTCATACTCTCACATGATACATAGTGATTCTATAATCTATATTATTGGTCCTAGCAATAGTATTTATTTCCTATCATGTTGGGTGATCCAATGTCCTAACAACATAAAATAAAACTACACAGATCCATAATTTCCTTCTTTATTCATGCATAGTTACCCATATCATTTCTTCATGAATGTATATTGTAGGAATCTCTTGAAATACATAAGAATATATTCTCAATTTCAATGAGTTACATAGGGATTTCATGATCCTATATCTTTTTTTATCCACCATATGATACAAATTTACCATATCCTACTCCTAAATTAATATGTGTGGGACCCTTCCTTTTCCTATTTTCACTTTGATCATAGCTCACATGGGCTTAAAAATTTAAAAAGGGAATTCCCCAAATGAAATATGCATTTAACTTTGACAAGTTTATCTTGTTCTTGAAAATAATACCATAAAAGGCATTCCATCATTCTTCACCGCAAGATGTTAATCATCAGGTCTCTTCATAACTACATGTGGTTTTATTTTCATTATACTGAGATACATAGTGACAGCTACACATCATATCCTAGTCCCAACCACAATGTTCCTATCAATACAAATTTGTTCAATGCTATCCTCAATGGATGCTGTTAACCAACATGGGATTTCAAAAACTACTTATGGATTGATTTACATTTTTTTAAGATATGTAGTGATGCACATACATATTTCTTTGGGCCCAACATCAATATTACCACTCTAAACATCGGTCCATATTCATCCATTCCGCCAGATGATATAATGCACAGTCTCATAAATATATACATGTGTCTTGATTCCTATAATTATTGGATATGTAATGAAACTTTGAAGTATAATACTAGTCCCATCTACAATGAAAACAATGACCACATCTTACTATGGTCCAGACAAGGGAAGAGAGTGTTTCTCATTTAATAACTACATAGGGCCTGATTTCCATCACCATGAGATATGTAGTCACACACATAATTCCATTCAAGGGCCCATACACAATTCAACCCTTTCATGTTGTGGGATCAATGTCCTCACCACATGATGTAAAAACACATGTCTATTAGGAAATATGTGTGGGTTGATTCTCATTTTCATGAGACATGTTGTGTCACCCAACCATTCACCCGTTGGCCCAACCTCAAAATTTACATCCGTTCACATTGATTTCTACATCCTTACCACTTGATGATAAACTTCATGGAAGTATGTCAATACCATATGTCATTAAACTAAAAGTAAATGTCTTTAATACATTTTGATAAAATGCATGGATGAATGTCATTACCACATCATAATAAAATACATGAGAATATGTCCTTACCACATAATGTCAATATTTATGGGAAACATTTAAGTCACAGGAAATTAAAATGAACGAAAAATTTCCCTACTACATGAAAATAAATTGTTCTATCCATATCCAATTTTTCATTCATTACTAAAGGGAGAGAAGATACTCACATCAGTCAAACATAGTATGAAGTTCATATTTTATCTTTTAAAATAATCTCAATCCGTATAAAACACTTCATGTCCTGTACACATTAAGTTTATAGAATCCTTAAATTTCACGTGAAATGGAAAAAATTGATATCTCAGTTGGCCATGATATTGATGCAGAAGGGATTTAGTCCTACCAAATGGTGACATCATGGTCTAATATAAAGTGTGTTCTAAATATTATGAGCCCAATGTCAATACAGCGCAACATAACATCTTAGTGTGTTACAAGACATACCCAGTATGAAAATCCCATATATTTACTCATGACCTGAGTAACATGATCTATGATTGACAACATTTCCACCTATCGCTCAGAAGGATTTTGGGGTACTCCAGACCTAGGGTAGCCTAACGAGGCTCTTGGGTCACATCTCCCATATTAGCCCACATGTGTGAAGAAATTAAACTACCTGCACTTTAGTTAAATCTATATAACATTAACATTATCCAATAATAGTCCAAATAATAATACCATAAATTACTAGTGAAAAGACATGAAACATTAGGTTGAAAATATGGAAAGGTAAACCAAAGAAAAATTGAAGTCTCTACCCGCTAAACTCGTCATATTAATTATTTAGGAAAAAATTAAGGTACCAACATATAATTCATAGATATCCCTGGGTCCACCTTATAACCCTAGTAAAATTAACGCTATTCTCACTAGAACCACTATCCTAGGATAATGTTAGAGTAATGTTTGTCACATCTCATCATTATAAGATTATGTTTTATAGGTTTTGACACATCCATTTATATGTTTGAACCCTTCTTGGGTATTTCTCTTTCCATAAATAAAACATCATGACTTCAATTCCTCAAATAACTATAAAACATTCATGGACCTTGAAAAAGATATCCAACTTTGGTAGACCCCTAACATTACTATAAAAACATTTCCATGGCTCCTTCATATGCATCTATGGACGTCAACTAAGTTTTTTACTCTATAAAAAGGAAATTCCAATCCTTTTGAGAACATACATGATAGAGGTATTACTCAACACCTCAGTGTGACTTAAATAATCCCAATATGAATTTCCATATCATCAACTCGATATGAGTACTTTCGACCATGACTTATAATCCCTGTGAAAATTGATCTGAGAAAATTTGACATACTGAATGTTACATCACAATGCGTTTCACACTTATTGATAGATTGAATGCAATAATCCAATCTCAAACCACTAGTGGAAAATACCTCATGATTCGAACCCACATAGTATAAAGATGGTGTGTGAAATTTAGAGCTAAACTACAGTAGGGTGTTAAAATCCTTCTTCAAATGCCTTCTTTCAATACCCAAATTTAGAAAATAGTCATTTGAGTCTAATAAAATCCTTCATAGCCCTCAGAAAGAAGTGGAGATCATACCTTCTTGTCCATATTACAGATTCATAAGGGTCGACACCCACTAACTAAAAGCATCTCCACCTTTTCAAAAGGGAGTTATATTCCTTACATTCACTCAGAACACCATAGTGGAACTCAGAACCTCAGTGTGTTATAGACCATACCTAAGATGTCTGACCCATCCCATGTTAACAGAATCAAGATTTTGGGTTATGATTTATATCAACCACACATTTACTATCAAGGAGGACCCAGTACTCCTAATATTTCTCCTCCATCCATATTTTATTCCATAAATATTCCATATCCCATGGAGAATTGTATAGACTAGCTTTTATTGTTTATGTTATTAATGCATAAGGGATTTAATCTTCCAACTAAGGGAATACTATCCTTGAAAGAAAGAAACTCCAATCCTCATGTGCCCTAGAACCACCACTGAGGAAGATAGCACCCCATAGTGTTTTGTGTAATACACGGTCTGTCAGCCCCATATTCTAAAAAGGTATAATTTAGAAGACCTTAAACTACATTATACTAACGTTATGATTTAAATAACCATAAAATAATGATATAAGAGGTCTCAACTAAATGGCCTTAATCTAAAGAGATGGATTCTTTAAGATAGATGACTATAAACTAAATTTCTGGAAATTATGAGATAAAATTCCTTAAACTAATGAACATGGTAATTATATATCATGAAAAAGCATATGAAGCTAGTATATGGTCAAAACATTCTCATGATCTATGATACATATTTTTGACAAAGGTGCATGATGGAATCAATGGTGATAGTTCATTGGAGATGTTGTGAAGGATGGAATGAATCACTCAACGAAAACACCTATATATAGATCATTTTCAATAATTAAAAGCATCACCCAGAAGACCAAACGTCACCATGGAACTTCTTCGTGACACCGCCAAATACCCTGGAAGGAATTTCCATTCCTCGAAACCGAGTCATTGTCCTTGAGGAGATCTATCCTAGTTGGTGGGGGGGGGTGTGATTCCCTCCCCTCCAAATAAGAATCGAGAAATTTAAAAGGCATAAAATACATGGATATGGGAACTATTTCACCCATAAAAGAAAAGGAATAGGAATATGGTCAAGACTTTCCAGTTTCATAAACCATTAATAGACACACAATCATGTGATCATTATATGGTCACATGAATATTCCAGATGCAACAAAAAACATGTGATGGATAATATGGAGCCTCATTTGAATTAGTATCTATTTTATTGTGAAGCTGATCTAGGAAACCCGAAACCATGTAGGTGGAAGATGAATGAGTTCCCCTAGGATACGAGGATTCTCAGTGTTAATCACCTATAAATCAAACATAAATGCCTTTTGAAAATTGTAGGAAGGATTATGAAAAGGTCAATTCAAAAATTGTTCATAATGTTCACATGAATCGTCATCAATTAGAAGGGTAATTATGAATTAACATTTAAAAACTAACTACTAAGACCCTCAATCCTTTTTGAAATAAACAAATGGAGATAAAATGAGAGGAGGAAGTAGCTACATGCATCCACTGAAAGACATTTGGCACACCCATGGAGATTTTGAGATGATTTGAGACTATGAAGGCATGTACAACTCATCTCACGAAGATAATTTTCCTTTCTAACCTCACTGAATAAAAGGCCTCATGTATGTCTTAGAAATATTTCACTTTCCTTTGTCTCTTCATATACAAATGAAAAAAATTTCCCCGAAATGATCATGCACCCCTATATGTCCCATATTGTTCATGTCATGGATCACTGAAAAATAGATTAATTGTCCTTGATATTACTCATGTAATTTCACATCACTCCCATTATTTTTTACATAAAACAAAGGGTATAAAATATGGAGGATTTAGAAGGTATTAATTGTTTTTAAACACTTGTGACACGATAAACATGTATTTCACATAGTCCATTGAGACTCTGAGGAAACCCCTAATTCGATATTGAAGAACACCAGAAACGATACTCATCATCTTCAGAATTCCTTTCAATAAGAACATATATCTCTCCAAGGCCATTGGACATGTCAATATGACAATAAGGAAGTCATTGAAAACATTTACCTGACAAAAAAATCAACATTAATTGGTAATAATCCAATAATGGAAGAATTCATTAAGGGTCCAACATTAGCTAAAAATCATGTGACCCCCTCAGAGTAGTCCGTGATAGAGAATAATGAAGATGTGTGGAACTAGAACCCTTCACCAACTCCAACAAGATTTTTTAAAGATACACACCACAAACCTATTAAGAATCTTTGTTCTGATGCCTCTAAATTCTCCACCCAAACATGAAGAAAGAGTTTGAGTACATATGATTCAACTCTTGAACTCTGGACTCTAGGCACAAGGTCTAGAATATATTTTCAGAGTGGCTGACCTCACAACCAACAATTCATTCATCAAGTAATATACCAACTAGCATCTAGATCAATCATGCACTATACACATGGTACTTTACACGTTCAATCATAGATTTCATGTAGAACTAATGGAAAGGTGTGCATAGAACATACCGCATACACCCCATATCGCACAACAGTCAATATAAATTTATATTGAACGATCCTGATGAATTCATAATACAAGAGGTAGAACCAATATTTAAATGGAAAGCCATAAGAAAAATAAGTGTTTTCTGGTCATCATGTTCTTTCATTGATTCATCCAGATCTACGTGACAATACTAGGATGAATCGCCTAGATCTCATGACAGTCATTTAGCATGCTATTTGGGATAATAAAAAGCCTACAAACATGCCAATGAAAGTCGTATAGTACCATTGGGCACCCCAATTTTGTCTAACAAAACCCTCTGGGCCAATATCTAAAACCTTGTGATGTTCTTTAGATGCATCACCTGACTCATACAATAGAACTTGATCATGTCATTCAAGTATCGTGGTTGCAACTAAGAATGAAAACTAAGCTCTAATGATACTGCCTGTACAATCCTGGTGAGACTTGTTACTCCATTCAGACATTTCGTTTAGGTGTCGTGATGTCCCCTAGGGATGTTAGCCAAGATATGTTACATCTTCTGAGCCATTTCATACTGAATGTTGAAATATCCATTATATGTATCAAACCAACTCTTGTGTATGACGCTAGTGCACGCAATCTCGACCACGAGACACCTGCAAGGAAAGCCAACAATGTTAGTTGTTGGTTTTACGAACACACCATTTGGATCTTGTCATTTCCTCTGGACCTGACAAATGGGTCATGAAACACATTATAGACTAGCAGGCCAGGTCATATGAGCATCCTTTATGTTTGATCCCCAATATAATTTGAACTATGAAAATTATAATTCCATTAATATTTTTGATATACAGGTCACCTCTCCAATGTTTTGAGCTCCATATTAACCATATGGGGAATTCCCATCAGGTATGTCTGTTATTCAATGAAATTTCATTGATTACTTTATATCTCTAGTTTTTTATAATAATCAAGGCTCATGTGGCCTTATGGAGTTGCAAATATCATCATATATACACTATAAACGTCCACAATATTTGTAGAAGAATCATTGTGTAAACCCCAATATCAATTGAAGTACAATGACTTTCATACATGAAAAAAAGATATATATGGTATCTCCCTATGACCCGAGTTCCATGATAAATTATCTCAGGGAATCCTTAGTATATATGTCCCATATATTGAGAAATAAACTTATAATTTGATATCTGTTGTTTCTCTCACCGAGCTCAGATTATGTGAGCTTAGGGTGTTTCAATAATCCTATCATCGGAATGATGGTTCTCTACAATGATAGGGATAACCTCACTATATAAGAACTGGCCAAATGAATAATGAAAACTCTAATTATTACTATACATAGAATACACAAGGCATCCCTTTGGGATTGAATCTCGAATATTCAATGTCCTGGAGAATCCATATAATTTTGTTCAGTATGATGTTAAATTTCACATGTCGAATGAACAACACTAGTTTTTATTCATATAGTAAATGTGATAAATAGGACACCTCATAATGGATTATTCCTTACCTAGGAAAATTAACTACGTCCTTGTGTGACTGAATATTCCAAATCACTTAGCCAAATCGCATCAACACATGAGTAGACACATATTAACAGAAAATTATGGACAACCTAATATACATGTAGATGGATATACTAAACTGACCATAGTCCTTTTCACATGAATGTTAATTATCCAATAAACATTTTGGTAGGGTAACTAGTTTTGTATCATGATTAGAAATAGATTCAAGAACATATATTAAATATATAAGAGAGTCATTGAGTAAGAGAAAATCCCCTCAAATGGGGTGATTATCACTCCCTCCCATCCTCTCACCCAATGTAAGTCCCCAAGAGTCGTTGGGACTAAAAAATCAGATGATTGTCAGCCTTGTGAAAGCTGGTTCTTACATAACTATGGATGAGGGAACAATTGGGAGTTTTTGGGAATGGAGGAAAATATAGAAAAATAATGCAAGGAATTGAACAAGGCCTTAAAACCCCCCATAAGCAAACCATCAAGTGAAACTCATTACATTCCATCGAATCTTGAAGATAAAATAACATCCATTTTTATATTTCAACAATTTATCTGATTCTTAATATGTTATCAATGGTATGGGTTCATTCTTATAAATAAAGTAATAAAATTTCTGAAAAAAAAATCTTCAGATCTGTAATCAATATTCAAATGGCAAATAAGTAGCTAATACATACCCATAACCACAACAAACTCTAATAGGTAAAAAAACACGTTTTTCGGGTAATTTATTTCCATACAAAATAATACGATTATTATTATAATTAATTTTTTATTTAATATTTCCCCATAATGTTTTAACCATATATTCTGGTCTCATTTCTTGAGGTAAAATTTCTTATATACAATAAAATATTTTAGAAATAATGGAATGTGTAGGCCTTGAATAAAATTAAGAATTAAAAAATTATTATTAAAAAAACAATTTACATGATACAACTTCATTGGATGAGCCAAAATCTTCTAAATTAGTCACAAGGTATTTCACCACACATTTCTACTTATAGTCTGGTTGCTTCCCATCATTCAAATCCTTCATTAGGAAGGTATGCTCATAATGCTTTATCTCACCACATTTAAAACAATTTATATTTTTCTTATCCGAATTAAAAATAAGATCATTTTCATTGAAATCATAGGACATATGTATAAACATAACACATTAAAAACACATCCTAGATTTTTTATGGAATTACCTAGAGTTTTTTACACCACTTTTCACAAATTGGAATATGGATTTTCTTACATTATGATTTATTTCATTGATTCTTACCCATTTCATTCCTTATATAACATTACTTTTTATTATTGGGAATGTACATTATATCATTATCAAACTCCATTTATACCCTCATTTCACATAGAACAAGATTATTATAAATTTTTTATTCATTGGTAAACAATTAACATTGTATTCGTGGTTTATATCCTATGTAAAAATGATTTATTTTACAATTAATATCTTCAATAATATTTTGAGAGTACCATTCCATTATAGTGATGTTTTCTTCATACACAAACACTAAATCTATATCATTTGTTCCAATTAAAGGAATTTATTTTCCATCCTATGTCACACAACCATATGAAAATATTTTTCGATGAATAGATTCAAAAATTGAACTCATTTCCATGCATTAATATCCTCATTATCATTGATATTATTGACCATTGACAAACACTGGTTTATTAATAATCAAAACGATAAATAGAAAGACAAAAAATTGGATTATATCATGTCCACATGAAATAAAATATCTTTTCAAGGGATTTAATCCACAATTACGCTACCACATAGTCATAAGATCCATTAAATATAGGAGGGTGACACCTCAAAAAATCTTTATCTATCCCCATTTTAACACACTGAGATTTATGTGATTTTTTTTTAATCATGTTGATATTTTTCATTTCAGAAAACACAGAAAATAATTTATTTTATATTAATGAATTATGTAAGGCATACATTATGTGAAATAAAAATTTAATCGTGCACTACATGAAACATAAAAATTTTCTTTCTCTATATAAAAACTAATGGATATCTTGAATTACATTCAATAATGACATTCTTCGATTTCCTGCATAACATTCATGACCAAGGTTTAGTGAATAATAAAATATTATTAGAATATATTATTTAATATAACAAGATATAAACTAGACATTAAATTAGTTTTTATAAACAATATTAACTAATTCATGAAAAAATATGGGTTACACAAATATAATTTGAATTCATAGGCTACCATATAATTATAAATGAATATGAAAACTGATTGAATATAAAGGGAAGTGTTATTATTTTTATGGCCACAATGTTGTTTTATCCAAAGAAATTATATTAATTAGTGAGTGATATTGATGTAATATATATGTTTTATATTCAATAAAATATTCTTGATATTCATCAATAATATTAGATAGACATAAGATAAGAAAAAACACAATTTAATACTTAAAACCCCAGATATTTATAATAGTAGTTTTTCCTCATTTTAAGGGAGAATACATTTTAAATTAAAAATTGTGATCTTTAATAGATTTGATACGTCTTAATATATATATATTTTAAAATTGATAAATGAATATTATGTTAGTATATATTTTACATTTTTTTGGTAATGTTTCATTTTTAATGAATAGTTAAAAATACTGAATTTTAAATGAAAACAACTTTTTCATATTATTTTTATGAATAAATTATATATAATACTGGATTAAATGTTTTACAAATTATATTATTATCAATTAATAAAATTTAGGAAATTTTAAACAATTTAACCATGATATTGCATATAAAAACATATTTAAATTTTGATCATTTAGACATTAAAAACCAGTACTATCATCCCATTAATGGGGCTAATTTTAAATTCATTTATGCCACTTTTTTATAGTTATTTTTAAAATTGGATTAATTATTTCAAATAATAAAACTTTATAATGTCTAATATAGTAAAATTATTATTTGACAAAAAATATTTGTGAATGTATTTAAAATTAATTACATCAATTAAGGTTAAATTAAGAGTAACTAAAGAATAAACCATAAATATAAGACCCACAATGACATAAAAATTTATTGAAGAGAAATTTGATGTTCATATTTCGAACCAATTATCTCTTTTATCGAATATTTTCAATTATTGGATCCACATGTCTCGTGAAAAAACATGTTTGGAATTACCTTTTCAAAATATTACAATAATGTCACTCCCCCTTCACTATAAAAAGGACTCATCTCGCACTTCTTCACACCTATCATGTTATATTGAATCTATAGTTATATTCCCAAATATCTTTTAAGAAACTATAACTTCCTCGTTTAAGCCTCCCTTTTTTTAAAAATCCTTCCAAGGAAGACCTTTGGAACAAAACCAAAAAGAGTTATCGGATTAAGAGGTAACACTCTCCCTCAAGCTACTTTATTTTATTTTCTTTCCCCACAAAGTAAATTCATATTATTATATAATTATAAATAAAATCCAGATTCACAAATATACTTAGATTTTATTTTTATTATGTTTAATCCTACACCTACATACTCACACGTCTAATGGGTAACGAACTCATTGTTTATGTGTATGGTGAACTACTACATCACTAAATGATGATTGTCTATTTTTTACTGCTTCCCATTGTTTAAATTTTCATGGAAAATTTATTTATATATGTCAGTTATTATATTTATTATTTATCTACTATTCTCTAATCCTTTGACCACACATTTCTTTTGTTACTTTTCATTTTCTATAAATATGATAATTTCATTTGTCGAAGTCTGGATTATCTCCCCCTCAAAGTGATGTGATTCATTCACACACTACATATAATAATTCTACTATAATAATGATATATATAAATATATATATACATAGATATATCATTTATGTTCGTTAATATAATATGACAATTCAACAATAACAACATTCATGTACATGTACAACCTACCATCTCCATGAATGTTGTATTAAATATAATAAAACTATATTAAATATATTATAATAACACACATATACTAAATAAGAATGATATAAATATCATGTTATAAAATATTTAAATACTTATATAAGTATACGAAAAAAATGAATATGAAATTAAGACACATGAATGAAAAACAATGTGAATATTACCTGAAGCGAAACCTTAACATGAAAGTGATAACAAGTAGGTAATATAAAGTCATAATAAAACCATATATTATATTCGAAAAAATAATATGGTTTATTAATATATTTATAATAAATTATTTTTATTTTATAGGAGGATTTAATGAGTACAATGAAATTCCAAACACCATGTAAGGGAACTTTATCTCACTTTTTATTTCTGTGAGATACATGCTTTATTCACCAAACATTACTTTTGTGTGGTGTGTATACTACACATGGATGTATTCTATTATTCCTATAAATAATATTTTTGTATATAAATAGCCATTTAATTATCTTTATATCATTGGATTAACGATTAAAAAGATACCAAATTGATAATGTAATTGTTTAATGTTATGTTATGCAATAATGTGTTTTTATGAGGTGTATATACTGTCATGGAACTGTTATATCACAAATATAATTCAATTAATCATATTTTAAAATTCATGTAATTCCATTTTCTTACATGGAAAATATGGTTTATATATATCAAGTGTTAAGAGTTTATTAAAATAATCACTTCACTTTTTGAGATTGTATATGTTTATTATGTCATTTAAGAAATATTATTTTCCATATCTCAAGAAAATTAAAGAAATTTATTATTATAAGGATATTCATGATTTATTAATGTATTGGTACAATTTTCCTAGTCTATGGTACACAATATTTTCATGATTTTGTATAAGAGATACCTAATATAATCTCTCTTTGGTCAGAAATCAATGTTTCTTCAAAACCATGATTTCTGAAAATATTTTCCAAGAATATTCTATTTTTATACTATAATATATTAAATAAAATCTTTCCTTTTAATCTTTTATACATTTTTTCAAAAGAATATTATTGTCTCTTTCTGAACAAGGAATTTTTCTAACTATTTACTGTAAAAAATGAATGCTTTTCTTACCTCATATGACATATACGGATTTAAACACACATATTTCTGTAAATATTCCTATACATGCTTAAAATATTAATTTTAATGATTTTTTTGGAATCTAATTTTCAATGAAATGGTTTTCAAAATTATTTCATGTTTTATTTATGTTTTCAATATATTCTTAAAGGAAAATGTTTTTAAAATGGTTTTAATGAATACTTTATATGTTTTAAGGAAATTTTTTTTACAAACAATTTACCTCTTTTTATTAGTTTTCAAGGAAAATTGTCTTCCAAATGTTTTCAAAAATAATATATATGTTTTCAAAAAAAATTGTTTTCAAAATGAATTCAAGATTATTTTATATTGTTTCAAGGATAATAGTTTTCCCAATTATTTTAATCTATATATATATTTGATAAGTATTTTGAAATAAATGGTTATCAAAATTATTTTATAGATATCTTTATATGTTTTCAAAGAAAAAGGCTTTCACATGGTCCTCAAAGAATTATTTATAATAATTAAAATTTATTTGCAATGAAATGTGTTTCAAAATGTGATTATGTTATAAAGTTCTTTTATTCAATGATGAACACATATTTTCCACAATAAATGATTTCCAAATATAATTCAAATTTATTTCCCAACTAAAAGAAAATATATTGTTTATAATAATTCCTTTAAGGAGAATTATTTCAATATTCCCATTCATATTCATTATAAAGATAGATTATGTTTTCATGGCATGATGTTTTTGAAACTCGTTTCTCTTTCACAGGTCATATACTTTTGAAACCTGCTTCTTTTCACGAGTTATGATAATGATGAAATGATTATGAAACCTTACTTGTCGTACATTTTTTAATATTAATACATGTTTATAAATTGAATATCATTTTAGTGAATATGAAATGATTATTTATGAACTTGTGGAACATTTTTTCATGATTACATTTTTTGATGGGTGTAGCTTATATGCCCCTCTAATGAATTGGATATGGATTTATATCCGATGAGGTAGAAATGAATAGAATGATAAATGAAATCAATTGACTATTATAGATATGGTATATGAAATGAACTTGATATATTATTATAGGGCTGTAAGGTGGAGTGATCTCAGTTCAGTATTACAGTGTTGGAATTGGGTGTGAACTCGAATAAGTAAAGGACTCTATCCACTAATATGGCCTCGAAAACAATGCCTTAACTACTATGGAAATCATTATCTATGATTATGTGTCTGAAAAAATTAAATTTATTCTTTTTGTGTTATTATTTAATGGATTATATTCTTAATTTATTTATGATTCATTTTTGATAAAATGAAATGCTTTATTCCATGATTCATGTTTATGATATTATGACATTGAGGGTATGATTTCACAATGTTTTGGCCATGTTCACGTACCCATATATTTTTTCATATGATTGGATGTATCCCTTGTTTACACTAATGTAGAATCTGAGATGACCCATTTTTATGTTTATTTTCATAGGTTATGAAGATATTTATTAGGTATGATGTGTCTAAGAATGGTGTTAGTCATAAAAAACGTAGTAGGTTACAATGTAGCTAACTAATGTACAGGTATTTATGTTTCCATGATTCCAATGGAACTAGAGTAATATGGTCATTGGGAACTTATTATCTTAATGTTTTATGTATTCTTTAAAAGATATTTAAGGTTAATTTAAAAAATGTGAGGGTCATTATAGTTGGTATTAGATAAAAGGTTTAGTTAACCATTGTTAACTAGGATGATAGAAAATTTGAAAGATCACTTAGAATATTTCTAATGATATGTTTATGTATGACTCTAAGGATACGTGTATGGATGAGTTAATAGTTAGGAAAATATCCTAGACTTTTTAAAAAGGAATGAGTGTGTGGTTTTGGAGAACTAAAACCATGAGTGGATATTAAGAGTGGATGTGGGTCTTGGAAAATTGTACCTAGGTGTAACAACTCTGACAAGATGATTCAGGCTTAAATTAGGGTAATCTAGAACAGACAACATGGTTTTTTTCAAACCTTGATTGGAAATCAAGGGGTAAATTCTTTGTTAATGCAGGAACTCTTCCCGAAACATCATGAATGATTTAAATTGAGGTTTTCTATGAATAATCCTGTATAAAACTATGGTGTAATAGATTAAGGAATGTGTGTTGATTTAGATATCCTCTATGTAATTATTTTCTTGAAATTGTATTTTTCTATTATCATATGTAATAATCACAATAATCGTATGGTTTTAGTTAATGGTGGGAACTAGAATGAACTAGATTAATGATGAATATGATAGACAATTTTCTAATAAAAACGTAGTGGAATGATTACTAGAGTGAATGATTTTGTTATCATGCCTAATCTGTTTTCACAGAATATGATTAACAACATGTACTTTAACCAACTCGTAGACTCACCAAGGAGGATAATTAAGGATATCACTGAGATTTCATGTAATGGTAACCATGGATGAAAGAGTATTTGATTTGCTTAGTGACAATAATGAAAAATGATTTACCTTTGTTAATGTCATTGAGGAACAATATGTTTTTTTGACTATAGAAAATAAGGAATGAAAGGAAGTGACATCGAGGAAAAATTGAAGAGTTTGGTTAATGAAATATATGAGAATATTGTCCTCTATAAGACATCATAAAAAGTTAAGTGTGTTATGTGTGTAATAAATTATCATTATGTAACTAAATTTTCCAAGATAAAATATCATAAATAGAATCAGCAAGTTGGTGTGAATAATGGTAACATTGATGATGATGAAGATAATATAGATGAAATTTTAAAAGGAAATATGAATTAATAAATAGGTTGAGTGCTTATGGATAAAGTAGAATAATCTATCTTACTGTTTATTTGGATTCACGAATTATGATGTATTAACTATAAACTAAACTATGATTATTTTTTAATATATTTCATTAAGTATTTACATGTTTATGTTGAATGTTCCTACTGGACTGGTAATGTGATTTAAGGAAAATGTGAAATTTTTACAACGGTAAGTTAGACATTAATATTTTTTATGTTCATATAGTATTTTTGTATAATGTTAGGTGGGATCTGAATATGTAAATTGAAAAGTACTAATTATATTTGAACTAATTAAGGCCTTTTTGTAGGTGGGTTATTAAATTAATTATGATGTTTACAAAATTATTTTATTTATAGAATATATACAATATATATTTAATAAGAAGACATTAATGTTTACAATGAGGTTTTTATGGTAATCTTGTTCATTGCCTTTTTTCAAGATAATACTTGAGAAAGGTATTCATAAGTGTTTAATGTGACAACCTAGACTAACGTTATACTATTTTGGGAATCAATGTTATGATTATTTCATGATTTTATTTCTAATGTTTTTTATTTTAATAATTCAAAAGGGTTATAAGGTTATACATTCATGAAAAGCGTATGTTAGACACTAGAAAAAGAATTTCTGTATTTATTTTTTATTGATAACCATAGTATAATGGATATTTAGATAATAAATTTTTTTAAAGGATGCCCATCATATTTAAATTTGAAATTATATTAGTGTGGTTTTAGAAAAGGACATCATGTATATCAAGGGGAAACTAATCATATTTTTCAAGGCCAGATGACATGATCGAACGACTAAAGGATGATAAGGGTTTCATGCCTACCACGAGCCTGCACGATGTTCTGGTTAATGTATAATTATTTTTTATGAATAATTATTAATATTGTAACCATTTTATTACTATTATATTAAGAGTTAAATGTATTAACGATATTTATTTTTAAGAGTATTTGTTAATAAATAGTTATACTATTCATTATTTTAGGGGCCTTAATATCGGATAAAAGTGTATTTTAGTTCTTTGGTCAACAAAGTTAATTTTTGGATATCCTTTTCTTAATGTAATAATTTGAAATAGTTAATAGTGCATAAAAAGAATGAATTTTTTTATATAAATATATCATGTCTGTATATTTCTTTATACTGTTGGTCAATAAAATAATTTCTCAAACATTGGATAATGATCAGAAATATGTTTTCCTACTACCATATTTCTTTTGAATCGATGTCCATTTAAATCATCACATATTTATAACTTTGAGTCACTCAAATATTCTATGATCGTTCACTTATTAGTGATTGAGGAACACAATCACTCCCTATAAATATGTTTTTTTCCTCTATGTCAAATATTCACTCACAACTAATGTTCTCACATGTGGAATCATACTAATATGCTACATTGGTTAACTATTATGGTTCTAATATCGTTTTTTATAGAAAGTTTATGTATTAATTTATACAATGGGGGTTAATATGAAATGAACATTTATGTATTA
The DNA here is from genome assembly GCA_963277665.1 of Viscum album. Lineage (NCBI taxonomy): Eukaryota > Viridiplantae > Streptophyta > Magnoliopsida > Santalales > Viscaceae > Viscum > Viscum album. Next base: position 1,193,881,061 of record OY728130.1, on the reverse strand, counting down.
AAACATTGATAACATAGATTAATTTTGAGGTGGAAATTCATTTTAATGTTGGTAGAATATAACACCTAATGATTTTGTGATTATTTCATCTCTGTTTTATATTTTTTATTTCACACAATAGGGGAAATAGTGTATTTTATATTAAAGTAATATGTTTTTAATGTGTTATATGCAACAAAAAGTTATTAGTTTACTACACCCAACTTAAATTTTATCTTCCTCTATATGGAACACTAAGGTTATATTGTGTTACATACAATAATGGTACTCTTTGATGGGTTGCATGAGACAAATGAATGAGGTTTACCGAATAATAACATATTATTAATATATTATTATATTATATAAAAATATATAAACTAGATGTTAAATTAATAGTTATGAATAGTATTATCTAATTCAGGAAAATATATGGTTTCCAGAAATATATAATTATTGCATAGGATTCCAATTAATTTTAAATGAATAAGAAAAACTATTGAATATAAAGAGAAATATTATTATTTTTATAATCACAATAAATTTTTAACAAAGTAAATTAAATTAATTAATGATATATAATAATATAATATAAATGTTATATATTCCATAAAATGTATTTTATATTCATCGAGTAGATTTTATAGAAATATTATAAGAAAAAACACAATTTTATCTATTAAAACCTATATTTTTATCCTGGTAGTTTTATCACCTTTTAAAGGAGAACCAATTTTAAATAAAACATTTTTAAATTTTAAACATTTTATATATATTAAAATATACATCAAATGTAAATTAAAAATAGAAAAATTACGTTGTGATATATTTTTGAAATTTTTCTACATGGTTTTATTTTTTAACGATTAGTTAAAAATACTCAATTTTAATTCAAGATACCCTTTTCATGTAATTTATTTATAAGGATAATTTTTTTTCAATGTTTACTTACATAATATTTTAATAAATTAATCCTATTTAGTGTATTGGTATCCCTTTAACCTTGAAATTGGTTAAAAACATCACAAATATTTCATCATTTTTACTTTAAAAAGTCATAGTGTCTTCCCGTTAGTAGGATTAATTTTATAAAAATTACTACAAATTATTTTATTTTAATTTGGATAAATGGATAAATTATTTTTCATAATAGTAATTTTTAATTAATAATAAGTTCAAATTATATTTTTACCCTTTTTTGAATTTAATTAAATTTAATTAATTCTGTTACGTTAAAATTAAACGTAACTAAGGGAAACCCATTTATTTATGACACAATTACAACTACAAACTAGTACATGAGAAATTGGATAGCCTAATATAGACCTTATACTCAATTTTATAGAATGTTTTTCCATTGTTTTTTCCACTAGTCTTGTGAATAACGTTTATGGAATTCTATTTTCAAAATATTACAACAGTGAGACTCCTCCTACATTATAAAAGGCCTCCTCTCCAACTACTTATTCACACATCTCAAGAAACATCAAATAGAAAAACTAATTCTATAATAACTCTTAAACATCAATCCAATACTTCTATAATCCCCACTTTTTTAAAAATACCTTCTATGAAATCCCTTTTGCAGAAACTGAATGGAGTTACCCAATTAAGAGGTTACACCCTCCCTTGATCTCCTTTCTAACATTTTCGTTCTCCACCACCTAAATTAATATTAATTTTTGTTTATACAGAAATAATATAACCTAAATATATTTTTTTGTTTTTTAATTAATGGTCTTATCATTACTAATAAATATATCCTTCCAATTGGTCATGAACATATTGTATATGAGTTTGGAGAACTACCACCTTACTAAATGATGATTGTTCATTTTTTCCATTATCTTTTCTCAAGGTGGACATTATGATAGAAATTATATTTATATATTTTTTATATTATATTTATTAGGTATTTAATCTTTCTAAACCCTTTTACCAAACATATCAATAAGCTTTCCATTTTGTGTATATATGATAATTTCGTTTGAGGATATATGGACTACCGCCCACTCAAAAGGAAATGATTTATTCACGAACAGTATGAAATTTATTAAGGATGGATTTGGTAAAATTTATTGATATATGTGATATAAAAGGATACTATAATAATTATATATATATATATATATGCATATATGTCATTTACATTTATTATTTAAAAATGATAAGTAAACGGAAAAAACATTCATGAGTACGTCATGCATACCATCTTCATGAACACTATTTTACATTTCATACATATAAACTATTAAAATAAAAATTAATTTAATATAAATGATATTTATATATTTTTCTAAATTTTGGAAATCATGATATTAGTAAAGAACCAAATATATAACAAATTAAGACACGTTTGAAAGACAAACCGAATATTACATGAGGCATAAACATAACATGGAATTGGTAACAAGCATGTAATATAAGGTAAATCTAAAACCATATATGATATTAGATATAAGAATAAGGTTCTGATATATATATATATATATAATAAATTTATATTTATTATAATCATGGTTTGAATGGGTATGATGAGAGTCAAGAGACAAGGTAAGGTAATTTCATCTCACTTTTTACTTCATTGAGATACATGATTTATTCACCATCAATTACATTTTTGGGGACTGTATACATACCATGTATGTATTCTATGATTATTATAAATACAAATGTGGTTATTTACATATATATTATATTACATTTCAACCATGGTATTTATGTTTCAAAAGTTACCAAATCGGTGAGGTATTTTTTCCGCAATTTTCCTTCCACTTGTGGAAATGAATGCTATAACAAGACTATTATACCAATTTTTGGATAAAACCATTGTAATAGGAGGGATACACTAATTGTTTGTTCAATAAAATGGTTTAAATTTTTCTACAGTCAGACATTCCTTATTGTTTGAGTAAACCATTGGGAATGATTTTATTTTTATACTATATTCCAATGGTTTTTTAAAAACATTGGTGAAGACTATCATTCCCAATTGTTTTTAAAAAACGTAGGGAAAGTTTTACCCTAAATACATAGTAGATCCAATTCATACAATCTACGTGATTTCATCCCTAAATGAAGCTATCCAGAATATCTCTCTTTTCCCAAGGCTATGAAACTCCTTCAACCTGATAGATTTATCTTCAATAAAGCATTTTTTTAGTTATACACATAAAATATGTAAGTACTAACTTAGTTTTAATGTTATGTATATATTTTATATTTTATATTTTGATTTTGCCTAAACCCAAGGTCCATGAATTCTATGGCAATGTATACCCAATAAATTCACTTTTATAAGTTTTATGTTTTTTTCTACACTACAAGTGTCATGATTGTGTGAATCAAATTTATTTGATGTCTTTATAGCCACTCATTTTGTGTATATTCAGTAAACCATATAAACTAAATGAGGTATAGGTGAGATGTATCCATTCTCTAATCTAGTAAAGGGTTTTTAGTCATATTATCTCGAGGTGGGTAATGAATATAATGATGGTCTATGTGAAGGGATTGGGGATGGTTGGGGTAGTGGTGTAGTTGGATTCCCATTTTTGTGGGGTGATATTGTAGTCTCAATGTTCTGTATTTATTTTAAAATTGGATTTGGATTTTGAATTTATAGATTTTTTTAAAGAATTAATGGGAATGATCATGATATTGAGGATGAGTTAGGTGTTGGTTGGGTGAAGGATTGGAATTGTGATGTTAGTTGGATTGGGTATAGGTAATTTCCAAAGTAATATATTGGTATTTCCTCCCCTAATTACTAATCCTTTTATTTGGTTTTTTTCTTTAGCATTGGTATGGTAGTGTGGGAGATTATAATAGATCATATACCCTATGAATTTATACATCATAACTACCCTAACTAAACTTAAATAATTTTTTTAAATTAAAACCAGTTAGTTCCCCATTGAATATCCATATATAGACATACCATTGTATCTTTAATTTTATTTAAGAGGGAGAATGAATCACCAATATCATTTATACATCTAGATATTTAGTTATTTCTTAATCACCATAAAGAAATTTTCATATCCTTTTTTGATCATAATCAATATATTAGGAAAAGTGTTGGCTCAAATTCAAAGGTATCATCCGATGTAGGTGAAATTTACATATAAAAAATACTAAACATGTGTTAATAAAAAGTAAATTATCCAGGGGTGTCAATTTTCATAAATTGAATCATTATTCATGAAACTTCTTGGATTTATATTTGTAATTTTTTTCATTCTCATATAAGCCTCTATAGATCTCTTCTAATTCATCAAATTACAAGAACCACTTTTCCACATTTTTCTAAATTCACATCCACATTCCTTATAGATCAATATGAATAATGTTTCAGATCCACTAATAAGTGGAATTTATTTTCATTGATAATTTTAAATGGGGTCATACAAATTAGTTTTTTAAATTCTTATGTGTATGATTATAATAAATCATCAATCTTCTTTTTATAACCCAATGACGTTGAACTTATGTTTTTTTCTAAAAATTTATTGATATTATACTTGAATAATATCACATACCGATTTGTTTGGTTAATAATGTCTTTGGGAGTTGTATTGAGATTCATTTTCCACATGTCATACTATAAAAACGTGATTGTTAAAGTGCGTTACATGATCACTAATAAGTAGAAAATTAATTCCAAACTAAGAAAATACATTCCTCATAAAAATTTTTATAAAAAATGTAGTTGTTTTCTTAAAATTGGCCCAAGATTCTACTCATTTAGACACATAATACACACACACAAGATAAATTAGTTGATATCAAATGATGTAGGGAATATTACTATTTAACCTATTCCCCACAAAAAGAATACTTAGACTTTGGGAATTGGGTGTTATGAAATTCTCTTCACTATTCATAATATTATTCTCCCAATGAAGAACAACCCTCACCAATGAAGAACGACAGACATCTCTCTCTCCCTCTTTAATTGGGGAAATAATAGAAAACACGGTTGTCCTTGAAGAATGCCGACAATGTCAACTTCTTCGTCTTCTTCTGACATCAACAGAATGACGTCCACCTTACCGCGAATTCATCAATGAATATCTATATACAAGGTAGGGGTATTTGAGTTATTTTATATATGAGTATAAACCTCCTTTCTTCATCGTTCAAATTTATGTATTATGGTATGCCAAATTTTATCTCCATGACAAGGAGGACTCAGACCGCATGAACACGGCCCAACACTCCCCCTTTGGTTGTTTTTATTTGTTGAAGACGGAGGTGGACCGTGAAGAAGCCGGTGATTTAAGGCCATCAGGTCGCCACAAGGGCGCGACACCACCGTGCCGCATTGTGAACCGGGCCACGGCTAGGCAGACCGCGATGGTGCTGGAGGGGCATGTTGCCGGAGGGGCATGGTGCCATCGCACCTTGCCAGAAGGAAGAGTCGCGTCTAGGAGGGCCGCGATGGATGGATGATGAGTGCAGCGTCGTCGTACCACTGGGAGGATCCGGAGGCCGTAGCTAGGTTGAGCCATGACAGAGGTCGGGCGGTGACGTTGCACCTCCTAGAGGCTAGCAGAACCGTGGCGTCGTCACGCCGTGGTGGAGCAAGGGTCGTCCGGATAAGCTGGCCGCCGGTGCGTGCTACAGGAGGGACCCCTTAGGTCCTTCAGTTCACCTAATCGATGACTAGAACCTATTCTTTCAGAAAATAGGGGGCGCTGCACCCCCCCCCCCCCACCCCCACCCCCATGGTGTGTCCAGCTGGGCTACGTGGCCTAGCAAATCGGGCCGCCTCATCCGGGTCGGGCCATTTCGTATCGGGTCGCGCCTATGGGCCAGGTCACGCTTACAAGCTGGGCCAACCCGTCAGGCCAGACCGCTCTCAGGTCGGGCCACCCCCACTAGTCGGGTCGGACCCTCGGGCCGGGTCGGACTCGCGGACCAGGTCGGACCCAGTCGGGACCCGCACCGGTTTGGCCAGTTTAAACCTTTTCACCCCTATCTTGGGCAAAGATTTTCTGATTGAAGAACATCCTGTAGTGATGAAAGGCTTGGAGTGGGATAGTTCTTTTGGAATACCCCACTTGAGGTTTGAACAAAGTTGGGGTACGGTCTGGTTGGTTTGAACCTAAAAACAAAATGGGCCACTAAGACAGAAATGCCAATTACTCACAGACCGGGTGTACGATTGATGCACCGTCTATCGTGTTGGAACCCTTATTACATGGTGGTAATTTGGGTTGATCCTTTGTGGTGTTTTGTAGCTATTGAGGTACAACCGATATATCGAGGTAATAATCTACGGAACTCGAGTGCACCAGGTGTGAGGAATACAGTGGCCGATAGTGAGGCAAATGTTGGAGACAGATCATACGGAGGTCAGTACTCAGCGATCCTGTGTGGTTCAGCTCATACTGATCATGTGTGGGTCGGATCCAATGTGGGTCGGTGCTTAGCGATCCTATGTGGGTCAGCGCATACCAAACCTGTGTGGGTCAGATCCTATGTGGGTCATTGCGGGGGTTAGTACCTATCGATCCTATGTGGGTCAAACTCCGTATGGTCAGAAGAAGTGCCTCTTGACAGAATAACATAAACTAGCTTTGAGACTAATCAACATTACATCAATAATTCCCTTAAATCCTAGTTTGAATAGAGTCAATGACTTTTTTGTTTTCTAATGATTGATATGGGTTACTATATAACATAGGTATATTTATGGGAATATACATAAGTTAGGGTTATCTATTGTTCCTTTACTTTGTGGTTATCCTTGTTTGATATTGTGAGACATTGATAATTTTTGGGTCCCTATTGAGTATCGTTATACTCACCCCTTCACGGGCTAAGCCCTCACATCATTGTGTTGGATGTAGATGACAGACTGTGCTGAAAGAGGCCAAGAGCACTAGGACTGGACAGTACCCTGAGGTGGACCTTACGATGAGTTGACACAAGGAGGAGTCTGAAGGACATGGAGTGATGAGGTGGCAATCTATACATACCCATCATGTAGGAACCCCAGAGGACAACCCAATAGCTTCTTTACTTGCTTTCAGTTGTACATGTACTTTATAGTTGGGCTTGTATTTCCGACATCTTTTACATTCCAACTCTTCTTCAGTATACAGTATTACATAGGGTTTTGCTTCCAGTAGTGTACTTGGATTTTTTGTGTTTACCTTTTATAAAAGGCAATGCCTTCTCAGCTTAGGAATTTATGCCTTTGGTGTTAGTCGCCAGCCCCTGGCCTATGGAAGGTGGGCTTGGGGTAGTCACGACATGGGCCTTGAGGACAAGTCCTGACAAATGAAACTATACAATTGATAACATATGAGGAAACTAGAAAACTATTAAAAGATATAATTCAATTTTATCTGGCACATATTATTGAATATAATTGAACTTTTCAGATAAACTATGTTCTAGTGAAAAATGAAATCCAGTATGTTTTTATTGACGAGTTTCATAATGTTATACATGATCTGGATATTGAATTTACAATTGAATTTTTTTTTTATTGAAAATAGATTTTAAAATCCCCCTTATCGAATAGCATAATTTGAACTTATTGAGTTGTAAAGGAAGTTACAGGAGTTGATTGATAAGTGTTCTATCCATGATATCACATTAGAATAGGGTAATAATATATTTTTTGTCAAAAATAATGATACTTCTATGTGGATTTACATCTATTATGGAGTATTTATTTTCATTGCTTCTAATAATAATTATCAAATACCTCATATCTATGACTTTTTAGGTCAAATTTAGGGAACCATGTATTTTTGAAAGATTAAGTTGAGATCTAGGTACCATCACATGAATGTAGATCTGTATGAAATTATAAAAATCGAATTTCATAATATATTTTGGAATTTTTATTTGTTTATTATACCCTTTGGTTTGATAAATTCCCATTATTAATGTATGGATCTTATCTATACAATCATCTGTCAATATTTGGATATGTTTGATTTTGTTTTGGTTGATGATATTTTTGCCTTTTAGAAAACATATGAGAATTATGAAAAACATATAGGTACTTCCCTAAAAACTATAAATGAAATTAAGTTATATAGAAAATCTAGAAAATATCATTTTTGGTTAATATAGGTTTTGATTCCTTAGGAAATGGTCAATAATAATGTCATGGAAGTTGAAATATCCATATGAAATGTATTTTATGAAAGGACAGGACTTAAAAATGTTACTAAGATTCATAGTTTTCTTAGAAAAGTTGGTTATTAAAGAATTTTTGTTAAAAAAAATTCATGGTTATCTGGGACACTATGTTAGTTATAAAATTTGATAAATTTATTTAGACATAATATTGTGATGATTTTTTTAGGAATTCAACATGATTTTTATTAATGATTCATTTGTGTCCCTACCTCTCAATAATAGTGACTTTTTCTTCTTCAATGATGCTTTATTGAAGGGCCATGGTTGTGTTCTAATGTATAATGATCAGGTAATTCCGTATGATTCAATAATACTGAAGTATCATGAATTAAATTACCGTCCACATGATTTTTTATTTGAGGCAATGGTTTTCAAATTGAAAATTTGGGGAGATCATTTATGTGGATCTAATTGTAAAAAAAATACTAAATATAAAAGTTTGAATTTTATAATTACTGAAAATGAATTTTACATGATGGAGAGAATATGGTTGGGGTTGAAAAAGGAATATGATGTCCCAATCAATTAGAATACATTATGATTGAACAATGTGGTGTGTTCCATTACTATATAACAAAATGAACCATTAACCATGATATATGTTGAACATGGACCTTTGATTAATGATTTGTAGATTTTTTTCAGGGATTTTATTAGTATATGAAATTACTTGGTTTTGTTTTAAGTTTCAGTATTATACTCTCTCTCGTATATAATTAAGAATGCATAGGAGGAAGACAATATGTTACTGAAATATAATGAATTTGTTATGAAAAGAAATTTTCCTAAAATTAATTTTGATAAAGATCATGTCTTAATACTTGTAAAGAGATCAGGGGCGTCATGTGATTCCCAAATGAAGAAATAATTATTTTATAAGGCTCGTATTTTTCTATTTTCAGTTCATCTTGGAATCACTAATATATACTGAGACCTTCCAAATTATTTCTAGTGGGATGGAATAAAAATATATTTTTTTTGATTTGACCATTATATTTTTGACTTGTCAAAATGTTAAAGAAGAAAAAAAAACTCTAGAAGGGGTTACTTCATCCTTTTCTAGTCCTAGAGTGGAAATTATAAAAAAAATATCCATTTACATTGGGTCAAGACTATAAAACATTTCATGGTGGTAATGTAATATTTTTATTGTTGAAAAATCGAATAAATCAAAACATTTTCTTCCTATATGAGATATTATGTCTCTAGATAAACTATATTCATTGTATCATAAAGTGATTGTCTAGTTACAATGAAATATTCTCTTCATTATATCTGCCTCTGATCTGAGTTTAAATTCTATCTTTTGGAATGACAATCTGCAAACATTTGGAACTGAATTAAATTTATCTCTTATTTTCATCCACATTATAGTGAACAGATTGATCTAAAAATTCATACATTTTAGGATATGATTAGAGCTTATTCAATTGATTCATGGGGAAGTTGTGATCAACATATTTATTTTCTAGATATTTTTATAATAATTTTTTTACTCATGTTTATAGATGGAGACCTTTTAAGAAATATATTCAATGAATTATCAAACACCATCAGTTTGGGATGATGTTCATGAATAGATGTTGATGGTAGAAATATTAGTTATGAAATTAGATGATAAAGTAAAAATAATCCAACAATATACTAGGAAAGAATAGAGGAGATAGAAAATTTATTTAGATAATATAAGCAAAACCATTATTTTATAGGTAGGTGATGATGTTTTCATTAAAATATAAACATCAGAATGATTTATGAATTTTAGTATGAATGTAATGAAATTATAATTTAATATTATAAAATATGAAATATTAGAAAATTTAGTACCACTTTCCTACTGATTAGAATTGACTTCGAGTTTATCCCATGGACACAATGTATTCATGTTTCAACGTTATGAAAGTATGTTCTAGACTCATTCGATTTTTTGAGCATGTAAGTAGTTATGCGCGAAGAAAAACATTCCTATGAAGATAAAACAATTCTCATTCTATATCATAGGGATAATTTACTATAGAAGAAGTTAATTAATTAAGATAAGGTGTTGTGGATAAAACGCATTGTCGAAGAAGACACATGGGAATCTGAAAAACATATGAAGTAAATGTATCCTCATTTATCATAACAGTTAATAAAATCACAATGATCAAAATTTCATAATGGTGTAGGGATAATGTAACAACCCTTTTAATAATAAAATAACATATTTTTATAACTGTTTGTATTATTTGATCGAAATTTTAAATTCATTATATTATGTAATTCATAAAATAACTTTTTTTCAAATTAAATAGTTTAATTAAACTAATTTCATATATGGTTATATTTACATGGTATACATTAAAGTTATAGAATTTAAATTTTACAATAATAATTTCATTTTTTATTTCAACATATGAAAATTTTCATAGTATGAATTTTTTATAATTTTATGAAAATGTTATATTATTGATGAATAGTAAAAAAACTTTTTTTAAAACACAGTGGTTTTTACCCTTTAAAGACATAAATTATGATATATTATTTATTAAATATAAATGAAATGTTTGGGGAAAACCCCTTTATTAAAAAAATAAACACACACATCCCTTTTATGGTAAATGGGGGAACCCATCACAACACATGTCCCACGGTCCCATAGACCCAAGGTCAATGCCTAACAGATTCCAAAGACACTTCAAACCAATTATAGTTTAGTTCAACAAAAACTATTAGAGTGGCTTACAATCCTAGAGGACAAATCCCCTCATAAATTCAATGTCATCCTAAAAAATCAACCCACAATCAATGCTTGGAGCATTCCACCATCATAACCACTAGGAAACTCCTCCAAAACAACTATTCGACACAATAGCAGACGTTATCAGAATTTTAGAGGAAAACAGACCACCAACACATCGTCTCCAACTACCCAAATCCCAACTGTTAACCCCAACGAACCCGAGGTCCCAAGGGGATAATTCACCTTACAAAGAGAATCCCAAAACCACAATTGAATCCATGATCAACTTTTTCGGTTGGAGGAAAATGTGTCTCCATTACCACCAAACCATGCCACCGCCATTTGGACCACCCATGAAGACCATTCTATACTGAACCTGACCAGATCGGCCAGTACAAATCTGATAATGATGAACCAAGATGACATGTTCTACCGTGCCGCCAATGTGGATATGATCGAAGAAGTGGAAGCACAAAAGGTAATCATTCCTTTACTTCATTTCATCCCCTTAATCAATATTTGTATAATATAATCTTCTAAATTACATTATCCTCACCTATTAACAAATTATTGGGTTTATGGTATCACAAAAATACTATAACACCCCATGCTTCCACGATACGTTTCCCTTTGAATAATACAATAGCTTGCATTGTACGCGACTTTGAGATTATAACACACCACGGTCAATCAATGTAGCCATTAGGAATAGTTATACCCACTTCTTGAAATTTTATAATTTTTATCTCTCAAAATGGACTTCAGTTTTTCATTCATAATATCTAAATTATCTTATTGTAAAATTTTGGTACTTTTCAGATAACTTATATATTTTGATGAATAGTGAAAATTACTAAATTATAAATAAAAACAACTTTTTTAATCAAAATAATATATACTGATAAATTTTGAATTTTAGTGGTTTTAAGTATATTTAGAATATATTTTTACCATTTAATACAATGTGGTTCATTGGACATAATTGCACATTTAAACCATACATAAACAACTGTCAATCTTTTGATAGTTATTATCTCTTAAGAACACGCTTTTTTGTTTTAACAACGTGAAATAATTTTAAATTAATTTCTGACACTTCTGTCTTTTGAATATATAAATATGGATTCCATATTTGTAATCAAGAGGTCCAAATTTTGTAAATAGTTAACTTTTATTTTTAGACAATTTGAATAATTATTTTGGTAAATATTTTATTTACCATGGTTAAAGGGTATATCCGGTAAATAAGGGTAAAAATTAATATTATAATAATATTAATATTGCCTAAAATGTATACTAACCCTATTGGTTGATACATTTCCGATCATGGGAATGTTTGGGTCAATTTTGGGACCCCATGGAGCCACTTGTAACTGATAAGGACACTTTATATTAATTAAGTTAAAGTAAATACAAAAATGACATAAGCAAGTATATTTTAGTAAAACAATTTTTACATAGGGTTATTTATGTTATAATTTCAACTATAAATATTCATTATAAATCTAAATATATTTACTATGTAATGGTATTTTATTTATAATTTTTATACATTGAATAATTAAATTTATTTATGACACTATAATGATGCAGTATTTTCCTTATTAATGAATGAATCAAAAAATTGGTATTATAAATGTAAACATAAATATAATTTTAATGTTTTGATGACATAAACGAATTTTATTTGTAAATATTACATGTTAGGATTTATTAAATGAATTTATTTTGAATTAATAAAGTATTTATGAATTTAATAAAAATCAATTTTTGAATAGTGACAAAATTGACATAAATGAGTTTTTAAAATAAGTATTATATTATTAATTGATATTATTTTCCTAAAAAACAAATGTTCAGGCAAAGGACTCATATAATGATAGTGGTATAATTAATGGACCACTTGGGTGTCTCTTGGATGTATATAGTAAGATATTAACTATATAATATAAAAATACAAAGTAAAATGGTAAATGTCAATCTAATTAACTAGAGTTAAAACTAAACGATAAGGATTATGTAGTGAACCAAACCTGAATAAAATATGTTGTTTTAATGTTTTTAATCCCATCCCCACCATATAAATTTAATAATATACCACGGATCCATTAGAAACCAAATGTGAATTTACTATAAATTAATACTTTAAGTTTTTCCTAAAGAGCCCCTCCTCCCCCTTATAAAAGAACACCACTTCTAAACAATTATTCAAACCTTAAAAGCCTTTTTTTCGGCCAAAAACTACCCAAATACTATATCAACTTACTTAAATTCATCCTAGAGGCCTTAGTTTGATCATAAATCCATCCTAAATATCCCTTTTGATCAAATCAAAAGGACGAACCCGAAGAAGAGGTAATGTTTTCACCACCCTTTTTCAAGTTCCTTTCTTCTTCAACTTCTTCTTTATATGTTATTTTGATTCTAAAATAGTAAATACAGTATAATTTTTATACTGTGATGTTATTATAAATGTGTTACAACCATATTCATTATTCTATCCATCCTTTGAATAACACATCACCATACGTGCGTACGTACGACTTACCGTCTCCATGTCGTGGTGTAATTGTTATTCAAAACATTATTATTTAGATGGGTATGATAATGATGTGTAATTTATGTAAATAATAAATATAACATGATAATGATTCTGTATATATGATATACCATCCAATTATATATTATTTTAGTATCAAAATAATTATATTGTCGCTCGTGCGTACGTACGGACTACCGTCTCCACGAACGCGATGAGATTTATTCTCCATCTTATCCATTCATGAATAATTTTCATTTAATGGTTAAAAATAATTTTTAAGGACATTATGTCATTCTGTATATCAATAAGATACAACCTATCCATAACAAAGACGACTTATGTAACAAAACATATAAAAGAAAATGAGTACGTTAACAACCGAAACGACGATAATACTAAGATATTATTAACAATGCAATTTCAAAAGATTATATATGATATCATATTAACGTATATGATTCTTGTATAATTCAATAAAAATTATTTTACCATTATACATGAGTATAACCTACCCTCAACTAAGGAAAAAGTACAAAGTAATGGGTTTTATATCTCACATTTAATTTCATGAGATTTCTAATATTCAGCACTTATTTATTGCATGTGGTGTGTGTACTGACCATGATTTTATTCATTGTGTAATATACTTTAATTTATTGATATTTTAATCATCATTTTATTATCCTTCTTTCATGGGTTCTTTTTTCATAAGTTACCAAATCGATAAGGGAACTTGAAATTTCAATTTCCACTCATTCGGCTTTACGCATACATCATTCATTATTTTATTACATGATTATGTGTGGAATGATTATTCATTTTCTTATGTCATAATTTCCACTCCCCTTTATGTGGATATACTTTTTATTCATATAATCACTCCATTGATAATTTCTCAAGTCATCGATATGAACTTGATAAGTGTAATTTTTAACTCATTATCCATTTGTTTAGTTAAATATCCAATTCATTGGTGTTGTCTTTACAAGAATATATGTGAATGTCCTCTGATTGATTTATATGGAATATCCTTTCATATTGAGTGTATTTATATGTATCACACATAATTATGTTGTTGATTTATCCTTATCCTAAGGATATGGTCTTTATAAGATATATCCTCACAATTTACATTCCATTGAGATTCCTTTGTTGTTATACACCAAATCACTTATATATGGTGTATATAATCTACTTTGACATAGTATATCATGAATACCATTATTCTCATGATATTAGAATGTTTTTATTACCTCAAATATTTGTATTCAAGTGTCTCTCTTTTGGTTAGTGAATCTTACTAAAATATCATTTTAAAATGTTTTAATGATTTATTATTCTAAATCTTTCTCATTAATGTCCATATTTTAAAAATGGTTTTAGGGATTTATTTATGTGGACATTAATTTTTTCAAATAAAAATTTATTTTAAACGTTTCAAAGTGGTATGGGACACATTGATTGAAAAATCTATTTAAAATGGCATCTTGACAAATAGTGTGACTTTTAAATGGTTTCAAGAAAAAGGGGGATATTTCTCTCAATGGTTTGATGATTATTTAAATATATGTCAATATCCTTAATTATTCTTGATTGAGGTTAATATTATACAATACAATCTTCCATATTATATTGAATGAGTTATGTTTGACTGTGGATATGATATTTTTATAGCATTCATGGTTTGTGGTTAAAGTATTGACATTTCATATGCTAGTTTTAATACGAATGTTTATGTCATGTTTCAAACATTTCATATGAGGAATGCATTGGACATAGTAATTTATGGGTGGATACCTCTATAGATCCTCGATGCATCGGTAGGTCTCATGAGACAAACTAGTGTCTTGGCTGAGGTGTTGACAAAATCATTTTTGTAGTCACAACACAAGGCCTTGGCTACATGGTTATGATAGTCTGGCATTATGTATTCCATCATTATGAATGTGGTTATTGATATTCCATGTGTTTATTTGATTAGTAGAATATCCATGTGAATAATTAAATGGAATTATTTCATTTTATTTCTTCCATATTATGCTGAAGGTCAAGTTTAAAGGGCTTTTTTAGTTATACATTGCCTTGAATGTTTATGCTTATTTATGAAAGTTTCCGCTATATTGTTATCCTTACTGGGCATCTGAGGTCCCCACTTTCTATGTTTTATTTTTCCCAGGATGTGAAGAAGTATTTTATGAATGACTTTAAGGGATAGTATGAGGGCATATTAGTGTGGAATATTCATACTATGTTGTTATAGTTTTCATTTTATGATGTAATGTAAACTTTACGAATGTATATAGTGTTTCCAAGTCTAATAAATTAATCGGTCATTCAAGACATGATCTTTTGTGATCATGCCAATGTTATGTAATGATGCACGGACTCTGGGTAACTGTGGCCGGGGTGTTATAGTTGGTATCAGAGGAAGTTTAGTACAAATAATGGAAACTAGATTTAGATAAACTCTGATTAAAGCACATAGCCCAAAGATATACATTGAGGATTAGTGTAGAAGAACTTCTTAGAATTTTGGTATTGTATCGATTTTCTGAGTTTTCCAATCAATACATCTCTGTCTGGATACGAGCAGGTAGAGGTGGCTCTGGCACAGATGTACCTAGGTTTAAAACCTGAAAACACCACTTTGTGCTGGACTCGAATAGGAACTGGTGCACGACATCGGGCCTTACTGCACTCTTGGTTACGACACTCTCAGGGGATATGATTAAGATAATTTACATTTTCTTTACTAAACGATTTGAATTATTTTAATATAAGATGATAATAAATGACCTTATTTAATCCTAAGGTGTTTCAAATTAAGAATATGTTTTCATGATATTCTCTAAATGATTTTATGACTACTGTTACTCACACAATGCTTTCTATTTTTAATCAATGGATGGATTCTAAGGAAGTCATAGTAACTTTTTGAATGATGCACAAGGTGGTAATAGTGGTTTAAATGAGCAATTAAATGGAATGTTTATAGACATAAAAGATATTGTCTTCATGCCGAATAATTTTTCCAAAAATATGATCAGTAACATATATATTAAAAAACTCCTGGACTCAACAAAGAAGAGAAAGGCAGTGAATGATACGAGCTCTAGCTATGGAGACCATGGAGAGAAGAAAGCTCATTTTCCATTATGCCAAAAATGTGGAAGCAGACACCAAGTGAAGTGTCTCAATAGAACAAAGAAATGTTTTATGTGTGGGAAATAGGGGCATAAATAAATAATTTCTAAGGAAAAATGAAGAGTACTATGGAAGAAAATAAAAATTATCCTAATATTCCAATTACGGTCATTTGTCATAAATGTAAAGGACCTTGGCATCACCCAATTCAATGCCCTATTCTATAAGATAACCACTTGGTCATGGAATAACCTATGTGGAAATAAATGTATAGAATAATGTTTAAAGGTATTAGCGGTCTTAGTTGTTGAGATTAAATTGGGTGGATTTTATCTTATATATGTTACCCTACTATTTATCTTGTGAAAATGATATTTGAGGAAGAATTATCTTATATCATGTGGATATAGTTATAAATAACCATTTAGTTTTATATGATCCTTGAATTTGAGGTAATTACAAGTTCTTGTATTTTGGGATGAAAATGCAAGGTATGAGATAACATTTGTGGTTAAATAATGTTATGGTTATTTTGAGAAATTTATCTCATTTTGGTAATGTTATAAAATATAGTTTTTGAAAAGGAAAACACACAGACTGTGTGATAACCCATCGCGTTGGACAAAGCTGTGGGAATCGAACCCACAACCAAAGTGCGATTAGGATTTATCGCCTACCACTGGACTACGTGAAGTCCCTAGTTAGTGTGACTAATTATTTTTAGTTAAATGATTTTATTGATAAATAATAAGTTGATTTGGGATCTTATGTCTTATCAAATGAAAACCCTTAGTATAGGAAAATGATTTGGTGTTTATGTGATAAATGTTATTTTGGAAGACGTTCGCTTTGTTGGGAACACTATATACCCAATGAAAATAGAATACAATGGGATTTAATTTGAGGAGTAATGGTGTATTTTTATCTATGTTTTTATTGTGGATTTATTTTGATTTGGGTTGTTTGTGGAAATTATTAACCGATAATAGAGAAAACGTGATTGAGGTAATTACTTTTAAGTATGTAACTTTAAGAGTATTTGATATCATTTGGAGACACAATTTAACATGGAAGAATACATAATTAAATTTTTCTATGTTTTGGGATTCAATATTAATTTGGATTATATTTGAAGTGCCCAGATCAGTGTGAATCACTGATAGGGGGAGGGGTGAATCAGTGATCCTTTAAAAAAAATTTACTAATTGATTCTTAATCAATTAAACCTCTATGGCTTGTTAAGGCCTCGATCCACTCTTCTTATGTCTCTCAACCTTTCCCGGATAATGCAGTAATGAAAAGGCACAGGACACAAGGATTTACAAGGTTCGGCACCAAAGGCCTACATCCTTGCCATGCTCTCCCAGCATGGATTCTCCCATTATAATCTGTTAGTATTACAATGGTCGATACAGAGTCCCACTGTATCTCTCCTGAGTCCCACAGGAGGGTCTTTATACTGCGTCCCACAGTGTTACCAGAGTCCCACTGGCCTGCTCCAGAATCCCACTGAAGACTTCTTCTCCCTGAGTCCCACAGGGTCTTCTCTTGGCTCCTCGAGTCGCACGAGCAGCTCTTCTTCTTGTTCAGCTCTTCAAGTAACTTCAGCAGCCTGGGATAAAGGCTGCTGGCCTTGCTCTTCACTTCTGATCACTTGTGGTTGATCAGGGCTTCTCGTCTAGCTCAGGATTTTTCTCCTTCTTCTCAGGATGACCTGGCTTCTCTCTCCAACTACTGAATACTCAGACAACTGTATCTTTAACTTCAGTCTGGACCAGTCTCACATCAATTCAACTTCATGCACTGAATGCATTGCATCACAATATCTTCAAGATATCCTGGTCTTGGACTCCTCAAATGCACACTCACTGATTTGAACTTTGATTACGTGTGCATGTGCATGAAAGCATGCATGCACTTCCCTGTACTTCTTCTAGGTGTAGTAAACCCTCAAAGGGTGTAATTCTTTTAAGCACACACCTTCACTGAACTTCACACACTTTATCCAATTTGTTTACACACTTAAATTGTGTGTTCTACTTGAGTGTGGGTCTTGTTCTTCTTCTAAGTGTGCACAACCACTTTGCAGAAACTTAGGCTTCGGACTCTTCTTGTTTAGTTCAAGTATGCACAAACAATTTGCACACACAATAGCTTGGCCTTCACTTCTTCTTGCACATAAATGGATACGGCCAACTTCTTGTTCACTATGCACACACGCTGTCCACGGCGAGGGTGTTTTCTCCTTTTAGCACACAACACTGCCTGTGGGTGTTTCCTCTTCTACACCTCATAGGGTGCAAGCCGCGCAAGCTCAAGGAAGCAAGGCGCGCAAGGCAGCCGTGCAAGGCTCTTTAGCCGCAGTCGTGCAAGGTACCAAGCCGCGGGGCGCGCAAGCCCTCGGGCTTCAACCACGGGCACGCAAAGTGCTGCGGCCCTGGGTACTTCCTGCTGCGCAAAGATTAGCACGCAGAGTCCCCTTCATCTTGTCGCGCAAAGGTGTTGCGCGCAAGGAACTTAGCCGCGCAAATATAATTGCGCGGGGGCTTCAACTTCGCGAGGCAGAGCACACACGGGACTTCGGGTTTTCAACAGAACTTCAGCAAGCATTTAGAATGCCTCGGCCTCTCTTTTTATAGGCAGAGGGATGCCTTATCATCCGCTTGAATTCCCGAAGTTTTCGGGTATTCAAGATTCTGTGAATCTTGTTTTTCATTTTATTTCACGCGGTTTCTCCCTTTTCTCCTCTTCACGTGCCTGCGACTTAGAACGCATGCACGGCCTTCCTTCGGTCCAAACCATGCAGAACATCAACACCGAATGGCCTCGCACCTTCGGTTTTCTTCGGCCGAACTTCGAATTCTATCCATTCAATGTGTTCATGAAATTTTATTGCATTATTGTGTTCAGTACATCGAGACGAACCCAATGGATCCTTCAGCTCGAACAACGGTGGTCGAGAACTCAAAATCCAGTGCTCGGAGTGCTCCTGGTTCGACGGAGGCACGCGGGTGGCTTCGGGGAAGCCTCGGTCAAGCTCAACGAAGGAGACGAGCTGGGAGCCGTCGGATCGGGCGATCAAATAACCTCGGACGGCCTGGATCAGATCGCCTCGCCGCGGATCAGATGTGCGGCCGAGATCTGGCGCGCGATCGATCGTGCGGCCAGGATCGCTCCCGCGGAAAAATTCTGCATCCCACCTCGAAACGGCGAGCGGATTTTCCGCACTTTATCACCCTGGCGCTCTCCACCACACCACAGTTGAACTTCTCCCCTCCCGGTGCCGCCCCGCACCGGGTTCTCTCTGCGGACGCGCTCTGCGCCCACTCCTGCCACTCGGGCGCGCCACTGGCGCCCACTATGTGTGCCTTCGGGCGCGCGCGCTGCGCGGACTTCACCACCGCGTAGCACGGGGCTTATACACGGCCCCGCCCTTCTGCCTCAGGGAGCGCCTTGGCCTTGAGGGTTCCCCATGGGCGTGGCGCCATAGGCCCATATGTGCCTTGGGTGATCCCTCGGCTGGCCTCCTTGGTGGCCGTATTTTTGGCAAAGTGTTGAATTAAACACTTGTTAAAAACAAAGTTCTCCATATGAAACAAACCAAATGCCAAGCCCTCTTCCTCTAATCCATTCTTCTTCTACCTTCTTCTTCCATTTCACTTCTAAAGAATTACATTACTTCTCCTCATATGATCTTCACTTAGGATATGGAAATCAAAAGGTTCATCTTCATCAACCGAACTCCTAAATCACTTATAATCTTCAATGTTCTTTATTGATCTAATCAGAGATCAAATTGGATCTTCTTCACATTCACATGCACTAGGAGATAGTGCATGGACATCTTTAATCCACTTCATCCACTCAGTAGTTGTGGATGGATCATCTTCATCTCCTCATGCATTGTCAATACAATGCATGGTCTTCAAACATTGTTGTGACTTTGTATCCAGTTGATACAAGTTCTTAGAAATTAAAGAGCAGCTCAGCAATCGTCAGATTTTCATAGAGAATGTTTCAACCACAACATCCTATGTCACTCAGTGAATCTCCTAAGTGACATGCATCTTAGTACCATGTCCATTCTCCATTCATCACCATCACCATCACAACCTTTGTCATTCACATCTTGACATTCCTTGACATCCATTCATTCCATGACAACTTCATGCCTCATTGACAACAAATGCAACACAATGCACTTCAATCTCCCCCTTTGTATTTGTTGTCAATACACTTCTTCAGCACATATGAATGGGTCAATATGTGTGCCAATCTTTTCTCCCCCTTATTGGCAATCAAATGCAAAGGTGTGGTGTGGTTCTCTTCCAAAAATATATCTTCCTCCCTTCGAATAGCATCTTCTTTAAAAATCACTAAGAGTGGGATGATGCCACATTTTCTCTTTAGCAAAGAACCTTTAGTAAATCAACTCTAAGTCTACTTGGGCTAACCCGGTGCAGAAAACAAGAGTGATGTAACCAAGGAACTCAATGCTGTCCACATTCACTGTAAACATGTGACATCATGCAAAGGGGTTCAGATATTCAATGAATTGCTAAATCCTGCACATACTACACAAAACTCATTAGAAAGTTCAGTGCAAAGATAAAGCTCCCCCATTCATCCATTTTCTTAAGATGATATTAATCTCAGAACATCATCTTCTTCAGATTTTCTCCCCCTCAAGGGGTGCACTCCGTTCTGTCCAAACCATCCTCCAGATGAGAATGATCATCATCTTCAATTCCCTGCAATGTTAGCACATGTATATACCATGAGTATAAGGGAATAAGATGGAACCTCCTTGGTTCATCAATGTGAACAACAAGGTTGAGAAGATTCTCTCAACCGATATGTCCCATTTTCACCAGTCTTCACACTTGCACATTTGATCTTCATTGATGATTGTGCTGGTGTGGTTCTCAAAACATCTTCATGTGAAACCTTCTTCTTCCCTTTTGCTTTAGCAATTTCCAGAGCTTCATCTTCAACTCTTTGTAGTTCTCTGGCAAGTTGCAACTGATGTGGCCATATGACAAGTAAATCATTTGGAAGAGTGGCCCCAGTTCTGGATGTTCCACATGGTTCCTTAGATACTGTCAAGCTACCTTTCTTAGGCAACTTGTTTTCAATCAACCCCTTCTTCTTCTTCTTGATTGATTGTTTTTTTGAGTCCAGTCTGCTTCTATTTAATTTCATGGCTTCTTTACAAAGATCCATGATATGTCCTTTCTTCCCACAGTATAAGAATTTCTTGGTGGTCCTTCTGGATGCATCACCCTTCTTGGATTTGAATTCCAATGACTTATCTTCATTCTTCAAACTCTTCTTGGGAGCATCTTCCACTTTCTTCTGCTTGCTTCCCAAGGAATCTCTTTTAGCCAGGTTCAGTGATCTTCTCTTCATTCCAGATTTGGATACAGTTGGAGATTGACATGTATCATTCTTTTGACCACTTTTGCAGCCATCCCAGATGTTGTCAAGCAATCCAAATCTGTTAGCAGTAAACAGATGTCTCTGGACCTGTGGATGTTTCTTATTGCCTTCTGGCTTGCTCCCCCTTGGAATGGGCTTCCTTTGTGCTTTGACATTTAGTGGATTGTACCAACAATCCTTTGCACAGTGCCCATACTTATTACAACACCAACACTGACCCACAAATCTTGACCTCTTCAGTCCTTCTGATTGTTGGGTACTTTTCTTGACTTGCTGTGTTGTTTCAGGAGAGCTCTTCTTCTTCATTTTCTTCATCCATCCTTGTTTGGAATTATTTTTCCATCCTGCACTTTTTGTGGAAACACAATAAGAAGCATCAGTACAAGATGGGATGGATGGTACCTTCTTTTTAGAAGTTGTTGCCCTTTTATTAGAGGATGTCTTTATTTTAGAATCATCCTTCTCAAAGCTCACTTGAGTAGCAACATTTCTTCTTTCAGCTGACTGGGAGGCTTTGGCTTTGGGTGATTGCTGATTTTTCAATATCACCTCCAGTTCTATGCATTTCATATTGAGGGAGTTCTTCTCATCCTCAATAGTTCTTAGCCTTCCTTCCCATTTCTCTTCCAGCTGATTTATCTGGTCTTCATGCACCCTTTTTATTTCAAGCAATGAATTGTCCATCTCCTTCACCATTTTGACTTTGTCTTTGAGTTGAGTATCTCTGACATTCATTGACACTCTGTGCAATTTTTCCAGTGCATGGAAAACTTCTTTGACCACAGTCTTAAAGAATTCTTTCTTAGAAAGGCTTCTTTGCAATTCTTCAATAGTGTCTTCATATCTTTCATTGCAAAGCGATACTGTTTCATCTTTAGCCTTCACCAGCTTTCTGAGAGTGTTGGTTATGCCAACCCTTTTAGCCAATTGATCTTCCATTGCATTGGCTTCTTCTTCTAGCTGTGATTTTTCTTCTTGAAGATCAAGGATGCCTGTAGCTATACACATTGCCACTTTCTTGGGGACTGTCTTCTGAAGATATTCGATTTCACTTTGAAGATCTTTCATTGTTCCAACTTCATCACAGCTAGGACAGGCTTTCTTCATTTTCTTGGCCTGTTTCTTCTTTCTATTTTTCTGAGTCTTGGAAGATATCTCCATTTGAGGCTGTTCTTTCATTTCCTCAAATCTTCACTTCATAAAGACTCCCTTGGATCTTTTAGAGGTAACCTCCGCTCTGATACCAATTGAAGTGCCCAGATCAGTGTGAATCACTAAGAGGGGGAGGGGGTGAATCAGTGATCCTTTAAAACTTTTTTACTAATTGATTCTTAATCAATTAAACCTCTATGGATTGTTAAGGCCTCGATCCACTCTTCTTATGTCTCTCAACCTTTCCCGGATAATGCAGTAATGAAAAGGCACAGGACACAAGGATTTACAAGGTTCGGCACCAAAGGCCTACATCCTTGCCATGCTCTCCCAGCATGGACTCTCCCATTATAATCTGTTAGTATTACAATGGTCGATACAGAGTCCCACTGTATCTCTCCCGAGTCCCACAGGAGGGTCTTTATACTGCGTTCCACAGTGTTACCAGAGTCCCACTGGCCTGCTCCAGAATCCCACTGAAGACTTCTTCTCCCTGAGTCCCACAGGGTCTTCTCTTGGCTCCTCGAGTCGCACGAGCAGCTCTTCTTCTTGTTAAGCTCTTCAAGTAATTTATTACTTTATGTTTTTTCAAAAGAGCCCCTCCCCCCCTTATAAAAGGACACCAATTCTAACCAATTCATCACACCTTAAAAGCCTTTTGGTTCGGCCAAACTCTATCCAAATACTCTCTAAACTTACCTCACATCAACCTATAGGACATAGTTTGATCTGAAAGCCAACCTAATGAGTCCTTTTGATCAAATCAAAAGGAAGAACTCGAAGAAGATTTAATGTTTTCACCACCCTTTTCGAAGTTCCTTCTTTCTTCAAATTCTACTTTCATTGTTATTTCCATTATAAAATAATAAATCCAGTATATTTGATATAATTTGAAGTTATTATAAATATGGTACAACCATATTCATTATTCTATCCATCCTTTGAATAACATGTCACCATACGTGCATACGTACGACATACTATCTCCACGTCATGGGGTAATTGTTATTGAAAACTTTATTATTTGTATGCGTATGATAATGATGTTTAATTTATGTAAATAATTAATATAACATGATAATTATTCCATATATATGTTATACAATCCAATTGTATATTATTTTAATTTCAAAATAATGATACTGTTGCTCGTGCGTACGTACGGACTACCGTCTCCACGAACGCGAAGAGATTCATTCCCCATCATATCCATTCAAGAATAATATTCATTTGATGGTTAAAAAAATGTTTAAGGACTTGATATTATTTTTTATATGAATAAGATACAACCTATCCATAACAAACACGACTAATGTAATAAAACATATAACAGAAAACGAGTAAGTTAACACCTGAAACGACGATAATACTGAGATATTATTAACAAAAAAATGTTAAAAGATCATATATGATATCATATTAATGTATACGATTCTTTTATAATCCAATAACAATTATTTCACCATTATAAATGAGGATAACCTACCCTCATCCAAGGAAAAATTACAGAGTAAGGGGTTTCTTTTCTCACTTTTAATTTCATGAGATTTGCATTATTCACCACTTATTTATTGCATGTGGTGTGTGTATTGCCCATTATTGTATTCATTTTGTAATATACACTAATTTATGGATATTTACATCATCATTGTATTATCCTTATTTCATGGGTACATGTTTCATAAGTTACCAAATCGATAAGGGAATTTGAAATTTCTATTTCCACTCATTCGACATTACGCATACTTCATTGATTATATTACTCCAAGATTTTGTGTGGAATCACTATTCAATTTCTTATTTCATAATTTCCACCCCCTTTCTATGGTATACTTTTTATACAAATAATAAATCCATTGAAAATTTCTCAAGTCATCTATATGAACATGATAAGCGTAATTTTTAACTCATTCTCCATTTTTTGAGTTAAATATCCAATTCTTTGGTCGTGTCATTACAAGAATATGTGTGAATGTACTCTGATTGATTAATAGTGAATATCCTATAATATTGAGTGTATTTATATCTATCACACATAATTATGTTATTCATTGATCCTTAACCTAATGATATGGTCTTTATAAGATATTTTATCCCAATTTACATTCCATTGAGACTCCTCAGTTGTTATACACCAAATAACTTTTATATGGTGTATATAATCTACTTTGACATAATATATCATGAATACCTTAATTCTAATGATATTATAAAGTTTTTATTACCTCAATTATTTGTATTCAAGTGTCCCTCCTTTGGTTAGGAACTCTAACTAAAATATCAATTTAAAATGTTTTAAAGATTTATTATTCTAAATATTTCTCATTAATGTCCATGTTATAAAAATGGTTTTAAGGATTTATTTATATGGACATTAGTGTTTTAAAATCATAATTTATTTTAGATGTTTCAAAGTGGTATGGGACACTTTGATTCAAAAATCTATTTTAAATGTCTTCTTGACAATAGTGTGACTTTTAAATGTTTTCAATAAAAAGGGGGATATTTTTCTCTATAGTTTGATGATTGTTTTAATCTATGTAAATATCCTTAATTATTCCATATTGAGGTTAATATGATACAACAAAATCTTCCTTATGGTATTTAATGAGTTATTTTTGACTATGGATGTGCTATTTTTATACCATTCATGGTTTGTGGTCAAGTTATTGACATTTAATATGCTAGTTTTAATACGAATGTTTATGTTATGTTTCAAACATTTCATATGAGGAATGAATTGGACATAGTAAGTGAAGGGTGTAGCCCGCTATAGCTCCTCGATGCATCTATAGGTCTCATTTGAAAATCTAGTGTCTTGGCACGAGGCCTTGAAAAAATCATATTTGTTGTCTTGGCACGAGCCCTTGACTACATGGTTATGATAGTCTGGAATTATGCATTCCATCATTATGAAATTGGTTATTGATATTTCATGTGATTATTTGAGAAGTATAATATCCATGTGAATAAGTAAATGGAATTATTTCACTTTATTTCTGACATATTAGGCTAAAGTTCTAGTTTAAAAGGCTTCTGTTTTAGTTATACATTTCATTAAATGTTTATGCTTATTTATAAAAGTTTCCGCTATATTGTTATCCATACTGGGCATCTGAGCTCACCCCTTTCTATGTTTTATTTTCCCTAGGATGTGAAACGTATTTTATGAATGACCTGTAGGGATAGTATGAAGGGATATTAGTGTGGACTGTGGATACTATGTTGTTATAGTTTTCATTTTATGATGTAATATAAACTTTATGAATGTATCAAGTGTTACCAAGGATACTTAACTATTCATTATTTCGAGACATGATCTTTTGTGGTCATTCCAATGTTATGTAATAATTCACCAAATCTTGGTAACTGGGGTTGGGGTGTTACAAAGACCAATTCCATGTTCCTAATGAGGTTCTAATAGAGAAATATTAAAGAGAAAAAACCATGACTTTTATCTATCATATTGTTTCTCACTTATACATTATCATCACCCTTATCCAAATTTTATTTATTACTCAAATATCATATATATACTATAATTATATTTTTTAAATATTATATCCATCATCAAATATATTATTTTATTATTTTATTAAAAAATGAAATTGTCATTCATGGTGTGTCAATTAACCACCTTCAGGGATGTTGAGTTTTCATTCCCCATTACTGAATTAATAGAATGTCTAAATTTATTTATAATTATTTATAACGACATATATATTCCCTATTCAAGATTATAATTTATATTTGAAATGATTATCTATAATGAACTGAACATGAAACAGAGAAAACAATTCACTCAAAAGAATTCTAATAACAAATATTATTAATAAATAAGTGTAAAGTTGTTAACATAAGGTCATATAAGGTTTTATAAATATTAATATAGTTCTATAATAAATTAAAAACTCTATATAAACCATTATAAATTAGTTTTTAACAAATTTTATGGATTTTTGATTTGAGGTAAGAGATGTTTTTAATGAATCCTCTGTGAATTTTTCTTTTTTCCAAAAGGAATGTTTTTGAAAATATATAGCTTGAGAAATTTTTTTATGATTTCTTGTTTCCAAATTTTATTGATTATTTATTTATAATATTAAATGGTTGTTTTTAAATAAAATATCATGTTTTTTAATTTGTATATTAAACCATTAATTTGTGATTTTTCAAAAATAATGATTTTTATGATGGAAGTATTCATCTATAATGATTATGTTATAGATCGTGGAAATTTTTATGTTGATAGGTTGGTATGGGATGTCCCTCCAATACATTGGGTATGTTTAAGTTGGACGTTGACTACAATTTTTAAGCCATGTGTAACTATGATGGTGATATCATAATGTAGCTGTAAAGGTTACATTGTAAGGTAGTAGTGAGAGTTACAAATAATATGGTAGATGTGAGGGTTATGATCATAATAATGGTATGAAAATAATGCCTCAAGTTACCAAAATTATTTATTTAAGTGTTCTATCTTTTATTCAATACAATTGTTTTCACAACGTACGTATATGATACATTTAAGGGTGATTATAATACCTTTCATGAGTTTATAATTATTGATGGTCTAATTGATACTTTAATTTTTTTATGTCTATTACTATGATTTTGGTTCTCATCCAGTGTTATAAACTCTTTTCAATATGGTGTAACGTTAGATAAATGAATATAATATTCCAAGATTAACGTTCTGATTATATTTCCTAAAAAAGTCATATTATCTTTTTATAATTGTTTTATTATGTATACTTTTTTAATAGTAATCACTTTGTATACTTGTGGGTTGTTGTGATTAAATTATGACTTAATTATCTAAAAATTTAATGCAAGAAGATATTTAGGAATGTATAAAACAATGTTTCTAGTTGAATTAATTATTTTTGTAATAATTAAGGTCAGGTACTTATAGAAATCAATATTTTTCTTTGGATGTTATATTATTGTATCACATCTCTAGGTTCTTACTGAGTCAATAGTTATAACAAGTAATTGTTTGGGTCATTATAACTAGCAACATGAGTGATTATATACCTCTATGAACATTAATGGATAAAATAACATAAATAATTGTAATATATTCTAATAATGAAAAAAAGTGTTTCCAAATATTATAATGGTTATATATAAACGTATATTGATTAATAAAACAAATTTATTTTATTAAAATCAAATTCATAAAAATATAGATTTTGATCACTCATTAAGAACTATCACCATAAAATCAATTGAATAACCATTGGAATTTATAAATATAAAAAATAAACTTATGTTATGTATTCATAATTTTTTTCTGTTATGAGAACAAATTTTATAATCAAGTATCAGAAGCACCATACCAAAGTTCACATAATTAATCTCTACAATTGACACTCATATATTAATTTTAATAATATTATAGTCAATAAAAATGTAATAAGAAATTATTAATTAATTGTATTAGGTAATACACTCACACGTATAGTTTATATATATATTAATAAAACAAATTATTATATAAATGGTTAGAGAATGTCTGACCTAAATCAAATCCATGGTAAGTGTTTGGGTTAACAAAACCATTTAATTGGGAAATAATATTTCTCTTGTGATTATGTTCTTATAATATTATAAATTTATTTCACTCCTCTATTTAATGAGATATTTTGTTTTTATGATTGGTAAAAATTCACTTTCCTATAAAAATATTCTTGTTTGATGGATTTCATTCTTCATAGACATGTGAAATTATTTGGAATAATTATCACCCTCTATATTATATTTTTCATCAATATTTCGATATTATTTAAATTAATTGATGTTTTATTTTATTATTTTTATGATCACCCTGTATGTGATGTATATATTTTCACTGATCAAAGGGCACCACATTTTAAAATTTTGAAGAAGAATAAAAATAGAATAGATTTTTCTTGATATTTGTTTTTTGAACCCAACCATTATGAAGAGGAAATTGGGGAATAAAATAATATTTGATAACATGTTCATGAGACATGGTAACATTATAGGAAATTAATGTGAAACATTGAATCATGGATATTAAAGGAAATTACTAGTATATCCTTTTGAATAACCACAATTATATAGAAATATTGCAGGATGATGATTTCAAATGGTGGAATTGGATGTCATGCTACATAAAAAATACTAAATTGCTCTGAAGATAATTGAACTCCAATTTTGTTTGATGGCATGAGTTAATGAAGTTATAGATCTCTAGAAAATTTTACTACACGTGAATAAGATCACGAAATAACTAATTGTCATAATGAAATTTTGGAAAGATATATGTATTAAAAGGAAATAGTTAATTGAATTAATTAATTTTTGATGAACTCATGAAGAAAATTTAAAAAATACAAATTTATTTCGTGAATAAAATTAACCACTTGAGTTCTCTAGAAATTCAAAATCTTTATTTATAATAAGTATTTATTATATGAGTGTGTTTTAAAAAAATTTCCATTGCCAACTAACTATTCTAACTCAATACCACAAGTTTGTGAGTAATATCGGCCACATGGTAGATATATATAAGCTATATAATAATGAATATATGAGGTAGTGGGTACATTACACCCACAGGGGTGTGCATAAAACACACTGATTATGTATGGAGATACCTAGGAGACCGCACAATGGTGTGTGATAGCCTATGAAGGGAGGTCTGGGAAAGGTTTTATGGGATCCAATCCAAGGTGCTAAATGATGTTTCAAAAGATCCATATATAATTATTATGTAGTGGTCATCCAAGAAAAAATACAATAAGGTATAAGTGCCACACAATTATTGTTCCCATGATAAAAATAATACGTATAGGACATGATCTATACGATGTGTCAAATATCTTTCTTCCAGTCAATGATTCATTTAGTTTACCCTATGAAAACCCTTATAAGAAAATAGGGTTACCATCAACAAGGGTGTAATTACAATTTTTTCCTAAATCAAGGTTACCCTAACACATTTAATAAAAATAATGATTTTACACTTATGTAAAAGAAAATCTATGTTTATGAAATATCTACATAATGTTTCGACATAATCCTTTTGATACCCTTATGTGTGTTTATCGTTTTTATAGACATACCCTTATACAGATGTGATTGATCATCAAAAAAGTAAACAAATAGGAACTTATGTCCACATGACTCCAAAATTTGATAAATATCAATCTAATGTGATCAAGCATAGATATCCACAATAACTAAAAAAATATGTGGCCATTAATTGTTGTAATTTTTATAAGATTATGATACTACCAAATATGAGTATGATAATAAATAGATGAGTTTGCATATTTGAATTCATGTGATCATTATTGTGATATTTTTTACTGCATGTGAGTCCGAACTCATGAAGGAGGATTCCTCATACGTGTATACACCTAGATTTTCAACGTTGTGAGATGGAAACAACAAGAATTTTAAAATGAAAAATCTTTTTTTTATTTTAATATTGATCTTTTAAGTGATATTTTAATTAGATATATTTTATATGATCATTCATGGATTATAAAACACTAGAGGAGGGTCTGTGGTTCCACATATTTAAATACCAATGTATCAAACCATGTTGATAATTTGTTTATTTTTTGAAGATATATAATTGTTTTATGAAAATAGAGTATATGATTGAGCATTCAAGTTTTTTATTAAACTATGTTCATGCACCACACAATCTATTTAATGTAGTCAACAAAATTCTTTTTTTTGAGTTTGATAATATATATCCACATAGATGTATATTAAATAGGTTAACCTATTAGTATGATAATATATTTATAAAATTATATTTTTTTTGACATTCTGCATAGGATAATCCATTAAAGATATGGAGATTAAAATGATGTAGTTAGTTTTTATAAAAGAAGTAGATACCATGTGATTTATTCACACGTGGTAAAAGATAAGGTCCCAGAATGTCATATAAATGTGTAAAATTCATATTCAAAATGAATGAAAATATTGAACATATTTTTTAAATATAGAAATATAATATAGTGATAATGTTAATAACATGTTTTATAGATCATTAACATTTTCAATAAATTTGAAAATAATAGGATATTATTATATTGAGAGTGGAAATATATAATTTATTAAGTACATGACAAAATTATGTGTATCTATCCTTCAATATATTCATATTTTATAGATTTATGATGAATTTATAGGCATCCCATATGATTTATATGGAAGTATAAGATCAATTATTATAATCAAATAGAGAATCAAGCGAACACATGTGATCTTTATTCAAGGTGATATAACCCCAATATTGTCTAAATTGTTAAAATTATCCCACTCATTCTTTTCACCTATATGGTACCAAAAATATGAGTTCAAAGTCATTATCTTTCTCATTATTTCATTCATTATAATAAATAATATGTGTTTATAGCTAATAAAAAACACCATACAAAAGGGAAATATTCATCCATGCGGGGGAGAAATTTTTTAAGAACATTATTTTTCTCATTTTCTACCTTTTGGTTCTATATATTCATTTAAATGTCAAAATCTAAGATAGAAATAGATAAATAAAATTCCAAATATTGAAAAATAAGGGAGGTAAAAAATTGGATAAAATTTTTATTAGGTAAAACAATACTATTTCAACCGAACTCCAACTGTGGTGGAATCCTTGTAGAATATTTTTCAATTGTTTTTAGATCAATAGGTTTCACCTAAATTGAATTCAATCGTGTTATATTATATTTGATTCTTGTAAAAGAAATATGGAATACACTCTTGGAGGAATTATATAAACTATTGATCAGAATCTCATATTTTCTAAAACCACGGAGAAAATAAGGAAGAAATATTGGAAAAGATGTGAAGAGGAATTCCATCATTTTTAAATAATAAGATTTATATGTTTTGATATGGTTTTATTTGATAAATGATATTCCCATTGATGAAAAATATTACATGGTTTTTCAAACAATTACTAAAGAAATAGAGAAATTTTTTTACTATAAAATTATTAATGAGGTATCAGATATGTCTTCTCTAGAATTTATAATAAAATAATCAATTAATAGTGGGAAATATTAAAATAAAATTCTAAAAATTATTATAAAAAATGATACCTATCATTAAGATGAATCTGAAAAGAAGAGATAAACATTGGTTTCAAATGCAATGATTTATGTTGATCTCATCAAACAGTGTAGGTCCAATAGTAATATAATTATTGAACAAGAATATTCTTTTTCAATAGTTTGGAATGATTGAATTAAGGAAATATTAATGAAATAAGATTTTTCAGATATTCATGAAAAATATTTCCATAAATAATATGTGAAGTAGAATTAAATCATTGAATTTAAAAAATTTAACTAGATGTTATTTCTAATAAAATACCAAAACCTATAAACTCAATTAATGATCACAAAAAATGCATGATAATCAGGTTTATGGAATCAAGAAATCAAATTAAGAGAAACTATATAAAGTGGATAATAAAAAAACATTCCAATTATAAAACTTTTTTGAGAATAAAATTAAAATTATGATTATTGAAATATCCTAATTGGTGTCTCTAAAACATGATGGAAATATGATGCTATTAGAGGTACTAAAAATAAGAACCTTGCTATGGAAATACCTATATCTGGCCAAAAGAAATTTTTAAGAATATATAAAAATAAAAACATAGCAGCTACAACGTATAAGGTACTATAAAAAATCGTAATTAATGTTATATATATATATATATTCAATATTCAATTCTAAAATCAAAATCTATAAATATGTTGTTTAAAAATTGTAGAGAAAATTATCTTTTCTACTAAGGGGTGAAAGTAAGAATATAAGAATATGGTCCCCTAAAATGTACCATTCAGTGAATGAGAATGAAAAAATCCACATATACATAATTAGGAAAATATTTTTTCACAATGAAAGAAGATATATATTTTTGGGTTATTGATGGTAATGATAACAGTTTGGGATAACGGTTTTGGTCATTGATTTTATATGTCAATTCCTAAAGTTCAAAAAAATCCTACATCAATTGGGAGAAAGGTTATAGTGAATAAAGTAACACCATATATATACAATCTTTTAGTGGAAAAAAATATATATAACATTGTTATACTTATGGTATGGATTATAATAATGGTCATAGTATAACACACATGCCTGTATAAATCACTCGGGCATCCAATTGAAAAAGTGAGAATAAAAAAAACAAAAACTGATGAATTACGATAATCCTATCATGGGAAGGAAATATATGAAATGTGATGGAATTAATATTATCAGTATGATTATAAATAGTCTGATAAGTTATCCTTGTATAGTATGGGGAAATATAATTAGGATAATAGAAGATATATGAAGTCTGAATTATGAGTCCCACAAAATTGATGAAACTACATATTTTTTGGAATAAGTCGCGAGAACATGGATTTTAGTAAAAATTCCATGAAATAGAAATTAGAAAGATGTTATACAACAAAAGTAATATTATATTCGAGAAAAAAATCCATTTGTATGGTGGAGAAAACTCATAAGATGCCACAAGGAACAATAAATAAATAACTACACATTCCAAAGTATTTTGGGTTATTTTTCTTATTGTCCTTGAATGAAAAAGAAAGAGGTCTATAGAAGAAGATCATAAAAAATAAAAATTCATAAAATAGATTCCTTATTAATAAATATAAATCCATGATTGGCTGTTAAAAAACAATAACTGGAATTTTTCGGATGTTTGGTGTGGGTGGTAAAAATATGATGGACTTAATGTTAAGGACTGTAAAACAATCACACCATCACAAGAGTTAATCCAAAAAAATATAAAATTAAATGAAGCAGAAATATATTCCTTAATAAATTATATGTAGGGGAATATTCCACACCCATATAAAGTAAAATATTTTATAATACATATTATTACAAAGAAATCCATAAATTAAATCTTGATTAATCTTCTAAAAAATGGATGAAAATATACACTCATGTTTGAGAAGAAAATTTCATCCCTTAATCTAATAGTAAATATGAAAAAATGTTACAAATTACTAAAAAATTAATTTTTTTGTTTTTATATTGAACCATGTATATAGTTGATGGTGATGCTGGTTCTCAAAAAGATAACTAACAATAAGTTAGCCAAAAAAATTATATAGATAAGAAATCATTCAATCTTGTTATTATTTTTTCAATGGTATTTCAGTGAATATTTAATGAATACAAATGAATTTATTAGTGAAAAAGGAGAAAATCCCTTGAAGAGGAGTTTCTTGAGAAGCTACTAAGGTTTATAGTTCATACACAATTGAATTTTTCAAGGTCCATATGAGTCTATCATTAAAATATATGTGTTGAAATTTTACAAACATCAATTTTTTATCCTAAAATAGAATGGGAAAATAATTTTTATTATTGAACTTAAAATGGTAGGATATTGTGAGGTTATTGTTATTTATGAAATAAAAACCCTTTTTGTTATACTTTAATGTTTTTAATATGTGTTCTTAGTGGGGATGGAATTTATAATTAAAAATATTTGAAAACATATAACATCAACATGTGTCATCCAAACTAAATGAGATTAACTTCTTACAGAATTATTTTCAGAATTCATAAAAAGTATAAGTTTGTAATATTTTTAGTTTTTAAAATGGGGAACTATTTTATCAAACTAAAACTATTATGTTTTCTACAATGGGAATCTCTTGTGTTTAATTTAAGTTCAGTGAATGTTATAATATTTCTATATATTAAATGAAAACATCCTCTCTTATAAAATAATTAATTTTCATCAACAATGGAGATATAGGAAAATGAGAATGTTAAGTTGAAATAAGGAGAGATGAATTATATCGTATTTGTAGATTTCATGAACGTATTTACAAGGAATTTTTAATTTGTTTTGGGAAAAAATAAAATTGGTGTATTGAAAATCAATTATTGTGTCTGTTGTATTTCTTCTCCATTTACAAGGGATATTTTATGTCAATATATAAAAGAATAATGAGAATATACGAGAAGATCATGGATGTAATTTTCGTAGAACACATGTATTATGAATAAGAAATTGGGGAACCGAAGAATAAAATAGAAGTACCTAAGAGAATATAAAAATCAATGAAATTAAATTGCATCCATAAATCATATATATTAAATATACATGGTGTTACATAATTTTTAAGCACAAATATAATATAGAAATTGTATTTGATGAACACAAATGAAGTTGATGATGGATGTCTATCCCAGTAAATAATACCTAAACAGATCACAGAATTGTTTATCTAGTGTAAAGTTCAAATGAAGGTATTAATGATGTTATGTAACTAATACAATGTTTATAATAACTGAATAAGAAAAAGAAAATAGTAATTTTTAGGAAGAGAAGTTATAAAAATAGATTAATATCATGAAAATAATAATTTTCATAAAAAAAAATTGCAATAATAAATTAATACCATGGAGAAAAATTAATTATTGGAATAATTAATGGCATTGGGGTTGATAAGAAATTCATACATAGAAATTATACTACGTATTTTTATATGAGTTTTAACCAAAATACAATATATCTATAAATAATCATCTTGGCCATCTCAATCACACACATGTGGGATAAGGCTTAACCATATAGGAGATCCATGTAGGATAGCCAACCTGTTGATAGGAGGTAATGGGTATAGATCCATGTAGGGGTTCTCATGGAGTAAAAAACGGAGACATCGAGGAGCCCATGGGATTATAAAATTGTATGTAATGGAAAATTGGTTGTGTTGTGTGCACTTTGTTCCTGATGTGAAACCCCAATGCCGACATATGATGTATATGAAACATATTCAATTTTTTGTAGAGGCTATCTAACCAAAAAACAGATGTGGAACAACCACTGCATGTCTTCTATTCATTCTTAACATGAATTCAAGATAGAACATGAGCCACATGATATGCATAATATCAGTCATTTGATCAAACACATATTGTCTTAAACCTCCATAAATCTATATGAATCTATAAAGATACCATTAATATATGGTACCCTTACATGGGTTACCCTTTCACATGGTTAAACATACATGGGTATCAGAAACCATGCTTATACCATTACAGAATGGAGAAGCTACCTTTACACAGCATCTAAACAATTTTTCATCTAAAACCTTTGGTTACATATACAAAAATTAACATTATTCTAAATCCATCCTTATATATATTGGTAGAACTTTATATAGGAATGATCACAATATTTGATGTCCTCTTAACTCCATCCCTAGATAAACAACCATCTCCTATGATCAAACTAAGTGATCGATATAATCCAGATAGATTTGAGGCCATGAATTCTGGCCATTATTGAAATAATATGATAGGAATAAGAATAGTGATTAATTTATATTGGGGAGTTTACAAAATAAAATCCATGTGATGATTCTTGTAATATTTCCTCTTACATGTGAGTTTTAACTTCATATATTGAATCCTACAATGTGAAGATTCCATTATTTTCAAAGTTATATGATCAAAACAAGGTGGTGTTTAAAATATCATAAGATTTACAAATTACTATATTGATATAAGATGAAAATATTCAATCACAGATAATCATGAGGATCCTATAAATTGAATACAATTCAAAGTAGTGGTAGTGGTTCCTCATTAATAAATATAGAGGGACTCAGCCAATTTTATGAACTACAAAAACATTGAAGATATCAAATTTTTATTTACAAATAGAGCAAGGACTTGATACCTTACATATAGTCTAATATGAAGAAGAGCTTCTATGCTCACTATTTCATGGTGAAAATATCCATAAAACACTATTGAGTCTTCAATAATAGATCCTTATACATATAGTAGTACATAAATAAAGTTAAGGTATCTACAGGACAACATTGTTACACAAAGGAAATATTTGATATGTTCCATGTATAATAAGCCTTTATGAATTTGGTGATCATGATAAAACACTTGATTGTCATTAAGTAGTAGACCCCATGTTGGTTTTTAATATGTGGGAAATTTTGATTTTCCACAATGTAAGTTACAATAGAAAAAATATTATGCAATGATTCATAGTGGATAATTTTTTTCTATAATTGATATATCATCGAGAGAATATTTTAGAAACCAATGTTACACATCAAGAAGATTCTTATAACTTAATAAGGAGAAACGAAAAAGATATAGAGAGTGTAATTCCATAAATTTTCATTCATAGTACAATGTTTTCATTATTTATCCAACAAATTATTCCTTTTTTTAGAAGTCAGATGAATACATAGGAAACACATATAATTAAAATTGGAGAAGAACAATATCAATAATTATAGTTTATGAGGGATTAAAGTCAACAGATGTGAACTTTTTATAATGATACAATCCCAAACTATTATATAAAGGTAAAATAAGACAACTCTTTCTTTGTAACTAGTAAAATCCAAGATAACAATTTCATGTTCATACCCTTTCTCATGCATTCTTTAATTATATTAAGGTAGATTTGTTTTGAGGGGATAAAAAGTACCATACAATAAGTACATAGTCATCCATTGGGAGGTGTACCTCTTCAATATTTTTGGTGTTCTATACTGATAATTGTTTCTTAAGCATCATTTTTTATACTCACCAAATATAAGATTAAAATATAGAAAGATAAATCTAATCATTACAAAATTGATGAGGTAAGAACTGGGAAAAATTCTTTAATAGTTCACCACCATAGATTCCCTCCCCTATTCAGTTTTTTCACATCCTTTTTTGATATTTTTAATCTATTATCAAAGATACATGATTCAACTCTATTTGGTTATCTTTAAATACATTTTATTTTATTCTTATAAAAGGAATATAGAAGGAAATCATAGATAAATTACATCAATTGTCGATCAGAATATCAAATATTCAAATACTATATAGAATATAATGAAAAAAGAGTTAAAAAATAAGTTTTAAGTGTCCCTATAATGTAATGTAGATGTCTTCCCATTAAATGATTCCATAATTGACATTATTAGTTTTGATGAAAATCACTTGGTAATGAAAATGATTACCAAGTAAATAAAAAACATTTCCCAAAATTATTACATGAAACACATATTTTTCTTATGTATTTGAGTGCTCAAACAGGTAAGGGAACACAATTTTATCAATACAATTTCTCCGTTATTTTAGTAACTTCACATAGTATAAATCACATAAAGTCACATAGAGACAAAAATAAAAACATTATAAATAAAATATAAACGAAAAAAGTATTTATAGATGTTTAGGAACAACTAATAATAAAATAGTAACATAACCATAAGAATAGTAATTTGACCCTTATTAATACTAAATTGGCCAAATGAATAGTATAAAATGCCCATCAAATTATAAATACAAATTTGGCATCTTATAAGTGAAAATATGAAATAATTATATCACAATATAATTAAGTAAATATTTTAAAATCTATTAATTTATTGTTAGTATTTTTATAAATCATAAATATTTAATTAAAATTTTATGTATAATTTAATTATTTAAATGTAAATTAAATTTCATAAAATAAATTAATTAATAAATATTTATAGGTCTTATGATTGTCTTATAATATTATGATACATTATGTAAATTTTCGTTGTGTTACAAAATATGTTATAACATTAAATTATGTATTTTCCAAGAAAATGATGATTATAATTACAAATTAAATTAATCATATATATGAAATTTTTTTTATAAAAATTATTTTTTTTAATTCTATACATTGAAAAATAATTTGGTTGAATATTTGGTATTTTTCTGATATACATGATTATTTGGTGAATAGTTAAATATGATAAATAATGATAAAAGTTATAAACCTATATTTTTGAGTCATGATTGAGTCATGGATGATATAAGTTTCCATTATTTAAAAATAAAATTCACTAATTACTGTATTTAGTTAATGGAATCCTCACTATTTCATGTCAAGAGAGAAATTATAATCTAATGACTAAAATAATAAGAAAACACCCCTCATACCCTCTTCCCCTCACACATCACAAGCATTGAACCTTGCCTAAATTATACCTAATACTCTTCCTTATCCCCCCTTACATCCATGAGATTTGGGTCTCATTAAAAGGAAACGAATATGTGCCTTTAAGGGGATCTTAAGAGGATAATTCAAGAAGAAAATCCTCTCTCATTTTCTTTTAATTTCCTTTCAATTTAAATTTATTTTCTTATTCTATCCTCATCTACACTCATCAAAATGGAATGATATCTCCATTAACATATATATAATTAAATTATATCACATAAATGGAATATTTAACATTAAAAGCCTCCATCTCTATAATTTATCTTAAAAAACGAAATTTCCACCCATGATGTGTCAATATACCGAAATCATTGGTGATGCACATTCATTTTCCTTAAACACATTAAATTTTATTTATAAGACCATTTAGTGGTCTAAAACTGATTTTAATTTTAGTTTTATAACCCTTTCATGTTCTATAAATAACTTATACTCGTAATAATAAATGATAAAACAAAACTAGTTCGTTATGTTAAAACAACTGCCAAAATTCACAAAAAAAAAACTTCATTAACAATTATCAAATGAATCATCCAATTTGTATATAAAAAAATCCATTTAATATAATATATTCATTTAGAGAATCATTAATAACATGTAATAACAATTTTTATGTTCATCCTCATTTTACAGGAACTTCTATTCATGTACACAAGTGAATGGTTAATGAAAACCATGAAAACAAATGCTCTCAAAGGATGAAATTAAACTATATATATCATCCCAAGGCCCATAAATGGACTCAGTAAAACCATAATAAATTAAATTATTATATAAATGGTTATTTATTTATTAATAAATGAATATAATTTGATTGTCCATGATATTATTGTAAAGGAAGCATCTAGACTCAAGGTAAAGGGACTTCCCAAACCCAACACTCTTTCTTGGGGTTTTCCATATTTCATCTCATTTTCATTATGAATATAACATAAATATAATTTATTCATAATTATATAAACTTATATGTGATATACACGTTTTTTAATTGATATTATGTTAAACATAATTTTTTCCAAAAGAATATTCGTTTAAAAGTCACTCTTATAATGATTTTTTCTTCTTCAATCAATGATGATGAATCTTATATGATGTATGTTATTACATATTTTATTTGGGAGCCCTATTTGTTTTAATGTATTCCTTATAAAATTAATTCAAATCCTTTACATGGGTTATTTTATATTAAATAATAATAAATGTTCTTTGTGGTATGCAGGTTAATGTAAATGTAATTGTGTGACACGTGTGCTCGAAATTATATTATGATCCAATGCATTGGGTAATGTGATTTACCTCATGAGGAGTGTGAAATATTTGTGGAAATTATTATATATTTGTTCACAACTATGTTAGTTAGTTTACCCCTAAGAAATTATGTTTCATTTTTATGCATTTCCACATGCCTTTATCTAGTTCTTCCTCGCATTATAATGATGTTATGATTAAGCTCACCCCATGTAATAATGTTTCATGATATTATCTATCCTACAATCGGTCTATTTATTTCATATTTTTTACCTATATCCTTAGGTGAATACATGTACAAAGGATAACACATGGGACAAAAAAAGCTAGATAAGATGTAATGAAATATGTTTTTATGTTTTATGTTGTAAAATTTATGTATGGTCATAGTTTTAGAAATAAACATTAACTATGGATCCTTACTGTTTAGTGTTATTATTTTTTATCTATAAAATAATGTAATAGTAATTTATGAAAAATATGGGCTGCTATAGTTGGTATCATAAGAATGTTTAGAGAATTTGGGAATTAGAAATTATAGAGCCTAAGTGAATCAAATAGTATTAGACTAAGTATATGTAATCCGAAAAGATGATTTTCTAAACATAGGGACCGAACAACATATTCCATTAGAGCTAATTTTACAAAGGGATAGAGTATTGATGAATTGATGACTTATTTTATGTTCAACACTTTTCTATTTTAGAAAATGGTGGGAACTAGTAGAAAC
The DNA here is from genome assembly GCA_963277665.1 of Viscum album. Lineage (NCBI taxonomy): Eukaryota > Viridiplantae > Streptophyta > Magnoliopsida > Santalales > Viscaceae > Viscum > Viscum album. The sequence continues at coordinate 1,193,839,879 of OY728130.1, read as the reverse complement.
CAGGCCAACAACCCTAGCTAGAGATAATGCAACGACTTTATGAATGATATACCCAATGATTTTGGAGGTGGATTTATAAATTTCATGGTGATTCATACCTAGATATAACTAGTAAAAAATGGATGGGAAATATTCATGGGAACAACTGAAAAAGGACTGTGAAATGTTTCATGTGTGGGAGAGAAGTCCACAAATCTCATGAAGGTCAAAAAGACATGATGATGTTTGATAATGTACTGGAGGAAAGAAGAGAACAACCCATGCTTCAATGCTAAAATTGCATGGAGTAAAGGAACTATGCAATTCATCTCACTAAAACTCACATATTTGATGGTAATCAGTGCCATCTTCCACCAAAGCCCAAGGAGCAAGGAAAGGCTTATTCCACCACTACAATAGAAGTACCGAAAGAAAATAAAGTCATAGAAGGTTTAGAATGAGATATATTTTTAAATACCTTATATTCCAAGAGAAATTTAGTAAAATATTTCCATAAACAATAAGTATACCATAAAAGGAATAGAGTGGTGAATATATATCATATCACAATGAAGAAAAATCATAATCCCAAACAGTTACCTTTTATTCCCACTTAGTCCAAACATTCTATAACATTAATTATAAAAAAAATTTATTTATAATATTTTTAATAGAAAAAATTCCACCTATAACACTATTATATACTTTATTTATAATTTTTTATTTCAAATATTTTTGTTATATTTTTTAGTCATCATCAATGATATTTGTTTTGGTTCATTTTTTTTTGTTTCATAGTGGTTGTGTTAATTATTATTTAAATCCTCATAGTAAATTATTTTGATATAATTAATGATAATAGAATATATTTTCTATTAGTATTTATATGGCTATAGTTTCATTTTTTAATTATTATTTTTATTATTCAGGATGATGAAGCTGGTGACGATCTGATTTTGCTAATTTTCACGAATGAGGGAGATATATAAATCACGAGGTATAAATTTAACTAATTTTTTTTGAAAATAAGATAATTAACATAATATTTTCTAATGTAATTGATATTTAATTTTAATTTATTTCTTATTAAATATTGTGATTACTTTTTTCATATATGTGGTTAGAATGACCCAAACAAGAAAAACCTATAATCAATGGGTGAATAATTTAATAAATTGATTCTATTTTCAATACATATTACTAAAATAATAATAATTTCATAATTTTTTACACCCCAAGTCATTTTTTACAAGTTTTTAACATTAATTCTAATAACATTCATAATATTTAAAACACACACCACTATTTTTGAATGAAACACAATAAAATAATAAAATATTATTTAAAGATGACCATTTTAACATGTCCATTAAATTAGTGTGTATTAATAGGAAAAAAATTAATTATTAAATATATATAGTCTACATTTGTATATTTTTATATATTTATTAAAAATTAATGTAATTATCCTTGGGAATATAAAACAATATTTTTATAAAAAAATATATTTTTACTAAAATATCATCTTGTCATGTTTTGTGAAGATGATTTAAAATAAATTTTTACCATTTTTACAAAATATATTTTTATAAAATTAATATGTTTTTTAAAATACTAATATAACTATTATCATAATTTTATTTTTTTAGATTTTTATGGATGGTTTATTGTTTTGATAATAATTGAAAATACTAAATATTAATTAGAAATGGAATTTTTATTAAAATAATATATAATGTTAAATTATTTTTTAAAATTTTTTACCATAGAATTAGATCAATTTTCATTCGATAAATCTATTTTAGTTATTTGGAAGATGTTTTTATATTAAATTTTCATATAAAAACAATGTAAACATTTAATTGCTTTCTCTTTAAAATCCTGCTTTCTCATCACATCTCGGGGATTATTTTAAAATAAAATTTCATCTAATATATGAATGGAAATTTTAGAAATATGTTATATATTTTTAAGGAGAATAGGTTTTATTAACTAATAATTTTACAACACTTTTTAATAAAAAAATAAATATTAAATCAAATAGAAATTAATTATCATAGTTAATGTAAAAAATGGATTTAACGAGGGTTAAACTAAAATGAATGTTTAAACATGTCATATAAAAACATATAAATTAAATTTTAAGAATATATATAGATAATATAATGTTGAGGTATCGATAGTACTAAATTTTGGACACTTGTGTCATGTGAAAACCTAGGTATACCTTTTTTTTAAAAAAATTAATAGTATGCCACTCAACTAACTTATAAAAGGCCACCACTATCCAATATTCATCAAACCTTGGGACCATTTAGGTTCATGAAATTCAAAAAAAATTCAATCATCCCTAACCTCATTCTATAAGTCTTATTTTTGGATAGAATTCCAACCCTTAATGGCCTTTGGTGTAAACCTAATGAGGTAACCCATTTTAGAGGTAATGTTCTTGAACAAGTATTTTATTATATTTCAGCCTCCACCAAATTAGATACATTTTAAACCATAATGATAGAAGAAATTAAATATTTTGTTAATTACTTACAAACTTCTCCACTTCAATCAAATGGTATACGAAATAGTCATTCATGTGTATGTCAAACAACTACCTCACAAACTGATGTCTTTCATTTTTCCATTACCACCACTCATAGTTGCGTATGATGATGTATCTAATATATATATTTGATATTAAAAACAAAATTAAACCTATAGATTAAATATATCAATAATAATTTACTATATTATCTTTATGTAGTGGATATGAAAACTTTTCTTATGTGTACGTCGGGCTACCTTTTTGCGAAGCAATGTGATTCAATTTTCACAAATTCCTTACCCAGAGGGTGATAAAGAACAAATAAATGAAATTTTTTGATATAAATTAAATAAATATGATATGAATGAGATATTAATCATTATTAAAATGTAATATATCTTTATCTCTTATTACAGTAAAAAATGAAAACATTGATTGTGTACATGTAGATTTTTGCCTTCACGAAGATATGCAACCATCTTTTCAAAACAAAATCACATTGATGAATTATATAAGTATATTAAAAGAGAATAAATCATTTATATTATATTAATATGATTATATAAACAAAAAATATTACTTAAATCCATTAATAAATGATCATTGATAAATTTAAACACTGCTCATGCATACATATGACCTACTATCTCTATGATCATAACATACCTTATTTCATAAAACAATATTTCAGGATTTTTCATAAATGTATATTTGATTTATAAAAATGATAATTATTTTATCACTATTATTATGTAGATTATTAATCTATATAATATTATGAATAAAAGAAACCATCATGATGATGAATGAATGAGAAAATAAGGCAATTAACATCCGAAACAACGAAAATAAAAATATGATTATTAATGAAAAGGTGATAAAATGTTATAACCGGATATTATAAGATATTATAAAAATTAATATGGTTATGGAATATGATAAAAACATTTTAAAAAATATATTTTAGTTTAAATCATTTTCAATTAAATGTAAGGGTAAGGTAAGGGATTATGTATTATTTTCATTTATTGAGGCACATTTATTTATTATGAATAGAATTATTTAATATGGGGTATACACTGTCCATTCCACATGTAATATCAAGATTCATTTTCACTTTATGTTCTTTTATTTTCCATTTTTAATCATTACATACAAGTGGTTTGGGTCGAATATTTTTATGTTTTAAAATTTATGGTACAAAATCACTTTCTTTTGAGATTGTTTACATTCTATTGAAAAAATCACTATATTTTCATCATTTTCCTTTATAAATATTATTTCATGATTGAAATTATTATTTCACCAATATTATACCATTATTACAGATATTTTTAATCTAAATATTATTTTATTAATTGGGTAACTGTTTCTTAATATGTATGTTTTACTCAATATGGATATTTGATGATGAAAAAAATTGATTTGTGAATTAAATATATTATTATAAATATGAATAATTGTTTTTAAATAAATATATGGTTGGGACTTGGTTATAGATAACAACTATAAACATCAATAGGTATCACGTGTCAAAATGGTTGGGCATATTAAATAAGTTTTCATAGGTAACATTAAACCATCTTATGAAAGGTCATTAGTTGTATCATGTTCTTGTGACATGACATCCAATAATTGATAATTTACTTCATTAAAAATTAATTTATTATTATCCATGATATTTTCACATTGATATTATTTTTACATTTATTACATTCTAGTTTTATGGATTAAATGGAATGTGTTTCCAGTTATTTACCTTGCTTGTTTGGTTATACCTAATCTTATCATGATGGTCAAGATATCTAAACGATATGTTTGTTCAGTTATTTACCTAACCATTTTGACTATGCTTATAAATTCATTATAAATCCCAATGTACATAACCCTTATCATGCAATTTAGTTCACCATTATTTTATTTCTTTCCCTACGATATAAAGAAAAAAAATCCTAAAATGAGTTTTCATGTTTGTAGGTCATTTTATTTTTTATATATTGTGTTTTAATTTATATTACCAATTTAAATTGGGAATCAAGATTATATCTGTTTCTAAAAAAATAATAATTGATTAGTCCATTGGGAGATAACCCTTTTTATTTATACCCATTTATTAAATTATAAACTACCTCTATGTTACTAGAGTAGGGGTTGTTTTAATTGGCACTAAATGATGTTTAGTAGAAACCTTATTAACTAGATTAAGGGAAAAATAGATTACAGATAATAAACCTATAATACACTTCAATGATATTTATAAAATAACATAGATAATTTTTATTCATGAAGAGATAATGTATATATCTAATAAGAAATAAATCACTATCAGGATAGTAGAAGTAGACATGGTTTTGGAAGTGATGTACATAGGAGAAATAACTCAAAAAAGGTCTTGTTTTTATTAACATAATTTTCACCTGGTGCATGAAAATGGGCCTTACTATGCACTTTTATTGGTAATCCTAAAATATATTCTTTTAAGAGTTCACATTTTAATTAAAAACCATTAAGAAGGGTTTTGAAATAATGATATCACTAAAGAAACCAAATTCATGATTCTTAGATTAACATTTCATACATTTTTTTAAATTTATGCTAGCAACTATACTATATTTAAAATTATACATTAGGATTTTATTTTTAATAAATCAATTAAATAATCCATTATATAAAACATTTTAGAAATGTAATATTAAATAAATAATGGCATCCATACTCATGTCCAATGTAGAGACTTTCCCGATGAGGACGCCAATAAAAATGGTATTAGAACTGACTATATTATGGCTATATTATAGATGTTTAATCTGGTTATGAAAATAAACCTTTAAAAGATGGAGGAACATATTCTCTAATGTGATCGACATATGTTATATCACATTATCTGAAAGAACCCCCATCGTTTGGTGGGAATACTAATCTAATTGTTGTTGAGTAATGGATTACGTCCCATGAGAAGATATTTATTATGTTGAAAAGTGGTGGAAATGGAAAGGATACACTTGATGTTTATCATATAAAAGGTGATGTTGATCAATGGTGGTTATTGATCCAGAATTATTTAGAGGAAGTGGAAATAAAACTCCATTAATGTAAATTATTATTGAACAATTCTATAAAAAATATTTCCCTCATGATCAAAAAATTGAGATTACAATAACATTATTTAGCATAAACGAAAAGGAAAAATATTTTATTAATGAGTATAAAGTTACATTTACAAGGTTATATATGTATGGAACATATTACATTTCTCACATTGAGTAAATTATTGAATATTTATTAAGGGAATAAGACTTGTCTTGGAAGGGCCCTGGTCTCGAAAAGTTTTCTTCAGACAGCAAAATAGTTTTAAGTAATATTGATATAAGAAAATAATTCTCCATATATTATTGATTAGAATGGATAATAGAGAATAATAGGATTTCAAATCATAAAATTGAAAAATGGGAGAAATGAAATAATGATTTTACCACATGTGAGCATCATGGTAGGAAGAACCCCAATACTCGAATGAAGGAAATCAGAGTTTTCCACAACTATATAGAGAAAGTCCACCCTGATCAATATTTAAAGAGAAATAAAATATTGAAAATTCTCAAATAATCCGTTATAAGAATATGGGTCACTACACATATGAATTCCAATGACATCAAAGGATTATACATCATAATATGACATGGGATCAATGTCATGATTATTCTATTGATGCATCCTAATTATAATTATTAATGTTCTTATGTATTTGGATACAATAAATATGTTTTAAAAGTATTTTATTGATTATATTTTTTTATAAGAATCATTATAATTATAAGGATTGTACTGTAGTACAATTTAGTTATTGTTTTGAATGCATGTGTTGAATGGTATGAAGTAAATTAATTTAGTAGAAAGTTGTTTTTTTGGAAAACAATTATCAAGGGAACACAACCCACAAAATGTTATTTATGTTTAGATAATAATGGTAATTTGATGTTAATGGGGATTTATTGGTGAGTATGAAATTGGTCAATTATTTAATGGTTTGTGTTATTTTCATTAGGTTTTACTCCACGTTTGAATCTATAAAATATATTCGATAACTTGAGATTTTATTTTTCGTAGCATGCATGTTTTCATTATGTTTTTGGATGATTATGTTATTTACATATTTTTAATGTGTCAGTAATGGAAATGATATATTTTATACGGAATGTAATTTTGATTTAGTGACCTTAATTATAAATTTTTTTCAAAACATTTTAGAGGATCCCTATAGAGAACTACTTGGGGAATGGATTAAGTTGAATGTTGGGTGGTATTGGATAAATTTTTCTTACCCTTTTTTATTATTAAATACCTAGTGAATATATTGTTTCTATTTCTGGATATTATGATTGATGGGAAGTTAGTTTTTGTATATCATTCATAAAAATGTATTTTTGGATATTAATATCATAGAGTCTGAGAGGAAGTAGAAATTGATCAAAGTATAACTGATTGATGAAATCGTTCTTGTAAAATAAAAATATATCATATATGTAATTATCCTTATATACATTGAGATTGAAATAATTACTCAACTCCTGGAAAATGATATTGAATCAATTTTTCCTATTATAATCATATATTATGATATCAAGGAAATTTTTTAGACCAATTTGGTTTATTCCATTGTTATCATCAACATACTCCTAACAATGTTCTATACCATTATCCATCGGTGTCTGGGCATTAATATTCTCTTCCATGTCTTTTTTTCATTTCCCACTTATGTTATCATACATATATACATAGGTAAGTGATTATTCCAGATAATTATTGCACATCCATTTTTATATATTTAAGAAAATATTTATTAACCCTTTTACAATGGGGGTTTCTAATTTTTTTTTTAAAATATCAAAAAATTTAAAAATAGGTTGAAATCTATATGGACAAATAAATTTATTAATGGTTGGTATAATGTACCACCCAATGTATCTATAGTATATATAATTTAGGACAAATTAAATTTCATAAATAACTTGTGATACATGGATCACCATGTCTAAAAAAACATGATAATATATTAATTTTTACATTAGCATATTATCTTGGACATTAAATATGACAGTATGAATAGGAATAAAAAAATTATGAAAAATATATTTTTTTGATATTAAATTTTTTATCCATTTATAATAAATAAAAATATAAATCATTTAGAAAAAATATAATTTTTTCTGAAAATAAAATGTTTTCTAAAAGATAGTATTTCCAGTCATTCCCCACATGATATGAAATTAAATTTGACCGCATATAATAAAATCTAATTAAAAATATATCTTCAATTTTAAAATCATGATATCAAAATTAAAATATGGCTCATTTTATATATTTTAATCAATTTTTCTTTTATGGATGAATAGTTAAACATATTGATTTTTAATTAGAATTGCTTTTGGTAGATAATTTATAATGATAGTTCATAATTTTTATAGGTTTTATGGTATAATTATTTAAATAGAATATCAATTAATAAAATTAACATCTTTTGAATAATTTTCATAGTAAAATTTTATATGGAAACATTAAATACCATGTATCATTTTCTCCTTAAAAACCTTTTTTGGTCATACATGAAATATTAATTTTAAATTAATATTTTCTACTTTTGTGAATGGTAATTTGAAAAATGGATTTGATATTTTGAATCAGAATAATTTATATTTTATAATAGGGTCCAATTATGTTTTTAGAAAAACATATTGATAGAATTGTAAATAATAATTATAGTGGTTACTGAAAAACATGATTTACCGAGTTGTTATAATAAAACAATATCGGTTCAAATGAAATAAAAAATTTATAGAATCTATTTGATGAAAATATGTAGAACCTATCATGTATATGTCCAAAAAATATTCCATTTTGGAAAATGTATTATTTGAAAAACATGGGAATAACTTTCTCTATCCAAACATTATAAGTATGACACTCACCTAACTTATAATAGGACTCCCAAAATCCTCTCTTATTCACAACATGAAAACTTTGTATATCAGTAAATAAAATCATATATGACATTCTAAATTCCATAAAATAATTCCAGATGCCTTACTTTTTGATGAAATCATTCTTAGGAAGGATTTTTGGTACAACCCTAATGAGGTTACACAAAAATAGGTAATGTTCACAAATGAGTGTTTTTAATTTTGTATCTTCCTTCACATATAAAGACTCTAATTTGACCATGATAATATAATAAAATCAGTATATTAAAAATAATAAGATGATTTTATGTCATGGAAATGACCTAAACGCATTTTTATTTCCATCATATGATTTAAAAATCATCACTCATGTGTTGGGAGGACTACCACCTCACGAACAATTATCATTAATTTTTTAACTACCACATACCACTATTGGTTATTATGAACGATATAATGTATATATATATGATATTTAAAATATAATTATACATATTTTTTTATTTATATAATATATAAATTTTCAACCTTCCATTTCATAGTGATAATGTTTCTCATGTTTACAATAGACCCCTACCTCATGAAGAGATTCAATTCATCTTTCACAAAGGATTTACATGGAAGGTGTTAAAGATATATTTAATGAATACATGTTATATAATTGAAAAATTATTACATAATCGAAATATTCATCATTATTAAATGACTATATTCATTTTTATTTTGTACACTAAAAAATAAAAACATTGATCGAGTATGTGTAGACCACATCCTTCAAGAATTTATGTGGCTCTATTTTCATAATCACACCACATAGATGATATCTATATATAATTAATATGTTATATATTTTTCTATTACAATTAGTAAATTATAAAATACTTGGTACATCTTTTTCTATAATGATCATTGAAACATAGAAACTCTGCTCTGTAATACTTTTGACCTACCTTCTCCATGATCATAAGATACTTAATTTATAAAAAAAATCATGATTGATAAAAAAAATTATAAGTGAATTATAATTATTATAATTATTTCTTATTTTTTAGTCGTGTGTTGATGAAAATTTAAAAAATAAACTAGAATAAGAACATTGACGACAATGAACAGATGAGAAAAAAACCAATAAATACTAGAATGAAAGAAAATAATGAATTATTATTAATGAATTGGTGATAATATGTCATAAAAAGAAAAAAATATCCTATTTTTAATGATAATTTTTTATACATTAATATAATTTTAAAAAAACTATTTAGTATTTTGTAGAATGATTTACCAAAATGAAATATGAAGTAAGGGATTCTATCTCAATTTCTATTCATTTAGTGAATTTATATGTATGAACCAATTTATTTTTATTGTGTAAATAATGACCATTTCACATGTAAGATAAATATGTATTCAAAAATCATGGAATTGTATGTTTCACTTTGAATCATTTCATCTAAGTGCACTTGAATAGAAAATTACCTAGTTTAAAAAGGTTTTTTATAATTTCACTTACATTTTCGAGTGATAATATTCTATGAAACAATCACATTATTTCCATAATATGTTCATTTCATGTTATATTTATTATATATATATATATATATATATATATTATTTCATCATGGATATGTTTATTTATTGAATAGTACTGCATTTTTACATATAATTTTTACTTTTAATGTTTTTTGACTAATTGAGGATATATTGAAAAATCTATATCATTTACTCAACACAGATATTTTATGATCATAAAAATTGATTCATGAATTAATTATATTATTCAATATATGAGGAAAAATTCAGAAATGCAGATATGGGAAGGGTATGGTTGTAGATTTATTGTCTTTGCATCTATAGGTCTCATGATATAAAATAGTTTTCCAAATTAAATAGGTTTTTACATGTACGTGTAAACCATATTTTGAAACATCTAGATGGTAGATGTATCATGTACCCGTGAAATGAAATAATATAATTTATAATTTAAAACATTAAGAATTTTGTTATTATTATCCATTATAATTTCACAATGATATTATCTCTCGTTGCATCTCATTCTCACTATATAAATTTAATGGAATTTTTTTCATTTATTTAACATTTATTATTGATTATGTATTATAATATCATGATAATAATGTTATTTAAGTAGATATTTTGTTCATTTATTCACCATTCCATTTTTATTATGTTTAGTTATTCATTATTTTTTCTATTATTCTTATCCCTTATTGAGCATTTAAGATCACCCTTATTTGGATTGCTTTCAACATGATATGAAGAAAAATTTATAGAATGAGTTTTAATGATTTTAGTTCATTGTATTTTTATATATTATATTTTATATTTAATTCCCAATTTAAAATGGATATCATACAACCATCTAGTTTCAAAAAAGTACTAAATTAATTGGTCCATTGGGATTTGACCATTTTTATCATTCATAATATAAGAACGGAGACACCAGCTCTGTGTTATGGGTTTCCTGGTCATTATATAAATTTTATTTTTTAATTTCGTGAATATAGTTGTTTTATAGTTTTATTAATATGAAATAACTAGATTGAAATAGTAAATACAACACTTTTGTAGAGGTGATAGTCCGTACATATGCAAAGGTTAAAGGTTCATTTTCAATAGATCTAGAGGATCATTGGAAATGATTTATTTTATTATAGTATTCCAGATGACACTAATAAGAAATTAATCATTAAAATATACTATTATAACCATGAATTCATGGTGGTAACAAAAAATCAATACCACTATTCATGGAGGTGGTTGTTTTCAAATATGCATGACGACAAGTGGATTTTTTCAATTTATTTTAATGTGGGTTGAGAAGGGATATTACATTTTTATAATAATAATTCTTCATATTAGTAAAAACTTTTTATCATACATTAATAGATATAATATTTGTTAGGTGGTCTATGATTAATGAAAATTATATTGATTGGTTGAGAACATTACTACTCCCTTGGGATGATCACCATTGGGTAACTATTTAAGCCCCCTTTTAATGGTTGTTTATAAAGACTACAGATTATAGTACGTGTGAATATTATTGAAAATAAACTAGGGTATATTAATATATAATATATTTTAATGTAATGAGTGTAGAAATGGGGTGAATTTGAGCTCCTTTTTTATCACAAGAGAATTACATTTTTGTAAATATAACATCTAAAATAATGAAATAACCTATTTTTTGCAAGTAAAGTGAATCCATAGTGGTCAATAAACGATTTGATTTATAATAAAATTATTAATTTTCAAAAAAATATTATCCATTTGTATATTATTTTTCCTTATATTGTTTCATTATTACCATGTATTGTTTACAAAATGAAAATTGTTTTCCTAGAAGTAATATTATGTGAATGATTAAAAATAAATTTAGAAATATTATATAATTTGGAAATAAATATATTGTTTATGGAATCATTTTTATAAAATACAATCTCTTTGTGTAATAAAAATTAACTGTAATATTATCTCATGTAATACAAAAAAAAACTGAGTTTTATAAAAAGGTTATTATTACTCATTAAAAATGTGTTTTTGATAAAATTAAAATGTTTTCGATTCTAAAAAATTAATTTTTTTATAGTTAAACACTATATATATATATATTATGAAAATAATTACATGTAACTAATTTTGTTAAGAGAAAAAATTATTATAGGAGAAGAAATAAAAATAGTTTTTAGTGGAAAATATTTACTCAAATGTCATGTTTTAAACATTGAATTTCTAAAATCTACATATAAATTTTAAATGAATAATTTAAATTTATAAATAATTTTATATACATGGAAATTTTTTTATAAAAATTTTAGTTTTTATGACTTCTAATATAGTTATAAATGGTACACTTCTAGTGAAAACATTATTTTTCACGATTTAACAAATAATAAACAATTTCAGGGAGAAAACTAAGATAATATTGTTATGATGAATATAAAAATTATAAAAATTATATAAATTTAAAATTATAAATTTTATAATTTTATTATTTAACTGAAATTTGATAAAAAAAATATTTTTATAGGAATATGGACTTCTTAAAAATTATAGTTTATCAATATTACCTCATTAACGTTTATAATTATTAAAATTATAATATATTGATTCATATAATAAATATTAGATATATTTATGATGATCATTTAAATGTTTTAAATTTAATTTAATATTACTGTTAATAGTTTTTCCAGAATGACATATCCATTTAAATATTAAATCATATTAATTATATATCCTATAAATGTTATCATTTATTACTTGTTAATGTAGGTTTTATTTCTAGTGATTTTATTATTTTTATTCTTTTTTTCACAATTACAATAAACTATTTAATTATTCATTTAAGTTTCCTATTTCTTATAATATTAGAAATTTATCATTGTATTATTTTATATGGGAATATGTTAAAATAATCATGGGAATATATCCCTTATCTTCATTATGTATTTTATTTATATTCCATGTCTGCCATCATGAATCTATCGAGAATAAGATATATTTTTATGAATTATTATTGACTTTCTTCAACTGTTACAACCATGTGTGGGTAAGGAAAAACATTAATTGGAAAAATGGGATTCACACTCAGTTGTTTTGGGTTTGTTTTATTATTTAAATATACATTGACATAGTGAATCATGGGTGATTTATTTTATTGTACATTTAATTTTCATGACTAAGAGTTGTGTTTATTTTCATGTTTTACATTTTTAACCACAAATAATTATTTTCATTCCCCATATTTCATTGATATAAAATCTAGAAATATTAATAAATGACAACGACATTAGGGCAATGAGTATTTATATGGTGATGCCTGAGAGAAACCATTGTTACCCAGTTTTTTATTCCTTGTAATAAAATATTATTTAGGATGACATTTCAATATTTTTATTGTTTTTATGAACCCATGGAACTAAATTTTTTATACTATTTTACATGGAAACTCTTTTTCCCATTACAAAACATTATTTTATTATATCATTTTTCAATTTTATTAATTTCATAACGTAGGATAAGAATAATTTAGTGAGAATATATCTATAATGGATAAAAATATCTACAACTGTGTGAATAAATTGGATGATCTAACCTCTCTATTCGGAGACATAGTCTAAGACCAAAATTATGATATTGAACACTTACCCTTCTCATTAGTGTCTTAAGAAGAATAAATCTAATGGATTTAAAATTATAAACAATTAAAGATGTATAAAAATAAATGGGGAGATAAATACTAGTTAAAAATTTACCACACCCAACAATAACAAATTATTCTCTACCGTTATGTAATACAATTACATTAAACTAAGGAGCCACTTCAAACCAAATTCTATGAGAATAAGATGGATATGATTATTTATAGTAAATGATATTTTAAATGAAAAAAATAGTATTGGATTACCTAGACAAAAAAATGAGGATAACAATATAATAATTTATTTCCAATTGTAGGGACCCTAAATAAAATAACATAGATCCATTTTTAAAATTATTACATTGGAATTACATATAAGGAATCACATACAAGTGGAACAAATAGTTTAGTAGTCCTCCTAAACTAGATACACTAATGAAATTCAAATTACATTTTAAAACATAAAATACACAATGAATTTTCATTAATAATTACATTATTTACTTAAATAATATTTATATATCAATTAAAAAAATACTTCCTCATATCCAAAGGAAAATAAAAATATGAAATCCCTGTTCCAATACATCTCTATAAATTGTTAATTTCATGGCCAAAACACAATCTAGTTTTTCTCTTGAGACCTACTGATGCATTGATGGTCTATAGTGTGTACCACCAATTAATTACGATGTCCAACGAATTAATCATATAAAAGGATTGAATTATAATGAAAATAATTATTCATAATAAAAAAAACTAAAATACAAAATGATAATAATAACCTCAATCAATTATAAAAACAATTAACCATCAAGAGTAAATTGGTGAATAGTAATAAAATTATATATCCACAGTAAACCTGATCTTAATCCATCCCATGAAAGAATAATGTTGATTTGAAGATAACATATCAACATTGGAAAACAGGTTCAATAAAGTTTTTATGTAATAGGTTAATAGAAATTCTAAGAAAAGATCCATAAAAATATTTTTAAGAAAAATAGAATTTTCATTTTGAAAATAACCTCTTGATACATAATACTAAGAAAAAAATATTGAAAATAAATATCATGGAAAATAAATTTTTCTAACTTTTAAAATAATAATTGAAACATTGATTGGACATGATACTGAAAATTTAATTTAAATTCATACAAATTAAAACAATTATTCCCTTTAAATTTTTTCTAAAATCTAAATTAGCACAGTTTATAAATAAAATGAGGATTCCCTTTAAAAAATATAATAATATGAAAATAAGAATAAATTTTCTTCATAATTAATATTAAAAAAATATTTAAATCATTTTTTCAATCATTTTTATAAAACATGGGTTTTAATGAAAAAAGTTATCAGACTAATGAGAGAAATAAATTCTGATTTGATTAAATGAATTTTATTAATAATTTTATATGATAATAAGTAGAAAATTAAACTATTACATGATAAAGTTCCTGAATAAAAATATATAAAAAAATATTTATTTAAAAATAAAAATATAAAATAATTACCTTAAGGGATACATAAGAAAACAATCATGAACAATACTGATATTAGAAATAAACCCAAACCACATTATTAACTGTTGAATCATAAATTCTATGATATAAATAACATTAAAAGAAAAATAATATTCCAAAAAATGAATTATTTCAATATTTTGAATAAAAAATACATATTATATATATGAGATCAAATACATTGGTGGTGAATGTGGAACATGTCTTAGAAAAGTAAAATCTTGATGTGGAACCCTTAATTCGTGTTAAATCATGAAAACATTCATTATCTTCTTTAATAATAAACTTATGTTAATTATTTAATTTATCAAGAATAAATTAATTATTATTTTTATTATTTTGACATATTAACATATTATTTGATATTACTTAATAAATTTTGTTTACATCAGATTTTTTGATGATATTTATATTATATGTAGAAATTGGTTTTGGAAGGTTGAGTAGGGTCAAATTGATAATTATTCAAACAAATAAAAAAATATTAATCATGATATAATTTTCATATGTATATATAAATTATAATTTTAAAACCAAGGATGAATTATTATCATTAAAAATGAACTATGTTACAATCATGTAGATGGTAGGTCATACATACACATGAGTAACGATTCAATTTTTCAATGATCATGATAGAGAGTTTGTAAGTAATATTTTACCATTATAGAGTGATCAAAATATAATATATAAATTATTAATTCATTAAATTAAATTATATATTGATATCCCCTAGGTCATTGTTAGTTTAAGGTCATAGCCTTAAACATTACTTAATCTTGAGTTATTTCAAGAATACACATGCAATCCATTTTTTTCATTTTCTAAAAATCCGGTTTGTGGGTTACAGATAACTGTATAGACGATAATCCTACCTCATAAATGGTGGTTGTGGAACCCGCTTACCAGATTACAAATCACAACATCGGCTGAATTCAAAATTCAAATTATCAAAAAAATTCAATCTCAAGGCAGCTGCTCCAAATTGACGCATAGCAGCCCCATTGTTGCTTCAACCACATCGCCTATGTGCCCTTCCACTAGAGACAATTCGACGACTGCAAAAAACCAATTCAAAACACTCAACCAGAAACAAAATGTTGAACACTTAATATTCATCCATGAGACAAATCCCAACCAGCACCGCAAAATCATCCAAGAAAAAGGACATTATAATCAAAAATTCATCCCTGAAATATGCAGATTCACCCAACACTGACATCATGTTCTTCCAATAGATCATGAATAGAACAAAACTAGGAAAACCGAAAGCAGATCCAATAAAAGAGAAAGACAGTCACAAGGAATCAAAAGAGATCCCAATACCCAGATCTCGTCACCGCTGTCCTTCTAAAGCTCAGAAACGACTGCAAAACACCAACTGAACTCATCGGAAGCGAGGTGGAGACCAAGAGAGGTTGGATCCAGAACATCGTATGACAAACTGACCGCTCTGCCATGAAACCAAAACCAATTCGGGCGAGAAGGCAGGCATGGTGAACAACCGATTCCGCGATGCCACATAAGATGAGGAACCGCCAGACCTCAATGAATACGGAGTTTGCCGCTGCGGAAACCCTAGAAGATGGAGGCAGTGACAAGGGAAGCCCCCCGAGCGAGTTGAGTGCCTTATGGGCCCATTGATACTCAAAAATTTTCATTTAAGAATACACATAGAGTATTTTTTCAGGTTTATAATTTCATAGAATTGCGTCATAAATCATGCAATACATTCCATATTTAAACTAGGTTGTTATATATAAGAAAATATTCACTTTTCCCATCAAAGGAAAAATATTTAAAATAAAATCTGGATTCTTTCTTGGCACTTCTTCAACAGTATCATCACATCATGTACCCTTCCCTTGACCTATGAAAAACATTACAAAAACATGAGATGAGCATAAAAGATCAGTAAGTGATATAAAAATACATAAAGAAAACCTTAGTCTATGTATACAAAAGAATAATTGAAAACATACTTTACTCATAAAAATAAGCAATTTGACACACATCATGAACTCATAAGTTTTATGAATAACTCATTGATATCATAATACATAAAGGTAACTTAAGACATTCATAACATTCTTACAAAGGGAGTAACCCTCATGGTTACGTTTGGAATACCCATCACATTACATTCCCTAAATATCTTCAGAGAAACCTTAGCGTTTAACTCCTTCGCATTACCCAATGCATTGGAGAGATATCATGGGCTCACCAGCCCTTATTTTATCATAGAACCCCTGGTCTTCATAAACAATTCCCAAGAACCATAACATAATCGTATCAAACAAAACATGCATAAAGGATACATAACATTTTGATATTTCAATCACAAGATATCAAAAACACCTTGATATAATCAAAACATTATCAAAACAATTTTTAATACCAAAATAAAAGAAATGTAAAACATGGTATTGTTTAAAAAAAATTATGCCTTGTAGAGGAAGTCAGAACTCAAATAAAGGTCATGGTGGCGGAGAAGTCGTTGCAACCGCATACGTAAGACAAAAATAGTCCCTTTTGTCTTTTAGTAAAATTATTCATATAAAAAAGATTCATTTTGAATAAAAGTCAAAGTAAAAGGGGTTTATACACCATATAAAAGAATGTTGTGTATAAAACAAAATATTCCTAAATAAAAGAAGATTGAGACGAAGTCCCTAACCTTGTGTCTGACTTGACTCGATCGTTCTTTAATCTCCTAAATAATAAACTATAGTTAAAAATAAACTTCTTATAATTACAAGTTGTTCATGTGATAAAATATCCATTATATAAAGAATTATATTCATGATGTAGATATCATATATATCATATATATCCACTATATACATGCATTTATAATATTACATAACATTTAGAGGTAAGAAATGAAATGCACCGTTCATGGAGACGGTAAGCCATACGTATGCATAAATGATACTTTCAAATATTTTTTGTATTTAATGGAATGAAATAATAATTATATAAAAATATATTATAATTACATTATAATATCATATATAATATCATTATAATTATCCTTTATAAGTCAAACATATGGAATTAACGATTCAAATAACATTGAGGGGGCAGTAGTCTGCACTTCCTAAAATGAAATTATCTCGTTTACCCATAATGGAAACCATAAAGGAATTCCATAAATAAAAAATACAGAATCATAAGGAAAACAGAAAAATAACATATATCATATATAAATATATTTACATATTAATGTCCACCACGAAAGGTGTTAAAAAAATATTGAACAATCATCGTTTCGTGAGGCTGTAATTCGCCACTCACAGAAACAGTATGTTCATTAACCATTAGACGGAGGTGTGTGTAAGTGTAAATAAAATCCTTCTCAAAAAAACATCCTAGTATATTGTATATTATTGTGTTGTTACTAAAGAGAGGAATAAAAAGGTTTTATGGGGTTGGAGAAGCAAAATAAAACAAAAGAAATAAGAGAAGACATTACCTTTAAATCGGGTAACTCCCCTTGGTTTTAACCAAAAGGGTTTATTGAAGAGATTTCGTCCTAAGGTTAGGCTTATAGGATGAAGAGAGGGATGTGGAGAGATAAAATAAGTAGATTTTGGCTGAGGCAATGGCTTGAGAGGTGTGGGTAAGGGGGTAGATGTGGGGGCCATTTTATAAGAGGGAGGAGGGGCACTCTTGGAATGCCTTGAATTGTTACTTTATTATAAAATGAGTTTCGGAATTTAAAGGTCCCACAATAATATATTTCTAGGATAAGGTGATAAGGGTTAGAAATACCCCCATACAATAGTTTTTTTTGAAATTTTATGTTTTAATGTTTACATTATCATTTTATTTTATTTAAATCATTCATTAATGATGTAATCATTGAATCATCATGGTGTTATAAATAAATTTATTTGTTTAATGTCTAAAAATTATAAAAAAATACCATGATTTATGAAATATTTTTATCTCTAGAATGACTTTTTATATTCTAAGTGATCATTTATTAAGAAAAAATTAAAATTATTTTACATAGGTGTTACATACTTTTGTTATATTTTCTGTTCTTTAAATATAAAATGATAAAATATCACTATCCCAAAAAAGTGATTCCATGGGGTCCCTATGTTGGAACAAGGCATCCCATGGTTGGCCATGACACAACCAGTAACATTAGGACATATGTTGGGGTCATTTTATATTATTATGATCTTATTTTATTACCCTTAACTACCAGATTACTAATTAATCACGATAATTAAAGATAATTACCGTCGTTAATATTCATAATGTCCAAAAACAAAAGAGTCTTAATTACATAATTTGGAACATATGATTCCAAATATGGAATCCATTTTATCAAATTCCAAACACATAAATTGCAGTAATTAATTTAATAATAATTCCCATTGTCAAAACAAACTGTAGGTTTTTTAGAAACAATATCTATCAAAAGTTTGACACTTGTTTATGCCCAATTCCAAAGTGAAATTAATTACAATGACAAAAATTGGATTAAATAGAAGAAATATATTCTAATTAAACATTAAGACCAATTAAAATGAATATTTATCTAAATAATTAAATTAGATGAAAAAGTAGTTTTGAAGTAAAATGCAGTATTTTTCTCTATTCATTAAAAACGAACATTGTCAGAAAAATACCAAAAGTTTATCCAAAGTAAATTTCAATGTCCCAATACTAAAGAATAAGATTATTTTGAAAAATAGATCTTATAAAATTGTCAATGGTTAGATGTAAAAATGGTTTCCCATCAAAAGGAAGCAAACCAATCTTTTAAAAATATTAATGTATTCAATGCTTGAGATTAGATTTATTTTCATTCTATGCCTCTAAAACACTATCTAATTCATAAATAGACATAGATATGAAAATCCTTAATTCTTTACTTAATTGGGATGTAACATCCATCCCCACTTTTGAAAATTTTGTCACCACAATTTATTTACTTGTCGAATATGTGGGGGTATTTATCCCTCATTGCATTTTCAGATTCTCATGTTGCCTCTTCAATCATGTGGATTTTCCACAAAACCTTTACTTGATGAATCACTTTATTCCACAATACTTGCTCCCGATGGTCAAGAATCTGGACCAGTTGTTCCTCATAAGATAGGTTCTCTTCCACATGAACTACCTCTGGACTCAAAACATGAGATGGATCTGGCATGTACTTCCTTAACATTGAAACATGAAAATCATTGTGTACCTAAGATAAACTCGGAGGTAAAGCCACACGGTATGCAACTGATCCAACTCTCTCAAGAATTGCATATGGTCCAATGAACCTTGGACTCCGCTTTCCATTCTTACCAAATCACATCACACATTTTCATGGTGAATCTTTGAGGAAGACATGATCACCTACCTCAAAAGAGAGATCCTTCCTCCTGTTTTCCACATCAATTTGTTTCCTTCTCTGAGCTGTTCTTATGTGTTTCTGTATCATTTGAACATTTTCTACCTACTCTTCTACAAATTCTGGTCCCATAAACTTCCCTTCACCCACTTCATCCCAATAAGCTGGATTTCAACACCGCTTCCCATATAATGCCTCAAATGGTTTTATCTGTATACGGGAATGAAAACATTTATTATAAGAGAACTCAACCAATGAAATATGTAGGTCTCAACTTCCCTGATAATCCATCATACAAGCACGTAGCATATCCTACAAATTCTGAATTGTTTGTTCTACCTTCCCATCTGATTGAGGATGAAAAGCTGTACTAAAATTTAATTCAGTACCCAATGACCTCTGAAGGCTTTTCCAAAAGATATAATTAAACCTTGCATCACGATCAGATTCAATGGAGAGCACAACTCCATGTAACCTGACTATCTATTTAAGATACAGACGAGAAACTTGATCTAGATAAATAGTATCTCGTATAGCAGGTAAATGAGATGATTTACTCAAGGGATCAATAATAACCCATATTTCGTTATTACCTCAAGGTGTCTTCGATAATCCCACAATGAAGTCCATGTATATATTCTCCCATTTCCACTCTAGCACTGGTAAAGGCTAAAGCATCCCATTTGGTAACAACCTCTCTACTTTATCCTATTGACAAGTCAGACACTTGACAGTAAAATCAGCAATATCTCTTTTCATTCCATCCCACCAATAATACTCCTGAAGATCTCTATACATCTTAGTACTACCAGGATGAACTGTAAATGGAGATCTATGAGCTTCACATAACAACTGTCTCTTCAACTATGAATCACAAGGCACACACAATCTCTTCCCAAATTTCAAAACACAATCATTATCAATGTTGAATTCAGGTAACATACCTTTCTGAACCAGCTCTACCTTTTTTTTAAACTCATTATCTTGCTTCTGAGCTTGCTTAATTTTGTCTTTTATAGAATATTTCACTGATACTTGAAACAAAATAGAAGAACATCCTATTCCAATTACTTCTATGCCATAGTTAATCAAATCCTTAACCAAAGGATCGTGTTCCATATGTTACATGGTTAATGAAGCATTACTTTTTCGACTCAAAGCATCATCCACATAATTTAATTTTACCAGATGGTAATGAATTGTACAATCATAATCTTTGAATAATTCTAGCCATCTCCACTGTCTCATGTTTAATTATTTCTTAGTGAATATATAATTTAAACTTTTGTGATCGTTATATATTTCACACTTTACTCCATACAAATGATGCCTCTAAATTTTTAATGTGAGAACAACAACAGTTAATTCCAAATCATGTGTAGGGTAATTTATCTCATGTGTTTTAAACTGAAGTTAATCATAATAAATTACCTAATCATTCTTTATTAGGACTCTTCCAAGTCCTTTTAATGAAGCATAACTATAGATAACAAACTCCCCATTCCTAGAAGGTAGTGCCAAAACTAGAGCATTCACCAATCTTCTTTTCAATTCTTAAAAACAATCATCAAATTCTTTTGTCCAAATGAATGTAACACCTTTTTGATATAACATAATCATTGGACTAGATAACCATGAAATTTATTTAACAAACCTTCAGTAATAGCCTTCCAAACCAAGAAAACTACAAATATATGTTACATTTATGGGTCTTGTCCATTCTTCAACAACCTTTTTTTACAGGATCAATATTTTTTTCCATCATTAGAAACAATTTGACCAAGGAAAGAAATATTTTTCAACCAAAACTCACTGGTTGAATTTTCCATACAATTTATTTTCTTATAAGGTTTGAAAAATAACCCTTAAATAGAATTCTTATTCCTCTTTACTTTTAGAAAACACCAAAATATCATCAATGAAAACAACTACAAACTTGCCCAAGAACTCAGGGAAAATTCTATTCATAAGGTCCATGAATACAATAGGTGCATTGGTTAGCCCAAAAGGAATAACTACTAATTCATAATTCCCATATCATGTACAAAATTTAGCCTTCGGAATATTTACTTCCTTTACCTTCAACTGATGGTACCCTAATCTATAGTCAATCTTTGAAAAATACTGAGCTCCCTAGAGCTGATCAAATAAATCATAGATATGAGGCAAAGGATATTATTTCATTATAGTGATGTTATTAAAGGCTCTATAATAAATTCAAAGTGTCATTGAACTATCTTTCTTTTTAACAAATAAGACAGGAGCACCCCATGGTGATGTGCTAGGTCGAATGAAACCTTTATCTAATGAATCTGGAAATTTCTCTTTCAACTCTAAAAGTTCAATTTTAGTCATCCGATAAGTGGGTTTTCAAATTGTCTTAGCATCAAGAACTAAGTCAAAAGTAAATTCAACGTCCCAATATGGTATTATTCCAGGAAACTCTTCAGAAAAAACATCAGGATACTCATTTACCACTGACACATCATTAATCTGAATGGTTCCTCTGTTTTCAACAATATATGCAGGGTAACATTCATTTCCATATTTTATATGCTTCTCAGCCTCTTGATATGTTATCAACAGTAAGGGTTTATTCTTGTACGAGAACTAAACATATCTCTAAAAAGAAACTTTTTTAGCTCTACAATCAATCTTAGCATGGTAAATATATATCCAATCCATACCCATGATAAAATCTAACTCTACTAGAGGTAAAACAATAAGGTTTTCAAGTAGGTTCTTTCCACAGATAAGGATAGTAAGATTCTTATAAAATCTTTTTGCCTCAACATTTCCCACAGGTGTTTTTACCACATCTTCAAGAGTCATTTATTGAGATGTAATTACCATTTTAGTAGAAAATTTTTCAGAGATGAAATAATGTGTAGACCCTAAATCAAAAAACACATTGGCATGATCTAAAAAAACAAAGTACCTGATACAACTTCATTTGATGTCCGAACAGCTGCTGAAGTAGTTGCAAAGTATTTCACTACACCTTTCTTCTTGTAGTATGACTGCTTCCCATCATTCGATCTCTTTTTCGGAGAATCATTTTCTTAATGACCCATCTCATTGCAATTGAAACATTTCACTAACTGTAAATCAAATTTGGTCTTACCATCACCCTTATCTTTTTCAGTGTAATCACGAGCCTTATGTCCCAATTTACCACATTGATTGCACTTTCCAAAATTCAAAAGACATTCCCCAACATGCTTTTACCACACTTATCACAAACTTAAAAATTAGTTTTCTTACCATCAGACATTTTTGAATGATTCTTCCCTTCTCTTGCAACCTCGGTTTCTTCTTCTGTTGGTTTTTATAGAACACTTGATCATCGAAAAACCCCATTTCCACCGTCTCAGCACATCAAACAAGATTATCATAACTCATGAACTTGCGAGAAGCTAAATCCCTTCGATATTTTGGCTTTAATACTGATTAAAAATGATTCATTTTAATATCAAGGTGTCAGATAAAATTTGGAGAATACCTTTCCAATCAAGTGAACCTTTCTTTATAAGCAGCCACTGAGTCGTCCTCCTGCCTCAATTAAAGGAATTGTTTTTCCATCCCATGTCGAACAACCTTAGGAAAATATTTCTCAACAAATATACCATTGAATTCATCCCAGTCAAGAGCATGAATCTCATCAGCGTCCCTGATATTTTTAACCATCAACCACCACTGATCTGCTTCATCCACCAAATTGTATACAGAAAGACAAACCTTTTGATTGTCTGAACACCCCATGAAATCGAAAATCATCTCCAGTTCTTTAATCCACCCTTCAGCTATCACAGGGTCAGATGATCCTTTAAATGATGCGGGATGTTGCCTCATGAAATTTTCCACCACTGACATGTTCCTCTGTGGTTGATCTGTCTGACCTCATTCATGGATAACACCTCCATTTATCACTTGAGTAAACTACGCCATTACTGCCAAAAACTGTTCAGTTACAATTCTGACCATCTCAAGATGCTAATTTGGAAGGTCATTTCCTTCTATATGCCTTCCTAGTACTGCTTCCCTGTTTCCTTTGGAGAAAACTATTCTGAACAAACATGTCTTAGTTGAAGCAACATGGTAATATTCAAATGCTATATCATTTCAATTTTACCATAAAAAATTGTTTTTGGATAATCATTTAATAGAATTCTAACTCCCAATGTTATCTAAACCAACCTCTGATACCAACTATAAGGCCCCATCCATAAACATTACTTAATCGTGAGTTATTTCAATAATACACATTGATGATCTATTCAGGTTTAGAGTTTTATAGAATTAGATCATAAATCACGCACTACATTCCCCATTTAAAAAAAGCGGTTACATAAAATACAATATTCAATTTTCCCATCAAAGGAAATATATTAAAAATAAAACATGAATTCTTTCTTGACACATCCTTGACACTATCATCACATCAAGTACCATTCCCTCGACCTGTGAAAAACATTTCAAAAACTTGTGATGAGCATAAAAATCTCAGAAAGGGATATAAAAATACAGAAAGAAATCCTTAGTCCAAGTATACATAAGAATCATTGAAAACATACTTTACTCATAAACATAATCACTTTAACATACCTCATAAAATCATATGTTTTATGAATAACTTTTAGAAATCATAATACATAAAGGTAACTTGAGGTATTCAAAACATTCTTACATAGGGAGTAACCCTCATGGTTACATTTTGAATACCCATCACAGTATATTCTATAAATCTCTTCAGAGAAACCTTAGCATTTAAATACTTCAAATTACCCAATGCATTAGAGAGATATCACGGTTTCACCCGCCCTTAGATATTCATGTAACAACCCGTCTTCATAAACAATTCCCAAGAACTATAACATAATCGTATCAAATAAAACATGCTTAAAGGAAACGTAACATTTCCGTATTTCAATCACAAGATATCAAAAACAAATTGATATCATAAAAACATTATATAAACTATTTTTAATGCCAAAATAAAAGAAAATTAAAAAATGGTATTTATTTTTCATAAAACAATTATGGCTTGTAGAGGAATCCGAACTCAAATAATTGTCCCGGTGGCGGAGAAGTTGTTGTCGCCGCATATGCAAAACAAACATATTCCCTATTTTTATTTAGTAAAACTCTTGGTATAAAAATATTCCTTTTGAATAAAAGTAAAAGTAAAAGGGTTTTACACACCGTATAAGAGAATGTTGTGTATAAAACAAAATATGCCTCAATGAAAGGGGATTGAGACGAAGACCCTTCCCTCATGTCTAACTTTACTCGATCATTCCTTAATATCCTGAATAATATACTATAGTTATTTATTACATGATTAAGAACAATTTTCCAGTTAATTATTCATTTAATATCACATATTACAATGTTATGAACATTATGTATTATTTATGTTAATAACGGTCTTTTTGTCGATCATTGGTACTTGAGCCAAAAATAAACATCATATAATTACAAGTTGCTCAGGTAGTAAAATATATATTATATCCACAATTATATTCATGATGTAGATATCAGATATATCATATATATATATATATAGTATATACATGCATTTATAATATTACAAAACATTTAGTGGTAAGAAATGAAATTCACCGTTCATGGAGACAGTAATCTGTACGTACGCATGAAAAATACAATCATTTATTTTTTGTATTTAATAAAATGGAATCCTAATTATATAAAGGTATATTATAATTCCAGTATAATATAATATATAATATCATTAACTCCATCATTTATACATCCCACATATGGTATTAACGATTCAAATCACTTTGAGGCGGCGACCAAACTTCCTAAAATTAAATTATCACGTTTACCCATAATGGGAACCATAAATGAATGAATAAATGAGAAATACAGAATAATATTGAAAACATAAACATAATATATATCATATATAAATGGAGTGACATATTAATGGACACCATGAAAGGTGTTAAAATATTATTGAACAATCATTGTTTCGTGAGGCACCAATTCGCCACTCACAGAAACAATATGTTCTTTAACCATTAGACGGAGGGGTGTGTAAGTGTAAATAAAATACTTCTCATAACAACATACTAGTATATTGAAGATACTTTTGTTTTTAAAAAATAGAGGAATATAATGGGTTTAGGGGGTTGGAGAAGCAAAATAAAACAAAAGGACATAAGAGAAGACATTACCCTTAAATCGGGTAACTCCCCTTGGCTTGAAACAAAAGGGTTTCTTGAAAAGCATTCTGCCTAAGGTAAGGGTTATAAGATGAAGGATGGGATGTGTAGAGATAAAATAAGCAGTGTTTGGAGGATCTAATGTCTTGTGAGGTGTGGGTAAGAGGGTAGAGGTGGGGCACCTTTTAATAAGAGGGACGAGGGGCACTCTTGGAATGTCATGAAATGTTACATTATTATAAAATGAGTTTCGAATTTTAAAGGTCCCACAATGATATATTTCGAGGATTAGGTTATAAGGGTTATAAATCCACCCATGCAATAGGTTTTTGGCATGTATAATTCTTATATTTTATATTATCTTTTCATTTTATTTAAATCGTTCATTAATGAGCTACTCATTGCATCATCATGATGTAACAAATAAATTTATTTATTTAAGGTATAAAAATTTTAAAAAAAATACCATGGCGTTGGAAATATTTTTAGCATTACAAGGATTATTTATACTCTAAGTGTTCATTTACTAAGACAAAATTAATTTTTTTTACTTAGGTGTTACGTACTTTTGTTATATTTTCCTTTCTTTAAAAATAAAATGATAAAATGTCACTATACCACAAAAGTGATTCCATTGGGTCCCTATGTTTGCACAAGGCATCCCATGGTCGTCCATGACACAACCAATAGTATTAGGACACATATTAGGGTCATTTTATATTATTATGATATTATTTTATTACCTTTAACTTCCTGATTACTATTTAATCATGATAATTAAAGATAATTACTGCAGTTACTATTCATAATGTCCAAAAACAAGAGTCTTAATTACATAATTTGGACCTTCTGATTCCAAATATGGAATCAATTTTACCATATTCCAAACACAGAAATAACAATAATGACTTTAAAAATAATTCCCGTTGTCAAAACAAATAGCGGGTTTTTTAGAAACAATATCTTTCAAAAGATTGACACTTGTTCATTCTGAATTCCAACGTGAAATTAATTACAATGACAAAAATTGGATTAAATGGTAAAAATATATTATAATTATACTTTAAAACATATTAAAACTACAATATATCTATATAATTAAATTAGATGAAAATGTAGTTTTGAAGTAAAATGCAGTATTTTTCACTATTCATTAAAAATGAACATTGTCAGAAAAATACCAAAAATTTATCCAAAGTAAATTTCAATGTCCCAATACTATATAATACGTTTATTTTGACAAATAGAGCTTATAAAATTTTCAATAGTTAGATTTAAAATGGTTTTCCATCAAAAGGAAGTAAAACAATCTTTTAAAAATATTAGTGTATTCTATGCTTGAGATTAGATTTATTCTCATTTTTAACCTCTAAAACACTATATAATTCATAAATAGACATAGATATGAAAATAAATATTTCTTTACATAATTGGGATGTTACGGTTACTTACCTATAATTCTATGAAAAAACAAAATTTATAAAACACAAACAATCCTAACTCATATTTTAGTATCTAAAAAGATTGACTCTCAAATCCATAAGAACTTACCTTATGTTATACATTAATTAAGAAATTAAAATTGAAATTTATTTGTTTTTTAGAATATAGAATCAATAGATGAATTGATTGGGGTTTGAATTAATATGGGAAGCATTCTAGGTTTTGTGATTTTCAGGTTTCTGTGCTCAGGATTTCCTTCAAAGTGAGTTTATTTAGTTTTCATGTTGGAATTCTGTCAGTGTAGATCCTTGGTCGTTTTATACCATCCTATTCCTGTTGTTGGACCATTGGTATGGTGATATACTATATTCAGTCACATTTATAGGTGACCCCAAACCCGGATTAAACATAACAGCCTATGTTGCGTAATGGTCATACATAAAACAGATCGACTAATTGATTCAATTGAATGAATAACCGAATATCATATCAATGGACATTCTATAAGAAAATTGAGATAATTGGAAGTGAAATAATGAGTTATAGAAATCCAAAACAAGCGTAAGATAATTATATAATCTCTAATCACTGAATCCCCCTTTGATGACATCACCTAGAATAAATGGGACAACTTCCTCATGATAAATGCGAGAGTCATGGGGACCCAAAGAAGATAAGTGGTAAAGAGGGGATCCGACTCATCAATAATTCTTCCATTTTGTATCCTTTCCTTCTGCTGGTTCCAAACTTTTTTGGAAAGAATGCTAGATGTATTATTTTTAAGTGAATCCCGTCCAATCCTGCAGCATGTGTCGCCCGTTTTTTCTCTATCATCGATGAGTACACGACGTGTACTTATGGAACATGACTTATACCATATATCTGGTTTTCCTCCACTATGTAGAAACCACATAAGATTATTTGACTTTTTTTCTTTTTTCATGATGTGTAGTGATAGTACATGACATGTACGTGGTTTTAACGCACTGTATGCTCATCACAACTTGTCCAGCGCATATTTGTTTCACTTGAAATGGTCGCGATGTGTATTTGTGGTACACAACATGTAACCATATTTTTTCCAATTTCCAACTCATATTAATATCCAAAAATATGGTTTGGGATTCTTCTCTTCTCTCTCAAAGTGAAAGGTCGTTTGGCTCATTTTTTTATCCCTTTTTGTTCTACATTCACAAATCATTCATTTCATGCCACAAAACATAAAACATGTAAATTCATTCCAAAATTTTCTACAGTTATCTTTTAAATAAACAATTCAGTATATTAAAACAACATAAAATATAAGCATAACATATATGTATCATATATATGATCAATCGGGTTTGGTGATGAAAAGAGATTAATAACACTTTATGGATGCAATAGTCCACACATACACAAATGGATTTATCATCGTTCAGTGTAAGAAATAAATATATAAATTAAAAATTGATAAAGATAATTATTTCATGATAAAATAATTGCTTATATCCATTTGCATTATCCTTCATATCATCCATGTAAATATTTTGTGAATGACAAATCACATTTCAACGCAAGGTGGTAGTCCACCGTATACAGGAGCGATATTATCATATCCCATAAGGAATGGAATGTGAAAATTATATTTAAGATGTAAGGGCCCTAGATGTATTATAATGATATAAATATATTTTATATTTTATATCTATCATCATACCCAACCTTCAAGGGTGTTAATGGATAATGTGTCGCATTTGTTCAGGAGGTGGTAGTCTGGCGTAATCCGGAGCAACATTATCTTTTCAAATTTAAGATAATAGTAGATACATTTAGCACACTACCATAAAATATTAACATATATGTAAATGGTATATATAGAGAATATATTATAATTATAAATTAATAATATTTTAATGATTTTATGAATAAATAAAATTAAACCACATAGTTAGGAATTTTACCTCTTATCGGTCCACCTCTTTCGAATTATACCTAAACAATTTACTGAATTGATTTATGACGAAAAATGGATTCTAGGATGAGGTTTTAGATGTTTAAAATTTATTAGGATGGGAATTGTTTGAATCATAATGGTTTTATTGTGTGAATAAGTGAAGAGTGGTGGTGACCTTTTATATGTGAGGTGAGTGAAACACTTCCAATTTTCTAAAGTAAAAAAGTTTTACACACGTTTTCTACATTCTAGAACAGTGAAAAACATGATATTTTTTATAATTAGTTATTATTTTGTTGAAATAGGGCTATAAAATATATTTTATTCATGTATTTATGTCTTTTGAACACTTATACTTTTAGTGGAAACCTTATTAAATCCGTGTTTTCTTTAATCAGAGTAAATAATTTTTACTCCTTTTAATATTCATTTTGGTCAAAATTTTAATTATTGAAAATGTAAATTTCAATTTAAATTATGTATATTTTAATATTCCTAAAAAATGGAATATTTTAGAAAAATCCAAAAGATTCACCAAATGATAATTATGACATATCAAATAAACAAATTAAAGATATTTTTTCTAATAAATATTATATAAGTTGTAAAAATTAAATATAAATTATGTTAACAATGATTGTCAAAACTCCAATATAGAGAAATATTGTTTTTCATTAAAAAATTTCTTTTCAGATAATACTATATTTATCCTTAATAAATCGATATGGGTTTTATTTTTTATACATGATTAAATTATATAATTTTTACAATTTAGTTAATTTTATATGTAACAAAAAATATAATTTTTAAGTTTTAATGGTACACAATATTATGATATATTTTGACTAATGGATGTTTTTTCCATAAGCTATTGAATATATTCAATTTAAATAAATATAGTTCATGTGATATTTATTATCATTGTTTAATCCCACATTTTCTATAAAAAATACTGTAATTATTTTAAAATTTCATAAAATTCAATTATACCTTCATTAAATAAATTGAGTCCCTAGAATTTAAACAGGATTTTGCAATCAGGGGATTCATAATTGGAAATACCATTATTTAAATTCATTGATAATTTTAAGGGTTGAAAAAATCTAATATTGAGATGATAGAAAGTAAATAGAATGGTTCTATCGAAACAACTATAACTAGGTTTCTATGTAGTTGATAATTAGTGGTTGCTAAATATATGGACATAGATGAAAAGTGTAAATAACTGTAGAGACTCATAGTGGTCATTGGTTAAAGGAATTTGAATTTTTGATATAATGATGAGGACCTCATGAACAATTATTTATGATTATTTAGAAAACCATTTTTTTAATATAAATGAATTAATTAAGACAAAAATTTGTTTCAATATTCATTTCCTAGACTTATGAAAATCACTTACCATAAAGACGAAGAATATATATAAAAATTCATACATGTTATCTTTATATTCCATAGGCATAATTTAATCTTAAGGCGGAATTTTGAAAATTTTCAACATTATTTAATACTATATGAAATGGATAATAAAGATTTAGTTCTATACTCCTAAATAAATAAAATTAACTTCTAATGGATCCTAAAATCAATAAAATAGATAAATGTATTTCCATATTTTTATAAATATTCTCTATAAACAATTGGGTTTTCATAAGTTACTCAATATAATAAATTCATCAACAAACATAAAAAGTTACTCCACTTGTTAAAAAATAATATTTATTTCTCAAATAATTATTTAAAAATAGTGACACATTTAACCAGACATCACAAAGGATAGTGGTAGGTGTTAAACCAATATCATCATTTAGTTGTGGGTGAATTCCCCATGGACATACTAAATTCGACGATATTTCAACCAATATGTGGGTTTCCCAATTTTAAAAAAATATATAAACATAATTTCTATAATGACAAAAAATTTAAATTTCCCATAATTACATCAACATCAAAGATTATATAAACATTAAAGGATACAAATTCCTTTATGAAAACCCTTTACTATTATTATCATAACATCACTAACCAATTAAATTTTATAATCCCCAAATCATGGGTTTTCCACGATTGACAAATTTACACTATATCACTTTTCTTAGTACCAGCCAATACACACTTTATAATCCATAATAAAATACTAATGTAGTATGATCCTCATAAATTTCACAATTCTTTAAACTAGAATATGATTGATTAAAATAATCCTATAAGATAATTATTTAATACCAACATAGTTACATTAATCATTCCATATCATCCATATTAATATATTATGATTGAACATTGTCCCTTAACATATTCTAAGATATATTTCCCTAATGCTTGGGAAATTAATGTTCAGTGTTTCCTATATGCTTATAGTAGATGAATTTCACACAAGAAGATTCTTTCATTCCCTTTTAATCGTGATCATTGGGTCACTTCCATTCACATGTTTAGAAAACTGATTTTCCTTTTAAGCACATAATATTGTTTTTCATTCAACTAGTATCATGTATTTTAAAATCTATCCTTACCTTATTCCCATCAATTTTTTCTATTTCATCATATTCTTATCATTCTTTCATTCAAATCTATTTCAGTTGGGGTGTTATTTCATAGTCTAGATATTTCATGATGTTATATTCTCATATGACAATAATATCTGGAAGAATATTTCCTTTAGAATGATTTTCCTAATTCAATCAAACAAATGACCATTCTTACTCTTTTGATTACATGAATTCATGTAGTTCACATTAATTATACCGTGCTTTATTTCTATAATATAGGATACAGTATATTAAATCATATCATTATGAAAAATAATGTGTAATCCCATAACAAGTGAAATAATTAAAAAATGAAAATATTATCCATCAATAATCTCATATTCAAAGTCATGGTTTCATTTGGAATGTTTCAAATCAAAAAAATATTTTCAAATATTTTTTAATTGTTTTTAAATATGTTTTTAATTAATATAAACATATCCCTTATAGTTTCAAACAATGTTCATAGTAAGGAATGTTTTCAAGAATTACGTGAGGATCAAGTTAATCAAAATGTTCATTTTCAACATTATTACCCCATGGTATATCTGTTCCAGAATAGTGTGATGTCTTAGTATCCAAAGATGAATATATTTCTCATAAAAACCTTATAATTTCTTTCATATCAAATCCCTAGGGGTAATAAATTCCTCTAATAACAATTGTAGTGACCCCAAATCTAGATTCCTGAAGCTAGTATCTAGTTTAAATGATGGGAATATGATACATGGAATCCCATCCCAATGAATATAATAGTTTAGTATTCTTGGTGAACTAGATAAATAATTAATATTCATATTAAATTTTAAAACATAAAACATAGGAGTAATTTTTTTGATAATACCGGTGTCCCCCATTGTGTACCAATGTAAATCAGTCAAAAAATTATTCCTTGTATCCAAGTGAAAATAAAACATATGTAAGAGGAGAGCTCAAATACTCGTTATAGGTATGAATAAAAAAAAAATCTCTTGATAAATATTGAATAATAAATATATAAATGTAAATAACTAAACTACATTAAATTTATTCAACAACATGATCATAATAATCCGAAGGCTTAGAACTGCTAATGGAATTTTTTTTATAAATATAATTACAAAAAAAGGAGTTACATGGGGGTTTATAATGATTAGTGTATACATCCTATATAGACACAAACATGACGTACATATAAATTACATTACATTAGCGAAATACTTAATATATAACAAAAATAGACACCAAAGGACAGTAATAGTTTAGTGTCTTTGGAAACTTGGAACATAATCTTCTAATCTTGGTGAAAGATATTCAACATCTCCAATAATGAGATTCCTCTTTTTTTCTTACCTAAAACCTTTCTAATATCCTGGGGAAAAGAAAACATATAAACGGTTTGATCAAATTCCTAGTAAGGGTAATCATGGAGAAAATAAAACAAACCACATACATTTGAACTTCAAAACATCAACATAAAGTTTAAACATCAAAATCATGAGTTGTGAAATAAATCATGGCAGTATGTAAGGAATAGATAATAAAGGAACATCAATCATGATAACACAGAATGGTAATAAATATTTAATTGTGTAAAACCATTAAGAAAATGATATAATTTCCATAGTAGCCAAGTCATTGCTTCCAAGACCATCTTAGTGGACAGATTCCCTTTCTGAATTGAGTTCACTCCTCGTTCTAGTACTGTATCACTGAACTGGATTAACTGACCATTCCATCCATGTCTATCTCATGAGATATAAATCATTACCCAAGGCATTGGTGGGTGATATTGGTCCCACCCATCTCATAATGAAATCATTCTTACATTTTCCACAACATAATCATAAATCATTCATCATAACCCAAATAATAAAATGGGTTTCATAAACATCATCCCATCATAACGTAATCCATATAAAAAAATGGATATCTTTTCACCATAAGAAAATTGAAACCATGTAAATAATATAGGCATTATACTTAAAACATAGACAATTGAAAATAATGTCATCATATATGAAAAATGGTTTTAATAAAACACTTGAAATGAATTCTTGAGGAAAATATCATTTCTTATTCAAAATCATTTTCATTTCACAAAATTCCATGAAACTCTAAAAGTAAAGGATTTTGATGAAAATATTCATAAAATATTGTATAGTAATCTTCATGAAAATAAGGTATTATAAAATCATAAAAATCCGTTCATGCTGTATATGTAAAAAACATTCTCCTCGTACTTTTAAAGGAAAAGTCAAAAAGAACATTGTATTGTAAATAAAAGAAATAATACTTCGATAACACAAAGTTAAAGTCAAATAGGGGTAAAAATGACTTTAAACATACATGGAAGAATATTAAACACTTTATGAAAAATATTTTTATGGACATGGATGAACAATATAACCCCCAGTAAATACTTACGTATAAGCAATCTCGGATAAAAATGAGATTGAAAAATTATCCCTTACCTTAGGTCTGATATGCTTCATACCTATCTGAACCTCCTATATAATTATTTAAATAATGTCATTGACTTAGTAAAGAATCATATACATTGTTATTATATCATATATGGTTCACTTATGACTTTACATTACCCGTTCCTTTGTAAATTCCATGTTAAAGAAGCGTATTGCGTAAAATCGTTTTGTTTATCATACGTGTTTGGACATGTTGTTCTTGAAATTATTAATAATCATATCATGATTTACTTACTTCCAGAATTTAAATCATTATTTATATTTCATATATATTCAGTATATATATATATAATAGATAGATAACAGAAATGAAATGCACCGTTCATGGAGACGGTAGGTCATACGTACGCATGAACGCTGTTTTTCATTCGATATTGATAAGAATGGAAGTAAGTAGATGACACATATATATATATATACAGTAGCATTATCATTTCATATATTTCATTATTATTCATTATATATACTTTATAATCATTCTTGTATGGTCACCATAGAGAATGAATCTCATCGCATCGTGGAGATGGTAATCCGTATGTACGCACGAGCGATGATATCATTACCATAATTATTGAATTAAATTGGAATTGATGATATAATATCTCAGAATAAGTATGATGTTATAATAACTATATATGGTTATTCTTTACATCATTATACCCATCCAAGTAAGGTGGTTGTGGAAAAACAGATTACACCACAGCGTGGACACGGTATTCCATTCGTGTGCATGCTTGGTGATTTTGTTTTCTGTAGGATGGATAGAAGGTGAAATGGGGTTGTTTCATATTTATAATAACATATCATTATATTAGTGATACTTATGTTATTACTTTATAATAAAATAACTAAATAAAAAAATGAAGAACAAAGAAAACATGAAAGAATCGGTATTAGAGATTACCTCCTCTTCAACACACCTCTTTTAAGCATCCTCTTAAGGCACTACAGTTGGTCTTTTGAGAAGACCAGAACCTCTATAATGTTTCTAGGGAAGTTGTGAAGGGAAATGGGTAGGGTTTGGCTGATCTCTAATGATCAAAATTTTGTAAGGAGGAGAGGGAGGAGCTGCCCATTTATAAGGGGGGAGAGGGGCACCTTAGGAAAATCATAACATATTATTTTATAATAAAGTCATATTCGGTTTATAATTGCTCTAAATTGATTTATTTAAAAGGAAAAGTGGGGATGGGTATAAATTCCTTGAACCAATAGGTTTTAGACAGGTTTAGGTTACTATTTTAACCTTGTAATTTAGATTTAACACTAAGTTAAATAATTTCACATTTACTATGTCTTCTTTTATTCTTACACTATATGGTAAATAAACATACAATAACAATACAAACGATACGAAGTGGATAATTATTAATATATATTATCATATCTAGGACATTTATCCAAACTTTAGATTTTTATGAATAATATAACAATTAATAATATAATATTTGTTTTAAAAATTATTTTATGTTATTTTTGACATTATTTGGTAAATGATTTTTTTTGAAAATTTATAACAGCATGATTAGTTAGAAAAATGGTAATTAAATCAATACTAACATGCCCTATTAACCTATAAAATTATTTTAATTCATAAAATGTCTCAAATTACAATTATTTGGGTTTTTATAATATCAATTATGTTAATATTTCATTAATAAGGTAATTACTGCTTCACCATTGTGTCGTAAATAAATTAAATTATTTAATGTCTCAAAATTATAAATAAAATAAAATTAGGTAGGAAATATTATTTTATTTCTAATGAATATTTATAGTCTAATTTATATTATGTATAACACTATATTAAATTTTTTTACAAATTAAACATTGATTTTATCTCTTTTAACTCTTTATTAAATAAAATATTAATAAGTGTCCTAATCTCATACAAGTGGACCTAAAGGGTAATATTTTATTCCAAAGGTTATTTTTTTTCTGATTACACTCATCCAATACAATTAGTACATGTGTTAGTGTAATAATAATATCATTTTTACCCTTAATTACTCTTTTTACTTTTAACCATGGTAATTAAAAGTTAAAAGTTACTAATCACCAAAAATTATTTTTATCTTATTGAACAACATTTTACTCCTTGATATTAACTGGGCCTCTCAGATTTTCTATATTCAATACATAGAAGAAGTAAAATTATGTTTTATGTATATTTCAAATGCTCCTAAGAGGTGGGTAAAGGACAGTAAAAAGTTCAAGAAACTTTTTATATTATTATAAAATGACTCTAATGAATTACTTTAAACTTATATTTGAATTATGTCTCTATTCTGACCTAAAATAAATTTAAATAAAATAATGTTTTATTTACATATAAAGTCTGTTTTAAACATTAACTCAGTGTTTTCAGTAGTCATCAAAAATTGAATTTTTTCAGAAAAATACCAAAATTTCACACTAGGCTAATTTCGATATTCCGAATCAAAAAATGAAGTCCATTTTGAAAGTTAAAATTTATAAAATTTCAAAAAGTGTGTATTACTATTAATAATGACTAGTTTTTATAATATTTTAATAACATATCATTGTTTAGTGAAACTCGATATTTCGTACAACACATGTTATCCTGTAATATCGTGATTGAGTGTAAATGAAGCCAAGTCAGGGTTGCTTGTAGGGAAAGATTCCTTTGTTGTTGTGTGAAATAGAATCCAACCATATTTCATTTATACATAGAATATATATATATATACAGTCAATGTTGCATAGAATAACATTTATCAAATGAACTTGAACTTTTGGGTAACAAGATCCAAGAATAGTGTTTCCTATACTGCAAGCTAATGCAGTGTTGCGTATAGTAAAAGATAATCTTTGTGTAGCATACAACACAAGACATCAAATAAATTAAAAAGAATACTTCTCATAAAATCTCAGGGTGTTACATTCTACCCCCCATAATATTAATTTCTCCCTCAAAATTTCATGGGCTTATAAATCATTTACTACTAGAACGTTTCTT
Organism: Viscum album; assembly: GCA_963277665.1. Classification (NCBI taxonomy): domain Eukaryota; kingdom Viridiplantae; phylum Streptophyta; class Magnoliopsida; order Santalales; family Viscaceae; genus Viscum; species Viscum album. The sequence goes on along the minus strand of OY728130.1, from coordinate 1,193,801,812 downwards.
TCATAGTAACATACATCGTAAAAAGAAATTATAAAACATAATTTTAAAAAATAATCTATGAAATGTAACAGTTATCAAATTAACTCATCACTGGGTTTTCACATAGGAGATCATAGGTGAAAATATATATATGGAAGATAAATATTACCATCAACTTATGAAGAAGAGTGATAGTGGACATGGCTATGAAAAATCCATCAATAACAAAGCCATAAATTTGTGATGATCTAAGGTACCATCTGATTCATCCAATATGAGGGAACTAGGAAAACATTTTTTTGGTTTTCACGATCATTTCCTAAATGTTTAAAATTTTTGAATTAAAATAAATACTTACTTTATTTCGGTACAATCTTACCGTTGCTCATGCCACGAACAATTTCCACTTCACCTCTTAAAGAAATGAAGTTGAATTTGTCTTTTGTTATATGATAATGATATTGAATGATAGGTCATTCCGTATGTCTCAAACATAAGGATAGAAATATTTACATACATAAGTCCTTCTATGGTGATATTAATCATATATGGTTCCATATATGGACTTATACTTCATCTATCATACCAATTAATAAAGTAAAACTAGTTTATAATAACTAGGGACTTCATGTAGGACAGAGGTAGTCAATAAAGTCCTGTCACACTTCAGTTGTGGGTTCAATTCCCGTGAACTCGTCCGACGCAACGGGTTGTCACCCATCCAGCAGGTTGTCCCTTTTTCTACACTATTGTAACATTACAAAAACAATATCAAAAAGTTCTATATGTAAACAATTTTATTTTATGCCTAACATAATCTATTCCAATCTTTATGCATACCCAAACTCATAGTATAAGGAAAAATATTGATAGAGAGGCCATCTACCAAGCATTAATATACCGTCATTTATCCCCATATATCATAAGATTTTTCTTGTTGGTCACATTTCAAATATTCCAATGCCTTAATCATGTATTCTATTGAAAAATGAATACGCATTAAACCATAGTGAAAACATGAATGCAATAAAAAGTTAACTCTTTCCACATACCATATTCCAAAAAATTCTATATACTCAAACCATGACATCACTTAGTCCTTATATCAATCTTGAGCTCATGAATACTATCAAATATATTATTTACTCATTATCTATTCATTATGCGCATATCATTTACTTTCCAAAAATAATTCAACTAGTTTTCATGGTTACCTATATCATATAATTATTAAAGACCATAATAAACCATTACATAGATATTCCAATGTTCCACAATACTATAAATGAGATCCCTTTACATAAACACAAAATCATTCATCCACATCATTGTCATACTCAACATTACTTATAGTGATTGCATGTGACTTCCCTTTTTCCTTTTCTTTAAGAGGTTATATATATTGATCATCATTAAACCATGGATTAGGACATTGTTTAACATAATGCCCCATTTCCTTTCACTTGTAGCATTAACATGTTGGTGGAGCATTCTCTATAGTCTTTTCTATATCCTTGTCATTAGAAAACATTTTCCCAATAATTTGGCACTCAGTTTCTTGATGACCTTCTTTTCCACACTTGAAACATTTTCTAGTACCTTTTTTACAATCTCTACAATGATTCTTTCCACACTTTGAGAATAAAGAAACATTCATCTTCTTTTCACCATTGTTCAGAGATTTCTCCTTGAACTCCATCTTTCGTTTCTAGTCAAAACCATGAGATAGATATGTAACACCAAATTCCAGTTCTATCTTGATCGCACAATGCCCAATTTTTTCATAGAAACTGAAGTCTCTTATCGCTAATTCCCTTCTAAGACATAGTATTAATCCACTAAAGAATCGATCAACTTTACTTTTAGGTTAGATGATAAATATAGATGCATACCTTGAAATCCTTGTAAAATTTACTTCTTATTTACCAACAGATTCATCATACTTTTGTTTAAGCTCAAGTAACTCCTTCTCCATCCTTGTTTGAAGAATTGGAGGGATGTACTTATTTAAAAACAAGTTCTTGAACTCATTCCACTCCATGGATTCAATTTCAGATTGGGGCTTTGTATTCATAAATAGAGTCCACCATTGGCCTGCTTCACCTTCTAAATGTTAAACAACTAAAATGACTTTTTCATGTTCTGAACAGCAAAGTGAGGAAAATATCATATCAATGGTATTGATCCATTTTTAAGCAACAAGTGGATCTGAAGACCCACTTAAAGAAGGTTGATGTTTCCTCATTAAGGACTCAATATAATATTGTTCCCTTCTCTTCTCATTTGGAAGTCAAGAATAATTCATAGTGTGTGTAAGTATAGAAATAAGATTTTTCACTCCATCTCCCATAACATTGGTTTGTTCTGGAGGAAAATCATTTCATTGTCTAATAAATTGATCAACACATTTCCTTTTGGTTCAAGCCATCTTCTAAAACCCAAAAAGAATAGTGTGAGAGGAAACAATCATGCTAGGGAAAACTACATAATAAATGGGGAGTACCTTCAATATCTAACATCTTAGGATTAATTATAATATTGTTACCATAATTCTAGGACTATAACCAATACATATACGTATCCTTAGGGTCATCCCTATACATACCTAAGAAATATCATCTAGGGATCTCACTAAAGTTTTCGGATCCTAGTATCCAAAGGTTAACTAATCCTTTCTTCTAATACCAACTATAAAAACCCAAACATAAGGTACATAGACATTAAATTACATTTTAGGAATACTTAATACCTAAAAAAACATACACCAATGGACCGTAATAGTTTAGTGTCTTTGGAAACTTGGAATATAATCTTATAATCTTGGCGAAAGATCTTAAACACCTCCCATATTGATCTTCCCCTTTTTTTCTTACATAAAACCTCTCTTTATATCCTGGGGAAAATAAAATTATAAAGGGTGATCTCAAATTTCCAGTAAGGGTACGAATTGAGAAAATAAAACAAACTACATATATTTGAACTTCAAAACATTAACATAAAGTTTAAAAATCAAAATTGTCAGTTGTGAACCAAATCATGGAAGTATGTAAGGCATAGATCATAAAAGAACACCAATCAAGATAACATAGAATGGGAATAAAACATTTAATTGTTGCAACCATTAGTCACATGTTATGATTTCCATAGTAGCTAAGGAATTTCTTCCAAGACCATCTTAGTGGACAAAGTCCCTTTCTGAATTGAGTTCACTCCTCATTCTAGTCCTGTATCACTGAACCAGATTAACTTACCGTTCTAGCCATGTCGATATCATGATATATAAATATTTACCCAATGCATTGGAGGGATATATAGGTCCCACTCATCTCATAATGAAATCATTCTTACATGTGCCACAACATAAACATAAATCGTTCTTTATAACCCAAAGAATAAAATGGGTTTCATAAACATCATCCCATCATAACATAATCCATATAAAAAATGGATATAATTTCATCATAAGAAAAGGGAAACCATGTAAATCATAGAGACAATAGACTTGAAACTTACACATATGAAAATAATGTCATTTTAGATGGAAAATAGTTTTGATAAAACACTTGAAATGAATTCTTGAGTAAAATATCATTTCTTCTTCAAAATCATTTTCTTTTAACAAAATGCCATGGATTTTCAAAATAAAAGGATTTTTATTAAAATAGTCATGAAATATTGTAGAGTAAGTTCCATGAAAATAAGGTGTTATAAAACCATAAAAATTCTTTGATGTAGTATAAGTTAAAAAACGTTCTCCTCATACTTTTAGAGGAAAAGTCAAAAGGAACCTCTTATGGTAAATAAAAGAAAGATTACATCCATAACACAAAGTAAATGTCAAATAGAAGTGAAAATGAAATTAAACTTACATGGAAGAATATTAAAAACTTTATGAAAAAAAATTTATGTACATGGATGAAAAATATAACCCCCAGTAAATACTTAGGTATAAGCAATCTCGGATAAAATGAGATTGAAAAATTATCCCTTACATTAGGTCTGATATGCTTCGTATGTATCTGAACCTCCTGAATAACAATTTAAATAATGTAATTGAAAAATTACAGAATCATATTCATTGTTATTATATCATATATGGTTCACTTATGACTTTATATTACCAGTTCTTTTGTAAATTCCATGATAAAGCAGCGTATTGGGTAAAATCGTTTTATTTGTCATACGTGTTTGGACTTGTTGTTCTTGATATTATTATTACTTATATCATAATTTATGTACATATATAATTTAAATAATGATTTATATATCATACATATTTAGTATATATATATATAATAGATAGATAAATGAATACACCGTTCATGGAGATGGTTGGTCAGATGTACACATGAACGCAGTTTTCCATTCCTTATTGACATGAATGGAAGTATGTGGATGACATATATATATATATATATACATAAATCCAGTAGATTTATCATTTCATATATTTTATTATTATTCATTATATATACTTTATAATCATTCTTGAATGGTTAACATGGAGAATGAATCACATTGCTTCGTGGAGACGGTAATCCGTATGTACGCACGAGCGATGATATCGTTCCCATGATTATTGAATTGAATTGGATTGGGTTATATAATATCTCAAAATATGTATTATGTTATTTTAAATTTCTATTGTTATTATTTACACCATTATACAAATCCGATTAAGGTGGTGGTGGAAAAACAGATGACACCATAGCGTGGAGACGATATTCCGTACGTACGCACTCGCGGTGATTTCGTTTTCCGTAGGATGGATAGAAGGTTAAATGTGGATGTTTGATATTTATAATAACATATCAGTATATTAGTGATACTTATTTTATTACTTTATAATGAAACAACTAAATAAGAAGATGTCGAAGAAGAAAGAAAACATGAATGAATCGGTAGAAGAGATTACCTCTTCTTCGACGCACCTCTTTTAAACTTCCTCTTAAGGCACTAGAGTTGGTATTTTAAGGAGACCAGAACCACTATAATGTTTCTAGGGAATCATAGAAGGTAAATGTTAAGTGGTTGGATGAGACTGAATGCTCGAAATTGTGTAAAGAGGAGAGGGAGGAGGTGCCCTTTTATAATGGAGGAGAGGGGCACCTTAGGAAAAACAGAAAATATTATTTTATAATAATGTCATATTCATTTTATAATAGTTCCAAATTGATTTATTTCAAATCTAAAGTGGTTATGGGTCGAAATAATTTTAATCAATAGGTTTTAGAAAATTTAGGTTTCTATTTTAACCTTATCATTTAGATTTAACACTAAGTTAAATAATTTAACTTTTACCGTGTCTTCTTGTATTCTTACACTATATAGTTAATAAACATAATATAACAAGCCAAAAAACCCAAAGTGGTTCATTATTAATATATATTACCTTCTCTAAGTCATTTTTCTGAACTTTACATTCTTATGAATAAAATAACTATTAATAATATAATATTTCTTTTAAAAACTATTTTATTTCAATTTTGACACTATTTGGTAATTGATTTTTTTGAAATATTATAAAATTGTGATTAGTTCGAAAAAAATTTATTAAATCAATACTAACATGTCATATTAACTTATAAAATTATTTTAATTCCTAAAAAGTCTCAAATTACAATTATTTGGGTATTTATATTATCAATTATGTTAATATATCATTAATAATGTAATTACCACATCACCATTGTGTCATAAATAAACTAAATTATTTAATGTATAAAAATTATAAATAAATTACAATTAGATAGTAAATATTTTTATATTTGTAATGAATATTTATAGTCTAATTTATCGTATGTATAACCCTATATTAAAAATGTTTTAGTTATTAAACTTTGATTTTAACTCTTTTAACACTTCTTTAAATAAAATAATAATAAGTGTACTAATCTAATACAAGTGGACCTAAAGGATAATTTTTTATTCATAAGGTTTTTTTGTGTGAATTACACTAATCCAATAGAATTAGGACATGTGTTAGGGTAATAATAATATCATGTTTACCCTTAATTACCCAATTTCTTTTAACCGTGGTAAATAAAAGTAAACAATTACTATTCACCAAAAATTATTTTTATCTTATTGAACAAAATTTTACTCTTTGATATTGGCTGTGTTTCTTGGATTTTCAAAATTCAACTCACCGTAGAGGTGAGATTATGTTTTATGTACAATTGCAAATGCTCCTAGGAGGTGGGAAAAAGACGGTGAAAAGTTTAATAAATTTTTTATATTATTATAAAATGACTCTAATGACTTACCATGAACATATATAAGCATCATGTATCAATTTTGACCTAAAATATATCTAAATAAAATAAATTATTATTTAAATATAAATTCGGTTTTAACCAATAACTTAGTTTTTTCACTATTCATCAAAAATTGAAATTTTTCAAAAAAATACCAAAATTTCACCCTAGGCTAATTTCGATATTCCTAATCCAAAAAATGAAGTCCATTTTGAAAGATAAATTTATAAAATTTCAAAAAGTGGTTAATACTATTCATAATGGCTAGTTTATATAATTTATTAATAACATATCATTGTTTAGTGAAACTCGGTATTGCGTACAACACATGCTATTGTCAAAGGTCGTGATTGCGTGTAAAGCCAGAAAAGTCAGGGTTTCGTGTAGTGAAAGATTCCATTGTTGTTGTATATAATAGAATCCAACCATATTTCATTTATACATTGATTTTGTAAATATATACACTCAATCTTGAGTAGAATAACTTCTATCAAATGAACTTGAAATTTTGGGTAACACGATCAAGGAATAGTGTTGCGTATACTGCAATCTAATACAGTGTTGCGTATAGCGCACGATAATATTGGTGTAGAATAAAACACAAGACATCAAATAAATTAAAAATAATACTTCTCATAATATATTGAGGTGTTACACAACCCCACATTTATCATCATCTACCAAACCACAACGAATAGTATCTTTTATAAAGGACCACATTGAACCGACCACCTCAATGGATCTCTTATAAAGAGCATCAAAAATTGGATTTTCCATTCTATAAACATGAGTGAGAACCATAAAATGTTTCTCCACAAGTATGAGACAATAATCTCAAGCTTATAACATCCCCCTTGGATGTTTTCTTGAATGAATTTGATGAATTTCAACACCAATGATGAGTCATATTCTATACACTAATTAGTCTAACCATGAAAAATCATACCTAGTAGCTTTAACCATTTCCTATAGATTAGACTCAATCCCAAGACCATTTCAAATGAAATTATAAAAATATACTTTTACAAAGCCCCTATGAGTGTCGAAGTTTCCACCATAGCCCAAAGGTAATGGTGCACCCAAATTCGCCCATCAGTATTTATTTTCATGCACCTAAAGAGTGGAGGTATAAACCTTATATACTTCATCATAAGAGGTTTCTGGCATCTTCCAGAAACACCAAGTGTGATCCAATCCATCAGATCTAAAACATCATTCCACATGACATTGTTCTGAGTCCTCATAGTATCCATGACAACAAAGAGTATCTCTTGGATGACAATAAGCCATGGATTTCTTCTATTCTAAAAGGCCAGTGCATTACTAGTCCTCCATATAAATGAAATCAGGGTTGCAGTAGTAGAAAGAATGGGGGCCTTCAATTTTTTAGTATTGCATCCCACCCTATAAAAGGAATCAATAAAATGACCATATATTTTAAAATTCACATCACCACCAAAAAATCATAAAAATAACTCTGTAAACAAAATAAAGAACTATCAGAGACAAAAAAGTGATCAGTAGTCTCATCCATAGCTAGGAAAAACAAAATAACATGTGCCAAAGAAAACTATACCTGCTAAAGCAGCCTTTGCAGAGGAAACCGGCATTTCCATATCAGCCACATAATATAGTAATGATAAGGTGGAATTAAAGCATTAATAAAAGCTAACAACCAAGAGGGGGTTACCAAGGAGACATCACACATGATCAGATAATCTTCCTTAGGGGTAAACATTCTTAATAAATAGGGCAACCAGATAAAAGTGTCCATAGAAGAATAATAATAACAGTCCAACTCTAGTTTGATATGGAAAGAAATCACCCACTGATCAAGAGTATTATAGTGAAATTCGGAAATTGAAACACCCTTTAATGAAGTAGGGATATCAATATGATCAATAATAGAGTTCTATACCTTCTTATTCTTCCAACAATTATGGTAGGGTTCTAAAAAGACAATCAATTTTGAGGATTGTAAAAGACCACCATATGGATGATTTATGGAGGACCATATCGAAGACCATATATATAAAAAAATATCCATTTAATAGATTTTTCACGAATCTATTACACCAGAATTCCAAATAAAAATAACTTGATGTAAAAAGGGACCAAGTAAATTTTTTAATGAGGGAATCATTAAATAGCTTAAGGTTCTTAACTCATATTTCTATCATGTCAACAGGCCTAATACAATCCCTTAAAGAAACTCTTATATGATTCCTCTCATTAACTACTCTAGTCCAAATAGTATTAAAAATCAATCTTTATAACTTTTTAAGAGGATCTCAAGGATATATATACAATGAAAAACATAGACAGAGGTAGAGGTTATTCATAAGTTAATAAGGAATATATGTCATTCCTGAGATATATATTTACCATTCCATGTTTCCATTTTAATTTACAATTTTTAGATAGACTTTTTCAAAGAAACATATTTTAAGTGTACCCCAGAAAAAAGGTACTCCATGATAAATAAAATGTAATGGGAATATCTTCACCCCTAAGCGTTCGAGGAAATCAGTTTTGTTTGGATATAATAACCCCTTCCCCAAAATACATAAGCGATTTCCCCCAACTAATAAATTTACCATAAACCTCCTCATAATGCTCAAAAAATGGCTTTGAAATATCATATGGTGGTTCTGTCAGCCTTCCAAAATAGAGAAATGTTATTTGTAAATTGAAGGTGTTATGGTGAAAAAAAGTTATTTTGCATCTTTCATTTTTTGATTCAAAATATTTTGCACAAAATCATATATACATGTACTTATGTCATACTCCAAAATAGAAAAAAGAAGGACAAATAAGGGACATCATTGTCTCAGCCCCTAGTGCACTTAACGAAGCCTTTAAGAGATCCATTAACCAGAATAGAGATCCCAAAACACTTTAAAATGAAGCTAATCAAGTTAATACAAATATTATAAAACCCATAAATTCTGAAAAAAATGATGCTTCATTTTATTGTATCAAATGCCTTAGAAATATCAAATTATGATACATATTACCATATGTCACAATTTACTCATAATATTGACACACGCATAGGATATATGCATGAAATTGTGAAAATTCCTTCTAGTCACGATGCCAAATTGATTACTAGAAATGAAGCCTTTTGAAATCCCCTTAATCTGTTTGTGATAAATTCAATAATCAATTTTGGAATTTTATTTCATATAGAAATAGTTATGAAACCCCTTATATCAAGAGGATTCTTTTTTCATGGGAATTAAGTCAATGAAAATTAAATTGGCAATAAAAGGAATGGGAGAATGATACATGAAATCATTGACCACACTCACAAACTCTTTATAAATAATTTCTCAATAGATCCTAAAAATATTATTGGAATATCCATAAATCCATATAACACTATCAGTATTCCTGGAATGAATAGCTTTCCAAACATCTTCCTCAGTTTTTATTTGATTGATCATATTATTCTGAGAGACCTCATCCGTATAAGAGATATTTGTATACATTTTATGACTATTTTATTACCCTGACTCCATGTATATAACTTTAATGTGACTACAAAAAACACCATATATGTCATTTTCATAACTATATATATCCCCATTTATCAGGAGAGTATTGATACCACTTTCATCGTTCTTCTCCCTATGTAGAAAATGAATGATCCTTGAGTTTCTATCACTCTTTTTCAATAACCAAACATTATATTTACACCGATGATGATTTTCATTTAAATTCACCAACTGATCAAATTTAGGGAGAGTAGATATATCATCCATAGAAATCACATATTATCCAACATTAAGACTTTCACATCACATGATATTGTCTTCAGCACTTTGAATATCAGAATCAAGACTAAAAAATGATTAATTTCTATAAACATTAATACATTCCTAAAAACATTAAATTTCATAACCATAATGGGAAAAGGACTGCGAATAAATTCCCCCCCCCATGCCTCAATAATTACCTACATATAAACATGAATGCTAAACTATTAATTGTTAAACATAAATGGCAATGGTGATGATCTCAGTTTTCCAACACGCAGGACTATTAAGAGAAGGTTATAATCAGAATAAACCCTTGGTAATGTGATAATAATCTAATATACAACATGATTCCCCCTATCAACTTGAATAAAACACATATAAATCATTCTATATTATTTCCCATTGAGATTAAATCTACTCAAAGTATAATCAACACTAATAACTAGAACCTCAATCAAATTTCATTTTTCCATACATGAAGAGAACTTATTAACATCTGACTTATTAATGAAACTCCCAGACGAGCCCATAGACGAAAACACTGAGTTGAAATCACTAATAATCACCCAGATCTACCAAATATTCTGAGTTTTAATCTCTAGAGATGACTAGAGATCATCTATAATTATATATTTATTAAAAGTATACACAAAAGTGAAGGAAATATCATTTCCATTCAACCCAATAGAAATCACAACTGATTACTGGTCAAGAAAGTAGTAGATCAAAGTGATACTTTTATTCTCCAAGAACCAAAGTAAATCTAAATAATTTTGGACAACATTATAAGAAAACAAAGACTACATCATAATATATAAGGAATAAAATATGATCAATCAATTCCATATAAATAAACAAATGCGATAGAAAACATAACCATGGATAATTCTAGCTAATCAAATAATGAAATGTGATAACAATAAATTATTTTATAAATATGAAAAGAATAATTTTGGACTCCTAAAACATACCATTGAGGCCTTATTCCATGAAATATATATAAATGGGTAAGGTATTACCCAAAATCCAATTTATTGTGTCTCATGATACCTACTGATGCTTCGAGGGGATATAAAAGGTCCCTCATAGAACATACAAAGTCTAATGGATTCCCCATTTGAATTTGAAAAAAATTAATCAATTTAAAATTTCATTTTTAAAAACATACATATGAAATGTTAATGCATACACAAATTAATAGACATAATTATAAACCATATATAGTAAAATTGTGAATGGAAAAAAATGAACACCCCTATTAAATGTGATCATAACCCATCCAAATAAATAATCTCGATGATTTATTTATAAAATTTCACATGTGGATCATATTTTTAGTAAAATTTGGATGCCTTTGATGAAGATATAAACCATGAAAAGGCCCATAAAACCCTTTATAGAAAAATAACTTTTTCAATATGAATGTCAACTTTAAAAAAATTGAAAATAATTTTCATTGAAAATGTATTAATAAAACATTTATTATTCATGGAATAAGAATATTAATTCCATGTACTACATGTTAGAATAAATATTCCTTTCACATTTTCAATTAAAACAAAATAAGTAATATTTTTAAAATAATATAAAAATTAAATTAAAAAAATTTAAAATTAAATATGGTTGAATTTTTTTTAAAATAATATGTATAAAAATGTTCAAAAAATGAAAATACTATTAGAAAACATTGTTTTTTTTGAATTTTTATTATTTTTATAAGAGACAAATAAAGTCATATTTTCATAAAAAAAATATTAATACTTTTATGTACCAAAAAAATGCCCTATTGGTGGATAAAATTAATTAATAACTAGAGTTTAAGAAATGATATATATCTTGAGAGAGAAATATAAAATAAATCCACCAAGTAATACATAAACCAGACAATACTAAATAATGGTGTGTTTATAAAATAAACTCTAACCACTTTAGAAACTATTGAATCATAAATCCATTGAATAAAATAATATTTAATGAGACATAAAATAACAAGAAGATAAATTAATTATTAATATAACAAAAAAAAATTGTAAAATATAAAAGACGAAAAAGAAATAAGTATTTAATATGGTTTATGTATCATCGAAGAAAATGTGAGCGGAGAAACCCTTACCTTTAGTCTAATTCATCGCGTTCATTATTTAACTTCATGAATAATAAAATATTATTAATAATTTAAAATTTTAAGAACCCTTTTCATGTTGTTTTCCTTTTATTTCACTAATTACCATGTTATATTTCATTAATTTGTCAATTATTTTAATGTTAGATGTTTTGATTATATTTGGATTATTTGTCATAAATGAATTTGGTAGGTAGACTTGGTCTTAGATATCATAATTTAAAAATATATAGAATAATAGTCATGAAATAATTGTCATATTTATACATCAATTACACCATTAAAACCAATAATTAATTATGTTAATGAAAATTGAACTAGAGTTATAGCAATCCAAACAATTAATGGTATGTTTCTCTTAAAAAAAGCACATTCATTAGATAACTTATATTTCATGAATCGCTATGCCTCAATGGAAGAAAACTTGGTTACATATAAGAGATAGCCAAAATCTAACCAATAAACTTAAATTTTCAAGCTCTTTGATTCAAATTTTAAAATTTTGGCATACACGGTTGTGTCCAAGATGATATTTAGAGTTTGATAGAATTAACATAATTATCAGTGAAAAGTAACATACCCTTATGAATAGTAACTTACCCTTATTAATAGTAACATAAACTTATGAATAGAAATATGACTATTATGAATGGAATCCATACCCGTGAATGTATAAATAAATATAGGCACCTTTAAAATAAATATGAATATTTTATGTGTTTATATTTTTTAATGAAATAATTATTCTAATCAAATATTGAATTTATCATATATAAAAAATTATTTTTTAAAAATGGACATAATTTTTGGATTCCACACGTCGAAAAATGGTTAGGGTGAAGTTTTTGTATTTTTCGGAAATAAATGAATTTTGGGTGAATAGTAAAATGCATTAATTTACTATATAAATACATTATAAAATAAATTAACTATTCTTAGAAACATGAGTGATGTATGCACCCAAATATCGAACTATCATGATATTTATAATATTATAAGTCAAATAACACTCACTATCACTTGTCCTGAGAAGAAATAATAAATTAAAGATTATAATATTAAGAAAACTCTCCTCCCCTCCACTATATAAACCACCCCTCACCCCCTCTACCTTCCACTCCACTCAATCATCAATCCTTGACTAAATTCTGATCCAATAGCTCTCTATACTCCTCCCCTACATCCAATAATTTTTGGTCTCATCAAATGTCCAAAATCAAAGGTCTTAAGGAGATTCACATGGAGGAGTACTCAAGAGGTGAACTTTTATTATATTTTCGTTCAATTTCTTTTGAAAAGTTCCATTATTTTGTTCTCCCTTATCACTTACCTCCATAAAAACGCCATGATAATTATAGTGCCTAATATGTACTAGATATTCATAGTGATAATGGAATATTTCATCCTACTATCTCTTTTCCCCTCCTTTTATACAACAAATTCAAACACCGTCTAAGATGTGTTAATTTATCACACTCAAGGAAGACGGGTATTAAATTTGCATTAATATCTTCAATATTGGTCATGAAACCTTATCAATGGTTTACCAGGTCATAATATAAATATTTCATCTAGATTAATTTCTTTTAATCCTTACTGATTCATAATATGTAATAACAATACAAAATAAGATTATTGTGCAAAAAACTGCCAAGCCAAATCTTGGCATTTATGTTTAACTCATCTAATGAGTCATACTCATTGTATATAACCAGAATCATTATAAGATCAATTATATCTCTTTAATGTAAATTATAATTTATATTAAAAACTATTGATGTTTAACTATATTTCAAACAAACATCCATTCATGAATACAGGTAAACAGATCATGAAAACCAAAGAAGAAAATATTACCAAAACAATAAAATTGAATCACTTAAACCATAAAAAAAAGACCATTAATGATCATTATAAGGTCATAAAATATCAATTAAATTTTTATGTTGTTATAATGATATGTCTCAGTATGATATACTCTATTATACCAAATGTATGATTGAATATGTAAAATGAGATACAAATACAAGAGGGGGGTGAATTATATACATTAAAAATTCTTAAGGGAATTTTGTTTAACCAAAATTCACAACACCTCAAAGTTATAATAACTTGATTGATTCCAGAAAAATGATTCCGGAAATGGAACTTAACAAAAGTTTACAAAAATGAGATTTTACCTTAATGCATATAGAATCTAACTATAAAAGAGTACATGTATGAGGATGTGTAAGAAAGTTATACTTTCCTCAACAATACAGATATAGTGGAAAAACAAAGTATTAAAACTACTGATAACAAGTATAAAATCTTTTAACCCAAAGAGGAGGGTATCTAACAACCCTGGATAAGATGTACCTTGATTTATACTTTCATGAGAGTCTGTCTTACCCAATCCCAGGTAAGACCTCAATCCGAAGATCAGTATCCGTCTTGCTTTCCCCGCAAGCCCACGATTTGTAGGAAAATCGGCACCTCTGACTTCACAAACCGAACTCTCTAATTTTATTATAATCGAACCTCTGCACTAAGCAAGTATGTATGTTGCAATGATTGAATAAGACATTCAAAATTTCTTCATGAAGCATGAGAGTTTATTAGAGCCTCTCTCTCTAGAAATCACTGCACCATCACTTTGTCAAAAGTTTTGAATAGCTGTGAACACCTTTAAATGAGCTTCTATTTATAGGCATAGCTCCAATAGTCAGCTCCCTCCTCCAACGGTCATATTATTCCTTGAATTTTGGAGGGACCTATACACGTGTCACTCAAACAACGGTTAGTTGATAACTGAAATAACGACATCATTTTATAACAAAAAAATGTAAGAAAAACCAAAACTGATATTCTTAATGAAGGTAAATAAACGGTTGAAATCATGGAATATTTAATTTCGGGTCTGTAGTGATACGATATTCAGATTCTATTTATTTTGGAATTAGAAACCTGAATTCTATAGAATTCTAAAGTTTGAATTTCAAGGAAATTTAGAGTCTAGATTTACCAGAATTCAGAACGTGACCATACAAAGTTCGGAGTCAGAGTTCATGAGAATTTGGAGTCAGAAATCATAAGAGTTCAGAGTCTGAATTCAGAGAACTCGGAGTTAGAATATAGAGAATTTCGTAACTAGAATTCGTAATCATAATTCATAGTCATAACATAGAGATGTTCGTAACTAGAATTCATAATCAGAATTCGTATTCAAACTATACATAAGATCATAATCAGAATTCAAAGTCGTACTTTATGAAACTTCCTATCCATAATTCGGAGTTGTACTTCATGAGTGTTCATATACAGAATTCAGAGTTGAACAGAATGAGAGTTCATTACCAGAATTCGAAGTTGAACTTCATGAGAGTTCGTATTTAGAATTAGGAATTTAACTTCATGAGAGATTTTATCCAGAATTCGGAGTTGAACTTAATGAGAGTTCGTATCCAGAATTCATAGTTTAACATCATGAATGTTCATAACCAGAATTCAGAGATGAATTTCATGAGAGTTCATAACCAGAATTCAGAGTCTTAAACAGAAGGCTTCATATCTAAGGATTATATGATTCCAAGGTTTTTCTTTCAATACGAGTTTTTTAGTTAGAAAATTTATGATATGAATAATGAAATCTATGTAAGGGTAAATTTCTTAGGGGAAGTAAATTTTTCTTATAGTAGTAAAACATAGGTAAAATAAGATTTTCCAAAAATTAAGGTGTTTGTGATTTTCAAAACAATAGGAATGGTAAAGTCATAAGGAAACCTTAGTGACTCATAAATCTTCCCCTTATATTAAAGAATGGAAAAGTCATAAGGAAAACCTTATTGACTAAACAATATCCCCCTTTTGGAAATCACAAATAACCTTACAAAAACGAATGTAAGGACATACATTTCTAGAGTATGAAATTAAAGATTATCTCCCTTTGTTTATGGAAAATGTTAATTACAACTAACTCCCCCTATGGATTTTGAACTATTATGATCATATTCTAGATTATTTGAATGATAATTTTCATTTGAATGTGGAAATCATCATAATGAGAACACCCCCTTAGAAAACTGTACCCATACTTAGGGATATATCTTCTTTACTTTGATATCTTTTTTCCTTCTCCACTTTTGAATTCTTTTTTCTTCTCCCCCATTAGAATTACTTTTCCTTATCCCCCTTTGTGATTTTCAAAAAGTGTTTTAGGGAATGGAAAAGTAATATAGTACCTGAAATATTAGTATAGACAACCATACAAAATAAGCAACCAAAAATTTCATTACGATGGAAAGAATTAGTACAAGGAAAAATTAAAACAAAATATCGGAGCAACCTATTTTGTTTCTTTTTCCTTGGGCATTGGAATTTTCAAAATTTTCTTCAACTAATTTAGTTCATTGTGATATTCCATAGCTTGCATTTCTAATGCCTTAATCTTGTCTTCCTGAGCCTTCATGACCTCTAGCTGATCCTTCATGGCCTCTTCCTGAGCCTTTAGCAATTCTTCATGCTTCAATAAATTTTCTGGAATCTCGCACCAGAGATCCTTATCTATTTTAATGCCTTGAAAAATATAGCTCAGCTTCCCATTCAGATATTTTACTTCCTGAATCCGATCATCTGAGGTTTTAAAAAAATTTGGATTTAAGAAAACTAGAATCTGAGAAATTTTAAAATCAAAAGAAACTAACAGCAATGAAATAATGACTACAAAAATTTAAGAATGAAATCATACATTTGCGATATCTAGGAAGATTATTCTTAAAATTTGATATTCTTTTTGAAGAACTATGTGTTAAAAAACATGAATACAAATAAAAAATTCACTATGAACATTTCAAATCCGGGAATTTTCGTTATGATAATTTCAAATCCAAAGATTTTCATTACGAAAACATTTGTTCTACAGATTTTCATTACTATAACTTTAGGTCTGAAGAATTTCATTACAAAAACTTCAGTTCTGATGAATTTCATTATGAAAACATTAGGTCTGAATAATTTCATTATGAAAACTTCAGTTCTGAAGATTTTAATTATGATAACTTTGAAAAAAAATCAACTACAAATATTTTCATTACGAAAATTTTTAAAAACCAATAACGAAAATTTTGAAAAACCATCTTTAAAATTTTTCATTATGAAAATTTTGAAAAAACCATTACAAAAAATTTTGAATACTTCAATAACAATAAATTTTGAAAACTACATTACAAATTTTTTTGTAAAACTACATTACGAATTTTTTTGAAAAACTACATTACAATTTTTTTCCTGAAATACTACAATAACAAATGTACTCCCCATATGAGAAATAGTTTATTACTAAAAGAAGATTGGTTGAACAAGAAGTAAATAGAGGATGATTACCTCATGGTTATCATTCCTAGCTTTTGTTTAATGTATTCAAATCTATTAGAAGGTAATGATTTTGTGAAAATATCAGCAAGTTGATCTTGCGTTCCGATGAATTGAACAATGATATCTCCTTTCATCTTGATAATCTTTTGAAAATAATTTTTGTTACCATTCATATGCCTAGAAGATAAAATATCCATGTACCATGTATTTATGTTGGTACTTTCCCTATTTTACTGAAAATAAGAAAATGTTAGGCTTTCGGAAAATAAACATTCTTGGATCTGGAATTGTTAGACAAAAATTTTTTGGGTATCCACATTTTTTTAGAAAAATAAGCTTTATGAAACCCAAGAGATTGAACTTTATTCAAGGAGCAATTTTTCTTCCAAGGCCCACCACTTTGACACTTAGTGCAAAAAGGGGCTCTGGAAGGAACAAAATAGTTGTTTTTGAAAAATTATTTTTGGTGAGTGTAACCTACTCCAGTAGTGTTTCCTTGATGTCTAATTTGAGAATACATCTTGTCAAAATTTTCCTTCCCAGAGGTAAATTTTTCAAGAAGCTTCTTAAGAGAAAATATTTCTAATTTTAGTCTCATTACTAAATTCCTATCCTCAAGAATTATTTCTTTAGAGTTATATATTTCCTCAAAAACTTTTATATTTAAAATAGAATTCTTAAGATCTTTAGATTGTTCTTCCTTAAAAGAATTTTCTTTCTCTCGGTCTTTAGAGAGTTTTTCTAAAAGATCTTTTTTATCTACATGATCTCTAGAAAGATCTGAAATCTGTTTTTTAATTATTTGTTCCCTAGTATTTGCCTTTTCTAATTTCTTAAAAATTTTACAATTTTTTGCCTCACGTAATTTGGAAAATCTAGAAACTTCTTCATATGAAGTTTATTTATTTTCTAAGGATGAAGTATCTTTATTGGATGTACTATTTTCAGAATAGTAATTCTTATCAAGAGATAAATTTGTTTAATCCTCGGTAGAGTATACCTTGGCCATAAGACATGTATTAGGGGAAGAAGTAGTAGAAATGAATCCCATATTCTTTTTTACTGAAGAATCATATTCAGAAGATTCACTTTTTGAAGAGTCCCAATAGATAGCACTCCATGTATCCCTAACATTAAGACTTTTCTTGTTCTTCGATCTATAGAATTTTTTCTTATTCCCTTCTGTTTTCCTTCTTCTTCAACAAAGGACAAACATGTCTGATGTGACCTGTTCTTCTACATTCATAACAAGTAACTTCTTTATCTTTCTTATCCCTTTAATCTTTCTTCATGTACTTATTTTGATGGTTCCTCTGAGATATAATATTGTTCATTCATCGATCAAGATTAGCTATTTCATTCTCTGACTTTTATATATCACTAGATTCTGACTTAATAATGACTTTCTTTTTCTTTGACCTAGTTAATCATTATCGAGTCTTGGAATTCATATGAATAGAAGTGGATGTAAAAGCAACTCCTCCATTCCAATTCTTCTTCTTGACATTTTCAGCATCTCCCTGCATTCTGGTTTCATGTTGAAGAAGAGTTCCAAACAACTCATCTAAGAAATTTGAGTGACTTTCCTGTTCTCATCAATAACTATCCTCTTTGACTCCCATTCATCTGGGATGATATCTATGATCTTATAAAAAAAAATTTGATCATCCAACACTTTTTCTCCCATAGATTGCAAGCTACTCAGGATAGTCATAATTCTTTGTTGTACTTTTCTTATAGGTTCTCCATAAGGAAAATTAAAGATATGGTATTCAGCTCTCAACATATCTCTTCTTGTATATATGACTTTAGATGTACCAAAATGTGTAACTTCAAGTTTCTTCCAGATACTGTTTGTAGCTTCACATGATGATATTTGACTGTATATGTTCGTAGTCATCAAACACAATAATGTATTTCTGACTCTAAAGTTTGATTCATATTCGGATTTCTCCTGATATTTAAAGGTTATCAATTCCTTATCCAGAATCATATAATCTCCATTCATAATTATATAGTTATCAACTTCAATATTGATAACAAAAGTCTTCCTCCTATCTCTCCAGTACTCATAATCATTTCCACAAAAAACCAGAGGTCTGTTAGGATTTAGATTATCTATAGAACCAACATTTATACTTGCCATTCTTAAGAAAATCTTTGGTACAAAAATATGTTAGTAGTACGAGAATGTAAACAAGGAAAATATTCCTAAGTAGGGAAAATAGAGAACAATAGTGTCTCTAAGATAAACTGAATCCGAACTATATGAGTCCTAAAATAGATACTGAAAAATATGAATCTGGAAAATATGATTCCAAGAATTCAATTTTGAGTATTCTGTTCTGAATCTAATCGGGAGATTAATTCAGATTGAACAAATCCTCTGATACCAATTGTAACAATGATATTTATGAGTATGATATACTCTATAATACCAGATGTAGGATCGAATATGTAAAATGATTTAAAAATACAAGAGGGGGGTGAATTGTATACATTAAAAATTTCTAATGGAATTTTGTGAAACCAAAATTCACAACACCTCTATGTTCTAATAACTTGCTTGATTCTGGAAAAATTATTCCTGAAATGAAAGTTAACAAAAGTTTACAAAAAATGAGATTCTACCTTAATGCGTATAGAATATAACTATAAAAGGGTACAAGTATGAGGATGTATATGAAAGTTATACTTTCCTCAAAAATACAAATATAGCAGAAAAACAATGTAGTAAAATTTCTGGTAACAAGAAAAAAGTCTTTTAACCCAAAGATGAGGGTATCTGACAACACTAGATAAGAGGTCCCTTGATTTATACTTTCATGAAAGTCTGTCTTACCCAATCCCAAGTAAGAACCCAATCCAAAGATCTGTATTTGTCTTTCTATCCCCGCAAGCCCTCAATTTGTAAGGAAATCGGCACCTCTGACTTCACAACCCGATGTCTCTGATTTTATAGTAATCGAACCTCTGCACTAAGCAAGTCTACACTAAGTAATTTTTGAACAATCTGTTCAAACTTCTTGCATGAAGCCTATGATTTTATAAGAGCCTCTCTCTCTGGAAATCACTTCACCATCACTTTTTCAAAAGTCTCAAAAAGTTGTGAACACGTTCAAATGGGCTCTTATTTATAGGCACAACTCCAACGGTCGGCTCCCTCCTCCAATGGTCATATTCTTCCGTGAATTTCATAGGGACCTATACATGTGTCACTCAAACAACGATTAGTTGATAACTGAAAGCATGAAAACGTTTTATAACTAAACGGATGTAAGAATAACCAAAACTGATCTTCATAATGAAGGTAAATGAATGTTCTGGAGTCTAGGAAAAAATGAATTCAGAGTCTATTGTGATAAGATATTCAGATTTTGTTTTGTAGGAATTCGGAACCGGAATTCTGTAGAATTCCAAAGTCTGAATTTCAAGGAAAATTAGAGTCTGGATTCACCAGAATTCAGAATCTAAACTTACAGAGTTTGGAGTCAGAGTTCATGAGAATTCGGAGTCATAACTCATAAGAGTTTGGATTATAAATTCAGATAACTCGGAGTCAGAATTTATTGAAGTTCGTAATTAGAATTCGTAATAAGAATTCATAGTTAGAACATACTGAAGTTCATATCTAGAATTATTAATCAGAATTCGCAGTCGAACATTACATAAGTTTGTAATCAGAATTCAGAGTCGTACTTCATGAATGTTCATATCCATAAATTGGAGTTTTACTTCATGAGAGTTCGTATTCAGAATTCAGAGTTGAACAGAATGAGAGATCATTACCAGAATTCAGAGATGAACATCATGAGAGTCTGTAAAAAGAATTCGGTGCTGAAATTCATGAGATTTCATATCCAGAATTCGGATATGAACAACATTAGAGTTCGTATCCAAAATTCGAAGTTGATCTTCATGAGCTTTCGTAACCAAAATTCTGAGATGAACATCATGAGACTTCGGAAGAAAAATTTGATGTCTTGAACAGAATGCTTCATATCTAAGTTTTATATGATTTCGAAGTTTTGGTTTCAATCTGAGTGTTATACATAGAAAATGTATTATATGAATAAGGAAATCTAGGTAAGGGTAAATTTCCTTGGGGAAGGAAATTTTCATTATAGAAGTAAAACAGGGGTAAAATAAGATTTTCCTTAAAATAAGGTGTTTGTGATTTTCCAAACAAGAGGAATGGTAAAGTCATAAAGAAATCCTTATTGACAAAATAATATTCTCCATACATGAATGAATGGAGAATTCATAAAGAAAACCTTATTGACTCAACATATGAGGATCTGGATTTGTTAATTAATGAAGCTATATTTGATTATTGAGGTTGTTAATAACAATCAATAACATCTTCAAGCATAATGTAAGGGATCCTCTAACTCAGTTTTGTTCACGAATCACCCCTATGTTGTGCTCTTTTATTTTTAATTCCAAATGATAGGGTATGTTTTAGAACCCCCATCATACCTCCCTTATGACATATAAATAATGGTATACACATTTACCTCTCATTAATCCCTCTCAAGAATACTTGTTACCATACCGAAATTTTTGTATGGGGTTTTCTTAACTCACTTTCAATTTTGTGGGATTTCCATTGTTTTCCTCTTATTTATTATATGGGGTATAGTTGTACACCAATTTGATATATATTATCATGATTATGTTTATATTCAAGGTATTCTATGATTCATTTGGTGGTTATTAACTTTTGTTTATATGACTCAATTGATTACACTGTGGTAATGATATTTGTCTCAAATTTCACTTCATTGTGAGTTTCTTAGTATTGTGTACATAATATTTCATATGTGGTGTCCCTAATGATCATTTTAGATCAATTATCAATTGAAATTATATTCCATTTAAATATCCATATTCTCATATCATGTATATGATTATTTTAGAAGGGATAAATGGAGGACCGTGAGACCACCCCTCCCGAAAAACCCTAGTTCTTCTCCGTGATGATGTCGGACGCTGAACTGATCCCTCCCCCACTGTTGGGGGAGGGAACATCAGTGTCCTTAAATGGAGTGGTGTCATATTTTATTCCTTTTTCAAATCTGTATTTGATTCTCCTTTTCCCTAAAATCGCACTTGGACCGAAAGTCCCAGACTTGTTTGAAGGATGCCCTAACTTACTGATTTTGACTGCGGAGTTCTCGGAATCATCTTATATTTTGAAGCATACCCTAGTTTCCAGATTTTACCATCGACGACCCTCAGTTGATGCATGCGATATATTCATCTTCGGCACTTGGGACTTGTAGGATAGGGATACTGTAGGCCTCCTGGATAGCCGTCAAATTATGAAACACTTTGCATCAGAAGCAGACCACATCTAGGCCTGGGCAGGCGCTCCTCGAATTTTTAATCGTTTTAGATACATTCTTTTTTCATTGGTCTTTCAATCATCATATGGAGCAGGATCCTCCATCTATGGAGACATGGGTAAGCTTTCCTAACCTCCCCCTTCCCTTTCAAAATCCCAATGTGATACGTATGCTAGGAAATATATTAAGTAGGTATATGTGTTCAAATAGTAGAACTGATGTGTTTTGTCACCCTATTAACCCCCGCCCATGTATTGAAATGGATGTGTCAGGAGAACCATTTGATTATGTGTGGATTACTGTGGGTGAGGATTACAGATACAAGAAACGGGTAGTCTACAAAACCTGGATAAACTTCTATCCATAATGAAGGAGATTAGGCCATTCCTTGGAAAGTTGTCACAAGGGGTGAATGAGGAAGCATAGAACATATATCATAAGGCTCCGACCAGTATAGGAACTCGCAGTTTTGTCATTGTGGAAGATTCTAGGCGGAAATCGCTATCACGCTCACCGATGTAGAATAAGTCGATGGCCCAAGGCTTACCAACGGTGGCATCGATTTTTAGTAAGCTGAAATTGGATATTTCCAGCCCTCCCTCTTAGCTACACCAAATTTATAGTGTGAGGGTGGGATAATCGCTTAACCAGGAGGAATGGGTTCTGCAGGGACTTGGGAGAACCATTTCCATGATCCAGATACTAGCTGACAAGGATAATGCTCGGGTCGTGGTGCCTGCACTGGGTAGTGATCCTCATCAGAAGTTGTAGGGGACTGTCATGGAGGTGCCTTTCCAGGACAGTATTGGGGAAGCAGGGGGATCGGGCCCCGAAAATATACCAGGGGATGCAGACTCTTCAATCCAGACCCTAGTCATCTTGAGCAACAGGTTTGAAGGACATTCTGATGTATAGTCGAGATATGAATCATTTATTCTGGTTGTGGGAGGTAAATATAGCAGGAAGAGCCTCGATGGCCCTAATATGGATGGTTGGATCATTGGACATGATTATCTAGATTGTACTAATGAAGGCGGGGTGGAATAATTCATTGAGGAAAGTAAGGGTTTATCTAAAGAGGAGTCTGATTCGAAGAGAAACATGATTTATAGGAGGAGGATGGGTAGGAAGGACTACTCCGCCTTGCCACCTCCTATGAAGACATGGTCAGTGAAAAAGAAAATGGATGTAAAGTTGGAGAGTGAGGTCAGGTGTCAACTGAAACCACCTGGTCATCCAGAACTATCCATGGATTTGATTTTGAGTTCGGATGATGACGTGATAGAGCATGAATTATATCTCAATGCCTCAGAAGAGGATGCATCCACGATGATGGTCTGGAATATTGAAGTGAATCTTAATGAGGAGAAATATATTTGGATTGAAAAAAAGCACACGATTATGGTTAGGGGCTTCAATAAGGGGATGATTAGGCTCAAGGACTACATTCAGGTCTGGAATAAACTAACTTCTTCATTTGAAGACCTGATATGGGGAGATCCACACTCTCAGGTATCGAATATATCCTAGAAGTTGTTAAGGGATACGGACTCTGGAAGAATTCAATTTGTTTTCAATGATTTTTCTTACTCCTTTTCTGACTAATTCTTGGTTTCTCACTCTCCCCTGATGTGTTTGGAAATGTGAATGTAATTTTTTGCTGGTGTGTCTCGAGGTGCATTTGGGTGTTTGATTCCAGCTTGCATCATGGTTTGTCCTTAGATGAGGGTTAGAGCACAAGGATGACACTTTGGAATGGTACATGGAGTGGAAGAAAGAGAGGGTGTGTCTTGGCCACTGGTTTCATGCCCGTGAACTTGAACGAGACTGTTTGCTGAGTTTCCATGCTTTCGTGGAGGCCCTATATTAATGAATTGTTGGGATGAGGTAGGATCATTTTTTCCTTGGGGTTCTTTTGGGATGTTTTATTTGGTTTTTTTAATGGACTTGTGGTTTCTCACATTCCTTTAAAAGTGATCTGATAATAAAATAAAAAATAATTTTCAGTTAGTCAGTATATGATTATTGTCTATGTCGTATACCATTTTACTTACGGTATTAATTTTAAATGTTGTTTTGATTGTGGAAGTCTTGATGAATCTGTATCCCCTTTTCGATACAGAAAATGTAAATTCATGATGCTATTGTGTTGAATCTATGTATAAATAATGCATTGGATGCAGAGGAAGATGGGCCTCACTACAACACCTCAATGCATCAGTAGGTCTCATGAGACAAATTAGTTGGAGACAAACCCTTCGAGTTTGTTTCCAAAAATTCAGCTGGGTTTCTACCCATTGAACTAAATCATTTTTATAGTGTTATGGTATCATGTTCCAGATACTTGATGTCCAATTAATTTTGATTCTCTTTGTTAATTATCATTTATTACTATCCACGAGGTTTTCACTTTGACAAAATCTATGGATACAGTTTCGTTCACATTTTATTAACGACATGAGTTTTTCATTTATTCAACATCCCATAGTGATTATGTCAAATTGTTTACAATTCAGTTATTATTGATTCCTACTTCATGTTAGGTCCACAAGTCTAAATACCCTGAGGGGGGGGTGAATCAAGGTATGAATAATTTTAAATTATATCCCATTCTGATCGTGTTTTACTGTTAAAAAAAACACTCTTCTCTCTCTTTCTCGTTGCACAATATAAACAGAATGTAAAGCATGTACAGGACATAATAATTTATACTTGGTTCACCCTCACAGGACTATGTCCAAGGATCATACATCAGAAATGTTCCGATGTACTAAATCAACTATAATCACACTGCTGTTTACAGGGTTCGGGATAGATAACTTCTATTCCCAGGCTCACTGCCTTTATAATGTTTAGGGTCAGTTCACTGCTTTCCCAGTGGTCAATCCCTGTTTCTCTCTCTCTCTCTCTCTGGCTCACTACTGGTGGAGAGGATTACCTTCTTCCACTTCCTTTCCTCACTAATCTGGAAAGGATACACTCACATTTTATAGACCTGTAGGACTCTTTATTATCACTAATGAATGCATCCTCGTTTGTATGTAGATGCTCTGTTGAAGTCCAACATTCACCCATAGATGAATCTCTATTTTCACTGAGGGTATCAGGCAATCTTCCATCTTCCACACATCCCTGAACCACTGCCGTGAAATAACCTTAACTGGAGACCTTCTCTAAACCGGTGCACTAGTATCGGCACACACGTTATAACTGGTGCCCAAGTCCACCTCAACTACTTGCGTGCCATATGCTTCTACAACTCGAAACTTGCACGCCTCACACCCTTGTACACCCAAACCAATAATGGAATGAAACCAAAAAATTCAGTGCTTCTTAAAAACTAGCATGCAAGTCCACCTCAATAACATGCGTGACATCTCCTTCTTCAAATATAAACTTGAGCGACTCACTTCCTTCCTCGCCCAAACCACCTTAGGTGCACAAATATCAACTGTCGCGTAACTTCAACTTGCGCGACCCACCACCACTTCCGCGACCACCACACCTGCATGATGGGAGATCTAATTTTCTCTAATTATTGAACTCATATATAATGAGGATGGTTCAACCTATATTTATAGGCATTTGGACACCCTACGTGATGGAGCGCAAGTCTCCCCTCGGCGCGCATGTTTCAGTGCGCAAGTCTCTGCCGCCCAAGTAACTTGCACGACCAACCCTAAAACATGGGTCCCTCTTATCCTTTTTCCTTATTTTGATGTTATGATATTTAAAAACATATGGAAATCATGTTTCCTCTCCTTCATGTACACGGTGTGTAAGTCCATTTTCCAAAAACCACTTTTCTTCATTTGTCGATTTTCAGTCCCAAAATTTTGGCAAACACTGGAAAACGGCACCACCTTGTATCTACTCTTTTTGTACGACCTCCAGATCATCCATTCCTTTGACGGTGTTCTTGAATCAAACATGGACTGTTAAACATCCCTTGAACTCGACATTTCACCATGAAATTCCCTTTTTTAACAAATTTGTATCTCATGGTTTTCTTCGTCAACAATCACAACACAATTGTCCTATTTTTCAACAAACACAACCACCTCAAAAATGATTTAATGATACCTTGAGGAATTTTTCCCAACAATCTCCCCCTTTGGGGTAGTTGAAAATTCCTCCATAAAAAGATACATCGTTAATTCTTCATCCACCATTATCCTTATTTCAATTATGATAGGGATCAATGATTTACTCAACACATACTCTAAACCCACAAGAGCAATGCTTGGCATGAGAAAAAATAGAAAATGAAAGGTTCATAAATGAATCACTTGAACTATGACACCCACTATTGAAACTAAACTGATACAAATTTTTTGAAATATTCTTACTACATTCCAACACCACTTTTATGTTTTATCACAATCCCCAGCTGTCGTGATACCTATTCTTTGATCGATCACTTTAAGCATCGTTAAATTTAATTTCCTCTCACATTCTCATTTCTCCTCTATATCAATTCTCCACCTGTCATCTTCTCCCCATATCTTTCATGATTTTTCAAATATCCACACTATCTATCCATTGAACAATCACTATTTTCTCCCCCTTTGACAATGAACCCAAAGGTCACTCCTTTTCAGTGTGTTCCAGAGTAGAGAACATGTATCAACACATTAGGGAAAAACACATCATGACATGGGGAGTGGGGGGTTTCACATCCACACTCTTTTAAGTGTGGGGAGTTGACTGAAATCCTAAAGCCATTTGATGCCTCTCAAAAGCTTCTTTGGTATGTAATTTGTTAAAATGTCTGCAACCTGTAGTTCTGTAGGCACATACTCCAACGTCACAATACCTTGCTCAAACTTCTCCTTGATAAAATGATACTTTATCTCAATGTGCTTTGTCCTTGAGTGATGGATGGGATTTTTACTGAGATTTATAGAACTTGAGATATCACACTAGATTTCAATCAGAGACTTCACTTCAACTCCCATATCATCATGATGCCGCTTCATCCATATAACTGTGTGAAAGCTTGAGTGGCTGCAATATACTCAGCTTTTGCGGTGCTCAATGAAATTCAATCTTTCTTCTTTCCAAGATAAGAAATAAACAATCCACCAATATATAATGCACCTCCTAATGTTGATTTTCTGTAATTTGCTGATCCAGCCCAATCTGCATCTATGTAACCCAATAACACTGATTGAAAATTTTCATTATACATCAGACCGAAATCCATGATGCCATTGATATACCGAAGTATTATTTTCACTATGATCATGTGGATTTCCTTGGGATTACTCTAATATCTTGCTTCTTTCCATATGAATAATAAAATTCCACGCCTTATTTCGGTCAAGTATAGAAATCTCCCAATAATTTTCATGTATTCTATTATATTAACTGCATTGTCATCCTCATCTTCGGACTGTTTCGTCTGGGTAGCCACTAGAGTATTCTTTTCCTTTGAATTTTCCATTCCTAACTGTCTTATAACCTCCATGGAGTATTTGTATTGAGAAATGAAAGTTCAATTACATCCTTGTGTCACCTTTAAACCATGGAAAAACGTTATCTCTACAATCATTGACATTTCAAAATCAGTTTTCATGAAATCGGAAAACTCTCTGCACTGAGCTTCATCTGCTCCGCCAAATATTATGTCATCGACATAAACCAACACCATCATCCTTTGATTAATATCGTTGCTGAAATAATGATTGTAATTAACTCCCCCATGCTGGAAAACAAGCTTCTTCAAGTACTGATCAAGCCTTGAGTACCATTCTCTTGGTGCTTAATTCAGCCCATACAATGCCTTCTTTAACCTGAAAACTTTGTTCTCATCCTCATGAATGAGAAAACTACCTGGTAGCTCAATGTAAACCTATTATTCTAGAAACCCATTTAGAAATGCAGATTTGACTTCTATCTGAAACACTTTGATCTTTCTTTGTACTGCTATGGCTAAAAATAATCTGATTGTCTCTAGCCTTACAACCGGAGGAAATATCTCATCAATAACAATTCCCTCTATTTGTGAGTATCCATTGCACACCAGTCATGCTTTATTTCAAATCACTTTTCCATATTCATTCATCTTGTTTCACATGTCCCATTTATCCCAAATTACATTCTTCTCCACTAGCCTTGAAACAATCTCCCATGTATGATTCTTCTCAATCTGGTATAATTCTTCATTCATAGCCTGAACCCAGTACTCATCTTAAGCTGTATCAGAATAATGTTTTGGCTCCACCTGAGATAAAAACAATGTTTTTTGTGATGATTTCACTCTTTGAGTCAGAACTGGAGCTTTCTGATCACCAATGATATTTTACCTATCAATTTCAAGTCGACTATTTGCCTTCTAGAAGATTCAGATTATGTTTCCTCTTGCTCATCATTTGTATCATCTTCTGAGTCAGTGTCTGCCACTTCTACTCCCCATGTGTTTCTTACCTCCTCATCACATTCATCTAGAAACCATTCACTGGGTCATTGAGTATTTTATTCATTTTCAACTATAGTGACATCATTGATCTCAACAGTATTTTCCCATCCATTTGTTGGAGAATTTATATGCTTTTCTTTTCCCTTCGTAGCCAAGGAATACCCCCTCATCTCTTTGTGACTAAAACATCCAATGATTTTATTTGTTGAGAATGAAGTACTTACTTCCAAAGATTAGAAAGTATTTCGACGTTGGATTCTTTCTGTACCACATTTCATATAGAGTATTCCCTTCCATTGGACAGAACATAGACCTGTTCGAAATATAGACCGATGTAAAAACTGCTTCCTTCCAAAATTGCTCTGGTAAGTCCTTTTCAATAAGAATCATTCTGGTCATGTTGTTGATGATCTGATTTCTCTTTTCAACCACTCCATTCTATTGGGGAGTTATCACTGATGAAACTTGATGCCTTATCTCATGTTTCTTGAGATAGTATTCAACTTGAATGTTTTTGAATTCTATACCAATATCAATAGTTCACTTTGTTTCATACCGGAGGATATTAATTTTTTTTTGTTTTGGAGAATTTCTTTAAAATAAATAAACAATAAAAACATATTTTAGAAAGAGGAAACTTAGGATAATTATCAATTTTCCATAATATAATGAATTTAAAAATAAACATTTTTTCCATTTTTAAAAAATCATGATGAATTTAAACAGGGATTAATATTTATTTGTAACTATAAAATCATTTTAAAATATGGGGATAGAAAAAAATATCATAAGATATAAAAAAATAATGACTTTAAAAATATTATATCCTAGAAGAGAGTCTCCATTTATCATTATAATCTTTCAACACAAATCATCATTTACACACACCTAAAATCAAAATTACTATCGTATGATTTTTATTAACCAATTTTTAAAAAATTAAAATGTAGAAATCATTATCATGATGGTTTTTTAAAAGACATGAGAACACATGAAAAATAACTTCCCAAAAAAATATTTTTTTAATCCCAATTTTTCTTGATGCATCAGCTTGACAAATAATTATCTTTCATTTTTAAATCATAAGTGTCAATCCCCTACCACAAACACCTATAATTTTATTCTTTTATCAGTCCTGCATCGTTTGAACGGGGTTTAGTCGTGTCCCTTTTTGAACATTTCCGATGTTTCTTTTTTTTTGTGGGTATTCGGCCAGTGTACGGTCACTGCACTGTTAGCGGTGACTGTGCATTTGGTCCTAGTGATTGCGCGATGGCGCACCACTTCATATAAATAATAAATTAAGTAAATAAATTAAGTTAATCAAAACTGGAAGCCAAATAAAAAAAATTATCGGTAAAACAATGTTAATGTTTAAATTATAATAATGAAAATATATCCATGAAAATGGTTATTTTATTATTATTTAATCTTGTAATAATACAATTATTATTAAGTTGTCATAAATATAATTATTATTTAAAATGAAATGTAATAAAATTATCATTTTATTAACATTAAGTTTATTATTAATTTATTTTGTTGTTATTAATATTGTTTTTATTACTTCACTATTTATATTATTACAATTATTATTTTTGTAACATTGATATTATTATCAAAATTAATTAAAATAAAATGGATACGAAATGATATCTTTTATTTGTTATATTAATATTTATTGCTTTTACTATTATCATTATAACATATTATTGTTTTTTTTAATCCCTAATCCTTCCCACTTTCCCGCATCTCTTCCCCCCCACCACCTGCGGCCTCCTGCACGATGCGCACCTGTGCACCGCCGCTGTTCCCCATTTCTCCTTCAATGTTCCGCGTCACAATCCCCTGCCCACCACTTGTCCTCTCCTCCTTCTCTGCTTCTTCTGACATGGCCTCCGCTATGTGTGGTCTCCCCCTCTTATGGATTTCCTCCCGCCACTCTGCCGGTCTGGCACAGCTCCCCTTCTCAGCCCGAGCTCCTGCCTCCCCGCTCGCCTCTCTAGATTCACCCCTACCCTCGCATGCCTCCCGCGAGGCTACGCTCTGGCAACAATGGCCTCTCGCGATGCCACCCTTCTTCTGTGTCCAGCACCTGCTCCCACCCACCTACAGTAACCCGATGACCCTCCCGGTCGCCTGGTTTTCCGGCGGCCGCATCTCCTGTAGACCCTATGCGCGACCCGATCTTTAGTATCATCCCCCTCTTTTTTGACCAGCACCGCAACACCCTTTTCTAGCTCTATTCCTCACTTCTCTTCACGTGACCATCCAAACCGAATTCTAGCCACACCCTGTTTCGGTGCCGCCCAAACCACATTGCACAGTGCCTCTGCACTGCTCTGGTGAGGCCACGATTCCCCTCTTCGTCAAACCAAGCTTTTCATCTCATTATAATTTTGGTGTTTCTTCTCTTCATTTTCACCAATTTTAAACGATTTGGGTTTTGTTCACGCATCTTGTTTGGTGTCTAGGGTTTGCAATTGGCTCGCAGAGAGATGGGCATTCCTCTATTGTGGTTCCGTCACTATCGCATGTGTTGAGGTAGGCGTTTCATGCCCTTTTTCTCCCAATTTCAAGTAATGTGGTGCCTGTGTGTTGTTAATTGTTTTTTTAAAACATGTCTCGCACTTTTATTACATAATCTGTAATTTTTTAGTAGGGTTTTCATATTGGCAGAATTGATCGCAATTAGTTTTTTTTGATGTCGTTCTTTCATGTGCATGTAAATGCCTAAACTTTTAGTCTAGAGTAATTTTCATCTTTCTATTAAAAGGATTTTTTTCGTTATATCAGGGTGTTTTTTGGATATAAATCCTTTTGGGTAGTGTTTGGTTGAGTTTTATAACATGTGAAATTTGTTTATGTGAGTCATTGGTGTCTTGATGGATGTGTGATGGTCTTCGTCGCTCTAATGTTAGGTTTCGAGACTTGTTGCAGGGAGTTGATATCATTACTAAGTGCGCACACGCATTTTCCTAGGTATGAATATATATATATATGTCTTCTGAGTGCGTTTTCCATCATGGCGCGGGGAACACTTTCATTAGTTTAAAGATTTATATATATATATATATATGGAAGTGTGTGCACGCGTGAACGTGAGGTGTTACTTGAGTTAGAAAGTTTCGAATGGACTTCCATGAGGTACGAAAATCCATGCACTTAATTTCCATTGCTTGTCCTTAATTCATGAGGTTATCTTTATATTATTATCTTTCTATTCATCTTCATGGTACCTCATTAAAGATTATTGTGGTGTTCTAAAATTATTTGTTGTTGTTAATGATAGGGTTTACATGAATATTTGTTTAGAACATGTATATGATATCTTTGGTGTTTGGGCTGTTTGTTTGTTTGAATTTTTTTGAGTCCGTGTTTATGCATTTTAGTTGTGGGGTTGTTGTTGTGTTTCAGTGAGGAAGACCTGCGATACCGCAGTCGTCGGCTTGCGCGTGTTTGTGTGTCTGTGCGAGGTGCGACGTGCCACTGTGTTTGGACTGTGAGCCAAGGTAGGTCCCCCACTGCACTCACATTTAAATTTTGAGTTTATTAATTTCTTGATGTTTTATTAATTTTAATAAATTGAAAATAATTTAATATAATAAATATTTAAATGATTATTTGGTGTAAAAATCTCCGTCTATTTTATACACGTCTCTTGGAGAATTTTCATGACGAGCGGACACCCTGTATTTAAAGATTGCCAGTTTGGCCGTTAAACATAATTCTTAGAATTTCCAATGTGGTTTTAGTTTTAAAGATAAATGATTTCTTCTAAAAAAGTGTTTTGGGTTTTCTTGAGAAACGAGGTTTTTCATTAATGTTGGTGAAGACCCGCTTGACACTTTAATAAAAATAAATTATTTTCAAAAACTATCTTTGGGGTGACTCAGGGGAGACCTTTAGGGTATGTTGACTGCATATGTTGTGTGTGATGTTTGTGCTACTGGTTTGACATTTTTGGCTCACCCCTTTCCTTTTACTATATGTGTTTACATGAGAACCTGGCATAGTGAGTGAATCTTCTGAGAATGATTGTTGTAGTAGTTCAGATTACGCACTGGCTAGTGGCCCCATAGTAGGGGAATACTGAGTTATTTCTACTATGGGGATTGGGCCCCTCGGTTAGGCCATGTAGGGATATTCCAAGCGTTAGGGAGTTATAAAGCCATCGAGTTAGGGAATGCCTTCAAGATGAGTCACATGTATAGTATGTTCTGGATTTTTCAAGATCTCATAGGTTTGACCCATGTTTCTATTAGTGTTTATTTGTATGTGGCGGACGATTGATATGACTAGTTCAGTTGATGGTCCTGTGTGCCACCTTTTCCATTTCCCTTAGAGTGTGTTGTGTGTTGTTTGTGATTTTCCATTTGACCAACAACTAAAATTTGGATTTACAAATTTTTCGCAAAAGTTTTCTCAAATTCAAAGCATCTGTTTCTTCCAAACACTAAAATTTTTCTTAAATTAAAATATGAAATGGACTATTACATATTTTATAAATGAAAGTGTGTGTGGAAACTAATATTTTTATATAATTTAGTTCAAACCTGGAATTAGTAAATTACATTATTTAAAGGATGTGATTTGGGAATAGATATCGGGATAGCCTACTGAGTTTTAATAATCACTCCTATAGTTCTTTTCTATTTTTAGTGTTTGTGCAGGATACAGTTTAGGTGTGTTCTCCTTGGGAGGCGTTTTTCCATGAGTTGGAGAGTGACCAACGAGGTCAGATAGAGATAGTGGTTGTCACTTTCAGTTAGTTTCATTTTCTTTTATTCTTGTTTAGTTTCTTTACTTTTTATTTATTTATTTTGCACTACTCTATTTTATTTATGTTTCTTTATTTATTTATTTTAACTGGGAGAAATCATTCCCACTGCATATGTTGATGCCTTGGCACTTGTCGCCAGCCCAGGAGGATCGGGAAAGCCTCTATGGCCACATCGCAGACTGGCTCGGGTGACCGGTTCAGGTTTGACCCAGGTTGGTTTGTGAAAAAATGGTATCAGAGGGAGGTTACCCCTTAATAGACCTCTCTTTTCCTATAACCCTTTGTTATTTGGGTTTTCCAGTAGATGGAGATTAGGACTATTGGGGCTGAGGAGGTAGGTTACGGGTTGGTTCCTGATCACCACTGGTCGTGACGAGACTTTAGTTATCAGGGTGATTCCGAGATTTTATTCACTTTTCCTTGGTTTTTTTAGATTGAGGGATGACAATGTAGGTGAATCGGTTCACTTTGCGGCCTCACATGGGGTGGTGACCCATGTGGAGTCCAAGTGTCTAGTTTAAGGTCCTCTTAGTGTTATTCTTTACTTGGGGCATGGCTCACCACCATGTCATTGGGTCAAACATATGCACTAGTTCCTCATTCCAGTGGGTTATTACTGGTTGTGTTTTTCTTTAGTCTCAATTGATTTGCATGTGCGTTAAAAGTGAAATTGGTTTCTAAATGGAAAATTGTTTCTTCCAAATTATTTTTTAAATTACCAATGTGGGGTTTTTTTGTTGATAAGTTTTATTGGTTTGAAAAAACTTGGTATGAGTTTGGATTTGGTAATGAAAATTAGTTTTTGAACCTTGGAACTCCTTATGGAGGGTCACACGTGTGTGGGTACATATGTAAAGTGAGTGGGGGAACCTTTTCACAGAAGATCTGAGCAGGATTGAATAAATGCATATGTGATGGTTCATAAGGTGCCATATGTGGTTTTTTAAAATTGTAAAGAGATAATGGTTTTGAAAAAGTGACCTCTCTTTGTGTTGTATATGTTTGGATTATGGTCCTATTGTCCTTGGCTTGTGTTATTTCTTTGATTGAGTTTTTTCTTAATGATGGTTTCAATGGTGTTTCTCGTGTTGTCATGAGTATGCCGCCCAAAAACCCTCAAAAAGTTTTCAATGAGTTTTTCTCAGTTCTCAATTCCTTTTTGTGTGTTTATGGATAATCGAGGTCATCAAAGTCTGTTAGACATAGTTTTATTGTTATGAAAGATTGTGTGTCTTTGGGTAGTCGGGAACTCTCGGGGTAGTTAAGGTTCGTACTGTCCCAAAGTTAATTGAGGGTTCAGTATTGGACTAGTAATGATGAAATGTCTCATCTTCGTCGGAGTTTTGGGTGCGATTAATGGTGGTCCAGTTTTGTGAGGGTTCCCCACCTGGAAAGGAGTGTGGGCCGGTGGAACCTGTCTCCAAGAAAATATCCACATCGGTACCAACTCCTAGTTCGTCAAAACTCTCTCTTGTGAGCCACCAGTATGGCCTGTCCGGACATTCAAATTTTTCATGTTGCATCCCTTTGAAAACATACGACGATTGTGGTTGTTTGAAACATCAAACAGAAGGAGTTAGAGACCAGAAGATGAAAATTCATTACTATGAGGGAAGAGACGCTTCAGCCATCAGGGCCCCAGCCACAGGTCTTGGGGTGAAGCTTGCACACAGTCAAGAGTTGTCGAGGGTGTGTTGAAACTAAGTCTAGATAATTTTTTCAACTTCAGATGGAAATATCCAAAGTTTTCTTGTTTTATTCTCATCACCTTCTTAAACCCATCCTCATTGTTGTGGTTTCATGAGATCATTGTACTACAATTCAAGAAGTCTTATATGCTCTCAGTGTGTTTTTTTAATTTGTTTGATCTCTTTGAAAGGTGTGGGACCATGAATAGATGGAATTGTACTGATTTTGAGTTTGTCTTTGTTGTGTTCCTTAGTAGAATGTTCGTTTCATGAACTTGATAGGAGAGGTTGAGTTTATTTCCCATCCTTAGTTTTTTGGGATATTCTTTAGGGAGATTTTTCTCAAAGTCGCAGGTGTGTTGTTCGGTCCATGTGGGAAAATGAATGAGTTTGATATGGGAGTTTCTGTGTTGTCCCCCCCCCCCCCGAGGTGGTTTGTTCGAGTTTCAAGTTTTCTGTGTAAGAAAATTCTTGTGGTGGGGGGAACCCTCCCGTGTTCTCCCCTAGACATTGGGCAGTGATTGTACTTGTGTTGGTCGGGTTTGATGTGTGTTGGTAATGGTCACCCTGAGCCTCTCGGTTTCATCTGGTTTGGTCTGGTCATGGGCTCAAGCTGTGTCAATTGTTGTCTTGGTGACATTCTGGGGGCAGAAAGTGTCTGTGGTGGGGAGAATTGCCAGACCCCGACCACGGAAACATGTTATTTTTTTCTTTTATTAGTCCCACGATGTTTTAATTAGGTTTAGTCGGGCCCCTGTTTTAACTTTTACGATGTTTGATTTTCTTAGTGGGTCTTCTGCCGGTGTATGGTCACCGTACCGTTAGCGGTGACTGTGTATTTGGTCCTGGTGATTGCGCGATGGCAAGACACTTCAAATAAATAATAAATTATATAAATAAATTAAGTTAATTGAAATTGGAAGCCAAATAAACATTTTTTTATCGGTAAACCAATGTTAATGTTTAAATTATAATAATGAAAATATGTCCGCCCAATTGGTTATCTTATTATTATTTAATTTGGTTATAATACTATTATTATTAAGTTGTTATAAATATAATTAATATTTAAAATGAAATGTAATAAAATTATCATTTTATTAACATTAAGTTTATTATTACTTAAAATAAGATGTATTATTATTATTGTTAATTAAAATAAGATGTATAAGAAATGATACCTTTTATTTGTTTGATTAATATTTATTTCTTTTATTATTTTCATTATAACTTATTATTGTTTTTTTAAACCCTAATCCTCCCCACTTTCTTGCATCTCTTCCCCCCAACATGCGGCCTCATGCGCGCTGCGCACCTATACGCTGCCGATGTTCCCCCCTTTCTCCTTCACTATTTCGCGCCGCGAGCCCCTGCCCAGCACTCACCCTCGCCTCCTGCTCCAATTTTTCTGACACGGCCTCTGCTATGCGTGGTCTCCCCCTCTTGCGGATCACCTCCCACCGCTCTGCCTGTCTGGCGCAACTGCCCCTCTCGGCCCGACCTCCTGCCTCCACGCTCGCCTCTCTGCACGCACCCCCTACCCTCGCATTCCTCCCACCACGCCGCACTCCTTTAGCACTGGCCTCCCATGATTCCACCCTTCTTCTATGTCCAGCACCTGCTCCCACCCACCAATAGTAACCCGATGACCCTCTGGCTCACCTGGTTTTCCGGTGGCCGCATCTCCCAATGACCCTACGCAAGACCCAATCTCCAGTAGCCTCCCCCTCATGTTTGACCAGTACCATACCACCCTCCATCTCTATTCCACCATTAACGGCACGCGACAAGGAAACCCAAATTCTATCCACACCCTATTTCGGCGTGGCCCAAACCACAATGCACATCTCCTCTGCCCTGCTCCAGTGAGGCTGCGGTTCCCCTCTTCGTCAAACCACGATTTTATTCTCATCCTAATTTTGGTGTTTATTCTCTTCTTTTTAAAAAATTATTCATTTTTTGGGTTGTTTTCACGTGTCTGGTTTGGTTTCTAGGGTTTGCAATTAGACCACAGAGCGATGCACTTTCTTATATTGTGGTTCTGTCGCTCTCCCACTTGTTGAGGTAGGTGTTTCATGCCCTTTTTCTCCCAATTTAAGGACATGTGGTTCATGTGTGTTGTTATTTGTTTTTTTAAAACATGTCTCACACATTTATTACATACTTTATTCATTTTTAGTAGGGTTTTCATGTTGGCAGAATTGATCGAAATTCATTTTTTTTATGATGTTCTTTAATTCGCATGTAAATGCCTCACCTTTTGGTCTAGAGTAATTGTCATATTTCTTTTAAAATGATATTGTTGGTCATATCAGGGTGTTTTTATTTTATTAATCCTTTTGGGTAGTGTTTGGTTGTGTTTTATGACCTGTGCAATTAGTTTATGTGTGTCCTTTGTGTCTTGTTTGATGTGTGATTGTCTTCACCGCAGTAATGTAAGGTGTCAGGACTTGTTTCAGGGAGTCGAGATCATTTCTAAGTGTGCACATGCATTTTTCTGGGTATTAATATATATATATACGCCTTCTGAGTGCATGTTCCCTCATGGTGTGGGGAATACGTGCATCCGTTTAAAGATGTACGTGTATATATATATATATATGGAAGTGCATGTGTGCGTGCACACAAGGAGTTTCTTGAGTTAGAAAGTTTCGAATGGATATCCTTGAGGTAGGAAAATCTATGCACTTACTTTCCATTGATTCTCCTTAATGCTTGTGGTTGTCGTTATATAATTATATTGTTATGCATCTTCACGGTACCTATTTAAAGCTTCTTGTGGTGTTCAAAAATTATTTGGTGTTGTTAATGATAGGGTTTACAAGAATATTTTTTTAGAACATGTATATGATGACATTGTATTTTACGCCATCAGTTCATTTGATTTTTATTGAGTCTGTGTTTATGCATTTTAGTTGTACAGTTGTTACAGCGTGTCGGTGAGGAAGACCAGCGATACTACAATCGTCGGCTTGCGCGTGTTTGTGTGTCTGTGCGAGGCGCGACATGCCACTATGTTTAGACTACGAGCCGAGGTTGGTCCCACACTACACTCACCATTAAATTAAGAATTTATTAATTTATTTATGTTTTATTAATTTTAATAAAGAAGAAATTATATAAAATGATAAATTTTTAAATGATTATTTGGTGTGAAAAGATTCGTTTATTTTATACACGACTCTTGGAATATTTTCATGACGAGTGGACACCCAGTAGTGAAATAATGTCATCTATCCATTAAATATAATTCTTGGAATTTCAAATGTGGTTTTGGTTTGAATGATAAATGATTTCTTCTAAATAAGTGTTTCAGGTTTTCTTGAGAAACTACGTTTTTATTTAAAGTTGGCAAAGGCCTGTTGGGCACATTAATAAAAATAAAACATTGTGAAAACCCCTATTTGGGGTGACTCAGGGAAGACCATTGGGGTATGTTGACTTCATATGTTGTGTGTGATGTTTGTGCTACTTTATTGACTTTGTTGGATCACCCCTTTCCTTTTATTATACGTGTTGACATGGGAATCGGGCATAGTGAGTGAATCTTCAAAGAAAGATTACTGCACTAGTTTAGATTACGTACTTTCTAGTGACCCCATAGCAGGCGAGTACTGAGTTATTACTACTATGGGGATTGGGCCCCTTGGTTAGGCCATGTAGGGCTATGTCGAGCTTTAGGGCATTATGACATCATCGAGTTAGGGCATGCCTTTAGTATGAGTCACAAGTATGGTATGTTCTGGATTTTTCATGATCTCATAGGTTAGACACATGTTTATATTAGTGTTTATTTGTATGTGGTAGAGGATTTAGAGGTCTAGTTCGGTTGTTGGCCCCGTGTGCCACCTTTTCCATTTCCCTTAGTATGTGTTGTGTGTTTTGTGGGGTTTTCCATTTGAACAACAACTAAAATTTGGATATCAAAATTGTTCGCAAAAGTGTTTTAAAATGCAATGCATTTGTTTCTTCCAAACATTAAACTTGTTCTTAAATTAAATAGGGTAATGGATTGTTACTTGTTTTAGAAATGAAAATTTTTGTGGAAGCTAATTTTTTTATATAATTTACTTCAAAACTGGAATTAGTAAATTTATTTATTTAAAGGTAGTGCTATGGGATTAGATATCGG
This sequence comes from Viscum album, assembly GCA_963277665.1. Lineage (NCBI taxonomy): Eukaryota > Viridiplantae > Streptophyta > Magnoliopsida > Santalales > Viscaceae > Viscum > Viscum album. The sequence continues at coordinate 1,193,761,966 of OY728130.1, read as the reverse complement.
GCCAGCCTACTGAGTTTTAATACACACTCCTACAGTTCTTTAATATTTTTAGTGTTTGTGTAGACAAAAACATCGGTGCATTCACCTTGGGCGACGTTTGGTCGTGAGTTGGAGAGTGACCCGCGAGGTCACACAGAGATAGTGGTTGTCTCTTTCGATTAGTTTCATTTTCTTTTGTTCTTGTTTAGTTACTTTACTTTATTTTTGCGCTACTCTATTTTATTTATGCTACTTTATTTATTTATTTATTTTAACTTGGTGAAATGGTTCACACCGCCTCTGTTGATGCCCTGGCACTTTTCCCTAGCCCGAGAGGATCGAGAACGCCTCTCGGGCCATGTCGCAGACAGGCTCGGCTGACCGGTTCAGGGTCGACCTGGGTTGGTTCCTGACAATATGATTTCAATGAATACTCATTATCAATCGTAGAAAAATAATGTAAGTTCATTAGGAAATAAAATTACAATGAATATGTATACAAAACCTTATAATTTGAATAATCATACATTAAAAATCAATATAATTATCCAAACAACATAATCATTACTCGTGGAATTGAAGCACTATATAGGCTCACCAATCTATAAGATATATTAGGCTCACCCATCATCATGATACATATCAGGCTCACCAATCATAATAAATATTATAATGAAAATATCACTATTAAAACATTTTAATCAATCACCATTTGATCTGAATTTCCTTGAGATGAAATTGATAGCCCATATATTGAACACTTTGGAATATCGATATACCATTTAGATTTTTTGAAACAAAGTTATTTTTGAAACAATAATTATTTGAAAAAAAGGAATGATGGGGTTTATTTAATGAAAAAATTGGAGATTATAAAGGAATCAAATAATAAAATAGTAGACATAATAGTACGAATTTGTTTTCCTCTATATACATAAAACTATAACATTCATTTATCCTTCTATAATGAAAGTGAATCATTCTGTATAAATTACAAAAAAAGATTATTTTTGAAATAACAATTAAGGAATATAAAATAAGGCATTAATTGACTTCAATAATTTATATATTTCTATATAAATGCATATATAAATTATTTTAAATTTTTTTGACATGAAATAAAAATACATAGAAAATAAATCATAAAATATTTAGTCTATGGGTTTTAAAATAAAGTGTCTCTCACTTAAAACATTAAACATATTATTTTTTTGAAAAATAAAAACAAGTAAAATAAATTAAAAATTTATAATTATCATTAATTGAAAAATAAAAAAAAATCTTGAATCATTTAGTGAAATCATGGACACGGAAGAAAATTAGTTGTAACAGAAACATTAAAAGAGAGTTTCGTTTTTAAATAGAAGTCCCATACATTATGTCCAACTCGTCACCTATATTATTTTTCATAATAAATAATGGAAGAATGTTAATAATTTAACTTATTATAATCCTTATTGAATTATATTTTACATTTTTATTTAATTTATTACAATTCTCTATTCAATTATATAATAATTTATGATTATGTCAATCATTTTGACGATATTGAGCACATATGTTAGTAGTGACTTAAGTATGTCGACAATGATAAAAGTGATAATTAATCCATCATCTATAAATTAATTTTCATCAAATAATCATCTATTCATAAAATAAATAATTCAATTAAATAAAGTCAATACATATAGTTATGAAAAATTAACTACCATACATTGATGAAGATAATAGGTCATATATACGCATGTGTAACACTTTCATTTTTCAACGATAACGTTGGAAAAAGGTATATGTTATTATATATTTACATAAATATAATTTTTTCATAAATACGTTATTATTTCATTAAATATACTTATCCTTGTCATCCATCTGATTTGGTGTTTAAAAACAAATTATGCTTCTTTGTGAATGTAGTACGCCATGCATATGCACATATGATGTTATCATTTTTTAGTGGACAAATAGGTAAGATAGTAAACGATATATTATATTTTATAGTTGATATATATTTAATGAATATTATATATATACATTAAATCCATCATTTCATCCTTCTACTATAGTAGGTGTGGGGAAATGTATTAAATCTGTTCATGAGGAAATATCCCTCCACACACACGAAAAATGATTTTATTTAACATTTTCTCGAAAATGAGAAAGATATTGGCTATTATGTTTACATAATAACAACATAGTATATTTTTTATATTAGTTTTATTCTTTTAGAATTTTTAAAATTATTCGTATGAATGTAGAAAAAGAGACAAAATAAAAATGCTCTTTTAAGAACTACGTCTCTTCGTTAGAAAACCTCTTAAGGTTTACACCAATAGATTTACAAGGTGGTTTGTTTGATAAAAAATGAATTCAAATATGGGGATGAATGTATTAATATGACTTTTTTTAGGATATATATGAACAAATAAAATTTAAGTGTGAATAAAATATGAGATGAGGTTCCCATTTATAAGTGAGGGGGTGGGGGCACTATTGCAATTTCTTCATATATTAAAATAATCTAAATTATTTCACATATTCAAATGGAATGGATGTTATGATATTTTAATATAATAAAATTTTGATTAAAATTCATCTAATACATTAAAATTTTGATATGTGTGGGTGATTTATCACCCTTTCCTTTTTGTTTTAACATATATATGCCCTTGTTGAAAATTTCTAGGATATTAATGTTTTTTTGGTTCATGTACATTACAATAATATATATATATATGACATATAAATGTAAAATGGATGTTAATACCAACTTTATATCATATAAATTGATGAATATAAAATTTATATTAATTTTATATCAATTAGAAGACTTAATTTTTTATGATGAAACATTGTTGTAAATTTTTATAGTAGTTATTTGATATTTCTTTAGAAAGATCAAGAAAAATATGGAATTAAAATATAATGCTTAAATATATCATAAAAGTATAACAATTATCGTAAAAAGTTTCATAAAACATTAATTAATTGTTATTTTAATAATTTTATTATTGTTCAAATATATTATTATATTTTCCTTTTAATAAATTACATACCTTATTATAGTGTCCTAAGAAGTTATAGTAATTGTATAATTAATAAAAATCAGATTTAAAATACCATCTTGAAAAAAATTTAATTAGTATCGAAATAAAATTAACATTCATTCATAATTTTTTCTCGTTTGAACGAAGAAGATATATTTAAAAGCAAGAGGGTGACCCATTGTATAAATCCATAGTAAAAATATTATATAGCTCACTTAGATGGAACAGTTACCTATAAGAAATGTTGAAACATAGAATACGAGGCCTGAAATACATTCATCAATTAATATTGAAGATGATAAATGGTGGCCATATCACATAGTATAACCTAATTAAAAAAAATTCATGCTTTTACCATGGTGACCTGCTTTTAGTATTTTTAATACTCACAATGAAAAAAAAGTTACATTAAATTATTAAATAGTATTAATTTTATAAATTTCAAATATTTAATCCATTTTAAAATTTAAATATTTATAATTGGAATAAATTTATCTTTTTGTATCCAATAATGTATGATGAAAAATAGTTTCCCAGAAAAAACTTAATTTAGTTCTAAGATTATTTTTATACCACAATCACGTAAAATATTGATTCATAAGAAATAAAGAAGATTATTTATAAATAAAGGTGACTTATTTAAATTTATGATCAAATTAAAAATATTATGTAGTATATTAAATGAAATTAACGAATGGGTTTAATAAGGGTGAGTTGATAACATTTCATATCCCATTATTTATTCAACCACGAATAACCACTTAAAGCACCATTTGAGGAAATTTTGGAAATAAAAATGTTTCTACGACAAATAGGGAGGTTTTTCTAGAGTAAATGTTAATGTTTTTGTTGAACTAAGGATTTGGAATGGGTGGAGATATTTTTTATAATTGATATCCTTTTATATGTGAAGAAAATATATTTTTTAAATACTGCATACATTTTCAGTCATTCAATTACATTATTAAAGGATCAATGGCTCCAAAAGTGAGAAATACTAAATTATATGGTTATTTAAATCCTATTCTATTCAATTGAAAACATTTTAGTAGTATTTTACCATTATATTTTTACATTTTACAATTTTGTTTAGCCTAGAAACATGTTTTAACGAATTTATTTATATTTTATAAACAAATATATTATAACCCATTATAGAAATTTTATATTTTTAAATGATTTTTTTATCCATATAATGTATTTAAATTTCAATTTGATAGTAAATTAAGTTTTAAATTAAAATATTTAATATTTACTTTTTTTTATAAAAATCTTGTTTTCAATAGTAAGTGTTCATACTCTTATATTATATTAATTAGATATTAAATAAGTTATATGATAATTTGTCAGATTTTTTAAAGTGATATAAATATTATTATGTAAAAATATATAAATTAAATTTATTTTCTAAAAACTAAACAATATTAATAATTCAATTCTGTGAAAATAATCCTTTCACCATTATCATGGTCATTAACATTTATCTAAATAGTCTTGATTCTATACCTAAATATAGAATTTACCTTATTACATATATTAAAATGCTTATATATGATATTAAATTAATTTTTTATTATTTAATTTCTACATGTGAGGAAATAAAATTATTTAATAAATGAAAATAATAATATGTTTTAGAGTAAAATATTTCTTAAGATTCCAAAAAATTAATCATGGGTTTCATAAATTCAGCAGCTCATTTTTAAATATTTTATATAATTTTTTATTTATATTTTATGTAGAATAGTTTTCAAAAAATATACATCATTCTAATATTTAGAGAATGTCAACAAACTGGTGGTGTTTGCAATATTTTTATTTTACCACTATTCATCATGAAATCTAATATTTAGAAATTTTTTAATATTTCACAATAATAATATTTTGAGAATATTAATTAAATATAGATATTAAATTCAATATATTAAGGTTTTAAAATTATAAATCAATATTTTTATTAAAAATTAATATTATAACAAGTTTGCTTTTATTGAAAAATATCCTTTTAAAATATTTTGTGGTCTTAGTCCCATTTTAGGACAATTTTTAATTGATTATAATATTGTTATAGAATATTGGTTTTATTATTATTTTATTTTCTTAAAATGTTCATATAATATGTCTTAGATCATTTTTTTTTGCAGAGAACACCCTCGAGTATAGTGCATGTTTAGAAAACAAATATGGAAAAAATCCCAAGAAGATACATTCTTCCCACCTTAAATAAATTGAATCCTCTCAAATTTAAGTATCACGTAATATTAGAAGAAACTAATTGATCCATAATAATATCAATATATTTTTATATAATTTTATATTAACTTAATAATAATGAATACTTGGTGACTCATCATTTCCCACGGAATGGGCATGTAAAGACATTTTCCATTGTATAGACAATCTTAACAAATATGATTCCATTGTCATTTATATGAGTTTCTAGTGACATAAATTTTATAAAATAATTTTCAATATCATATTTAAAACCTAATTATGAAATACTAATGGTTATCATAAAATATGAAGAAAAAAATGAGTAAATGATTATATTAATATGGAATCTTCAACAAAAGATGTAATCACTAATTAAACAATCATTTCATCCAATGATAAATTATATTAAAAAATGTTTTAAATATATCATCATAAATATTAATCAATTTAATATTTGTTTCCCATTTATATAAACCAAATTATTTTCATAAAATATTAAAATCCCTTAAAATGGTGAATAAATAATAAATGAAATTCTAAAGAATATCCCCTTGAATCATTTTACAGGTGTCTAATATTACAAATGATATTCATTTAATAACATAATTTTAATTTGATATTGAACCATAATATTTCTATATTATTTCCCATATGTTAATATCTTCCATATTAACATCAATATATCAGTATCTAGATAGTGATTTAATTTTTGGGAATACCACATACTCAAAATTTTACCAAAACATCACGCTGTTATCCTATCAATATAATTATCTATTAGAAAAATCTATTTGGGGATGACTAAAATTTACTAATCATTATCCCATGTAATAAATAATATTTTCCTAAAGAATATCTCAACTATTTTTTGACAGAAATTAAAGAGCAGTAGTCTCACAGAACCATGTCTATTGCCAAAAACCGATAAATTTAAAATTGAAATTAATACCATTTGGGATTTTACAAAAAAGATCATACATATATTTTTTTAATTTAAACACTGTATCACATAAAAACACACAATCTCACGAATGGAATGATTGGTTTCTATTATGTATATATACATTAGAACAATATTCTATAACTCTTCTCAATATTACTACATTATCGATCTACACTAGACTCCTTATATACTTCTTGTATGTAGTAATCATAATCATAACATAAGGATTTGGACCATAATAATGGTAGAGAAGAAACCTTATTAAGGGAAAATATCATAGACTTTATGTTTATGGTAAAATCATAAGTATTTTATAAAACATTAAAATGTTACAAATATCTAATTCAAAAGTATATATAACTATAAAAGATTCCCTCAAATTATGATAGTGGAGAATCTAATACCACATGAAAAAACATTTAACATAAAATAATATTTTATGAAGATTATTAAGATCTATATAGAATAATCATTTGAATAGAACAATGAAATGTGGAAAAAGAAAAATAATAATAATTCAATACATTTAAAACATAAGATAATTCTGATTATGTCAAAACATAATTTTCTGAGCATATAATAACCAAAATTAAACAAAAAAAATATTTTGAGAATAAATTAACTAAAATTACACCCATAAATAGTCTTATTAACATAATTTAAAAGTTATTTCCCCCATGGAAAAAAATATAATTTGATATTCTACTTTTTCCAATTAATTTTGTGTTATATTAGATCATATCATAGAATACTTAACATCCATATACATATATTCTATAATAAAAGTGAAAAATAAATCATCAAATTAGCCTATTGGAATGACATGTGTTTCTTGAAAAACATTCTATGAACATTCCCCTAGACATCTAATGAAATAAGATGGATGGTGGAGTAGATATATCCCATGTTTGACATAATTTTAATTATAGATATTAACATCAAATAAATATTCTTTTTTAGTATCATTGGTTAAACAAAATAAAAATTAAGAGTAAATACCCCTTCTGGAGTGATTGAAAACACCATAAAATGTATATTTAAATAATATATATTATTTTTTGTAAAACTAAAAATAATTATCCATTATAAAAAAAATAATGGTACCAAAAAAAGTTAATGGGGATTGATTCTTTCAAAAAAACTATTTTCGAATTAATTAAAAAACATCTGAACTTCAATCATAAAAAAATTATTATTAAATGTATTCAATAATAAACAATTCATTTTTTAATATAAATCATTAAATTTAAATAAAATTGTAATAATATTTAATTTTTAATTTAAAATCATCAAGAGTTATAATAATTTACAAAAAAAAGTTAAACATGTAAAATATTCTTCAATGATAATAATTTGCATATGGTTATTGAAATAATAATGTATTTTTTAAACAATTTTACTTTAATAGAAAAATATGTTATGTGTCACATTATGAAGCCAATTTCAAAACCGTGATGTGAAAATATTTCAAAAAATTTATAATTATAGAATATTCTTAAATGACTAAACCATAGATATTATAAAAATGGTATTTAGAGAAAATTTTGTGTGGAAGATAAAATAAAAAATCAGTAAAGGGAATCCAATTTAATATATTAAAATATATTAATTAGAAATACACATCATATAAAGGGATACCAAAAAAATACTAAATGAGTAAAATGGAAATTTTATTTCTACATGAGATAATACAAAATTGAGATTAAAAGTATAAATGATAACATTGGTGGAATGCGAAATTGGGAAAGTAGGGGAAACCATATTTATTGATGAGGAGAAATATTCTCAAAATAATATACTTTTATGGGAATAAATTCATAAAGATAAAATATTTGAATAAAAAATTCATTCTCCATAGATAGTAATAGAAATTAATATGAAATAAAATAATATTTTTGAATCAATAATGCATAGAATAAATATGTTCAATATGAATCCTTATAAAAAATAAATAATGTTGACTAAAAAAAGACCCTTACTACTTATTAATCTTTGTAATTGAAATACAATAAAAGATATAATTTTAGATGGATTCTTAAATAACTTAAATTGATTAAATATTAATATAAAAATAAATCCTTGGTCAGTATATACACCAAAAAAATAGAAAAATCAAATTTGAGATTCCAAAACTCATACCTTCAATCCCATTTAGGTGAACATTCTATAAACATATGTATAAAAAATAACATTAACAATCAAAAAATGTAGATCATTATTAATACATAAAACCATTAATAACATCAATTATTATAATTTATCAAAATAATATTAGATAGTTATATTTTATTTACATAAACAATTAATATTAATTTCAACTGTGTTTTATACAAGTTTAGTTTTAGAGGTGTCAATTATGGAATCGTGATTAAATTTTAATAATTCAGTGATAATTACAGGAACTTTAAAAAATGTTTTATAATGAATCATAATGTTATTATTTCATTTCATAATTATTATTTTTATGAGTCATAGTTATGAATTAATAAACGAGTTTGTTTTGTGATTTATCCATAATGAGGAGTTATTGCTTAATAACATTTTATATGTTACTATTACCACTCTAGAAAAAAATAATATTTACTAATTATTGTAAAATTAAACTAGTATTTGTGTTTCAATTGTTACAAGGGACACAAATTTATGACATTGTTCACGTTGGTGGTTAAACGCCAAAAAACAAGAACAATCAATTATATATGGATGAGTATGGTTAAGAAAGTGATTCCACTATCACAATATAATTATTATATAAGTATAATGATATTATATATATGTGTATGTATTGTTTTTAATTGATTTATAATTATATAAATATGAATATACATATAGTAAAAAATGAATATTCTATTTTCATGGAGGTGTTAATATATACAAACACATTAGAGATATGTTTTTCTATACGTTAGGGTGAAGATAGAGAATGAAATAAAATTTTAGTATATTAAAATTGTTATAAATACTTTATTAATATTGTAATAATGTTTCTAGAACCAATAACCTAAGGTGGGGATGATAAATCAGGCATTCCGTTCAAGGAGGTGATAGCCCACACTTACGTACACTAACGTCTTCATCATTTGATTGGTTTTAATAGAAGATAGAAAATATTAGTTGTAATTAAAAAAATTATTAAGAATTCTTAATAATTATTTTAACATTAATTCATTGATTTATTAGGTTTGTGGGGGTTGGATATAAATGAACTAATATATCTTAGTAGAGAACATTACCTCTCCCTTTGGATGTTCACCCTTGGGTTAAACATTAAAGCTCTATAGCATTGTCTTTTGGAAATAACAAGGATTCTAGGACATAATGTGATAGTTTAGAAGATATCAGGGGTACAATGTTGGATATTTTTATGGATTCTGGATGGGTGGATAAGTGTGGTGGAAGTTATATACTATTATATATAATTTAAATTAAATTTTTATAAATATCCATTAATTTTTCAAGTTTGGAATGGCACTGTTAAATGTTAAATTACACCAAAACTATGAAATAATGTATTTAATGCGAAGAAAAGGTTGAAAACGGATTCACCATTTATCTACAAAAATAATTCAAGTAATTTATAAATATATTAGTACATTTTGATATTTTTTACCTTGGAAACTAGTTTTAACATAGTTGTTTTAATTTGATGAAAAATATAATTTACACCATCGATTGAAATGATGATATTAAAACCTAAATGTATGGTTCGTATAATATATTTATCTTTATAAAATAAATTAATAAATTTTTAATTGAAAATTTAATTATATTGAAAAACGATTTTATAGAAAAATTTTGTTTTCACCATTAAGTATTTATAAACCTTTATATCCTTAATTACATGTTAAAGGAGCTATAATATATTAAAATATACGAGTAATAGTAAAAAAATTAATTATAAAAACATTATACCAGTTTAATTTATTATATAGAAATTACAAAACATTAATATAATAAACCTTTAAAATCAACACTTTCATCATTATCATGGTAAATAAAATCATTCATAATAATAATAGATTTATAACTAAAAATAAAATTTACGTTATTACATAATGTCAACATGTTAATTTAAAACATAAAATAAATTTCATTAATTATAATTTCAATAATTGATTAAACCTATTTTTTAATATATAAGAAAAAATAGAGTAAAATAGAACTTTTATATCCAGAACAATAAACCTGGGATTTATAAATTCAATAAAATATTTTAAATGATTTATTGTATATAATAAATAATTTTTTATTTTAAAAAAATGGTATCAAAATAGTTTATATCATTCTTATATTCTAATAATTTCAATATTTTGAGCATATGATAAGAAATTTTATGTTTTCACTATTCCCCTAAAAATAAATATTTCTAGAAAAAAAATGAAAAAACAACCATCCTAGGATAATTTGGACATGTTGAATTCAAAAATGATGTTCATTTTAAAAAATAAAAATTAAAAAATTTATTAAAATTCCTTTTAATTAAATATCCATTATTTAACAAAAAAACATATTAGCTTGAAAAATGAAATTTTAGACTGATAATTGTATTTAATCTGGTTTTTTGTTCACTTATAATTGAATGAAATATTTCTATTTAATTTATCATTTACTATTCATATAATTCATGATTAATATTCATCCATTATGTCATAATTCCATTTAGTTCTGTGTTGGGTGTGGATAAATCTATACAATATTTTATTAAATTAGAATAAACCTACAATCAATAATTTTGAGTTCTTACAATAAGTTTGATATAATTTTTTTTAGAAATATTATAAAATTTAATGTTATTGAACATCATTTTTCTTGGCCAACCACCCTATCCAATATTCATTATATTATTAATAATTTTATAATGGGGAAGTCTATGTAAGAGCCGTCTACTATACTTATATCATGGGATAAAGTGTAACATGATCATTTGTATGATGTGAAACAAAACTAATACCATGACATAATAAAACAATTTTTTCGGTATTGGAGGAATATATTATTAATTATTCTGAATAGAAAATGGATGCCTAAAGAGGTAAATTATTTCTGTAAAAACTAATAAATTAAAAGAACCCTCAAGTACATTAATAGTAATATATGACATTAATTTAAATGAAAATTTTTTGAGAGTAGTTGGATTTGATATCCAATAATTCATATGGTTTTTTTATATTTTTATTATTAAATATACAATAAAATATGGTTATAAATTTACAAACCAATAAGTAGAAATTATATTGAAGTTAATATTTAATTTCTTTAACCAATTAAAAATATTAGACAAAAATACTAATAGTTTTCATATGCCATAGATATAAAAGAATTTCTCAATAATAAGTAAAAATCACATTTCATTTTCTCCCTTTTTTATTTATAATGTTTCATATATATTTGATTATATAATAGGAATAATAACATAGTTTATATTAATAGAATTCATTAAATAAAAACTTCATTCCATATAATTATTTAATGATTTTATGTATAATATTTTTCAGGGGAATTTAATATAATGGATATCAAATTAACAAAAAAATCATATTCAAAATTCATATATCTGTTTTTCTAAATTTTAATGCTATAAAATTTTATATTAATATATTAATAAGATATACATATATAGTACTTTTTATATGTTCATTAGGTTCCAAAAAGGATGTAATAATGGTTTTTTTATCATTTTCATGCCATGTCATATTTATTTTGGATTAAAAAATTTAATTTTTTATTCAACCTCACAAAAATAATCTTAGTTTAAACGACATAAAACCTAATTTACATTATATAGAGAATTATTTTTATCCCATATTATTTATACATTATTCCAATGTTGTAATTTACATTTAGAGAGACTTATTTATCAAAATAATGAATTTAAGAATCAAATATTATTATTTATAAATAAAAAAATATTAGTGGGTTTCAATTTATGATTTAAAAAAAATTACATTTTAATAATATCATTAAAATCTAAAAAACAATGATTATTTATTCATTTATAATGATTCCATATATATATTATTCTTATACCATATTATCAATATAATAATGACAAAAGTCATGGTTTTAAATTTATTATATCTTTAAATTCTATCCTTACTCATTTTTTATATTTTATAATTGAGTTTTACTCAGTTCCCAAGAGAAATAAATGAAATGTAAGGGTTTTCCCTTGCTTACTACCTCTATCTATCACACACACATACACACACTCTCTCTTAATTATCTATTTTGAGTTTTATTTGTAATAATATTTTCGATATAAAATTTACTTTTTAATTTCTATATTACATATGTTTGGTTACCCTCCATTTGAGTTATTATTCTTATCTACTAATAATTATCTTTTTATTTTCTTCAATAATAATAAAATAAAATATTTATAAGAATTCAGTTGGCCTCCTATATGGGGAAGTTAATTAGTCGGACTTATAATATCCTGATATTTACAGTGCTTACATGTTCTCATTTTAATGTATTCTTGTACTCTTGTTTAGTTAAAAATTGTTTGGATTTTTTCATTGGGGTTGTGTTAGTTAAATTTGGATAATTATGAAATCCCAGGGGGCTATAAATTGTTGGAGCATAGTTTGACATTGTTGTGTGATTTTACCCAGTAAACTGTGATCCCCATCTTGAAACGCATTAGGTGGCTTACTATATGAAAAAACTATGCCCATCAAACAAATAAAATTATAATGGTTGTCATGTGGTTTGGAAAACCATTCAGAAACCTATGAGAATTAATGCACCCTACATAGTAGGGGATCATGGTTAGGGTGTATAGTTTTTCAAAACATGTGGAACTTCCTATGAAACCATGCTCATTGGTTTTTAAAATGCCAAAAAATATATTTAAATATTTAATAAACCCAAATTTATAACCCTAATATATCTCTTTTCGCTGAATATGATTTATTCATTTGGTATCTTTCAAAAGGATTCCTAGGATCCTCAAACTTCTTCTAGTGTGAATCGAAGATACATTGGAAGGATCGTCCTCTCATCCAATATGTGATATCTTCTCATTTATATATCTCTCCCACTCATATTTCATCCCCTTTGGAGAGGGATAAAATTACAACCATGTAGATGGTTTAGATCTAGTTTATAATATATCATGTTTCATTAGATCGTGATCCTAGGTTCTAATTCTAGATTTTACATCACCATTGTGAATCTAGTCATTCTACCTTGAATAAAAGATTACCATTCAAAGACTGTTCATCAAAGGATTTGATATAGTTTTCCTAATGGAAGTTTCCATTTTCATGATTAATGACATGTTCATGTAATTGAATTGTTTCATTTATAGTTGTTTGATTGAATTAAAAATAAAATGATGAATTTCATTTTATGAAATTGTGATAATATTCATGTATCCCATTGGATAAATTTCATATAATGAGGCGGACATGGTGGAACCCCATGGGGTGTGCTAGTAATTTTGAAATGATGATTTATGAATTATATAAAAGGAGAAAATGGGTTAATGTATTGAACTAAATCCATATTTCATGTTTGATACTGGTATTTAAATGGTGATATTGATTAACATGAATAGTTATTGAGTTTTTCATTATTTGATGATAATTGGATAAATTGATAATTTTCTAGGTAATTTCTTATGATTAATGTGAATAACCATGGTTATGATTGATAAATGAAGTGGTTCAAAATGATGTGGGAGATTTAATTGAAGGTTAATGATATAGAACCTTGATATAAATATGATATATGTGATATTTTTGAATGATTGAACAATAAGGTGTGGTTGAGGGACTGATGCACCAAATACCCTTGGGGTGCTAGATTGATTCTTTTTGACACCAATTAATGCATGTGAACAATGAGTTGTGGGTTTGGGAGATATACTCAACATACTACGGGGGTGAAAGATTGATTTTATAAGCACTCAATATATTGTCATTGCACTGGTGTTCCGCATACTATAGGTAAGAGTACTTGGATTGATGCCCAATGGTACAAAAAATGTAATTGAACTTAAATTAATAATGAAATATCATGACAAAATGAATTGTTTTAACCCTGCAGTTTATGTTTCAGACTCTGGAGTTGGTCGAAGATGGTATAATATGTTCAGGTGTCAACATAAACCATTGGGCCTATGTGGTCAATTAAGGAATATTAAATGTGAAATCTATTTATATTTTCATTACTTTTTTGTTCTTTATAAAAAATTATATAGTGTTATATACCATATAAATATTTAGTTGATGATACTGTTTACCTACATTTCTATAATCACACCCTTCTCGGGCTTCCTAATGCATACCTAAAAGGACACCATATTTGCAGGAATAGATATAGAAAAAAGACCTATATTAGATGGATAAGTTGGGAATAAGATGAAGCATGGATAATAGAACCATACCCGATTTCATGACCATATTGAGATTATTCAATGTTTCTCAGCTTTTAGTTTTCATCTAACAATTGAAACATATATGGAATGACATTTACTTCTTTGGTTGGTGGTTTTCATCACTATTTTTTATTTATACATATGATTTTGGATGATTATAGATTATTTCTTTTGCATGGTTATTTATATATTGATTAACATTGTAGTGTTTCCATGATAAAAGGGTATTGTCTCCCCATGTTACATATTAAACCCTCACAACTGGATGGTAACCATTAACACATAGGGAGGGGAACTTGAGCTCACATAACGAACTGACTCAGGGAACCAGCTTTTAGAACTCAAGTCGAGTTGTTACAATGAGATATTGTACCACATTTTTTCTTTTATTTTTAGTTTTCATAAAATTTTGGAATCGTATAAAAATAGACTTGGATGATTTGTTTTTTTCCATGATCTTGTCCATGCAATTAGCTAATCCATGTATGGAGAAAAATCCTATGTACAATAGGATGGAATTTTGTTCTTGATGTTTTCCCTTATAATTGAATGTTATTTTAACATGTGTGATGTTCATGTTTTGTAATGCTATTTTTTTCTTATATTTTTTTCAAGGATAAATTTATAATTTGAGTTGAGTATAAATAAAAAATTCTATGAACTCAGGATTCCACATGTCATGCATCCTTTTAGAAATGCACAAAAAATAATTTTATGAGGGGGTTTAGGAAAATAAAAATGTATATCTCTATTTTACTAATTTTAAATTAAATTTTTCTTATTAAGTAATTAATAAATGTTAAGGATGAAAAATTTGACGAATTGATAGGGTTAAAATTCATGTCTAATAATAAAATATGAAATACAAATGTTGTCTTCCATATGTTAACCATGACCAAGGTGAGGGATGGTTGAGGGCAGTAAATGTTCCCTTTTTGACCATGTGGTGGTGTATATGTGATGAATTTTTATTTAATTATGTGAATCCATATTGTAAAAATAATTTAATGATGTTTTATATGTGATATTATGTGTGTTTGTAATTATAGAGATATGCCTCCATGGCAATTTTTCTAGATAGAAAGATATGATGAATTGGCTAAGAATGTGTATCTTATAGTGGGACAAGGGGCTTCGATAGTTATAGGTGAAGGTGAGGGAGAGAAGTTCCCTAAGATCTTTTAATGATTTATTAATTTCACGTATAGATACCTAGGGTGGGAAATGGGGAATGTGTCTTCTCTAATAAGGTAGTTCGAGTTACAACACCCTCTAACATTCACTGGATAGGGTGGACATAAAGTATTTTTGTTCTTGATTAAGTTAATATAGAAAATTCTTGACCATTTAGAGACACCTGATAAGAATAAGGAAGTGTTGGATTCTAATATATTACAAGGTTTAGAGAAGCATGGGTGGGACATCTATTCTAGAGATGTGAATTTGGAGAGCATGTTATGGAAGGAATTCTAAGAGAAGTTATTGCAACACTTTTACCCAAACAAATTCTGGCTAGAGAGGGAATATGGTTTATGTGTTCTTTCCTAAGAAGAATGTCATTGATGGACTATGATGGTACCTTGTATGAATTTAAAGGATCTTTCTAGGTTCTTTCATGTGATAGAAAAACTGTAGGGATATGCAGTCAGTATAGACATAAATTTGAGATGAATCCCCTCATTAATATCTTCCATTTGAAAATAGAAAAAAAGGTGGTGAATCAATATATCCTTTAGAAGGGAAACTAGAATCATGCTTCTAGTTTATTACATGTGTTTTATTCTATATTATTTGGAGTTATGTATTATTTGGGAAGGAAGCATCACAATAACTATGTCAACTAGATAAGGGAAAATCAGTGTGTTCTGGGGGAAGGATCTGTTACTTAGGGAAATACTTTAGTAATTATCAATCGGAACTATAGGATAGATTACAATCATACTTGTGTCCCTCATTAATGATAGAGTGTCGAGACTATTACAATATTGTAAATCTATACTGGTTCTAATGTATCCCATAATAGATGGTTAGTATTGGGGGAAATAGACTACAATAGATTTCAAGAAGGGGGTATCCTACACAATACCAATGTAGAAATTTTAGTAGTATTATCCATGTAGGTCTAGGAAGTTTATTTTTACTATAGGGAAAGAGTGACCATATTAGTTTATTATTTTGACATAGGGGACATAGACTGTATTGTAAGGTAGAGGGATATGATTGTTGAATAGATTTAAGCCTTCACTTGTGGATAAAAAGGATGGGTCAAATATAGTTATATGTACTATTCCTTATTCTTATATTCCATATGGTAATTTATTTTATAAAATATCATTATTTTATATTATTTCTTCTCATCTTGTTAATGTTTTGATTTTGGAGATGGTATTTTTAGTTTGGTAATGATGATTGACACACCACTGGGTGTACGGTCAAAGGAAATCTATATCTCCATTGGGTGTTCACTCAAGTTAGGTGATTTTCATTTCCATTGGATATTCAAATACATTTTATTTTATGTTTTGAATTTATTATTCGTTTTTAAGGGCTGGTAACATAATAATCTCACATCGATTGTTACTGTTTTATAGTAACAATTTCATCTTCTAGTGTAATTGTTATGATCATAATGGAGAATGGGATATCCCGTCAGGCCATGTATAGCTACTTCATCATCATCTTGGGGATCACCACATAGGTTGAATGTATTTTGATTGATTATGGGTGTGTAAATAATGATTCCATTATGACCTTAGTGAACCATATTTAGGATTTTTTTACTGATTAATTATCAGGGATATCACTTGAGATAGATATTTAGTGTAAAATTGAACTAATGTTTAGTGTTGGAACAGTTCAGATTCCATATTGCCCAATGAAACTAGTAGAGGATAAGAAACTAATAACTCATATTGATGAGTTAATTGATAAGGTATTTATCCATCAGAGAACATCATCCTAGGGTTCTATGGTTTTTCATTATAAGGATAAAAGAACAACGTGTTTAAGTGTTTAGTACAAATATATTAATAGTATGAATATGATGAACCATTATCCTCTTCCATGTATAGTTGATCTCTTATACTATTTGATGGTAGAATATATATTCTCCAATATTGAATTCAGTTCAAGGTATAATTACTTTAGAATTATACATTCTGATATAGCACAAACTAATCTATAGAGTAGTTATGTCCTATATGGTTTCTTCATTATTTCTTTAGTGTTGAAGAATTATCTATATGTGTTCGTGACCTTGATGAACCTAATATTTCACCATTACTAGGCTCATTTTTTTGGATGTATTTTGGATGTCATCTTGGTTTACAACAACAATCAAGATTATCATGAACAACAACATGAAATCATCTAGAGTACACAAAGAGAGAGAATAGGCTATAAACCAGGAAATTTAACTGTCAATTATATATCAAAATGGTACATTTATGTGAACACAACAACTTTGATGAAGGTGTGTTAATATATCTATATAAATTTCCATCACTTGATTCCTAGTACTAGCCTACTATGTTATTGATATCTATAGGTTTCTATGATTTGATAGTTATTATTGGACATTCATCCAAGTCTTTTTCCATATGAAATCTATATTTTCAATCTTTGATAATAAGGGAATATTGTTTGAATGGTCTAAATCATCATATAATTATTTTTATAATTTGAATTATTACTTCACTATTTCACCAATTTTTATCCCCCTTAAGCCAGTTGAGGAGTATACCATGTTTTTTTCTGTGACTGGGGTCCGACATGGAGCAATGTAGATGCAAGGGGGTTCATTTGTAGTTTATGGATCATGATAGATTTTTCAAAATGAATGGAATTTTCGTTTTCATTATATTGAGTTGTATGTGGTGGTTTATACTTGGAAATTTTGGTGACATTACATATTTTTAGAATGTTTTATTATGGATACAAACAAAACATCATAAATTATATCTCTTTGAATTGAGATTTGAATATATGTAAATAGATATGGGTTGAGTATATGAGGTCATTTGATTGTCAGCTATCATATACACTAAGGATGGGAAAAATTTTAATGACCCATTGAGTAGGAATAGATGAAATCTGGTTGCTCACACATCAATTTCTGAGTGGAAGGTAATTACCTTACTAGAGGAGATGCATATTGAGGTTCATGAGTTATAGGAGTAGATCCCCCTCATATCCATATCAGTAGAGTTCTCAATTATGATCCAGACAAGGGGGAGGAAATACGGGGATCCAGAGAGCATCTTCCCATTGGAATATACATAAGGATGATACCATCTATATCGAGAACTATGTCATTACGCCTTTGTGTATGCGAGTGGAGCTAATGTGAATGTTTCATGCCTCAAAGTGGATGGTATATTTTTTTCTTGACCAATATTTACTATGACCAACATCGATATTATTGGTGTTCAATCATGAAATTGGGTATTTAATGGTTCATGACCTGATGTCTCACAAGTCAGTAGGTTAATTCTAAGAATCAATTGCCTAGTTTTTTGTTACAACCATTACCCATTTTGGAATCAATGTGGGATGACATTAACATTTATTTAATGAGAATATTAAAAGGAAACTACACAATAATGAAGTTATTTGGGTGATTGTAGAGAAATTGATGAAGGTATCCCATTTCATTCCAATCAGGGTGTCATATACCACGGACCATTTTTGATATTTTTATATTTGATATAAATACTTTTTTTCATCGAGTTCCACAGAGAATTGTTTCAGACGATGATTTTTTCGTTATATCAAGATTCTATAAATGTATCTTAAATGTGTTAGGTAGTTAGGTGTTTTTGAATGTTGCTTTTCATCAAATTAAATATGGGGAATCATAGTGTACTATTTAGATGATGGATGACATTGTTGGGGGAAAGTTTCATAGATTTTTGGGATCTTGGGTGAAGAACATGGCATTATTTGAGTTTGACTATGAAAAAATATATCAGGATAATATACATATAGAACCATATTAGTCATATTATGGAAGCCTATGTTGATCTCTTTTATGTATTATGGAGGTTTATGAATCTGTTTTTTTTAGAGTCTCATTCAAGATGCATCCGAGAATGTCTAGTTGCTTCTATAACTTCTAGATGCAAATAAGAGCAAGAATAATTCATTTGATGATTGACATTACAATCCCATTGAGAGTATAGTTGGTTATTCTATATTATATTGGGTTCCCTCAAAATTAGGTCACTATATAATTCAATGATATTGCAATTTGGCTCCTATGTTTGTCAAATATTTTAGAGCTATTGATATTATTTTACTACTAGTATATTGATTGTTCCCAAAAAAACTAAATTACTATGCATGATGTTTTTCATGATTCATATCGTCGAAAGTCTCGTCTTGAACCATATTATGTGATCAACATTGATGTTGTTGAGCTTGAGGCCGATGTTTCATTTCATGAGCATATAATTTTTGTTGTGGATTAGAGTGTCAATGTGAGGCCGGAATTATTGAACCATTGGTCTTAATGATGTGGATGAATGGCCAAATTTAAGAAAAAACATTTGATATAGAAACATATATGTTGACTAAGGGTCCTGGCCTTTTTAACTCAGAGGATTGTGGCAACTCGGGTATGAATGTAGTGGATTTACAACTATAATTTTAGGAGATTGTAGGATTCCAACCATTTTGAAACTGTATTTTGATTATTTTCATGTATTCTATTACCCAATATTTTATTATACCTTGACTGTGTTTTTATTTGGGATTTTGGGAGAATTTGAATAATATTAGCATCACATGGGGTTGTTCCTTTTTTCACATAGTTTGGAAAAAACATGTTGTATTCCCCCAAAAAACCATGTGTCCCTTTTTCAGATATAATAGGTGGTACATGGTTTTCCCAAACCATGAGACCACTATCCCTAAAATATACACCCTCAAACAGTGGGGATTATCATGGTTGGTGCATAGTTTGGAAAACTATGCACCCATCTGAGAGAAACCATGAACCCCAGACTACAAGGGTGCATGAGTATGGTGCACATTGTGATTATAGGTTTTAACCTAAATTTTCCTTCATCTTTGTGAATTCAATCATTCTTTATTGAATTCAGGATTACCTTTTAGAGAGAATTTATCAATGACTTTGTGGTATCTAGTATAATTGATTATTCATATAGTTATGATTATGAATGTATTTATATAATTATGTCATTGTGTTTCATAATTGTCCAATTTCATTAATATTTAAAAGGTGAATCTAATTCTTTGAAATTGGGAAAAAATTCATGGATAACATTGGACCCCCATATATTATGAGACCATAATTGATGGTAACCATATGGGGATTAAATTATATTTCAAATAATGATTTATGAAATATAAAATTTTTAATAATGGTTAACTAGAATTAAACTAAATCTATATAACATGTTTGAAAATATGTTTTAAAGAGTAAAATGGGTTTACTTAATGAATTAATGAGTTGTGTATTAATTGATGATAAATGGATAAATTATGTATTTTGCATATTATTCATTGTGATTAGTGTAATGAACTATGATTTTGATTGATAAATTATATGGTGAATCACGATTCTAAGGTTGTTTAATAAGGTTAATGATGTTGAATCGTGATGTCTATATGACATATGTGATATTATTATTGATTGATCAATGATGTGAAGGTAGGGGACTGGTGCTCCAAATTTCCATGGGGTTCCAGAATGATGCTCTAATCCGCTAATGAATGAATTCAAAAAAATCCTTTGTAGGTCAAGGAATAATGCTATAAATACACATGTGGCTCCAGAATGATGCTCTGGGCCCCTGCTATACTTTTATTGGCCTGGTGTACCAATGCCATAGTTATTGTTAATTTGACTATTGCTACATGGTACCATAAATAAAATTGGAAATAAATAAAAAATTTAATCCCATGAAAGAATAAATTGTGATATCCCTATGTTGTTTGGTTATGAATATGACATGATCTGATGTAGGGATGATTGGATTGGGTTTCACTATGACCCAGACGTCCTATATGGATGATTTATGAATAATAAATGTGAAACCCATTTTCTAATTTATTTTTATCATTATTCTATATACAATTGCATACACTTTTAGAAACTATCTATCTATTTATTTTCTGTTAGAGGTGGCCGATTATGTTGTACCCAAACCTTACATGGGTTGCATGACCGATACCTAAATAGAGTAAACATCATGTTAGAATGACATTAATAGATAAAGATCCCAAAGTCAAATGGTTCAGTTGCGATTCGAGGTAGATCATGGATTAGGGAACCAAATGTGATATCATGACCCAATTGAGATTTTGTAGTGTGTGTTTTTTTCATTTTTCTCTTGAAAAATATATGGAATGACATATTTACTATTTTGGTTTATAGATATTTTCCTTATTTTGGATTTATATATGTGATGTTGTTTGATTAATGATTATTTCACTATCTTGTTAATTTTTATATTGATTTATATATTTTCCTACTTTTATAAATAGGTTATAGACTCCCCAAGTCACATACTTGACCCTCACTTCTAATCAACATCCTTTTTCATATGAGGATTCATGCCCGAGTTCACATAATAAACAATCTCATTGCATCGACTTATGGAACCCGGGTCAGAACGTTACATCTGAAAAGTTACTTTCTAGTATTAAAGGTGTTACACTACCTTATTGAAATGATATTACAGGATCAGTAATTATAAAAATTAAAAGAAAGATCCACTATTCAGTTACTGTCCATTTACTCTTCAATGGATATATATTTAATCAATCCATTTAAAATCCTTGAAGAAGACATTTCTATAAAAAATAAATTCATCCTTTATTCATATTAGTAAATTTTTTGAAAACCTATTTAGAGGTAGGGAGCTATGTGACCACCCAACCCAAAATAGAAAATCCACCAGAATTACACACTCTAGAGGCTTTGGATTGTGGAAATGAGACCCCCCAAATGTTATCCAACCTCAAATATGTGTATTGAGAGAATGAATCCACCACAAACAAATAGCTAAAAATCAAAACACATACTCAACTTAATGATAATCACATTAATTTAAGAAATTTAAATACATTTAGTGTAATATTACTAGATATGAAATGGAAAAATATCTTAATTTGTTTTGGAAAATAATTTTTACATGAATTTTAGACAAACTTCTATTTCTTAATATTCATAGGAAGTACAAGAATTTAAACATTGATTACCTAGTACATGTAATATTCAGAAAAAAATAATAAAGAACTCACAACCTCCCTCTTCAACTCTTTAGTCACCACTATATTCTTTTCATCTAGCACTAAAATATTTCTTATTTATATAGTATGTTTCAACTGGTGATGTATCAAAGCCTTCCCAAATAAAATAACATTTATCCCGTAATTTTCACCAATATTGTTATAACAAACTAGAATCCCTATTGTTAATGAGAATTTTGGACTTCTTCTCTACACTATACCATCATGGGAATATGTGAAATTATAATGGATCAACATCCCCCTAATATATCTCATGGATACAATCTCTATAATGAGGGAAAAAATATATGGCATCCAATTTCTAGTGAATATAATTTGGTGACCAAGATCTAATTACCATATCAAAATTAACATCATAATATTTAACCATATAAGTAATACTACCAAGATCATTTGGGAAATCCCTTATGAATTGGTAATAAAAATCAAACCATTATCTTTCATTTTATACAATGTTCTAAATTATATTTTCATTCACCGAAGACACCCTGAGATAGGTGTTTGTAATGGGAATTCATGATCTCTCTCCTTGGGGAAAATGACTAACATATTTTTCATTTTCAATATATTTTTTAGATATAATAAAGCCTATTCTACTATATATTAATGATTTTATATTTATGTTCAATATGATTTATAATTTCATAGAAAAAAGTATTCTGATCCAAAGGGATCAAACACTGACTATCACAAAATAAAATTTCACCTTTCTTCATTCATCGATGTTTCTTCAAAAATAAAAAAATTCCCCTTCTATACATCCACTTTTTAAACATATAATTCTCTAACAATACATTTATTAAAAAAATATCTATATTAATGATGTCCAATAAATCATTATTACAATGTGGATAAATACAAAACAGGTCATTATATTTTGGTTTTCTCTATATAACGTGAAGTTCATATGTTAAAAAAATTTCAAAGGATCATCCTTCTAAATGAATAATCTAAAACCTTATAATAATATCAAGTATCATATGATCAATTAGATGGATATATAGTAGTCACTATTCGGGTTTAAAATTACAGAAAATAGAAGTACCCTTGTAAATGTGATGTTCATACGTGTACAAGTCATTGAATTCATCAAACTTGAAACCAAAGATAAAATAGTGAAATTATTTGTATATCATCTATCATTGTTCATTGTACATGCTTGTGATTTTGATAATATAAAGTGTTCATAAAGTGTCATTGATATTTTATTATTAATGTACATTCAAATTTTTCTAATAATTTATTGGATGTATTATCTCTAGGATAAAAACATTTATTTCAATTTAAAATATATCTCATTCCTCAACTTAAAAATCAAGTTACAATATCTATGATCCTTTATTTAAAATCATCTTGAGAAACAGTGATTTTCTCTTGAATTAGTGAATCATACATACTTACTAGTAACATTTGATAAACATATAATAGTATTATAATGAATGTTATATAAACCCATG
The DNA here is from genome assembly GCA_963277665.1 of Viscum album. Lineage (NCBI taxonomy): Eukaryota > Viridiplantae > Streptophyta > Magnoliopsida > Santalales > Viscaceae > Viscum > Viscum album. Next base: position 1,193,737,666 of record OY728130.1, on the reverse strand, counting down.
TCTTGTTTTTTATAATAGAAACCTATGATAATCATTTAAATTCATTCTAATGAATTAATTCCATTGATCATATCATCCCACTATCACAACACATAATTTAATACATAAAATATTTTCATGCATTTACCAACCTAATATTGCATCCTTGTTCCCTGAAAACTATTGTTTCGTTCATGTGGAATTCTTCCACTATGTATCTATGAGGTAGAATCATATTTAAATTTATTTTTAATAGGTTTGGATCCTATAATTACGCCATATATAGAATGTTTTTTATAGTTTTATGCTTAATAATTGTTGATAAAATCTCTATGAAATTAGCTCCTAATTTATTTTGAAATCCATTTACCACCATATATTCCATAAATTCTTCTCTTTTTCACCTTCTTAGTTTAAATTATAAGCCCATGTATTCTCAATATCTAATTTGATAATACATAGGTCAATAAATTCCTAATATCGTTTATATTTTAAATTAACACATCTCTTTATCTATTTTTGTCTTCTATTAATAGAAATAACATTGTATTGGTTCCTCATAAGAGCGTTCTATTTCCTTCACATCTTTCAAATTATTGAGATTCATGTTATCCCAAAAACATTGATCTCATCATCTTACTAGAGTTGATATCTTTAAGATAAATTAATATTCTATACTACTAAAATTCTATATCCTTCAGATCCAAAGGATCATATTCTCCCACTCGTGAATCATCCTTTCATAAAAAAGCTTTCATATATTCAACTATCATATCATTGATACATTTTTTTCATTCGTTTAGGTTCTTAATATCATTATCGCCTTTTGTATGCTTACCTAGTCAAGATAGGGATTTATAATTGAATTAATTCTCTCATTTACCCTCCAATACACAATATTTTACTTACAAAATATATTCTTAGGTATGAGAACATATCTATTTTTTCATGACTTGTCACTTTTCATCATCCCAAATAAAAAATACAAAACTATCATATCTATAGCCAATGTTAATAAACACTTTGTATTTTACATGAGGTTTGTAATTATTATTAGTTTCAACATGAATGAAGTAAAAAATATATAATGAAATTAATAAATCCAACATTGGTTTTCTTATCAAACCATATGTCCCTCACAAGTTCTTGACTAATAGTCAATGGAGGATCTTATTGAAACATTATGAAACTATGTTTATTACATAAAACTAAATTCCCATAAACTTAATGAGTGAAAAAAATTCTACATCCATGTTTATTAATATATGATTCATTATTTTAACCACAATATTCTATTATAATCTTCAATCCGTTATATTTGTATTTCATGTGTCCATATTTAAAAAATTATTATGTTTTTATTTATATTTTACTCACTACCATTATCTAAATATAATAATTAATAATTACATAAAAAGTCAATTACCAAAAATACCATATATTGAATGAATGTCTAAACTATATCAGACATATGACTCAGAATGAAAACCCTAACATTCATTAGAGAATCATCATCGAAATTTACATTGTAAAATGAGCTATCTACGGACTGGATTTGGTAATGTCCTAAAATACCTAATTGAACGTATTTTATTTTCCAATATATTGGTTTTAATATAGAAATAATAGTGGGATCCATTCTATATAACCACATCATATGACTTTCAGACCATATTATTTCCATATGACCATGATTAATAATTCAATTATCCATTAGAACATTAATATTGTTCATTGCAAATTGAGCAAGGATATAATTCTAGATAATTGAATCATTTGATGATGTATTTATTTTTAATGAATTATATTTTATTATTCCAATAAAAAATTCTAGTTCTTTACATCCATGTATCTACTATAGAACATCAACTAAATTTATATAAATAATTTTAAAAATTCAATATATATCATCCCATCTAATTTTTCAAAAGGGAAATATTAATTTTCTATAGCCATTGGACGTTCCATAATTCATTGTTTAATGACCCATAATGTCATAATTAAAATTCCCCTTTTCGTTATAATATCTCGACATGAAATTTGGTTATAGAAAACATATTAACTTAATTTGATTGATTATATTCTTTTTTATTTAAAATAATATTAAGCATCATTACCATTGATAATATAGTTATTGAATTGTTATCACATGAATAGTATAAATATAGGGTTTTAAAAAAAACATTTGTTACAAGAAAAGTAAGTGACGACCTCAACTCGTAGGATCATTCCCTATGAAGCAAACCTATTGGTTCTTCTGATGGAGATATAATTTTTAGGAGTTTCACTTAACCAATCATATGAAGAAAAGCTCTTATAAAAGGCTCTCACCTCTACCACCTTACCCACACCTCTCAATCCCTTAGATTGTCTAAACTCTTATCATGTTATCTATCCACATCACTCTCTTACTCCTAGAAGCCTCACATTGGGAAGAAGTCTTTCCAAGGAATCCTTTGGCTCAAATCAAAAAGAGTTACCTGATTTAGAGGTAATGTCTTCCCTCGAGTTTCTTTCCTTTATTTTCCTTCTTCACTCACCAATATATTTTTATTATTTGATCCCATAATAACACCAGTATCTTCAATATATTAGGATGTTGTTATGATAAATATTCTACTTATGCTTATACACACCCCATATAATAGTTAAATAAGATGCTCTATCTGTGGGTGGTGAATTACTGCCTCACAAAATGATGATTGTTTAATATTATTTTAACACCTTTCATGGTGTAAATTATGATGGAAATATATTTATATATGATATATATTATAATTTTGTCCTATCTATACTTCTGTATTTTATATTTAAAACATACCTTTATGCTTTTCATGTTGTGCAAATGCGACAATTTCATATGAGGAAGTGTGGACTACCGCCCTCTCAAGTGATGTGACTAATTCATGACAATCATGTAATTTATAAATAATGTAATTAATGAACTTATTTTACCTATATAACATATATATTATATTTTAATTATAATATATCTATGTCTAATTTAGTTTTAATGTCCATTAATATGGGAACAAATGAAAGTAGTGTTCATGCATACGTACGGCTTACTGTCTCCAGGAATGGTACATTTCATTTCTTTTCTCCCAACATTTTGGAATATTATTGAATACATATATAATAGATATGTATGATATTTAAATCATGAAAACCTTTCTGGATATGATTTATTATAACTACATTGTCAATTCTCTTCAAACAATATCATTGTTGACTCATGTACCGAACATCGAAAAAACATATTATATGAAATCACATAATTGACTAATTATTATAACATGATAATATGTGATATTAATGGAATAATAATATTTAAAGGAATTACTTAAGCAATTATGGATTGAAAAAATATTATTATTCATGAATATTAAGAAACGAACATGAAATGTCGGAATTGGGGTTAGGGGATTTCTTATCTCACATTTAATTCTGTGAGATTTCCTTTGTTTGCCAATTATTTATTGCATGTGGAGAATTTTGTACTTAAATTTGATATAAATTATAATGATTATATTTATATTCATGGTATTAGGGATTTATATGGTTCTTATTATCTTTTGGTCATATGAATTGACTCATTACAACGAGTTAAGGGGTTTTTATCTCACTATTTATTCCTATGAGATTCATGATATATGTGTCACTATATTCATTGAGTGGTGTATGTACTACCCATTATTCTACTCTTCGTGTAATAAACCTTTGTTTTTGGGTATTTCCATCAACATTGTATATTCCTTCTTTCACGGGGTGTATGTTTCGACTCTTAACCAAATCATTAAGGGAACCTTTCACCCTCCTCTTTTTAAAAGACTTATTTTTTATAGGTCTTTTAATTTAATTCTTATTAATGTTTGGATATGTTATTATATATCCTTATTGTTGTAAATTTTATTTCCACATGATTAGATACCCTTTTTATATATTGTCAACTCATTTTTTGAATTTTAAAGTGATGTCGTTAGGTTATCGAATTTCAGTAAGGAAACTTCTTAACTCAATTTCAATTCTTTGGGTTAAACCTCCACATCTTTATTATGTCATACTATGAAAATGTGTGGATGACATCAGATTGTTTTACACTTAATATCCACTTATTTTTTGAGTATTTATATTTTTCTCACATAATTATGTTATTCATTAATCGTTAATATAAGGATACCGTCTTTGTAAGGGACCTCATCTCAATATCTTTCGTTGAGGCATTCTCCAATTTATATACGACCTTATTTTATTAGTATTATAATAAACCCTTTTGACTTTTAATTTCATTAAAAATGAATCTTTTTACACAAATCATTTTACTAATTGACAAAATGAATGTTTTTGTCTTATGTATGCGACGACAACGACTTCTCCGCCGTCGTTACCATTATTTGAGTTTCAGCTTCCTCTGTATGCCATATCTTTTTTAGAATGAGTAATAAATACCATATTTTACTTTTCTTTTATATTTTTATTGAAAATTGGTTTGATAATGTTTTGATTATATAAATGTTATGTATTGTTATCTAGTGATTGAATTGTTGAAATGTTATGTTTCCATTAAGCGTGATTTATATGATACAATTATATTGTGGTTCTTGGGTTTTTTTTTTGAAGTTGGGTTGTTCCATAATAAACTAAGGGTGGGTAAGCCCAAGATAGCTTTCCAATGCATTGGGTAAAACAAAGGAGTTAATCTCTAGGGTTTCTCCAAAGCGATTTTGGGAATATACTGTGATGGTTATTCCAAATATAACCATGAGGGTTACTCCCTATGTATGAATGTTATGAATGCATCAAGTTAACATTATGTTTTATGATTTAAATGTGTATTTGAAAAATCTTATGATTTCATGAGATATTTTAAAAAGATTATGTTATGTATATATTTATGATCTAATGTTTTCTTTCTTTGTGCATCCCTTACTTAGATTTTTATGCTCATCATAAGTTTTTGAAATGTTTTTCATAGGACATAAAGTGGAATGGGGTCAATGACGGGATTAAGGAAATGACTTTCTGTCTAAAACATGGAACTAGACATGAATCTTTTGTTCAAGAGTTTTATTTTGAGAAAAAAATTCAAAATGAGTATATGTGTTTACATTGTAATCATTGAAATTCATGATTTATGATCTAATTCCCTAAAAATATAAACCTAAAAAAATCCTCAATGTGTATTCTTTAAATACCTCAATATTATGTAATGTTTAAGGATGGGGCCTTATATTTGGTATCAATGGTCGGTTTAAATAACTGTATAGGTTATTGTATTCTTTAAGCACAAGTGACATTACCATAATTGTTAGGATTTTAGAAAGAGTTATAATTATTTTAATAAAGTGAATGAGTTTAAGATAACATGAATAAGTATATCTTATTATCTACCCTCCTCATAAGATATTATATGATGATTCTACTGATATACTCACACTGACATTTTTGGTATTAGTAAATGGATGGATCTAGTAGGCACCAAAGTAACAGTGGATCTAAAGAAAACTGTGATGGTTTTCTGAACAAGCTACTGAATGATATGGGAGCTACAATGAGAACACTTGTGGTTATTCTCTACCAACTATTTGGAGTCATGATTGACTTCCTAAACATTAGTGATTTTTAAAAGGAATCTTATATGTGAGAATGAAACCCCTATGGATGTTAAGGTAATAATCATAAAGATAAGAATGTTCCAAAACCTATGTGTCGAAGATGTGGAATGTAACACATAGGAAAATGTTTCAAATGGACATAAATATTCAATAGATGTGGAAATGAAGGTCATAAATCAGGAACCTTCCAAGGAAAAAGGATGCATCTAGTTGACTCTAGGAACAGGAATGAAGTTCTTTTTGAAGGATCAATTGAATGTTTTAAATATGGCGTGCATGGTTATTATGCAAACACATGTCCTACAAATAAGTTTCAGAAATGGGATCACCAGGATCTTACAAATAATTGTTTACCAATACCTAATCGCATTCCAATTGAGGATGAGGAAACTGACAATGATCAAGAAAGGTATGGATTATTTCTTAACATTTGTTTTCCTGTTATTGAAATATTATGAAATGATTCATGATTTTTTTGTAGGAAAGAAGTATTTAATAATAAGTTATAATGGAATGGATAATGGATCATGATGAATGTTGAATGAGTTAAAAGTCAACATATAAGGTATTCAAGAATTATGGTAGATTTTAGGGTAGAGAAATTATTAAAAGTAATAAGGCTCTTTTGATGATGAGATTACATTAGAAGACTTTTTATAGTAGGTGTAACCCTGCAGTTTGATATATGAAAATTTTATTCAAGGAATCATTATATTATCTTTTGTGGATATAGTTACAAAGAACCATTTTGGGTTATAATATCCTTGAATTTGATGTATTTACAGGTTAATACATTTTGGGATGCAAAACGAAACTTATTAGATATCCTTTGTGGTTAAATTATGATATCGTCATTTTTGATGATTTTTTTTCGTTTTGGGAATGTTATAAAATTATGTATTTTTTAAAAAGGGAAAACACACAAACTATTTGACATCCCGTCACGTCAGACAATGCTATGGGGAGGGAACCAACATCCAAAGTGCAACTGGTATTTATCACCTACCACTGGACTACGTGAACTCCCTGGTTAGTATTAAAAATTGTTTTTAGTTAGATGATCTTATGAATCGGGAATAAGTTGATTTTGGGTTATCTATGGAAATGATAAACCTATCATGGAGGATATTTTATTAGAATAATTACATTTCAATATGAGAGATTAAGAGTAACTAATGATATTCAGAGATAAATGTTAAGATTTTCCTTGGATGACTTTGTGATTAAATCCTTCGTAGATTTGGGTTTCAATAATATTTTGGATTACTATGATTAATTTTATGGATAACTATTTATTTAATGGAATTTAATGGACCTTGGGTTCTTTTTGATGAATTTTGGAGATTAGGAGTAGTATTTATTTTTTTTATAATGTATTATCCTTTAGAGGATTATCTGATCTTGTACTAAAAATTTTGGTTTTAGATAAGGTCTAAAATCATGGGAAATATATAGTTTATCTTTTTCGGTTTAGGCGATTCTCAAGAAGATGATTATAGTTATCTTAATGTGACAAGTCATCCTAAATACTCATCTTTTGGAGAAAATATGAGTTTGTGTAAGAAATATAGTAAGAGATGAAAGTCTACATGACAAGTAAGTATGTTTCCTTATGATTTAGTTATGATCATAAATAAATTACTCAATGAATTGTAACTTAAAACAAAAGCGTTGTCTGTTAACCTTTCCTACTGGGGAATCAAATACCATTTAACATATCACAAGATTGTGATTTTTTGGTCGTTAACTTTATCCAAGACATGTTTTCTATCACCCTCCATCAGAATGTGACCCTTTTTATTCTCTTCAAAATCTATGTTTTCATGGAATCCTAGTATCTGTTGTCTCACGTGACCTTTGTACTTTCCTTTATTTCTTTTAATGAGATAGTATAATTTACACTGTTTCTGATGTGGGGATTTCAATGAAGTTTCCGAGACATATTTTAAAATTGTGAGGATACAATTCCCAAAAGGGGGAAGGATGTAACATCCCAGATAAAGAAAGAATATTAAATTTTCATATTTATTAATATTTGTGAATAAAATGTTAATATTAATTTACAGGGAATTATATGATTGATGGCATAGCCGATACGCAACAACGAGTTTCTTTGAAATCTTATGTTTCACACTAATAATATAATATTATTATTTTAAATGGTAGTTAACGCCTAGTCATTGTAATGGAAGAAATGAATAGAACTAACTAAAAACTGATTATATATTTTTGTTAAATATTTTAACAATTACCCAATAAATTATAGAAGCTTAAAATGAGAATGAATCCAATTTTAAACATAAATATTCTAATGTTATTTAAAATGAAGATTAACCACATTTTGATGGAGAAACCTTTTTAAAAATAGTTTTTTTCAATTTTATATGTTATATTGGAAAAAATAAAATCCATATTTAGAATCGGGATATCAAAATTTACTTTCTGTATATTTTTGATATTTTTCTGATAATGTTCATTTTTTAACGAATAGTGAAAATGGTGTATTTTAATTCAAAACCTCATTTTAATTTAATTTATTTATATGGATAGATTATCTTTTTAATTGGTTTTAAAGTGTAGTTAAAATATATTTTTACCATTTAATACTATGGTGGTCATTGGAATTAATTTAACTTTGAAATTGGACATAACTAAGTGTCAATATTTTGGTTGATATTGTTTCTTAAAAACATGCTATTTGTTTTGACAATGGGATTTAATTATAAAATTAATTAATGAAACTTTTATGTTTTGAATTTGTTAAAATTTTCATCATTTTTGAATTTCAAATATCATATTTACTCTGGATAAATTCTTGGAATTTTTCTGACAAATGTTCAATTTTAATGAATAGTGAAAAATACTGCATTTTATATCAAACCTACGTTTTCATATAATTTATTTATATATATAGGTTGTCCTTATAATCAGTTTTATAGAGTAATTGAATTATATTTTTATCACTAAATACAATTTTGTTCATTGGAAGTAATTTCACTTTTCAATTGGATGTAAAATCAAGTCAATCTTTTGATAAATTTAACTTCTTAAAAATCCTTCATTGGTTGTGACAACGGGAATTATTTTTAAATTAATTACAGAAATATCTCTGTTTTAAATTTGTTAAAATAGATTCCATATTTTTAATTAGAATGTCCAAATTACGTAATTAAGACTCTTTGGTTTTTAGAAATTATGAATAGTAACGACGGTAATTATCTTCAATTATCATGACTAATTTGTAATCGGTTAGTTAAGGGTAATAAAATAACATCATAATAATATAAAATGACCCCAAAATGTGTCCAAATCCTTTTTGTGAGTCATGGATGACCATGGGAATATTTTTATTGAACATGAGGGCCCATGGAGTCACATGGGTGTAATAGTGACATTTATGAAATTCTTTTTAAAAAGAAGAGAAATATAACAAAGGATTGTATATCCCAATTAAAAAAAATTTAATTTTGTTTGGATAAATTTTATCTTAGACTATAAATATTCATAGGAAATATAAAAATATTTCCTTTAATTTTTAGACATTAAATAAATAAATTTATTTCTGACACCACGATGATGCAGTGATTTCCTCATTAATGAATGATTCAAATAAAATGAAACAATAAAGTAAAATCGAAGCCTTACACCGGTCGAAAACCTATTGGATGGGTGGATTTAAAACCCCTATAACCTTATCCTCTAACTAAATCATTGTGGGTCCTTTAAAATCGGAAAACTATTTTATAATCAAATAACATTTCAAGACTTTCCAAAAGTGACCCTCCTCCCTCTTATAAAAGGCCCCCACCTATACCCCCTAACCCACACCTATCAAGCCCTTGGATCATCCAAACAATTCTCATATTATCTATCCAAATCCCTCTCTTACTCCTAGAAGCATCACTTTGGGCAGAAGTCATTCCAAGGAAGCCTTTGGCTCAAATCAAAAAGAGTTACTCGATTTGGAGGTAATGTCTTCTCTCGAGCTTCTTTATTTAATATTCCTTCTTCACCAAAAACGATATTCTTATTATTTGATCCCATAATAACTAAAGTATCGAAAATATACTAGGATATTGTTATGATAAAAATTCTACCTAAACTTACACACACACCCATCTAATTGTTAAAGAACATATTGTTTCTGTGGGTGGCGAATTACTGTCTCACGAAATGATGATTTTTGAATCTTCTTTTAACACCTTTCATGGTGACCATTATAATGGCAATATATTTATATATTATATTTATTTCCACTCTCTGCTTATTTATTTTATATTTAAAACATACCTTTATACATTTCATGTTTTCCAAAAGCGGTAATTTCATATGAGGAAGTGTGAACTACCACCCCCTCAAGTGATGTGACTCGTTCATGACAAAGATGGAAATTATAAAGAATATAATCAATAAACTTATGTTACCTATATAAAATATATATTATACTGGAATTATAATATATCTATATCTAATTTAGATTGAAAGTCCATTAATATGACAAAAAAATGAAAGTAGAGTTCATTCGTACGTACGATTTACCATCCCCTAGAACAGTACATTTAATTTCTTATCACAAAAAATTATGGAATATTACTGAATACATATATACAGGATATATATGATATTTAAATCATGAACACCATTCTAGATATGATGTACTTATAACTAAATTGACAATTCTCTTCAAACAAGTTCATTGTTGACTCATGTACCGAACATCGACAAAACGTATGAAATGAACTCACATAATTATCTAATTATTATTACATGATAATATGTGATATGAATTGAATAATAAACTTTAAATTACGTCCTTAAGCAATTATAAATTGACCAAATTTTATTATTGAGGAATATAATGAAATGAAAAATACATGTCGGACTTGAGGTAAGAGGATTTCTTTTGTCACTTTTAATTCCGTGAGATTTCCATTGTTCTCCAATTAATAATTTCATGTGGTGTACTGTGTACTTACATATGATATATTTTATCATGATTCTATTTACAGTCATGGTATTATGTGATTCATTTTTTTATTATCTTTTGGTTATATGACTCGATTTATTACAACGAGGTAAGGGGTTTCTATCTCACTATTTATTCCCGTGAGATTCAGGAAATATTTGTCACTATATCCTTTTATTGGTGTATATATCGTCCATTATTCTACTCTTTGTGTAGTATACTTTCATTTATTGGTATTTACATCAACATTTTATAGTCCTTCTTTCATGGGGTGTACATTTCGAAAGTTACCAAAATCGGTAAGGGAACTTTTCACCCTCCTCTTTTAAAAAAATTCTTTTGTTAGGTCTTTTAATTTACATATTATAAATGTTGGGATATTTTCTTATATATCCTTATTGATGTAAATTTTATGTCCATGTTATGAGATACCCTTTTTTATCTCTCTTTAACTCATTTTTTTAATTTTAATGTGACGTCGTTAGGCTGTCAAATTTCGGTAAGGGAACTTCTTAACCCAATTTCAATTCTTTGGGTTAAACCTCTACTTCTTGATTATGTCATACTATGAAATTGTGGGGATGACCTATGATTGATTTAATCTTAATATACAATTATATTGGGTGTATTTATATTTTTCACACATATTTATGTAATTTATTTATCCTTAATCTAAGGATACCTTCTTTGTAAGGGACTTCGTCTAAATCTTGTTTCGTTGAGGAATATTTAAATTTATATATGAACTTATTTTATTTGTTGTATATAAAACCCTTTTTAATTTTAATTTCATTCAGAAGGAATATTTTTACAGAAATCATCTTACTAAATGACAAAAGGAATGTTTTTGTCATACGTATGCGGTGACAACGAATTATTCGTCGCCATGACCATTATTTCAGTTTCGGCTTCCTCTACAAGCCCTAACTTTTTTTAAATGAAAAATAAATATCATTTTTTACTATCCTTTTGTTTTGTTATTTAAAATAGTTTTGATTATATCAATGTGTTTTATTGATATCTTGTGATTAAAATATGGAAATTTTATGTTTCCTTTATTCATGTTTTATGTGATACTGTTATGTTATGGTTCTTGTGAATTTTTTATGAAGTTGGGTGGTTCTGTGATAAACTAAGTGAGGGTGAGCCCGAGATAGCACCCCAATGCACTGGGTAACGCGAAGGAGTCAAACACTAGGGATTCTCAAAATAGATTTAGGGAATATACTGTGATGGGTATTCCAAACGTAACCATGAGTGTTACTCCCTGCGTAAGAATGTTATGAATGCCTCAAGTTAACATTATATTGTATTATTTCTATGTGTATTTCACAAATCATATGATTTCATGAGATATGTTTAAAAGATAATGCTATGAATATATTGATGATCTAATGTTTTCTTTCTTTTTGTATCCCTTACTGAGCTTTTTATGCTCATCCAATGTTTTTGAAATGTTTTTCATCAAACATAAAGTGTATAGGGTCAAATATGGGATCAAGGAAATGTCATGATTTTTAAAACATGGAACTAGACATTACACTTTTTTTTGATGAGTTTTTATTTTTTGAAAAAAATGGTAACTGGGTAGATGTGTCTAATTTGTAATAATTGAGATGTAATAGTTATGTCCTAATTATCTAAAACTCTAAACCTGAAAAGATTCTCAATGTGAATTACTCTTTCAATTCAAGATTATGGAATGGTTTAAGGCCGGGTCCTTATAACCAGTGCATAAAACGTTATTGACATTGGTTTTTTCATTTTTAGGTCAGTTTTTGGATGACATTATTATAGGAGAGGTTATAAATATTGTTTTTTAGGTCGGTTATTTTAAAATCAATGTAAAAAACATACCTCCTTAAAGTTTTTTCACATCTTTTTTGAAAAAAAAATGTGGAAAACCATTCTTAGTTGAAATTTATTATTTCAGTTTTTCAATAACTGAAGTAATAAATGATGCCTCTGAAGCTTTTTTTTCATAAGTTATTAAAACAATGACATGATAAACTTTTCTAAGAAGCCTTTTTCACCTTGGTTACTGTTTAACTGATGTAAAAACATATATAATACAATGGTTATAAAATAATCGATGTAAAAAACCATTCCCATTCATTTATTACGTCAGTTATAAAATAACCGATTTAAAACCCAATTAGTGAAGCATCTTTCACGTCATTTATTATTTAACTGATGTGAGAACTTATATATTTTGTCTGTAATTAAATAAATGATGTAGAAAACCATTCCCATGAATTTATAACATCAGATATAAAATAAACGACATAGAAACCAATTTTTTTAAAAAAACTATTCAACCATTACTATGATCTTCCAATGAAGACATGAAACAAGTATAAAATAGTCCAAAACCAGACCAAAACTAGACCCGAATACATACCAGAAAACAACAGAACTATACAAAAACAAGAATATCCAAAGAAAAATTAAACATTCACAAACATAACATTCAAAATATACATTTTCAATTAAAAAAACCAAAAACCCCTTAGACCGCCCTACCCCCATGGACACCCCCCACCTATCTACACAGCCATCCACCCCCAGGACAACCTCCCACCACCCTATGCACCCCCTGGAAATCCCCACTGGACACCCACCCTTGGCCCCTCCAACCCCCTGGACACCCTCCATATCTCTAGAGAGCCCCCCACACACTGGACAACCTCCCACCCACAAGACACCACCCCACCCCACCGGACTGCCACCCACCCCTGGACACCCACCCACCCCTGAAAACGACGACCCCCTAGTACCCACAACCCCTAGACACACACCCACCACCCCTGGACACCCTCCCACCCCTAGACACCCCAACCCCCTAGACAGCCCCCCCAACTTCCTGGACAAACCCCACCGCCTAGACACCCTCCCACCCCCTAGACACCCCCACCCCCTAAACTGCCCCCACCCCCTCTACACCAGCCCACCCACTGGATACAACCCCACCCCTCTAGACAACCCCCTAAACACCCACCCACCCCTCGACAGCCCCTCAGATAGCCCCCACCCCTTAGACACCCATCCAACTCCTGGACACCCCCAGCCCCTGGACACCCTCCCATCCCATGGACACCCCCACCCCTGGACATGCCCCACCCATATTGACATCCTCCCAACCCCTAGACACCCCACCCCTGGACACCCTCCCACCACTAGACACCCAACCCCCTGAACACCCTCCCACCCCTTGGACACCCCACCCCCTGGACAACCCACACCCCTGTATAGCCCCGCACCCCTGGAAATCCCCCCACCCCACCCCAAGGACACCCTCCCACCCCATGGAAAACACCACCCCCTTGAAAAACTCCCACCCCTTGGATAACCTCCATCCCCCTAGACATCCCTCTCACCCCCACATACTAGACACAACCCCCACCCCACTAGACTGCCCCCCCCCCCCCAACACCCTCTCACCACCTAGACACCACCCCACACCACTGGACACCAGCCGAACCCCTTTAACACCCCAAACCCCTTGGACAGCCCCACACCTTGGAATCCACCCCTGAATACCCCCACCCCCACCTTAGAAAGCCTCACACCCCCTGGACACCCCCACTCTCCCCTAGACACCCCAACCCCCTTGACATCTCCCCACCCCTTGGACAGCCCCCACCGACCGAGCACCACCCCCTGGGTACCCCCACCCCCTGGACAACACCCCCCCTAGAAACCCCTGACACCACCCCCTAGATAGTCACCATGCCACAAGACATCCCTCATCCCCTTGATAGTACCCCACCCCTGGACAACACCCCCCCTAGAAACCCCTGACACCACCCCCTAGATAGTCACCATGCCACAAGACATCCCTCATCCCCTTGATAGTACCCCACCCCTGGACACCCTCCCACCCCTACACCCTTGGACACCCCCATCCCTAGACACTACCCCACCCCCATGGAAAAACCCCCTCCCCCAGGACACCCCGACCTCCCTAGACACCCCTACCCCTGGGAAAACCCCACTCCCTGGACAGCCCCCCTGGACACCTTCCCACCCCTACACCCTTGGACACCCTCCCACCACCCAGACCCCACCCCCACCCACCATGGATAGCCCCAACCCCCCAGACACCCCACCCATCGAATACCCCCTTCCCATTGGAAACCCCCCCCCCCAAACACCCCACCGCCCCTGAAACCATTACAATGCTTTTCCAAATAATGAATCAAGTAGAAACCAGACCAAAAAAGACCAAATCTAAACTAGAATACAAACTATAAAAACATCATAACTAGACCAAAATAAGTTTAACCCGTGAAAAATTAAACATTGGCACATATAACATTCATAATGTACAATGTCAAAAACCCTAAATCCAACAAAAAAACTACCAATTACAGAATTATAATTAAAATATTCAATATTAAATTTTACACTACAATCAAACTAAAATCAAATCAAACCTCTAAAATAATTTTTCCATTAAACTTGTAAGTGTTGGACCTCTTATGCACTATTGAGATGAGGGTAATAAAATAGCTAAAAATTAAAAGGATAGTAGTTAACAAGTATAATGAATAAATTAATTGAAATATTATAGAAAAGTGTATAATGAAATCTTATGAGGTAAAAATTCACAAGTGTTCTAGTTGTAATTATTTCAATAATAAATATTAACATATAATATCTGCATTCGATGATGCCTTTTTGTTCATGAAAATTATTTTTAAATGATTGTCAATTAAAAATATAAATTTTATGTAATACATAGAAATGTAAAAATTATAAATGGACATTTACATTTACATTAACATATTTGATCTTGGCACTCTTTTTCATTGTGTTTTTTCAAATGTAGACCCATACCATATTGGAAAATAATATGATTGAGATAAATTTAAATTTCATTATAAAATAAAAAAAATATTATAAAATTGAAACTTACTTTTCTAACTTATTCTATAAATTTAACCTCAAATCACTATTGACCGAGAATATCTAATAAAGTGTTTTCTCCCATGGAAAAAACATAACATCCAATGATCATTGATATAAATAAAGTAAATTTAGTGGTTTTTTCTTAAAATATAGTTAACACGTTGTGTGATATATGTTTCCTCCCTCTCAAAAAAGGCCTCAACCAATACTGCATGATTATATTCTATTGAAATCGTTTAGCAATATAAAGTGTTCTTTATTTATCATCCAATGTATATGCTTTGGGGGAAATAAAATTCAAGTCAATGAATCCATATACACATTTCCTATCATTCTTCTCAAACACTTTATAAAGATACCTAATACATAAACAAAACAAGTATAAATATTTAATAAATATAACAGGGAATGGTGTTAAGACTGACATGGAAAAAATATGCACCACATTGATTCCCAACGTTTCTCCAGTAAAAAGATCCATGATGTCATTTTTTACAATCCCCACATTTATTTCACATCCAAATTAATGATCTTCCATTAGAAACTCATAATGGTCAGCCAAAAAATCTGAATAACTTGACAATCTGTTAATACTACTAGAATATGATGTCATATTCAATTTACTTTTTTTGTCTATAAAGTGTTTCTTTACATTTTAATTGTTCCTATAAAAATAAATAGAAAAATATATTAGTTTTAAAATGATAAAAAAACAATAATAAAAAAGAAAATAAAATATATAACATAAATACTTCTGTGGTAATTAGTCGCATAAGTCGAGATTGCTTGACTAAAATGTTGCTGATACTATTTCAAATGTCATCACCTCATCTGTATGTAATGGTACTCGAGTTTATCTATCAATAATGTCATGTATATTGACCCAATGATTATATACCTCTAACTATTGATGATGAATTGTATCTCTTATATAATATACCATCTCATATGCAACTATATGATTGCGAGTATCATCCACATTCAAGGCACAATAAGTACGAATCCATGGTGGAGGAGTAGGATAAAAAATGGGGTCTACAGGATGAGGTGGGGGAGTTGGAGATACTGTAGGAGGTGGAGGAAAAATGATGTTGTCTTCAGGTGTTGGTGGAAGAGTGGGAGATACTTTCAGAAATTGTCATTGCATAGCTGCAAACATAGACTGCACTGATTCTCTAATCATTTCCTCCATTGTCACATCAATATTATGAACTTCAGCCTCCAAGGATTCTATTTTTTTTATAAACTCACTCAATGGAAGAATTTTATGAATGTGGAAACACTATTCATAATGATAAACCTGTCGGATATCCTCATACACGATCACAGTGATCGGGCTTTCCCAATGCTATAGATAAAATATCCTTCCTCCCACCAGCTTTAAATACCCCCTGTGAGCTCTAATCCTCCAGAGAATCCTGTATTAAGTAATTGATCATTTATATAATGATTCAAATTATATAAAGAATATAATTAATGTAAATAAATAAAATAAGTATCTTACAATCCTCTCAGTTACAATTCCCGATTCTTCTGAACGATATTTCCCCTTTTTCCCAATCCGAGTTCTCTTCTATTTTTCTTGTCTAGATGGAGGGGATTGAGTGGAATCCTCTCCATATATTGAAGACTCAACTCGCTGTTTTTGTAATTTTTCCACCATCATTTGTTCTTATAATAATTTATACCCTCTCTGAGATAAACTATGAGGGTATACAATTTTAGAATGGATTTCTGGATGAGATGTCCTTGTTTTCTATGAATTAACAATTATAAATCATTAAAAAATATTAATAAGATCATTTATATAAGAATTATAATAAAAGTTTACATTTCAAATACAAAAAATTAATATTTTCTTCTACATTAAACAAATTTTTTCAATGTGTCTTTATCTATGAAATGATATATATAACATGGATTGTCATTATTCCAATGACCAAAAATGAAATAAGCTATAAGGGTTTATTTGAAATCCCTCCATCTCCATACAACCATCGAAAAACAATTCCTTATGACTCCAATATTGTTTGGAATATAATATTTCATCTAATAAAGAAGAGTTAAAACATATTATACCAAAAAAATATATATATTAGTCAACAAATAGAAATATATCATACCAAAATCATCACCCACAACTGATATAATATCTATTTGTCTACACTTCTCTGATCATCATACAAAATTCTTACATTTATTTTTCTCAGAGAAGATACAAAACACATAAAATATATTGCATTTGGACCTCTATGAATATCATTCTCATCCAACTCAACGAGTATCCTCTGGTCTGGGATATGAGCAAGTTATAATTTAGGTAAATGTGTGCAGCCTCATTTACCAACACTTGAACTCTTATTTGTAATTATGGAAGATCTGAGGAAGATTGGGGATCACCAAGTGGAGCATGTGAATGATACTCCCCAGATGTATGATCATGATGCTCATATCCAAAATCATGGGGTTGATCAAATGATTGATATGACATTATCCATCAAAAAAAAAATCAAACATTAGTTCACAAATATACAAATTCAAAATTTACAATCCTAATATAAACCAAAAATGGAAAACTGAACTAATTTAAGTAATAGTAAATATGTTGAATATGATAAGAATGTTATATAATGGTAATCATGGTAATCATGGTAAACATGGTAATGTAATTTTCATTCAAGAAAATCAATAAATATATAAGTTAAGAAATGGTAAACTATGGTATACATGGTAAACACTGTAAATATGGTAAGCATGTTAAACAATGGTAACGATGGTAAATGTGGAAAACATGGAAGTGTAATTTTTATTCAACAAAATCAATAAATATATAAGTTACGTAAAGCTACACTATGGTAAAATATGGTAAACATGGTAAACATGGTAAACATGGTAAGCATGGTAAACATCGTAAACATGGTAATCATCATAAACAAGGTAAAGTAATTTTCATTCAATAAAATAAATAGATATATAAGCTATGTAATGGTAAAAATTATAAACTAAAATAAACAAATCATTCTAATATTTTTTTTGAAATTAATTAATGTAAACCAGAAGTAAACATATGTTACCTATAATATCCAAAATGTAAAAATAGGTTGTTTCCCCAAATTCCTTCATCATGATCATTCCTTATAGAACAAACCATGTCTTTGAAATGATCATAATTATTTTCTGCTAATATTTCCATGGATGTTGGGATATCACATAAATCAACATCTTCATCAAGTTGATCCTCACCAACATATTGTTTTTCTCTTGTAAAAAAACAGACCACTGCATATCTAATTGATAAACTATATAGAAAATCTATTTTTCATGTGTTGACATTATAAAATAATCTGTTGTCTCTTCCAATCTATTCAGATTAACAACAGTAATTCCATATTTATCAGGTCTAACACTTTTTTTTACCAATAAACCATTTATAGTAAATTAAGGAATGTTATTTTTAATGCAATCAACCTCCCATTCAAGGACGCCATAATTTTCACTTGATGGAGAAATTGGGTTTCTGTCTTTAGAACTAGAAAAATGAATTTCTTCAGCAAACCCCAATACACCACTATTCTGAACTACACTTCTATTGTCCTGGGCATTAGTATGAAATGTATATCCATTAATGTCGTAGTCGGACTATGTTATCACTTTTAAACTTGGACCACCCGCTAACCATCTTAATGTATCTGACACATCTGATCATCCAATGAAGGTCTGTTTGAACTATGGAAAAAATGTTTTATTATGCTCATTCAAAATACACATTTCATTCTTCATTGGACAACATTTTTTCAACTCATTAATAATTAATGTGATATATGGTTTAGTATTAGTTATGTTATTAAAGATGTATAATTCTACCATCTTCATCTTCTCAGTTAATAATTATTTTACTTTCAAGACATGAATCCAATTTCCCTCATTATTAAATCATTCATGGTGAGATGTAGGCAGACCTATGTGTCCTGTCATAGCCAAGTAGAGTCTAGAAAACTCTACAACCTCCTCTAAAATTTACTTTTCAATAATATAGGCTCTAGATCGATATAGATTCTTAACATATCCCTCCAATATTTTCATATAACATTCAAAAGGATACATCCAATAAACATATAAAGATTCAAAATTCATAATTTCTCAAACTAGATGAACAATTAAATGCAAAATTATATAAAAAAATAGAGGAAAATGCATTTCTAATTGACAATTTATAGAAATTTTATCCTTTTCCAAAATGTCCCAAGCCTTCAAAACAACACTTTATTAAAAATTTAATTTAAAAATTAATGCAACTTCATTATAGTAATTCTGACACGGTTGGGGAATATTCCAGGCAATACAACTGGAAGAATTTGTTGCATCATGTCATGAAAATCAGAGATTTAATACCTATCAACATCAAATCCTTCAAAGAGACAAATTTATTTACATTTTATGAATAACCTTAAGGCACTTTGATATCATTAATACAATAGAAAAATATAAATTTATTCCATCTTGGGTAATGTATGACAATGCTGGGGAAGAAATTTCCATCTTTCATTAAGAGTGGGAGATAACTCCAAATGTATTCCCATTTATAGTAAGTCAAATATTGCATTAAACCCAAATTTAGTATTTCTGTTAATCTCTATCAATTTTCCAATCAAACTGTCACAGATATTTTTCTCCATTCATAGGACATAAATATTATGTTTCACTTCATGATATATCCAATATGGTAGCTCAAAAAATATTGACATTTTCTTCCAAATATGTCTATCATTAGCATATTTATGTGTCTTTCCCCATGTCACATCATGGGTTTTCACCCTCTCAAAATACACATCAGGAAAAAAAGGTTTTTGAGCAATATGAAATTCTTGTCATCCATTGAATGGATATTTTAATCTTCTATAAGAGTGATCCATTTGAAAAAACATTAGATGCCCCTTGTTTACTATTTTCCACCAATGATGAAATTATCAATATGAAGTCTGTTGTTTGAAAATTGGACATGACTTATTCCCCTTAACACTATATCCAGAATAATTTTCATATGATGGGAAGTCATTTATAGTGATCATAACCACTACATACAATTGAACATCTTTTATTTTAAAGTAATCATACACCTTAATACCATCCTCCCATTAGTGTTTCAAATCATCAATCAATGGTGACAAGAAAAAATCAATATCATTTTTGGTTTTCTTCAGACCCGAGATCATTATACTAAACCAAACCTATTTGTACTTCATACAAACTTCAGGAAAGTGGTTTTAAAATATCAATAAAATATTTCTTGAACTATGTGTTCTACTAAGGGTTCGGTATGGATTCATTCCATCTGTGCACAACCCAAGTCTAAGATTTCTAATTTAATTCCCAAATATAGTATAATGCTCATCAATGTTCTTCCATTGTGGAAAATCTGATGGATAACGTTTTTTTTACATCACATATTCTCTCATCAGCATCACATCTTATCCTTTTTTCATCATGTTATTTAGAATATAAAAGTTTCAAATGATAAATTATATGAAGATACCAAAATACCATGGATGGGATCTCTGTAATCTCTACATCAGCTTGTGATTTTTTTCATCTTATAAAAAGATGTTCCACATTTTGGATACTCTGAAAAAAATATATTCCATCCTATATATCTTAAAGTCATTCAAACAACCATATAGTTTCTTGTATCTCAATCCCATCGGGTATAATATTTTATTGGCTTCATAATTTCAATATGGAAGATCGTTTCCTTTTTAAAGAATATATTTCAACAGTTGTAGTAGCTCTAAAAAGCTTCTTTTACTCCATCCATGTTTCTCCTTCTGGTTAATCAATCTTTACACTTTCAATAAAACCCTAAATTCCATACAACCAGGATACAATGGTTTTACAGCATCACTATATAGATGTGAAACTATTGGTTCTATCTCAATCTGTTCTACTAAAATATGATAAAACATTTCTACAATTCCATCAGAGTTACCATCTTGTAAATCATCATCATTAGTAGATCTTACATTCTATCCAATTTCACCATGAAAAATCCATGTCCTGTAACATAGATTAAAACACTGAAAAATCATATGATCATTGATCTCTCTACTTTTCAACTTCTTTATTTTCAAACATTTCAGGCATGTACAAAAAATATGTCACTGCTTGCAACATTTCTTTTACAAAATTCCAAAAAGGAATCAAAACCTTCATCATATTCATTAGGTATTCTATGTGTTGTAATCAAACATTGACTCATTATTACCTATTTCAAATATCAAAATTATACATCTTGTTATGATAATTAAATTTTTTATTTATATGAAAAATATCATAATTTTAATATGAAATAATATTAAAATATAAAACAAATATAAGTGTATTTGAAAAATATGTGCATGAAAATTATATTAAAAGGAAAATATTGTTAGATATAATAGATTTAAATTCATCTTGGGTATTTTCTTCATAAGGTACACAAAGAATACATCTTGTTAAATATGGATACCATATTTACCCTTCTATAAACAAGAAATATGAAGTATAAATATTAAAATATGTACACATTAAGTACAAAATATTACACAAATCAAAAATATTTGAAACCATTGGGATATCCCCTGAAATTGTTGGGATAGAATATCCCAAGCGTTTACACATTTTTGGAATTATGGATGTTACAATAGACCTATACCAAAGGTTCTACAGGAACTATTGGTATAAACTTCCTAAAGGTAATTTTTTTCTAATAGATTCAATGAAACTATTGGAATATATATATACCAACTACCCATGAAACATTGGAAAAGATTTTTTTTGTATATAATTTATTACAATAGTTTAATGGAAACTATTGGTATATATGTATTCCCCCAGTTTAAGAACTGTTGGTATACACTCTTTAGTATATAATCTATGCCAATGGTGGTTGGGGGACTCTCCAGGGGTGGGGGATGACAAAGGGGGTGGGGAATGTCTAGGGGTATCAAGGGGGTGGGGGTCTGTCCATGGGGTGGGGGTTTCCATGGGGGTGAGGGTGTCTAGGGGTGGGGGTGTCCTGGGGGGATGCGGGCTGTCCACGGGGTTGGGGGGTTTTCCATGGGGGTGGTGTGTCCAGGGGGGTGAGGGGATGTCCAGGAGTTGGGGGTCTTCCATGGGGGTGAGGGTGTTTTTGGGGTGGGTAATATTTAGAGGTGGGGTGGGGGAGGGGTTGTACATGGTGGTGCAAGTGTCTAGGGGGTGGGGGTTGTCAAAGGGGGTGGGGTTGTCTAGGGGTGTCCAAGGGGGTGGGGATGTCTAGTGGGTGATGAGGATGGCCAAGGCGGTAGGGGTATCCATGAGGGTAGGTGTGGTGTCCATGGGTTGTGGGGGCTGTATAAGGGGGTATGGGTGTCTTGGGGGTGGGGTGGTGTCTATGGTGTAGGGGGGACATCCAAGGGGGCAGTGGGAGTCCATGGGGTGGGGTGTCCAGGGAGTGGGGGAGTCCATTACAGTGGTTATTGTCTAGTTGGTGGCGGTTTTCCAAGGGGGTGGGGGAGTCAGGAGTGTCCAGAGGGGTGGGGTGGTTTCCAGGGGTGATGGGTTGTCCAAAGGGGTAGGGGTGTCCAGGGGGTAGGGTTGGAGTCCAGTGGGTGGGGGTTGTCCACGGGGGTAAGTGGTGTCCATGGGGTGGGGGTGTCCAAGGGGAGGGGGAGTATAGAGGGTTGGGGGGCTGTCCGAGGGGTTGGTGCTGTCTAGGGGTTGTCCAGGGGGTGGTCATGTCTAGGGGTGTGGGTTCTTAATAAGGGGGTAGGGAGTTTCTAGGGGTGGGGTGGTGTCAGGGGGGAGGGGGGAAGGGGCTGTCCAAGGGTGTAGGGGGTCCCCAGGGGGTGGGGGTGTTCGTGGGGGGGGGGGGTTCTCTAGGGGGTTGGTCTAACATCCCAGTTATATAAAGAATATGACATTTTCATATTTATTAATATTTGTGAATAAAATTTTAATATTACTTTAATGGATATTCTATGTTCGATAGCGTACCCAATACACAACAATGATTTTCATTGAAATCTTACGTTGCACAGTAATAATATAATAATATTATTTTAAATGGTAGTTAATACCTAGCCATTGTAAAAGATGGAATGAATATAAATAACTAAAAAATTAATATATATCTTTGTTAAACATTTTTACAATTACCCAAAAAATGACAGAGGCTTAAAATATGAATCAATCCAATTTTAAGCATAAGTATTCTAATGTTCTTTGAAAGGTCGATTAACCACCTTTTGAAGTAGAACCCTTTTTAAAACTTCTTTTTGTGATTTTTATATGTTATATTTTACAAAATAAACCCTTCTTTAGAATCAGGGTATCAAAATTTACTTTGTGTAAATTTTTGTTATTTTCCGATAAAGTTCATTTTTTTAATGAATAGTGAAAATGATGTATTTTAATTCAAAACCACTTTTTAATCTAATTTTTTGTATGGTTATATTATCTTTTTAATTGGATTTAAAGTTTAGTTAAAATATATTTTTACATTTTAATCCAATGGTGGTCATTGGAATTAATTTCATTTTGAAATTGGACATAAACAATTGTCAATCTTTTGATATATATTGTATCTTAAAAACACGCTATTTTTTTGACAGCGGGAATTAATTATAAAATTATTAAAATCAAATTATTTGTTTTAAATGTGGTAAAATGGAGATATTTTTTGAATTTTGAATATCAAATTTACTCTGGATAATGTTTTGGTATTTTTCTGACAACTGTTCATTTTTAATGAATAGTGAAAAATACCGCATTTTACTGCAAAACTTCATTTTCAACTAATCTAATTATATAGTTTGATTGTATATTTAATTGATTTTAATGTGTAACTAAATCATCTTCTTATCACTTAATACAATTTTTTTCATTGGAAGTAATTTCACTTTTCAATTGGATGTAAAAATAAGTCAATCTTTTGATAAATTTTACTTCTTAAAAACTTGTCTTTGGTTTTGACAACGAGAATTATTTTTAAATTAATTACTAAAATTTCTCTGTCTATAATTTGGTAAAATTTATTCCATATTTGGAATTATATGGTCCAAATTATATAATTACGAATCTTTGGCTTTTGGACATTGTGAATATTAACGACGGTAATTATCTTTAATTATCGTGATTAGTATGTAATTGGGTAGTTAAGGGTAATAAAATAATATCATAATAATATAAAATGACCCAAAAATGTGTCCAAATACTCTTGTTTGAGTCCTGGACGACCATGTAAAGTTTTTTACCAAACTTGAGGTCCCATGGAGTCACATTGGTGTAATAGTGACATTTATGACATTATTTTTAAAAAAGAAGAGAAATATATATCTGGTTTGTATATCCTAAGTAAAACAATTTCAGTTTTTTTAAATAAATTATACTTTTAATATAAATTTTCATTGGAATGATAAATATATTTCCTACGTTAGTATAATGTTTTTTAATAATTTTTAGGCATTAAATAAATAAATTTATTTATGACAACATAATGATGCAATGATTACCTCATTAATGAATGAGTTAAACAAAATGAGAATTTAAATTAAAATATAAGAAATACACTTGTAAAAACCCTATTGGATGGGTGTATTTCCAACCCTTATCACTTTATCCTCAAAATATATCATTGTTGGACCTTTTAAATCCGAAAAAATTTTATAATAAAGTAACATTTCATGACTTTCCAAAAGTGACCATCCTCCCTCTTATAAAAGGCCCCCACCTCTAACCCCTTACCCACACCTCTCAGAACCTTTCCACATCAAATATTTACTTATATTATATCTCCAAATTCCTCTATTACTCCTAGAAGCCTCACATTGGGCATAAGTCTTTCCATGGAAGCCATTGGCTCAAATAAAAAAGAGTTACCCGATTTAGAGGTAATGTCTTCTCTCAAGTTTCTTTATTTTATTTTCATTATTCACTCACCACTATCTTATTATTATTTGATCCATAATAACAATATTATCCTCAATATACTATAATTTTGTTATAAAAAGGATTCTACCTACACTTTCACACACCTCTATCTAATGGTTAAAGAACGTATTGTTTCTGTGGGTGGCGAATTACTGTCTCGTGAAACGATGATTGTTCAATATTCTTTTAACACCTCTCATTGTTGCCATTAAGATGTCACTATATTTATATATGATATATATTATGATTATTTTTTTCCTTATTCTTTAATATTTTTCATTTTTTCCACACCTTTATGGATTTCATAATGGGTAAAGGTGATAATTTCATTTTAGGATGTGTGGACTACCACCCCCTCAAAGTGATTTAAATCGTTAATGCCATATGTGGGATTTATAAAGGATGGATTTAATGATATTATATATGATATTATACTGGAATTATACTATAACATTATATCATAATTTTTTCATTCCATTAAATGTGAAATAGAAACGAATGTATCATTCATGCATACGTACGACTTACGGTCTCCATGAACGGTGCATTTCATTTCTTACATTCAAATGTTATATAATTCTAATTAGATATATATTGGATATATATCATATATATCATATCTACATCATGAATATCATTCTGGAAATAATGGATATTTTACTACATGAAAAACTTGTAAATATAAGATGTTAACTTTTCACTCAAGTACCAAATATCGACAAAACGTATGATATGAACTCACATAATTAAATATATATTATAACATGATAATATGTGATATGAATTGAATAATAAACATTAATTTAAGTATGTAAGTAATTATAAATTGTCAAAATTTTAATATTCTGGACAATAAAGAATGAAAGAGAACAAGTCAGACTTGAGGTAAGGTATTTATTATCTCACTTAAAATTCTGTGAGATTTCCATTGTTTGCCACTTATTTATTACATGTGGTGTATTGTGTACTGTAATTTGATATATATTATAATTATTATAATTATATTCAATGGTATTCATTGATTTGTTTTGTTCTTATTATATTTTGGTCATATGACTCTATTTATTACAACGAGGAAAGAGGTTTTTATCTCCCTATTTATTCTCGTGAGATTCATGCTCTATTTGTCACTATCTCATTTGAGTGGTGTATGTACTACACATTTTTCTACTCTTTTTTAATATAAATTAGTTTATGGGTATTTACGTCAACATTCTATAGTCTTTCTTTCATGGGGTGTACGTTTCGAAAGTTACACAAATCGTTAAGGGAACATTTAACCCTCATCTTTTTAAAAGACTTCTTTTTTATTTGGTCAATTAAATTACATATTTTTAATGATGGGATATGTTCTTATAAATCCTGATTGGTGTAAATGTTATGTATAAGTGATGATATGCCCTTTTTATCTCTCATCAACTCATTTTCTGAATTTTATAGTGACACCGTTAGGCTATTGAATTTCTATTAGGGAACTTCTTAACCCATTTTCAATTCTTTGGGTTAAACCTCTACTTCTTGATTATGTCATACTATGAATATGTGTGGATGAACTATGATATTTTTACACTTAATATGCACTTATATTGGGTGTATTTATTTTTTTCACACATAATTATATATTTTATTTCTCTTCAATATAATGATACCGACTTTGTACGGGACTTCGTCTCAATATCCTTTCGGTGAGTCACACTTCAATTTTATATGAACTTCATTTATTTGTTGTATAACAAAATCTTTGGAGATTTAATTTCATTAAAAAGTAATCTTTTTTACATGAAGAGTTTCACAAAATGACAAAAGGAATGTTTTTGCCTTATGTATGTGGCGACAACGAATTCTCCACCGCTGTGACCATTATTTTAGTTTCGCCTTCCTCAATAAGCCATAACATTTTTTTAATTGAAATATAAATACCATGTTTTACTTTTAATTTATTTATGTTATTAAAAATGGTTATGATAAATTTTTTTATATCAATGTTTTTTATTGATATCTTGTGATTGAAATGTGGAAATGTTATATTTCCTTTATGAATGTTTTATGTGATATCATTATGTTATGGTTCCTGGGTATTATTTATGAAGTCGATGGTTCTGTGATAAACTATGGACATGTCAGCCTGAGATTGCTCTCCAATGCATTGGGTAACATGAAGGAGTTAAACTCAAAGGATTATCCAAGGAGATTTAGGGAATATACTGCGATGGGTATTCCTAACGTAACCATGAGGGTTACTCCCTACGTAAGAATGTTATGAATGCCTTAAGTTCCATTTATGTCTTATGATTTCTATGATTTATTCATATATCTTATGATTTCATGAGGTATGATAATATTCTTGTGTTTGATGAGTAATGTATGATTTCATTGATTCTTATGTATACATGGACTAATGTTTTATTTGCATATTTTTATAGCCCTTACTAAGCTTTTTATTCTCATCCCATGTTCTTTAAATTTTTTCCACATGGATTAAATATGAATAGGGTCAAGGATGGGATCAAGGAAAGACATGATATCTAAAACATGGAACTATACATGTTTATTTTTAAGAGATTTTTTAATAAAAAATGGAAACTGAGTAGAAGTGTCTAAATTGTAATCCTTTGAGATGTTATAGTTATGGCCTAATTCCCTAAAACCCTAAACATGAAAAGATCCTCAATGTGAATTATTCATTTAATTCATTATTATGTAATGTTTTAAGTCCAGATCCTTATAGTTGGTATCAAAGGTTGGTTTAGATAACTTAAGAGGATTCTTTAAGCATAAGTGACACTACCATAAAGGGTTGGATTTTAGAAAGAGTCATATTTTTTTGATAAAGTGAATGAGTTTAAGATAACATGAATAATTATATCTTTGTATTATATGATTATTTTACTATTATACTCACACTGACCTTTTTGGTTTTATTAAATGGATGGATCTATTTCCCACCAATGTAACAGTGGATGTGAAGAAAACTGTGATAGTTTTCTAAACGAGCAACTGAATGATATTGGAGCTGTAATGAGAACTCTTGAAGTATTTTTCAATTATATATCTGGAGTCATGATTCACCACCTGGGCCTTAGGGATTTTTATAAGGCATCATATATGTGAGAACCAAATCCCTACGGATGTTCAGGTAATAATCATAAAGATAGGAATGTTCAAAAACCTATGTGTGAGAGATGTGGAAAGAAACACATAGAAAAATGATTCAAAGGGACAGAAAGATGATATAGATGTGGAAATGAAGGTCATAAAGCAAGAAACTGCCATGGAAAAAGGAAGCATCTAGTTGACTCTAGTAAATGGAATGAAGTTCTTTATAAAGGATCAATTGAATGTTTTAAATGTGGTGTGCATGGTCATTATTCAAACACATGTCCTACGAAGATGTTTCGGAAATGGGATCACCAAGATCATACAAATATTTGTATACCAATACCTAATTCCATTGTGATTGAGGATGAAGAAATAGAAAATGACCAATGAAATGTATGGATTATTTCTTAACATATGTTTTCCTATTATTAAAGTCTTATGATTTGATTCATGATTTTTTTAGGAAAAATTTATTTCTGAATAAGTTGGAAGGGGAACGGTTAATGGATCATGAAGAATGTTGAATGAGTAAGAGGTCAACATATAAGGGATTCAAGAGTTATGGTACATTTTAGGATGGGAAAATTCTTAAAAGTATTAAGACACTTTTAATGATGATATTACATTAGAAGAAATTTTATAGTATGTGTAACCCTGATGATTGATATATGAAAATTTTATTCAAAGAATAATTATTTTTTCTTTTGTGTATATAGTTTCAAAGAACCATTTTGTTTTACATGATCCTCAAATTTGAGGTAATTACAGGTCTATTCAGTTTAGGATGAAAAATGAAAGTAATTAGATAACCTTTGTGGTTAAAATATTATATTTTTATTTTTGATGAATTTATCTCTTTTTGGGAATGATATAAAATTATGCAGTTTTTGAAAAGGGACAACATGAAAACCATGTGACAACCCATCACGTTAGATGAAGCTGCGGGAATCGAACCCAAAACCAATGAGCGACTGGTATTTGTCACCTACCACCAGACTACGTGAAGTCCCTGTTTAGTATGACTAACTATTTTTAGTGAAGTGATCTTATGAATCCAGAGTAAGTTGATTTTGGGTTATCTATGGAAATGATAAACCTATCATGGAGACTTCGTGATTTGGTTAATTAATTTTCAATATGAGACTTTAAGAGTAACTGATGTTATTTGGAGATAAATGTTAAGATTTACCTTGGAAGACTATGTGATTAAATCTTTTATAGATTTGGGTTTCCATCTTAGATTCTATTACTTTGAAGAATTGTATGGATAACTGTTTATTTAATGGACTTTCTTGAACCTTGGGTTCTTTTTGTTGAATTTTGGAGCATAAGAATAGTATTCCTTTTATTATAAAGGATTATCCTTTTGGGGATTATCTGATCTTTTAATAACATGTTTTGATTTGGTTAAGGTCTAAAGACATGAGAAATATATAGTTTATCTTTTTTCAATTAGGTTATTCTCAAGAAGTTAATTATAACACTCTTTATGTGATCAAGTCATCCTAAATACTCATCTATTGGAGAAAATATGAGTGTGTTTAAGATAAGTGATGAATGTATACAAGAAAATTAAGTGTGTTTCCTTATGTTTTAGTTAAGCTCATAAATAAATTCCTCGATGAAAAGTAACTTAACCCAAAATCATTTTCTCTTTATTTTTCATATTGGGGAATCAAATGCCCTTTAACCCATCACAAATTTGTGATTTTTTTGTGGTTAAATTTTTCCTAAACATGTTTTCTATCACTATACATCAGAACATGATGCTTTCTTTTCTCTTCCATATCCATTTTTTCATGGAATTGTAGTATCTTTTGTCTCGGATGACCTTTGTACTTTTCATTCTTTCTTTTAATGTGATAGTTTAATTTACTCCTTTTCTGATGTTGGGCTTTCAATGATGTTTCCGAGCACAATTTTAAAATTGTAAGGACACAATTACCAAAAGGGGGGAAGGATGTAACATCTCAGGTAAATAAAGAATATGGAATTTTAATATTTATTAATATTTGGGAATAAAATGTGAATAGTACTTTAAAGGGAATGCTATGTTCGATGGCCTACCCAATACGCAACAATGAGTTTCTTTGAAATCTTACGTTTCACACTAATAATATAATAATATTATTTTAAATGGTAGTAAGTGCATAGCCATTGTAATGGTGGAAATGAATAGAACTAGCTTCAAAAAGATTATATATGTTTGTTAAATATTTTAACAATTACCCAATAAATGATATAGGCTTAAAATGTGAATAAATCCAATTTTAATCATAAATATTCTAATGTTCATTAAATGGTTGATTAACTGCCTTTTGATGGTGAAGCCTTTTTAAAACTAATTTTTTTCACTTTTATATGTTGTATTTGAAAAAAATAAAATCCTTATTTAGAATGAGGACATCAAAATTTACTGTGTAAATTGTTGTTATTTTTCCAATAAAGATAATTTTTAATCAATAGTAAAAATGTTGTATTTTAATTCAAAACCTCATTTTATTATAACTTATTTATATGGTTAGATTAAATTTTTAATTGGGTTTAAATTGTAGATAAAATAAATTTTTACCATTTAATCCAATGGTGGTCATTGGAATTTATTTCACTTTGAAATTGGACATAAACAAGTGTCAATCTTTTGATATATATTGTTTCTTAAAAACATGCTATTTGTTTTGACAGTGGGAAATAATTATAAAATTAATTAATGAAACTAATATTTTTTGAATTTGGTTAAATGGACATCATTTTTCAATTTGGAATATCAAATTTACAATGGATATATTTTTTCTATTTTTCTGAAAAATGTTCATTTTTAATGAATAGTGAAATGTAATGCATTTTACATAAAACCTACTTTTTTTTATCTAATTTAATTATATAGTTATGTTTTCCTTTTAATATATTTGAAAGTGTAATTGAATTATTTTTTTATCACTTACCACAATGTTGTTCATTATAATTAATTTCACTTTTCCATTGGATGTAAAATACAATTCAATCTTTCGAAATATTTTACTTCTTAAAAAACCCATCAATGGTTTTGACAATGGGAATTTTTTTTAAATTAATTGATGAAATTTAACTATTAGGAATATGGTAAATTGGATTCCATATTTGGATTCAGAAGGTCCAAATTATGTATTTATGAATCTTTTGTTTTTGGACATTATGAATAGTAATGACGACAAATATCTATAATTATTATGATTAATTAATAATCGGGTAGTTAAGGGAAATACAATAATATCATAATAATATAAAATCACCCCAACATGTGTCCAAATCATTTTTTTTTGAGTCATGGCCGACCATGGGGAGCTTTTTACTGAACTTGAGGGCCCATGGAGTCACATGGGTGTAATAGTGACATTTTAGAAAATCTTTTTAAAAAAGAAGAGAAATATAACAGAGGTATGTATATACTAAGTTAAACGATTTTCATTTTGTTTACATAAATGATCACTTTGACTATAAATTTTATTTGAAATTTTATAATATTTCCTACATCATGTTATTTTATTATAATTTTTATCCATTAAAAAAATAAATTTATTTATAACACCATGATGATGCGGCGATTACCTCATTAATGAACAATTTAAATAAAAAGAAAAGATAAGGTAAAATATAAGACATAAAATTGTTGAAAACCAATTGGATGGGTGGATTTAGAACCCTTATCACCTTATGATTGAAATATATCATTATGGGTCTTTTAAAATCTGAAAACCATTTTATAATAAAGTAACATTTCAAGACATTACAAAACTGACCCTCCTCCCTCTTATAAAAGGCACCCACCTCTACCCCTTACCCACAACTCTCAAGCCCTTGGCTTATCCAAATTATGATCATATTATCTCTCCATATCCCACTCTCACTCCTAGAATCATCACTTTGGGATGAAGCCTTTCCAAGGAAACCGTTGGCTCAAATCATAAAGATTTACCCGATTTAGAGGTAATGTCTTCTCTCGTGTTTCTTTCTTTTATTTTCCTTCTTCACTCACCACTATATTTTTATTATTTGATCCCATAATAATACCATTATCTTGAATATACTAGTATTTTGTTATGAAAAGGATTCTACCTACACATACACACACCTCTTTCTAATGGTTAAAGTACATACTATATCTTTGGGTAGTGAATTACTGCCTCAAGACTTGTATATGTCTTCTAGGGAGGTACGATGAGGGCTCACACTGTGGAGAGTTTCAAGTTCTGGCCTCTGCCGACCTAGGCGGTGATGGCCTCCGAGAAATTCCCTCTCCCCTTGGTGGGGGAGGGACCTTCGCTGCCTCATAGTTGTGGTCGTCAATCCTTCTCACCCTTCTCGGATCCTGATTTCCTGCTTTCTTTTCTTTAGATTGCCATATCCCCCAAGGTTCTTATGATCTACAACGGGATCCCGCAGCTCTTGATTTCAGATCTTGAATTCACTGATGCGTCCTCCATGATTAACCTAACTATGATTGCACATTTCAAACAGTGACGTACGTCGGTTGATCGCTTCGACCATTGCATTTTCAATTCATGGGTTCTATAGGAGCACGCCACCGTGCGGCTTCTTAGATCCAGGCATGTGATAATTCAGTTTGCATCTGAAGAAGATTTGATTTTTTCATGGTTGTTTGCCCCTCGATAATGCAATGGTTCCCAGTTTTTCTTCTTATACTGGTCCTATGATTTTCATATTCGTCGCGACTCAGCTTTCAGAGCAATTTGGGTATGACTTCCTGACATACATCTTCCATTTAAAAATCCATCTATATTGTGTTTTCTTGGAAATTTGTTTGGCTATTACTTGTGCTTTGACAGTAGAACTAGGGCTGTTTTCCACCCGGTTTCACCAAGATTCTGTGTAGAGTTTGATGTTTCTCATCCTTTGGTGCAGTCCTTCTTCATTACTGTTGGTGAATAATTCTGATAAAAACAATCAGTTATATTTGAATCGTGGGATGATTACTGTAATCATTGTATTCGAATTGGACACCAAGTGGAACTGTGTAGAGGCAGGTAAGGTGATCATAATTTGGTTAAGGAACCGCTGCCCTCGGTGGTGTCTGGTTCAGGTAGTCAGCAGGTGAGGATTGGTCTTGCTGTGAATGATTTGATTTGGGAAGGTCCTGAGCAAGCTTTTGGTGCACATGCCACTCTGAAAAATCTTCTTCCAACCCAGTCTAATCCAATGGTAGCCAATGCCTTTGTTAGGCTTCACCAAGACATGGATGTTCGCAACTTCCAGGCACGTAGGCAAGGTGGTTCCTATGTTATGTTGGGTGAAGCAGTGGATAATTGCATTGGGGAGGATGGAATTATTGAAGTCAAGAAGATTGCTTCATAGGATGAGGCTATCCTGACTGGTTTGGGATCATCAAGAAAAGACCATCATCAAGAGTCTAAGGCAAGGAACAGGTCTCGTATGAGGAGCGGGTCTCGAGGCATTAACCTGGGTAACAGCTTTGCGGGGTTGGACGCCGAAGGATCTGATAAGGATGTTGATTTTCTTAGGGAGGGGTTTGATGATGAGTCATCAGATCAGTTTGATGAAGACAATGAGATAGAGTTTCATGTCAAAGATACATGTGATCAGCGGAGGAAGAAGGGGAAACAAGGTACTAAGAAAGGCCACAAGGATTATTCCTATTTACCTTCACATATGGAGACTCGAGCATCTAAAAAAGAAAAACAAAAGGAGAAGGGTAATCTTTCAAATCCTGATGGAATCTCGATTATTTTGGAGGAGGGGGGCTATGGGGAAGGCATTCTTAGGGACGATCAGGCAGTGTGTCCTTTGGAGATGATTCTGCATTATGCATAGGATATAGAATAAGAATCTCTTGTGATAGATTCCTCTACAGAGGATGCTGGGAAGATGATGGGAAGGCCAATTCGGGTGCATACTAACAATGAACACAGTGAGTGGAATGACAAGCTGATTCTGATTTTAGTAACAGGTTTCAATGACATGAAGATCACTCATGAGGATTACATGAATGTGTGGGATCAGATGGCGTCTCACTTTGAAGGCCTTCTTGATGCTACTCTAGAAACACTGGTAACATCCCTATCCTGGAAAAAATTTAGGGATAAGAATGATGATAGAATAAGTTTCATTTCAATAGCTATGTTATTTCATTTAGTGCATGTCCTGGATAAATTTGGGGTTTCTCCCTTTTTCCATAAATGTTTTTTTATAATAAAAATTTAATTTTCAGTTAATTACTACCTCACAAAACGATGATTGTTCAATATTCTTCTAACACCTCTCATGGTGGCCATTAAGATGTCACTATATATACATATGATATATATTATGTTTATTTTTTCCTTATGCTTCTGTATTTTTCATTTATGCCATAGCTTTATGGTTGCCATAATGGGTAAACGTGATAACTTCATTTTAGGAAGTGAGGTCTACCACCCCCTCAAATTGATTTGAATCGTTAATGCCATCTGTGCGATGTATAAAAGATGGTGTTAATGATATTATATATGATATTATACTGGAATTATAATATAACTTTATATCATAATGTTTTCATTCCATTAAATGTTAAATAGAAATGAAATTAGCGTTCATGAGTACGTACGACTTACCGTCTCCATGAACTGTGCATTTAATTTCCTACCTTTAAATGTTATGTACTGGTAAATACATATATATATTCGATATATATTATATATATGATATCTACATCATGAATATAATTCTGTAGATAATGGAAATTTTACTACATGAACAACTTGTAAATATAAGAAGTTTACTTTTGACTCAAGTACCAAATATCAACAAAACGTATGATATGAACTCACATTTTTATGAAATTGTTATATAATTATAATATGTGATATTAATTGAATAACAAACCATAAAGTAAGACCTTATGAAATTATAAAATATCCTATGCTTATTATTCAGGAATATAAAGAATGAACGAGAACAAGTCGGACTTGAGGTAATGGATTTCTTATCTCACTTTTAATTCCGTGAGATTTCCATTATTTGCCACTTCTTTATTTCATGTGGTGTATTTTTTACTACCATTTGATATATATTATAATGATTATATTTATATTCAATGCTATTCATTTATTATTTTTGTGCTTATTATCTTTTGGTTATTCGACTCGATTTATTACAACGGGGTAAGGTGTTTTTATCTCACTATTTATTCCCTTGAGATTCATGCTATGTTTGTCATTATTTCTTTTGAGTGGTGTATGTAGTGACAATTATTCTACTCTTTGTGTAATATAGTTTTGTTTATGGGTATTTACATCAACATTGTATAGTTTTTCCTTCATGGGGTGAACGTTTCAAATGTTACCCATATCGGTAAGGGAACCTTTCACCCTCCTCTTTTTAGAAGACTTATTTTTGTTAGGTCATTTAATTTTCATATTCTTAATGTTGGGATATATTCTTATATATCCTTATTGAAGTAAATTTTATGTCGAACCGATGAGATGCCCTTTTTATCTCTCATCAACTCATTTACTGAATTTTAATGTGACACTGTTAGGCTGTCGAATTTCTATAAGGGAACATCTTAACCCAATTTCAATTCTTTGGGTTAAACCACTACTTCTTGATTATGTCATACTATGAATATGTATGGATGAACTCTTCTTGTTTTACACTAAATATCCACTTATATTGGGTGTATTTATTATTGTCACACATATTTATGTAATTGATTTCTCTTTAATCTAAGGATACTGACATTGTACGAGACTTCATCTAAATCTCCTTTCGTTGAGGCATACATAAATTTATATACGAATTTCTTTTATTAGTTGTATAAAAAACCCTTTTGACTTTTAATTTAATTCATAATGAATCTTTTTAAACGAAGTGTTTTACTAAATGAAAAAATGAATGTTTTTTCCCTTACATATGTAGTGACAACGACTTCTCTACCGCCGTGACCATTATTTGAGTTTCGACTTCCTCTACAAGACATAAATTTTTTAAAATGAATAATAAATACCATGTTTTACTTTTCTTTTATTTTGGTAATGAAAATGATTTATAAATTTTTTGATTATATCAAATTTTTGTATTGATATCTTGCGATTGAAATGTGGAAATGTTATGTTTCCATTATTTATGTTTTATGTGATACATTTATGTTATGGTTCTTTGGAATTGTTTATGAAGTCGGGTGGTTCAATGATAAATTAAGGGAGTGTGATCCCGAGATAGCTCTCCAATGCATTGGGTAACGCGAAGGAGTAAACACTAATGTTTCTCTATATAGATTTAGGGAATATATTGTGATGGGTATTCCAAACATATACATGAGGGTTACTCCATATGTAAGAATGTTATGAATACCTCAAGTTTCCTTTGTGTATTATAATTTCTTTGAGTTATTCATAAATCATATGATTTCATGAGATATGTTAAAGTGCATATGTTTTATGAGTAATGTTTGATGTCATTTATTCTTATATATACATGGAATGATGTTTTATTTCTGTATTTTTATATCCCATACTTAGATTTTTATAATCATCCCATGTTTTTAAAAAGTTTTCCACAGGACATAAAGACGAATAGTGTCAAGGATGGGATTAAGGAAAGACATGATATCTAAAACAAATAACTACACATGTTTTCTTTTAAGAGTTTTTATTTTATTAAATAATGGAAATTGAGTAGAAGTGTCTACTTTGTAATCCTTTGAGATGTAATAGTTATGGCCTAATTCTCTAAAACTCTAAACCTGAAATAATACTTAATTTGAATTATTCATTTAATTCATGATTATGTAGTGTTATAAGGATGGGTCCTTATATTTGGGTGCGGTCCATAGAGGATGGGTGTCTATGGGGAGGGGAGAGTCCATGAGGGTGGGGTTGTTAGGGCAGGGGGGGCTATCCATGGGGTTGGGGGTGCCCGGGGGTGTCCATGGGGGTGGGGGTGTCCAGGGGGTGGGGGTGGTGTCCAGTGTCCAGGGGTGAGGGTGATGTCTAACCCCTACCCACGTGGATAGCTCCCCATCCCCATGGACACCCCCTCCCAACTCGACACCCCCACCCCCATGGACACTCCCCCCACACCCCAGACAACCCCCAACCCACTGGACACCCCCAACCCCTATACACCCACCCCATCTACCCTCCCACACTTATGGACACCCCCCAACACCCTGGACAACCCCCCCCCCCCCCCTCCTCCACCCCTAGACACCAGCCAACCCCCTGGACACCCCCTTCCACCTTGGACAACCCCATCACCCCCTTGTACACCACCCCCACCCCCTTGACACCCCTACCCCCTTGGACACCCCCCTTACCCCTGGACACCCCCACCCCCTTGGACACCTCCACACCCATGGAAATACCCCACCCATAGACACCCAAACCCAATGGACCGCCCCAAACCCCCCTGGAGAGCCCCCCTGGACAGCTTCACCCCCTAGCCACCCTCTACACCATTGAACAGTCTCCTCACCCCCTGAACACCCCACATCCTGGACACCCCCTACACCATTGGAAAGACCCCTCAGCCACTGGACAACACCCTCACACCCTTGGACACCAAACACACCCCACCCCCTTGTCCAACCCCCACCCCTATAGACTCACCCCCAGACACTCCATACCACATTGGGAAGCCCCCACCCCCTGGACACCACCCCCGCCACCTTGGACACCCATACTCTCTTGTCCATGCCCCTCACACCCTATAAACCACCACCCCACCCCATTGGAAACCACTTGGACAATACCACCCCCTTGTATAGGATCACACCCCCAAGACACTTCCACCCATGGAAAGCCCCCAGGACAACCCCCCACCCCTGGACACCCCCACCTCTATGGAAAACCCTGAACCCCTCGGTACATACCCCCACCCCCCAGACACCCCCACCCCCCTTGATAGCCCTTACCCCCTTGGACAACCCAGTCACCCCATGAAGACCACCCTCACCCCCTGGACCCCCTTACCCCTTGGAAAGCCTCTTCACCCCTGGAAACAACCCCCACCCCCTTGGACACTTCCATCCATTGGATATCCCCCCTCCCCACCCCCTAGACACCCCATACCCCATGGAAAGAACCCTCACTTCCTTGGACACCGCCCCCCTAGACACCCCAACCCCCCTTGGAAAACTCCCTCACCCCTAGACACCCCACACCCTTGGAAAACCTTGGACATTCCATCCCCCTTGGACAGACCCCACCCCTAGACACCCCCACCCCCACTGGACACCCCCACCCCCACACACATGAATGTACATGCACACACACACGATAGAACACTCATAAATCATAAAAATGCATGATATCACTTCCATGAATAATTTTTTCAAAAAATAATTTAGCATTGTATAAAAGAACATTATGACACATAATGTGATATCAAGAACAAAGATAGAAAAATAACATCTTAAAACATAATTTTATGGAATCGTGAAAAATAAAATCTGAAACTGAGGCATGTGAGGCTTACATTAGTGTTGAGAGTCAACCAGATAGATATGGTGATAATAAGGATTATTAATGATCTTGGAAAAATGAGGTTGGAGGGTATGAATTCTAAGATTACATTCTAGGTTTTCTACATGAGATTGATGATTCGCAGGTCGGCCAATCGAAGAAAATAGAATGACTGAATATGATGCATGATTAATCTATTAAAAGAATTATCACATTGGTTATTTAATAACCAATTTGATAAAGTACTTTTTTATATTTATAATGATGGTTATTTAATAACTAAAAAATAAACTCCTTTGTCACATCAGATATAAGATAACCAACATGATAAACTAATTTTTTACCTTTTCATGTTAGTTATATAGAACCGACATGAAAACGCCGATGTGTTAAACGATTTTTTCCCTAGTGAAAAACAAAATAATAATGTGGTCTCCCTATTTAATATATAAAACAACCCATTATCACATTTCTATTCACAAAAAATCCTTGGATCAGGACCAAACTCTTCCCTCCACTCCCTAGAGTCCACCTAAGGATCCACCAAGGTCTAAAAAATCATCTACCATGTATTTATAGTCACACACTCAAGTATAGGACCATCACCTGCATCTCCTCCATTCAATTCAATTACATTGTTTGAAATTAGTCATATTCAATTAAACTTGTTATATTATTATTCTGTTATAATCATTCCCTTATTGAACAATTGATTTTATATGAATGATATATCATTTATCCTCTATCATCTTTTCACTTACTAAGTCATTACTATACCGAAATTCCATAAGCGTTCCTCTACTCTCCTCTTTTATCAAGGACTCCTTTTATGATATATATTTTAATCTCAATTGTCATATGTTTAGATATGTTCTTCCATATGACCATCACATTCCAATTGATTTATTAATGATTATATCCCCAGTCACTCACATTTTCCCCTCATATGAACCCATATAAACACCCATAACCATGCTAAAATTCTGTAAGTGTTCTTTAATTGGTCTTCATTATTAAAATTAATTCAATATCATACGTCTTATATGTCCTATTGCAAATATTAGGAAAATTCATTCGATGACTCTATTAATTTAAAATTAATTTCCAAATGATTAGAAACCCATTTATCTACTATAAAATTATTATATGAATTTTTATGTGATATTGTTATGCTGCTAAAATGCCAGAACAATTTTCTACTCTCAGACAATTGTGTAGTGAATACGATACCCATTACCAACCATGGTTATTTACATTTATTAACATATAATTTTTCATTGGGAACTTTAATATATGTATCCATATTATGTAATCATGGTATAAATTATGATAAATGAATTAATCCATGTAGTATAATTTATGTGGCATACATAAGCATGAGAATTGAAAAATAAATATGATGGGTTCACCCAGATATAGCTTCAATGAATTTGGTAATGTTTAGTATCCTGATACATCATATTGGGATAGGTTGTGAACATCATTCCTTTATTTGAAATTATCCACCATGATGTCTTGGTGGGTTTATCCTTTACCTATGTTTATTATTAATGTGTTTTAAGTTTTTGACACAATTCCCATGTTGTGATTATTATGTTATATCATGATTTATTCATAATTTTTATTTTAATCCACATTGATATTTCTATTTTTTAAAATTTATCACTTATTATATATTTATTCCATTATTGGGATTTGTAGATCACCCCTTTTTATCTATGTCCCCATCTAATCCCAATTAGTTTTATGTATGTTTGTGTATTTTGGGAATGTTAAATGGGTTTCAATAAAGTTGTTCTATTCCAT
Organism: Viscum album; assembly: GCA_963277665.1. NCBI lineage: Eukaryota > Viridiplantae > Streptophyta > Magnoliopsida > Santalales > Viscaceae > Viscum > Viscum album. The sequence goes on along the minus strand of OY728130.1, from coordinate 1,193,696,885 downwards.
GTTTTATGCTTTTAGGTAATGTACCTCATTCTCAAATAATATTGAATTCTAGATCATCTATGTTGTAATAAGTATGGTCTTATGAATAAATCAATTATTAATGTGAAATAAATAACAAGGTCATTATAGTTTGTATTATAAGACTATTTAAATACTTTTTGGATTAGGGTTAGAGATCTCTAGAGAAATACTTAATGATAATACTATGTATAAGAAAACAAACCTAATTTTATTTATTTATATAGTAAGTGGGTTTTCAAGAAAATACATACCTCTATGTATAATACATGTTTACATGGTTCGGGGACAAATTATCCTAGCTGTAACTACTTCAAAAAGGTGTTTTGGGCATGAATCATGATAACCTCGTACATATCTGTGGGCCTTACGTTTCACCTCAATTGAAAAATGTGGGTGATATTCTTTGGTAAATTAATAATAACATTATAAAATATTTCTAAAGGAATAAAAAAGTCGTAATAATATATGTTAGGAAATATATTAAAGATAAAATAAAATGATTCCTAGAAATTCAAAAGTTATGGAAAAAATTTAATTGAAATATTTTCCCATTAATTTTAATGGATTCTTATTTATGAGATTAATATTTAGAAAATAGTCACCCCTAGTTTTCTATTAATTCTATCCAATAGCTGGAAATAAGAGGAATCAGATAAACAATCAATGTGATGGAAAATGTGATGATTTTCCCAATGAGATCCCAAACTTGATGGGAGAAGAAATAACAAACAACATGATGATACCCTCTCAGATGAATCGGGTTTTGAATAGAAACAGGGATCAATAGTATCATACAAACCCACTTATGAGACAACAATCCACAATCGAGATATTCATATGATAAAGGTATCATCCATTAAATGGATCATATGATCCTGTAATTGTGGAATATTTGATAACTAAATTTTTAATATGTTCTCCATCCTTAAGTGTTCCATACATGAGATGTTTCATCTAGTTGTTTATCATATAGAGTGAAAAGCTGATCAGTGGTGGACTTTGATCTAGAATAAATATACTAAGGAATATATTGATGAAATGGAGTAAAAGAAATTCCAAAAACAATCATAAAATATTATCCTCACACTCTCAATCATAAAATAGGAAGGGATTTCCTGGAAATCAAGAAAAAACATGATGATTCTATATAGGAATATGAGGAAAACCTCACAAGACTTTCAAAATATTCTGTTGGTTTTGTCATTACCCTCAAATGAAATATTTTCTTCTTATATAGTGGGAAAAATCATATTCTATAGAGTGAAATAGAGATCTTTGACATTGATATCTATGACTACATTATCTGATGATCCCTCAATGTATAAATGTAGATCTATGAATCTCAATGTTACCATGGGTATATGGACCATAAAGTGGTGTTTAATTCTATAATTCCAATCGAGAAATATAATGGTGGTAATAAATTACAATATTCCAATTATCAAAGGAGTGGAAATTGGCTTCCCAAAAATTTCTTAAAGGTGGTGATGAAATGCTTATGTTGTTGGAAGGAAGGACACCAAGCTAACATCCACTGATAATGGAAACCCACTAATGTGATTAAGGAATGGAAGTCTCCAGAAAACCCACATTGCATTATTTATAGCTTCAACTATAGGGAACGTGGGAACCTATAATATCGATACCCTATTCCAAAGATTATCAAAGACAACCAACAACCTCCAAGATAGTAAGGGAGGGATTTTTCCATCACAAATACTACGGTGGATCCCAACAAAAATGTGCTGACATATACACTAGTTATTAATTCTAGAAGACAAGAAATATTTTTTTTATTCTAGTTCTATGTATTCTTGCATATCAAGTTGTATTAATTTAATTATTCAAACACCACCACAAATTATGGATGTAGACCTATATGTGAAAATAGAAAATTCTGAAATTATTAGAGGCTAAGTTCATAACTCATCCTTATTACAATTTTTGGGCAGAACATCCCATAAAACTTTTTCATACTACCTTTGGTAAACTTTTTCATCCTACGCAGCTGTCATAATTAAACCTCATTGTTGGAATAACCTATTTTCATAATCCTAAATCATGTTTAATTCTATAATGGGTTAGTTTTTTGACAATTTATTTCAATCTATTTCAGTCTTGTGTCTTTACTCAATTTAGTTTACAACATTAAATTTTTCTATGTCAAAGGTCACTGTTGAAGGTTATTGGTAAGAGGTCACTATTTTTTTTTGGTAACTGTCATAGTCACCATTGAAAAACCTACAGCTGAAACTTACCAGATGAAGTCATTGGTGAAAAGGTCACCGTTGAAGACCTTACTGATAAAGGTTACCGTTATAAGAGCTGCGGTGATAGAGTTACTTTTGGAAGTCACCATTACATGGTCACTTTTGAAAATCCTTTTGTCAGAATAATTACCAAAGTCAATAGTTGGACAACTCTACTATTGGACAAGTCTACATTTGGACAAGTCTACTATTTTACAAGTCTAATGTTAGACAAGTCTGCAGTTGGTTAAGTCTACCACTGGACAAGTCTACCATTAGTGAAGTCTACAGTTGGTGAATTCTAACATTGGTAATGTCTACTGCTGGACAAGACTACCGTTAGTGAAGTCTATAGTTGGTGAATTCTACCATTGTAAAATTTTACCACTGTACAAGTCTACCATTAGTGAATCTAACATTGGAAAATCCTACCATTGAAAAAACCTACCACTGGATATGCATTCTTTTAGAAGTTTACTTCTATTTAAGATTACTGTTGAAGATGCTTCTGATTGACAGGAAGTTGTTACCAGTCTTCTACTAACATATTCTATAATTTATTCATTTTCTTAATATATTAATAACGGTCATATTTGATTAATTGCATGCATCTGATATTATTGAAATTTTTTAATTTACATATTAGGAGACCATATCATGATGGTACGAGGTATGAGAAAGATTTCACGTGATGCAGAAACTCCTTTTTTCGGACCACAAATGTGGAAGAGAAGAAGACCGAGAAAAAAGATATATAGAGGCATAGAAAAAAACAATGTAGAGGCGAGATGAAAAATTAATTAATGAAGAACAAGATAAGAACACTCTGGGGAAAATACTAAAAATTCAAAAGCATCACGATGATATTTTTGAAGAACATACTCAAGGATATCCTACTATGCTTCATCAACTCTCTTATACCAATAAGTTGAACATCTCAGTACCTGGAAGCATGTACCTTGAAGTTGCGACACTATGTTCTTGAAGAAAACTTGATGAGAAGAACAAAACCTTAATTTCCTCAACACCACGATATCCAGAGCTGATCTTCAAACACACAGATCATTTTAAACTCCATCCTAATTTCATTGGATCTGTTGTGTTCCTTATTTTACATTTCTTTGCAGTGTGTTTTTGTGGCACACACACTGTCTCCTATGCTTTAACTGGGGATACTGAAAATCTCCACTGAAAATTCTCTCACCATTGTTTCCCAAGAATAACTATGGAAGAAGCCTTGTGTGTCCGGATTTCTTATTTTCCCATATTGAACAATGGGAGAGGCTGTAGAACCTGGACAATGTAAAAACTGTTCTAAACCTCGATACAGGTTCTGTATCACGTATAATTATACAAAATTATTGGTGGTAGGTGATCACCAAGTGTAAAGGATCAGAAATTTTATTGAGACTAATCCTCTGGTTTATATTACTTTACTAATGCTCATATTCTATGTTTTATTTTATTCACTGCTATTCATTTTCAAAGACAAAAAACTGTTTTTACAATCACTATAATAGTTAGTTTTGGTTAGTGTGTATATTTGCTTAATTCAGTAAACATGTATAAAAAGTTTAATTTGTGATTGAAATAATTCAACTAAGGACTAATAAACATTAGATAATCTATTTGAGAAATTAAACATTTATACCTCTAGTGCCTTAAAAGACTAGGTTGTTTTGAATTTGGGGATTTTTATATAATTGTTTTTTTAACATATATTTTTATTGGAACTGAATTCACCCTTTCTTGAGTATCCACCCTTACTAACATTTGGTATCATAGGTCTTTTCATTTTCATGTTTTCAAATTCTATTAAACAATAATTTTTTTGTATCTTAAAGATCATAAAATTTCTGTCATATCTAAATTTTCAGTTCTTTAAATTTTAAGGAACTATGGAAACTATAATTGAGGGTGCGACTAATAACATGCCACCTTTCTTTAATGGTATTTACTATGCTCAGTGGAAATTAAAAATGAAAATGTATCTATAGGGAATGGGACCTAAAATATGGGACACAATTTAATAACAGCATGTAATGCCTGCTAATGCTAGGGATACATGGTCTCAGTTGACTAAAGCCAAATATAATAATAACTATAATGCAATTAATGCCTTTTACTATTATCTAGGTGGTGATGAATTCAATATAATATCTTCTTGTAAAAGTACATCTGAAATATGGGATACTTTACCTTTTTCTCATGAGGGAACATCCAATGTTAAAGAAATGAGATTAAATACATACACTATTAAATATGATAATTTTAATATGAAGTCTGATGAAAATATATCTGAAATGTATCTAAGGTTCAATGAGATAGTGAAAACCATGATTCAGCTTGGAAGTCCAGTGGACAATAAGGACCAAATCAAGATACTGCTTTTATTCTTACCTGACAGATGGAGAGGAACCTCTGTTTCTATTCGATAATCTTGTGAAATAAACAAGATACCAATAGAAGAAATAATTGGAATTATTATGATGTATAAAGAAGTGCATAAGGTGAACCAATAATTAGATTAATAACAAAGGAAAAATTCAGTAGCATTCAAGACTACTTCCTTAAAGAGAAAATACAATGAAAAATTTCTAGTTTTTGCAAATACTTCTAGAAGTGAAGACTCATACTCTGACAGTGATTTAGATATGGACCATATAGCAAGAAGGTTCAAGAAAATATACCGAAAGAAGAAATTATTTATGAAGTCAAAATACAAGGGAAAGTATGATAGTAAAGGACAATGGAAGAAAGACGGAAAATTGAATGAAAACTCAAATGAAATAATCCTCTATGAGTGAAAATGAAAAGGTCATGTGAAGGCAGAATTCCCAAAGCTGAGATTTAAGAAGAAATATAAATATATGGGAAAGGGTTATAAAGAGGCTATGAAGGATACATAGAGTGCTTCATAAGACAGCTCCAGGGGATCTGATACTTCTGATAGTGAACAGAACAATCATGGAAACTTATGTTTCGTGACAAGAACATCTGTGGTGACACTTAATTATCCTATAAATAATGCCTATTATTCCTGGAATAAGAGTGAATCACATAATGATGAAGATATGATTAAGGAAGAACTATTTTAATACTGTAAAATGCTTGAGGATACCTTTAATGAGCTCAAGGGAAAATATAAATCAATAAAGAGACAACATGCTTTAAATATACATTATAAGCCAAATCTGGATATTGAAAAAGATAAATTCTCTCAGCTGTTAAAATAAAACAATGAACTTAAATTATCAAACGAACAACTAAAGAGTGATCTTGAGAAGTTTACTACAAGTAGAAATACCTTAACATAGTTTCATTGAAAATAGATTGCCCCAAAATATAAAACTGGTATACGATATCAATGAGGACAGAGAAAATATCGCAAAACCAAATTTGATCCAAAATAATGACAGTTTATTGCTAATTCAGAGTCTAGACCATCTATTGAGAGACAATTTTCAAAAGGACCTAACAAAGTATTTATGTATCCGAATATGTATGTTGATGTTAGGAAACCTATAAAGTAAATATGGGATCCCAAAGTTTTACTTACTAACGTTTCTGGACCCAAAAAAATATTAGTACCAAAGTTACCCCATGCCTAATATATTTTGTAGGGATGTTGTCTAAATAGTTACTATAAGACCATGTGGTACTTGTACAGTGGATGTTCAAGACATATGATAGGAGATTACTCCTTCTTCAAGAGCCTAATCAATGTTGATGGTGGACATCTAATTTTTGGTGACAATGCAAAGGGAAAAATCGTCCGCTTAGGACAGATTGGTAACCATTAAACAATATTAATTTCCAAAGTACTTTTTGTTGATGGATTAAAGTATAAATTACATATAATTTCTCAGTTGTTTGATGATTTTTCTAATGACATGTTTAAAAAAATGCATGTAATGTTTTTAATTCCAAAAATGATTTAGTATTTTCTGCCTATATAAATTAAAATATGTATGTTGTTGATTTAAATTTCTTTGTCAAGAAAAATGTTTCTTGCTTAAATGCTTTTCATAAGGAATCCTGGTTGTGGTATAGAGGATTAGGACACTACAATGCGCACTCACTTAGGAAACTAACTAGGGGAGATTTAGTTATAAACTTACCTAAATTGTAAATCCCTCTAAACAAAGTGTGTAATCCTTTTCAAAAGGTAAAACAACATAATGTTTCTTTCAAACCCAAGAAAGAAGTTTCTACTTCTCAACCGCTTGAGTTGGTTCACATGTACTTCTTTGGACCATCAAGAGTTTCAATTTTAAATGGTATTCACTATGTTTATGTTCTTGTAGATGATTTTTCTAGGTACACTTGGTTATACTTTCTGGATCACCAAAGTGAATCTTGTACTCATTTTATCAAATACTCTATGTCTGTAGAAAAATATAGAGGACATAGAATTAAGAACTTGAGAAGTGATCATGGTCGTGAGTTTGAAAATTAGGAGTTTGAATATTATTCACATACAATGGATATAGTTAGTATTTATATGATCCTAGAACACCTCAATAGAATGGTGTAGTGGAATGAAGAAATAAGACCCTTCAAGAGATTTCCCGAACAATGCTTAGTGAATATGGTATTCCTGTTTATTTTTGGGCTGAAGTTGTAAATAAAGCTATTTATAACATCAATAGAGTCTTAATTAGATATGTTCTTAAGAATACCCATTATGAACTTTGGAACAATATGAATTCAAAGGTTAATTTCTTCAGAGTTTTTGGTTGCAAATTCTTTATCCTTAACACTAAGGAAAACCTTGACAAGTTTGCCTCCAAATGTGATGAAGGAATTATCCTAGGTTACACAATATCGAGTAAAGCATATAGAGTATTTAATAAGAGAACCAAATGTGTGGATGAATATTTTCATGTAATTTTGATGAGACTGATACACATGAACCCAAAGCCTCTCTTTAACACCTTAAGGATGATATGTCAATTATGGACCTTAATGATAATGATAGTGAACGTCCTATAAAAGTAACCAGTTCTGGAAATCCTCCAGAATCTGCATCTATTGAGTCTAAACTTGTAAAAAATCCCGAGGAGTCTAGTTCAACTCTTTCTAGAGGTATTAGAACATTCATGAATCATCCATTATATGTTTTAGTAGGTGATTTAAATAAAGGAACAGAAACTATAGCTTCTATGAGAAACGAGGTTGAACATAAAACTTTTCATTCACAGCTTGAACCCAAAAATATTAATGATTCTATCAATGATTAATTTTGGGTGATGGCTATGAAAGATGAATTAAATCAATTGGAGAGAAAAAATGTCTGGGAACTTGTTGAAAGACCTAAGGACACTTTGACAATAGGCACAAAATGGGTTTTTTCAGACAAGGTGGATGAGTATTGAAATGTAGTTAGAAATAAAGCTAGGTTAGTTTCACAGAGATATAGTCAAGAGGATGGAATATACTATGAGGATACCTTTTCAACTGTATCTAGGTTAGAGGCCATTAGGATACTACTTTTTTATTCATTTTATCTGAATTTTAAACATTATCAAAGGGATATTAAAATTTCTTATATAAATGGTTATATAGTGGATGATGTGTTTGTTTGAACAACCCCAGGGTTTTACAAATCCCTATTTTCCAACCCATGTTTTTAAACTTTCTAATGCTTTATATATTTTAAAGAAAGCTCTCAGAGCTTGGTATGATAGACTTAGTTCCTTTTTTATTTCAAAATGTTTTACTAAATGAATAGTATATCCTAATTTGTTTATTAAAATGATTTCCAAAGTTGTTTTAACAGTACAAATTTATGTACATGATATAATTTTTGGATCTTCTAAAAATTCATTATGTACTGATTTTTCAAAAATAATGAAAAATGAATTTGAAATGAGTTTAATGGGGGAACATAAATTTTTTCTTGGATTTCATAATTTTGAAAACAAAATTGGATTTTTCTTAAATCAAAATAAATACATTAAGGATCTTATAAAAAGTTTTGGTTTTGATACTAGTAAATGTAGTGATAAACCTATGTGTACCACTTTTAAGTTTGATGTTGATGAAACCGGTGAACCAGTTTATCAAACCAACTACAACGGTATGATAGAGAGTCTGCTCTTCCTTACAACCATCAGACCTGATAGTATGTTCCGTGTATGCATGTGTGATCGTTTTGAAGATTATCCCCAAGAATATCATTTAACTGCTGGTAAATGAATTTTCAAATATCTCAAATATTTTCCCAACTTAGGACTGTTTTATCCATGTGGAAAACCATTTGATTTAATAAGTTATTCAGATGCTCACTTTTCTAGTCGTAAGTTTGATAGAAAAAAGCACCACTAGAACATGTCAAATGTTACACAAGTCACTAGTATCATGGTGTAGTAAGAAATAGAATTCTGTTGCATTATCTACTGTTGCAGCTGAATATATAGATGTTGTTATTTGTTGTGCTCAAATTCTTGTAGAAAAACACTTTACTAGACAATGGATTTCAATTCCAAAATGTCTCTATAAACCGTGACTACACAAGTTCTATTAACATTTCTAAAAATCCAGTAACTCATGTGAGGGAAAAGAATATTGATGTAAGACATAACTTCTTGAGAGATCATTATCAAATAGGTGATATCACTCATGAATTTATTGTCAGTGAACACCAACTGGCAAATATATTCACAAAGCCTTTGAATACTGAGAGGTTAAATTAAATCAAACATGAGTTAGGTATGATAAACTGTTAGAACCTCACTGTTAGAACCTCATTGTTAGAACCTCACTATTAGAACCTCACTGATGAACCTCACTTTTAGAACCTCACTGTTTCTCCTCGCTGTTAGAACCTCACTATTGCACCTCACAGTTAAAACCTCACCGTTGCACCTCACTATTAGAACCTCACTATTGGGTACCTCACTGTTGGAATTTACCATTACATCATATTTTATGTGGGAATCTGAACCGTTTTTTTAGTATTCATTTTCTGGATTTGTTTTTTTAATCCCTAAATGATAAAAATAGGTCACAAAAACATTTTGATCAACTCTCTTCCCCACTCTCGAACCGCTGCTCCCAAAATCCTTAAACCCAACCTTTCTACAAAACCCTCAGACCTCTTGGAACCTCAATGGATAGAGTCAAGAGACTAATGGATAGTGATGAAGATTCACCAAACCCCAATAGAACTCGAGTCGAGCCCAGTGGTGGATGTAGTACTGCAAAGAAGTTGGTTAATCCGCATCTGACAAAGAGGTAGATCATAGAAGAAAAGGAATTGTGCAAGGACTATTTTCTTTCAAGAAAATATTTGTTTCTAGATGTGCATGAAACTGATGGCTGGGTAGAGTGTTTCAAAAACAACAACATGACTTATTATCTGATGTTATTCAAATAATTTTATCGATTTTTGAGATTTTAGAAGTCTAATGAAGAGAACCAAATGATGTCTAGAGTACATGTAACTGATGTAATATTTTCATCTACTAAGTGGGATGAATGTCTAAGGGTACCTCATGAGGGTATATTTGATTACTAATCATGAGTGATTCATCTAGACAGTGATATTTTTGGATATAAGAAATCATTAAAAGAGTTGACAAGAAATGATATCTCAAGTAAGGTGATTGCTGCTGAAATGAATAGGGGGGATAGACTTTTGGTCATGTGTATCCAACATTTCACAACTCCCAGGAGAGGGGAATTCGTTGTGTTGAAGTATCAGGACATATTCAAACTATATTTTCTGAAGCTTGGACATAAGATAAACCTGTCTAGGTTACTGAAGGATCAGTTGGAAGACATTACTACTCCTTGTTCTAAATCAAATTCTCTATTCCATGCTAAATTGAATTGTGTGATTCTAATGGTTAAGGGAAGTGATGGTGATAAAGAGGAAACAATTGTATCCAAGATCAATTTTTTATATCTAAGATAGTTTGAAATTTCAAGAAGATCAGGTGGAATCCCTAGAGAATATAATGGATAAATTATTAAGGGATGATTTATGAGAAGTTTGACCTTGTAAATAATCCTTATAGTCCAAAGGATAAGAGGGATACAGGTCTGAAGCCTGATAAGGCATAACCTATATATTCTGATGAAGAAGTAGAGGAGGCCGTGGAACTTGAAAAATAGGGCACTCCTATATAAGATAGGAATGATCCTGATCTACCTTCTAGTCCTCTAGTTGTATTGATAGCTTCCGGAGAGACCTATCCTCCAATAGAGTTACAGAGAAGAGAATCTGTCCTAAGGGACAATGAGGTTGAAGAAACCATTGAAGAACAGTATGATGATGAACATATCACTGTTAGAGATACCTCATATAAGGAAGAAGTTTCTGAATCTAGTCATTCTTACCATGAGGAACATGAGGTTGTTGCTGATAAGGACAGTGAAAGAGAGAGACTCAGTTTGAGTCCTCTTATAGAAGTCAATGAAAGTGAAATGAGTGAACAAGAAGAAGAAGTTATACCTACTTACCTTTCTATGGAAATTGTGGTTGACTCAGTAGAAGTAGTGGCTCACTCTTCTAATGAGTCAGTTGATCAACCAGCAACAGTTGTCGAGGTTTCAAGACTGGAAGATTCTGATGTAGGTGTTCAAGAAGTAGCTCCAAGTGAGGGGGAGTATCCTTCTACACAGTGGTCAGTATCTATTGTGCATGAAATTGATGGGTGGTGTGATGACCCTAGGTTTCTGGTGTTGGGACTAGATTATGATGAATCAGAATATGAAAGTCCCAACAGAAGATCTTTAGTTCCAAACTTCATTTTTTTACCACCAAAAAACTCTTTACATCAAGACGATGTGAGGAAGGAAGACCTTAAATCCTTGAAATATGACATTCAGAGAATGTCTAAGGATAGGTCTTGTCAGAAGGACAAGGTTATTTTTCTATTTTGGGAGAATTCAACATATGAGATAGTCAGAATACACTCTTATATTTACTCCGATCTACATTAGGAAGTAAGGACGTATCAGAGTTAAATGAGTGAGTTGTTAGACTTTGTCGAGCTTATGAAATAATCAATTGTGATCTTGAATTATCATCTAACCTCTACAGTTCAGATGTACAAGGATATTCAATATGTAAATATTGTAGTGAAGTAGTTGGAAATAGTTTTTGACGATTTTATGAAGTCCATGGAATCACATGTGAAATGTCAAGATGACGATGTGAAGAGGTTGACCCGTAGTCTGAATAAATATTTTAAGCAGACAGTAGCCTTCTCTCTAGCACCTCTTGGTGCATCTACTTCCACTTCAGCCTCTCCTCCAGTTGACATTTAAGCTTTAAAATCCATTGTTATAGAAGAAGAGGAAAAGATCTCTTGTTCTAGTACTTCAAACTCTTAGGTCATTTCCATTACAAGAGAAATTCATAATCTTGTGGGAAATTATTTAAGGCAAGATGCTCATTATCATAAGGCCATCAAGGAACTAGTTCACTTTTATTACAAAATTTTATACACTAAGAATTATATGGATAGCCTCTTCATGTTGCTATGGGAGAACTTGAGGATTCCAGCTGTCACTCAGGCATTTAAGGACTATGTGAACAAGATTCGAGAGCTAACATCTTCTTTGGAGAAATTTATGGATAATAAGGATGATTTAATTTTGATAATGTAAAGGGGAGGCGGTATCATCATGGACTTTAGGAATCTTCTATTACCTTTCCTCCATGTGGAATTTACACCCATCATTGTCCCTCCAGCCTTTCCCTCTACCTCTGATGCCTCAGGATCAGCCTGTTCTGCTCCTATGATGTCTCCTGCTCAAGCGATCAGAAGCATGAACCCTACCATTCCTCAGATATCTACTCACTACTGGTCTACTAGTGCTTCTATTGCTACTGGTCCTACCCTGCTAACTGCCATCCCTCGGCCTATCCCTCCAACTTTAGATCCAACATCCTCAGATTCAAAATCCAAATCTCAAATGGACATTTCGAATGTGGATTGAGTGTGATTGTATATTTTGATAGTGATTTTGTAATTCTCATTGAATCATTTAATGATATTTCATTAATATTAATATTATCTATTTTTTCTTATTGTATTTATTTTTTCTAATCACAAAGTTAGATAACATACACCCAAATACACCCAAAAAAATTTCATATACATAACTTATCTGTAACACCAATTTATTCTATTAACTTATTTTTGATATTCTTATAACACCAAAATTAATTTTATATCCATATCACATTAATCTCTGCTACATGTGTGATAGATATGTGATAGGATTATCTGTATCACCTATTTATTCTATTAACATTTCTTTTATAATCTTATTATTATTAAAATGTTTAATTTCATAATTTGTGATTATCAAAAGGGGGAGATTGAAGGACTCACCTATTTTGATAATCACAAATCATCTTTAATTATATAACGGGTTAGTTTTTTTTACAATTTATTTCAATCTATTTTAATCTCATGACTTTACTGGAATTTATTTACAGCATAAAATTTTCTAGTTCAAAGGTCTCTATTGAAGGTTTCTGGTAGGAGGTCACTGTTTTATTCATTGGATCACAATCATGCTCAACATTGACAAACCAACATCTGAACCTTACCACTTGAAGTTATTTGCAAAATGGTCGCTGTTGAAGACCTTATAAATGAAGGTTACCATTATGAGAGATACAATTATAATTTTACTCTTGGAAGTCACCAGTATAAGTTCACTGTTTTAAATCCTATTGTTGGAATACTTACTGAAGTCTATAGTTAGAGAAGACTGTTGTTGCAAAATTCTACTATCAGACAAGTCTATTGTTGGAAAATCCTACTGTTGTAAAAGTCTACTATAGGACAAGTCTACCATTTTTTAAGTATACCACTGGACAAGTTTACTTTAAGTGAAGTCTACAGTTGGTTAATTCTACCATTGGTTAAGTCTACCGTAGGTCAAGTATATCATTAGTGAAGTCTATAGTTGGTGACGTCTACAATTGGAAAAGTCTACCACTGGACAAGTCTATCATTAGTGAAGTCTACCGTTGGACAAGCCTACCACTGGATACACTTACTATTAAAAGTCTACTGTTGTTTCTGATTTCTGCTGAAGAAGCTACTGATTGACAAGATACTATTACCAGTCTACTGATAACATATTCTATACTTTATATATTTTCATAATATAATCATAATGGTCATATTTGATTGATTTCATCCATCTGATATTAATTACGTTTGTTTATAGAAATATTTTGAGACCATATCTTGACAGTACGAGGTACGAGAAAGAATACACGTGATGTAAAAACTTCGTTATTTGGACCAAAAATATGAAAGGGAAAAAGACTGTGAAAAGAAATATATAGAGGCATAGAGAAAAACAAAGCAGAGGTGAGAAGATAAATGAATTACTGAAGAACCAGAAGAACAACACTATAATGAATATACTAAAAATTCAAAACATTCACGAAGATCTTTTTGAAGAACATACTCTTGGTTTTCCTGTTGTTCTTCATCAACTCTCTTGTACTATGAAATTGAACATCTCTATACTTGGAAGCTTATACCTCAAAGTTGCATCACACTGTTTTTGGAGAAAACTGGTAGTGAAGAACAAAACCTTAATTTCCTCAACTCTAAGAAGTCCAGAGATGATCTTGAAACACACACAGCATTCTAAAATTAATCCTAATTTCACTAGCTCTAATGTGTTCTTTATTTTACATTTCTGAGCAGTTTCTGTTTTTTACACACACACTGACACATTTTCATTGACTAGGGATACTAAAAATCTATACTAAAAATTCTCTCACCTTTGTTTCACATAAATAACTGTGGATGAAGCCTTATGTGGCTTGATTTCCTGTTTTCCCGCATTGATTTGTGGTAGAGGTTGTAGAACCTGGATAGTGTAAAAACTGTTGTAACCCCTATACATGTTGTGTGTCTGGTTTATTTATAGAAATTGCTTGGTGTTAGGTAATCACCATGTGGAGAGGATCAGGTCTCAGTTTGTAGAGACCCATAGCTTGACGTACATGGACATTACATTAATTTTTCAGAATACATAATACATAATGAAAACAGACACACAAGGACCGTAATAGTTTAGTGTCTTTGGAAACTCAGAAAATAATCTTCTAATCGTAGTGAAATATCTTCAACATCTCCCATAAAGATCTTCCCCTTTTGTTTTCTTACCTAAAAACTATCTTTAAATCCAGTGGAAAATAAAACATACAAAAGTTTGAGCTAAAATGCTCAGTAAGGGTATGAAAAATAAATATCAATCATATCATATTTATTAAAACACAACATTTTGAAAATCTTAACCTGCAAATGAGATCATAATTTCATAACAGGGGATAAATCATAGTAGTAAAATGTAATCCCAATAATCATAACATAAAACATGAAACTTTGTGGAATACACACATAATCATAGATTTTTATTTCTTAGTAGTCAAGACTCATTTCCAAGACTATCCTAGCAGACAAAGTCCACTTCTGAACCGAGTTCACTCCTCATTTTAGTCCTGTTTCACTAAACCAGATTAACCTGTCATTCCATCCATATCTATCTCATGAGATATAAATCTTTACCCAATTCATGGAGGGAGATATAGGTCCCACACATATCATAATGAAACCATTCTTATGTGTTACACAAGATCATAAATCGTACATCATAGCATAACCCATGTAATAAAAATGGGATTCTTAATCATCGTGACATCATAAAACAATTCGTATAAGATAAAGGAATTAGTAAAAATAATTTCATCACAACATAATCAAATAAATGGAATAATAGGGATAGAAACATAACCCTATATTATCTTAGATGGAAAATAATTTTGATAAAACACTTGAACTCCCTTCTTGAGAAAAATATCTTTTCTACATTGAAAAAACATTTTCTCCATTCTTAACATGTCATCCAATTTTAAACTAAAAGAAGTTGATTAAAAATAAACTTTAAAACTTTTAAAGGAAAAGGAAATAATGTTCTAAAACACTATTCAGGCCATATAAGTTAAAAAATATTCTTCTCATACTTTGGCCGGAAAAGTCAAAAAGTACCTCGTACTAAAAACGGCAAAAGATTCCTTTCATATCATTTACTAAAAACTCCCAAATGGGTAAAATTGGATTTAAAAAATTGTATGAGGATGGAAATAATATTATATATTGAGGAAATAGGGATGTGGATGATAAATATTCCCCAGTAAATCCGGAAGTATAAACATTCTCGGATAAAAATGAGATTGTGAGATTTTCTCTTACCATAGGTCTGATTTGTTTCGTACGTGTCCGAACCTCCTGTATAATGATTTAAATAATTACATTTAATTATTCCATAATCACAAGCATTGGTTTGATATCATATATGGTCATATTATTAGATTCTTAGCTTTTATTATTAATATTTCATTGTTACTTGTTATTCGGGTGTTTATTTCTTTTTGTTCTTATGCGTAATTTCTAGAATAAATTATTAATATTATTTTTAGGTTATAGATACCTAATTTAAATAATGGTATTAGAGTAATATATATCATATTAGTTCATTAAATTAATTTATATAATCATTATTCAATGAATATCATGTAGAACGAGTCACATCACATCGTGGAGACAGTAGGTCGTACGTACGCACGAGCGATGATATCATTCCCATGATCGGGGAATTTAATTGAAGTGTATGTATACTATTTCATAATCCATATCACATTATAATAATCATATATAGATATTATTTACACCATTTTACCCTTCCAAGTATGGTGGTGGTGGTAAATAGATTACACCACGGCGTGGAGACGGTATTCCGTACGTACGCACGCGCGGTGATTTCATTTTCTGTAGGATGAATATATGGTGAAATAGGGTTTTTTAATTATTATAATAACATATCAATATATGAGTGATACTGATGATATTACTTCATAATGAAAAAACTAAATAAGAATAAGTTGAAGAAGAAATAATGTTGAATGAATTGGTAACAAACATTAACTCTTCTTTGAAGCGCCTCTTCGTAACCTCCACATAGGGCACTAAAGATGTTCTTTGAAGAAGACCATGACCTCTATGATGTTTCTAGGGATGTTTATAAAAGAAATTGGTAGGGGTTTCCCGAGCTTGAAGGATTAAAGTAGTGTGAGGATGAGATGGAGGAGGTGCCCGTTTATAATAGAGGAGATGGGCACCTTTGGAAAAACAAAAAATAATATTTTATTATAAAGTCATATTCAGTTTTTAATACCTCAAAATTAATTTATTTTGAAGATAAGGTGGGTATGGGTCCCAATCCTCTCATACAATAGAATTTAGACAAGTTTAGGTTTTTATTTTAACCTTATAATTTAGATTTAACTTTAAGTTAAATTATTTTACTTTTACTCTGTCTTATTGTTTTCTTATAGTATAATGTTAATAAACATACTATAACAAGAAAAACGAACCCCAAGTTGTTTATAATTAATATATATAACCTTATATAAGTCATTTGGCCGAATCTTATTTTTTTAGGAATAAAATAACAATTAATAATTTGATATTTACTTTAAAAACTATTTTATGTCAATTTTGACACTATTTGGTAATTGATTTTTGTTAAAATCATAACGGAATTATTAGTTCCAAAAAAGTTAATTAAATCAACAAAAACATGACATATTAACCTATAAGTTTAGTTTAATTCATAAAAAGTCTCAAATTACATTTATTTGGGTATTTATAATATTAATTATTTTATTATTTCATTATTTAGGTAATTACTGCATCATCATTGTGTCATATATAACATAAATTATTGAATGTCTAAAAATCATAAATAAAATATAATTAGGTAGGAAATATTTTTTATATTTATAAATAATATTTATTGTTGAATTTATCTGTAACACCCCAAGCTTCTATGGTACGTTTCCCTTCGAATAATGCGATAGCGTGTGTTGTACGCAACCTCGAGTTCTAACACACACCACAACTAATTAAACTAGCCGTTGTGAATAGTAATACCTACTTTTTGAAATCATATATATTCAATATTTCAAAATGGACTTCATTTTTAGATTCAGAATATCAAAATTAGCCTAGGGTGAAATTTTGGTACATTTCGGATAACTTTCATATTTTGATGAATAGTGAAAATTTCTAAATTTTAATTAAAAACAACATTTTTAATATAAATAATTAATAGTGATAAATTGTTATTTTGAGTGGATTTAAAGTATATTTAGAATATATTTTTACCATTTAATATAATGTTGGTCATTGGACATAATTTTACAATTAAACCGAACATAAACAAGTGTCAATCTTTTGATAGTTATTACCTCTTAAAAACACGCTTTTTGTTTTGACAGCGGGAATTAATTTTAAATTAATTTCTGCCACTTCTGTGTTTTGAATTTAGGAAAATGGATTCCATATTTTGAGTCAGGATGTCCAAATTATGTAAATAGGTAACTTTTATTTTTACACATTTTGAATAATTACTGTGGTAAATATTTTATTTACCATGGTTAAAGGGTAAATCCGGTAAATAAGGGTTAAAAAATAATATTATAATAATACAAAGTTACCTTAAAACGTGTCCTAACCTTATTGGTGGACACATACCCGACCATGAGCATCCTTGGGTCAATTTGGGGACCCCTTGGAGCCACTTGTATGTGGTAGGGACACATTATATTAATAAAGTTAAAATAAAAATAAAAATGGCATAAGCTTTCATCTTTTAGAAGAACAATTTTTACATAGGGTTATACATGTTGAATTTTCGATTATAAATATTCATTAGAAAGATAAAAATATTTACTACATGATGATATTTTATTTATAATTTTTATACATCAAATAAGTTAAATTATTAATGACACAATAATGATGCAATGTTTACCTCATTAATAAATCATTTAAATAAATAAGATTATAATGATTAAAATATTATCTAAAACCTGTCCAATTCTTATTGGTTGTTGTTATTTAGAATATGATTCATCTTATCTTAGACCTCAATGATTTTTTGACCATTATAAACCGAATATAATTATATTATAAAGTAATACTTTCACTCTTTCCTAAAGAGCCCCTCCTCTCCCTTATAAAAGGAGACCACTTCTACTCATTCCTCACACCTCTCAAGCCACTTGGCTCGTCCAAACTCTGCCCAACTAAGCTCCCCACATCCCTCTCCTCCTCCTTGAAGCTTACCCTTAGGCAGAAAGCATTTCAAGAAGTCCTTTGGTTCCAACCAAAGTGAGTTACCTAAATTAAAGGTAACGATTTCTCTTAAATTATTTTCATTTATTTTGCTTCTCCAACCCGCAAAATCTTTTTATTTCCTTTCTTTTGTAACAAAACCAGTATCCTCAATATACTAGGATGTTGTTATAAGAAGGATTCAAACTACACATACACACAACGCCATCTAATGGATGATGAACATAATGTTTCTGTGGATGGCAAACTAACGCCTCACGAAACGATGATTGTTCAAATACATCTTACCGCCTCTCATGGTGGCCATTATGATGGAACTGTAATTAAATATGATATTAATGATATATATTTTATATATAAGCTTCTGTAATTCCATTTTATTTCATACCATTATTCGTTTCATGTTGTATATACATACGATAATTTCATTTGAGGAAGTGCGGACTACCGCCCCCTTAAAATGATATGACTCGTTCATACCACACATGGAACGTATAAAGGATGGTGTTAATGAACTTAAGTAACATATATAAAATATTATATTATACTGGAATAGTAATATACCTATGTATCATTTGGATTCGATTCTTTTAAAATAAAAATTAAATGGAAGTAGCGTTCGTGCGTACGTACGGACTACCGTCTCCACGAACGCGATGAGATTCATTCTCCATCGTATCCATTCAAGTATAATTATCATTTAATGATTTAAAAATGATGTTTAAGGACTTTATATCATTCTGTATATGAATAAGATACAAAAAACATGACTTATGTAACAAAACATATAAAAGAAAATGAGTAAGTTAACACACGAAACGACGATAATACTAAGATATTATCAAATCAATATTAAAAGATCATATATGATATCATATTAATGTATATGATTCTTTTATAATTTAATAACAATTATTTCACCATTATAAAGGAGGTTAACCTACCCCAACCAAGGAAAAGTACAAGGTAAGGGTTTATTTCCCAATCTCTTCATTATCCGAGGTTGTTTATACGTAATAATCTACTGGGATATCTTTATCATCCACATCCATGTTTCTTAAAAATGTATTTCAAAACATTTTTACTATTTACAAGAATATGGGTTAAAGTCATTTATACCTTTGTTTGACTTTTTATAAGAGGTTTATAAAGGAATCTTTCCGTCGTTTTCAAAACAAGGTCATTTTTAACCTTTTCGACAGAATTGAGGTAAGAATGTTTTTTTTAACTTATACGGCGGGTGCGGTTATTTTACGCCGTTATAAAATCTTCAAAGCTTCCCTTACAAGCTTATAAGAATATTTTCAAAGAAAATGTTTTATTTTATATGGATCTTAAATGATTTCAAAATAAAAGGAGATATTTCTTTTAAAAGAATTTTTATTTCATCTATGTCAACATCCTTTGATGGATTTTAAGATTATTTGAAGTTGATTTATTATGATACAAAACTTCTATATTGTATTGAAGGTTTTGTGATATGTTTGACTGTGGATGTGCTATTTTTATACCATTCATAGTTTATGGTGAATGTATTGACATTTCGTATGCTAGTTTTAATACGAATGTTTATGTTATGTTTAAACCTTTTCATATGGGAATGCATTGGACTTAATAAGTGACGGGTGGAGCCCGCTATAGCTCCTCGATGCATCGGTAGGTCTCATGAGACAAACTAGTGTCTTGGAATAAGGCCTTGACAAAATCTTATTTGTATTCTTGGCACGAGGCCTTGGCTATGTGGTTATGATAGTCTGGCATTATGCATTCCAACATTATGAAAGTGGTTATTGATTTTGCATGTGATTATTCGATTAGTAGAATATCCATGTGAATAAGTAAATGGAATTATTTCATTTTACTTTTTCCATACTATGTTGAAGTTCATGTTTAAAAGGCTTTTGTTTTAGTAATTCATTGCTTTAAATGTTTATGCTTATTTTGAATGTTCCGCTATATTGTTATCCTTACTGGGCATTTGAGCTCACCCCTTTTCTATGTTTTATTTTTCCCAGGTAGTGAAGAAGTAAATTATGATTGACTTGCAGGGATATTATGAGGGGTTAATAGTGTGGATATGAAGACTTTGTTGTTGTTGTAGTTTTTCACTTTGAAATGTAATGTAAAACTTTATGAATATATCTAGTGTTTCCAAGGCTACTAAACCAATCGGACTTTCGAGATTTGATCTTTCTTGTGATCATGCCAATATTACGAAGTAATGCACCGACTCTGGGTAGCTGGGGTCGGGGCGTTACAGTTGGTATCAGAGGAAGTTTAGTACAAACCTTGGAAGCTAGATTTAGATAAACTCTGATTAGAGCACGTAGACCTAAGATGAACTTTGAGGATTAGTATAGAAGAACTTCCTAGAATTTTGGTATTGTAGAGATTTTGTGAGTTTTCCGAGCAATACATCCCTGTCTGGATACGAGCAGGTAGAGGCGGCTCTGGCACAGATGTACCTAGGGGTAAAACCCGAAAACACCGCTTTGAGCTAGACTCGAACGGGAACTGGTGCACGACAACGGGCCTTGCTGCACTCTTGGTTACGACACTCCCGGGGGATATGCTTAGGATAACTCTCATTTTCTTTACAAATCATTATGAAGGGTTTATGAGTATATACTTCCTCAAAGAAAACATTTTTATGATTATGGATTATATCCATAAATAGTTCAATTTATGTTAAGTGTTTTATAAGTATGGGATTATGTATTTTGATTCATAAACTGATCTAGTTTATGCCATTGTTTA
Organism: Viscum album; assembly: GCA_963277665.1. Classification (NCBI taxonomy): domain Eukaryota; kingdom Viridiplantae; phylum Streptophyta; class Magnoliopsida; order Santalales; family Viscaceae; genus Viscum; species Viscum album. Next base: position 1,193,675,668 of record OY728130.1, on the reverse strand, counting down.
GAAATGGCGCCTAGTGGAAGAAATGGAAACCGTATCAATGCACGCACTCCATGTAGGGATTTCCCTCCTGCTCAAGATAATTATAGTGGGGATGGTGATGCAACTGGTGCCGATCAGCTAATCACCATACTGGGACAACTTACTCAGGTTATGAATAATAACCTTACCCGTATGGAGCACCCTGATCCGCAGCGTGGAGGATCAATGTTAGATCGATTCATGAGGCAACAACCACCAACTTTCAACGAGAATACAAATCCATTAGTAGCTGAGCAATGGATATTTTCCCTAGAGAAAATATTTCAGGCTTTGGGGAGCAGTGAAAGGGAAAAAGTTATCATGGCAGTTTACCGCCTCACTGAAGATGCTGATCAATGGTGGTCATTGATTCAAAACATGAAGGAAGATGATGAAGTATCAAATATGGAATGGAGGGAGTTCAAAGATCTGTTTTTAGAAAAATACTTCCCTCGCGACCATCGAGCGGATATGGAAAGGCAATTTCTAAGTCTGAGACAAAAGGAGGATGATAATGTCACAAAGTACTAGGCTAACTTTACAAGGTTAGCGAGGTATGCTGGAGATTATATACGCAACCCAAGAAGTAAGATTGATCGTTTCTTTGATGGGTTAAAAACATTTCTCCGTCGAGCATTAGTCTCACAATCCTTTTCATCGTACGAAGACATTGTCTAATTTGCTATCAAGACCGAAAAGGAATTCTCTAAGTCTTATGACTTTAAAGCGAAGAAAGAGAAGAAGAGACCTGCTGATCAATCTGGGAATGGAAATAAGGGGAAGAAGGGAAAGGTTGAATATCCATCTTGTGGTAAATGCGGGAAGAAACACCCCGGTGCTTGCCTGAAGGGAATGGGAGTCTGTTACAAGTGTGGTGAAAAAGGCCACCAAGCTCATGATTGCAAGGGGAAGAAGGAAGCTACCAACGTTCAGTGCTACAATTGCAGTGAGATGGGGCATTATGCAAATGCATGTCCTAAGCGTCAGGAGAACTTACCTCAGAAAAGGCCAAGGGATCAAGGCCAGGCTTATGCTATCACTACTACTGAGGTAGAAGCTCCGAAAGACATGGTGGCAGGTAATTTAATGGTTTCCTCAAGTTTAGCAAATGCATTATTTGATTCTGGATCATCGCATTGATTCATATCTTCACAGTTTGCTAAGAAAATTAGATATTTCCAATTTGATTTAATAAGGGAGTTGTCAGTCAAAACTCCTAAGGGAAGTATCGTTGCAACAAAGTTTTGTGAATCAGTCCCCATTAGAGCACATAAATTTTCTTTATCTGCTGATCTCATCGTCATACCTATGATTGAGTTTGATATAATCCTCGGTATGGACTGGCTTTCAGACTATGATACGAAGATTTATTGTAAGAAGAAAGAGGTTACGATTCTTGATGATAATGATAAGGAACACCTTATTTTTAGAGCAGAATCGTCACCAACTAATTCTTATTTAGATCCACCCCCAGTAGCTCAACTTAATTCAATTATTGGGGAGGAAGAGAATGAAATAACTATCGGTGAGGAAACTAATGTTCAAATAGAGGATGTACCTGTTGTGAAAGAATTTGTAGATGTATTTCCGGAAGATTTACCTAGACATCCTCCAGAACGAGAAGTTGAGTTTTCCATTGATTTTATTCCTGGATCAAGGCCTATATCGAAGACCCCTTATAGAATGGCCACTGTAGAGTTAGTCTAACTAAAGAAACAACTAGAGGAGTTGAGTAATAAGGGATTTATTCGCCCTAGTGTTTCTCCATGGGGAGCCCCTGTTCTTTTTGTTAAAAAGAAAGATGGATCTATGAGGTTATGTATCGACTACAGGGAGATCAATGCTATAACGATAAAGAACAAGTATCCCCTAACTCGTATTGATGATTTATTTGACCAACTGCATGGAGATCAATACTTTTCAAAGATTGACCTTCGATCTGGATACCATCAGTTGTGTGTAAAGAAGGAAGACATTCCGAAGACAGCATTTCGAACCAGGTACGGGCATTACGAGTTTACTGTAATGCCGTTTGGATTGACTAATGCACCCTCTGTATTCATGGATCCGATGAATAGAGTTTTCAAGGAGTATCTCGATGAATTTGTGGTGGTATTTATTGATGATATCTTGGTATACTCCAAAACCTACGAAGATCATGAAAATCACTTGCGCATTATCTTGAAGACTCTGAGGAGGCATGAATTATATGGAAAGTTTAGCAAGTGTGAATTCTGGCTTCAGAAGATTTCTTTTCTTGGCCATGTTGTCTCTAAAGATGGAATCTCTGTTGATCCTTCTAAGACCAAAGCAATCCATGAATGGCCAGCACCTACGAGTATAACTGAGGTACGTAGTTTTATTGGCTTGGCAGGTTATTATCGACGTTTTGTCCAGAATTTTGCCCGATTGGCTAACCCATTAACGAAGCTCACACGTAAAGGGGTTAAATTTGTTTGGACAAAAGAGTGTGAAGAATGTTTCGAAGAACTGAAGAGAAGATTAGTCAATGCTCCTATATTGACTCTACCATCAGGGAATGATGGGTTCGTTATTTATAGTGATGCATCAAAGAAAGGACTTGGTTGTGTCCTTATGCAGAATGATAGAGTTATTGCCTATGCATCACGACAGTTGAAAATTCATGAACAAAACTATCCTACTCATGATCTTGAGTTAGCAGCTGTGATCTTTGCTTTGAAGATATGGAGGCACTACCTCTATGGTGAAAAATGTGAGATTTATACTGATCACAAGAGTCTGAAGTATATTTTCTCACAAAAAGAACTCAACATGAGGCAAAGGAGATGGCTTGAATTACTCAAGGATTATGATTGCACGATACACTACCACCCGGGGAAAGCAAACAAAGTAGCAGATTCTTTGAGCAGAAAAGACCATGGAGTTCTGAACATGATGAGAATTGAAAGGGATCCAATTTTCATGGATCTAGAGAAGATGGACATGGGAATAACCAGGGAAGGTGAAACATCAATGCTTTTTCAAATGGTTGCCAAACCATCTTTACTAGAAAGGATTAAGAGTTCCCAGACCGATGATGAAGAATTTCAGAAGAAGATTAAAGCTGTGAATGATGGGAGATTGAGAGACTTTGTGTATGAAGATGGAATGTTGAAATTCGGGAAGAGACTTTGTGTTCCCAATATACCTGATCTAAAAAGGGAATTGCTGGATGACGCTCATAGTTCCAATTTCTCTATACACCCTGGGAGCACCAAAATGTATAGAGATTTGAAGGAACATTTTTGGTGGGACAACATGAAGAGGGAGATTGCTGATTTTTTGTCAAGATGTATGGTTTGTCAACAAGTGAAAGCTGGAAGGCAACAGCCTGGAGGAGTCATGCAACCTCTTCCCATACCGGAGTGGAAATGGGACAATATTACGATGGACTTTGTCATGGGGCTACCAAAGACTCCTAGAAGGAACGATGCAATATGGGTTATTGTTGATCGTCTTACCAAGTCAGCACATTTTCTTGCTATAAGAGAAGATATACCCCTGGAACGTCTAGCAAGACTATACATTAATGAAGTTGTGAGACTTCATGGAGTTCCCCTATCGATTGTTTCTGATCGTGATCCCCGTTTTACTTCAAGATTTTGGAAAAGTCTTCAGAAATCCCTGGATACTGAACTTCATTTGAGCACTGCTTACCACCCTCAGACAGACGGACAATCAGAACGGACTATTCATACCATAGAAGACATGTTGAGATCTTGCTCACTTGATTTTCAGGGTATGTGGGATCAATATTTACCACTAGTAGAATTTTCCTATAACAATAGCTTCCATTCGAGTATTCAGATGGCACCATATGAAGCGTTATACGGAAAGAGATGTCGTACACCAACCTGTTGGGATGACGTTGGTGAAAGAAAACTTTTAGGCCCAGAACTGGTGGAGGAAACGGTGGAAAAGGTGAAGGTAATCCAAAATCACATCAAAGCAGCTCAAAGTAGGCAGAAGGGCTATGCCGATAATCGAAGGAAGGATTTGGAATTTCAGGTCGGTGATCATGTTTTCCTAAAGGTATCTCCATGGAAGGGAGTCATACGTTTTGGTAAGAAAGGTAAATTGAGTCCCAGGTACATCGGACCTTTCGAAATTCTAGAACGAATTGGGGCTGTAGCTTACCGATTGGCAATGCCGCCAAGTCTCTCCAAAGTTCACGATGTGTTCCACATATCTCTGTTGAGAAAATACATGCCTGACCCAACGCATGTACTCACCTATGAGGAATTAGAACTGGAACCTGATCTTTCCTATTGTGAAGAGCCCGTCATGATTCTTGATACAAGAGAACAAGTACTGAGAAACCGGACGGCGCGTCTGGTAAAAGTTTTGTGGAGAAACCATAAGATGGAAGAGGCAACGTGGGAACCCGAGGAACTTATGATGAAGAACCACCCGAGTCTTTTTATGCAGTAATACCCTAGAAATTGCGAGGACGCAATTATTTGAAGGAGGGGAGAATGTAACACCCCAAGCTTCTATGGTACTTTTCCCTTCGAATAATGCGATAGCGTGTGTTGTACGCAACCTCGAGTTCTAACACACACCACAACTAATTAAACTAGCCGTTGTGAATAGTAATACCTACTTTTTGAAATCATATATATTCAATATTTAAAAATGGACTTCATTTTTAGATTCGGAATATCAAAATTAGCCTAGGGTGAAATTTTGGTACATTTCGGATAACTTTCATATTTTGATGAATAGTGAAAATTTCTAAATTTTAATTAAAAACAACTTTTTTAATCAAAATAATTAATAGTGATAAATTGTGATTTTGAGTGGTTTTAAAGTATATTTAGAATATATTTTTACCATTTAATATAATGTTGGTCATTGGACATAATTTTACAATTAAACCGAACATAAACAAGTGTCAATCTTTTGATAGTTATTACCTCTTAAAAACACGCTTTTTGTTTTGACAGCGGGAATTAATTTTAAATTAATTTCTGCCACTTCTGTGTTTTGAATTTAGGAAAATGGATTCCATATTTGGAATCAGGATGTCCAAATTATGTAAATAGGTAACTTTTATTTTTACACATTTTGAATAATTACTGCGGTAAATATTTTATTTACCATGGATAAAGGGTAAATCCGGTAAATAAGGGTTAAAAAATAATATTATAATAATACAAAGTTAACCTAAAACGTGTCCTAACCTTATTGGTGGACACATACCCGACCATGAGCATCCTTGGGTCAATTTGGGGACCCCTTGGAGCCACTTGTATGTGGTAGGGACACATTATATTAATAAAGTTAAAATAAAAATAAAAATGGCATAAGCTTACATCTTTTAGAAGAACAATTTTTACATAGGGTTATACATGTTGGATTTTCGATTATAAATATTCATTAGAAAGCTAAAAAGAGTTCCTACATGATGATATTTTATTTATAATTGTTAGACATCAAATAAGTTAAATTATTAATGACACAATAATGATGCAATGTTTACCTCATTAATAAATCATTTAAATAAATAAGATTATAATGATTAACATATTATCTAAAACCTGTCCAATTCTTATTGGTTGATGTTATTTAGAATATGATTCATCTTATCTTAGACCTCAATGATTTTTGGACCATTATAAACCGAATATAATTATATTATAAAGTAATACTTTCACTCTTTCCTAAAGAGCCCCTCCTCTCCCTTATAAAAGGAGACCACTTCTACTCATTCCTCTCACCTCTCAAGCCACTTGGATCGTCCAAACTCTGCCCAACTAAGCTCCCCACATCCCTATCCTCCTCCTTGAAGCTTACCCTTAGGCATAAAGCATTTCAAGAAGTCCTTTGGTTCCAACCAAAGTGAGTTACCTAAATTAAAGGTAACAATTTCTCTTAAATTATTTTCATTTATTTTGCTTCTCCAACCCCCAAACTCTTTTTATTTCCATTCTTTTGTAACAACACCAGTATCCTCAATATACTAGGATGTTGTTATAAGAAGGATTCAAACTACACATACACACAACTCCATCTAATGGATGATGAACATAATGTTTCTGTGGATGGAAAACTAACGCCTCACGAAACGATGATTGTTCAAATACATCTTACCGCCTATCATGGTGGCCATTATGATGGAACTATAATTAAATATAATATTAATGATAGATATTTTATATATAAGCTTCTGTAATTCCATTTTATTTCATACCATTATTCGTTTCATGTTTTATATACATACGATAATTTCATTTGAGGAAGTGCGGACTACCGCCCCCTTAAAATGATATGACTCGTTCATACCACACATGGAACGTATAAAGGATGGTGTTAATGAACTTAAGTAACATATATAAAATATTATATTATACTGGAATAGTAATATACCTATGTATCATTTGGATTCGATTCTTTTAAAATAAAAATTAAATGGAAGTAGCGTTCGTGCATACGTACGGACTACCGTCTCCACGAACGCGATGAGATTCATTCTCCATCGTATCCATTCAAGTATAATTATCATTTAATGATTTAAAAATGATGTTTAAGGACTTGATATCATTCTGGATATGAATAAGATACAACAAACATGACTTATGTAACAAAACATATAAAAGAAAATGAGTAAGTTAACACACGAAACGACGATAATACTAAGATATTATCAAATCAATATTAAAAGATCATATATGATATCATATTAATGTATATGATTCTTTTATAATTTAATAACAATTATTTCACCATTATACAGGAGGTTAACCTAACCCAACCAAGGAAAAGTACAAGGTAAGGGTTTATTTTACAACCTCTTCATTATCCGAGGTTGTTTATACGTAATAATCTACTGGGATATCTTTATCATCCACATCCATGTTTCTTAAAAATGTATTTCAAAACATTCTTACTATTTACAAGAATATGGGTTAAAGTCATTTATACCCTTGTTTGACTTTTTATAAGAGGTTTATAAAGGAATCTTTCCGTCATTTTCAAAACAAGGTCCTTTTTAACCTTTTCGACAGAATTGAGGTAAGAATGTTTTTTTAACTTATACGGCGGGTGCGGTTATTTTACGCCGTTATAAAATCTTCAAAGCTTCCCTTACAAGCTTATAAGAATATTTTCAAAGAAAATGTTTTATTTTATATGGATCTTAAATGATTTCAAAATAAAAGGAGATATTTCTTTTAAAAGAATTTTTATTTCATCTATGTCAACATCCTTTGATGGATTTTAAGATTATTTGAAGTTGATTTATTATGATAAAAAACTTCTATATTGTATTGAAGGTTTTGTGATATGTTTGACTGTGGATGTGCTATTTTTATACCATTCATAGTTTATGGTGAATGTATTGACATTTCGTATGCTAGTTTTAATACGAATGTTTATGTTATGTTTAAACCTTTTCATATGGGAATGCATTGGACTTAATAAGTGACGGGTGGAGCCCGCTATAGCTCCTCGATGCATCGGTAGGTCTCATGAGACAAACTAGTGTCTTGGCACAAGGCCTTGACAAAATCTTATTTGTAGTCTTGGCACGAGGCCTTGGCTATGTGGTTATGATAGTCTGGCATTATGCATTCCAACATTATGAAAGTGGTTATTGATTTTGCATGTGATTATTCGATTAGTAGAATATCCATGTGAATAAGTAAATGGCATTATTTTATTTTACTTTTGCCATACTATGTTGAAGTTCATGTTTAAAAGGCTTTTGTTTTAGTAATTCATTGCCTTAAATGTTTATGCTTATTTTGAATGTTCCGCTATATTGTTATCCTTACTGGGCATTTGAGCTCACCCCTTTTCTATGTTTTATTTTTCCCAGGTAGTGAAGAAGTAAATTATGATTGACTTGCAGGGATATTATGAGGGGTTAATAGTGTGGATATGAAGACTTTGTTGTTGTATTAGTTTTTCACTTTGAAATGTAATGTAAAACTTTATGAATATATCTAGTGTTTCCAAGGCTACTAAACCAATCGGTCTTTCGAGATTTGATCATTCTTGTGATCATGCCAATATTACGAAGTAATGCATCGACTCTGGGTAGCTGGGGTCGGGGCGTTACATTATCTTATGTATAACCCTATATTAAAAATGATTTAGTTATCAAAATTTGATTTTATCTATTCTAACCCTTCTTTAAATGAATTAATAATAAATGTCCTAATCTAATCCATGTGGGCCTAAATGGTATTATTTTATTCCTAAAGTTGTTTTTGGTCGAATTACACTTATCCAATAGAATTGGGATATGTTTTAGGGTAATAATAATTTCATTTTTACCCTTAATTACACTATTTACTTTTAACCGCGGTAAAAAAAAGTAAAAAGTTACTATTAAAAAAAATTATTTTCATCTCATTAAACCACATTTTAGTCCTTGATATTAACTGTGTCTCTCAGATATTTGAAATTCCGCTCATAGAAGTGGTAAAATAAAGTTTTATGTAAATTTGCAAATTCTCCTAAGAGGTGGGTAAAAGACGGTGAAAAGTTCAATAAAATTTTTATATATCTAACATTTTTATAATATTACTTAAATGAATTAATTTGAACATATATAGGTATTATGTACCAATTTGAACCTAAAATAAATTTATATAAAATAAATAATTATTTAAATGAAAATTCAGTTTTTAAATAGTATCCCAGTGTTTTCACTTTTCATCAAAAATTGATGTTTTCAGAAAAATACCAAAATTTTACCCTAGGCTAATTTCGATATTTTGAATCCAAAAATGTAGTCCATTTCGAATGATAAAATTTATAATATTTTAAAAAGTGGGTATTACTATTCACAATGGCTAGTTTATATAACATATCGTTTTTTAGTGAAACACGGTATTGCGTACAACACAAGCTATTTTGGAAGGTTGAGATTGCGTGTAATGAAAGCCAAGTCATGGGTGCGTGTAGTGCAAGCTACTTCTGGTGTATATTACAACACAAGACATCTATAAAATTAAAAAGAATATTTTTCTTCAAATCTCGGTTTGTTACATTCTACCCCCCTTAAAATGAATTTCTCCCTCGAAATTCATTGGGGTTATAAATGGTTTACTACTCGAATGTTTCTTTAATAGAAAACCACAGCATAAAAATCAATACCAAAACCAATCTTTAAAATCTAATGAATGAATTGTAACTGTTACCCAAATTAACTAATCACTGGGTTTCCACATAGGAGAACATATGTGAAAATAAGTATATGAAAGAGAAATCTAACCATAATGTTCTGATGCAGAGTGGTAGAGTACATGGCTATGAAAAATCCAACAATCACAAAGCCACAAATTTGTGATGATATAAGGTACCATTTGATTAATCGGATATAAGGGGACTATGACAACATTTTGGTTTTCAAGATCAATTCCATAATGTTGAATAATTTTCGAATCAAAATAAATACATACTTGATTTTGATACAATCTCATCGTTGTTCATGCCTTTAATATTTCCACTTCATCTATTAAAGAAATAAAGTTGAATTTTTCATTCGTGAAGTGTTAGCAGATCATGTGATAGAATGATTGGTCATTCCATTTGTCTCTAATAAACGGTTAGAAAAAGTTATACATAAGTCCATCTATGGTGAGGTTAATCGTATATGATTCCAAAAAAGGACTTATACTTCATATATCATACTACTTAATATAATAAAACTAGTTTCTACTAACCAGGGACTTCCTGTAAGCCAGTGGTAGGAAATAAAGGCATGCCGCACTTCGGTGGTGGGTTCAATTCCCACAGCCTTGTTTGACGTGACGGGTTGTCGCACGTCCTGCGGGTTGTCATTTTTCTAAAACTACATTATTATAACTTTCCATCCATAATATCGAAAAAGTTCTAGCCTTAAACAATACTAACTTATGTACAACATAATCCATTCCAATATTTAAGGTTATCAAAAATATTGTTGTGAAATCTCATATTATAGTGAAAAAGATTACCTGAGAGTTCATATAACAGGCTTGTTGATACCATCATTGATCCCCATATATCATAAGATATGTCTTGTTGGTCACATTCCAAACATTCTATGTATATAATAATGTATTATCTTGAAAAATGAATACCCATTGAACCTTAGTGAGAACATGAATGCTGTCAAAAGATAATTCCACATACCAAAATCCCAAAAATTCTATATACTAAAACCATGATATCACTTAGTACTTATATCAATCATGAGTTCATTTCATTTTTTGATTATCCATTCATTATGCTCATATCATCTTATTTACAAAAATATTTCAATCACTTTTTCATGGTTACTAGTACCATATAAATATTGAAAACCAATACACTGATATTCCAAAATTCCACAATACCATAAATGAGATTCCATGATACTATTTTGAAATCACATTACATAAACACTTAATCATTACAAAACATCATTTTCATACTCAACATCACAAATAGTGATTTTATGAGACTTCCCTTTATGCTTTGCCTTATGATGTTGCTCACGTGGATCATCATTAACCCGTGGATTAGGGCATTCGTTAAATAATTCCCCATTTCCTTGCACTTGAAGCATTGAAGTGTTGGTGGAGCATTCTTTGTAGTATTTTCTATATTCACATCAGTAGCAACATTTTTCCCATGACTTCGACAATCAACTGCTCTATAACCTTCTTTTCCACACTTAAAACATTTTTTAGTACCTTTTAGGCAATCTCCACCATGCTTCTTTCCACACATTGAACATAAAAAACATTCATCTTCCTTTCACCATTTTTCTGAGATTTCTCCTTGAACTCCATATTTCGTTTCTTGTCAAAACCATGTGATTGATATGTAACACCAACTTTCAGTTCCACCTTGATAGCACAACGCACAATTTCTTCATATCTACTGAAGTCTCTAATAGTTAATGCCCTTATAAGACTTGGTTTTAACCCACTAAAGAATCAATCAACTTTACTTTCAGATTGGATGATAAAGCTAGATGCGTACATTGAAAGCCTTGTAAAATTCTCCTCTTATATACCAACAGATTCTTCATCCTTTTTCATAAGCTCATGGAAGTCCTTTTCCATCATTGTTTGAAGAATACGAGGGAAGTACTTATTATGAATCAAGTTATTGAACTTATCCCATTCCATAGATTTAATTTCATCTTGGGGCCTTATATTATTAATTAGAGTCCACCACTAGTCTGCTTCACCTTCTAAATGGTAAACAACTAAAATGTCTTTTTAATGTTCTGAACAGCGAAGCATGGAAAATATATTTTCAATGGTACTGATACACTATTCAGCAACAAGTGGATCAGAAGACACATTGAAAGACGGTGGACGTTGCCTCATAAAGGACTCAATAGAATATAGTTCCCTTCTTTGATAATTTGTAAATCCAGAATGATTCATAGCTTGTGTAAGTATAGAAATAAGATTTTTCACTCCATATCACATCACATCTAGTTGCTCGGGAGTACAATCATTACATTGTCAATTAAATTGATCAACACAATTCCTTCGGGTTCCAGCTATCGTCTAAAACCCAAAAGGAACAGTCTGAGAGGAAAAATCATGCTAAGAAAACAACATAATAAAGGGGTACCTTTAATATATAACATCTTATGTTTATTTATAATATCATTACAATTATTCTAGGACAATAGCCAATACTTATACTTAACCTTAGAGAATTCCCTAGACATACCATAGAAATATCTCTAGGGATCTCACTAATGTTTTCGCATCCTAGTTTCCAAAGGTTAACTAAACCATTCCTCTGATACCAACTGAAGAGACCATAGCTTGACATACATGGTAATTAAATTACTTTTGCGGAATACCTAATACATAACAAAAACAGACACATAAGGACCGTAATAGTTTAGTGTCTTTGGAAACTCGGAAAATAATATTCTAATCATGGTGAAATATCTTCAACATCTCCCATTAAGATCTTCCCCTTTTGTTTTTTTACCTAAAAAAATTCTTTAAATCCTAGGTAAAATAAAACATACCAAAGGGTGAGCTCAAATTCTCATTAAGGGAAAGCAAATGAAATATCAATCATATCATATTCATTAGAAGACAACATTTTTTAAAATCTTAACCTGCAAAAGTGATCATAATTTCATAAGAGGGGATAAATCATAGGAGTGAAATGTAATCCCAATAATCATAAAATAAAACATGAAACCTCATGGAATACACACATAATCCTAGATAATCATTTCATAGTAGTCAAGACTCATTTCCAAGACTATCCTAGCGGACAAAGTCCATTTCTGAACGGACTTCACTCCCTGTTTCAGTCATGTTTCACTAAACCAGATTAACGTGTTGTTCCAGCCATGTCTATCTCATGAGATATAAATCATTAACCAATACATTGGAGGTAGATATAGATCCCACTAATCTCATAATGAAACCATTCTTATGTGTGCCACAAAATCAGAAATCATACTTCATAGCATAACCCATGTAATAAAAATTGGATTCTTAAACATCGTGACATCATAAAACAGTTCGTATAAGATAAAGGAACATAAAAATAATTCCATCACAAAATAATCAAATCAATGTAATAATAGGGATAGAAACAGAACCCTATATTATCTTATATGGAAAATAATTTTTATAAAGCACTTGAACTCCCTTCTTGAGGAAAAAATCCATTCCACTTGAAAAAACATTTTTTCCATTCCTAACATGTCATACAATTTTAATCTAAAAGAAGTTGATTAAAAATAAACATGAAAACTTGTAAAGGAAGATTCATATAAAAATGTTCTAAAAGTCCATTCAGGCCATATAAGTTAAAAAAACATTCTTCTCGTACTTTGACTGGAAAAGTCATAAAGTACCTCGTACTAAAAACGATAACAGATTTCTTTCATATCCTTTACTAAAAACTCAACAAATGGGTAAAATTGGATTTAAACCATTTTAGGTGGATGTAAATAATATTACATATTGAGCAAACATGGATGTGGATGATAAATATGCCCCAGTAAATCTGGAAGAACAAACAATCTCGGATAAAAATGAGATTGTGAGATTTTCCCGTACCTTTGGTCCGATTTGCTTCGTACATGTCTGAACCTCCTGTGTAATGATTTAAATAATGGAATTGACTTATTACAGAATCATACCCATTGTTATGATATCATATATGGTCATATTATTTGATTCTTTGCTTTTATTAGTAATATTTCATTGCAACTTGTTATTCGGGTGTTTATTGATTTTTGTTCTTATGCTTGTTTTTTAGAATAAATTATTATTATTCTTTTTAGGTTATAGATAACTCATTTCCAGAATGTTATTAGTGTAATATATATCATATTTATTCATTAAATTCATTTATATAATCATTATTCAATGAAGCTCATGTAGAACGAGTCGCATCACATCGTGAAGACGGTAGTCCGTATATACGCACGAGCAATGATATCGTTCCCAGGATCATGGAATTGAGTTGAACTGTATGTATACTATTTCAGAATCAATATAACTTTAGAATAATCATATATAGTTATTATTTACACCATTTTACGCATCCATGTAAGGTGGTGGTGGAAAATAGATTACACCACGGTGTGGAGACGGTATTTCGTACGTACGCAAGCGCGGTGATTTCTTTTTCCGTAGGATGGATAGATGGTGAAATAGGGTTGTTTCATACTTATAATAAAATATCAGTATATTAGTGATACTGATGTTATTACTTCATAATGAAACAACAAAATAATAAGTATAATAAGATGTAATGCTGAAAGAATCGGCAACGGACATTACCTCTTATTTGAAGCACCTCTTCTTAACATCCACCCAGGGCACTAAAGATGGTCTTTGAAGAAGGCCAGGACCTCTAGGATGTTTATATAAAAGTGGAGAAGAGAAAATTTTAGGGTTTGGATGAGCTTGAAGGCACAAATTGGTGTGAGGAAGAGAGGGAGGAGGTGCCCTTTTATAAAGAAGGAGAGGGGCACCTTTGGAAAAACTAAATATATTATTTTATTATAAAGTCATATTCAGTTTTTTAGAGCTCCAAATTGATTTATTTCTAAGCTAATGTGGGTATGGGTCGAAATCCTTTCATCAAATAGAATTTAGACATGTTTAGGTTTCTATTTTAAACTTATAATTTATATTTAACTTTAAGTTAAATAATTTTACTTTTATCGTGTCTTCTTGTTTTCTTACACTATAAGTTTAATAAACATACAATAACATGACAAACGAACCCCAATTTGTTTATAATTAATATATATAACCTTATATACATCATTTGGCTGAACCTTAGATTTTTAGGAATAAATTAACAATTAATAATATAATATTTCTTTTAAAAACTATTTTTTGTCAATTTTGACACTATTTGGTAATTGATTTTTTTGAAAATCATAACAGCATTATTAGTTCAAAAAAGGGTAATTAAATCAATACTATCATTTTATATTAACCTTGAAAATTAGTGGAATTCATAAAATATCTCAATTTACAGTCATTTGGCTATTTATAATATCAATTATTTTAATATTTCATTATTTAGGTAATTATTGCATCATCATTGTGTCATATATAACATAAATTATTTAATGTCTAAAAATTATAAATAAAATATAATTATTTATGAAATATTTTTATCTTTCTAATTAATATTTATAGTCGAATTTATCTTATGTATAACCCTATAGAAAAAATGAGTTAGTTATTAAACATTGATTTTGACTATTTTAACCCTTCTTTAAATAAATTATTAATAAATGTCCTAATCTAATCCAAGTTGACCTAAATGGTCTTAATTTATTCTTGAGGTTGTTTTGGGTTGAGTTACACTTATCCAATATAATTATGTCATGTTTTAGGGTAATAATAATATCATTTTTACCCTTAATTACCATATTTACTTTTAACCGTGGTAAAAAAGTAAAAAGTTACTATTCACCAAAAAATTATTTTCAGCTCATTGAGCCACATTTTAGTCCATGATATTAACCATGTCTCTTGTATTTTTGAAATTCCACTCACGGAAGTGGTGAAATTATGTTCTATGTAAATTTTCAAATTCTCCTAAGATGTCGGTAGACGGTGAAAAGATCAATAAAATTTTTATACATCTAAAATTATTATAAAATGACTCCAATGAATTACTTTGAACATATATAGGTATCATGTATCAATTTTGATCTAAAATAAATTTAAATAAAATAAATTATTATTTAAATAAAAAGTCAGTTTTTAAATAGTAACCTAGTGTTTTCACTATTCATAAAAAATTGAATGTTTTCAGAAAAATACCAAAATTTCAGCCTAGGATAATTTCGATATTCTGAATCTGAAAATGAAGTCCATTTCGAAAGATAAAATTTATAAAATTTTAAAAATTGGGTATTACTATTCATAACGACTAGTTTATATACCATATCATTTTTTAGTGAAACTCCATATTGCGTACAACACACGCTATCGTTGAAGGCTGCGATTGCATGTAATGCAAGCCAAGTCAGTGATGCATGTAGTGCAAGCTTCTTTTGGTGTAGCGTACAACACAAGACATCAATAAAATTAAAAATAATATTTTTCAAAAAATCTCGGGGTGTTACACCGCTTGAGACGGATCCTCTTGTTTATATTGTGGTGCTAATACGCATACACTCAATTTTATTTTATCTGCTGATTTTATTTTTCAATGACAGAAAGTAGTTTTTACATTCACTCTGATAGTTAGTTTTGGTTAGTGTGTATATATCATTAATTTAGTGAACTTGTTTCAAAAGATGAATTAGTGATTAAATTAATTCAATTGAGGACTAATCAACCTTAGAGAAACTTGTTGAGCAATTAAACATTTATATCTCAACTTCCATAATTAACTGGGCTATTTTGAATTTGGGAATTTTTATCATAATGTTTTTTTAACAGAAATTTTAATTGGAACACAATTCACCCCCCTCTTGAGTACCCACTCTGACAAAAAGTCATGAAATTATATATTTATAGATGCACTTAGGGATATAACTTAATCCCACAACATGTGTAGTAGAAATTATAGAGAGGGAAGAACAAATCATTTTATTGGGATTGGAATACATACATATTCCATGCCACATTGGTTATTCCCCCAACATGTATTCTACTTTATAATCATCAATATCAACCAATGGATTATAATTTCTTTCAGATCCAATAAAAATACTTTTTATCCATCACCAATTCAGTGGCTCTATTTTCTTTTAGTTCCAACCAAAATAATTTTCCCCATTTTCCAACTAAGGGACGTTATTTTACATTAGCTCCTATGAGTATAATTCTTTTTTAGATAATATTAGTCCACAATAGGATGATATTTTGATCATCCATCATGAGATTGATGTATTTTAATTTATTTTATACCTCCCCATTAATTTCAAAGGTAACAAGTCTCAAGAAGCCATTGAGTATTGGTGCAATCGGTATTCTTCTAAATCATTGAATTCTTAGGAACTCCAGATCCTTCTTCTTCAAAATGTTTCCACCTTCAAAATATATTATCTTAAATAAAAAATGAATCATCATATAAAAAATATATTATAATTACTTATCCATTTCGCATCATACACGTGAAAATTTTATACACAACAGTGTGCACATGATCTCAGTAAATTACATAACAAAAGTTCCTCCATTTAAATCATTATCTAAATTTGTTTTTAAATTAAAATATTAATTGATCCTTAAAATATTAATACCTTTATATTTTTGGGTATTATATTTACTAATTTTGAATACCCATAAATCAGGGGTATTATATTTATCATATTTTAAATACCTGAATGAGTTATTTTGGGTATTATTTTTCGATATCAAGGTCCTCAAAAACACACCAGAGAATTCAGTTTCACCTATATTGACATGGATTAATCCATGCATCTATCTATCAACATGTATTCTTCTATATTTGATATAACTGAGTAGATTGGGTTACCTATTTTTCTCACACAGGTAAGAAATCACCCAAGGATCATCTGGTATGAATTCACAAATCTAAAATATATCCCTGTGTTTAGGATTAAACAATTTTGTTTTATGTCTCATGATATAGAAAATGCACCATCCCATTGAAAACCTCGATGGATCATTTCATCATAATTCATTACACAATTTATCTTCTATCAAATGACTCATTATTAATTTCCTTCATTTTGATTACCCAAATGAATCGTGTTTCACTTATTTATCATGATGATATAGAAACACCAGCAGATCATCTCATATATTTTCTCCATCATTCAATTTTTATTCATGAAATGAAAATCTCAATGAATGATCATTTTGACTATAATTTTACAACAAATTATAAATTTAATTCCATATAAATACATATATTCACCATTCTAGGATGTTTTTCAGGTTTATTTGTTCGACTATGTATGATCATTGATTTCATGTGGGGTAATTACTTTATAATCATGTGGATATTATATGATTTAGGATTATGTGATTATGGAATTAAATATCCAACTTCATTGGAACCATGACCAATGTTTATTGTACAGAGAAGAATAATTGTTCTATAAATATCCTAGATCAAATGAGGAAGAAGACAATCACTGCGTTGATCAAATGTCCATGATAAAACTAACCGAAAGTCCCATTTTTAATATATATTCATTACATAATGGATGAATAGTTTCAACTTCATAGAATCTCACATAGATTTATCCATGTGTCAGTGCCTCAATTTATTACTAAATTTATGCCCCAACCAAGAGAGTTGGCGACTGGCAGTCAACACATGTACACCTTCACACGCTACCACACAGGCCTCGTACCACTAGTATAACTGACACAATGCGAGACTTACATTACCCCATGGTCACCTTTAAGAATTCTCTATACCAGTCTATATACACATTTCATCCCCCTCCAGTGCCACTATGAGTGTCCTTCAATTGGATCTCCCATGGTGGTGGACCCTTAGGCCCCCCTATGTGTGGTTCAGGGCCACCCCATAAGTGATTCAATGGATGTATCCTATTTTTTAAATAAGGAACATTCAATAAAATTATGTACACTAATGATATAAAATTTAATTCCAAGCCTTTATTCAACTAATTTATATGAAATATCCTTATAAAAAATGAATATTACATTTCATTGACCACATCAATTCATCTTCTTTTCAAGAAAATAAACATTCTTATGTTGTTCCAATGTTGTATGTGTGGTTCATTTCATATTTTCAACATATAATTGAAAAATATGTAAATCTTCAAATAAGAGTCAAATTTATGTGGATATTACTTTTATCATGACATCCAATATCATTTCATTATTTCAAAAGAATTCTCCATACATCACCCACATCTTCCATTTAACATCCCACTTCTTCTCATTAGCTTGAGAAGGTGGGAGGATGTTACATAGCCTTAAGATACATCCCCAAGGCACTATATTTTGGAGATAAATTCCAAGTACTTCATTAACATGTGGGACAAATGTTTCTCTTTGAAAATAAAACAATCAACCAAAAATGACATAACTGAATAATCCACTAGATGATGCATGAAATCAATGAAAGATAACACAAAGAAACCATTAATATAAAAACCAAATTAAACCAAGTAACAAAATGGAATGATACAATATCAATGTAATTAGTAGAAGATAAAATTGAAGGACTTCAAAACATCAACCCCAAGATCCATGTCCAACTCCATGATATGTGTCATGAATAACCACCAGATAAGTGTGATACTTTACCCTTTACACATGTTTTGATACAAATCACCATCAAATGAACTAAATATCTAATGTAAGGGTAATTAATGAACATCAATATATTTTCCACACTGAATTTTCTACTCACACCACTTTGATAAATCATGTTTGACAATCTATATAAAATACTATAAATAAAACAATTTCTATAACACTTTATAACAATGGAAATGCAATTTTCATATCTAAAAATTTCCCAAAAAAATGTTTTTTTCAAGGAAAGAAACCTAGAAAATATTTATAACCATTTCACAAGATGCATTTGGAATAATCAATTCCATTACACATGTCTACACTAACAACCATGCATGAAACCTAGACATCTATATACTCACAAGTGGGGAGTAATCATTTCACTAACATATCACTTAATGAACCATTTGATGGAGGCGATACCAGACATGTGTCCATACCACTAATGATGATGGAGACTCCATACCCTTAACTATCCTGAATTCACATGAAAATATAAAATCAGTATTCCCAAAACCAATTCCAAAAAAACCATTTCAATAAAACAATCATTCATTAAAATAACTTTTCCTACAATCCAATTCAATAAATTTCGATAAAACCATATTATTATTGGAAAATCACAATTAAATCATATTACCAATATCCATAAAATCAATATTTTAATATCTATATTTTAAAATAAATAAATAATGGCACATTGCATAACCAATTTTACACAATTGCACCAAAAACTAAAAAACTGTCACTAAAGAGGGTTCTACCATGATTTTCAAAATAATATCATTACCAAATCCAATCAAAACAAAAAATTTTAAACTAGTCCTTCAATTTATAAATAGGGGAGTAAATAGTGAAGCCACCTACCTTCGGTTTTTTAATAAAGGCTAAGGACGTAAAAATACCCATGAAATAGGGTTGAATCTCGAAAAACTCACCTTAGATACACTGCCCTATCATAAAAAATTAAAAAACTAATCATATTTTCCATTAAATATCTTATATTTATCCATAAAAGATAGAGAAATATGAAATGGTATGGAGGGACATTGATAGAAATAGAGAGGGGGAAGGGAGAGATTGAATATCTAAGAAAAAACACCATGAAATGCCAAGAATGAATGCTTACAATTTGGATCATGCATTAAAACACCATGAGAGGGATTTAGATAACTTCCAAATATAAGGGGATAGGTTCTCTAACATTTGAGTGGGAAAAATCTTAGGTGAGGGCTATTTTATGGAAAACACAAGGTATCAAAAACCCCAAATCTGACCAATATCCACTTTATTAGGATCCTGTTTTCTAACCCCACACAGTGTAGTCACATGGTTAGTTAAATCATGAAATAAACAGGATCTTGGTACTACCTTAAGTTTGAACCTCCCGTGGTTGGATTTTACGATTAGTAAAATGTGTTCCATCCTTGAAAAAGACCACAATCTCAAAAATAATAGTTTCTCCAAGGGTTTCATATGGTATGAAGAACCCATGTATGACCCATGCACCTTCCTTTTAGCCCCCATCTAAATGTGCATGATTTCTTGAAGGTGTATCATGGTTTTCCCAAACTATTCACCAACCGTGTACCTATAGAAAATCCCCCAAAACAATCCAATTATTTTCCAAAATACCCTAAGCATCACCCATATACCAACAATCATTAATTGAATAACTGGATGGTTATTTACTCAGATATAAGGGTACTAAATTCTCACCACCTTTGGTCCTTCCATCCTTGAAAATTTGAAAATGTCCATTTATCTAAATGTGTTCTTGCCATTTTACTTTCATTCCATCCTCCCATTCCTATGTCTCTTCCCAAATCTACCCATGTTATGACAAAACCCAAACTGGGCTGCATCTTTTTCCACAAATGAATTTTACATTCTTTTCAAAAATCCATTCAATGATATGTACCAACAAAGAATCCATATCTAGTTTAGCATGATCACATAGAATCAAATTATTATTATCAGATTAATACATCTTTTACAAAGATGCATGAAATAAATTATGCACCGCACTAAATAGTGGTGGAAATTCTAATGGATATGCCACCTCACCAACATTTTCCATTGTCTCCAAAGGCCTATGTATCTAAAACATATCTTACCCTATTTCTCAAAACTACCTTTTTCATACTTGTATAGATCTTCAAGAACACACGTCACTCATTTTGAATGAATCTGTCCATCAATGATGATTCTAAAATTATTTCTGATGACTCCGAGTCATCTGCATTCATTTTATGATCAATTAAATCTTCTCTTTTTTCTCTTGGACAGGTCTTGTCCTACCTATGGAGTTTTAAATAGTTGACACCAAAAAAGTGGATAATGAAAAGGATGGTCGTAAAATGATTCAAACTAACCCATTTGTAGCATTTCTTGATAACTATTTTTATATGATAACTCCACTAATGTCACATGCTCTTCCCATAAGCCACAAAAATACACTACACAAGCATACAAAATGACTTCATATGTTTGTATAATACATTTGGATTATAATTCTATCTTGGGATTCTAGACTATAATCATAGTCAACTGAGTATAAATAGGTTTCATTAAGGATTTACAGAAATTATACATGAAACACATGTATCTATCTGGCACTATCGAAACTAGTACACTATACCTCATTGCAACTACTCAAAATTTTGTAAAATACTCAACCAACGAGAGTCATGAATAGAAATTAAATGAACAGAAATTGTGATTTGTCCCATTATCACCAAAATGGAATCATGTTTCAAAACCATTCTCATCATACTAGTTATAAAACCAATGGATATCTACTCCCACTTCAAAAAATGAATATGTAATGACTTTAAAATACATGATTGTCACTGATTCTATACCCTACCTTGTGGAAAAATTATGCATGTTAATGCAAACATATCCACCTTCCATTTCATACCAATACACTAAAACAAAGAATTCAATGCATTATAT
The DNA here is from genome assembly GCA_963277665.1 of Viscum album. Lineage (NCBI taxonomy): Eukaryota > Viridiplantae > Streptophyta > Magnoliopsida > Santalales > Viscaceae > Viscum > Viscum album. Next base: position 1,193,653,973 of record OY728130.1, on the reverse strand, counting down.
ATATTTCTTATTCCATTAAGGACAAACAATCATGAATGGTTGTATGAATTACAAATTAGTTCATAAAAATCCATATATACTACTATATGATTTTGGAACCCCAGCAATGAGCTCTCATATAGCTTCCATCCCTCAATAAACTCTCCATCATGGAGTTTTTACTTTATAGAAATAGATTATTAATTACCTTTCAATTCCACTTTAACAATCATTACCAAACTAGTGTCATAGGAAATTAGAATGAAAACTAGAAGATAACCTTGGTATTCACATTTTAGGTTCATGTCTGTTATCACTGACATCAACTACCACTGATGTGAAGCTTCTTTTTCCAACTGATCATATAACTACATTCATAATGAATCTTCCACAGAATTTATCCTTACGGTTGTATAAATCAAGTCATAGTAAAACATATGGAGATACTCCACCAATATTATTTGACTATGGTTCTAATAACATTGTAATAAAATAGTCCTCAAACTCTTATGATCCTTAGGCACAGTAAAGTTTTCACATAATAGGTATTGTTGTGAGGTATCCAATGCATAGACTACAACAAATAAATCCAAATATTTAATTAATTAATTAATTCTTCTCATGGACCTAGAACATCCATGATCCGTAAACAACAACATGGCCTCCCTGTATGAGAATTGATCTGAACCCTAATCCCAATTCCTGATAATAGACCACATACCCTAGTCATGATTATGTAAAAATAAATATCAATGTTTTTGTAAGGAAAAAATTAATCTCCTGAAGAGACTTATATATTTCTTCATCCCATAGGAATTAATAGTTATTAATTTTAAGAGATTCCATTGGTGAATGTAATCATGACAAATTACACAAAAATCATAAATAGTAAGCATTAATACCAACGAATATATATATATCTCGAATTCATTATTTGGAAGCTATCATGAGATAACAACCTCTTTCTTTTTTGGATACATAGAAACACCTCTTCTTGAGATTAAAGGCTAATATAGCACAGCTCATGTATCCAAATATCATACATTGATATTTTGGAAGAAAACCAATGATCCCTCAATATTCATAATACTATATCTGATTTTTTCTATTGCTCAGCCCTTGTCCTTGAATTCATTAGTATGTCATACAAAAACACCACCTCGAAAAAAAATCAGATATCTATGAAAAATGAGATTCATAAATTCCATAAATATTGATTGTGAATTTGTATGACAAAAAGACATTTTCATAATCTAAATATATGATTACGAAATATTTCTCCAGAATAACCTTCTTTCAGATGCGCAATTGGTGATATCCATATTACATGTCAATCATAGAGAACGATTGAACACCCCTCAATTGATCGAATAGATCCTCAATCCATGTATGTGGATATTAATTATTTCTTATATCATTATTATGAATATGGTAATCCACAAATATCCTTAGTGTTCTATCCATAATTTGACAAACAAGACTGATGTTGTCTACAGATATGTGCATGGATGAGTGAACCCTTTTCTTTCCAGCTACTCCAATTGAACATTAAATTCACTGAAAACTTTTTTTCAATCTATACAATGGATCACATAACAATTTTTTTTCCATTTGATAATATGGAAGGGAAATATGAGAGGTCCTTAGAAGAAGATCTGTTATGAACTCTAATTCCCTTATGGGTGGTAACCATGACAGATTTCAGGAAAACAAAAAAATATTTCCACCATGACTGGAAAACGATTCTTTTCAATCTCAAAAATTGAAAACAAAGACAACAGTTCCAATTAGTATGAGATAATTCCAACTACCTAATCCAAAATGTTCAATACACCTGCTATTACATTCTCATCCCCTTAAAAGAGATACTTGATGCCATACTCAATGGTAAAACTAACTCTTTGTGTATAATAGATGATGTGAGCACTGAATATCATCGAAAACATATATAACTAGGATTATATCAAATTCATCCATTTGAATCATAGATAAATACAATTTCACCTCATCTCTAATTATTTTTAAATACATTTTCTACAGACAATGTATCGAAACTCTCTATCACCAAGAAGAGTTTTATGTTTTATCATAGAAGTTGTGATCTCAACTATTAAACATATAAACTCAATACAGTGAGAATTAATAAAGGAATGAGAAGAATCTATATCAGATAACATTCTAATAAGTGTAGAATACAACATAATTGTACCTCATAGCATAGATTTTATCGGATGATCAACCGTAATAACCTGTTCTACTCTATATAATTTTTGGGTCACTGTACCTTTTTCTTTATTTCCCTATTAAAAAATCCAATTTCAAGGAGTCAGGGTATCCATATAATAACCCTGGATATATTTTTTTTACTGAAAATATGTTTTATGTTACCCTCTCTCTATGAAATCATATTATTCCAATGACTCCGAAGAAGTTTCTTGAACGCCATACCTTAGAACAATACCGCAATAGCATTGTTGAAAACTGATCTGATTGAAATTATGGATTATTCATACAGGTGTCATACAATATCACATCATGTGGTCGAACAAACTACATTGAAAAAAACTAAGCTAGAATTTTGGTCGGGAGGAAGATTCACTAGTCCATCCATTTGATTCTGAATTGTACTCCCACCTCGGAAATAGGTTCCCCTCTTCCGCTTTCTCCCAGCATTATAGTTCCCACAACTTCCCATGGGTATCAACATACTTCCTCCTCTCATATCTCCTAAGATATATCATTATAAAACCATCAATCTATTTACTATCACCATATAAAATATAAAACAGATTACAACAATCATTGGGAGAATCACCTACCTCAGCCTTGATTCAAAGACGTGGGACTTCATGGACACACTAGTAGCATCCTCAAGTGAAATGAATACTCAATTACTAAATTTATCTTCATAATATATGAAATAAATATTTTATTTCAATAAGATGAATCACTCCATCATTCTTCAGCTTCTGAACATGTGAGGATTGATTTATTATTTGAACAATTCCTCAAAATCCACCCATGCAATGTCATGGTTTAATTATTCTTGAGCATCCAAATCCCACCCATGGAATGGAATATCATTTTGCATGTATGTTTCCATCATCACATTCATATCAATTCTTTCATGGATTAAATCAAATATATGATTCATCCTATTCATCAACACCACCACCTTTTATGGTTATAAATCTAACTAAAAATAGATTGAATCTATTTATTGAATTGGACCGAATGATCCGCATGACATGCATCATACCTCTTGTTCCCACTTTCCACAGAAATAAAATCATGGATGATAATATAATATAGTTTATGGATCACATTTGTCTCATGTGCTATCACATTATCAATTTCTTCCTCTAGTTGGTTTCTTTAACACTTATCATCTTCCATTATATAGAAAAACAAAAACATCATAAGTCTCACTCAATACGAACTGAAGGAATAACAAATTTAAAATTATACCACATCATATTATCACATTATTGTTTTCAAAAATGAATATTTCCCATGTACATACATTTTTTTAAAATCTCTTCTTTAATTTAAAATAGATAAATTCTCAAAATATTATAGCCATGAATTTTTAAAAATATCACATTTGAAAACAATATATATTTTTTTAAGAAAACACATTTCCAAACTAAAAACACAAAGCCTTACTCAAAATGTGATATAAAATCCATGTGGTAATTCATTCTTCAAATGAATTTCATTATCATCTCATTAACTAAAATAGTGACTATGAGATTCCAAATCATATGAGTTCCTCCAAAACAATTATGTACCAAACTCTATGCTAACTCAAATTTCATCATAAAAATGATATAGACATCATTATATGCACTACATTTCATGTCCCAACAATCCTACTCCTTCCTACCAAACTGACACAAGGAGTAGACCAGGATGAATTTCAACTCAAAGGCCCTCAAAACTGATGACCAAATTCTAGTAAATGACCGAACAAGCTAATACCCCTTCTAACACCCCTCTTATTTTTACTGACTTGAGAAGGTGGGATGATGTTACTTGGCCTAAAGCGACATCCCCAATGTTACAAAGTCTTGAAATAAATTATGAGGGAATCATTAATACATGGGGGATTATTTTCCAATAGAAAAAAAACTACCAAACAAGCCATTACAAATAATATACTACAAAATTCATGATATAAATGAGATACAACTCAAAGAAACTAATGAAATTAAAAGAAAATTAAAACCATGTACCAAAGTGGAATGATACAATATAAAACTACATAATAGACAGTAAAACTCAATGACTACAAAAACAATAACTAAAAGATCCAACTCCAAATAAATTCCATGTTTCACAAACACCATTAGAGAAGTTTGATACTTTAACTTCACCATGTTTTGATAATCAATATCCAAAAAATCAACAAAGTTCTAAAGTAGTGGTGAGTAATGAAACTCAGTATATTTCCCCTTAATTAATCAACTACTCAATCTACAAGGATAACATGTTTTATCACAATTATATAAAACAATTTATATAACCCAATTTCTAAAATAGTAAAAATCAGAATATAAACAATTTTGAAAAGAAACCATTTTATAGAAAAATTTAATTTACCAAGGAATGAAACCAAAAACAGCTTTAAAACCTTTTCAAACACTTTATTTGGCACAATATATTCCATTTCCTAAACCCACAATACTAACTATGCATATACACTAACCTCCTTATACTTGCGAGTGTCGAGTCATCCTTTCACTAATCTGTCACTTAATGAAACATTTGACATGGGTGATACTTGACCCTTTTTCCATTCCAATAATGATGGAGGAGACTCCTTACCCTCATCTGTCATGAATGCACATGAACACACACAACCATTATACCAAAAATCAATACCTAAATAACAATTTTTAAAAAATCATCTTTTATTGAAATTACTTTATCTACAAATCAATTAAAAAAATTTAATAAAACCATATTTTTTTGATTCTCATCAAAACACCAAGGGAGGCCTTCAGATCGCATCCAAATTAATGGGGAGAGGTTCTACAACCATTTAGAGGGAAAATCCCGATTTGGGGTTGTTTTGGAGATAAAATGCATTAAACCACAAATTTTATAGTGGTCCATTTTTTCAAGAAATAGTTTTCTAAATACATATAAATTAGTTGAAATGTTCATAAATCCCTGAGATAACCATGTTCCAGCCACTAAAACAAGTATTAACCATTCATGATTGGCTCACATGGTTAGTAAAGCATGTGTCCACTATTCCAATGCCCATTGTCTCATGTTTCACAATTTCTATTAGGATTACATATGGTTTAGATCACCCATGTACCCCCAGTGTTCCTTCCCTGTATCCCCTCAATCAATGTGCACAGTTCCTTGTAGCTGTTTTAGGATTTTCACAAATCGTTCATCAAATGTGGACCAATAAAAAATCCCCAAAACACTATATTAGTTCCTCAAACACTCCCAAACATCACCTATATATATATATTACATATTTAAAAATAATAAAGGAATGGTTAATTACTTTAAACTATAGGTACTATATTCTATATATTGATTGATTGAAAAATTGAATAATTGGATAAAAAATTATGATTTGGGGTAAAAGATGAGTTGGATCAAACTTATAATACACCTATTTTATATTGAGAATATTAATCCTTGAATATTATATGATGTATAAGATTATAACCTTGAATAAATGATGCATTGTTTTTGAGTCATGGAATGATACCTATGATACCATGTTCAAGATCCTTACTAATGTTATCATAAATCATTAATAAAAAAATTGTAATATTTTCTTTTTCTATATTTATACATTAATTTTGAAAATATTTTATATATTTTATAATGATTTTCAAAATTCCGTGATGGTAATTTTTGTTAATGATGATATCATTTATTCGATGAATATATATTATGTACCATAGTGACACATTACGATTTTCCATTCTTATTATTTTATTATTTTTATATTATAAGAAATGATTAATTATTACATTTTTATATTATTTTATATACTGGGTTTCAAAGAGAAATTATAATTTAATATATCGTGCATTTATGATATCCTTAACGAGAAACAAACCTCTTCCTCTTATAATGTTGTATAGTTACCAAATACATTCGGGATACTAGAATAAATATATGGCATAATGAACATAAGATTTGTGAAAATCCATAGAATATTATTTGAATAAATTTCATTTTATTTAATTAAATTTAGTGCTAATTTTTTATAATGAAATCATATACATGACTCATAAAAATTAAATTAATGTACTTAGTAAATATAATGTTACATATTTATGTACAAAAATAGATAAAAATTTATAATTCATTATCATATATCATTGTTTATGTTCCAATTATGATTAGAAATAATTGTCACCTCCAACATTTATCTGGTTTTGAATGACTTAATTGTATATAAGATTATGATGGAGATTTTTTTTACCTATATGGAAACATATATAATTGATACATGTAACCATGAAAATACATTATTAATGAAATTGGAGGTTGGTAGCATTTTAATGTAGCATTTTATTTTTATTACTTCCAGATAGAAGCTAATATAAATTAAATCAATCAATGTAGTTGATTTAATTATCATGTCATTAAAACATTTTAAATTTCATTTTTTATATGATTCTTATTAATTATCCCAGGTTATTATATGCACTATATGACATTAAATTCATTTTTAGTTATTATAAATTTATTTTTCTATACATTTTGTTTAATTGTTATTTTAAAATATTTTTCATGTTATTGGTAAATTGAAATGATCAACTATTCATTACATTATATGTTGAAAATATTTGTCATATTATCATTTCAGCCAAAAACAGTTTTTGTCATTGCAAAATATATTAAATACAAAAATTTACATAATTAGATTAAAAATTATGTGCATATTTTTGTAGTTGATGACAATTTTTGTTTGAAAAATATGCTCATTATGAGAATTAATAAATGAAAATAGTGAGTTCTTCCTACACAAAAAATAATGAAATTAGAGATTCTATTACAATAAGACATTGAGGAATCCAAAATAAACCATTATAACATATGCTTCACTGGATATAATACATTCACATTAGAGGTATACTATGAATATTTTCTTATGGTTATTCATTCATGATTTCTTAGATGTTTTTTAAAAAATTTATAGAAAAAATGATCCTAGAAAAGATAAAATATTTTTTATGTTAAATAATTTTAAAAATAAATTTAGTTTTCTGAGATAAATCTCAACACAATGTGATGAATAAAGTTACTTCACTATGGGAATATCACTATAAAATATTAACAATTTGATTTTATAACATTGGCCATATCAAAGTTGGTTATAACATGCATATTTTTTCTATGGGATTATGGGGAGTCAATTTGATCATTATTCCTAGCTAGTGAATAATTAATTTCATAAAAAAATTTATATAATTATTATTAAATTGAAATTTAATGTTTCATTCCATAAAGGCATGCATCATATCATAAGGTCTATGAATTTAAATTCATTTTTCTCACTTTAATAATAAGTCATGTTCTCATGCCACAAAAAATATCTTATAGTGAAAATTCAATCACAAATAAAAGTATATATAGTAATTATATTTTCATCACTCAATAATTTCATTCTCCAAGACATAATAATATTAAGGTTTCATTGGTATATAGATTTTACATCATTAGTATTTGGGAATAATTTTATGGAAGAAGCTAACATGTCACTACTAATGTTTGATCTATTACATAAAGTGTGTATCATCTAAAAAATAGAATGAATTTGTCATGAATCCTTGTGGTATAATTTGGATTACTATAGATTGTGTTCCAGGGATTATATGGGTGAGATTTTAGGATAATAATATGTTATCACAAGAGAGAAACATTCTTGATAAACTTATTATTGGGGAAGTGTAGATTGATATGCATATTGATGATTCTAATTCTATATTATAATCAGTGGTTTAGGGTAACTTTTTTGTTCATTTCCTTACAATTATTGATAAAATAAGAATGATTTTAAGGGATAATAACTATTTCACTCCATTTATATCCCACTTGATAGAAACATTCATTTAACTGGGTATTCTTTCTTTTTACATGTGTGTTTATTCATAATCTTCCTCTCATCATTATATCATCACAATCTAGATTCTTTTCATTATATATATTTATTGGAAATAATGATTAAATATGATGTTTTTAGATACCATTGATTCACCCTACCCTTCCCTCTCAATATTTTCCTATTGTTTCTTGGTTTGAAAAATTTGTGTTAAATAAAGATATAATATTATCATGCTAGAATATTAGAAACAAGTTCTAGTGTTTTTTATAATGAAAAATTTATTTCTAATTTTTCTTGGATATAATTTTGATTTTTAAAAACAATTTATTAGGTTAAAGAGAATAATTTCATCCATGATTAACATTAATAAAAAATGTTGTTACTATTTTTGATTTAATGGGATTCTATCTATAAAGGGAGAGAATGGTTTATTATATTCTATTCATAGTCTTGGATGTTTTTGAAATCACAAATATTCTGGAAAAAACTATTAATGTTCTAATAGATTTATATAACTTGAAAATAAAATATTATTATTAAGGGGAGAGTGTATACTACGTTTCATTAATCCCCCATAGAAAAATATTTTAAACAATAATTCAGGGGATAACAATGAACATGATGTGAAGGAAACTACATGATATCATTGAGGGTGAACAAGGTATGTTGATATTGTTACCAATAAGTTATGATAAATAATAATATTTCCAAATAAAATAAAAAAAATCATTAAAATAATCCATAATTATAGTGAATGTTTTTTTAAACATGAATCAAAATTGAAAACATGTTCCAAAAGATTCATTATTGGGGATTAATTTTTCAATAATCCTCTAAAATGAGATCTATTTAATGACTTCCTCATGAATAAACCATGTCTTAGATGAGTGTACCATTAATATACTCAATAATGTTTTGATTGATTATGATATTAGGAAAGGAAAACATTATGTTGAAATGGTTGATCAGAGAAGGAGATGAATATTAATTCATCAGAAGACCATGAATGACATGATATATATATTTTTTTGTTGGGAAAAATAATTTTGAATATGATATCATTTATTTAAATGATCTTATATGATTAATTTAGAATGGAATGTAGTAAGGAAATGGTAAATTTAATTGTAGGTATCCATTTAAGTAATTTAATTATGGAATTTTTGGACAATTTCATTATAATTTCAAAAAAAAGGAACTATATAATTAATATGGTGACTGTTATCAATGGTTTTCAGGAAGAAACAATGTAGCAAGCAGTTATAGTGGAAGAATGATATTGAACAGAAATAGAAAGGAAATACATAACTAAATAAAAATTATTAAAAAATTATATTGACATGGAATGTGAATGATTGGATGAGTAATTATAGGTTGATAGTCCAAAAACATTTATTGATATGTGAAATCAAATAAATGTCCCCTTGAGTGATGAATATTATGGTTATACTGAAGATAATTAATTAAGTGAAATGGAAATAATAAAATATTTTCAATTAAATTTTTTAAAAAAATTTATAGATAAAGAAAAATATTAATGTAGAGATATGAAAAATATAATGAAAACCTGAGAATTGATAATTTAGTAAACCCTATGATGATTTAGAAGTGAAATAATTTTCGAAAATGAAATTTGAATTGGAATGAAGTATGGGAGATCTCAGTGTAATCATTGATGACATGGATCAGATGCCTAATACTTATAGTGACCTAATAGTTAAATATATAAATATTACATTTTTTTAGTTTAGTTTTTGTTACATTGCATAATAATATATGAATAATAGTAGTAATTATTTTGTATCTTGGGAAAATTCGATTGATAATAAATATGCACAAAAAAGATCTAAATTATTTTCTATTATGTTCTTGCCAACTTGAACCCTTATTAGGTATATTATACATAAAACCATTTTATATAACTTGAGGAAGTAAAACATAATAATGGGTAAGCTTAGTTGCTCGATACACTACCACAAAATAGGCCTTTACTAGCACTGGCCATTATCAGTGCTAGAATAAAGTGTTGATAAGGGTTCTCTTTATTAGTGTTACAAAAAGTGACAATAAAAGTTTCTTTTTATCAGCAATTTTATCTAGCATTGATAAATGACACCCTTTATTAGTCCATTTTTCTAGTATTAGTAATGGGTTCCCTTTTTCAGAATTTTATTTTCAGCACCCATAAAATAATCCATTATCATTATTTTTTTTATCGCTAATAAAAGTCCGAATAAAATTAATTAATTAAATAAAAAAAATTAAACCTGATTTTGTTAAAAAATAAAAAAAATAAATTGAATAATTATTGATAAAAATGATTATATTTATTATTTTTTAACATTATATACACTAATAATTAATATATATGAAATATTTTGATATATAAAATGAAAATTAAATAAATAACATTTACAAAAAATTAAATTGAGAAAAATATTAAACATTTCATTCATTAAATAATTATGTATAATTTCGATAAATAGTATATGTTATTTTTTTGTGTGTGTGATTTTATATAAATTTGGTTTATATTATACAGAATATTTATTCATTACATTAAATAGTAATATATTTAGTGAATAGTGGTATATTATTAAAAATTAATGTGAATTAAAAATACTGACTAATTGCATCGGGTATTGAACATAATTGGATGTTGTTATATTTTTTAATTTGACATATATCAAATATATTATAATGATTTCACATAAATAATAAAAAATCATTTTTATATTCTACATACACAAATATTTGTTTTTTGGGAATTTAATTAATTTCTATTATTTATTATTATATTTATTTATTTATTAAATTTCAACATGTATTCATATTTACTTCAATATATCTTTAATTTTTAATGATTAATATTCAATTAATTAAACTTACCCAATTTTTCAATATTTTTAATGTGTACTTATTTTTAATTATTTAATTTTACTCAAATCTATCATGCATGTACTTGAGATTAAATATTCATTAATAATATCCATAAAATTTTTAAAAAAAGTTTCATAAATAAATATATTTACTATTTTTATATACTTATACTTTTAAATAAACAAAAAATATTTTTTAATAAAATTTTTAAATAATTATAAATAATTAATTTTTTGTATTTCAATAAATATAAATTTATAAAAAATTTATTTAAATAATGAATATATTTAGTATTTATATTTATATATATTTATTATATATATATATAATTATATAATATATAAATGTACGAAAATATTTTTTTAAACCTATTTATATAATTATATATAAATAATTATATATTCAAAGGATTATAAAATTATTTTTTATAAAAGTATTATTATAAGTATAAAAATTATATGTAATAATTATAGATTTTATAAAAAAATAGAGAAATGTATTAAAATTCTTTACTAGTTCCTTTTTAGTGCTAATAATGATAGAAATTTTTCAATGCTAAATAATATATGATAAAATAAATCTTTATACGCACTAATACTTAGTGTTGATAATGATGAATTTTATCAGTGTTTTTTTAGTAGTGATACATATCCATCATTATCAGTGCCGAAAATGTATTGATAAGATTTCCTTTTATCAGTGCTTATTGACATAGAACTAATAAAATGTTACTTCATTATCACTTTTTTGGAATCTCTGATATATGTGTCCCAAACATTTTTAAGAACCCTAACCATCATGAACTAGTTTTTTATATATGAAGCTCTCCATAGAAACTACCCACTACCAAAACTCCTTAGTGTCAAATTTAAGCTTGAATCTATGATATAATCAAGGGGCTAACAGATTTATGGCTCGAATCTAAGGCTCGAGCAATTCAATGTTGGAATCAAACCTATGTTGGAATGAAATCCAGGTTTTTCAATATCTCTACATTCCATCAGTTATCCACTGATCCTTTCCATCCTACATCTATGTGTCCCAACAACACCAGTTTCACTATCCTGTAATAAAAAACCCAAAATTTATTTTTTCTATATACAATTATCATCTTCCCCTATAGTGTGTGGCTCTCTATGTACATCATTAGTATTGTGTGACATGATATATATCAAACCCATTGCTGATTTTGGTTTTTTTGCGATATAATATGCATATAATACATATATTCTATAATACATTCCACTTTACAATCATCAATGTTTTTAAATTTCATCCATATAGCGGTTTTTGTTGTAAATTTTTTGAAATATTATATTGAAAATGACTTGTGAAATTGTTTTCATATTTTTATTGATAAATTGACGTGCAATGAATTCCGTGATTATCCATTAACATAAGAAAAATGTTCCACAATTCATGAATGTCTCAATATCCTACCACATGTGATCCTTAAAAAATTACATTTCTATTTTTATAATCCAAAAACATTGGTTCATGGACATAATTTATTACCAACATTCATTGATCATTTTCTTTATTGATGTAGAGGTTGTTATCAACTCTACCAAAGTAAAAATGAAGCATTCTTAGGTATTGATCGAACCATAAATACTAGGTCCCCATTGATATAATTATTTTGTAAAAATAATTATTTAACTAGAAAACATTTATCTCATTTTCATCATTTATAAACCCATCCAGTTTCTCAATGTATACTCCCCCTGAAGAAAAGCATTGGGGAACATATATCTGACATCCATCTAGAATAATTTTAATTACATTTTCCTTGAAATATCCAATAAAATTCAAATAGTTTCAAACCATTATATGAGAGTATAATTTTCATAAATATAAATTCTTTTGATCTTGGAGTCCCCACATTACACTTTCCTTTATTTTGAGACAATTTTCTATAGTCAATGAGTTTATTACTGAATAAATTATTATTTTTTATAATAATTATGTCTTCCATCCATGGAACAATTTCCCATGTCACGTTGTACTTATTTGTATCATGCTCTTCATGTATATATTTAACACAATTTTCATCCTTGTCATATTCTCTAAATTATTTAGGATCTACTAAGGAAAAAATGAGGGTTTTTATAATCTTAATCCTTTATGTTTTTTTCAAATCTATCTGATCAACAATGACATTTTATTCATTGATTTCATCCATGATTTCATTTATTATAGTTGATAATCCCCCTTTATTTTCCTCACCATGAAGGTCTTATTTTGATTCTACCTCATCCACATGTACTACCCCCTATTCTACTCAATTAAACATTAATATCCTCAAATGTTACACAATTATTTTTTTGTTAACAATCTACAAATTCTGATTAGTAAAAAATGTCCTTTAATTTTATGGTTTTATCATAAATGAATCTCAACAAACACATTTTATGTGAATATATAATTTTATCATCATATAATATGATGAGTTTTTCATTATCAAAAATCAATTACCTCTTTCAAAAATAATTTGCATAAATTATTAATGACCTAAATAAAAAAATTGCACGACATTTTTCTATTCTATTGTAAAAATATATGCATATTTGTAATGATAAACCACACAATAATACATCATAAAAATCAATACATTTATTTCATCACACATATATTGAACACCATGATTATTTTAATTTAACCCATATAAAAATATATGATCATTTATTATTGCCTTTTGGTTTCACCCCTAAACATATCAGATTACCATCCACATAGTTATCATAAATTGGAGACATTACCTATTTTAATGAACACTGTGTAGCACAACGACCATCCCCATCAGTTTTATCTCCCAAACAGTTATTATTCTAATTTATTTCATGGGACTCCTCCTCCTTCTTTTTTATTTCTCTTGTAATCCTATTATAATTATCCATCTTATAGATAACTTATTATATGATTATTCCATGCAATAAGTTCATTCCCACAAGAGATGGAGGATGAGTGAATAATAATAAAATACAATGATAACAGTTTGGAACATGAGATTATGTGGATGAAAATTGCCTATAACTTTCACCTTTGGATAAATTTATATTATAAGAACCACCATAGTTGAGTAAATATATTTGTAAATTCAATTACCCATTTTCCTCAAAGCATGTTGAAATTATTTGAAGAAATAAAATATAGATATTCCATCATTAGAACAATCTATAACACTCACCTTTAATAAGGAATATCTGACGTTTCTTTATATATTTATTGGCAAAAATGAATAATTCATGAACCCAATAGGATATCTCTACTTTCTCTGAAATGATACAAATCTTTAATCAGGGGTTTCTAATTTTCTCCTCATCCACCTCACTCATTGAATGATTTTTTAGTGAGGGAAATTTTTTTATCATCATTAATTCATTATCCTTAATATATCCCAGTGGTAAATAATATTCTCATAGTAATATCATTATACATAGAATTAATAAATAATTAAATATTTTTGTTTAATATATTTATATTTAGTATTACTCATATAATAATTCTTTTCTTGTACATATAGATTCTTTTGTTAGAGTTTTGGTGGTTTTTTTAAGTGGTTCAAGCATGTGAGGGATTTTATTTGAAGCTTATAACTAAGATATTGATAACTTTAAAATGTGTCAAAATTGCATAAATCCACCTCGAATAGGTGAATTTTTACTACTTATTTAATTAAATTTTTAATCAATTTATATACTATTTAAATGTTACTTTATTATCATTTCTATCATGCTCTTATTTATTTTTCACATAGATATTTTTGGAATTTATATTTGGCTTCTAACCATTTAAAACATGCCACAAAAGTGAAAAAATATCTTTCTACCTATGTTATCTTTTTTTATCGTTTTATTTTTTTTATATTAATACTAATGACATATATTGAATCGATGTTTTTAACCAAAAAACCTTTTTTTTATTTTTGAATGAAATAAGAGTATAGGAAGACCATGTTCCAATTATGGCTACTTCTCATGATATAATCAGTACATAAAATTCTACTTCTCTTCTATATTTCAATAATGAGAAATGATTTTTGGATAAGAACATCATGTCAATATATATACACTGTTTTAATTTTGACATTTAAATACAATGGAAATATGGTAGCATTTGTAGATCAGATTTTTTTATACATTGGGATGTGTTGGAATTAGCCACATCTCAATCCGACACACGGTGTGACCACAATGACTCCAAGTGCATGTTTTAATTTAAAATTGACATTATTTTTTGTAAACAATATAAATTAAATACTAAAAAGATAGAAAATATATTACTATTATTTTGATACTATATGAAAACAATCTAGAAGTCATTTTAGAGATGTGGAAATTTTTTTCACCTCAATTCAAAACATAGTGTGACCACTATGACGTAATGTGTCCATTGTCATTTTACAATTGATAATTTAGTTCAAAACATTTCACCCACTACAAACTGATCCAACACACTTAGATTTTTTTGATAATTTTTTACAGTGATTCATAAGTCATTTTTGATGCATTGGAATCAATCTAAAATTAAACTGATACACTATGTGAATGGTATAAGATAATGTGTGTGTTCCTAGTATAGAATGAAATTTTAGTAATAAAAATAAGTGAAAATCTCAAAACCAATAAAACACATTTATATTGTTTTAATTCATTTTTAAAATGATCCATAAATCATTTTAGATGTCTAGGAATCAATAACATGCCAATCCATTATGCGGTGTGACCAACAGGACATTTTGTGTGTCTTTTTATTTTAAATTAACATCATTTTAGTAAAATTGAAAACTAACCTTCTAAAAACTAAGAAAATGAATTTGGATTTCTTTGTTACTTTTTGAAAAATACCTATAATTCATTTTTTATGTGTAGGAATCTAGAACACCTCAATCCAAAACATGATGTGCTTGGTGTTGCTACTTTTGTCTGTTGTGAGTATAAAATTGATAATTTAGATAATAATGGTCACTAATTGAAATCTAATAAAAAATTCTCATATTTTTCTTATAATTTTGGAAAATAATTCATAATTGATTTTTTATGTGTAGAAATTAGGATCATGTCAAACTGATACATAATGTGATTGGAATGAGTTAATGTATGTGTTTCATGTTTCAAATGACATTTTTTGTAAAAATAAAAGTAATGTACACAATCCCGAGATATTTTTTATATTGTTTTGATAATTTAGTATAATGATCCAAAAGTCATTTGACACATGAATGAATTTTTCTCAAATCAATATTATGCACGTTGTTGCCACTATGACCTTATGTGTGCCTTTTTTGAAATTAACATTAATTTTAGTAAAATGGTAACTTATCTACCCAAAATCGATCAAATGAATTCATATTTCTTAATGCCTTATCTCAATGATACTTAAGTACTTTTATATGTTTAGTAATTATTCTCCCCACATTAAGATACAGGATATGCCCTGTATGACTCAAAGTGTATGTTATGTGTATCAAACCGTCATTTTTGTTCAAAAACACCCACTCACTAAAAACTAATCTAACACACTCATATATTTGGGATATTTTATTTAAAACCATTCATATTTTATTTGTTAATTTTAATAACTGGACTCAGGTAAAATAGATACATAATGTGATTATTATTAGTCAAAGCGCGTGTTTCTAGTTTAAAATATCATTTTAGTAAGAGAGAAAAGGCAGGTACTAAAACAAAGAGAAATCATTTTTTGTTTTGATACCTTAGGAAAAATGATCCCTATTTCATTAATTATATGAAGGATTTAGCCCCACCTAAATCATATGCACGATGTGACAGTAATGACACAAAGTGCATCTTTTTATTTAAAATTTACATCAATTTTATTAAAATAGAAAACTAGACTACTCAAAACTGATAAAACAAAATTTAATTTTTGTTTTACTTTAGTAAAATGATCCATGTGACATCAAAGACATTTAATAATTAGATTCTACTCAATATGATTAATTGTGTGCCCAGTATGACATGAAATGTCTCTTTTTATTTAAAATTGTCATTTATTTTAGTAAAATAAATATCTATCCTACTCAAAACTAAACCGAGGTATACTAAGTGTTTTTATAATTTTGTGAAATAATCTATATAACAATTTATACTTTTATGAATTGGATTATTCTAAATCAAATGCATGGTGCGACTGATATGTCTTCAAGTGCGTGATTTTATATAAAATTTACATCAATTTTAGTTAAATGGAAAATTGACTTAGTCAAAATATAGAAAATGCATTTTGATCATTTTGATACATTATAAAAACTATATATATTTCAATAGTGATATTTAAGGATCATATGAAACACAATATAATAAATGTTCAGCCTCGTATGTCTCGATGTGTCTGTCATCAGTTTAAAATAAACATTTTATGTCAAAAAATGTCACTCACCGAGAAATGAACAAACATCATTATATTTTCATTATAATTTTTCACAATGATACATAAGTCATTTATGATTTATTGGATATAATCTCTTGTAAAACTGATACATTATATGATAGTTATGAGTCAAAATGTGTATTTCCAATTTAAATTGACACTTTTGTAAAAAAGACAAGAAACATACTCAAAATAGAGGTAATGCTTTTGGATTGTTTTTATACCTTATGAAAATTATCCCAAATTTATTTGAGATATCTATGAATTATACATGACTCAATATAATGTAATATGTGACCGTTATGACTCCCAGTTCATCTTTCTATTTAAAATTTACATCAGTTTTAGAAAAATAGAAAACTAGACACTCAATACCAATAAAATGAATTTGTATTGTATTTATACTTTAAAACAACAATCCATATTTAATTTGAGATAAAAATGAATTTTACGCATCTCAATATAACATATTTTGTGACTAGTATGAATCCATGTTCTCCTTTCCATTTTAAATTGATATAATTTGTTACTAAAATGGACAAGTGACCTAATCAAAACCCTAAAAATCATTCAGATTGTCTTTATACCCTATGAAAATTATCCATAAGTCATTTCATACATGTTTGTATCATAAATTTCTTAATAATATGTATGATGTGCCGGGTATGACTCAAGGTTTCTTATACTAGTTTTAAATTGACATTTTAGTTCAAAAAGTGTCCATCCAAAAACCACAAGGTTGCGCCCGTTTTGATTTATCTTATACATATTTATTTAATCATAATAGATATATTTATAGAATATGACCCATAAAACATGTGACTAGTTTGAATTAATCAAGGTGTAATCTCATACAAATTTTTCATGGTATGATTGATATTTTTAATTAAAATTAACACTTTATGTTAATTTATTTCTTTATATTATTAATAATATCTGAATTTATTTCTTATACCTGTATCTTATTTTTCTCGATTAGGGATGGTTTTTTTAGAAATATCATAAGTCTAGGTTATAATTAGAAGACGATTACCATATATGATTTAAATATATGCAATAATTTGTACTTTTGTAATTGTATAAATTAATCTTTGAAATGTCTATAATATTGTCATTATTCTTCATTTTTTTGTAAATTTATTTTCATTTTAATTCTGTATTAGTACATGATTAGGTTGGTATTTGGTTTTCTTTTAGGTGTTATGGTCTGCTATTATAGAATATTGAATTGATGTTGTAGTGTTATGTTACAACACAGTACAACATGAACCTTTATTAACATTTTTTAAAGGGATTATAAATGTGCACTTTATCAGTTCTTTTTTGAGAATATAAATGATATTAAAAAGGCTGAAAAGGTACTATTTATCAATTCTAAATAAAATAACTGATAAAATATGCATTTATTATTACTTTTAAATGTACTATAAAAAGATACATTTACCATCACTTTTTAGTGATGTTAAAGTATCGAATTATCAGTTCTTTTTTATTGCTGGTAAAAGTCAAGGGCTTTTAATGTCCCTCTAGTTATCAACACTTATGTAGCACTAATAATGGAAATTTTTTTAACTTTTAAAGTCCAAATTATTTGTGGTGGTATTAGAAAATTAAGGATATATCAAACAATTATCATAAGTGGTAATAAGACAAGAATAAAGGTAATGATAACCTAAACATGAATTTAAATAATAACACCCAAATAGTCATTTTTTAATAATAAACATAATGTGAGGTTTTTTCCAAAATATTAAAGATGAAATATGAGTTTAGATTATTTAATTATCAAATATGTGACATGTGATCAATAAAAAATAACAAGACATATGTTTTTGGCATAAACCTAATAATATAATATCATTTCCTTTATTAGGGATCACATCCAAAACCATCATAGTGGGTTGGGTTCACATCTTATTCCACCATTTCATTAGTGATGTTTCACTATGAAGGCCATCTTATTGGAAAAATTCCCTTAATATTATGTGTTTAATACCCATTCATATCTGTATTATCTTTTATTATATCAATCGTTACCCAATACAATATAGGGAAATATAAAATTACGCACACACTTCAAATAATGAAAAATATACAAATGTGTGTCGAAAAATCATAACTCATTAATTATATCATAACCAAATTGATTAAAACGAGTTTCAAAAAAATATCATTATAATATTTATACTCTATCAGTTTAAATACAAAACATGATATAATTTTATCACTATAGTTATCCAAATTTTTTACACATTTTATTACATTATTTTAAATATAAAAACCCACTAATTACAAGCCAAAGATCATGATCCCTAAGGAATTTAGAAGATTAGGATATTATAAATCAAAGTGTATTAAAACATCGATTCTTTATATTTTAATTTTCTTAGTGAGATCCAAAATATTTTTGATATCCTAAAACCGCATAAGATAACTAGGGGAATACATAAAAAGTGGGGTATTCTAGAAATCAATGTAAGGGAATAAACATGACAATAAAGAATGAAATGTGAAACAAGGATATAAAATGATGACATAAAAGAGATGGAACATGTCTAATGACATTGGATGGTAACATAATTATCATAGAATCATAAGAACATGTAATTACACGATATCTAGAATTAATATAAAACATGGAAGAATCATAATTCAATGAAAACTATCGAGAAAACATCACGTGGTAGAAAAAGAAAAATAATGGATTAGGTTCACTCGATAATCCCATACAAGAACTATCTGTAAACTAAAACATTATTCAATGCATTCGAATGTTGTAAAATCCTGGGTCCACCAATCACATTCCTTTAGTATACATGCATATGTCTGTCACATAAGGAAATTCAATCATACATCATAACATAATTATTATCCAAGGGAAGAAAATGGGTTTAATAATATAATATAATATCATTATAAATGTAAATTTTGATAGATAATTTATTTTATTAATAAAAATAATGAATTCCTTACACCATCAATGGAAGAGAGCGTATGTTTGGTGTATAATTAGGGTATATATATACAGAATTTATGTAACACTCTTGGATTTTCTGAATTTTTTTGAAATTAATTTAATATATTTTATATAATTTTCTTTACATGAAACAAGATATTTAGTTTATATTGTATTATACTAAACACCATGTTACACTTGTACTATACACAACACTTATATTATATTACAATACATGTAAGATAGAGTTTTACATCATTTTAAGGGAACACCTATTATTAAAAATAAATTTTAACATTTTCCAACATTAAATTTCTAAAAATAAACAGAATTTTTGAATTTAGAATGCTGAAATTATGTAAGGTTGATTTTTTGTGATTTCTCTAAGAAATAACTTATTTTGATGAATAACGAACAATATTTTATTTAGTTAAAAATCGCCTCTTCATTTAAAAAATTAATAATGATAAGTTATATTTTAAAGTGGTTTATAATGAGAAAATATATCTATTATACATAAATTAATAAAATTTAAGTCATTGGACACATTTTTATATTGAAAAAATTTAGAAAAGCATTTTAATGTTTTGAACATTTTACTTTAAAAACTCATTTACTCACCACGTCCGTGAGATTAGCATTAAACCTAAATTTCCAACTTTTGTGATTTAAATTTTAAAAAATTGGCATTCAAGGTCGAACTCGTTATAATACTTTTGTTTTAATAAGATTAATATAATTTTTTTCCAAAAATATTAGTGATATTTATTAAAATTAATTACAGTGATTAAGGTAATATTAAGCTTAATAAGGGTTTAAAACATATACTAATTGACCAAAATGACTCAGACACTTTTTCAAAGGAAATTAGAAGCCAATAATTTAATGATATCACATATTGGTTATAATTTTATGGGATATTGTGATGTTATTTAACAGAAGAACCCTATATAAAAGGATAAGTAAGGAAAATGACAAAAAGTGAATATTCCTTACCTGTAACATTCAAAAAACATTGAGATATGTACACAAATTAAAATTTTCAGTTATATATACACTCATGAAATATAAATGGGTCATTTGTTTCATAATAATTTTATATTATTTATTATAGATGATTTAGTTACTTAAAATGTTTATGAAACTCCAACGTAGTGATTATTTATATAATAATTAACAATAATAATTGATACTATAAATATCAAATGTGAGGTAAATTGATTGAATTATTGATAATAATTATTTCTAAAGATTAATATATAATTTTACACATTTTTAATCTTTATTTAATTTAATTCCATTGTTAAATTGATAATTTTAAATTAAAATTAAATAAATGATGTTAGAAATGACACTGTTGTTCTTTTATAATAAATGATATTTTATTAATTGATTTAAAATTAATAAAATACTATATTTTGGTTAGTGATTTTATGGGATAGGAAATATTAAATAAAGACTACTAATTGACCAATATATATTTTATAATTTACATATTGACCCATATTTATTAATATCATTTTTAGCATATTGTGGGTTTAAGTAGTGTTTTTATGCATCAAATGGGTTGTTTAGAAATTAATTTCCAAATCAAAATATATTTTTTATTTTATAATTAATAAAAAATATTAATAATTAATTGAATCTATATTTTCTAATAAATATTAATTTACATTAGTCTTAATGGTTAAATTAAATAGGATACAAAACTAGATGCTTTAATAAATACTGAAATGATAAAATTGGGAATCATAGATTTGAAGAATGCAATTTATTAAAATTAAAATATTTTTATGTGGTTGAGGATTCTATTGGATAATACGACAATTATATCAATTATTTTTACATTTTTAGGCACATTAGGTAAGTGATACCTCTCATTAATGGATGCTTTTTTTTATTTATAAGAGTGATACTCCCCTTCCACTATAAAAATGAAAGCATTATGGCCCTTCATCACACCTCTCAAAACACAAAGGATCAGAACAGATAAACTAAAATATTCTCCCAAAACCCATACCTTCCACCTTGAATCTTTTATTTTTTGAGGAAAGGAATCCATGTATTTTTTTGGTACAAAACAATAAGAGTTCCCAATTAAGATGTAACGACTTCTAACAATCTCTATTCTTTTATTTTCATTATCCACCCCTACACTCTCATTATTCCATGATGGTATTAAAAAAGAATTATATAAAATATAATATAATTATTTAATGATATGGTTTTGACCTACACTAACACACACCTCCATCTAATGGGTAATAAACATAGTGTTTATGTGTATGGAGAAGTATCACCTCATGAATCAATGGATGTTCATTTTTAAATTCCACCAATCATGGTGGAAATTATGATGGAAAATATATTTATATATTTTTTATATTAAATTTATTAGGTCATTAATATTATTTAATAATTTTAAAATACATATATTTATACTTTCCATTTGGTGTGAATAAGATAATTTTGTTTGAGGAAGTGTAGACTACCACCCCCACAAAGCAATGTGATTCATTCACAAACTACATGGAAAATATCAAGTATGGGTTTAGGGATATTAAATTATATATATGATATAATAATTATATTATAATATATATATATATATATATTTATATATTGACAAATTTTATCGACCTTCATTCTTACATTACGACAATAAAAACTGAAACATTGTTCATCTATATGTACGGCTTACCATCTCTATGAATGGTGTATTCCATTTCATGATTGAATATTTAATAGTTTATTATAACACTAATATGTTGGATATAATATATATTTATTCCCTGATTTATATTCTGGAAATCAAGATATATGTATAAGGATAAAAAGTATAAAAAACTTAAAACACTTGAAAAGAACCAAGTAGAGACTAACCGATGTGAAAACATAACATATAATTGTCAATAAGAGGGTAATATAAAGTAAAAATAAAACCATATAAGGTATTATATATAAGAATATGTATATGGTATAAATTTATAAAAATATTTTATTTATTATACAAGAGTTTTTTATGTGTATGATTAGAGTCATCACAAAAGGTATGAGGATTTCGTATCACTTTTTATTTTTGTGAGATACATGCCTTATTCACCACCCATTTAATTTGAGTGGTGCTTATAATTCCCATGGATGTGTTCAATGAATCCTATAATTAATTTTATTTGTATTTAATTATCGATCCTGCTATCTTTATTTCATGGGGTTTTTGTTTCAAAAGTTACCAAATCGGTAAAATAGTTTTGTCTCAATTTGTTTTCATTGATAATTAGGTTTTGTTATGCACCTATATTTCCACTGAGGTGTATATACTTACATTTTACATTTTATATCCTGAATATAATTATTTCAATTATATTATGAACTTTTTGTAATTTCCTTTTACTATATGTGGAGTATGGACCTAACACCCCGAGATTTTATGAGAAATATTCTTTTTAATTACATTGATGTATTGTGTTGTACACTTCACCAAGATTATATTGCGCTATAGGCAACACTTTATTAGCTTGTAGTATAAGAAACACTAATCTTGGCTTGTGTTGCACACAATTTCATGTTATTTTGAATAAAATTTATTTTTACACGACACAAAGTATAAATTTTGAACAATGTATCAAAGAACTGTATTTTGATTATGTTATGCGCAACACCAAAGGAAGCTTTCACTACATGCAACCCTGACTTGGCTTGCATTACACGTAATAGAGACCTTCCTCGATAGTGTGTGTTGTACGCAATACTGTATTTCACAAAATATTATATTTTATATTATTATTATGAACTAGCCATTACGAATTGTATTAACCGTATTTTAAATTTTATAATAGTATAATTCATATTGCACATTTTCTAGATAATGGTATGAGAACAAAATAAATTTTTTGGGTAAAATAATATTTTTTTTAAAAAAAAATGCAGTTCTGCCACCTATTGATGGTGCACCAATTGTAAATCTAGTTTTTTTCATTTTGATAAGTTTAATTTGAAAAAAATAAAATTTTCTTTGGAATCAGGATATAAAAATTTTCTTTGAATAAATTTTGGATATTTTTATAATAAGTTTCTTATTTTAATGAATAGTAAGAATGTGCTAAATTGTAATGAAATTTTTTTTTTCATCAAGATAATTTATATGGTAAAATTATAATATTGAATAGTTGTAAAGTATAAATAGAATATATTTTTTCCATTTAATATAATGTATTTCATTAGCATTAATTTTACATTGAATTCATAGGTAAAATCATTTCAATCCTATGTAATGTTTTAAACAAAAGCCTGTTTTTTCAACAGTGGGATTATTTTTAAATTAATTTATGAAACTTCTGAATCTAGAATTTTGTAAAAGGGATTCCATATTTATAATCAGTAGGACCAAATTTTGTTAATATCCTAATTTTATTTAAGGGCCTTATGAATAGTAACTACGGTAAATTTTATTTACCATAGTTAAAGGTAAATATGGTAATTAAGTGTAAATATAATATTATAAAGTTACCCTATGACTTGTATTAATATAATTAGATTATTATATTTCGCCCTAAAATATACTTGGGTCGATATGGTATCCATTAGAACCCACATGTATGTGATTAGGCCCTTTTATTTTTTTTATTTAACAGAATGTGAAATATGTATCACTCAAACTATAATAATTAGATTATTTGTAATATAAGTTTATACAGAATATAAATTCGATTATAAATTCTCGTTTGAAATATAAATTTTTTTTTCAATATCATTGTAATTTATTTTTAATTTTTAAGAAATATTTAATTACCTTAATAGCTTATACATTAATGATGTAGAAATTATTTATTTAGTGAAAAATAAATAATATAGTCTTTATTAAAATAATAATACACATCAAAAAGACCAAACACATAACCAAAACATATTTTTCATGTATAGATAAGACATAATCATCTATTGGTCTAATTGTTGACCATTTGGAGCCTTATAATAGCGATTATGACACTTATATTAGTTCATTTTAAAAGATGTAAAATTTGTCAGCTTCATAATTTAATAAATATAACAATTTAAATGAATTGATTTTAAGATGATAAATTCAAGTAAAATTATTATTATAAAAATTATTATATTTATATTCATCATATGATTTTATTTTTAATTTTTATGCAACATAAAAGTATATTAAATAATTATACAAAAATGTTAGAGTAAATATTTTATTAAGAGAAATATCAAATAAACAGTTTTAAAAATATTTAAATAATTATTATATGAACTAATTTATGTTCTGAACGAATTTTCTAGATGTATTTTACATGTTAGTAATATATTTAATATTTTTGTTATAATATATCTTCTTTGTGGATTTTATTTAAATTCAAATAATTGAATAGTCTCAAAATTGAGTCTATTGATATTTTTTAAAAATAACATATTATTAAATTGTTTAAAAATAAAAAAAATTAAAAATAATAAATTAAAAATTTATATAGTCTAAAATGTCATTAAATATCAAATTATAAAAAATTCACCACATATAAGTAAGTATTTATAACGATTTAAAATTTAGAATATTATTACCGCAAGTAAAATTAAACAAATTAAATAAGGATAAATCAAATTGATAAGGTTTAAAATAAATTCCCAACATGTCTAAATTTTAATGGGTGATGCGATTACAAACCTATCTCACCTCATATTCGATGTTGATTCATTTTGGAGGTTTTTAGCTGGGGCTTGAATTTATTATAAATTAATATTTTTGTGGTTCCCAAAAGTGCCCCTCTTCTCTCTTATAAAAGGGCATATCATCCCTCCCCACTTGACACCATTTTTCAGCATTCATGATCGGACAAAACCTTTCCATTTCACTTCTCCTCTTTCATAGGAACATTCTATAGGTCCTGGTCTTCTTCAAAGATCGACTTTATTGCCCTAAAAGGAGGTTTAAAAGAGGCGCGTCGAAGAAGAGGTAATATCTTTTACCAATTCCTTAAAATTTATTTCTTCTTCTACAATATTTTATTTCTTTGTGTCATTATAAATTAATAACATTAGTATCCCTCATATACTGATATGTAATTATAAATATGAAACCACCCGATCTATCATACGTAAAAATGAAATCAACGCGTGTGCATATGTATGGAAGACTCTCTACACGCTGTGGTGTAATTAGTTTTTCCTCCACCACCTTACGTGGATGGTTATAAGGGTGTAAATAATAACAATGTATGATTATTATAACATAATAATAATTTTTATATATTATATTATCCACTCCAATTCCATTCAATAATTATGGCAGCGATATCATCGCATGTGCATAGGTACGGATTACCGTCTACATGGCGTGATGAAATTTATTCTCCATCTTAACCATTAAAGAATGATTATAAAGTATATATAATAAATAATCATGAAATATATGACATAATAATGACACTTTGTTTATGTATATGTTATTTACATACTTCCATTGAATTTAATTAGGAAACGAAAACAACGTTCATGTGAACGTATGGCCTACCATATACATGAACGGTGTTTTTCATTCCATTTATTCTTCTATTATATATATTATATATTATAAATAAAATATATATATATATATCATGTTTTACATTCAGGAATTAATTAATCAAGGTCTATGTAAACATATGAATATTTACATGTTAAAACACGTAAGATAAATGAAATGATTTCATCCAAAATGTTGATATAACATGGGATTGAGAAATGAATGAATAATATAACGACCTAAGTAAATAATATATGATATCATAAATATTATTATGGATCAGTTACAAGATAATAATATGTTTAAACCAACTATACAGGAGGTTCTGATACATACGAAGCATATCGGGCCTAAGTTAAGGGATTATTTCATCTCACTTTAATTTCTGTGAGACATATGCCTTAATCACAAACTATTTATTTTGTTTGGTGTTTATGATTACCATACATGTTGTAATATTTTTATTATGAAGGTTATTATATTTAAATATTTATATAAGTTTCTCTATTTTATTACATTTATGATTCCACAGATTATAATTGGTAATATATAATTATTCCAATTTCGTTCTTATCTAGGATTGCATATAAGTACATATTTTCTGGGTTGTTATTTATCATACATGACCATGTTTTATAAATTTGTTTTTGTAAAGTTCTTATTACTCTTCCATGTATGTTTAAAGCCATGTTTACCCCTTTTTTACTTTTACTATGTCGTATAGAAGGAATATTTCTTTTGTTTACCATATGAGGTAATTTTTGTCTTTTCTGACAAAAGTACAAGGAGAATGTTTTTTTAACTTATACAGAATCAGCATATTTATAATGTTTCATAATGCCTTATTTTCATTAAGCATACTCTATAATATTTCATAATTATTTTCAATATACTACTTTTCATTTAAAATTTCTTGGCATTTTGTGAAAATAAACTGATTTGAATGAATAAAGGATATTTTCCTCAATAATTCATTTCAAGTGTTTTATAAAAATTATTTTCCATCTAAGTTGATATAGGGTTATGTTTATATCCCTATTATTACATTTATTTGATTATGTTATGATGGAATTATTTTTATGAAGTAATTCTATCATATATGGATTATGTTATGGTGGCATGATGTTTAAGAATCCAATTCTATCATATGATTTATGCTATGATGTATGATTTACGATTTTGTGGCATACAAAAAAATTATTTCAATATGTGATGGGTGGGACCTATATCTCCCTCCAATGCAGTGGGTAAATATTTTTATCTCATGAGATAGACATGGCTAGAACGACAAGTAAAATATGGTTCTGTAATACAGGGCTAGAACAGCTGGTGAACCCGGTTCAGTAATGGACTTTGTCTACAATGATGATCTTGGCTGCAATGGCTTAGCTAATATAGAATTTATATCATGTTCTTTATAGTTTGAAACAATTTCATGGTTTATTATCATGCCATTTTATTATGATTAATGTTCTTTTATGATCTATTCCTCATGTATTTCTATGATTTATTTCATGTTCATGTTTATACGTTCAAATATTTATGGATTTTTTATGTTCTCCTTGATTACCCATACTGATCATTTGAGCTCACAATTTTCTATTTTTTCTATTCCGAGGATAAATAGAAATGTTTTAGGTAAGAAAAAAAGGGAAATATCTTTATGGGAGATGTTGAAGATCTCTCACTATGATTAGAAGTTTATGTTCTGAGTCTCCAAAGACATTAAACTAATATGGTCTTTGGGCATCTATTTTTGTCTTGTATTAAGTATTCTTCAAAAGTAATGTAATGTCCATGTACTTCATGTTTGGGTCTTTATATTTGGTATCAGAGCAAAGGAGTTAAGAATGAATATGATTCTTGGGAACTCTCAGATTTGAGCATTGGAAAAAGCACAGCTCTCTGCCCATGGTCTTCATGAAGAAATGGTTTCCACTAGGGTTGGTGGTGAGTGCCACCCAGGGGGCTTAGCTTTCTATAGAGTGCTCTGATATGTATCAATTCTATTTAACTAGAAATAATTCCAGACCGTTACAGTTGGTATTAGATCATAGGTTTAGTTAAACTTTGGAAATAGGATGAAGAAATTTTAGTGAGATTCCTAAAGATAATTCTAGGGTATGTCTAGAGATGTCCCTAATGTTAAGAATTAGTATAGGATACTGTCATAAAATTGTGATAACTATCATGCGTAACCTAGGATTAAACCTTTGATTTTAGAGATTGAATGTACTCCCCCTATATTATGTTGTTTTCCTTGAATGAATTTTGCCTCTCACAATATTTTTCTGGGTTTTAGACAATGGATAGAACCTGAAAGAACCATGTTGATCAATGTAATGATCAATGCAATGATTGTACTCCTAATAAATCCAATGTTATTGGAGATGGAGTGAAAAATATTATATCTCTACATAGAAAAGTTATGAATCATTCTGGACTTCCAAATGAGAAGAGAAGGGAACAATTTTCTATTGAGACTTTCATGAGGAAACATCCACCTTCTTTCAATGGGTCTTCTGATCCACTTATTGCCGAACAATGGATTAGTTCCATTGAAAAGGTATTTTCCATACTTATAACATGAAAATGTCATTTTATATGTTTACCGTTTATAATTTGAAGAAGACTAGTGGTGGATTGTAATTAAGAATACAAGGCCCCAAGATAAAATAGAAGAAATGTAATGTGATGTTTTCAAGAAATTGTTTTTAAATAAGTACATCCCTAATATTCTTCAAAAAAGGATAGAAAATTAGTTCCTTGACTATAAGAAAAATGATGATGAATCTGTTGGTATATACGAGGCGAATTTTACAAGGCTTGTGAGGTATGCATCTGGCTTTATCATACAAACTTGAAGTAAAGTTGATCGGTTCTTCGGTGGATTAAAATCACGTTTTCAAAGGGAATTAGATATAAGAGTCTTCAATAGATATGAAGAAATTGTGCATTATTCTATCAGGGTAGAACTGGAAGTTGGTGTTACATATCCAGCTCATGGTTTTCATAAGAAACAAAAGATAGAGTTAAAGGAAAAATCTCAAAACAATGGAGAAAAGAGGATGAATGTTTCTTTATGCTCAAAGTTTGGAAATAAGCGTGGTGGAAATTGTCTTCAAAGGATGATAAAATGATTCAAGTGTGGAAAATAAGCTCATCGAGCAGTTGAGCACCAAATTAATGTGAAAAATGTTTCTAATGACGTGAATAAAGAAAATACTATAGAGAACATACAACTAACACTTCAATGATACAAGTGCAATGAAATGGGGCATTATGCTAATCAATGCCCTAATCTAGGGGTTAATGATGATCGATGTCAAAAACCACATAAGGAAAAGGAAAAAGGGAAGCCACATGCAATCACTATTGGAAATGTTGAGTATGAAAATGAAGTGGTGAAATGATTATGTGTTTATGTAATGGTATTTAAAAAGATTTTCATGGAATATCGTTTATAGTAATATGGAATATTGGTATATCTATGTATTGGATTATTTTGGTTTTCAATAATTATATGGTACTGGTATCCATGAAAAGTGATTGAAGTATTTTAGTAAATCTGATGATATGCGCATAATTAAGGGATAAATGGATAATGAGAGGTTTGATAGAATTAATGAGCTAAATATTTATAAAAGGACAATGCAATATCATGGATTGAGTATATACATTTTTTGGGGTATAGAAAGTTTAACGTCCCCGAACCGGAAGCCACTAAACTGGTGCTCCGAGACGAGTTATTAGATGACCTTAAGCGCACCTCCCCATATGCCAAAGGTTACCGACTAGCAGCAGGGGTCTATGTACTCAAGTGGGGAGACTATACCCACTTTTAATCAGATTAAGCCACAACAGATTAACCAAATAGCTGAAACAACAACATATAAACAAGGAACATGTATAGAAACCATTTCCAAAAATAAATATTCCATGTCATACTAGAATGGAAGAGTGAAAAAATGCCCAAAAATAAATACACGAACAAAATCCCCAAAATGGTCCCGACTCCATGTCCGGATCCTCCACCGAGTGCTACCCATGTCCTCTCACTATCTTGAAAGGACCTTTTCACTTCTCCTAACCTGAAAACATGATGTCTACTTG
Source organism: Viscum album (assembly GCA_963277665.1). Classification (NCBI taxonomy): domain Eukaryota; kingdom Viridiplantae; phylum Streptophyta; class Magnoliopsida; order Santalales; family Viscaceae; genus Viscum; species Viscum album. Next base: position 1,193,623,055 of record OY728130.1, on the reverse strand, counting down.
GGTACCCAATGGCGGCTAGAGGAGGGTATGAGTAAAAATTAGTAGGCCACCACCAATGGTGTCTACAAAACATCCAGTATAAACAGGTAGTACATGAAAGAGGAATATGAATGACAATTGCCAAGTAATTAATTAAGGTGACATTAACAAGTTCAGTGCCAAATCCATTGCCACTTCCATTACCATTCATTTCACAAAATTTAGCAACATTTAACATTTCATCACATTTCCTTGGGTTAATTATATACATTATGTTCCTTGGGTCTAAGGCCAACAGTCACATGCATGAGGGTAAACCAATCTTTATCATATCTCACTGGGACTAACTCCCTCATAGAAACCATAACCTCACCTAGAAGCCTCAGTCTGGGAGGATGTAACCATTGGGAGAATAAATCATCAATCCCCATTCATATCATGTGCATTTAGGGTGGGGTTCAGAGCATCAGTCTTCACTCGACCTGTGGGCGTAGATCCTCAATTCATACCCCACTCTACCAACCCATGTGCACATGCTTATATATAATTAACCATCATCCTTCCAACCATTTCCCATCGGACACCATCATTCAAAATAACCCACATGGGAAACCACATCATGCCTTAACCCATTAACACATTACCATTTCACATCATTTTACCATTCACCCAATTCCCATGTGTTATTCTTATCTCACTAATCATTAAACAATAGAATAATAATCTATCCCATTGTGGTCATTAATCAATTAACACATTAACCCATTTAACCCATTCATCATTTCCATGAATCAACCATTCATTCCATTTCCAATAACCCCAGGGTTGGTTTCCAAGTCTATATACATCACCTAACTTCTTTCCCAAGATCCACCAATTAAGCCAACATATTCATCAAGGGATATAAATTTTATTACAACAAGGTCACTTGTTTAATTAATAATCCATAGCCCAGGGAGAAGCCGACACATCACATGGATGGCCCCAACTAGGTCAAGTCCATCCCGAAACATCCCGTGGGGATTGTGAGAGTTCCTATTTACCATTTTAAACATCATTGAAACCATACATGTTGAGGTTATTCACAACATAACCATGAGAACCAAGAAAACAAGTAAACATGCACATAAACCCTAAATAACTGCGGGATATAACTTGTAGACCACCTACCTCGAAACCGTGATTGAACGCACTCTTAGTCGGGTAGTTAGACCTCGATCGAACCATCCATTGGAGCATCAACCTACAACTCTACCAAAATATAGGGTTTTAGAGCTTTGGAACGAGAGGGAGAAAAGATGCAAACCCTAAACCAAAAAGAAGAAGCAAGGATGAGGTTAGCCTTACCTGGAACTTCGATCTGTAACCAACAGCACCAAAAATTCCTTAGAATCGAAGTAGTTTTATCTCTTGGAGTTCTTGGGAGGCTTGATCCGCACCTAAGGTGAAGAGGGGAAAATGGTAGGAAAATCCTGATTTGGGGTTATAAAGCTCAGAGTGGCCATCTTGTAAATTTTCCAACATTAAGTGGCCGCACCGTTTGGCAAAACATGCGAAAAACGTGCGCACGCCACTACTCAGAGGAGAGGGAGTCGCATGATTTAGCCGCACGGTTTGGAAAACTATGCACAAACTGTGCGCTCACTTCTGTTCAGAGGAGGGAGGGTCACACGGCTTAGTCTAGGCAGGCCACCCGTGTTGGCTGACAGTGCGCAGGTCGTGCGCTGGCCGTGCACAATGGTCTGCTTTTCCCATACATCCCTTCTTCCATGCACAAGCCCCTGAAACACCCCCAAGGCCTATCACACATTCAATAAACATTTTAAGGTCCCAAAGGAAAAAGGTTTCAACCCAAAACACAACAAAACTTACCTTTACAAATAACGGGATCTTACAACCTCCCCACCATATAACAGCTCGTCCTCAAGCCAAGTTTCCAAGCCTCATTGCTCCACCGAAGAGAAGAGTTCGGGCCACTGAGCCTGCATATCAGATTCCCGCTCCCAAGTTTCTTCCTTAACATTCCCATGCTTCCATAGTACTCTCACTAATGGCACAAACTTGACTCACAATACCATTTCACTACGATCCACCACACGAACCGGATGCTCCTCAATGGACGTATCAACCCCAAGCTCCACATCCTCAACATCAACCATGTGAGATTGGTTAGGTGATATTGTCGAAGCTGCGATGCATGAGACAAATCATGCATCCCACCATACCACTATGGAAGAGCCAATCGGTAAGACACTGTTCTGATCCTCTCCATAATCTCAAAAGGTCACATATACCTTGGCGCTAACTTACCATGCTTCCGAATCCAATGGTGACCCAACCTTGGCGAAAACTGAAGGAATACTCTATCAGCCTCCCCAAACTGAAGAGGTCTATGCCTCTGATCTGCATACATCTTTTGCCTACTCTGAGCCGTAGCCATCCACTTCCTAATCAACTTAACTCCCTCTGAAGTCTCTTGCACGAGACTTGGCCCCAACAACTGAGATTCACTGGCCTCTAGAAAACACAATGGAGATCTACATGGTCTCCCATAAAGCGCCTAAAATGGTTCCATATATATTGTATCATGAAAACTGTTGTTGTGGGAAAACTCAACAAATGATAGGTGCCTCTCCCAAGAACCACCAAACTCCAAGACACAAGCTCTCAACTTGTCTTTCCAACACTTGGATCATATGCTTTGACTGCCCGTTCGTCTGCGGGTGGAAGGCTTTACTCAAAAACACATGCGTATCAAGCACCTTGTACAACCCTTGCCAGATGTGTGATGTGATATGCATATCTTGGTCCGAAACTATAGTATGTGGTACCCCATGAAACTGAACTACTTCCCGAACATATATCTCACCCAACTGGTCGACTATAAATGTCTCCTGAATTGGTAATAAATGATCCACTTTCATTAACCGATCCATGACCACCCATATTGAATCGTTCTTTCATGGCATCCTTGGAAGACCCATGACAAAATCCATCATTACATAATCCCACTTCCATTTAGGAATGGGTAGCAGATGCAACAAACCACCTAGGAGTTGATGCTCAGCCTTCACCTGCTGACAGGTAAGGAACTGTGCCACAAAGCCCGCAACTTCCTTCTTCATTCCAGGACACCAAAACTACCTTCGGAGATTACGGTACATCTTGGTCAAAATAGGATGCACTTCCCTCTTTGATGCATGGAAATCACGCGTCATCTCTTCTCATACACACCTTGGCACAACCACATGATCACGAACACGAACAACAACGTCCACACCGACGGCCCATAAAAAAGGTAGCTCCCCACCATTAAGATTTTCCTTCATGCTCAAACACTCAGGATCATCAAGAAAACCTTCCTTAACTAGACTCAAGAGAGTCGACTCCATCATCGTGGAAGCAAGAGTGACCTTACAATTCTCCTCCAGAACCTCCACGTGCATTTCTCTTAACAAATCCATCACCCTCCATTCGGTGCTAGACTCTTGAACCACCTGATTCTGAAACTTCATGCTCAGAGAATCAGCAACAGTGTTTCCCTTTCTCATAATGTACACCAACATAAAGTTAAAACACTATAGATATTCAACCAATCATCTCTACAAAAGATTCAGATCCTACTGCGAGAAGATGTACTTAAAAATCCTATTGTCGGTAAACACGGTAAACCGTTCTCCCAAAAAATAGTGCATCCAACACTTCAAGGCATAAAGTACTGTAGCCAACTCAAGTTCCTGAGTGGGATAGTTTTGTTCCTAGGGTCTCAACTGCCTTGACCCATAAGCCAAAACCAGCTCATCATGCATCAACACAGCCGCATGTACGATTCTGGACACATAAAAAAACATGATGTACTTCTTACCCGACTCATGTAATATCAAGAATGGTGCAGTCGTCAACTGCTTTTTCAACTCTTGAAAGGCATTCACACAAGCCCCCGACCACTAAAACCAGATTCTCTTCTTGGTCATGCCTGAGAGTGGTGCTTCCAAGCGAGAGAAATGATGGATGAACCTTTAGTAATACCAAGCCAAACCCAGAAAACTCTGAACATCAGAAACACTCATGGGCTGCTTCCAAGATACACCTGCCGGCACTTTCTCTGGATCCACTATCACACCTGCCTCCGAGATGATGTGACCCAGAAAATGCACCTCACCTATCCATTATTGAATCTTCTATAGCTTGGCGTATAGCCAATGCTCTCTTAGCGTACCCAAGACTATGTCAAGATGTTGGGCATGATCGTCGCGGGTTATCAAGTACACTAAGATATTGTCAACAAAGACAACCAAAAACTGATCTAGATAGGGATGAAAGATCTGGTTCATCAAAGCCATAAACACTACCGGTGCATTGGTCAAGGAAAAAGTCATTACCAAAAAATCAAACAACCCGTACCGACTTCGGAAAGCGTTCTGTGGTACGTCAAAAGACCTCACCCTCAACTGGTGATAACCTGACCTCAGATCAATTTTAGAAAACAATGATGCACCCCTCAACTGATCATGCAGGTCATCAATTCTAGGAAGATGGTACCGATTCTTCACTGTCATCTAATTCAACTTCTGATAGTCCATGCACAGCCTCAACGACCCATCAGCCTTCTTTAAAAAAAGCACAAGAGATCCCCAAGGAGACGTATTAGGACGGATAAACCCTTTATGCTCCAAATCCTCAAGCTGACCCTTTAGTTCCTGGAGTTCTTTCGGTGCCATTCGGTATGGCAGAATAGAAACTGGTTCTGCTCCCGGAAACAGCCCGATCGTAAACTCAACATCCCTCTCAGGTGGTAACCCCGAGAAATCCTTAAGAAACACATGCTGAAATCAATCCATCATGATAGGAAAATTAGGTTTCTCCCCTCCCTCACCATCATCAAGAATGGGACGTGCCACGTGCGCCATGAGTCAACTCATCTGTTGACAAAACAACCCTGAATGCCCTTCTCAAACATCCCATTCACCACGGTGGACATAAGCATCACCCTAAAAGCGGCCTGAATGATACTCTACGATGATAACAGTCTATGTGTGCCTGATACGACACCAACCAATCCATTCCCAAGATTAGGTCAAACCTTGACATCTCGAGAATGAACAAGTTCCATAGAAAATGATACCCACCAACTTCCATGGCACATCCCTTGCACTACTTGATATCCTCAACTCATACTACTAACGGAGTATCAATTGAAATAACTCCACAAATCCTTTACACATGTAATCCCAACGCTACCACAAATTGAGCCGAGATAAAGGAGTGTGTGGCACCTGTGTCAAAAAACACACTAGAAAACATTGGAGCTACAAGTATCGTACCTCAAACAGTCGACGGTCCGGCTTCTCCATCACCCGGTGCAAACTTAACTGCCTAAAGATGACTTTTTTCGCTACCATGTGCTCGTTCCTGAACACCCTGCGCTGCACTGCCCTGCTGGCGTGAGAGATCATTCTCGGGAGTTTCACATCCACCAACCCTGCCAGTATGGCCCGTGGAGCTCCAACTGCCTGCCTGATAGGGGGATACTGATCACCTTTCCATATTTGGTACCCGCATCCCACCATCATACTCGCCCACATGTCTTGAGTTCCTGCAGAACCTCTACACATGTCCAATCTTGATGCATGAACGACACTCAACTAGAGGACGAGGACACTGACCAAAAACATGCCCCAGCCTAACGCCCTGATAGCAGGACACCTGGTTCCCACTCTGAGAGGCTGACCCTCTCTTTTGACCACAATGATGAAAACATTCCAAACGGTGCTTCCGACCATTGGAAGATGCATCACTTTTCCGCCCAGCTGGCAGGAAAATCCTACCCCCCAAAGCTCCCTTCAATTTCCCTTCAAAGATGAGTTCTTGATCCGACACCTCTACAAACCTCTTCAAGTGGAAGATATTTACCTGAGACCTGATCTCATGTCTCAACCCAGCCTGGAAGCATCTTTCCACTGCACCTTTATCCCCTACTAATACTGGGACAAAGAATCTCAAATCAGTGAAGTGACTAGCATAGTCCATCATCGATAACGATCCATGAGTCAGGCTCATAAACTCTGCAGCCCGCTCCTGCCTCAACATCTCTGGGTAGAAATGATCCAAAAACATTTCTTAAAAAACACTCCATGACAATCCCTCAGCCTACTTGATCTGGGCCTGGATGTCCCACCAGTGCCAAGCCTGGCCTCACAACATATAAACAGCCAGCGGTACTCACTTCTCGATAGGGGTCTCTAGATGATCCAGTATCGTCCGGAAAGAATCTAACTACAACTCTGCTGCCTCTAGCCCACCCTCTCTGGTGAAGGTCGGAGGGTGCTGTAGCTGGAATTCCCTGGTCAGCTCAAACATACTCGGTGCACCCCCTAGGTCCCAATCCATCATCTGCATAAGGCGAACAAAGTTCCCTCGTAACTGGCCATCTCCACCTTCATTGATCACCACATTTTCTTGCCCCTCTACCAGAGGAGTGTTCTTAGCAACATCCTCTCATTGCCCAACTGGTACTCGACGTCATGGTGGAATCTCTCTATATTTCCAAGCATGAGATTTAGAATGCATACCATAAACATTCACAACATCATCAAAACTATTCACTAGCAATAATAACCCATTTTGAACAATGTTAACACCTCAAAATCATTTCCCCGACCATCCCTACTGCGATCCATGGTGCACATGGGGTAACAATCATTCACTACTGCCAACCCACGCAACATTTTTCAAGACATTTTGCACCTCATTTCAAAAACTTATGTTTCATTAAACATCATTTACCCACTTGTTTCATTCCATTCTTCTCATTATTTCTTGGTTTCATGAAATGCATAATGCACCCCACTTTCCTACCTCAAACACCCCTCTCGTACGTGTGCCTGATACAATGAATGCAACCTATCTCCCTAGGTGCCTACAATGATGCATGAGTACAAATCCTCGTGACATTAAGGCCACATGCCAAATATCATAAAATAATCACATAAAACGACATGTGCATCACCCAATGGTGAATCATCATCAACTGTAACAACACACAACCAAGAACAACATTCCCCACCCATGGTGACTTGGGTTTTCCCTCGTACTTGGGTTAGCTACTCCCAAGCACGAGCTCATTACCAAGGCCCTACACATCGTAACACTTGGCTACCAATCCCAAATATGAAGACATCAGAGAAGGAGAAGAAAGACATCCTTTGATACTACTTTGTAACGTCCCTGGCCCAGAAGCCACTAAACCGATGTGCCGAGCTGGGTTGTTACATGACCTTAAGCGTGCCTCCATGTATGCCATAGGCTGGCAACTTGCAGCGGGGGTCTATGTAGTCAAGTGGGGAGACTATACACCCTTTTATCAGAGTAAGCCACAACAGAATAACCAAATAGAGGAAACAACACCAAATAAACAAGGAACATGTATAGCAATCATTTCCAAAAATAAATATGCCATGCCATACTACAATGCAAGAGTGAACAAAAGCCAAAAAATAAAGACATGACCAAAATACCCAAAATGGTCTCGAATCCATGGATGGATCCTCCACCATGTGCTACCCATGTCCACTCACTATCTAGAAAGGACCGTTTCCCTTCTCTTGACCTGCAAACATGAAGTCTGCTCAGGTACCCAACGGTGGCCCGAGTAGGGAGTGAGTACAACTCAGTAGGCCACCACCAACGGTGTCAACAAAACATCCAGTATAAACAGGTAGTTCATGAAAGTGGAATATGAATGACAATTTTTAAGTAAATAATTATGGTTCCATTAACCATTTCTGAGCCAAATCCATTTCCACTTCCATTACCATTAATTTCACAACTTTTATCATCATTTACCATTTCATCACATTTCCATGGGTTAATTACGTACATTATGTTCCATGGGTCTAAGGCCAACGATCACATGCAAGAGGGTAAACCCATCGTTATCCTATCTCACTAGGTCTAACTCCCTCATAAAAACCATAAACTCAACTCGAATCCTCAGTCCCGGTGGATGCAACGGTTAGGAGAATAGATTATCAGTCCCCATTCCTAACCTGTGCATTTAGGATGGAGTTCAGAGCATCATTCTTCACTTAACCCATGGGCGTAGATCCTCAAGCCATACCCCACTCTACCAATCCATGTGCACATGCTTATATATATGTAACCATAAACCTTCCAACAATTTCCCATCAGAAACCATCATTCACAACAACCCACATTGGAAACCACTTCATGCCTTAACCCTTTAACACATTACCATTTCACATCATTTTACCAATCACCCAATTCCCATGTGTTATTCCTATCTCAATAAGCATTCAACACTAGACCCATAATCTATCCCATTATGGTCTTTACTCAATTTACACATTAACCAATTTAAATTGTTCATAATTTCCTTGAATCAATCATTCATTCAATTTCCAATAACCCTAAGGTTAGTTTCCAAGTCTAGGTGCATCACCTAACTTCTTTCCCAAGTTCCCCCATTCATGAAAACATATTCATCAAGGGATCTACATTTTATTACAATAAGGTCACTTGTTTAATTAACAATCCCTAGCACAGGGAGAAGCCGTCAAATCCCATGGATGGGCCCAACAAGGTCAAGTCCATCCTAACACATCCAACAAGGATCATGAGGGTTCCCATTTACCATTTTAAACATCATTGAAACCATACATGATGAGGTTATTCATAAAATAACCAAGAGAAACAAGAACACATGTAAATATGCACATAAACCCTAAATAATCATGGGATATAATTAGTAGACCACCAACCTTGAAACCACAGTTGAACTCACTCTCAATCAAGTCCTTAGGCCTCGATCCAACCAAACCTTGGAGATTCAACCTAAAACTCACCCAAAAGATAGGGTTTTAGAGCTTTAGAACAAGAGGGAGAAAAGATGTAAAACCTAAAACAAAAAAAGAAGCAAGGATGAGGTTAGCTTTACCCAGAGCTTCGATCAGCAACAAACGACACTAAAAACTCCTTAAAATAGATGGAGTATGATCTCTTGGAGTCCTTTGGAGGCTTGGTCTGCACCTAGGGTGAAGAGGGGAAGATGGGAGGAAAACCCCGAGTTGGGGATATAATGTCCAGAGTGGAAATTTTGTAAATTTTCCAACTTTATGTTGTTGCACCGTTTAGCCATACGGTTTGGAAAACCGTGTGAAAACCGTGCGCACACCACTGCACGAAGGAGGAGGAGTCGCACGATTTAGAAACATGGTTTGTAAAACCATGTGCTCGCTTCTATCCAGAGGAGGGAGATTCACACATCTTATTCTGGGAAGGACAAACAGTTTGGCTGACCGTGCGCAGGTTGTGCGCCTTGGTCTACTTTGCCCGAACTTCCCATCTTTCATGCCCCGAGCCCCCAGAACACACCCAAGGCCTCTCACACATTAAAGAAACCTTTTAATGTCCCAAAGGAAAAATGGTTTCAACCCAAAACACAACAAAACATACCTTTCCAAAAACCGGTATCTTACAGGAAGGGTTAATTTTGATGGAATTCATGTTTTCACTAATGTTCTATAGTAATTTATGTTGTTATCATATTTCAAGAGGATGCATGATGAAGTCCTTCAAATGTTTGGAATGTGACCGACAAGATATATCTTATGATATATGGGGGATAAATGATGGTATTGACATGCTTGTTATATGACCTTTCTAGAAATTGTTTTCATTATACTATGAGTATTGAAAGATGTATTTTGGATAAGCCTAAACATTGGACTGTATTATGTTAGACATTAGATAGTAATTTTTAAGGCTAGAAATATTTTCGATATTTTTTCAATAATTTTATAATAGTGTAGTTTTAGAAAAAGGACAAACTGCAGGATGGGTGACAACCCATCGTGTTAGACAAAGCTTTGGGAATCGAACCCAAAACCGATGTGTGACAGGCCGTTATCGGCTCCCACTGGCCTGCAATAAGTCCCTAGTTAGTAGAAACTAGTTTAATTTTATTAATAAGTATTATAGATGAAGTGTAAGTCCATTTTTGGAACCCTATACGATTAATCTCCCCATAGATGGAATTATGTTTATGACAAATGTAATGACTTATCATTCTATTTAATGATCTGCTAACACTTCACGAAAGACAAATTCAACTTCATTTTTTAAGAGATGATGTGGAAATTGTTCAAGGCACGAACAATGGTGAGATTGTACATAAATCAAGTAAGTATTTTTTTAGTTCAATAATTCATCAAATTTAGGGAAATGATGTTGAAAAACAAAAATGTTGTCCTAGTGCCCTCATATCTGATGAATTAGAAAGTACCTTAGATCATCAAAAATTTATGGCTTTGTGATTCTTTTTATTTTCCTAGCCATTTCCTCTACTACTTTTTTCGGAAGTTGATGGTTAGATTTATCTTCCATATCCATATTTTCCACTATATTCTCTTATGTGGAAACCCAGTGATGAGTTACTTTAAAGGACCATTATGTTTCTTACATTACATTTTAAAATTAATTTTTAGTATTACTTGTTACGATGTGGGTTTCTATGAATGAATATTTCAAGTAGTAAGAGATTTATAACCCCGAAGAATTTCGAGGGAGAAATTCATTTTAAGGGGGGTATAAAGTAACACCCAGAGTCTTTTTGAGAAATATTATTTTTAATTTATTTTATGTTTTGTGTTGTATTCTTTACCATGATTTTCTTGTGCTATACACAACACCGTATTACCTGTAGTATAAGCAACACTATTCTTGGCTTGTGCGGCACACATTTTCAAGTTCTTTCGAATAAAATTCATTTTTACACAACCCCAAGTGCAGATTATGATCAATGTATAAATTAAGTATATTTTGATTTTTTTATACGAAAAACCAAAGGAATATTGTACTAGACAAAACACTATCATGGATTACATTACACGTAATAGCGACCTCCCTCGATAGTGTGTGTTGTACACAATATCATGTTTCACTAAAAAATGATATATTATAATATTATTATGAACTATCTGTTATGAATAATATTAACTGAATTTTGAATTTTATAACATTATAATTCATCTTACACATTTTCTAGATCATGGTATGAGAACTAACTAATTTTTTTGGGTAAAATAAGTATTTTTCAAAAAATTACAGTTTTTCCACCTTTTAATTCCACACCCATTTTAAATATAGTTTTTAACATGTTTATAAGTTAAATTTGAAAAAATAAAATTCTTCTTTGGAATCAGGATATAAATATTTACTTTGGATAATTTTTTTTTCTAATAAGTTTCTTATTTTGATGAATAGTAAATCTATGCTAAATTTTAATTAAAAACAAATTTTTTCATCAACATAATTTTTATGTTTAAATTATAATATTTAATGGATTTAAAGTATAAATAGAATATATTTTTACAATTATTATAATATATGTCATTAGAATTAATTTTACATTGAATTCATAGGTAAAATAATTTCAATCTTTTGCAATGTTTTAAACAAAAACCCTTTTTTTCAACAACCAGATTAATTTTAAATTAATTTCTACAACTTATGTGTCTTGAATTTGGAAAAATGGATTCCATATTTGTAATCAGTAAGTCCAAATTTTGTTAATAGGCTTCTTTAATTTTTGGGATGTATGAATAGTAACTATGATAAATTTTATTTACTAGAGTTAAAGGTAAATCGGGTAATTAAGGGTAAATATTATATTGTAAAATTATCGTAACACTTGTCTTAATATAATTGGATGATTATATTTAGTCCTAAAATATACTTGGTTTAAAATTATATCTATTTAAACCCACTTGAATGTGATTAGGACATTTTATTTATTTTATTTAAAAGAATGTGAAATATGTCTCAGTCAAACATTAATAATTATATTATTTATAATATAAGGTCATACCGAATATACATTCGATTATAAATAATCATTTGAAATATATTTTTTTTATTTATCATGGTAATTTATATTTAATTTTTAAGAAATATCTAATTACCTTAATATCATATACATTAATTATGTATAAAATATTTATTTAGTGAAAAATCACAAATATAGTTTTTATTAAAATAATAATACATATCACAAGGCCCAAACACATGACCAAAACTTATTGGTCGTATATTTATAAACCATACTCATCCAATTGTTGAATATTTGACTATTTGGAGCCTTTAGAAGTGATTATGACACTTATATTATTTTATTTTAAATGATGTCAATGTTGTCAACTACATAATTTAATAAATATAACAATTTAAATATTGTGATTTTAAGATGATAAATTCAAGTAAAATTATTATTACGAAAGGTATTATATTTATCTTCATAATAGGATTTTATTTTTAATTATTATTCAACAAATAAGTATATTAAATAGTTATAAAAAAATGTTGTAGTAATTATTTTATTAAGAGAAATATCAAATAGATGGTTTGAAAAGTATTAAAATAAATATTATATGAACTAATTAATGGTTTTCACTACTTTTATAGATGCATATGACATGTTAAGAATCTATTAAATATTTTGGTTTGAATATATCTTTTGTGTGGAATTTATTTAAATTCAAATAAATGACTACTGTCAAAATTGACACTATTGATATTTTATAAAAAACATATTATTAAATTGTTTAAAAATCACAAAAATATTTAAAAATTATAAATTGAACTTTATATGGCTGAAATATGACATTAAATATCCAATTATGGAAAATTCAAAACATATAAGTATGTATTTATAATGATTTAAAATTTAGGATTTTAATACCACAAATAAAATTAAATAGATTAAATATGGATAAATCAAGTTGATAAGGTTTAAAATAAATTCCCAACATGTCTAAAGTTTATTGTCTGATGATATTAATACTATATTTCATCTCATATTCGAATTTAATTAATTATGGAGGTGTTTAGGTGGGGTTTCAATTTATTATAAATTAATATTTTTGAGGTTTCTAAAAGTGCACCTCTCCTCTCTTATAAAAGGGCACCTCCTCCCTCTCCACTTTAAACCATTTTTCAGCCTTCAAGTTCTTCCAAACCCTACCAATTTCACTTCCACACTTCCCTAGAAACATACTAGTGGTTCTGGTCCTCTTCAAAAACCAACTTTACTTCCCAAAGAGGTGGTTTAGAAGAGGCACGTCGAATAAGAGGTAATATCATTTACTGATTCATTAAATTTATTTCTTCCTCTACTTCCTCTTATTTATTTGTTTAATTATAAAGTAATAACATCGGTTTTACTCATATACTGATATGTTATATTAAATATGAAACAATCCTATCCATCCTACAGAAAAACAAAATCACCGTGCACACGTACGCACAGAATACCGTCTCCACGCCATGGTGTAATATTTTTTTCCACCAACACCTTACTTGGATGGGTATACTAGTTTAAATAATAACTATATATGATTATTAAAATATAATACTAATTTAGATATATTATATCACCTTTTCTAATTCAATACAATAATTATGGGAAGGATATCATCGCTCGTGTATACGTATGGATTATCGTCTCCATGACGTGATGAGATTATTTCTCCATGATAACCATTAAAGAATGATTATAAAGTATATATAATTAATAATAATGAAATAAATTAAATAATAATGATACTGGATTTATTTATATATTATTTACTTACTTCTATTCAATTTAATTGGGAATAAAAAATAGCTTTCAGGTGTACGTACGGCCTACCGTCTCCATGAACGGTGTATTTAATTCCATTTATAAATCTATAATATATATTATATATTCTGAATATATATTATATATAAATCATGTTTAACATTCTGGATGTAAGTAATCATGATCTAAGTAATCATATGAATAATTACAAGTTAAAACACGTACGATAAATGAAACAATTTTACCCAAAACATAGCTTTAACATGGGATTGAAAAATGAACGAATAATATAAATACCGAAGTGAATCATATATGTAACCCCACAAGATTATATGAGATATATTGTTTTTAATTTATTTAATATCTTATATTTTACGCTACCCTATGATTATCTTGCGCTATACGCAACACCGTATTAGCATGCAGTATGCACAATACTATTCTTGGATCGTGTTACACACAATTTCATGTTTGTTTGATAGTATTTATTCTATGCAAGTTTGTGTGTGTGTATATATATATATATAAATATTCAATGTAGAAATGAAATATGGTGTGATTTTGTTATACGCAATAACAGAGGAGTCTTACACAACACGCAACCCTGACTTGACTTGCATTACACGCAATTGCGACCTTCCTCGATGGAGTGTGTTGTATGAAATATCAGGTTTCACTAAACAACGATATATGGTTATAATTTTATTATGAACTGGCTGTTATAAATAGTATTAAATAAATTTTGAATTTCATAACATTATTATTCATCTTACATATTTTCTTGAACATGGTATGAGAACAAAATCATTTTTTCGAGTAAAATATGTAAATTTCAAAAAATACAGTTTTGCCACCGTTTGATGGCGCACCCACATTAAATCTTGTTTTCCACATGTCTATAATTTAAATTTGACAAAATAAAATTCTTCTTTGGAATCAGGATATAAAAATTTACTTTGTATAAATTTTTCATATTATTCTGATAAGTTTCATATTTTAATGAACAGTAAAAACACGCTATATTTTAATTAAAAACAACTTTTTTCATTGCAATAATTCATATGGCTAGATTATATTTTTAATTGTTTTTAAAGTGTAATTAGAATATATTTTTACCATTTAATCCAATGTTGGTCATTGGAATTAGTTTCACTTTGAAATTGGACATAAACAAGTATCAATCATTTGATAGTTATGGTTTCTTAAAAACACGTCATTTATTTTGATAAGGGGAATTACATTTAAAACTAATTAATTCCAATTATATGTATTGAATTTGGAAAAATTGACATCATTTTTGAATTCATAATATCAAATATTTCTTAGGATACATTTTTGGTATTTTTTTGTAAAACATCAATTTTTGATTAATAGTGAAAACACTGAGTTTTTGGTTAAAATCGACTTTTTATTTAAATAATCCTTTATTTTATTTAAATTTATATTACGTCGAAAGAGATACATAATACTATATAAGTTCAATGAAATTAATTGGAGTCATTTTATATTAATTTTAGATTTATAAAAAGTGTATTGAACTTTTCACCATCTTTTACCCACCACCTAGGAGCTTTTGCAATTGTTCATAAAACATAATTTTACCGCATCTGTGAGTTGAATTTCGAAAGTCTGATAGACATGGTTAATATTAAGGAGTAAAATGTGGTTTAATTAGATGAAAATAATTTTTTTTAATAGTAACATTTGACTTTTATTTATCGCGGTTAAAGGTAAATAGGGTAATTCAAGGTTAAAAGAATATTATAATAATTCAAAATTACCGTAAAATTAAGTTTATTATTCTTTTTTACGATGTGGGTAAACGGTTTATAACCCTGAAGAATTTTGAGGGTGAAATTCATTTTAAGGGGGTAGAATGTAACACCCCAAGATGTTATGAGATATATTATTTTTAATTAATTTCATATCTTCTGTTGTACTCTACACCAAGATTATATTGCACTATACCAACACCGTATTAGCTTGCAGTATGCGCAACAATATTCTTGGATCGTGTTACACATAATTTCATGTTTGTTTGATCGTAGTTATTCTACGCAACATTGAGTGTATATATATTTATATATATAAATATTCAATGTATAAATGAAATATGGTTGGATTTTTTTATACGCAACAACAAAGGAGTCTTGCACAACATGAAACCTTGACATGGCTTGCATTACACGCAATAGCATCCTTCCTCGATAGCGTGGGTTGTACGCAATACCAGGTTGTAATAAACAACGATATATGGTTATAATATTATTATGAACTAGCCATTATGAATAGTATTAACTAAATTTTGAATTTTAAAACATTATTATTCATCTTATATATTTTCTAGATCATGGTATGAGAAAAAAATCAATTTTTCGAGTAAAATAAGTATTTTTAAGAAAATGTAGTTTTGTCGCCTTTTAATGGAGAACCCACATTAAATCTTGTCTTTACGTTTCTATATGTTCAATTTGACAATATAAAATTCTTTTTTGGAATCAGTATATAAAAATTTAGTTTGGATAAAATTTTCATATTATTCTAATAACTTTCATATTTTAATGAATAGTAAAAACACGCTATATTTTAATTAAAAACAACTATTTTCATCACAATAATTAATATTTCTATGTTAACTTTTTAATTGGTTTTAAAGTGTAATTAGAATATATTTTTACCATTTAATCCAATGTTGTTCTTTGGAATTAATTTCACTTTGAAATTGGACATAAAAAAGTATCAATCATTTGATAGTTATTGTTTCTTAAAAACACGTTATTTTTTTGATAACGGGAATTACATTTAAAATTAATTAATTCCACTTCTATGTTATGAATTTGGAAAAATAGTCATCATTTTTAAATTTGGAATATCAAATATAGATTCGGCTGAATCTTTGGTATTTTTCTGAAAAACATAAATTTTTGATGAATAGTGAAAACACTATGTTTTTGGTTAAGACCGACTTTTTATTTAAATAATCATTTATTTGAATTAAATTTATTTTAGGTCAAAATAGATACATAATACTTATATATGTTCAACGATATTTTTTGGAGTCATTTTATAATAATTTTAGATTTATAAAAATTTTATTGAAATTTTCACCGTCTTTTACCCAGTTCCTGGGATCTTTTGTAATTGTTCATAAAACTTAATTTTACTGCTTATCTGAGTTTAATTTCAAAAAACCGAGACACACGGTTAATATTAAGGAGTAAAATGTGGTTCAATAAGATGAAAATAATTTTTTTTGAATAGTAACTTTTGACTTTTATTTACCGTGGTTAACGGTAAATAGGGTAATTCAAGGTTAAAAGAATATTATAATAATTCAAAATTACCTTAACACTTGTCCAAACCTTATTGGATGAGTAATGGCCGACCATGGGCATCCTTTGGTCGATTTTGGGACCCCATGGTGCCACTTATGAAAGACAATGACACATTAGATTAATTAATTTAATGTGAATACGAAATTGACATTATCAACAATCTTTTAGTAAATAAATTTTTATATGGTGTTATATAAGTCATATTTTAGACTATAAATATTCATCAAAAATATAAAATTATTTCAGACATCATGGTATTTTTTCATAATTTTTAAACATAAAATGAATTAAATTATTTATGACACAATAATGATGTAGTGTTTACCTCATTAATAAATGATTTAAATAAATAAGATTATAATGATTAAAATATTATGCAAAACATGTCCAATTTTTATTGGATTATTATATTTAGACCATGAGTCATTGTATATTCGACTATAATGATTTTTGGACCATTCTAAACTGAATATAATTATATTATAAAATAATATTTTCACTTATTCCTAAGGAGCCCCTCCTCTCCCTTATAAAAGGAGACCATTTTTATCCAATTCCTCACTCCTCTCAAGACATTTTTCTCAGCCAACCTCTTCCCAATTAATCTCCCTACATATACATCCTCCCCCTAGAAGCCTTATATTAGTTAGAAGGCACTTCAAGACATCCTTTTGGTTCAAACCAAATGAAGTTACCCAAAATAAAGGTAACAGTTTCTCTTAAGTTGTTTTCTTTTATTCTACTTCTCCAATCCCTAAACTCTTTTTTAATCCTTTCATTTGAAACAACACTAGTATCCTCAAAATACTAGTATGTTTTTATAAGACGTATTATAACTACACTTACACACACCTCCATCTAATGGATAAAGACCATAATGTTTCTGTGCTGGAAAACTAACGCCTCACAAAATGATGATTGTTCGATTTTCTCCTACCGCCTATCATGGTGGCCATTATGATGACACTGTATTTATATATGATAAATATTATGTTGATGATTTCCTTATTATTCTTTAATTCCAAATTTTATCAAGACTTTATGGTTTCCATGGTGGGTAAATACGATGATCTCATTTAAGGAAGTGCGGACTACCACCCCCTTAAAGTGATGTGATTCGTTAATGCCTTATGTGGGATGTATAAAGGATAGAGATAATGATATTATATATGATATTATACTAGAATTATAATATACCTATTCCATTAAAATAATAAATATAAATGAAAGTAGCGTTCATTCTTTCGTACGGCTTACCATCTCTATGAACGATGCATTTCATTTCTTACCTCCATATGTTATGTACTATTATAAATACATGTATATGATGGATATATAATGAATATATATGATATATAAATCATGATTTAAATTATGGAAGTTAATAAATCATGATATAAGTAATAATAATATCAAGAACAACAAGTCCAACCACATACGATAAATAAGATGATTTTACAAAAAACGTATCATTAACATGGGATTTACAAAAGAACGGGTAATATAAAGTCATAAGTGAACAATATATGAAATCATAACAATGAATATGACTCTGTAATAAGTCAATGTCATTATTTAAATAATTATACAGGGGGTTCTGATATGTACGAAGCATATCGGACCTAAGGTAAGGGATAACTTTTCCAATCTCATTTTTTTATCCGAGATTGCTTGTACGTAAGAATTTACTGTGGTTATATTTATCATCCATGTCCCAATTTTATAAAAATTGTTTCATGTATTTTTAAATTCATTTTTACCCATTTTTTACTTTTACTACATGGTATGTAAGTAATCATTCTTTTACGAGGTACTTTTTGACTTTTCTGGAAGAAGTATGAGAAGACTGTTTTTTGAACTTATACGGAATGAAAGGATTTTTATGGTTTTATAAAGCCTTGTTTTCATGAAGCATCCTCCAAAATATTTCATGACTATTTTCAACAAAATCGTTTTCTTTTAAAATTTCATTGCATTTTTTGAGAAGAAAATGATTTTGAAGAAGAAAGGATATTTTTATCAAGAATTCATTTCAAGTGTTTTATCAAAACCATTTTCCATCTAAGATGACATTATTTCATATGTGTATGTTTCAATTATAGTGTCTCTATGTTATAAATGGTTTTAGTTCTCTTATTATGAAATGATATCCATTTATTTTATATGGATTATGTTATGAGGGGATGATGTTTATGAAACCCATTTTATTCTTTGGGTTGTGATGAATGATTTATGTTTAATTTGTGGCACAAGTAAGAATGATTTAATTATGAGATGGGTTGGACCTATATCTCCCTCCAATGCGTTGGTTAAGATATATATCTCATGAGATAGACTTGGCTGGATGGGAATGTAAATCTTGTTCAGTAATACAGGGCTGGAATGGAAAGTAAACCTGGTTCAATAAGGGACTTTGTCCACTAAGATGGTCTTGGAAGTAATGCCTTGGCTACTATGGAAATCATATCACATGATTAATGAATTTTCACAAATACATGTTTTATTCCCATGCTATTTTATCATGATTAATGTTTCTTTATGATCTATGCCTTATGTACTTCCATGTTTTATGTCATTTTTCATGATTTTGATGTTTAAACATTATGTTCATGTTTTTATGTTCAAATGTATATGAATTGATTTATTTTATCCATGCTTAACCTTACTGAGAATTTGAGCTCACCCTTTTTATGTTTTATTTTCCCCAGGATTTAAAGAAAGGATTTAGGTATGAAAACAAAAAGGGTAAGATCTTTATGGGAGATGTTGAAGATCTTTCACCATGATTCGATGATTATATTCCATGTTTCCAAAGACACTAAACTATTATGGTCCTTTTGTGTATGTTTTTGTTATGTATTAAGTATTCCAAAAAAGTAATTTAATGTCCATGTATGTCAAGCTTCGGGTCTCAACAATATAGGATATCATAAATATTATCATGGTTCTGTTACAAGTTAAAAATATGTTTAAACCCACTATACAGGAGGTTTAGATGCATACGAAGCAAATCGAACCTAAGATAAGGGATTATTTTCTGTCACTTTTTTTTTCTATGAGACATATTCCTTAATCACCAACTATTTCTTTGGTATGGTGTTTATGATTACAATGCATGTTAAAATATTTTTATTGTGAAGGTTATAATATTAACATATTTTTATAATTTTCTTTTTTTATGACATGTATGATTCCATTGATTATAATTGGTTAGAGATAATTATTCTATTCTCATTCTTATTCAGGATTCCTTATACGTACATATTTACTGGGGTTTTATTTATCATCCATGTCCAAGTTTTATAAAAATGTTTTAGTAATGTTCTAACTATTAATCCAATTATTTTTATAGTAAAGTTTACCCAAGTTTGACTTTTACTATGTGGTATGGAAAGAATATTTCTTTTGTTCAACATACGAGGTACTTTTTGACATTTCTGACAAAGGTACGAGAAGAATGTTTTTTTAACTTATACGTCATAAAAATATTTTTACAGTTTCATAATACATTATTTCCAAGAAGCTTACTCTACAATATTTAATAATTATTTTCAAAAAAATCATTTTCTTTTAATATTTTGTGGCATTTTCTGAAAAGAAAATAATTTGAAAGAAGAAAATATATTTTCCTTATGAATTCATTTCATTTTATTTATCAAAATTATTTTCCATCTATTTTGATATAGGGTTATGTTTCTATACCAATTATTACATTTATTTGATTGTGTTATGATGGAATTATTTTTATGAAGTCCTTTTTTCTTATATGGGTTATGTTATGGTGGCATGATGCTTAAGAATACCATTTTATTATATGGGCTATGCTATGATATTGCGGCACACAAAAAAATGATTTCAATATGAGATGGGTGGGACCCATATCTCCATCCAATGAATTGGGTATAGAATCATATCTCATGATATATGCATGGCTAGAATGTAAAGTAAAATCAGGTTCAGTAATACAAGGCCGGAATGGCTGGTAAACCGAGTTCAATAATGGACATTTTCCACTATAATGGTCTTGGTAGCAATGCCTTGGCTAATATAGAAATCCTCTCATGTTCTTTATGGTTTTCCAAAATTCCATGTTTTATTCACATTCCATTTTATCATGATTAATGTTTATTTATGATCTATTCCTTATGTACTGCTATGATTTATGACATGTTCAGGTTTTTATATTCAAATGTTTATGGATTGTTTTATGTTTTCCTTGTTTACCCTTACTCAGTATTTGAGATCACCATTTTCTGTTTTTTTTCAGGATATAAAGAAAGGTTTTAGGTAAGAAAACAAAAGGGGAATATCTTTATGGTATATGTTGAAGATCTTTTACCATGATTAGAAGTTTATATTCCGAGTTTCCAAAGACGCAAAACTATTACGGTATTTGGGAATTTGTTTTTTTTCATGTATTAAGTATTCCTCAAAAGTAATGTAACTTCCAGTTACGTTATGTTTGGGTCTTTACAGATGGAATCAGATCAGTGGAGATATGAATGAATCTGATCCTTGGAAACTCTCACATGGGAGCATTGGACGATGTATGGATCTCTGCCCATGCGCTTCATGAGGAAATAGCTTCCACGGGGGATGGTAGTTTGTCCCACCCATGGGGTTTCACCATCTATGGAGTGCTCTGATAGGTATCAATTCTATTCCACTAGAAACAATTCCAGACCATTACAGATGGTATCAGTGTGAAGGTTTAGATAACCATTGGAAACTAGGATGTGAAAACATTAGTGAGATCCTTATATAAAATTCTAAGGTATGTCTAGAGGTGTCCCTAAGGTTAAGAATTAGTATAGGTTACAGTCATAGAATTGTGATAACGGTCATGAATAACCTAGATTAAACCTAATATGTTAGAGATTTAAATTACTCCCCCTTTATTATGTCGTTTTCATAGCATGGGTTTTTCCTCTCATGCTATTATTTATGGGTTTTATACGATGGATGGTACCCAAAAAACCATGTTGATCAATTTAATGGAAAATGCAATGATTGTCCTCCTGAAAAAACAAATGTTACGGGATATGGAGTGAAAAAACATATTGTTATACATACACAATATATTAATCATTATGGACTTCCAAATGAGTAGAGAATGGAACAATATTCTATTGATTCCATCATGAGGCAACGTCCACCTTCTTTCAATGGGGAATCTGATCCACTTGTTGGTGAAAAATGAATCAATACCATTGAATATATATTTTTCATACTTCAATGTTAAGAACATGAAAAATTAATTTTAGTTTTTTACTATTAATAAGTGAAAGCAGACCAGTGGTGGACTCTAATTAAGAATACAAGGCCCCATGATGAAATTGAATCTATGGTAGGGATGAGTTCAAGAACTTTTTTTTCAATAAGTACTTCCCCCGTATTCATTGAACAAAGATGGATAATGAGTTACTTGAGCTTAAGTAGAAGGATAATGAATCTATTGGTATATATGAGGTGAATTTTTCAAGTCGTACAAGGTATGCATCTGGCTTTATCATCCAACATAAAAGTAATGTTGATCAATTCTTCGCTGTCATAAAACCATGTGTTCAAAGGGAATTATCTATTAGAGACTTCATTATCTATGATGAAATCATGCATTGTTCTATCAAGGTAGAACTGGACGTTGGTGTTATATATCCATATCATGTTATTGATAAGAAGCAAAAGATGGAGTTTAAGGAAATATCTCAAAACAATGGTGAAAAAAAGATGAATATTTCTTTAATCTCAAAGTGTGGAAAGAAGCATGGTGGAGATTGACTTAAAGGGACTAGATAATGTTTCAAGTGTGGAAAAGAAGGTCATCAAGTAGATGAATGTCGAAGTAATGGGAAAACGTTTTCTAATGTCGTGAATAAAGAAAAGACTATAGAGAATGTACCACTAACACTTCAATGCTACAAGTGCAAGGAAATGGGGAATTATTCTATTTTATTCCCTAATCCAAGGGTTAATGATGATCGATGTCCATAACCTCTTAAGTAAAAGGACAAAAGGATGTCACATGCAATCACTTTTGGTGATTTTGAGTATGACAATGAATTGGTGGAATTATTAAGTGTCTATGTAATGGGATTACAAAATAGTTTCATGGAATTTCATTTATAGTATTATGGAATATTGAGATATCTATATATTGGTTGATTGTGGTTTTCAATAATTATATGGTACTGATATCCATGTAAAGTGGTTGAAATATTTTCGTAAAGCAGATGATATGCACATAATTAAGGGATAAAGGGATAATGAGATGTTTGATAGTATTAATGAGATCATGATTGATAAGAGGACAATGTGATATCACGGTTTGAGTATATATAATTTTTTGTGTATGGGAAGGGTTAATTTTGATGGACTTTATGTTGCCACAATAGTTCTACAGTAATTTATGTTATTAACATATTTCAAGTGGATGCCTGATGAAGTCCTTCAAATGTTTGGAATGTCACCAAAAAGATATATCTTACGATATATGGGGGATAAATGATGGTATAATCATGCATGTTATATAACCTTTCTAGAAATCATTTCCTTTATACTATGAGATTGGAAAGAAGTATTCTGTATAAGCCTAAATATTGGAATGGATTAAGATAGACATCAGATAGTATTTTTTAAGGCTACAATATTTTTCGATATTATTTTTGGAATGTGATAATATTGTAGTTTTAGAAAAAGGACAAACTGTAGGACGGGCAACAACCCATTGCATCGGACAAAGATGTGGGAATTGAACCCACAACCAATGTGTGAATTCTTTTATCACCTGCCACTGGCCTATAAGATGTCCCTGGTTAGTAGAAACTAGTTTTATTTTATTAAGAATTATGATAGATGAAGTATAAGTCCATTTTTTGAACCATATAATATTAATCAAACCATAGATTAACTTATGTTTGTGACAAATGGAATGAACTATCATTATATTGCATAATCTTCTAACACTTCAGGAAAGACAGATTCAACTTCATTTCATTAATAGATGATGTGGAAATTGTTCTAGGCATGAACAACGATGATATTGTACCAAAATCAATTCAGTATTTCTTTTAATTCAAAAATTCACTTTATGGAAATGATCTTGAAAACCAAATATGTTGTCCTTGATCCCTCATATCTGGTGAGTTAGATGGTACCTTAGATCATCACAAATTTATGGATTTTTGATTGTTGGCTTTTTCATAGCCATGTCCTCTACCAATCTTCATCAGAAGTTGATGGTTATATTTCACTTCCATATCTATATTTTCACCTATATTATCTTATGTGGAAATCTAGTGTTGAGTTACTTAAGGTGACTGTTATGATTCTAAATTTCATTTTTAAAATTAATTTTTAGTATTACTCTTTACGAAGTTGGTTTCTATGAAATAATATTTCAAGTAGTAAACAAATTATAACCCCGACGAATTTTGAGGGCGAAATTAATTTTAAGGGGGTAGAATATAACAACCCAAGATTTAATGAGAAATATTCTTTTTAATTTCTTTTATGTCTTGTGTTGTATGATTCACCAAGATTATTTTGCGCTATACGCAACACCGTTTTAGCTTTTAGTTTAAGCAACACTATTCTTGGCTTGTGTTGCACACAATTTAATGTTATTTCGATTAAAATTCATTTTTACACAACACCATATATATAGTTTGATCAATGTATAAATGAAATATATTTTGATTGTGTTTTACGAAACACCAATGGAAGATTTCACTACACAAAACCCATACATGGCTTGCATTACACACAATAGCGTCCTTCCTCGATAATGTGTGTTGTACACAATACCGTGTTTCACTAAACAATGATATATTATAATCTTATTATTAACCTTCCATTATGAATAGTATAAACTGAATTTTTTTATTTTGTAACATAATAATTCATCGTACACATTTTCTAGATCATGGTATGATAACAATATAAATGTTTCGGGTTAAATTAGTATTTTTCAATAAAAAAATCAGTTATGCTGCCTTTTGATGGAGATCCCATTTTAAATCTAGTTTTTGACATGTTTATAAGTTCAATTTGACAAAACAAAATTCTTATTTGTAATCATTAAATAAAAATTTACTTGGGAAATTTTTTTGATATTTTTCTGATAAGTTTCTTATTTTGATGAATAATACAAATACGCTAAATTTTAATTTAAAAAAAACTTTTTTCATCAACATAGTTTATATGGTTAAATTATAATAATGAATGGATTTAAAGTATAAATATAATATGTTTTTTCAATTTAATATAATTTATGTAATTAACATTAATTTTACATTGAATTCATATGTAAAATCATTTCAATCTTTTCTATTGTTTTAAACAAAATCCCATTTTTTTGACATCAGGATTATTTTTAAATTAATTTCTGCAACTTTTATGTCATGAATTTGGAAAAATATATTCCATATTTGGAATTAGTAGGTCCAAATCAATTTAATAGGCTAATTTTATCTTTGGGTATTATGAATAGTAACTAATGTATATTTTATTTACCATTGTTAAAGGTATATCGGGTAATTAAGGGTAAATATAATATTATAAAATTACCCTAACACTTTCCTTAATATATTTATATGATTATATTATGTCCCAAAATATACTTGGGTCGAAATCGTATCTATTGGAGCCTACTTGTATGTGATGAAGACCTTTTATTTATTTTATTTAAAGGAAACAGAAATATGACTCACTCAAACTTTAATAATTAGATAATTTTTAATATAAGGTTCTAAAGAATATAAATTTGATTATAAATACTCATTTGAATGATAAAATGTTTTTTATCATGATAATTTATTTGTAATTTTTATGAAATATTTAATTACCCTAATAGCTTGTACATTAATGATGTAGAAATTATTTATTTAGGGAAAAATAAATAATATGGTTTTTATTAAAATAATAATACACATAAAAAGGCCCAAAAACCTGACCAAAACATATTTTTCTTGTATATATAAACCATAATAATCCAATTGTAGAATTTTTGACCATTTTAAGCCTTATAAAAGTGATTATAACAATTATATTATTTTATTCTAATTGATTTCAATGTTTTCACCTTCATAATTTAATAAATATAACTCTTTAAAAGTTTAGATTTTAAGATGATAAATTTGTGTAAAAGTATTAGTATAAAAGGTATTATTTGTATCTTCATCATATGCTTTTATTTTTAATTTTTAATCAACAAATAAGTATATTAAATCATTATAAAAAAATGTTGTAGTAATTATTTTATAAAGAGAACTATCAAATAAATGGTTTTAAAAATACTAAAATAAATATTATATGAACTAATTAATGTTATACACATCTTTTCTGGATTCATATGTCATGTTTCGAATATATTAAATATTTTGGATTGAATATTTCTTATGTTTGGATTTTATTTAAATTCAAATACATGAATAGTGTCAAAATTGACACTATTGATATTGTATAAAAAGACCATATTATTAAATTGTTTAAAAATGACAAAAATATTTAAAAATTATAAATTGAAATTTATATGGTCTCAAAATTTCATAAAATATCCAATTATGGAAAATTCACAACACATAAGTAAGTATTTATAACGATTCAAAATTTTGAATACTATTACCACAAATAAAATTCAATAGATTAAATAAGGATAATTCAAATTGATAAGATTTAAAATAAATTCCCAACATGTCTAAATTTTATTGGATGAGGATATTAAAAATCTATCTATTTTAATATTATAATTAAATCATTTTGGTGGTTTTTATGTGGGGTTTGAATTTATTATAAATTAATATTTTTGAGGTTTCCAAAAGTGACATTCTCCTCTCTTATAAAAGGGCACCTCCACCCTCACCACTTGACAGCATTTTTCAGGAATCATGCTATACCAAAACCTGTAAATTTTACTTCTCCACTTTCTTAGAAACATAATTGAGGTCATGGACTTCTTCAAATACCATCTTTAGTGCCCTACGTGGTGGTTTAGAAGAGGCACGTCGAAGAAGAGGTAATATTTATTACCGATTCATTCAAATTTATTTCATCTTCTACATTATCTTCTTGGTTTGTTTCATTATAAAGTAATAACATCAGTATCACTAATATACTGATATGTTATTATAAATATAAAAAAACTCTATCCATCCTATGGAAAATCAAAACCACCACATGTGCGTACGTACGAAATACCATCTCCAATCCGTAGTGTAATTTTTTTCGACCACCACCATACTTGTATGGGTATAATGGTGTAAAGAATAACTATATATTATTATTAAAACATCATAATAATTATGAGATATTATATCATGCACTCAAATTACATTAAATAATTATGGGAAAGATATCATCGCTCGTGCATACGTACGGATTACCGTCTCCACGATGCGATGAGATTTATTCTTTATGTTTACCTTTCAAGAATGATTAATCAAGAAATATATGACATAATAATGATACTATATTTATGTATATGTAAATTACTTACATCCATTCAATTTAATATGGAAACAAAAACTGCAATCATAAGTACATACGACCTACTATCTCCATAAATGGTTTATTTCATTCCATTTATCAATATATTATATATATTATATATTCTGAATATATATTATATATAAATTATGTTTTACATTATAGAAGTAATTAATCATGATCTATTTAATCATATGAATAATTACAAGTTAAAACACGTATGATAAATGAAACGATTTTACCCAAAACGTTGCTTTAACATGGGATTGACAAATGAACGATTAATATAAAGACCGAAGTGAATCAAAAATGATATCATAAATATTATTATGCTTCTGTTACAAGTTAATAATATATTTAAACCCAATATACCGGAGGTTCAGATACATACAAATAATATCGGACCTAAGGTAAGGGATTAGTTTGTCTCACTTTTATTTCTGTGATACATATGCCTTAATCACCAACTATTTCTTTTGTATGGTTTTAGTGATTACCATGAATGTTTTAAGATTTTTATTATAAAGGTTATTATATTTACATATTTATATATTTTTCATTATTTTATGACATGTATGATTCCACTAATTATAATTGGCATG
Organism: Viscum album; assembly: GCA_963277665.1. Lineage (NCBI taxonomy): Eukaryota > Viridiplantae > Streptophyta > Magnoliopsida > Santalales > Viscaceae > Viscum > Viscum album. Next base: position 1,193,595,021 of record OY728130.1, on the reverse strand, counting down.
GGATAATTATTCCAATCTCATTCTTATCAGGGATTTCTTATACGTACATATTTAAAGGGGTTTTATTTATCATCCATGTCCATGTTTTATAAAAAAATCATAATTTTATTACTATTCGTAAATGAACGTTTAATTTCATGTTTAACCCTTTTTGACTTCTACTATGTTTTATCAAAGGAATATTTCATTCGATTACCATAAGAGGTACTTTTTGACATTTCCGACAAAAGTATGGGAAGAATGTTTTTTTAACTTATATCGGATGAACGGATTTTTACGGTTTCATAACACCATATTTTCATGAATCTTCCTCTACAATATTTCATTATTATTTTCAATAAAATCCTATTCTTTTAAAATTATGTGGCATTTTGTGAAAAGAAAATGATTTTAAAGATGAAAGAATCTTTTCCTCAATAATTCATTTCAAGTGTTTTATCAAAATTATTTTCCATATAAGTTGATATAGGGTTATGTTTCTATCCCTATTATTACATTGATTTGATTATGTTATGATGGAATTATTTTTATTATATCCTTTTATCTTAAATGAATTATGTTAAGATGGCATGATGTTTAAGAATCACATTCTATTATATGGGTTATGCTATGTTGTATGATTTATGATTTTGTGTCATAGAAAAAATATTTAAATATGATATGGGTGGGACCTATATCTCCCTAAAATGAATTGGGTAAATATTTATATCTCATGAGATAGACATGGTAGGAAAAGAAAGTAAAATTAGATTCAATAATAAAGGGCTGGAACTGCTGGTAAACCCGGTTCAGTAATGGGCTTTGTCCACTATGATAGTCATGGCAGTAATGTCTTGGCTACTATAGAAATCATATCATGTTCTTTATGTTTTTCCACAATTACATTTTTTTTCACATTCCATTTTATCATGATTAATGTTCCTTTATGATTTATTCCTTATGTACTACTAATATTTTTTCATTTTCATGTTTTTACTTTCAAATGTTTATGGATTTTTTATGTTCTCCATCTTAACCGTTACTGGACATTTGAGCTAACCCCTTTCTATGTCTTCTTTTCCTTGGATATAAAGTAAGGATTTATGTATGAAAACAAAAGGGTAAGATCTTTATGGTAGATGTTTAAGATCTTTCACCATGATTAGAAGTTTATGTTCTGAGTTTCCAAAGACACTAAACTATTACAGCCTTTAGGCATCTGTTTTTGTCATATATTAAGTATTCTGAAAAAGTAATGTAATTTCCATGTACGTCAAGTTTGGGTCTTTACAATGGCCCCATGTTACCATGATATAAGAGTTTATTGAAACAATCTCTTTGGTTTACAATATTTTTTATATTTATGACTCCTTTGATGAAATATTATGATCTATATCTCAATAAAAATAATTAATTTTATTATCATCATGTGGTTAATGACATATTCATGTATTGTTTACATTTTTCTACTCTTTGGTACATAATATAGGTAAGAAATTGTTTTTTGAAATTCCCGAAATTACTTTACCTTCGATCGAAAATATGAGTTCTTTCAAAATAAAATTTAATAATAAGGTTTTCAAAACATTTTCATGAATTCATTATAAGTGTTAATGTTATTTAAAAAAATTAATTTTTTTCATTCTTTATTTATATTTTTTTAAATTCTTTTAAATAAAATGGTTTTCAACACATTTTCAATATTTATTTAAACGTTTTGTCTTTATTATAAAATAAATGTTTTTAAAAATATTTGGATGATTTATTTATATATTTTAAATATAATTTGAAATTAATATTTTTCAAAACAACTTTAATTTATATTTACAATTTTTTAAATTTTTTCAATTAAATGGTATCAATAATTCATTCAATGTTTTTTATATGTTTTGAAATGATTTTATATAGAAATTTATTTCAAAATGTTTACAATATTTATTTATTAAATTTAAAAGGGTTTTCAATGAAAAATGTTTTAGAAAAATTTCAATATTATTTTCTATGTTTTCAATGAAATAGGGTTTCAAAGTGTTTTGAAGCTATTTTTTATATTTTTTCAAGTGAATATGTATTCAAAACTATTACCAATCCTTCATTCTATGTCTTCCATGGATATTAAATGAAAATAGTTTTCAAAAGGTTTTATGTATTAATAATTTTCATTTAAAAAAGTATAATTTCGTCGTGAAATGTTTCAAAAATATATTTCAAAATTATTTCCCATTTAAGATGACATTAATTGGTGTTATTAATTCCTTTTTGGGGAAATTATTCAATGTTTCCAATCTTATTTTTTTATGACTGGTTTATGTTTTGAATATAGGATGTTTATGATACGTATTTCTCTTCCATGGGTTATATGCTTGAAAAAAATATTTATATTTCATAGGTTATATACTTATGAAACCCACTTCCTTTCAAGGGTTATGTTTTGATGAAATGATTAGGAAACCTGTCTTTTTTCACATGGTAAGATATGGTTACAAGTTTTGTCACCCATTTTTTTTCATGGGTTATTATATGATTTTTAATGATCTTGTTTAACATGTAAGTATTATTTCATTTTGAGTTGGGTGGGACCTATATCTCCGTCTAATGTAAGGGGTAATGATTTATACCTCATGAGATACACTAATATGGTCTTGGGAATGTACCATGCCTACTAAGATGGACATAAGAGTGTACCATGACTACCGAGATATTATGAGAAGTGAACTCATGCAACAAAGATGGATATGGGAGTAAACCATGACTACCAATATTGTATTGAAAATGAACCCATACTTCCAGGATAGTCATAATAGTGACTCCTTGGCTACTATGGAAATTATGTTATATGATTATGTGACTTCCAGAATTCAATGTTTTATTCATATGTTTTTCTTTCATGGATTATGTTATTTAATTAAATATGTTTATTGTGTTGAAAAATTCAAATAATTGTTCCATGATTCATGTTTATGATATTTGAAATTCATGGTATGATCTACTATTTTAATTATCTTGTTCTCATACCCGTAAGTTAATTATTATTCTTATTAATCTCCTTTGTTTTCCCTTATTGATAACATGTGATCCCACTTTTAGTGTTCCCTTCCCCCAAGTAATAATGATGTGTATTCTGCATGATGTGACTAATAATGATTTTAATCCAGAAGAACCTAGTAGGAGATGATGTATTTCATTTATATAATAGTGTTTATGTTTCCATGTTTCCAAAGGTAGTAGACTGGTATTGTCTTTCGATGTTTCTTTGTATAAATTTTTATTTATTCCGCAAATGTTATGTAATGTTATTGTATATAGTTTCTATTAGAGAAAAGGTTTAGAGAACATTTTGAAACTACGATTTTAAATATTTATTGAGATACCTAGGTATACTCTTAAGGATATGTCTTCTGATGCCTTTATGGATGAGCATATGTATGAGTCAATGTTCAGGAAAATGACTTGTATATTTGTTAATGGATAGAGTGAGTGGTTTAATAAAAATAAATCCATGTTTGAATACTATAAGTGTATGTGGATTTGTAATTGATGTACCTATGGGTAACAACTCTGGTAATATGTCTTGGACCTAACATGGGGTATCCGTGTAGACAATATATTGATTTTCTTCACACAGAGTTTGGCATTCTAGGGTCCTGAAAACATAGCAAATAAGAGTAAATACTTCCAAAAGAACTTTTCAGAAGGAATCAAATCATTTTAATTGGTCCAGTAAGACGAATGGATGAAAAATGAATTTGAAAACATGGGAAAAAACTTGAAAAATAAAAATTTTCAAGAGTTTCATGTGACCCGTGTACCATCACTGGGAAAGGTTTGCAGAACACATGAAATGTGGACCATTTGTACGCATAAGGACCTATGAGGTGCTGGCTTATGGGGCAATTTCTGAAAAACCCAGGTAAATGTGTACCATGTCATGGGAGAAATCAAAAGTGGGGATTTCATCCACATTCCATCCCACGATCTCAATAGGTCGCGTATGAAGAATGCTGGCAGTGTTCTGCGAACCAGGAACTGAAAACCACAGCCTCCATAAACCACAGTTTTTCGATTCTTCTGTGAGTTGAAATATATCTTCACGCGCTTCCGCAAATGGTTCTATATATCAATCGATATGATTTCCCAATTTCTCTATAAAAGGATCACATGAGCAAGGAGATAAGGATAGAAGAAGAAATCAATGATGACACACTAGAGATTAAAATAAATAATTCATAGAGGATTACGTATTCAGTTTTGAATCATCAATGTAGTTAAAATCATTAATCATGTGTCTGGAGGTATAACCGGCCACACACCGTAATCAAAAATGAACTAGATACTAATGGGTAAACCTAAACCCTACTTAGTGTCATTGTGAACAATAAATTCCTCATGTATGAACTCTTCATGAACCATAGGTTCCATGAACATCATTCAATACATTGTTAGTCAATGTGTACTGTGATATGGATCAGACCCGACACTAAATACTACATCAGTATGTTGATCGAAACTGATGTGGTGTGGCAAACCACATCTAGGAATACATACCACTTTGGTATGTTGTGGTCAATACACATGCATGCATACTGCTTCGGTATATGGATGAACACCCTACCCTCATAGCACTATGGTATGAAGGGATCCCCCATCACCCATGAGAAAATAGTACACAAAATGGGGAATATTTTAGTGTGTTTCCCCCCGGATCCAATCTCACCCCTTCATTACCATCCTATCCCCTAGAGCTCCTCCGCGAACCAGTCCTCCAACATTAAGACAATGCCTTCACCAAATCCACCAGACCCGTATGATCAGATCATCAGGCACATCAATACACCCCTCTGAGTATACATATCCATGGTTAGTAGAGTCATGAGGTTTGTGTCACGACCCGTCCCTTGGGGCCCGTACCGTGACTACCCAAGCCTACCATACATAGGCCAAGGGTTGGCGACTAGCACCGAAAGTCGTATTCCCTAAAACCGTGAAGGTTTTGTATATATATACTATAAACACACATACCAATCACACATCAAGATAGAAACACAATTAAACTTTATAGTAAAAAAAGTGTGTATAGTATGTAAAAGGAGCCAGAATACAAGCCCAAATAGAAAGTACAAGAAAACAGTAAAGTACAAGTAAACTAAATAGCTCTTGTGAACACCAACCAAGGATCCTACCTGAAGGGTAGGTACAACTCTAGAACGGTCGTCTCTAGTGTATGCCTCATTTAATTCCACCTCCAAGCTACCTCCAGTCTCGGTACCCTCTTCCTTAGTCAGTGTTGTCTATATTTTGCACCAAACACAACATGGTGTGGGCGTAGCCTGTGTAGGGGTGAGTATAACGATACTCAGTAGGGACACTGAGACCCTCAATGGTCGCACAGAATCCACAATGGATAAACCAAAAATCATGTAAACACTTGATAGCCCTACTTATGTATATTCCCATACATATACCAAAGTAATCATGTTTACCCATCCCATTCAAGAGGAAACACAAGGCCTATCTTAAAAGCCCAAAGCTCAACTATTCCACCAAGTAAGGAATACCAAAAAGGTAACACAACAAAGGTAACACCACAAAGAATAATACAAAAAAGGTATCTATTAGTTCCACTATACTAGATACCCGGAGGGGGGAGGGGTGAATCGTGGTATGACAGATTAATACAACTTCCGCTTTTGATCTTGTTTTTCTGTTAGCATAAACCCTTTTCTCTCTCCTTCCTGATACAGAGTATGAACAATCCTTAAAGCATGCACAGGTCACATTGATTTTTACTTTGTTCACCCTCATTGTGCTACATCCAAGGAGCATACACCGACAGTGTGTCGATGTACCAATTACACTATAAATGCACTGTTGTTAAAAAGTTTGAAGCGGACTCAGTGTCCCCCCTGGTTTACTAGCACTCACAATTTTAGAACTCACTACTCTCCCCACTAATGTGATCTCACTTCTTCTTCAGAAGATCCACTCAAAGTTTATATACCTTTAGGTCTTTTCATTTACATGTATACATGCATCCTCAACCATTGATAGATACTCTGTTGATGTCCAACATTCATCCACATATGAACACCACATTGCCACTGAACACTAGGAAACTAGCATTGGAATTACCTTCGCAAATCACCCAAATTCGTCAGTCTCCAAATTTCGAAAAGCTCAAACTAGCCTTCATGAATATCATACCATTTAACAAAGTTAAATCCTTCATAGATCTAAATACATCAATAATTTCATGTTGTCGCAGAGTGACTACCCTTGTGAAACTCACTAAGCCAATGCAGAGTATGCAACTTTTTCATAGCAAGAATAGCAACTGTGGAGCTCCTTCTATTCGCGAAGCACACTGCCTTCGCGAACCACCATCATTAGCCGAGAGAAAAAATATTTTATTCGGAAAAATATCTACTTCTACCGAGGGGGTTGAGGTCTATTTATAGGTCATTCCACCAACACTCAAACCTTCCACGTGAAGTCAACTCCACGTCAACTCAAATCGCGGAGCTCTGAAGTTCCCACTGAAATTTTCTCAAAATCACGAAGCACCATGGAAATTTTCTGATCATGGAGCTCATCATAATCACAGAGCCTACCATCAATTCCTTCACAACTTCACTAATAATCTCCTCTCACAATTCCCTTTGCTGCAGTAATTCTCTTCAACTCTTCCATTCGTGAAACTTGTCGTAATTGCGAAGAATAACCATCAACATTCTTCTGATCTTTGTGAGATCTATTCCACGAAGCATATCTTCAAAAAACTTATGCCTTTTCTATATTTTGATGACATATTCAATGAAATCCATGTTTCTTGATGCTCACCAAACTCCAAATTTTGGACCCCAGACATTTGGAAAACACTGGAAAACAGTGACACCTTGTATATGTTTTTTACACCGCCTCCAGATCATATTTTACTTTATCATGGTTCATTGTCAAAATGGATTGTCAAAAACATCTCTGGTACATGAAAATTCACCAAGGAAACCTGATTTTTCAAAAAACACACTCAACCCAGAAATGCTGCAATTGTTACCTTGAGGGAATTTTTCCCAACAGTATCACAATGAAGGTCAGTACCACAAAACTACGCCACAAAGAAGAATACCACCAAACTATAACCATGATGGTAAGGACTCAAATCATTCTAGATATAACATATGTATAGAAGTACAGATGATTATTCTACGGCTAGATAATCTTATTCTGTTTAGTAGCACTGCTTCTGACACACATAGGATCGATAGGTTACTAACCCCCGCTGACACACACATGATCTGACCCACACATGATAGATATGTGCTATCCCATACAGGATTTTTGAGTGCTAACACACACAGGATTTGACCCACATAGTATCGGTATGTGCTAACCCACACAAGATCGCTGAGAGCTGACCCACGCCGGATCTAATAGAGGTCTACCCACACATGATCTAGGTTCTTTCTTCATATACAACCATCCACCGGGTTCTCACACTAAGATTGCTTTATTCTGAGGGGGTCTGCTCCTCATTCCACAAGTCGATACTCCAACTACCATGAAGACCCACAAATAAGTATCCCAATGGCCTGTCACATCAAAAGGGACCCAATGAAATTGTCGGTGAGTCAATCAGACTCCCGGATTGTATGTTATTATCCTTTCTCCTCAGAACGCCCAGTTGGATTTGGGGTTTGATCCAAGACGACTATACTACAACATTATCCAAATCAGATGTGGAGTATACCAAAAGGACCGTCTTCATACAAGGTTTTGGGCGCCATAGATGGTTCGTCAAACAGATAGTTGTAGCTCATGATATGGCTGATGGAACAAAAAAGGTCGAAGTCGGTCCGGTTCTGGCCGACCAAGTTAGACTGACCAGGCCCGAACCGTTTCCGGACCTGGGTCCAACTCGGCTTGCTGGATCTAGCCCATCCTACTAGCACAACCTAGCATGCCGGCATAGACCATCCCATGGTGCGGTTCGTGCTAGGTGGTCTGCAGGGTCACCGTGGTTGGCCGGATGGCCGACTGCTCCTTCAGACAGTGCGGTCGTGTGCCACGCGATCGTCGGGGGCCGACAGTGAGCCGACTGCCCCTCCACCACTATTGTGGCCTTGCGTTGTGGCACATGCTTTCTGGCCGGCACAGATGTGCACCGCCGCATCCCTATCACGCAACCGACCACCACCAGCTGCCATCCTTGCTCTGCCACCACAGATGGGCCGCTACTCTTGAGTCCCACCAGTGCAAATTTATAGAATTGGTTTTTGTCCTCCTGCATCGCGAAGAATGCAACAACAAAACCAAATTGATTGCAGAGGGGTGGGGCTCTATTCTTTTGAACCACACCCTCCCCGTTAGAGTGGTTGAAAGTGGTATAAACGTTCTTAATTCAATAAGGATGTCAAGAACGGGGAAAATAGTATTCAAAATAACATTCCCAACATTAAAGGTTCCAAAGGAGGAGGCACGAGGAAGAAGATGAATTCATTTATGAACTTCGGCATTTTTCATCTCCACAAGGTGATTACGATCTGGACTCGGGGTTGGTTCCTTGTTCTTCGATTCGTTGTTCGGTGTCACTTATCACCGCCTGCTGAAACCAGCTCCGTTCTCTAAGAGTAGGGCGTCGCGGCGCTTTACCCGAGCTTCATTGCTTAGTGTCGTCATGCCAAATACCTCCCTCCATGCTCCATATCAATAAGATAGGGGGAGGGTACGTAATGATCATGGAATTTGTGAAGGTTCATTTAATAGAAACCTTTCAAAATTCAAACGATGCTATTACTTATTATTTGATAGGTTTGTAAAATTAAATAATGATTTTAATACAATTAAATGGGAAAATTAAATGGTACTATTAATTAATTGGAGATATGGAACAATTAATTAAGGAATTCTAACATTCTTCCCCCCACATTAACGAAGGGTTCGGGTGGTCTCCACCATTGAATTAAAATTGGAAGGATTAAAGATCTTGTGGTCCCCACCCCCATAAATCAAAATGGGAAGTTAGAAGAAAAATAAAAATGTTAAATATTTTATTTTCCTTCTTTCTCCACAAAAATCACAAAAACTAACTTTCACACTCGACCTACTACGGTAGAGGTGAAGGTATCCTTAGAAGAATACAGGTGCTGCGAGTTCAACGATGCCCTCAGATGTCAATTCTGTGAACTATTACAAAAGATACAAAAACCTTCTCACGGGTTCACTGAACATACCCGAATGTATAATTTAGAAATTCATTCTGGGCACATCGAGCATCAGAATCCTAAGCCGTCAATTTTGACAGACTCGTAAAAATCCCATATAATTAAAAAAATTACATGTAATTTCTAGGTCTATACATTATCCCCACATCAGGCCTTTGTGTCCCCGAAATCCACATTCCAAAAACTAATAAAACAAGTGGGGGGTACGGAGCACGAATATGAGCCTCATGCTTCAATCTTCCCTCCTTCATATTCCCATGCTGCCAACATAATCACACCAAATATATCAATCTCCTATGAAGGAATCTCTCATGTTGATCCTAAATATCCACTAGAACCTCTGTAAACGTTGCCCCATCATCTATTTCGAACTCTCCCCAGTCAATGATGTTATAAGGGTCGTGCACGTATCTCCTCTGCTGGGATACATGGTAGACATCATGCACCTGGTGTAACTGAGGTGGAAGAGCTAAGAAGTAAGCCACCTCGCCAACTCTACTGAAGACCAGATAGGGTCTGATGAACCTTAAAGATAAATTGTTTCTCTGGCCAAATCTTCGTAAACCTCATCAAGGTGAGACCTATAGAAACACATGGTCACCATCCTTGAACTCCAGATGTCTTCGTCTTCCATCGGCATAAGTCTTCTGCCTGCTCTGTGTAGTATTCATCTACTCCTGGATGATCTGAATCTTTTCTTCAGTAGCCCGTACTATCTCTAGTCCCATGTGTGTTGACTCCCCTGGGCCAGTCCAGCACAATGGCGATCTGCAAGGTCGGACGTACAATGCCTCGAAAGGTACCATCCCAATGGTGGGGTGATAGTTGTTGTTGTATGAAAACTCCACCAAGGTAAATTGTTCCTCCCAGCTGTGAACGAAGTCTATGACACAAGCACACAACATTTCCTTGAGTTTATAAATGGTCTGCTGAGTCTAGCCATCCATTTGAGGATGGAAGGTGGTTCTCAAATGAAGCTGCGTCCCAAAGGCCTCCTGTAACCCTTTCTATAGCCAGGAAGTGAAACATGAATCACGATCACAGACAATAATCGAGGGTACTCCATGTAGCCTAAGAATTTCTTGCACATAGAGGTGTCCCAAGCTCTCTACTGAACCATGCTCTCTAATTAGTAGGAAGTGGGCCGACTTGGTGAGTCAGTCAATGATCACCTAGATAGAATCATGACCCCTAGATGTATGTGGATGTCTTGTCATGAAGTGCGTAGATATCCCATCCAACTTCCACTCTGGGACCACTAAAGTCTGAACTAAGCCTACTGGTACCTAAAGCTCTCCCTTCACTTGCTGAAAAGTGAGGCATCGAGAGACAAACTCTGCTACTACTTTCTTCATTCACAACCACCAATGCTGTCGTCGAAGGTCCTGGTACATCTTTGCCACTCCTTGATGTACCAGCAGAGGGGATGTGAGGAACTACATCAACAATTCCTCTTTAAACACCGTATTTACCATAGAACATCCTCTGAAGAGGATGATGTGATCCTCACCATTAGAAAATCCATCAGGTTCATTTCCTGTGTATATCTGAGAACGTCGATCCTCGCAGTCAGTGTCCCCGCACTACGCCTCCCTGACTCACTGAAGAAGTGGGGGAGTAACTGTAAGAGACTGAAGAAAAGCTTGTCTATCTTGATCAACAAAGGATATATGCAAAGCGGCTAGCTACTCTGTCTCCTCTCCTAGAAGCTATATACTAGACCTCCTACTGAGTGCATCAGCTACAACGTTCCCCTTACCAATAGTTTAGATTATCTCTAAGTCCAAGTCCTGGAAGAACTCAAGCCAACTCCTTTATCTCGGGTTCATGTCCTTATGGGAGATGATATACCTGATACTCTTGTGATCAAAGTAGACTGTATAACATTCTCTCATCAATTTAGGTTTCCATATCTTCTAGGTGAAGACCACTACTACTTACTGCCGGACATGGGTAGCGTAGTTCTTCTCATGTTGTATCATCTGTCGAGAATCATAAGTGATAAATTCTCACTCATGCATTCAGAAACATCCAAGCCTAGTTCCTGATGGATTGCAATATACTATGTAGCCAATTCCCTCCACCGGAAGCCTCACGATGGGGGTACTAGTCAGCCTCTACCTCAGATCCTAAAAACTCTGTTGACATGTCTTTGACCACGTGAAGGGTTTCCCTTTCTTCATCATTGCTGATAAAGGTGTTGCATCTTTCGGGAAATCTTTCACAAACCTCTGGTAGTATCTGACCAAACCCAGGAAACTTTGTACCTCTATCTCACTCCTGGGTGGATCCCAAGCAAGTACAACCTCGATCTTTGCTGGATCCACTACAACTCCAGCCTCTGAGGTAATGTGTCCCAGAAATTGAACATCTCAAATCCAGAACGGGAACTTCGAGATCTTACCATAAAGCTGTTTCTCTTGGAGTGTGTTCTGGACTATCTACAAATGATAGGCATTCTCCTCCTCAGTAGTCGAGTAGATCATAATTTTATTGACGAAGACTATTACAAAGTGATCAAGGAATGGCTGAAAGATCATGTTCATGAAGCTCATGAACACTTCTAGGGAATTGGTTACACCGAATGACATGACCAAAAAAACATAATGGATGTACCGATATTTGAAATCCATCTTATGAACATCCTAAGACCATACTTTGAGCTTGTGATAGCTTGACCTGAGGTCTATATTCAAGAATTGTTGTGCTCCGTTTAGCTGATCAATGAGGTTGTCAATCCTCATAACTGGGTACTTGTTCATCACGGTCACCTAGTTCAGGCGCCGATAGTCAACAAAAAGTCTCAAGATCCCATCCACCTTCTTGGAAAAAAAATCGGGGCTGCCCAAGGGGAAACACTAGGCCAGATGGACCCCTTCCACTATAAATATTCCAGCTATACTCATAGGTCATGAAGCTGCACAAGAGCTATCTGATATGCTGGGGTAGATATCAGTTCCATCCCAGGGTACAGATCAATGTAAAAGTCATCCTTTCTATGATGAGGTAGACCTAGAACATCATTAGGGAAGACATCTGTGTACTGGTCCACCACTACAAGATAACTAGGACTCTCCACATCAACTGCTCCGAGGGTAAGTCTAGATAACTGATGATTGATCGGCTGCACTATCCCCTAGTTAAGTCCATCCTATTCTAAAAAGGCTCCCTTTTCACCGGTGAAGGTAAAACTAGTCCCATCAATGTGGACACATAGAACTTTTTTCATAATAAAGTCAATCTCATCAAGGACTATAGATAACTAGTCCATACCCTAGATGATGTCGTAAGGCCTCGACACCGCTACTAGGAGATCCTTGATGAATCTCGCACCTCCTAGAGTAATCTCACACTGCCGGCACCAGTGGGAAATTGTCTAATCCCCTCTCATAAAACTCCCTAACCATAAAGATTGATCCAATGGCTCCATCGGAATCTCCGAGATCTGAACAAGGGTCGTGGTAATAAACGAATGACTGACACCTGTGTCTATAAGTACATAAACTAATGTGGAGTAGACACAAATCGTACCTCATATCATCTCCGAAGTGCCATGGTCGTAGGCCTCAGTTTCCTGGAGATGATCTCGACCCTGTCCACATGCTCGCAATGGTCAGGGTGGACCAGCTGGTGATGGTGGCGGTAACATCTTGAATCATCACCCACCACCAACTGTGCGACTAGATCCTCTACCACGTCCACCTACTCCCTATGGACCTCCTTGGTCAGACATTTTTTTCAGCCTGGGCGGTCCTTCGATCATATGCTGATCCTCTGTACAACGATTTGGAAAGTCACGATCCATGTGACCCTACCCACCACATGTGTAACACTACCGACCCCTCGCATGACTATATCTGTCTCTGGTTCCCCACACAACTGGCCCTGAATCCTGAAGTCATCCACCTGTAGGTGTAGTCCTCTAGGACCTCTATGACATCTGTCTGCTGCCCGCTGTAGAATACTCCACTACGTGATGCCCAGTGGTGGTCTCGTTGCTGGTGACTGCTCATCAAGAAAACTCTCTTCTATGACGGCTCTCTCTAACACCCCTTCATACGTCGGGATGATGAGAGAAATCATCAATGCCCTGGTCTCCCTCCTGAGTCATTGCTTGATGGTCCGAGCCCTGAATAATGGTCCCTCCACCATATCAGTGGAGTAGCGTGAGAGGTTGGTGAACCTCGCATAGTACTGAGCCATTGTCAAGCTGCCCTAATGCAAATGAAGAAGCTTCTAAATTCACACAACACGAAGGGTAAATGATACCATCTCTAACTGAAGTAGGCTCTCAATGTCTGACCAGAGAAGTGTCAGCTCTTCATGAACCTGGATCATCAAGCTCCACCATCTGCAAGATGCAGCCTATTAAAGACTCATGGAAAGGTTCAACATGAGATCAGATGGTGTCCCTACCAGTAGGAAGACTCTCACCATGTTCTCCAACCAATCCTTAGCTGCTTAGGGATCCATCTCACCTTAGAATCACAGTGGCCGCTGGCGCTGGATATTGTGCAACCCGCTCAAGTGGCGTTCACCCTCTACTATTGGGGCTGGTGGAATTGGTGGCCCAACGGGTAGTGGTACCATTGGTTCCTCCGATTTTTCATCTAATGATAAAGGGACCTACACCGAGGCCTCATCGCTCAGTGGGTTGTCAGCACGTACTATACCCGGAACCCTAGCTAGCGGTTTGCGTGGAGGCATCCTCAAAAGAAACATGTGCACCTTGGTCAGAAGTTATACCTGGTGAGCTGAATCAGAGAGTTCACAATGAAAACTTTTCAAAACACATGCAATTTGTGTTTTCATAAACTGAGTTCGAAATCAGAAGTCAGGGTCCTGGGGTATGGATACGTCGGCCGCCACACCAACACTAGATTCCTTAAACTAATAGCCACACTCATATCTCGTAACACTATTCCTGTTAAAAGATCAGAGTCTTATGTTCTACGGTAGAACCAACTCCTCTGATACTAATTTGTCATGACCCGTCCCCCGGGGCCCGTACCATGACTACCCCAAGCCTACCTTCCATAGGCCTGGGGTTGGCGACTAGCACCGAAAGGAGCATTCCCTAAAAATGGGAAGGCATTTCCCATATATCCTATAAACACACACACCAAGAACACAACAAAGTAAGAAGAAAATTAAATTGTATAGTAAAAAGGAGTTTTCATAGTATGTAAAAGGGGCCAGAATACAAGCCCAACTAAAAAGTACAAGAAAACTTGAATGTATAAGTAAAATGAATAGCTCCTACGAACACCCACCAAGGATCCTACCTGAAGGGTTGGTACAACTATTGAATGGTCATCTCTGTGATACGCCTCATCTAAGTCCACATTTGAGCTACCTCATGTGTGGGTACCCTCATCCTCAGTCAGCGTTGTCCATCGTCTATACCAAACACAAAAAGGTGCGGGTGTGGCCCATGCAAGGGTGAGTATAACGATACTTAGCAGGGACCCCAAGACACTCAAAGGTCTCACAACATCAACAAAGGATAAACCAAAAAGCATGTAAACATCTCATAACCCTACTTAGGTATATTCCCATACATATACCCAAGTTATCAAGTATACCGATATCATTCAATAGGAAACAAAAGGTCCAACTCCAAATCCCAAAGCTCAACTATTCCACAAAGAATGGAATACTATGAAGGTTACACCACAAAGGTGAGAACAAAAAAGGTAACACCAAATAGAAGGATACCATAAAGGTATCACCACAAAGGTAAGTACCACAATGGTTTTCCACAAAGAATAATACCACCAACGTATCACCACGAAGGTAATTACCACAGAGGTATGCCATATAGAATAATACCACCAAGGTATCACCAAGAAGGCAAGGACTTAGCTCACAATAGGTATACATTTGGTACAGAGGTATAGATGATTAGTTGAAGTCTAGATCAGCATATTCTGTTATTTAGCACTGCTTTTGACCCAAACAGGATCAATTGTTAACTAACCCTCGCTAACCCACACATGATCTGACCCATAGAGGATCAATATGCACTGACCCCCACTGGATCACTAAGCATTGACCAACATAGGATCTGACCCACACAGGTTCGGTATGTGGTGACCCACATAGGATCTCTAAGGTCTGACCCACAAGGATCTCAAAGATGTTGACCAGCATAGGATTGATATTCTTTCTTCACGTAGATCCAGCCACCGGGTTCCCACACTTAGCTCACTTGATTCCAAGAGAGTCCACACCTCAATACATTCGTCGATTCTCCAACTTCCATGAAGTCTCACAATGATATATCCAAAAGGTCCGGAATATCAAAAGGGACCCAACGCTACAGATAGTGTGTCAATTGGACTCCCGGTCTGTAAGTTATTAGTTTTTTCGCTCCGACAACCGGGATGGATTTGGGGTTCGATCCAACCCAACAATAATCCATCATTATCCAAAACTCATGTGACATATACCGAAAGTACAGTCTCGATCCAAGGTTTCTAGTACCGTATACGTTTCATCAAACAGATTCCAATAGCTCAATATATGGCTGAAAGAAAGAAAAAGGTCGAAGTTGGTCTGGGTCCGGGCCGACCTGGGCTAGGGCGACCCCAAACGGTTCGGGTCAACCCGGCCTAACCAAGTTCTATCCCTAGGTCCGACCCGGCCCATTGGGTCAGGCCTTGCCTGCCAGCATGGAAAGGCCCACTGGGCGGCCCGCATTGCGACCCTCGGTGGCGGCCCAAGGTGCGGTCCTTGCCAGGCTGTCTGCTTGGTGGCCCTGAATGGTCGGATGGCCAGCCACTTCATTGCGTCATGGGGTCGTGCGCCATGCCATCGCTGATGGCCCGCAGTGAGTCGACCACCACTTCACCAATGTCGCACCCTTTCACTGTGACACATGATCGTCGGGCAGCACGGATGCACACTACCACATCCCCGTCACGCGGATGGCCACCACTGGCTGCCATCCTTGCTCTTCCGCGGCAGACGGGCCACAACTATTCTCCGACGGCGTAGTTGCGCGGGTGCCGTATTCATAGCCGGCCATCGAGTTGGGTGCCGCTCCCGAGTCCCATCAGTGCAAATCGCCTGCACCAGTCATCGTCCACCTCCATCACGAAGAACACAATGAAAAAACCACAAGGATTGCATAGGGGTCGGCCCCGGTTCATTTGTCCCACAAACTCCACGTTAGAGTGGTACAAAGTGGTATAAACCTTCTTAATTCAAGAAGGATTTCATAAACATGGAAAAGGATATTCAAAATAACATTCCCTACCTGGAAGATTCCGAAGGATGATGCGTGAGGAAGAAGGTGAAGTTGTTGAAGAAAATCAGTGTTCATCGTCTCCACAAGGTGCTTTTGATCCAAATCTCGGGTTTGGTTCCTCTTTCATTAATTCATGTTTTGGGGATGCGTGCCACCATCTACCGGACCAGGCTTTATCCTCTAAGTGTCAGGCATCACAACACTTACCCAAGTTTCATCGCTTGGTGAAGTCCTATCCAATCCACCCCTCCAAGATCCATATAAATAGGTGAGGGGGAGGGTAATTAATGGTCGTGAAATTTATAAAGGTTCATTTAATAGGAACCTTCTTAAATTCCAACAATGATGTTAATTTGTTTTTTATAGGTTTGTACAATTAATTTATGTTGGAATAATAATCAAATGTTTCAATTAAATGGCACTATTAATTAATTATAGATTTGGAATAATTAATTTGGGAATTCTAAGGGTCTTAAACCCTCATTAACGAAGGGTTCTAGTGGAACCCTTCTTTGAATTCAAATTTTGAAGATCAACGCTGTTCTTCTCCCCACCTCTATAAATCAAAAAAGTGGTTACAAGAAAAATAAAAATGTTAAATATTTCATTTTTCTTCTTCCATGATAAAAATCACAAAAACTAAATTTCACCCTCGACCAACTGTGGTTGAGGTGAAGGTCTCCTTAAGAGAATATTGGTGTTGTGAGTTCAATGGTGTCCACAGATTTCAATTTTGAGCCCCGTTTCAAAAGTTACAAAAACCCGCTCACACGTTTGCTGAATATACCAAAATGTAAAGTTCAGAAATTCATTCCAGGCACACCGGGCCTCGGAATCATGCGCCGTCAATTTTGTCAGACTCATAAAATTCCCATATAATAAAAAAAATTAAATGGAGTTTTCGGGTCTTTACAGGTTGACCCCACAATGGTTCATACTCTTGAGATGTCTGTACATCTACATTCGCATAGTTACCCGAAGCCCAACCATGCAATGCTAACATGAACCTCACCGGTCCGGGGATTTAAGGTGATCACATGCTTTTCCATTCAATGAGGAATACCTATTAGTTGAAGTAATCATGCTCGCTTCTCATTTTGACAGGAGGTGACATTCCTCCCCTATCCCAGAGTGCATTCTAGGGCACTCCCACTGAGGTAAGTCACTAACCTTCTAAGAGCCAAGCCATATGACCTCCATTTTCATCCTACATTGAATGTTTCAACGCTCCATGTCATCTCCCACCATCACCTAGACTTCTTTCTATATAGGCCTAACCTCTTCCATCAACGAGAGTGAAGTTGTGTGGTTTTCTGAATCTCTCACATCCTCTTGATTCTCTAACTAAGCCTGACTCACATTGGTGTAAATGTTTCTAATCATTAAAAAATACTCAAAACCAACCAATTTGGAAATAAAATGACTATGAATAGTTTTAAACCCTTGATACATAGGATGTCATCTTAAAGGCCTGAGCTCAAAAATGGTGCCCTTCTGAAATAGTTCACCAATTCATGACCCCCATAAATGTGAAAATTTCTTGCATAAACCCCAACCAATTTTGTACTCTGATAACGTTGAGGATTACTATTCAAAACATGATACGAACGACACTTGATTGAAGGACCAAGCTCAAAAGGGGCTCCCATACAAAAGGGTTTTCCAAGTCAGGTCCCCCACAAATGGGAAACTTCAATGTGTAAGCCCCAAGCCATTTTGTGCTATGATAACTCTAATTCCATTTTAGAAGAGGATACATAGGATGACTACTTAAATACATGAGCTCAAAAGGGGTTCCCTTCTAAATGGGTCTACCCCAATTATGACCCCACCAAATGGGCCTCCTCCTAGGTCTATGCCCCAAGAAAAATGAACTTCATGGGCTCAGATTCATCTCCCATAGATACGTAAAAATCCAATATTATGGGTCTGATCCCAACATCAAACCACATTTCATCCCTCCTAGATGATGATAAACTCCAAAGTTCCTTTTCCATGGATAAATTCATCATTTCCTTAGTATCATAAAATCCATTTATATTCATGAAGATCCAACAAACCAGGGGGATCCCATGGATACACTCTTTAGGAACAAACCAAGGATTCACGAACATATGAACACAACATAAATCTATAAGAGAGTCAAAAAATCGAAAAAACATCCCTCCCAAAATGGTACGATGATCTTGAACTCCCCTGCACAAGAACAATAGATTCCTTAATCATTTGTGGCCTAATCGTCATCTAATGAGTTCCTACCTTTAGTATGAAGGTCCAAGAATCCTGGATACTAGGGTCACTGAGTGGTTCGGGATCCAAGAATAAACCAGTTGGCGACCATCAGAAGAATTCATATCCTATGTGGACTAATTTCACAAATACATAACCGCAAGAAATTTCCCATTGGGACCATTTGACTATGGAACCCCCTTCATGGTGTGAATTGGATAACCTTCCTAGTCCCCGTAGGGTCTATGAAATTCCCTCTAAATTGTAACGACATGGATCATGTCAAAAAAATATGGAGATGTTAAAGTATCCATAATAACGGATAAAATAATTGTCACCAGTTGGACCATTTTTTTAATTTTCACCAAACAAATATATGTGTCACCTCATGTTGAATCAAATATGGTGAATCTAGCATTAATCCTCAACCAAGGTTGCAGTTTTACCTCACTCAAGCCCCTTCACCTTACAAAACAATATTATGGTCATTTAAATCGTCAAATATGTATATTTTATAGAGATGATACTTTAACAAGGGTTTTGTTGTCTTTATATTTGATATATATATATATATATTGCAAGTTTCCATAGAGAAAAATTCAATCCAAATAGAATCTCGACAAATAGTGTAGACACGCACCTCAGCGATCCCGTAGGAGACTAGGGCCCTGATAAAGAGCAGGACCCCCTCTCCAACCCGGCATCTTCAATGCTAGGTATCCAATGAACTGATTAAAGAGTACCATCAAAATTGTACTCTCCTTACATAGGACTACACGTGAAAATCCCTCCACTCATCAAAATCTCACTAGCCACATCCTCATCTACGATTAGAACCCTAGCACATGACATCCTTGATGGTCATCTCTAACCTTTTCTGAAGCCTTTCTCTAGATCGTCTCAACAAAAAACTATTTAACTCAGGGAGGTAGATGACTTCGATGTTGATGGATTCATCTAAGCTGAACTAGGGTCCTACTCAGGGAAACATAGTATAGTGCACAAGAATCCCGCTTTCTAAATAGTATTGAAATTAGCTACAAGAAGGCACCAATACCTTCTAATTATTATCATGTCTGCCCTCCAAATTATGGTGGAAAACCAATATGAGATGAAAAAAATTTCTAATGATGCATAAAAATCATGTGAGAAAAATACTATGGAATGTGAGTAGATGAAAATTCCCACTCAAAAATATGAAACCCACAGGTCAAATATGATGTCAAACAGATATGAAAACTAGGGACATACACATTCCTCTATCCTAAAGTAGGATAATTTCCTTTCTCTACTAGAAAACTATGGAGGACAAGAACATGCAGACACTACTTCTCCAATATCATAATGGGACATCATACCCATTCCATATAATTATGTATCATAACACATTAATGAAATGTTGGAAGATAAGTTGTCCATTCTAGACCGTATCCTCCAAACATGCCAAGATATCAATGCATCAGTGAAAAAGATGAGGAACTAGGGAAACGACCTGATTTTCTCAATTGGAATTACTTACTCAAAAAATGGGTCAGTATCTATGGAGTTTTTATGCATCCCTTCTCTAGCCCAGGAGGGTCGATGATAATATACCCTGATATGTAGACAACCTGATGAAGAAATAATTCTCGTGCAAACTAGGGGACACTAGTTCAATGTGGTGACCGCTCCATGTAAGGCATCTGTCCAGGCCCAAAATCCAGATGTTTTTCATCATATCTCAACATCATCACAGGATCAAACAAAATCGTTTATTGTATTTGAAAGTACTTAAAAATTGCAGGTAACAACGGTAAGCCACAAGGGATATCCTAAAAATTAAATTCCCCACTAGAAACTAGAAATTGAAGAGAAAATACATGACCCGACACTACAATAATCTAGAGTTCGTGACACCCTCAAGAATATATCAATAAAGGATAAAGACCCTATAAATCAATTAAAAAATTATAAAAGTTATTGTAGTAGTAGAAAGGGCCCTCCCAAAAATATTTCTACTAGTATCTCTGAATACCCTCCCCTTACACAAAAGATTAGGAAATAAGAAGTTTGTACCCTTTCTGTCATCCACCCTAATGGTCCTCCAATTGGTATATGCTTCATATATGATTCTCCCTTTGGTTGGACATCAATTCATAATGGTAGTCCATGCCATGATGATGGCTATTGAGAGGTCCCTCCCTGAATTGTTAGTTATTGTGATGGCCCTCCCTAGAGAAACATCGTGCAACGAGAAGGTCCTTCCCTCATTGGAATACCTATTGAAGGCCCTCATTATGATGTACATTGTTGAAATTATCCATGCAGACGTACATCAAGATATGATATTAGTCAAGTCCATCATAGTAGTCATTGAGAAGGTCCTCCCCGCAGTGACTTCATGCAAGAATAAGGTCCTACCCTCGTTGTATCCCACCCTAAAGGTCCTCCCCATGGTATATGTTGTAAGAACACTCCCCATGGTCGGTCATCATGTTTTAATGGTAGCCCCCTCCATTGTAGAATAAATTTTGAATTTCCTCCCTGTAATCAAAATTCACACTGGCACGAAAGCCCTCCCCTTATCGGGGGAAATGCTAAAAATCCCTCCTATGCCAAGGTGCTCGGAAAAAATGGAGTCATAAATGTGAGAAACTATTTCTATGAGGAGTGATATATTTTCTCAATAAGAAAATGGTCTAGGTCCATGCTCATCTTCCGATCCACCCCCATGCCTCTCACCTATGTATAACGATCCTAATTGCCAAACTGCTCATAATGATGTCATAAAGAAGCAGTCAAGGTGGGAATATAAATTAGAGGAGTCCCCTGAAGAACAATAGTATGATATAATAATCATGAGAAGAAAACTAGATAAGGATAACATACCAGTGATGTATTGTCCCATGACCACTTCTCACATTGAAATACCAATGGATATGTCTGAGGAATTTATGCATAACATTCTCCTAAATATTGGGAAAACACATTGATAGATAAATGAAAATTTCTTTCCCCATGAATCGTATGCATACCATGTAAACATATTAGGAGAGGTTCTCCATCTAATCGACTTGAAATCCCTCCCATCTGCCTGAAAAACAAAATTAGAAAGGCTAATGAAATACCTTGAACTTGACCTGCCTCCACATACTACACAAGTTATGTTGCCTCATTAGTGATTCCCCTTATTGTGTTCATATTTGGGTATTTGGAGAACATGGATCCCTATATATCCCCTCATGTCTTGTTTAGTAGACCACATTAGAAATCAAATCATGCAATGTCATTACCCAAAAACATGCATGGATTAAGTCACAAAAGCTTCAAGCCTGATGAGATCAATCCATCTAAAAGCTTCTGGTCTTGGTAACCGAGAACATCTAGTAGGCTTCCCACCTATGGGAAGCCAACCAACATGCTGTTATCATGCCTTCTGAACCCAATAAATCCAATTCAGATCCAATTACAAACCCGGATCATACCCTCAAGGGTGTACGTGAAATAGAAAAGGTGTAAATAGATGGTGATGCTACTAAAATATGAGAATATCCCCATCCCATATGTTTTGGGTAGTTTAAACTAAATATTACCTCGTAAGACCATGAAATCCAGGCCATAATGTATCAATGGAATAATGAGAGAAACCCAATCCCACTGGGCTGGGTGCAGTTTTAACTCAGGTTCCCGCATAGAGGACGTTTATCTTCTCTTATCTAGGAAGAAAGATAAATAGAGAGGTCACTTATTCCACCTTTTCTCATGATTCATACCCTCTAGGATTAAGTCATATCACGAGATCAGATCAGGGCTCCATCTAGGTCGATCTTCTCCATGAACTCTGAAGGATATAAGAGAAACGAAGGATAAAATCCAATATAGGGTGCAGCAAGATACCTACAATTCTATACAGGGTACACCAACCCCAATATGGTATGTATCAGTGACCATGGTTAACATCATCCCCACGAATCTGAGAAGAAACGATAAAATTAGAGAGTATGAAATAGAATATTGTTCCCTCACGAAAGTATCCCACACCGATCCTGATGGTGTGCATACCTGGAATCAGGGAGCTCCCCTAAATTTTGGTGCACCCTTATCAAACCCATTACTACCTCTATTGTGAATCCCCAATAAGGATAAGAATAAATCACAGGTCATATATGAACCACCTCCTCCTCCCCCTGATAATGTCTTCCTCACACTCGAGGAAAGACTCACCAAGAAAGTTTACCAAATGAAAGAGCTGAGACGAATCAAGGCCGAGATGCATTGAGGGAGATATATTTCCATATGCGTTCCTCAAGAGGAACATCAATCATTTTTCCTATAAGTAGTTCTCCTACCATAAGCACTCATTGAGGAAATGGTTGTTAAGATCAGATTCCCTTCCAATATAGCTCTGGGACCATCATTCTACTGGAATTTATCCCTATAAGAACATCAAGACATACCTCCACAGGTAATGTAACTTGAACACATTTAGGAGAACCCATAAAAGATACCCCCATCTAGGTATCCCCCCATACACTTGAAATTCCGGCATGTCTAGATTTTCCCCCTCCTACACCCTCCCAAGACCATGTTTGGAAGGATATGCGTCAAGGGATCTTGAATACCTTCGAGTAACTAACAGCTCAACTAAAATCCATGGAAGGCGGCACACTCTGATACCACCAAGGTGAAAACCCTACCCTAATTTGGTTTGAATTGTTCTGCCACCTCGAAACTTTGGTTACACCATGTTTTCAATGTTCAATGGCTTCAGAGACCCAGAACAACATCTATTGAACTATTCCTCTTACTATGACCCAATGATGGGAACCCCAAAGAAGTAAGAAGCAGTGAAGCATAGGTTCTTCGAGAATACTCTACAGGGTTTAGCCTGTTGGAACCATGGTCTTCTATGCATGATTTTCAGTATGATTTGTGTTTGTTGTCAATCCTCAGTAGATGTTCCGAATGTGTACCAGCAAAGAGATCATATAGTTCAAGCAGACAACAGTATTGAGGGTGGCGCCATTTCTGAGTGTTCAAATTTTTGGGCCTGAAAATCGACAAATGGAGAAAAGTGTTTTTGGCAATGAGACTTGAGTGCCATTTACATTATGAAGATGAAACTTATGTGCCATATGGTTTGCAAGATCAGAACATAGGAAAATGGAAAACGGATAAGGGCCGCGCATGTTTTGGGCTGGTCGTGCAAGTGACATGCGCGTTGTGAAGAGACTTGCACGCCGATGCCTATGAGGACTGTAAACTTGCACGCTTATTGTTTTTCAAGATCATAACATCAAATTATGGAAATGAAAAGAAGGTCGCGCAAGAATGTGTGTGTTTGCGCAAGTGAGTATCACGACATATGCTAGGGAGGATGAGCTGCACGTCAGAACCTTTGCGCTGAGGGAAGACTTGCACGCCACTGCGCAGAGGGTCCAGTTTGCCTATTAATAGAGTACCCCCCATCCTCATTTGTAATGATGTTCATGACTTAGATATTTTTGGAGCTCTCTTCACGCACGTGGTTGTTGGGTCATGCAAGTAGAGGTTGTGTGCCGGCTGTTGGTTGCGCGTCCAAAGTGGTTTGGGATTTAGAGGTGCTGAGTCATGCAAGTTTGGAGTTCAAAGAGGCAGTGTTGCGCAAGTTGTTTGGAGTCACCTATGCGCTGAGTTCATACCACTCAAGGGACTTTCACGCCATTCCTGAAACATGCGCGATTGAGCTTGGAGAAGCGCGCCAGGGTTGTTAATGTACATATGTCCTTTTGATGCTGCACAAAATCTGGAGGATCATCCAGTACCCTCAGCGCAAAGTGAGATTCATCTTTAGATGAGAGTTGGACCTCAACAGAGCATCTATATACAATAGATGATGCATTCTTATGAAATTAGGAAGAGACCTTCACGTCTATAAACTGAGTGTGACTTCACTAAGGGCAGTGAGCAAGGGGGAGTCAACGGGAGTGACCTGAGGGAAGCCGTGAGCTATCCCTGAACCTTTGTAAAGGTAGTGATGCTGGGACAGAGTGTTTGTGACCAAACCATTGTAATCCATAGTTAGTAAAGATTAGTGGAATTTGGTATGACCGAAAACGTGTCGGCATATGATCCTTGGACGTAGACCTTAGTGGTGAACCAAGTAAAAAGTGATGTGTCTTCTCTGTGCGTGTGAATGTTTTCTTTCTGGTCATATTCATCATATAGGTTCAACAAGTTCCTAACAACGTGGGAATAAGATCCATCACATTAAATGAAAAAAATTTCACCCTAATTCACCCCTCCCCTCTCAGGGTGTCCCAGGGTCCTTCAAGTGGTATTAGAGGTAGGCTGCTGGTGTTGAATTTGTCCTTTATATTCATGGAGAATGCAATCAATGTCAGGGGAGTCCCTCAATTTGATGGATGTAATTTACAGATCTGGAAGAAAAGAATGAGATCTCATCTAAGATCTCTTGGAATGGATGTTCCCTTTTCTACTATGAAAGGAATACAAGTCACTGATCCAACAGGCCTGGATATGACTGAAACAGACAGGAAAATTCTTGATGTAGATGCTAAAGCACAAAATGCACTCACTGCAGCCTTTTCTGATCAGATCTACCTAAAGGTTATGAATTGAAACTCATCAAAATCCATGTGGGATAAACTCGAGAACATTTATGAAGTTGATAGAAATGTGAAGGAGGCGAAACTACAAGTTCTGCACAATTGATTTGATGATATGAATATGCATCCAGACGAGAATGTAGACTATTTATCCAATCGAATTTCTAAAGTTGTTGGAGAAAATCGAGGAATAGGCGAAGAAATCAAGGACATTGATATTTTAAATAAAATATTAAGAAGACTTCCACCTCTGTACAAAGCAAAAGTGTCAGCCCTTGAGGAAAGATATCTTTCCAAACATTCTCTGGATGATCTACTGAGAAGCCTGGTAGAATATGAAATGAGAGTCAAACTGAAAGATTCTACGACTCATGTGAGAAAGGAAATGGTATTCAAGGCCATAGATAAATTGAAAATCTCAAAATATAGTAGCGGTGAAGATGATGAAGAAATTGAAATTCTTTCTCTCATTGCAAAGAACTTCCTGAAGGGGAAAGGGGAATTCAAAGGGAAGTTACCTCTCAAATGTTTTCATTGTGGAAAAGTTGGTCACATTGCCTCTCAATGATTAAGAATGATCAATTATGAAGATAGTGTAGATGAAACCTTAGAGAAGCCTCAGAGAAGGTTATTCAAAAAGGGAGACCTAAAATCTTGAAAGAAAATGCAAAGTAAGAGTTTTGTCTGTGAAGAGGAAGAAGATGATAATGAATTCTGTGATGACGAAGAAACAGAACTAAAAATTGGGAACCATGCTTCCATAATGGCCACTATTGAAAAGACAGAAGCTAATGGTGGGGAAAAACAAATGAGAACATGTGTAGATCCCAATATGTAACTTAAGGATGCAGTTAGTAAGCTTAAGATTAAATGTAAGATTTGAAATAAATGGAAATAAATTGTAGAAGAATCAACTGAATATGTTGATCAACATGAAGATGAAATTGAATGAATAGAAGAATTTGTGAAGGTGCAGTCTAAAATAATTGAAAGCAATGATGATGTAGTGGATCTGAAGATGAGAATTGAAGAGCAGGCACAGGTCATCAATGAACTCACCTCCAGACTAGATGAAAAATCCAAGACTACTGAGGGTCTTGAGGGGGAAGTTGTTACTCTAAAGAGTAAACTTGAGACTGAATCAATTCCAAAAGATTCGAAGAAGAAAATACTGTTTGGAAGATTCTCAGATGCTGAATTACTAGAAAGAGCAATGTGTGGTTCAGATGGGGTTGGAAAAATCATGAGTGATCAAAGACCCGCTTGCATGGGAAAGAGTGGAATTGGCTGTGAGGCTGAGAAATCAACTGCTGGAAGTGAAAAAATCCAAAAGAAAGATAAGATGAAAGTTGAACATGTTGAAACATTTCCTAAAGTGCTGAAAAAGGAACCCTAAATCCAAACTAAATGGAGAACTAAAAATTATCCTCAAACATTCAGAAATGACATAGAATCTAACTATTGTCCCAAGGAAGAATGTATGAGGATAAATTCAAGTGAGAATACATTTCCTCTCATGAAGTGTCAGTTCTGTGGCTATATGGGCCATTCCATGTCATAATGCGAAGAGGCAAGAAGCTATCTGAATGGAGAAGATATAGAAGTTCAACAAAGAAGAACAAATTCATATCATAACTCTTATAGAAGAAGAAATATATATGGATATTGTTATCTTTGTTCTAACTTTGGACATAAGGCTGCTAATTATAGGTAGATAAAGGACATGGACAACTCATACTGATGTTCAAGACAAGTAAAGTATCGTCAGCTAGACAATGTTTCTCTTTCAAACATGTTTTATCCTCTCAAAGAAGATTTTGACTATGAAGAACCTGGGTATGCAGAAGAGATAATTGAAAGGCCATCAGTACTATATACTGAATCCAATGTCTTATGGAAGGAAAGGAAGAAGATTTTCAAATCCACCCTTGCAGAGGTGGCCTGCAAAGCTACAAATAACAACAGTACCTGGATTCTGGATAGCAGTTGTTCATCTCATATGACAGGTAATGCCGGCCTGCTAACAGATGTCAAAATGAAGGTTGATGGTACAGTACAATTTGGTAATGATGGATCTCTGAAAATGAAAGGGATTGGAAGTAATAAATTAGCTAATGGAGAACAAAATAAGACTGAATCCCTTTACGTAGATGGACTACATCATAATCTCCTCAGCTTGAGTAAACTCTGTGACTCAGGACTTATAGTTACATTTAATCAGAAAGGCTGCACTATCAAGGGAAAGACAGACAATTCACTTATGAAGGGATTCAAAACAGAAGGCAACTTGTATCAGGTTGATAGGGAAGAAAGTGTCTGTTACATGATTGTTGGAGAAGAAAACAATTTGTGGCATCGGAGACTAGGACACATCAATAAACAAGACATGGAGAAAATTTCAAAATTGATAATTTTCATGGACATTCCAAACCTGAAGCATGAACATGAAAAATCTACTGATGCTGGCATTCGTGGGAAGTTAGACTGCAGTTCATATTGGCCAATGAAAAATAGGGCATCTCACCTTCTTGATCTGATTCATACAGATGAATTTGGGATGATAAATGTTGTTGTAACTCTTGGAGAAAGGTACATTGTCCTTTTCATATATGATAATAGTAGAATGGCATGTGTGATGGTCATTCATAGGAAACGAAAAGTCCTTGACTGCATGAAATCATATCGGCGAATTGCCGAAAATGATACTGGATGAACAATAAAAGTGTTTAGATCTGAAAATGGAGGAGAATACACATCCATTGAATTTGAAAATTATCTGGAGAAGCATGGGATACATAATGAGGTAGTTTTTGTGAGAACTCCACAACAAAATGGAGTTGTTGAACATAGGAATCGACAGGTGAACAACATGGCACGAACTATGCTGATTGAGAGTCGTATTCCATGAAATTACTGGAAAGAGGATGTTCAAGTTGCAGTGTACATTCAGAATCAAACAAGACTTTATATGGGTGAGACGAAGAAACCATATGAATTGCGGCATGGACAGAAGCCCTATTTAAAATACTTTCGTGTCTTTGGAAGTAAATGCTTCATCAGGAATAAAGAAGGAAATCAAGGGAAGTATGGAGACAATGATGATATGATAGAAAGTCAGGAAGAAAGTGAACGTGAAGAAAAAACAAATGCAGAAATAGAGGAATTGGTACAAAACACTCAGCAGTCACATCTTGATGTTGACTCAGAAGATGAATCTAAGGAAGAAACTGTGGATGAAGATAATGAAACTGAACCTCGCAAGAGAAATAAATGAGTTGAGATTGATCTATCCAACATAATTGGGGACAACAGTGCACCCACTCAAACAAGAAGGATGAAAAATAACACGCAATCTACATTTCTATCAGTTGTAGATCCATCCTCATTTGAAGAAGCTGCAAATGATGAATCTTGGCTGAAATCCATGAATGATGAATTAGATCAGATTGACAAGAATCAGACATGGTATCTTGTCCAGAGATCCAAAGGTCACAATGTGATTGGTGCCAAATGGATCTTCATAAATAAGTTTGATGAGCATGGAAGTGTCATCAGAAAAAAGGAATGACTGGTATGTAAAAGATACTCCCAGATTGAAGGCATTATTGTTGAAGAAACCTTTGCTCTAGTGGCTAGATTGGAGTCAATCAGGATTTTCCTTGCCATGGAACTCCAAATAGGATATAATGTATTTCAAATGGATGTTAAGACAACATTCTTGAATGGTGTACTTGAATAAGAAGTCTACATTGAACAACTTGTGGGCTTTGTTTTGGGTACTGATGAAACGATGGTCTATAAACTGAAGAAAGCTCTACATGGTTTGAAGTAGGCACCACGAGAGTGGTACTCGTGGCAAGATTCATATCTCAAGAAGATGGAATTCAAAAGAGGAGGAGTAGATCACAATCTCTATGTGAATAATTCTCCAAAAGATCAATTCATGGTTCTAGTCTACGTTGATGATATCATATTTGGTGGCAGGAGGCAGAAATCAGTGGAAGAATTTGCCAACCACATGAAATCAGAATTCGAAATGTCCATGATTGGGGAGCTCACATATTTATTGGGGATGTAGGTGATTCAAAAGAAGGAATACACTTTCATTTCTTAGAAAAAATATGCAAGAGAGCTGCTGAAAAAGGATAATATGCAAGATTCCAAACCAATGTCAACTCCGATTGTAGTTGGAACTAAACATGGAAAGCATGAGGATAGGGACACTGTTGATACCACCATGTACAGGAGGATCATTGGGAGCCTATTGTACCTAACAGCGTCACGACCAGATATTTTCTTTGCCACATGCCTTGAGGCCTGCTTTTAGTGTAATCCAAAGGAGGAACATATTACGGTAGTAAAAAGAATCATGAGGTACATTCAAGGTACACATAACTTCAGGTTATTTTCTACTGCAGGGAGGGATAGTGAATTATCACTGTTTTATGATGCTGATTGGGATGGTGATGTAGTAGACAGAATGTCCACTAGTGGTGGAGCCTTCTATATTTGGCAGAAATGCGTTGGCTAGTTGATCAAGAAAAAAGAAAGTACTTCTCTTAGTACTGCTGAAGCTGAGTATATCTCTTCCTCAAAGGCATGCACTCAACTGCTATGGATGAAGCAACATTTAACAGATATTGGTGATGAGGTAAAGAAACCAATGGTGATTTACTATGATAACAATAGCGCAATTGATCTTACGAAGAATCTTGTTCAGCATTCCCTTACGAAACATATTGAAATCAGGTATCACTTTATCAATGAAAAAGTTGGACAAGGGGTGATTAGAATGAATCATGCGGGAACTAATGAACAAGTGGCAGATATCTTGTCCAATTCACTGTCCATGGATTTGTTTGAGAAGCATCGGTTGAACCTCGGTGTTCAGCCACCTCCCAGTGCATAAAGAGGTTACGCAATACCCCTCTCCCTGATTGTGATAACTATTTTTATCTGTTTATAGATGTGATGCAGGTTTGTCGGGGAGATACTATCCAGGGGGAGTATGGTTGGAGATGAAAATTGAACAAATAACCAAGCTTCGGGTTTATTGTCAATGGGGGAGAAATGAATAAATTCAGGAATGTTCAGGCATATAATGCTCCTCTGACACAATGCAAATTCAGTGTCACTGATAGGATGAGAAGGACAAGAATGATTTCATCGATCATGTAATGATTCATGGGCATCATTGAGAATTCCAAAACACTAGAACCCAATTCAAGCTTCCTCTATTGTTTTATACACTGAGCATTGCTCACGTAGACTTAGCGTCTTGGCTGAGTTGATTCTTGCGTTTTTTATTTTCACATGGATGAAAATCTATTGAATTTATTTTTTGATTGCCAAAAAACCCAAAGGGGGAGATTTGTGGAACCATGGTATTCTATGCATGATTTGGAGTATGATTTGTGTTTTTTTTCAATCCTCAGTAGAAGTTCAGAATGTGTAACAGTAAAGAGATCATACAGTTCAAGCAGACAACATTATTGAAGGTGGCACCATTTCCCAGTGTTTGCCATATTTTTGGGCCTGAAAATCGACAAATGGAGAAAAGTGTTTTTGGAAAAGAGGATTGCTCTTCGTGTACTTGATGAAGAGGAAACTGACCCACTATATGTTTTTCAAGATCAGAACATAGGAAAATGGCAATGGGATAAGGGCCGCATAGTTTGTGGGTTGGTCGTGCAAGTGACATGCGTGCAGTGACGAGACTTGCGCGTCGATGCCTAGGAGGACTGGAAACTTGTGCGCCTATTGTTTTTCAAGATTATAACTTCAAAATATGGAAAAGTAAATAAGTTCATGCAAGTATTTTTGTGGTCGCGCATGTGAGTATCACAACAGAGGTTAGGGAGGATGAGCTGCGCGCCGGAACCTGCCCACTGAGGGAAGGCTTGCGCGCCGCAGCGTAGGGGGTCCAACATTCCTATAAATAGAGGAAGCCCCTCTTCATTTGTAACTAAGTTAAAGACTTAGATATTTTTGGAGCTCTCATCATGCAAGTGGTTGAGTCGCGCAAGTGGTTGCTGGGTTGTGCAAGTGGAGGTTGTGCGCCGGCTGTTGGCTGCGCGTCCAAAGTGGTTTGGGATTTAGAGGCGCTGAGTCGCGCAAGTTTGGAGTTAAAATTGGAAGTTTCGTTAAAGTTTTATGGAGTCACCTACACGACGTGTTTTTCCCGTTGAAGTGACATGCGCCCCATTCCGGAAACATGTGCACCAGAGCATGGAGAAGCACGTCAGGGTTTTTAAAGTACATTCGTCCTTTTGAAGCTGGACGAAAGCTGGAGGATTATCCAATACCCTCTGCGCAAAGTGAGATTCATCTTCAGGTGAGAGTTGGTCTTCAACATAGCATCTACATACAACTGAGGATTAATTCTTATGAAATGATAAAGAGACCTTCACATCTATAAACTGAGTGTGACTTCAGTAAGGGTAGTGAGCTAGGTGGAGTCAACGGGAGTGACTTGAGGGAAGCAGTGAGCTATCCCTAAACCTTTGTAAAGGTAGTGAGCCTAGGATAGAGTGATTGTGCCCAATACTTTTTAATCCATAGCTAGTGAAAATCAGTGGAATTTGGTACGACCGACAACTTGTCGGCATATGATCCTTGGACGTAGCCCTTAGTGGTGAACCATGTAAAAAGTGTGTGCCTTCTCTGTGAATATGAATGTTTGATTTCTGATCATATTCATCATACAGGTTCGACAAGTTCCTACCAACGTGGGAACAAGATCCATGACATTAAAAGAAAAAGTTGTCACCCTGATACACTCCTCCCCTCTTAGGGTGTCCCGGGGTCCTTCATAGCCTTTATATGGTATACTAGATTTCAAGATAACTCATTCATAGTATGGGAGAACATCTGGAGACATGTTCTATTTTAGTTCTATTTGGCATTTCCTTAGGAAATAGTCAGTGATCTCATGAACTACTTGTAGTGAGAGAAGGAAAGAGTTTTATACTTCATTGTCAGATGGAAGGCCTGGACATAAATTTAGAACGAACCACCCCCAGGATGAAATTCTCTATATGTGAATTAATAATCTTTATTATTAATTGCGATCATCGCTCATCCCAGTGATGTACACAAGTGTGTACTGATATTTCACCATCATTACCCAAAGGATAGAAGACTCTTTGAATAATATCAATCTAAAATCTTTGGTTTCCCCATCGGCCCCAGGGAAAATAATGGGAGAAGCTAAAGTGGATTCTACCATCCTTAAGACACCCCCAACACCAGCTATAGTTGCGAGGACCTCACCAAACCTCACAGGCTCCCATTGACACCAAAACCCAACTCACCTCGACAAGATAAGAAAAGGTCTGTTAAAATAATTTAGTTCAAGGAATGAAAAATTAAATTCTACTAGTTCTAAGATGAATAAGTCCACGGGTACCTCATAGCAGCCATTAATTGTAACTACCTCCAGCTTCCATTGCCAAAGTGATTTGATGAAGTGGGTCTCAATGTCCATCCAAATTGTTTTCCCTATCATCGGATACTGGGGCACACAATCCAGGAGCACTTTGCCTTCCGAGATCTCCTAGAAAATATAGTGGATTCTAGAAAAGTCATGTTGGGTACACCACCAAAACATGTGGCATATGTCTCCACCTTATAACCAATAGAGGAAGAGGAATGAAAAACAATTCCCAAAAAAATTAGGAAAAATTTAATTGTTAGAGGTCTTAGAACACAGTCAAAAAATATCATGGTATCTTCTTGTAGTATTTGAAGAAAAAAACAATGCCCCAATAGCTCTTGAGACAACACCTACATCATGCTCAACCTCACAATCCTCTTGTGACTATAAGAGCAGAAAGAAGGGGAAACAAAATGGGCTGACACCAAAGTTGAATATGATCTCCGCACTTTCGTTCATTAATCTAATAGACATGAAAGAATGCACACCACACTGCCAAATGGGAAAATGGGAACCACCCCACAAAATGGGGAAATTGTCCCCATCAAACCAATCGGGAAAATTGGCAACACCCTGATAAATGAGAAAATGAGAACCACCCCACCAAATGAAACCATCAGAAAAAAATAGCATGATAGATTCATTATCGAATAAATAACCAATCATTAGATCCATTATTTTCATTCTATTGATGGACCCCATATCTAATGGTGTCTATGGACATGAACAAGAATTCCCCATGTCCAACAAATGATCAAGACGAAGAGGCCACATAGGCTGATGGTTTCCTGGAAGGCAAGATCATGGTAGGATTCAAATTCCCAACCATGCCTTATTTGAAACCCTTAATACAGCGGACACTCAACGAATAACCCTCTAGAAGACACAACTTAAACTGAAAGTTTTCATCAGCCCCACTAAATGAAATCTGAGCACAACTAAAACAGAGTATCTGTTAGATGAAGAACAAAAGTCCAATTTCCCATGGCATACGAGAAAACCAATTCAGCCAAACATGAAAATCACAACAACGCCATCATCTCTTATCATAGAGGACATACCATCTAAAACCAAATCTAAATCCCTTAAAGTTCCCATGAATGATAATTCTGATCTAGGAAGTACCAAAAATCAATGATAAAATAGGATATTTCGAAAAATTTAGCCTCAGTACCGAAAAGTTTATTAATCCTTGATGCCTTGAGTCTATCAGCAAACCCCAGGGAGGAACTCATCTAAGACTTAATAAATCCCAATGAATATGAGGCCGAAGTAGTATGAGCCAAATTTTATCAGACGAAGACCAATCCCAAAGAATTACATGTCTTTATCTCCTTCATTAATCATGATGATGATGTCATCATGAAAGGGAACATCAAACCCTTATACGTGTCTGGAAAAATAAATAGAATTGATGTTTATAAAATTTTCAATGACAATGGCTCTAGATTCAACTCCTCCCAATGTGAACACTTCACTAGTTGGGTAATAATGATGATTCTCTGACACACTGCACCACAACTCTACTGGGATATGAAAAAACCGAGAAGTCATTGGGACAAATAATGTTTAAAACCTTTCTTGGAGACCTTGTTTCTGATTTTGAGTTTCTATTAGTGTAGAAAGGTAGGGCCTTCATAGTCATATTTGGGAGGACTTTATTTCATCAACATGTGTTGATTTCATCATACTACCATCAATGCATAAAATATTTAACTAATAAAAAAATGAGAAATTCAACACTGATAAATTCCCATTTGTGTCCTATGAGTCGCATTACATCAATGCAGGGTTATATAAACCAAAATAGAAGGCATCTTTGGATGTAGTTCTAGATTGGATCACCGCCCAAATTTAATTATAGAAGCCTCCAATAAATCCCTTGAAACATCATGGGGATGAGTATGCATTATCTATTAACCAATTTGAGTGAATAAGTTCAATCCTAGATACAGAATCAAATGTCTTCATGATTCTCATTATGGTTTCCAATTCTAAGGACACTAAAAGACATGATGACCCTTATAATGACCAAGAAGGCCCAAAAAATATTCTCCCAGCCCTTTCTAAGGACCCAGATAGTTTCTTCCTTACTTAGCAAGGATTAATACAACATCCTATCACTAAAATAATGCAACAATATTCCATCCACTTCACGGAATTCCCCACGCACCTTAGGGAAAAAAGGATCTATTTTTATTTCCATAAAATGGAGTTTCGATTTATCTCCCAACCCCATAGAGTTCATATAGAAAATCTTATCTCCATAAAAAGAAGTATAAGAATAGGAATACATCAAATATTCCCTCCTCATATTTGAAGAAGTTTTATCTTCTATAATCAGTGAACATAGGTAGATAAACTAGTGAACTAAAGATGACATGTGGCCCACTCTAATTAGTGGGGATATGCCTTTAGTTGAGAAAGATCGATATACCTCATTCCAAAATATTTATCAAGATTTGTTTCACTAAAATTAAATCGAAATTTTTTCCCTTGATCGTAAGGTCTCCCCTCACAATCTAGGTCTACCGAAAGTCCATTGTGGCTATAAACGGACTGCTAGAAGGACCCACCCAACACATGCTACAGAAATTGAGACTAATGTTGAAAAACTAATAAAAACTAACTTCATCTGTGAATTCTAATCTCTGATCTGGATGGAGAACAATGTTCATGTCAAAAATAATAATTATATGATTAGAGTCGTCATTGACTTCAGGTACCTCAATAAGCACTAATAAGAAAGTGATTTATTGGTTTCGATCAAATAATTTTTGATTGATGTGACCACTGAATATGAGTCATCCCTTTCTTTCATTGATAGATATTATTGATACAACCAAATCCCAATTTCTTGATTATATATAGAAGCCACTAATTTCAGGGACCTTTAGGGAGTGTTCTACTATTAGGTGATACCCACTGTCTGAAAAATATTTGTCCAACATATCATCCCATCATGAATCACATTTTCAAGACCATACAGTGAAAATTAATCATGTGAGATGTCGATGATATTGTTGAAAAAACATGACTACACTGAAACCACCTGACAAATATTAAAACTGTATTCAATAAACCACGACAAAAAAAATTAAAGGTGAATCCCCCAAAGTGTTGTTTCAGTTTTACCAATTTTAAATTCATCGGCTTCCTCATATGTCATTGTTTCATCGAAGTCATCCCTATGAAGAAAAAATTCATCCTAGGAATATCTTTACCTCACAACCTCACAAAATTACGGGGTCCCCGGGGGCATGTAACCTATATTTGGTGCTTCATAGGAAACCATGTAGGTAAGTGTTTTCCTTTCCCCAGTTTAATGAAGAAAGGGGTTTCAATATGATTGGGATAATTATTGTCAATAAGAATTTGATAATCTCAAAAGTTATATCCTATTCCCATCAGTATTGATGATAATAGTTGAGGGAAACCACTCATGTTGTATGTAACATCTTTTAAACGGTCATTCGGTGCCTTCCTTTCATAGAAAAATGATGTTGGTAGAAATAAGAATCACTATAACATAAGACGAAAAATGAGCAATGCTGAGACTTGATATTAAAGAATGAAAAAGAACACTCTAGCCCTGATCTTTACAGTTCCAAAATTCAGGCAATACATCTAGTAGAACGAGGACCATTTGGTCTCTCGCTGTAACCCGCTTAAGTATATCCTCATCCAAACTATACTAACTAGATGACTATAATGGCAGGAAGTCAAAAGACAATAATTTTAAATGTAGTACGTTCCGTAGAAATACATAAAAGGATATGAATTAGCATACATCCTTGAAAATCACCCCTCAGAAGAAATTAACCCATTAGATACTGATCTTCTTGATGAAGAAGTTTTCTTCACCCACGAAGTCCCTCAAGAATGGGAAATTAACTTTAATGATTATTCCAGAATCCCAATGAGGAAAAGGATGGAGAATACCTAACTCAATAACATAGGGATGAGTATTAAATACAAACCCCTAGAAAGGTCATCTTGCCTTACTCCGTTCTTTCAGAGGGGTAAAAAAATAATGAAGCAAAATACTAGGCCCTCATTGTAGGCATGGACCTAGCACTTCATGAACGAGTCGAATGCCAGAGGATAAAATTTTATTTTTATATTGTCATTAATGAGTTCAATGGTGACAATTTCATTACGAAAGATGTACTGGTACCATTGATGATCCATGTATGAGAACTGATGGCAGAATTCCAGTCAGAACCAATACTGACTTATGTCTCCCAATTAAAAAGTACTGAAGCTGATGCATTGGAAAATGTAGATACAACTAGGGTTGATCAAGACCGGGATGAAATAGTAATAATTATTTCCCTCCATCAGATTTTCTTTTCATTAATGCAAAACAATACATAGGAAATCGATGTGAGTATCCCAATTTCTAATCCTTATAGTCACACCACCAGTTGGATGAACCTCATTGCAAATTACCTCGAGAGGGGAAACTCCCACAATATAGGGTTGGACGAGAATAGATCAAGAGGCGGACAATCAATTTTGTCATGTATGAAGGTTCAAAACAAGAAAAGGATCTCTAAAATTGAGCCCTTGATGGGGTCCTTCGTTGGTGCATGCATGGAGAAGATACTAATGGCATCATTAAAGAAGGGAATGTATGAGATTGTAGATCTCATCAATCAGAATGCATGCTCTCCCATAAAATTTAGAGGCTGGGATACTATTGGTTCTCAATGATATAGGATTGCACCACATTCAATAAGAAGTTACATTCCTTCCATGTTCATGCCAATTTTATTCACCAACCCCCGGATATACTTCACATAACTATGTACTCTTTGTCCATTTTCTGTATGGGGGATGGATGTCACGGGACAATATCCTCCCACCAAATCCATAAAATTTATATTCATTCTCACAACAACCGAAATATTCTCCATATGGGGTGAAGCCACAATCATTAATGTGGTCAGGGGAAAAGTATTATTTGATTTTTGAAATCCAACATCATTACTATAATTCGTGTTTCTCATACAATACTAATAGATAATGTCACTAAAATTTGATCTGTTGAGTTGGTTAAGTTATTCAAGGATTATAGATTCAATGCCAATTGTTCATCCCACAACGATGCAGTGGCGAATGGGTAGATAGAGGCTTTCAAAAAGTCTTCATCCAATATACTATAGAAAATGGGGGACATGGATAAAAAATCATGGTCGGAAAAGCTTATTCATGCTTTATGGGATTACTGAGACACAACCCACAATACCACATAGGGATCCCCATAATCATTTTTATACGGGATTGAGGCAGATTTACACATTGAAGTTCAATTGCCATATCTCTGCATTGTCATTTTTGATTAACATTCAATGGGGGAGAAATCCCTGAAATGGTTTGATTAGTTGGGGAAGCTAGATATGAAACATCTCACTTTTCACCATTTTGATATCTACCAAAATTGGATCACACTTTCCTTCAATAAAAAGGATCCCCGTCAAACTTTTCTTGATGGGGAGATGGTGTTGGTCATTAGACCCCAATTGATACTCGGGAGGAGACCCCTAAGATTGAGCCAAAATGGGAAAGACCATATGTCATTCATAAAGTCTACTCTAATGGATCATATGGATTGATATAAATCAATGTACATCTCCTGCCAGCTCCCACTAATGCAAGGATTCTAATGAAATACATCACATAAAAGAGGAGAAGTGTCCTAGCCACAAGAAGTTATACCACATAGTATAAATCGCCCAAATTGGATGACACTAAACTATAATCCGAGAAGCGCACAAGATTCAAGACGATAAATTGTATATAAAAAATCATCCTAATCCCACGACACTAAAATTTGAGTCCAGAATCATTTGGATACATGATTTTATGCCACATAGAACAGATCTTCCAAATTGCATGATGCTAAACTACAAGTCCAGAAGCGTACAAGCTTCATGACGTTAAAACGCATATCATAAATCATCCAAATCACAGGAAAAAAATATAGATTAAATTTTCTTATGAACATGAAATTAAACTGT
Organism: Viscum album; assembly: GCA_963277665.1. Taxonomy (NCBI): domain Eukaryota; kingdom Viridiplantae; phylum Streptophyta; class Magnoliopsida; order Santalales; family Viscaceae; genus Viscum; species Viscum album. The sequence continues at coordinate 1,193,556,298 of OY728130.1, read as the reverse complement.
ATGGAGCATGTCTTTACCGCAAGATTATATAATGCATGGTTTCCAAACAATTATATACGTCTTGATTTCCATTCATTAGTGGGATATTTAATGATGCCTTGACCCTTAATCTTGGCCCATCCACAATATGAAAAATGGATTTATGGTATCCTCTATCACACCAAACAATGAACAAAATCCTCTTCACTATTTATTTCAAACATTGAGTATGACTTATGTGAGCATATGATCTATGGTATGGATTCCCTTGCGTAAACAATCCATAGTGGAATATGGTAGACATGACACCGATATATGATGAAACCAAAATTCCCCTACTCCTATGTTTGAGCCAGATCGGTACAAGGAAAATTTAGAACAATGTATTGCATGATTCTTATCACTGCAGGATATATAGTGAGTCCTAGATCCTCTATCCCAATCCAGCAGCCAAAAAAGAAAAAAACATGCCTTCCCTTGTGTATAGTTTGGAATTGCACAGTGGAGTCCATGAATGGTCCAAACATAATTATATTAAAATTTAAGGTTACTCAAGAGTCTTGTGTTTCCCTATTCTCATCATTACAAGATCCCAAAGAAGCCCCCAATTTTCAGCAAAAAAATTTCAATGAGATGAAAGAAATTCCAAGATTCAATTCAGAGACTCATAAGGACTCAAAAGATCATGCTTCCCCCTATATATGATTCAAATCTATGTAAATGGTTTTGTAGTTCATGGAAATCCACGGTCTAGATATAGAATACATTCCCAAACACATATATAACACCTCGACCATAGTTACCCGAAGTCGGTGCAATATTACATAACATTGTCATGATCACAATAGATCATGTCACTAAAGAATGATAAATTTAGTAACCTTGGGAATTACTAGAAACGTACATAAGTTTTACGTTATATCATGAATTAAAGGAAAAGAAAATTGTGTCACCTTTGAACCCATGCATAACCTTTGGACTATCCCTATAGGTTAATCCTAATATACCTCTAACAACATAGAAAAATAAAAAATAATAATGGTGTGAGATCAGATGTTCAGTAGGTATAAAAATATAGTAGAAACTATCATAAATAATCATAAAAATTTTAGGAAATGTATATGACTAAAACAGAAGCCATTTAAACATAAATGTTTTCATAATATGGAAAAGATAAATCACATAATTCCATTTTCTTATTTACATAGATATTCTACTAGTCGAATAATCACATGTAATATCAATAGATAATTTCATAATGATGTAATTCATAATGATGGACATCATAACCACATCGTCAAGGCCTCGTGCCAAGACTACAAATAATATTTTTGTCAAGGCCTTGTTCCAAGACACTAGTTTGTCTCATGTGACAGGTCGATGCATAGAGGAGATATAGCAGGATACACCCTCCACTTACTATGTAAAATGAAATCTTCATATGAAAATGTTGAATCAAAACATAAACATTTTGTTTTAAAACTAGCATAAAAAATGTTAGTACTTTGACCATAAACCATGAATGGTATAAAAATTACTCATCCATAGTAAAAAATAACCAATTAAATTCAATATGGATGATTTCATTATAATAAATCAACCTCAATCAAGAATAAAATAAAATTAAGGATATTGAAATAGATGAAAATAACCAGTAAAACTAATTGATAAAAATATCCCCTTATTCTTGAAAACATTTCAAATTTATACTATTTTTTAAAGAAGTCGTTTAAAAAAGATTTTTAAATCAAAGTATCCCATACCACATTGAAACATTTGAAATGAAATTTAATTTGGAAACATTCATGTTCATATAAATAAGTCCTTAAAATATTTTTTAAAACATGGACATTAATGAGAAAGACTTAGAAGAATAAATCTTTAAAGAATTTAAACAAATATTTTAGTCAAATAGTTCCTAACCAAATGAGAGATGATTGGATAAAAATAATTGAGGAAATTGTTTTATCAAAACATTATAATATCATGATAACAAATGGATTCATGATATAATATTTCAATGGACATTATATACACCATATAAAAGTGTATTGGCACATAACAACAAAGAAGTCTCAATGGAATGTAGATTGAGATCAAATCCCTTATAAAGGTTATATCCTTATATTAAAGATAATTTAATGACATAATTAAGTGTGGAAAATATAAATGAACTCAATATTATTGGACATTCAGTTTAAATCAATCAGTGGAAATTCACACATATTCTTGTAAAAACAAAACTACTGACTGGGATGTTTAACTCAATGAATGGAAATTGAGTTAAGACTACCCTTATCAAGTTAATATCAATGACATGGGAGTTTATAAATGGAGTTATTATTTGTATAATAATTATATCCATGAAATGTTTAGTAGAAATTACTAGATAAATATGTAAGTAGTGATTTCATACATAATCATGTAGAAAAATAATCAATGAATTATGTGTAAAACCCAATGGGTGGAAATTGAAAATAGAAATTACCTTACCAGTTTTGTAACATACGAAACACACACTCCATGAAAGATTTATCATAAAATTATTATGTAAATACTGATAAATTAAAGAATATTATATAAATAATACAGTTATGGGTAATATATACACCACACCAAATGAAATAGTGGCAAATATATCATGAATCTCACGGGAATAAAAGTGAGATGGAAACCCCATACCTTGTACTTTTTATTAGTAGAGAATAGTTTATCCTAATGTATAATGTTGAAATTATAATTATTAAAATATAAATGAACCACATATATAAATATGATATCATATATGATCTTCTATTATTCCATTGTTAATGATATTTCTGTAGTATCACTGTTTTGGGTGTTAACTGATTCATTTTCCTTTACATGTTTTGTTACATAAATCATGTTTGTTATGATTAAGATGTATTTTATTCATATTGAGGATGATATTAAGTTCTTATGAATTGTTTTTAATCCTAAATTTAAAATTATTCTTTAATGTTTATGATGGGGAGTAAAATCAAATCGCGTCGTGGATATGGTATGTCGTATGTATGTACGAGCAACAATATCCTTATATAAGTAATGAAATAGTATATAATTGGATGGTATATTATATATATAGAATAATTAAGATGTTATATTTATTATTTACATCAGTTATACTCGTTATTATACCCATATAAATAAATAAATGTATAATAACAAACAACACCATGACGAGGAGATGGTAAGCCATATATACGCACGTATAGTAACATTATCATTCAAAGAATGGATTGAATAATGAATATGGTTGTACCATATTTATATTCACATAAAATTATGTATAAGGTACTGGATTTTTAATTTTGGTATGGAAACAACAATGAAAGAGAAAGTTTAAGAATAAAATAACTTTGTAAGAGGTGATGAAATTATTACCTCTTCTTTGTTTTATTCCTTTAAACTTGATCAAAAGGTCTCCTTAGGATGTCTTTCGGATGAATTTAAGAACAGTAGGTTCAAGTGAGGGTAGTTTGGAGGATATTTGTGTAGAGGTTGTCTGAGAATAATGGATTTGGAGGTGTGATTTTTAGAGAAGGTGATGTACCCTTTAATAAGTGAGGTGAGGGTTACTTTAGGAAAAGCATTAAATATTATTTGATTATAAAATAATTTTAGTTTAATAATGGATTAAAATAGATTTATTTAAAGGATAATGTTTGGTGGATCAAAATCCTCAAAAAAAAATTTATTTAATTTTTGGTCACCATATTAACCTTGACTATTAGAATTAATTCTTAGTTAAATAGTTTAACTTTTACCATGTCTTCTTGTATTTTAATATTTATGGTTAATAAACATACAATAAAATTCCAATAAAATATCACATGATTAACTAATGAAATATCTATCATTATATAAGTCCTTGTATAAACCTTATATTTTTATGGATATTATGTCATTTAATAATATAATATTTTTCTAAATATTCATTTTTGTCAATTTTTACACAATTTACTATTTGGTTTTTCTGAACTTCAAAATAACATGATTACATCGAATAAAATACAATAAATTAACCTTGTCATGTCATATTGACATATAAAATTATTCAAAATGCATCAGTAGCTCAATTTACATTAAATTTGATATTTATAATATCAATTATTTTAATCTTTCATTAATTAGGTAATTAATGCATCAAAATTGTCTGAAAAATAAATTTAAATTTTTAATGTTTAAAAATTATAAATAAAATATCATGATATAGGAAATAGTTTTATCTTTATAAATAATATTTATATTATAATTTTAATTTATGTGTAACCCTATTTTAAAAATGGTTTATTTATTATACTTTTAATTTAACACTTTTAACTCTTCTTTAAATAAAATAATATTAAATGCCTTAATATAATCCATGTTGATCAAAAGGATCATATTTTATTCATAAGGTTTATTTTGGTCTAAATACACTTATCCAATATAAGTAGGACATGTTTTAGGGTAATTATAATATAATTTTTATCTTTAATTACCATATTTTCTTTTAACAGTGGTAAATAAAATTCCAAATTAATTATTCACCAAAAATTGTTTTCATCCAATCAAAATAAATTTTACATACTAAGGTCAACCATGTATCTCAGAAGTTTTGAAATTCAATTCATAAAAGTGTTAAAATTATGTTTTATGAAAATTTACAAATGTGCCTAGAAGGTTAGTAAAAGTTGGTAAAATGTTCAATAAATTTTTATATTTGTAATCTTATTATTAAATTACTTCAATTAATTACATTGGATTAATATAAGTATTATGTATATTTTTTAACTTGAAAATAAATTTAAATACAAAATAATTATTTATATAAAATGGCGGATTTATACAATAATACAACGTTTTTCACTATTCATCAAATATTGAATGTTTTAAAAAATTTATAAAATTCACTCAAAGATAATTTTGATATTCCAAATTCCAAAAATGTGGTCTATTTTAAAAAATTTAAAACATAAAAGTGGTATTAATTAATTTAAAAAATATATTCTCATTTTTAAAACCAGAAAGCAGGTTTTCGAGAAGTAAAAACTATCAAAAGATTGATATGTGTTAATGTCGAATTTAAATATAAAATTACTTACAATGAACAACATTGGATCAGATGATAAAAATATAATATAATTATACATCAAAACCATTCAAATGTATAATTTAACACTATATATTATTTTGATTTAAAAGGACACTTTCAATTAAAATTTTGTATTTTTCACAATTCATCAAAATATAAAAGTTATTCGAAAAGAAGTGATCACTTATCCAAACTAAATTGTAATGTCCATGTTATAAATAATATGTTTATTTTGTCTAATTGAATATATAAAAGTGGTAGGTATTGGATTTAGAAAGTTATCTCCATTAAAAGGTGGTAAAACTATATTTTTTGCAAAATAATTCTATTATCTGAAAAATCGAATTTGTCCTTATATGATGTATAAGAAACACATAAAATTGATGTTAAAATTATATGGAGTATATAATAATAAAAAAATCAGTTTATACTATTCATAACCATTTTGTGAATGGCTAGTTTTCCAATTCGTGGTGTGCTCGAACTCGGTGTTCTGTGTTGCACATGCTATATAATAAATGAATGTAAATAACATACTATGAAATAATGGGGTGTTATATTCTTCCCCCTATTTGAAATTTCATCCTCTCAATTTTATAATTGGTCTTGGGATGTTCATTTAAAGTCCCAAAATGGAAAAATATTCAATAAAACATTAACTTTAAAAAATCAAAAGACATGTACAAAGGTCACCCAAGAAAACCCATTATAGAATTCAATGTAGGAAAACATGGATAAGGAAGATATAATACGTGTCATGTTCTAAGAGAGAGTTATAGAAAACATGATCGGGAGAATGTTACCAATAAGAAAACCACAAACTTGTGATGGGTTAAACAGTCATTAGATTTCTTAGTATGGAAAGTAATCAAACATTGATTTTTTGTTTAAAGTTCCATTTCATAAAGATTAAAAAATTATTTATGAGATAGACTAAGTTCATAAAGATATATACTTACTTTTTAATTAAAGATTCATCTTTTAATAAATTTCTACCACTAACCCATCTTCTCTCCAAACAACTAGTATTCAAGATGACTTAGTCACACATGAAGCACCAGAATCAACTTCGAGAGAATCAAATAATCCACAAAGGATGAACTATATATTACCATTTTTTGGATAGATGAAAAAAAACCAAATTTTTATTACATGATCAGATGATCCCCAAAATGGATAATCCATTATAGAATAAAATACTAATGTTAATTTCAAATATTAATCAAACAATACCAAAAGTTCAATAAAGACCATTCAATAAAAAATTATCCTTAAAATACTTAAATAGAATCCAAACTAAGATTGAAACCCAAAAATAAAAATAATTTAATCATATAGTATTTCATAGTAAATATAAACATTTTACATGAAATATAATAAACTACTATTAATGTCTCATATAGAAGTCTAATTAACCAAATCACATATTCTATATGATTGGATAATCATTTCCAATAATAACCTGAATCTCAATAAAAAACATAAATTCATCCAAAATAAAAATATCCACCATTACTCCTCAAATAAAATCCCATAGTGTTCTATTTTACTTAGGAATATATTGCTCCAAATAGAGTGAATATCTCTCAAAATAACATTTATCCCTTTATCACCAAATAATTTTCCTATACTAAGGATAACCATTTGATAAAACATAATATCTGAAATAAACTTATTATTGATCAATAAAATAATTTAATAAAAAATAATTAGTCGCACTAACTAGGGACATCACTTACTTCAGTGGTAGGAGAAAAATCCCAGTCGCACATGGCTTGTGTGTTTGATTCTCTAGACTTTGTCTGACACAACGGGTTGTGACACGGTCTACGTGAAGTACTTTTTAAAAACATTAATTTATTACATTCTAAAAATGAGATAAATTTCTCAAAATAACCATAGCATAATTTAATCAGAAATATTATCTCATACCTCGCATTTTTATCCAAAAAATTAATAACCTGTAATTGCCTCAAATTGAATGATCATATAAAACCAAATGGTTCTTTGTAACAATATCCACAAAAGAAAATATAATTCTTCCTCAAATAGCATTTTCGCATAACAAAATACAAGTTTAAACATAAAAGAGAAATGTCTTCCAATGTAATCCCATGATCACAGTTCATTAATACTTTTAAATATTTTTCCATCTATTGTAACGTCCTGGTTCCAGAAGCCACCCAGAGGCACCCCATACTATGTTGGTCACACGGCCTCAAGTGCATTTCCCCGAACGCCAGAGGCTTCTGACTTGTAGTGAGGGATTTGGGTGTGATAGTGGGGAAACTATTACCTCATTGTAATAGTAACACAGTTGTTTTATAACAGATAGAAATAGTGAAAGAAATAATAATATCATACTATAATAATCAGCGAAAGACTTGAGGTACTATCAACTGGAGAACACATATAGAAATGATGCGTGAAACATTTGTCTAGGAATGAATCCAAACAAATCACAATGCTAGAATACAATATGAAACCCATGTACAAATTAAAATCATGTATAGAACTCAACAATATCCCAAGCCTCAGCTTGGTCCGACAATCCACATCTCCATGGTAATCAAGGACCTATTGTAGAAGGGCTCTTTCCCTCATCTAGACCAGCAACAATATAATATGTTTGGAAAAAAATCATGCCACAGATTAGGTGTGAGACTAATATCAGTAGGAAACCACCCAATGATATTTCCCTAACAGTTAGAGAATATATATGGTAGGTAATAAAAAATTAAGTTTTAAAAAAGGAAGTACACATAATAAAAATCATACAATTTCAAATTCATTCATTTTCATATATCAAGAACTAATCAAAAGCATGTATTCCATTGGAAAGTACTCATAGCCTAACACCATTGGTCCATCCAAAAAAAACACAAGAAACCCTTTGTGTAGTACATATAGTCTAACCCCAATAGTTCAGCTTTAGAAAAGACACTCTGAGGAAGCACTCACCGTCAATTCCCCATATGGCATCGTATAGGTAACTAATAGGCACTCTGAGGAAGCACAAAGCGTCCAATTTCTCTTGTGGCCTGTATCAACGAACTTCAAAAGCTCAGAGGGAGAACTTAGGTCCATCCCCCACTATGGTCACGCAACAAAAAAGTAAACAGAAACTTTTGAGAAGCTTTCAACATCAATCCTTCCTATGGTCTACTAAACCAGGTTCCCACGACCTTGTGTAAGTCAATCATGAAAAAAAGAAACATGGTAGATAAATTAAAACTCATGAACTACTTGGCTAAATAATCTACAACATATCATAGCATGTTAGATAATAATCACTCCATTCTAACAATAATAAGCATGGAAAGAAAAACATCCTAACAAGCAAACTAGGCCTAGTGATCGAAATAATAAAACATTAGAAAAATCTCCATATCATGTCAATGTTAACTCTATTCATAAGAAGTTAACCTATATCCAAAAAAACAAGTAACAAAGACAATAATAGGGCTAAAAACCAAAAATACGCAGAACCCCATTCTTGGGTATTGGGCACTTTTTCACATAAAATTCAATTACTATCTACAAAAAGGCACAAACCACCTTCCTTGACAATGTAAAGATATTATATGTGATCCATGGGGATTTAATCAACCTATAATTCCATTGATATACAAAATGCTAAAAACCATCAACTGAGGATATCCCATAAAAGCGGAGAAATAAAGAGATAATGTTCTAGAAGAAGGAAGAACTCACTGATTCGATTCCAATGCAACTGAATGAGTATGGATAAGATAACAGATGGTGAGTAAGGGATTCAATAGTGATTTGGTGGCCTAGTTCTCCCCTAGATGAGATAGGTCAAGAAGAATATTGTTCTGTCTATCAGACATGACCCCAGTCCATTTAATGAAAAAAAAAGAAAATACTCACCATGTTCTTTAAAAGTACACAACATGTACTTTCCATTACTGAGCTCCACTTTAGGAGATTTCTAGGTCAGCTCACACATCCATGTACCCATCCGTTACATGGCCAGTACATGGTCACCCATAGAAACCAGGTACACATCATGTACGGATAAGTACATGGCCTGTACTTCTAAATTTTCCAAAAACTCCTCTTTTTCCTCAAAAAAACAAGAAAAGAAAGACATAACTGAAAAGAATATCTTGATTATTATAACCTTTATCCCTTAAATAAATTCATCCAAAAATTTCCCTAGAAAGGCAGTGTAGAAGAAGAATCGTCAAACAACTTTGTCCACTATGATCGCACATCAGCCTCCCTCTCCCAGGTCTCTTCTTGTACTCATCTATGCTTCTATAACACTCGTACCAGAGGAAATGACCATCCATAGATAATCCTTTCACATTTATCAAAAAAATATGGATAGGATGATCCTTGAATGAGTCTACCTCCTCGAGCTTAACCACCTTGGGTTTAAAACATGAGACGAGTCTGAGAAGTAACATCGGAGCGGTGAAACGTGGAGGACATCATGAATACCCTAGTACCTCTGAGGAAACTGCAACTAATAAGCAACCATCCCAACTTTCTCCAAAACTTCAAATGCCCCGAAGTACCTTGACAAAATCTTACCATGTCTCCTAATACTCATGTGTCTAATCCTCGGTGTGACATGTTGGAAAAACTATTCTCCGACCTCGAACTCCATAGGTCGTCTCCATGTATCAGCATAAGACTTTCATCGTGACTGTGCGGTATCCATCCTCTTCTGATTCAACTCTATCTACTATGTGGTATCCTAGAAAATACAATGTCCTATCATAGCTTCCTCTCCTACCTCCAACCAACATAAGTGTGATCAACATTTCCTACCATAAAAAGCCTCATAAGGTTCCATTTGAATAGTTTCATGAGAACTATTATTTTAGGAAAACTCCAAAGTGGTATGTGATTCTCCTAAGAACATCCAAATTCTAGGATGCATGCTGGAAGCATGTCCTAATGAACATGAATCATATGATTAAACGGGTCATATGTTTGGGGATGGTAAATTGTATTAGAAGTACCTATATACCCAATGCCTTATGTTATCCCTGCAAAACCCAATAGGTGAAATGAGTGTCCCAGTAGGAAACAATGGAGTATAGAACTTCATGTAAATGTACATTCTCTCACATGTACAACCTTCATTGGTCATTAACACTGAAGGTATCCTTAATCAGAATGAAGTGAGAAACCTTAATGAATCTGGAAATGACAACCCATACTACATCATTCCCTCGAGGCAACCTCGACAAACATATCACAAAATCCATCGCAACATCATTCCATCTCCACTAACAGATGGGTAACTGCTATAAAATCCCTACTGGTCACTGATGATCTTCCTTCACCTGCTGATAGGTGGAAGACATCATGAACAAACCTTCACCATCTCTCTTCATATATGGACACCAATACTGACAGTGTAGATCTTGAAACATCTTTGTGACACCCGGATGAACTGCCTAAACCGATTAATGAAACTCCCACATCAGCTCCTCATGTAGGTGTTCGGGAAACCACACGCATTTAAGAAACCACAATATTTCATCCTCAGCTACTATCCATCCACGAATAAGGTCCTCTCATGACACACACTCCTGTAGGACAAGGCATTCATGAATATGATAACTGCATCTTTCTCACTTGATCAAGAAGAGTAGTGGTAACATCTACATAAGATATAAACTTCTACCCTATCTATTGAGAACCTCCAAATGTATCTCAGAAGACATATCCATAAGCTTCCACTCACTACTAGCCTCCTGAACTTCCTATATTTGAGTCATCCTTCTCAATACATCATCCTCTATGTTTCCCGTCTTAGGCATCTAGGAAAGATCAAACTCAAAGGACTTAAGGTACTCGACCCATACTCACTGTCTAAAATTCAGATCACATGGAGTGAAGATGTATTTGAGACTCTTTTGGTCAGTGAAAAGCACAAAATGCTCTCCCAGAATATAATGTCTCGAACAGTGTAAATCATGAACATCTACAGCCATCTCAAGATCATGCATCAGGTAATTTCTCTCATGTGGCCTCAACATCTGAGAACCATACACAACAACCCCTTTTCACTGCATAAGAACTTCTCCCAGCCTGATACATGATGCATCATAGTACAAGAATATCATTAGCCCAGATGTATAAATACAAGTATCTGTGAAAAATTCAACCTACCTTTTAGCTCCAGAAAGGATGACTAACAAGAATTTGGACACAAGTACTTCACAAACTTCTTTGTTAGGCCCCTAAGTGGCACTTCTAAGTGTGAAAAGTCCTGTATAAAATTCATGTTGTAACCAGAAACCCCAAAGAAACTCCTCACCTCAAATTCATTCTTCGGATGCCCCCAGGAAACTTCTGTTGTCACCTTCTCTGGGTCAACTAATAATCATGTCTATGATATAACATGACCCAAGGAGTGTATTTGGTCCATAAAAAATTTGCATTTTGAGATCATAGCATATAATTAATGCTCACACTGTGTACTCAAAATGATCTCAAGATTTGTGGCGTGGTTGTGTCTAGTGTGAGTGTACTCCAAGATATCATCCTTGAAGACCCCTATGATAGAATCCCAGTATGGATGGAACACTTGATTAATCAGATCCATGAAAACTGTTTTCACATTCGTGAGGCTAAACAGCGTAACTAAATACTCATACAGACCATACCTACTCTAGAAAGATATAAGAGGTACATATGATGTTCTAACGCACAATTCATGTTAACCGGTTCTCAAGTCAATCTTTGAGAACACCTAGGCTCCTCAAAGTTGATAAAAGATATCATAAATCCTCAGTATGGGATATCGGTTCTTTACTGTCAACTGGTTGAACGTCTGATAATCCACACCATGTCTGATGATATCGTCTTCATTCATCGCAAACAGGACAGGCGAACCCCAAGGAGAAGTACTGGGTCAGATGAACCCCGTAGCTTGTAACTCCTCTAGATGCTTCTTGAGCTTCTGTAACTCTGGTGTTTCCAACCTATAAGGACAAATTAACAATTTTTCAGCTCTTGGTACAAGCTCAATCTAAATATCAACCTCTCGATCAGAAGGAATACCTGAAAAGTCCTCTGTAAATACATCCCTGAAATAATCCACCACTGGAGGAAAGTCCATCTGTGAAGTCCCCTTGTAATCTAGATATAGACTATCAATATAAGTTGTAACTCCTTCTAACCCATGATTCTTGGGTCCCACTATGCTCGCTTAGACATTTCATTTTCCCTTATGAATAAATGATCCACCTTTTGTTGATGTGAAGCTCAACCTACGACGATAGTAATTGACAACTACCTAGAAGGGAACTAACTATTCCATTATGGGAATGATATCATTGCACGCCATCTCTTAGACCTATAGGTACCAAAATAAGTGACACCCACCAACCTCTAGATGGAACTCCTTGAACTATCATACAACAGCTATTCTGGTCCTCAAAGGAGTGTCTAACATCAAGATATTAATAAAAGAAAAGATACAAAGCCCAGGAATATCCAAAACAGAAGCATATATGAAATTATGGGATGCACTTATATCAATAATAGAAGAAGATAAATCTAAGGAAACTAATATTTTACCTTGTACTATAGTGGGTTCGAGATCCCGCTTCTGCGGGGTTGCCTGCACTGCAAAATTCGGACTGTCACCATTGCCCTGCGACCTTTCCAGACCACCCTGAGCTGATCCACTATTCTATCACTGAAATCCTAACAACTGGCTACCAGGACCACAACATCCACCTCATCTTGAATGGCTAGAAGAACTCTAGTTCCCAAAATGATAATAAATTGGTGGTTTTGCTTTTGAACATGGAGTCACATCATAACTCATATCACAAGATGCTGGTGAAAAGAACTCACATAAGTGATTATCATAACCCATTTTTCTTCAAGATCATAACTCCACTAGGTCTCTTGAGCAATTTGGTCACATATTCCCACTCTTCCCACACTAGAAGCAGACCACATGGCTACCAGAATATCTGTTCTTCCTACACTGATCCTCGTGAATATACTCCCTATGGTGCATCCTGCTGTTAGTAGGAGGGATACCAACTCCAGATGTTGAACTTCCCTGGCTCACCTCTCCATAATCCCTCAGACTTTACTACATGATAAGTGCATGGTTGACTATAGATGTGATAGAATTCAATCTAATCATTTTCGTATGAGATCAGATGTCATGCTTGAGACCATCCTCATACTTCCTATCCAGAAATAACTCAACACCTCATGGGATATGTGTGAATCATTTCAATTCAGTGAAGCGAGAAGAATACTCCATGAATGAGAGAGTACCCTCCTCCAGAATCATTAACTATCAGGCTCTATTGGCCCTCAAAGTCTCTAGTTATAAGTATTCATAGAAGGTATGATATAACTCATCCCATGCCTTAACCTACTCACATCACCCCTGTGAGATCACATCCCACCATCACTTGGTGAAATCCTGAATCATATATGTATAAGGCTTCACCCTCATCGATTGAGGCATATCCAGATGCTCGAAGATAGAAAGCATGGATTCTATCCATGAATCTACAGCCTGAGGTCCACCTTCCCCTTTGAAGGTGGGAGAATGCTGGTGTTAGAAAACTCATGTTAGCCCTGCCATAGAAAGGGAAGGATGCGGTGCTCCCGGTATGGTCTACATAAACCGTATAAATCCTTCTTATAACTATCCATCAGCACCTATATCCGGGGTAATGCCTGGTTCCAAGACTGGAACAACTGGAGGATCTTCTTGTAAGAACCTGGGTTTTTAGAATGGTTCAAATCCATCCCTTGTTCGAACTTTTTGACTGGTTCCTGAGAAGTCCGGAAAATCTGGGCAGTTCAGGAAATTTCCAACATACAAGCAATGTACTTTAAGTACATGCTGTGTATGTGTTAACCGAGTGACCGGCTGTGTGCTCACCGAGTACATGCTGTGTGATGACCGTGTAGAAAATTCTTACTACACGACATGTATTTATAGACACACCATGTACCCTTACCTGTGTGAGGCCAAGTACATGTCGTGTGGTTCCCAGGTGAAAATTTACATCTACACGGCGTGTAGTCTTCCTTGACACACCGTGTAACCATGTTCCATGTAGTGGTCGAGTCCCTGGTTGTGTGTTGATCGTGTACTCAGTCCAAACCATGTGCTAGACTCCACTTATGTCGGAGTACCGAAACCCATCTTCACAACGTGCAATTTGAAAATACATGACATGTACTTTTATTTTTATTTGACCAACTGAGACACTATTTCATCTTATTTCTAGAAAAATATTCTTCTTCCTCATTTGAAGAACCCTTCATCTAAAAACCTCCAAAAACAAAAATACTACAAGATCTGCCACATGACCTTCATTCTTTGATCCTTTGGTGGCAGCGGGACCGCATCAAAAAGGCTAACCCCGGGCACCCTTCTTCGTCCTTGATCCATCACATTTTTCTCTACAGATTCCATCCAAACAGAATTGCCAGGATTTGACAGAAATTCAGATCTACCGTGATTCTGACCGAATCAGATGCTGGTATCAACGGAGGGTCATCGTACAAGTATGAGGTGAATGGTACATACCTTATTTCGTGTTTTTATAGACAAGCGGGGGTTTCGACCTTCGGGCGCAACATTGGGTATTGAGCGAAACCATTGTTCATTTATCATTAATATGTTATCTGCATTTTGGGATGCCTATGGGTATTCCTTGACCTTGTTGTGATTGAGAGAGACCATGTTAGAGTTTATAGCTCATTTGGGACAATTCGGTCGGGGGTGCTGAAATGCGTATGATTTGGACCAATATTCAAAATGCTTAGTTTAGACTACATTTAACACTGTTGGATTAAAATACTGAATTTGATTTTTTAAATGATTTCATTAATTTGTTTAAAGAATTTAAGAACATAGGTGATGATATTGGATAACACAAATTAGTGAAATTTGACTCTTTAGTAATTTCTTCTTTAATGTGATATTTTCATGTATGAATATGAAATGTGTGATTTTGCCTTTGTTGAACTGCTTGTTGTGTTGGGCATGGACCAGATATATTGTCATGTGATGGGGATCACAGGTTGGGGCTTTTGCTCGGTTTACTATTGGTTGTTGCTACTATGGGATTGGGTGTCATGCACGTCGGTTGAGGCAGTTAGACTGTCATGTTGGGATTGGATGGGTTACATGGATGACGAGGCCATCAGACTTGAGTGATAGGATTGCAAGGACATGAGGTGTCAGAGGTGTTGTAGATTGGCGACATATTGAGGTGATTACTACTCACCAAGTACTTTTGTGTTTTTTGCACATAGATAGACTCCGAGATGAGGTGGTATGACCACTCGATGGGTAGAGGCCCTCAGTAGATGTGGTTAGGTATATTTGTTTTGGGGGTTCTTTCCATAGAAAGACATGTGGTAGGTGAGGAGCCTTCATGATACATATTTGATGCGGCCAGGTTGGGGGCAGAGGCTCCCCGTGATTTGAGGGTAGACATCGATGTCCCTTCAGTTATCTTTTGAGGACAAGTATCGTTGTTCCTCCGGATGTTGTGTCATGGGCAGGTTGAGCTTCTGAGTTGGTTTAAGATTGTTGGGTGTGCCTTTGGGATGTTGGTACATCAGAAACATCATGTCAGGTGGCATGTGGTGTCGGGTTACATCCAAAGATTCTGGCACTGGCTGAAGCAGCTGACACTTCTTGGTGGGTGCTGAGCATCAGTGAAGTTCACAGTTACTTTTGGGAATTGTACTGTTTACTATTTTTCTTATATAAGAATGTATGCCTAAACACTTATATTAGGTATTCACCCTTGGGTGGTATCATACTGAGACTTTTCTCACACCCTACATGGGCCCTTTGGGACGCGTGTAGACTTTATGAAATTGCATGAAGGTAGAGGGTTAGCATCACGAACTGAAATTTAGTGTTGTTGGCAAGGAGACATGTATGGAATTTGAGGTCATGCATTTCTGGAGTTACCTTGTTTAGTTTTCCCTTTTGTATCAGCATTCTTACCATATTATGTAGCAACTGTTGGTTAGCCATTGGCACCATTATATATTGAGTTGTATGACTTGATTTCAATTCATGTCTTGTTTGTTTATAGTTGTAGTTGCGTATATTCTTAATAATGATGTTCTGTTTACATTATGCTGCAATTTTTTCTATATTTCGTCCACTGTTTTATTGATATTTAATATGTTTCCGCCATGCGGGTCAGGTTCGAGTTTGCTGAGTCATTTATTTCTGTTGCCCCTTTTTGTATTATACTTGGACAAGTACCATTTTTGTTCCTCCAAGAGGGTATAGCCTCCCCACTATAGCTATTTAGACCCTTACTGCTAGTTGGAATCCTTTTGCGTTCAGGG
This sequence comes from Viscum album, assembly GCA_963277665.1. Taxonomy (NCBI): domain Eukaryota; kingdom Viridiplantae; phylum Streptophyta; class Magnoliopsida; order Santalales; family Viscaceae; genus Viscum; species Viscum album. Next base: position 1,193,539,872 of record OY728130.1, on the reverse strand, counting down.
GAGGTACACCTAAGGTAGTGACACCCGACCCGTTTGGCACTTTTTGGGTGGCTTCATGGGTATGGGTCTTTACAATGTGGTATTGGAGGCAAGTTTCTTGACATGAATTAGTAGCAGTGTTTTCTGGCTACTAATGAGTTCGAGACTTCTCTTTTTATTTCTGCTGGTTATACTATTTGGGATATGGTAGACTGGAGATAGTTTGTTATTGGAACTGGATTTTGAACTAATGCTTGGGTTCCTACAGCCCCATGTAGGAGGGATGAATTGAGTTTTTGGGAGTGGGAATTGTTGTTTTCTTTTTTCTCAGATTACAGTTGATATGATTTCCACCTAGGTGGATCACTTGTTGTGTGATTTTATTGATTATGATATGAAAACATTTTCCAGTACGACAATGCTTGTTTGTTTGGGTTTTAATAGGAACATTTTAGGGTATTTCAATTTCATAACTGCATGTATTCTTTGTGAAGTGATAATATCATGTGAATAAAATTAAATCTCCATGCTATGTATTCTTTGAAGTGTCAGTAGTTGAAACTCCTAATAGAATTTCTTCTTTATTTCAATATGTATGCCATGATTCATGTATTTTTAGATTTTCATATTGCAGGACTTTGGGTCTAGCTCTTATGAGAGAAGGCAGGTACTATGGCTGAGGCAGTGTGACTCTCTAGATTGGGCGTCCTGGTCGTCAGTTTGAGGAAATGTGAGTTGTCAGGACGGGCATGGCCTGAGGTACTTTTGATACTTGGCTCTATTGAGGGCGGTTAAGGAGGCCATGAGGTCAGGATTCTGGGGGGGAATGGGTTGCGATGAGGGTGGTTAAGGGTAGTTGTTATGCACTGCCTTTTACTTGTTTACTTATCTGCATATAATATATTGTTATATATATGGGATGTCTGACCATTTGTGGTATTCAGCGGGTTACTCCTTCATGACTTGATGGAGCGTCACGCAGGATAAGATACAGTGCCGCAGGATCAGATTCAGAATCTGGAGCAGGCAGAGCATGATCCACAGGAACTGACTCAGGGAAAAGATCAGGTTAAGGATCCAGTGCAGGTAGGGCAGCAGCTGGGTTTGGGAGTGTTCGGACCGTGGCTTGACGATCAGATCCAAGCTATCCTGGTATGTGTATTATAGGGGATTTACCGATCCATGCAGGGTGCAGGGCCTTCTATGGCATATCTGACGCGAGAGTTCCAGCCACAACACCCACTGATTTTTCAGGATGAGGGTGGTCCGCAGGCAGCTGAGAACTGGATAGAGAGTATGCATATGATGTTCGAGCATCTCGAGACGCCTCTAGGGCGGAGGGTCAAGCTGGCGACGTACATGCTGAGAGGACCGGCAAGGCGTTTGTGGGAAGTGCAGGTTCAGGCTCGTTGGCATGAGGGACTGGCATGGAAGGATTTCGAGGATAGGTTCTTCAAGAACTTTTACCTGAAGACGTTGAGGGCAGAGAGAGCTCAAGAGTTATTGAGGCTTCAGTAGGGAGATATGTCCGTTATGGACTACGTAGCTACCTTCATAGAGTTGTCTCACTTTGCACCTAGTATGGTAAGAGATGACACGTCGTGTACCCTTACCCGTGCGATTCCAAGTACATCCCATGTGGTGCCCAGGTGAAAATATCTATCTACACGAAATGTACTCTTCCTTGACACACCATGTAACCATCTTCCATGTAGTGGATGAGTCCGTTGCTGTGTGTTGACCGTGTACTCAGTCCAAACCGTATGCTGGACTCCACTAAAGTCAGAGTATGGAAACCCATCTACACAGTGTGTACATTGAAAATAAATGATGTGTACTTTTATTTTTATATGATCGACTAAGACGCTGTTGTGTCTTATTTCTAGAAAACTCTTCTTCTTCCCCATTGGATGAACCCCTCGTCCGAAAACCTCCAAATGCAGAAATCCTCCTAGATCCTCCATACGACCTCCGTTCTTCGATCCATCGGTGGCAGGATGACTACATCGGAAATGCTATCCCTGCACACCATTCATTTTCCTTGATCCCTCACCTATATCTCCGTAGATTCCATCCAAATGGAATTGCCGGGATTTTATGGAATCATAGATCTACCAAGATTCAGATAGAATCAGAGGCTGGTATCAAAGGAGTGTCATCGTACGAGTACGAGGTGGGTGGTGCATACCTTCTTCCGTGTTTTAGTAGAAAATTGGGGGTTGAAACCTTCAGGATCAACGTTGGGTATTGAGTGAAACCCATGTTCATTTATCTATAATAGTTTATTTGCATTTTTGGATGCCTATGGGTATTCCCTGAGCTTGTTGTGCTTGAGTGAGACTGGGTTAGAAGTTAAAGCTCGTTTGGAGCAATTCGGTCGGGGGTGCCAAAATGCGTATGATTTTGACCAATATTCAAACTGCATAGTTTAGACAGATTTTGATGCTGTTGGATTAAACTGTTAAGTTTGATTTGATAAATCATGTTATTAATATGTTTATGGAATTTAAGACCTTAGGTGCTGATATGGTATAGCACAAGTTAGTGCAATTTGATTCTTTAGTAATTACCTGTTTAAACTGATATTTTCACGTATGAATATGCAATATGTGATTTTCCCTGTGTTGAACTTCTTGTTGTGTTGGGAATGGCCCAGATATATTGTCGATTGATGAGGATCATTGGGTTGGGATTTTTCTCGGTTTACTATGGGTGGTTGCTGCCACAGGATTGGGCGTTATGCATTTCGATTGAGGCAGTTGGACTGTCGAGTTGGGCTTGGCTCGGTTACATGGATGGCGAGGCCATCAGTCTTGAGCGACAGGTTCACAGGGACATGAGGTGTTAGAGGTTTTGTGGCTTGGGGACATATTGAGGTGATTAACGCTCACTGGTTACTTTTGAGTAGTGTGCACACAAATAGATTCTGATAAGAGGTGGTACGACCACTCGCTAGGTAGAGGCCCCCGGTAGATGCGGTTAGGTATATTTGGTTTGGGGGTGCTCTCCATATGATACCAAATGGAAGGTGAGGAGCCTTTATGAGAAAGCATTGAGGAGATCAGGTTGGGGGCACAGGCTCACCGTGATTTGAGGGAAGACATCGCTATCCCACTAGTTATCTTTTGAGGAAAGGTATCGTTGTTCCTCCAGATGATGCGCCATGAGAAGGTTGAGCTTCTGAGATGGGTTATGATTTTGGGGGGTGCCTTCAGGATGTCGGTACTTGAGACACATGGTGTCAGGTGGCACGTGGTGCTAGGTTACATCCAAAGATTCTGGCACTGGCCGAAGCAGGTGACACTTCCTGTTGGCTGGAGAGAATAAGTGATGTTCGCGGTTAATTTTGGGCATTGTATTGTTTACTTTTTTTCTTATATAATAATGACTACCCAAACACTTATATTAGGTTCTCACCCTTGGGTGGTATCCTACTGAGACTTGTCTCACACCCCACACGGGCCCTTCGAGACGCGTGTATACTTTATGAAATTGTGTGCAGGTAGAGGGTCAGCCTCAGGATCTGGACTTTAGTGTTGTTGGCATGGAGATGGGTATGGACATTGAGGTTGTGCCTTGCTAGAGTTACCTTGTTTAGTTTTCCATTTTATATCAGCATTATTACCTTATTATGTAAAAACTGTTGGTTAGACATTGGCACCATTATATATTGAGATGTATGACTTGGTTTTGATGCTTACCTTGTTTGTTTACAGTAGTAGTTGCTTATATTCTTCATTATGTTGTTCTGTTACATTCTGCTGCTGTTGTTTCTATATTTCTTCCACTGGATTGTTGATATTTAATATCTTTCTGCCATGCGGGTCTGGTTTGTGCCTGCTGAGTCATTTATTTCTGCTACACCTTTTATTATTATACTCAGACCAGTAACATTCTTATTCTTCCGAGAGGGTATAGCCTCCCCACTATAACTATTCAGACCCTCACTGCTTGTTGGATGCCATTGGTGTTTATGGGAGGTGCGCCTAAAGTAGTGACACCCAAACCGTTTGGCACTGTTCGGGTGGTTGCTCGGGTCCGGGTCGTTACGCTGCAGGTAGTCCTTGATCCGCCATATCCAGTGTCTGATCACTACCCTATAACTGGTGGACAACCAGAGGACGTCTCAGTGGCCTGACTCTGCAAGGTCAACCGCACACCTTAGATCAAGGTTAATAGGGTCTAAAACCTAGAAGGGTAAGAAGGGAACAAGAGAAATAAAGCATTCATTTTTTTTTCAAAACATGGGTACATGACATGTATAATTCTTCAATGGAATGTTCCATTAAGACTTCACATGGGCGTTTACATATGCCAAAATTGGCTGTGTAACACCCCATACACACGGCATGTTGTCCTAACACACAACGTGTACTTGAATCCTCTCACCATGCCCAATTTCTTCTACACGACTAAGCCACTTGATTTCCCTAGAACAAGACTACATAGAGTGTTAGTTCCAGACATGACATGTACTAGACGCACTTCACCGACCTGTATTGTTAGTCACACAACCGGTTACACGGCTCACTATACATGGTGTGTTCTTGATAGACACAATGAGTACCTGATGGATTTCGCCGACCCGTGTTGGTCTTTACAGGGCCATATACATGGGATACACTAAACAACATGTTCATGATTGACATGGCATGTATAACTTATTTTTTATCCATCTGTGTCATTAGTCAGACGGGCGGACACATGGTCTCCACAACACAGCCTATACATCCCGTACAAAGAATGTCCCACTTAGAGTTCCTAACCCTGTGTCTCTACCAATATAGTCTATGACATAGTCAGAGACTACATGGCATGTACTCATGAAAAATAGTTTCTTTCTAAATAGAATGACTCATGGCGTGTATTCATCATTTCGCACTGTGTATTCTGTGTTTTTCCAAATAGTAAGCCTCAAAAACTACTCTGGAACCCCGAAAAACACTAAAATGAACATTAAAATGGATAATTACAATCCATGAGGGAACATACTCCCTGTGAATCAATTCTTGACATCTTATACATGTCATACACTAGAAAAATAAGGCAATGATCCACCAAGTTATGATCCATGATGGCCCATAACACCTCAAGAACCAAAGTTTGGAGTTAAACATAATAAACCCAACATAAATCAGTACCCTAAGAAAATAATTTTTTCTATCAAGGAATCAATCAAAACACCGTGAATATCTAGCACGACATCTGTCAAATACAACATGAAATCACTAATTCACCCAAAATCGCATGACAAGAATGCATGAAATGTGATCTCTAGCAAGTGCCTATATGATGCATGAGATGGAATAACCTCGTCTCATCGAGTTGCAATAGAAATAGAACCTTAATAATATCAATGATTATAACACAAAACATGTGAATATCTCAATAGTGAATTCTAATCAACTGTAATAATTGAAAAACAAGAAAAATTGCAATAACGAGGTAAATTGGCTTTTCCCTGTACATGTATCAGCTACTCCAGGGAATAGCTTTTTACTAAGTACCTATTCTATTCAATCCCTAGATATAGTCACCAAACAATAGGTCAAGAAGAAAATAATTCTCAGATTCCACATTGTATCTTCTCAATTCCGGAAGCCACTTAGAGGTGCCCTATACCAGGTTGGTCACATGGCCTCAAGAACATTTCCCCGAATGCCAGAGGCTACCAACTAGTAGCGAGAACCTTGGGTGTGATAGTGGGGAAACTATTCCATCATTGGTAGAGTAATACAATGGAAGTAAAATTGATAGCAATAGCAGAAGCAGTAATAATACCATACAACAATATACTGGGGTTGACTGAATGTAATAACTAATGTAGCACACATATATAAATGATGCATCAAACATATGTCCATGAAATCACCCAAACAAATAAAAATGATGGAATACAATACTAAACCCAAGTACAAAAGATAATAAAATATATAGCTCCACAACATCACAATCCTCACCTTGGTCCCATGATCCCCAGCTACCTAGTAATCATGTACATGAAGTAGAAGGGTGAATTCCCTTATCTAGACCCATAAAAATATAATCTGTTTGGGACCAAAATCATTACCCAAATAGGGTGTGAGACTAATCCCAGTAGGAAACCACCTAAAGATCTATTCCTAATAGTCAGTGAATATATATGGCAGGGAATAAACAAAATGAAGTAGTAAACAAGGAAGTCCACATAGTAACAATCCAACAATTTTAAATTCATTCATTTTCATATATCATGTAAGTAGCTAATAAAAATAAGTTAAAACTTTGGGAAGTACTCTCAGCCTAAACACTCCAGTTCAACACAAAAAAAACACAGGAAACCCTATGGGATGTACACACAGTATAACCCCTCCGGTTATGCTTTATCAAAGACACTCTGAGGAAGCACTCACCTTCCATTACCCATGTGGTGTTGAATCAGTAACTAATAGGAACTCTGATGAAGCACTGATCATCTAATTCCGACTGTGGCCTGTATCGAGGATCTACAAACCCTATGAGGAAGCACTTACGTCCATACCCATATGGAATTGCAACTTAAAAGTAAACATACACTCTGGAGAATCCCTCATCATAAATTCTCCCTATGGTCTACTACAACAAGTTTCTATGGCCCTGTGTATGTCAATTGAGCACAAACAAAACATTTCAGCCCAAGTAAACATCATGAACTACTTGGATAAAAAATCTAAAACATATCATAGAATGTTAGATAATAAACACTCCATCTTAACAATACTTGGAATGGAAAGAAAGGAAGCCAAACATGAAAACAAGACCAAATGATCAAAACAAGAATACATGGGAAAAACCTCAATAGAATATCAAATATAACCTTATTAATATTAAATTATCCTCCATCCAAACAAACAAGTCATAGCATGAAATAACATGGCTAGAAACCCTAAAAACGCAATACCACATTCTTGGGTATCAGAAACATTTTCAAATAAAATTCAAATACAATCTATAGAAAGGAAAAAATCACCTATATCAACTTTGTATGGATGATATATGCGAAACTAAGGCCTTGAATCACCCTAGAATGTCATAGATCTACAAAAACGTTAAAACCCTTTAAACCGAGGATATATTGTGAAAGAAGAGAAATCATGAGTTGATGTTCTAGAATAAAGAAGAACTCACAGATGAGATTCCAATGCAAATGACAGAGTTTGGATTAGAGAACGGACTGTGATTTAGGGGTTTAACGAAAATCTAGTGTTCTATTTCACTCCCGGATGAGATAGGTCATGAAGAAGATGGTTCTATCCATCAGACGGACCCCTGTAACACCCCGAGATTTTATGAAAATTATTCTTTTTAATTTTATTGATGTATTGTGTTGTACGCTACATCAAAGGATTCTTTCACAACATGCAACCCTAACTTGGCTACATTACATGCAATCGCGACCTTCCTCGATAGCGTGTGTTGTACGCAATACTGAGTTTCACTAAACAACGATATGCTATTAAAATATTATTAAAATTAACCGTTATGAATAGTAATAACCACTTTTTGAAATTTTTTAAATATCATCTCTCAAAATGGACTTCATTTTTGGATTCAGAATATCGAAATTACCATACGGTAAAATTTTGTAATTTTTCTGGAAACTTTCAATTTTTGATGAATAGTGAAAACACAAGGTTACTATTTAAAAACCTACTTTTTATTTAAATAATTATTTATTTTAATTAAATTTATTTTATTTAAAAATTGACACATAATACCTATATAAGTTCAATGAAATTCATTACAGTCATTTTATAATAATTTTAGATAAATAAATAGTTTATTGAACTTTTGACCGTCTTTTAATCACCTCTTAAAAGAATTTGCAAATTTACATAAAACATAATTTTACCACTTTTGTGAATGAAATTTTAAAAATCCGAGAGACATGGTTGATGTGAGTAAGTAAAATGTGGTTCAATGAGATGAAAATAATTTTTGGTGAATGATAACTTTTAAATTTTATTTACCACAGTTAAAAATAAATATGGTAATTAAAGGTAAAAATGATATTATTATTACCCTAAAAAATGTACTAATTATATTGGATAAGTGTAATTCTACCAAAAAACCATAGGAATAATATATGACCATTTAGGCCCATTTGTATTAGATTAGGACATTTACTATTAATTTATTTATAGAAGGGTTAAAATAGTTAAAATCAATGTTTAATAAGTAAATCATTTTTAATATAGGGTTATATATAAGATAAATCGACAATAAATATTAATTAGAAAGATAAAAAGATTTCATACATAATCGTATTTTAGTTTTAATTTTTAGACGTTATATAATTTAATTTATTTATGACACAATGATGATGCAGTAATTATATTATTAATGAAATATTGACATAATTGATGTTATAAATACCAAAATAAATGTAATTTGAGACTTTTTATGAATAAAAATAATTTTATATGTTAACATGACATGTTATTATTTATTTAATTAACTTTTTTCGAACTAATATTTCTGTTATGAGTTTCACAAAAATCAATAACCAAATAGTATCAAAATTGACACAAAATAATTTTTAAAACAAATATTATATTATTAATTGTCATTTTATTCCTTAAAAGCTAAGGTTCGGCCAAATGACTTATATAAGGTTATATATATTAATAATAAACAACTTCTGGTTCGTTGGGCTTGTTATAGTATGTTTATTAACCTTATAGTATAAGAAAACAAGAAGGCACGGTAAAAGAAAAATTATTTAACTTAATGTTAAATCTAAATGATAAGGTTAAAATAGAATCCTAAACTTGTATAAATTCTATTTTATGAGATTATTTCGACCCATTCCCACCTTATATTCTAAATAACTCAATTTTGAGGAATTAAAAACCGAATATGACTGTATAATAAAATAATATTTTTCGTTAGTCCAAAGGTGCCTCTCTCCTTCCTTATAAAAGGGCACCTCCTCCCTCTATTCCTCACACCACTTTGAGCCATAATTCTCTGACAAAACCTACCAAATTCTCTTCTCCACTTCCCTAGAAACATCCTAGAGTTCCTGGTCTTCTTTAAAGACCAATTTTATTTCCCTAATAGGAGGTCTCAAAGAGGCGCTTCAAAGAAGAGGTAATGTCTGTTACCAATTCTTTCAACTTTATTTATTCTTCTAATTCTTCTTATATAGTTGTTTAATTATGAAGTAATAACATCATTATCACTCATATACAGATATGTTATGATATGTTTGAAACAATCCTATTTCACCATCTATCCATCCTATGGAAAATGAAATCATCGCGCGTGTGTACGAACGGAATACCGTCTCCACGCCGTGGTAAAATCTATTTTCCACCACCACCATACTTGGATGGGTATAATGGTGTAAATAAAGACTATATATAATTATTCTAAAGTGATAATTATTCTGAAATAGTATACATACACTCCAATACAAATCCACGATCATGGGAATGATATCATCGCTCGTGCGAACGTACGGACTACCGTCTCCACGAACACGATGAGATTCATTTTCCATGATTAACCATTAATGAATGATTATAAAGTATATATAATGAATAATAATGAAATATATGACATAATAATGCTACTGGATTTATGTACATATATATATATATGTATGTCTTCTATTTAATTTCATTCAATTCAATAAGGTAACAAAAACAGCGTTCATGCGTACGTATGGCCTACCGTCTCTATGAACGGTGTATTTCATTCCATTTATAAATCTATAATATATATGTATATGATTAATATATATTATATAAAAATCATGTTTTACATTATAGAATTATCTAAATCAGGATATAGGTAATAATATAAAGAACGACAAGTCGAAACACATACGATAAATGAAATGATTTTACCCAAAACGCTTCTTTAACATGGAATTTACAAAAAAAACGGGTAATATAAATTCATAAGTGAAACAAATATGATATCATAAAAATTAATATGATTATTTAATAAGTCAATGACATTAATTAAATCATTATACAGTATGTTCGGATCCATACGAAGCATATCAGACCTAAGCTAAGGGATAAATTTTCAATCTCATTTTTTTATCCGAGATTGCTTATACGTAAGTATTTACTCGGGTTACTTTTAACATCAATGGACATGCTTTCTAAAAATGTTTTCATAAACTGTTTACTATTCTTCCATGATTGTTTAAAGACATTTTACCCTTTATTGACTTTTCACCACATTATATGGATGGAATCTTTCCTTTTGTTACCATATAATGTACTTTTTGACTTTTCTGACAAGAGTATGAGGAGAATGTTATTTTTAACTTATACGGCGTGAATGGATTTTTATGGTTTTATAAAGCCTTATTTTCATGAAGCTTCCTCTAAAATATTTCATTACTATTTTCAAAAAAGTCCTTTTCTTTTAAAATTGAATGTCATAATGTGAATAGAAAAGGATTTTGAAGAAGAAAGGATATTTTCCTCAAGAATTCATTACAAGTGTTTTATCAAAACCATTTTTCCATCTAAGATGAAATTATTTCATATCTGTATGTTTCAAGTATCATGTCTCTATGATTTACAAGGTTTCAATTTTTCTTTTATGAAATGATATCCATTTCTTTTGTATGGATTTGTGATGATGGGATGATGTTTATGAACCCCATTTTATTTATTGGGTTATTATGAATGATGTATGTTTATTTTGTGGCACATGTAAGAATGATTACATTATGAGATGGGTGGGACCTATATCTCCCTACAACGCATTGGGTAAAGATATATATCTCATGCGATAGACATGGCTAGAACGGTAAGTTAATCCGGTTCAGTGTTACAGGACTGAAACGATGAGTGAACTCGATTCAGAAAAAGACTTTGTCCACTAAGATGGTCTTGGCAGTAGTGCCATAGATACTATGGAAATCATAACAAGTGCTGAATTATTTCCACAATTACATGATTTATTCCAATGCTATTTTATCAAGATTGATGTTCTTTTATGATATATGTCTTACGTACTTCCATGGTTTATTTCCTTGCCCAAGATTTTGATGTTTAGATTTTATGTTCATTATTTTGCATTCAAATGTTTATGGATTGTTTTATGTTCTCTATGCTTACCCTTATTGAGCATTTTAGCTCACCCTTTTTATGTTTTATTTTCCCCATGAAATAACGAATTTTTTTAGGTAAGGAAACAAAAAGGGGAAGATCGTTATTGGAGTTGTGAAGATATTTCAACATGATTAGATGTTTATATTCTGAGTTTCCGATGACACTAAACTATTACGATCCTTGTGTGTCTGTTTTTGTTATGTATTAAGTATTTCACAAATGCAATGAAATTTCCATGTACATCAAGTTTCGTTTCTCTACAGTTGGTATCAGAGGAAAGGATTAGTCAACCTTTGGAAACTAGTATGTTAAAACGTTAGTGACATCCCTATAGATATTTATAAGGTATGTCTAGGGATGTCCCTAAGGATAAGTATACAAATAGGATATAATACTAGATCTATGGAAACGATATTAGAATTTAACCTATGATGTTAGATATTGAGGATACTCCCCCTTTGCTATGTTGTTTTTTCTAGCCTAATTTTTCCCTCTCACACTATTCTTTTTGTGTTTTAGATGATAGCAGGAACCCGAAGGAACCGTGTTGATCAATGTATTGGAAAATGCAATTGTTGTCCTCCTGAACAAACCAATGTCATGGGAGATGGAGAGCACAATATTATTTCTATACTTACCAAGCTATGAATCATTCTGGCATTCAAAATGAGTAGAGAAAGGAGCAACATTTTGTTGAATCCTTCATGAGACAGTGTCCACCTTCATTCGATGGGTCTTCTGATCCCTTAGTGGATGAACAATGTATCAGTACTACTGAAAAGATATTTTCAGTTATATAATGTTATGAGCATGATAATGTCATCTTAGTAGTATATCATTTGGAAGGTGATGCTGATCAATGGTGGAATCTTATCAAGAATACGAGGAAAAGAGATGAAATTGAGTCCATGGAATGGGATGAGTTCAAGAACATGTTTTTCTTTAAGTACTTCCCTCGAATTCTTCGAACAAAGATGGAAAAAAAGTTTCTTGAGCATAAGCAGAAGGATGATGAATCTGTTGGTATATACGAAGCGAATTTTACAAGGCTTGCAAGGTATGAATCTAGATTTATCATCCAACCTGAAAGTAAAGTTGATCGATTCATTAGTGGATTAAAACAAAATCTTCGAAGGGCATTAGCTATAAGAGACTTCAGTAGCTATAAAGAAATTGTGCGTTGTGCTATCAAGGCAGAAATGGAAGTTGGTGTTACATATCCATCTCATGGTTTTGACAAGAAATTAATGATGGAGTTCAAGGAGAAATCATAGAATAATGGTGAAAAGAAGATGAATGTTTCATTATGCTCAAAGTGTGGAAAGAAGCATGGTGGAGATTGTCTTAGAGGGACCAAAAATTGTTTTATGTGTGGAAAAGAAGGTCATCGAGCAGCTGAGTGTCGAGATAATGGAAAAAGGGTTTCTAATAGTGTGAATAATGAAAAGACTGCAGAGAATGCACCACCAAAACTTCAATGCTTCAAGTTCAATGAAATGGGGCATTATGCTAATCAATTCCCTAATCCAAGGGTTAATGATGATCAACATGAGCAACCACTTAAGGAAAAGGAAAATGGGAAGTCACATGCAATCACTATTGGTGATGTTGTATATGAAAAAATTTGGTGGAATGATTATGTGTTTATGTAATGGGATTCCAAAAAAATATTGTATATAGTATCATGGAATATTGGAATATTTATGTATTGGTCTATTGTGGTTTTCAATAATTTTACGGTACTAGTAACCATGGAATATGATTGAGATATTTTTGGAAAGAATATGATATGTGCATAATGAAGGGATAAGGAGAAAATGAAATGTTTGATAGTATTCATGGGCTCATGACTGATATAAGGTAATAGTTATATCATGGTTTGAGTATATTGAATTTTGGGGTTTTAGTATGGGGAAAGAGTTAACTTTTGACAACACTCATGTTTTCACTACGATTCAATGGGTATTAATTTTCCAAGTGAATACATGATTAAGGACTTCGAATGTTTGTAATGTGACCAACAAGACATATCTTATGATATATGGGGATCAATGATGGTATTAACATGCTTATTATATGAAATCTCTGGTAATCGTTTTCACTATATTATGAGAGTGGACTGTAGTATTATGGATAAGCCTAAAGATTGCAATGGATTATGTTGGACATAAGTTACTATTGTTTAAGGATAAAAGTTTTTTTGATATTATTGATGGGATGTTATAGTAATGTAGTTTTAGAAAAAGGAAAACTTGCAGGATGGGCGATCGCCCATCGTGTCGGACAAGGTTGTGGAATCGAACCCACAACCGAAATGCGACTGGACTTTATCACCTAACACTGGCCTACAGTAAGTCCCTGGTTAGTAGAAACTAGTTTTATTTTATTAAGAAGTATGATATATGAAGTATATGTTCATTTTTTGAACCATATATGATTAATCTAACCATAAGATGGAGTTATAACTTTTTCTAACCTTTTGTTTGAAACAGATGGAATGACCCATCATTCTATCACATGATCTGCTAACACATCACGAATAACAAATTCAACTTCATTTCATTAAGGGATGAAGTGTAAATTGTTCAATTCACGATCAACATTGAAATTGTACCAAAATCATGTAAGTATTTCTTTTAATTCATCAACTTTAAGGAAATGATCTTGAAAACCAAAAATGTTGTCCTAGTTCCCTTATATCCGATGAATCAGATGGTACATTAGATCATCACAAATCTATGGCTTTGTGATTGTTTGGATTTTTCATAGCCATGTTCTGTACCACTCTCCATCAGAACATGATGGTTAGGTTTCTCTTCCATATCTATATTTTCACCTATGTTCTCCTATGTGGAAACCCGGTGATTAGTTAATTTGGGTAACCGTTATGTTTCATACTTTAGTTTTTAAAGAATGGTTTTGGTATTACATTTTACGATGTGGGTTTCTATTAAAGAAACATTCGAGTAGTAAACCATTTATAACCCCGATGGATTTCGAGGGTGAAACTCATTTTAAGTGGGGTAGAATGTAACACCCCGAGATTTTATGAAAAATATTCATTTGAATTTTATTGATGTATTGTGTTGTACGCTAAAACAAAGGAGTCTTGCACAACACACAACCTTAACTTGGCTACATTACATGCAATCACGACCTTCCTTGATAGTGTGTGTTGTACGCAATACCGAGTTTCACTAAACAATGATATGCTATTAAAATATTATTAAAACTACCCGTTATGAATAGTAATAACCACTTTTTGGAATTTTTTAAATTTAACCTTTCAAAATGGACTTCACTTTTGGATTTGGAATATCAAAATTAGCCTAGGGTGAGATTTTGGTATTTTTCGGGAAACATTAAATTTTTGATGAATAGTGAAAACACTAGGTTACTATTTAAAAACAGAATTTTTATTTAAATAATTATTTATTTTATTTAAATTTATTTTAGGTCAAAATTGACACATAATACCTATATTTGTTCAATTTAATTCATTGGAGTCATTTTATAATAATTTTAGATATATAAATATTTTATTGAACTTTTGACCGTCTTTTACCCACCTCTTAGGAGAATTTGCAAATTTACAAAAAACATAATTTTACCGCTTTTGTGAATGGAATTTCAAAAATCCGAGAGACACGGTTGATGTCAGTAATTAAAATGTGGTTCAATGAGATGAAAATAATTTTTGGTGAATAGTAACTTTTTACTTTTATTTACCACGATTAAATGTAAATAGGGTAATTAAAGGAAAAAATGAAATTATTATCACCCTAACACATATCCTAATTCTATTGGATAAGTGTAATTCGACCTAAAAAACCTTAGGAATAATATATGACCATTTAGGCCCACTTGGATTAGATTGGGACATTTACTATAAATTTGTTTAAAGAAGGGCTATAATAGTTAAAATCAATGTTTAATAAGTAATTAATTTTTACTATTGGGGCAAACATAAGATAAATTCGACTATAAATATTCATTAGAAATATAAGACGATTTCCTATATAATGGTATTTTATTTGTAATTTTTAGACACTAGATAATTTATTGTATTTATGACACAATGATGATGGAGTAATTATATTATTAAATAAATATTGACATAATTGATGTTATAAATACCCAAATAAATGTAATTTTAGACTTTTTATGAATTCCAATAATTTTATGTGTTAATATGACATGTTAGTATTGATTTAATTAAATTTGTTCGAACTAATCGTTCTGTTATAATTTTCACAAAAATCAATAACAAAATAGTGTCAAAATTGACATAAAATAGTTTTTAAAACAAATATTATATTATTAATTGTTATTTTATTCATCAAAATATAAGGTTCGGACAAATTACTTAGATAATGTTATATATATATTAATAATAAACAACTTGGGGTTCTTTTTCGTTGTTATAGTAAGTTTATTAACATTATAGTGTAAGAAAACAAGAAGACACGGTAAAAGAAAAATTATTTAACTTAAAGTTAAATCTAAATGATAAGGTTAAAATAGAAACCTAATCTTTTCTAATTTCTATTGGATGAGCGTATTTTGACCCATCACCACCTTAGCTTTGAAATAACTCAATTTGGAGCTATTAAAAACCGAATATGACTTTATAATAAAATAATATTTTTTGTTATTCCAAAGGTGCCCCTCTCCTCCCTTATAAAAGGGCACCTCCTCCCTCTCTTCCTCACAGACCATTGAGCCTTCATGATCGGCCAAACCCTGACATATTCTCTTCTCCACTTCCCTAGAAACATCATATAGGTCCTGGTGTTCTTCAAATACCAATTTCAGTGCCCTAAGAGGAGGTCTCAAAGAGGCGCTTCAAAGAAGAGGTAATGTCTGTTACCGATTCTTTTAACATTATTTCTTATTCTACTTATTCTTCTTTAGTTGTATCATTATGGAGTAATAACATAAGTATCACTAATATACTGATATGTTATTATAATTATGAAACAACCCCATTTTACCATCTATCCATCCTATGGAAAATGAAATCACCGCGCGTGTGTACGTACGGAATACCGTCTCTAGGCTGTGGTGTAATCTATTTTCCACCACCACATTACTTGGATGGGTATAATGGTGTAAATAATGACTATATATGATTATTGTAAAGTGATATTTATTCTGAAATATTATACATACACTCCAATACATTTCCGTGATCATGGGAATGATATCATCGCTCGTGCGTATGTACGGACTACCGTCTCTATGAACGCGATGAGATTCATTTTCCATGATTAACCATTAAAGAATGATTATAAAGTATATATAATGAATAATAATGAAATATATGACATAATAATGCAACTGGATTTTTTTAAATATATATCTATGTAATCTATTTAATTTCATTCAATTCAATAAGGAAACGAAAACAGCGTTCATGCGTACGTACGGCCTACCGTCTCCATGAATGATGTATTTCATTCCTTTTATCGATCTATAATATATATTTATATGATGAATGTATATTATATATAAATAATTTTTTACATTATGGAATTATTTAAATCAGGATATAAGTAATAATATCAAGAATGACAAGTCGAAACACATGCGATAAATGAAATGTTTTTACCCAAAACGCTTTTTTAACATGGAATTTATAAAAGAACGGGTAACATAAAGTCATAAGTGAAACATATATGATATGATAACAATTAATATGATTATTTAATAAGTCAATGACATTATTTAAATAATTATAAAGGAGATTCGGATCCATACGAAGCATATCGATCATAAGGTAAGGGATAAATTTTCAATCTAATTTTTTTTCCGAGATTGCGTATACGTAAGTATTTACTGGGGTTACGTTTATCATCCATGACCATGTTTTCTAATTTTTTTTCATAAAATGTTTACTATTCTTCCATGATTTTTTAAAGTCGTTTTTACCCTTTATTGAATTTTCACCACATTGTATGGATGGAATATTTTCTTTGGTTACCAGCTAAGGTACTTTATGACATTTCCGACAAAAGTACGAGGAGAATGTTATTTTTAACTTATACAACATGAACGGATATTTATGTTTTTATAAAGCCTTATTTTCATGAAGCTTCATACAAAATATTACATGACTATTTTCAACCAAATCCTTTTCTTTTAAAATTTCATGACATTTTTTGAAAAAAAATTATTTTGAAGAAAGGATATTTTCATCAAAAATTCATTTCAAGTGTTTTATCAAAACAATTTTTCCATCTAAGATGACATTATTTCATATGTTTATGTTTCAAGTATAATGTATCTATGATTTACATGGTTTCAATTTTCTTATTATAAAATGATATCCATTTCTTTTATGTGGATTATGTGATGATGTTTATGAAACCCATTTTCTTTATTGGGTTATTATGAATGATGTATGGTTATTTTGTGGCACAAGTAAGAATTATTTCATTATGAGATAGGTGGGACCTATATCTCCCTCCAATGAATTGGGTAAAGATTTATATCTCATGAAATAGACATGGATGGAACGGTAAGTTAATCTGGTTCAGTGTTACAAGAATGAAATGAGGAGTGAACTCGATTCAGAAAGGGACTTTGTCCACTAAGATGGTCTCGGCAGCAATGCCTTGGCTACTATGGAAATAATAAATAGTGTTGAATGGTTGGAAAATGTACATGATTTATTCCCATGCTATTTTATCAATATGGATGTTCCTTTATGATATATGCCTTATGTACTTCCATGATTTATGTCCTTGCCCAAGATTTTGATGTTTAGATTTTATGTTCAATCTTTTTTCATTCAAATTTTTATGGATTATTTTATGTTCTCTATGTTTACCCTTACTGAGAATTTGAGCTCACCCATTTTATGTTTTATTTTCCCCAGGAAATAAAGAATGGTTTTAGGTATGGAAACAAAAAGGGGAATATCGTTATGGGAGTTGTTGAAGATATTTCAACATGATTAGACATTTATATTCTAAGTTTCCAATGAAACTAAACTATTACGGTCTATGTGTGTCTGTTTTTGTTTTGTATTAAGTATTTCACAAAAGTAATGTAATGTCCATGTACGTCAAGCTCCGGGTCACTACAACCCCAGTCTGGTTAATGAAATCAAAAGAAAGTACACAACTTGTTCTTTAAAAGTACACAATGTGTACTTGCCTTTACGAAGCTCCACATTAGGTAGTTTCTAGGTCACCCCACACGGCCATGTAATCATCCGTTACACCGCTACTACATGGTAACCCATGAAAACCGGGTACACGTCGTGTACTTATAAGTACACGGCTTGTACTCTAGAATTTTTCTAAAAACTCCTCTTTTTCAAAAAAAAACAACTAGAAAAGAAAAACATACCTGAAATGATGATCTCAGTTCTTACATCCATTTTTTCCCACATAGTTTTATCATTGACCTAGTTGTTATCCTATAGAGTAGGGCATTGACCTGGGTAATCCCCAGGTCCCCTAAATTTACGCAAAATTACTGTAAATAGATTCTTATAATCATTTTTATTCTCTTCCATAGTACTCTTAATTTTTACTCAATAACTCATCACGTTAGGTCCTTCTTTACCACCCATAAAGCATTTATTTGTTCAATTGAGACACTTTCCATGGTGTCTCTTTCCACATTTCCAGCATGATGGAAATTGAGAATCCATTTCTCCACGATCTCCACTGTTGGATCCCTTATCATTCTCCTATTTTCTCTTCTTTGTTGAGTTTTGGGTGTTGGTTAATGTATATATTGATCATCATATTTTTGGACACCTCTTTTGGAATGACCATGATGTCTTTAATTACAATTAACATTCCACTTAGTTCCACATTTCCTCCATTGTTCCTTCCTTGTACATCATGTTAAATGTTACAATTACTTCCTTGGAATCCATCCATTGACTAAAACAAGATAGCATAGTGTGAGTAAAAATAATCATAAAATAATTTAGAGTATATCATGATACCTTATGTTCAATCTAAAAAACCTTATGATTAACCAAGGTTATTTATTCTCATAATATATTAAAATACTTCAAATAATATTTTAAATAATATTTGAATTATACTATGAATATCCCTAGGGAGTGTCATAACAATGGGTGTAGCAAGGCCTATTGTTGTGCACCAGTTCATGTCTGAGTCTATCTCAAAACAGTGGTTTTAGGTTATACCACTAGGTGCATCTGTGCTAGAGCCACCTCTACTAGCTCATATCTAGAAATGGATGTGTTACTTGGAAGTCCCACATAATATATACATTAACCATTTTTTTGTTCTTTTATACTAATCCCCAAATTCTATCTTAGGGTAGTGTTTTTTTAATAAGTGTTTGTCTATATCTAGCATCCAATTCTTGTACTAAACATTCTCTAATACCAAATATAATTCCCCAAACCAAGTTACCTATATTTTGTGAATTATTAAAAAACATTGGCATGATCATAAGAGATCAAGTCTCGAATGAAAAATTAGTTTAGTAGCCTTTGAAGTACTAGATACATTGGCAAGTTTTACATTACTTCATGAAATGAAGAATGAAATAGTGTGTCCCCGTTGAACACACTCATATCCATTTGCCTATCCATACAGGTTAATCAAAATACACTTTTCACATCCTATAAAAAAACATAAGAATGGTGTGAGCTTAGACACTTGGTAGGGATAGAAATATAGCAGAAACTATAAAAATAATCATAAACATTTAAGAAAATGTATAAGACTACAACAGAAGCCTTTTAATCATAAAACATAAACCTAATGTGGAAAATATAAATAAAATTGTTCCATTTAAATATTCACATGGATATTATACTAGTAGAATAATCATGTTTATTATAAATATCAAATTTTATAATGATGGAATGCGTAATGTCAGACATCATAACCACAATGTCAAGGCCTTGTGGCAAGACTACAAATAAGATTTTTTCAAGGACTTGTGCCAAGACACTAGTCTGTCTCATGAGACCTACCGATTCATCGAGGAGCTATAGTGGTCTCCACCTGTCACTTACTAAGTCCAATGCATTCCTCATATGATAAGGTTGAAACATAACATAAAAATTTATATGAAAACTAGAATACGAAATGTCAATACATTAACCATAAACCATGAATGGAATAAAATAACACATCCACAGTAAAAAATAACTAATTAAATATAATATGAAGATTTTATTATAATAAATCAACCTCAATCAAGAATAAAATACAATGAAGGATATTAACATAGATGAAAATAACCAGAAAAACTATTTGAGTGAAATATGTCATTTTTTAAAAATATTTAAAAATAGCACAATTTATCAATGAAGTCATTTTAAATTGATTTTTGAATCAAAGTGCCCCATTAAATATTGAATCATTTGAAATGAATTTTAATTTCAAAATATTCATTTCCCTGTAAATAAATCCTTAAAACAATTTTTAAAACATGGACATTAATGACAAAGATTTAGAGGAACAAATCATTAAGACATTTAAAATGATATTTTAGTAAAAGAGTTCCTAACCAAATGAGAGATGCATGGATATAAATAATTGGGGAATAAAATTAATCAAAACATTATAATGTAATGAAAATAAAGGGGCTCATGATTTAATATGTCAATGGACTATATATACACCATATACATGTGAATTGGTACAAAACAACAAAGAAGTCTCAATTGAATGTAAATTGAGAAGAAATTCCTTATAAAGACTATATCATTAGATTATGGATAAATAAATGAAATAAAAATGTGTGAAAAATATAAATACACTCAACATGAATGGATATTCAGTGTGAATCAATCACAGTACATTCACACATATTCTTGTAAATGAAAAACTAATGACTGAGATGTTCAACTCAATTAATGGAAATTGAGTTAAGATTACCCATATCAAGTTCAAATCAATGACATGAAAATTTATTAGTAGACTTATTATGTGTATCAAATGAATAAACACAAAAAGGGGAGATTAAATAACTAAATAAATATATAAATCATGATTCCACACATAATCATGCAGTAAAATAATAAATGAAGTATGGGTAAAAACTAATGAGTGGAAATTTAAATTAGAAACTCCCTTAGCAATTTGGTAAATTATGAAACATAAAACCCTTGAAAGAAGGATTATACAATGAAGAACTAAATACCTACAAATTAGAATGTATTAATAAATGAATACAGTCATGGGCATTACATACACCATCCAAATGGAAATAGTGGAAAATATAGCATGAATCTCACAGGAATAAAATTGAGACGAAACCCCATTACCGTATACTTTTCCATAGTATATTGTAGGTTGTGCTACAATATAATGGTGAAATAATTTTTATTAAATTATACAAGAACCACATACATAAATTTGATATCATATATTATCTTATAATGTTTCTTTGTTAATGATATTTCAGTAGTATCATTATTTTGGGAGTTAACAAATTCGTCTTCTGTTATATGTTTTGTTATGCAAGTCATGTTTTTCATGGATAGGATGTATTTTATTTATGTATAGAATGATATTAAGTTATTAAACATTATTTTATTCTTAAAATAAAAATTTTCCTGAATTTTTATAATGGGGAATGAAATCTCATCGTGTCGTGGAGACGGTAAGTGGTACGTTCGCACAAGAAACAATATCATTCTATTAGCGGTGAAATAATATTTAATTGGATGGTATATTATATATACAGAATCATTAATATGTTATATTTTTGTTTTCATAAGTTATACTAAATATTATACCCATCCAAATAATGAAGTTTTGAATAAAAAACTACACCATGACATGGAGACGGTGAGTCGTACATACGCACGCATGGTGACATTATCATGCGTAGGATGTATAGAACAATGAATATGAATGTACCATATTTATAATAACTTAAAAGTATGTATAAGGTTGTGGATTTATAATTTTGGTATAGAAAACTTAATGAATGTGGATGTAGAAGAAGAAAATAACATGGAAAGAGGTGATGAAATTATTATCTCTTCTTCGGGTGCTTTCTTTTAATTTGATCAAAAAGGCTCGATAGGTTGCATTTATGAACAAATTAATTGCACAAGGTTCAAGTGAGGGATGATTGGAGGTTATTAGAGTAGGGTATGACTGATAAAAATGGATTTGGATGTGTGTTTTTCAGAGAAGGGGAAATACCCTTTTATAGGAGACGTGAGGGTCACCTTAGGAAAAGCTCGAAATATAATTTTATTATAAAATAATTTTCGTTTTATAATGTCATAAAATTGATTTATTTTGATTTTATTGTGGTTTGGGTATAAATATTCTCAACCAATATGTTTTAGACAAGTTTAGGTCACCATGTTAACCTTATCTTTCAGGTTTAATTCTTAGTTAAATAGTTTAACTTTTACCATGTATTCTTGTATTTTACTATTACATAGTTAATAAACACACTATAAAATTCCTAGAGAACCTAAACTGGTTAAATAATGTAATATAAATTATTATTTAAGTCCTTTGACCAAACCATATATTTTTATCAATATTATATCATTTAATATTATAGTATTTGTTTTAAATACTTATTTATGTCAATTTTGTTACTATTTAGTCTTCATTTTTTTCTAAAAGAATAAATAAGTTTATTACTTAAAATAAAATACATTATATCAACCCTAATATGTCATATTAACCCATAAAATACATTGAATGTATCAAAATTATAAATTTACATTTTTCTTGATATTTATAATATAAATTATTTTAATCCTTCATTAATGAGGTACTTACAACATCATTATTGTGTCATGAATCAATTTAATTATTTATTGTCTATAAATTATAAATAATTTACAATGATTTAGTAAATATTCTTATCTTCCTAATGAATATTTATAGTCGAATTTATCTTATGTATTACCCTATATTAAAAATGGATTTTTTTAATAAACATCAAATTTACAATTTTATCTATTCATTAAATAAAATAATAACAAGTCATAATGTAATAAATGTGGTTAAAAATGATAATATTATATTCCTAATGTTGATTTTGGTCAAAATACACTTATCTAATAGAACTAGTACATATGTTAGAATAATTATAATACCATTTTTACTTTTAATTACACTACATTCTTTTAAGTGTGGTAAATAATATTCCAAAGTTACTATTCCTCAAAAATTATTTTCAACCTATTGAACCAAATTTTACTTAAATATGTAAACCATGTGTCTTGGATTTTTGAAAATCAATTCACAGAAGTAGTAAAATTTAGTTTTATGCAAATTTTCAAATGTGCATAGAAGATGGGTAAAAGACGTTAAAAAGTTCAATAAAATTTTATATATATATTATTATTATAAAATTACTTCAATTAATTACATTGGGACAATATAAGTATTATGTATTTATTTTTTACATTAAATAAATTTAAATTAAAAATAATTATCTAAAAAAATTTGTCTTTAAACAACAACACATTGTTTTTCACTATTCATCAAAAATTCAATGTTTTTAGAAAAATACCAAAATTTCTCCCAGAGCTAAATTTGATATTCAAAATTAAAAAATGATGTTTATTTTACCAAATTATAAACATTGAATTTGTATTAATTAATTTTAAAAAATATTCTCATTGTCAAAATCACAGAGCTAGTTTTTGAGGAGTAAAAACTATCAAAAGTTTTATATGTGTTTGTGTCCAATTTAAATGTAAAATTACTTAGAATGACCAACAATGTATTAAATGATAAAAATAAAATCTAATTATACTACAAAACTATTCAAAAGTATAATTTAACACTATAAATTATTTTGATTAAAAAAGTCGTTTTCAATTAAAATTTAGTATTTTTCACTATTCATCAAAATATGAAGGTTCTCACAAATGCACCGAAAATTTATCCCAACTAAATTTTTATTTCCTAATTATAAATAAAAAGTTTATTTTGTCCAATTAGAATATATAAAATTGTCAAATAATGGATTTATAAAAGGTTCCCAATTAAAAGGTGGTAAAATTTCATTTTTTAGAAAAATACAACTTGCATATGAAAAATTAAATTTGTTCTAATATAATGTCTAAGAAACACATAATATGGATGTTAAAATTATATAGAGTATATAAAATTCAAAATCTAGTTAATAATATTCATAACCCTTTTTTGAATGGTTAGTTTTTTAAGTCATGGTGCGCTTGAAATCGTTGTGGTGTGTAGTAGAAGCTATTGAATTACATTAAAAAATAAGTTAATATGAAATCATGTGGTGTTACACATCTTTCCCAATTTCAAAGCCAATAATACGGGAAGGCTTGGGTTCCCATAAACATTCAAGTCCATATGAGATAGAATGTCAGTGTCCTGTAAACATCTTTGTTAGACTATGGGGATCAAGCGCTGGTGGATCTGCATATATCACCAACAAAATGAATGCCAATCAATGGAAATATCATCCAAAAGAGATTCCTTTCCTCCATCCATACTCCTAATAGATTCTAATCCCCATGAAATTATTCCTGATCTAAGCCCCCCTGGACTCTGGTTTACACATTCTATCATTATTTATGTCTGTGGAATACCAGAATATCCCAAACACAATTAAATCAAAGCTATATATGCTCTTCGTGACATGTTTTCTTCACAACATGATGGTGAACAACGCTGCTGACATCCTTACTACAAAACACTAAACTACAAGGAAATAAGGGCCCTGAATTCATGACATTAAACTACACTATACATTGGAAATTCTTAGACTATTATCTTAGCATAGAATCCTAAAAAATTCATTCCCATCCATATTATGAGAAAGACCACTACAAGGACTGTTCATTAGGAGTCCTGTGTAACATGGATTTCCCCTAAAAAGATTTGTGGTGGATCCAAATTCTCCTATTCAGACCTAGCCATAGATTTATTGAAATGTCCCATTCTCTGCACACAAATTTAATAAACACAGAGAATCCTCGGACATGTCCTATCTATAGGGATGCTTAATGGAAATGATATTTCCCTTCTATCACATTAGGATTACCCTACATCCACCCTAAATGAGGATATTGTTTTTGTAATTTGTTCTTTCTTCATGAATATAAACTGCACGAAATTGGTATAAGCATAAAATTCTCCTTGCTAAGGTTATTACATTCTTAAATGGTGACCCGAAGTCCAATTAATCCCTAGATTCTCACACCAAGAATAGATCACGTGATCTTAGTGGCCTCAGCTAGGGATCCACCATGACATACTAGAAAATCAGTCCAAGTGTGTTGTCCTAGCAGCATGACCCTAAATGGCATGTCATGGTTCCCTTCCCAATAAGGAACCCAGGGTCCTAGCCGTACGATGCTAAACTATAGGGTAATACAAAGATGGGATGAATGCCTCGCCCTGCTTATGTATCAGATCCATGTAGGGGGCTAACCAATCCCATGGGTGAATTATAGGCCAAACATCTTTAATGTATCCAGATACAATCCATCCATACACCAAACTATATTGTTAGATTAATCTTGAATCTCTATAATCCTCAATGTCCATCATATATGGAAGGATTGTGTCTTGAGAATAAAATTTGATTAGCTACTCACAACATTCCCTTGTGGCTCTACAAATTACGCCTATAAAATGTCTGTCAACTAAAGTAATGTTCATCCTCAAGATATTCCACTCGAACCTCCGTATGCTAAATATCTCCCAAGCCTCGTGGAATCAATCCTGATTCCTGAACCCTCTAAGTCATGGTTTAAATTATCATCCCTACCCACCTCAAATATATTTGATAAAATCATGGCCTGATTATCCTCCTGTGTCTGAAGGATTATGTAAAATAATGAAACTCCAAATTTATGCATTAATATGATCCATTTATGAAATATAAAAGAGCGCAATTATTTCATGTTTTCTTGGTAATGTTCATCCAAATAAATTCACCCTTTCATGTTTAGATGCACCCCCATGAATAATCCATATTTCATGTCTAGCAAGGTCCCAATATCCATAATCCCTCATGTCTATCAGAGATAGAAATCCAATGTCCTACATAAGCATTTGTTTGACTACGCACATCATGACCTAGTGGATCTTCATAAGTGGCCTACAAATTAGCCACCAACCAATGTTATATTTTTCCATAGGAGAGTACATTCCAGTTTCAGTACACCCACATGACATTTATGTCCCATCTCAATCCTCTGATTTGGAAACCCACTAGGTTGCAACTTACATGTATTTCCATTTTCAAATTCATAGAGATGAAAATAATTTCTAATTGAACTAATGAATCAAATACATAACCTTAGTTCGAGTACAACGATTTCCCAAAATAGGTTTCATGTGTCCTGGTAGAAGACGTTAACATATACTATTCATGACCTCTCCCTTATGAAAGTAAAATTAGTGTGGGGGTGGTTTCCCATTCAAAGATGATACAAATTACCACTATACATTAGTCACCATCCATCAGATAGGCCACCCACTATGGTCCCCAACCTAAAACCAAACCAAATTGTTATAAATCTCCCAGGCCATCGTAAACAGAAAGCTAGTGTCTTATAAAGACCTTTGATTAACTATGCACATCATGTCCTAATGGATGCACATATGCATCCTACCAAACAGCCATCAACTAGAGGAAAATTCATCCCCATGAGAGACATCTACTACCTTTGTACTCCTAAAATGGCTCCCAAGCCTCATATACATTCAAAACTCACAATGTAAGTGTCATGAAAAATCCCCAATTCATGTATGAGATTATTAAGAAATTCCCAGCTGATGTTTCTAAAATTTGGG
Source organism: Viscum album (assembly GCA_963277665.1). Classification (NCBI taxonomy): domain Eukaryota; kingdom Viridiplantae; phylum Streptophyta; class Magnoliopsida; order Santalales; family Viscaceae; genus Viscum; species Viscum album. The sequence goes on along the minus strand of OY728130.1, from coordinate 1,193,513,027 downwards.
CCCCTAACCTATCAAGTTTGGTCGTATATATTTGACCAAAAACACCAATAATATGTCTGATTGGAAGGACTATACACAGCCAGAAAAATAGACACAATACTCACCAGAGTAGAAACCTACAAAGGGAGCCCCTGGATAAATATCATGTAATAGCTCGTTAATCCTGTACTATGTATGGTTTAGGAAAAGAATTTGATCTCTCAAATATTAAAAGGAGAAAAAAATATTGTTAGGTTTAAAACCTGCAAAGTGCAGCCTAAGAAAAATCCATCTAATACTATCTATACCCATATCAAATAGGTCTAGGAAAAATTAGTGTAATAATGGAAAATATGTATAGGTTCATGAGGTTTTCCTTAAAACCCCACCAATACTTGATCTACACTTCCTGAGTCCCATAGATTAGACAAATATTTCATCCTAATTCGATTATTTCAATTTACTAGTTTTGAATCACAATTTATGATTAATACATGTTCAAAATTATGCTTACATGTTCATTTTTGATTGATTAAATTTAAAAAACATAGAAAGGAAATGATAAGAATTGGAGGGAAAAATCATTCCATTACTCAAAAAAAACAAATAAAAATGGACAAACAGACCTAGTTTGGAGCCTCTCCGCCATATTAAAAGTTGGAGAGTACATCATGATTTGGGTAAGTTATAGTAATCCTTGGATTAGCAATTCCAAAAAATTAAAAGGGATCCCTGTAGGTTCCGGGTACAATAGAAGCATGTTGGTGGGTTTTACTAACATTAAATTTAGCATTAAACACTGTTCAATCAGTGATCTATCACAATAATAAAACGCTGGTTTTTTGGAATAGAATGAAGAACGAAAAGATAGAGGAGGGTCCTACAACCATCGAGAGTATCATCATATGTTGTTTATAAATAATTTAATTAATTTAAAATAATTTCCTTTATGGAATTCATTCTTCGTTGATGTTTTCTAGTCATGTTTTGAGTTGATTCGTCGTTGCATCATAGAAGTCAAGTTTAGACTTCCTCTAGTGGTGATCCACACATGGACCATGTATTTCTATAATTTTCCAAAGGAATATTTGAGTGCTAGAGTGGAGAATCCTTTTCTTGAATTGTATTCCTTAGATCACCTTGATCCGATGGAGGAGGATCTCTCCTGGTCTTGAGAGCATTCTTGGAGGGAGGAGTTCTCTTGGCCTTGAGAGAATTTTCCCGAATTTTTTTCCCAACAATTCATTTTGGAAAACTGTTGGGGTTGTGAGGATATTTATAATTGGGTTTGAGGTTATAGAGTTATGACAATAAATAAAAACGTTATGCATTCTATTTATTTCATCAACTCTTATTAAAAACCGCCTTGTCCAATGATTAATTCCTTGACATGCGCCCACGCTGATTATAATAAATATCATTTAATAAAATGATATTATTTCTTCAAAATACACACTGGAAAAACTACACAACATGTAATCATTAATACACAACATGTACCCCTTTTTCATGAAAACTACACGGCCTGAACATTCAATGTACTTGGTTTGTTTATCTTGTTTTAATTTTTCATTATTTCATCCAACACATTTATTAGACCATGAGTAAGGGCTATTTATGTCAAAAATAAATGTAACTACATTACTCACTAATAAATATATATTATTTCTCCAACAATATATTCTCTCAAATAACTACTATCGAAATAAATGTGATCAAGCATCCTTAAATAATTAGTAAACCATTGTCATGAATAATCATTATTTAACTTGTTAAAATAATATTTAACTGAGATACATTTACAAACTTACTTTGTGATCTCTAGGCCTCTTACTCAGTGGCATTAGGCAGAGCCTACCTAAAGTCCAAGGTTAGCATATAGAAACACACCAAGTCACCCATATTTAACGAAGTTAATGCCGCAATGATGTGTCACCCCATACAAATGATAACCATGTAATATAATCCCTTTTTCAAAATATCTCGAATCAAGTGGGTTGCATGTTAGTTCCATCATCCCATGTGCTCGATTATTCTTTCTTTAACTCGTAGAAATTAAACTCTCCTATTCCTTACCATGACCATGTATTTTTTAGGCAATATCAATTCCATAAAAATGCCTGAGATGTCCACTTCTATTATGAATTAGAGGAGACAAATCCTTTCTCTCATTATCTATTAATGCAGTATTACTCGTGATTCCCCCAATGTATCCTATATCGTAGTGAACAATGTTTCATCACCATTTTCATCAATACATCTAAGAGTGCGAGTTGTAATACCCATTAATAATAATCATAAATTACAAGGGACAATACAAGTGTCCATAGATAGGAACATCCAATGACACTATGAAATGTGGATTTCATATTGGCGGGTCTTGTTCCCATAATATCCTCCAAAATATTACCAAGGGAGCACCCCATGAGAATGTGTGTCAATGATTTATGATTCCTCCCCCATAATGGACTATATTATTTATGTCCCTCAAATAACATCCTCCTATCATAGAACATATATTCAAGAACCGTGTTATGGAACTTCCGGGTTCTCATCATTGTAGGGATCTGCTCGGACCCTTTAATGCAACAACTATCCATGGGACATTATCCCATGAATTTTCATATAGAATAACAATCATGATATGATAAGGTGTCTATTTAATGAATAAAGTAAAAAGTAGTTGGTTATAGGCCACTGACTCCAACAGACTCTCACTTGGACTAGAGCCAACTGCTAACAACTTTTAACCCACTATCTCTCACATGATATTCATGCTTCTGCTGAGATAGGCCATTAGTCATGGGGTCTGGAAAGTTCTCTTCCATGGAAACACTAATAACTTCAATTTCTTCCCTTTGATTGAGATCCTTCAAGAGGTGATACTTTCGGAGTATGTGCTTTGTCTGTTGATGTGACCTTGGTTCTTTTTCAAGAGCCACCACTGCATTATTATCTCAATAAAAGTTGATAGGATATTTACATCTAGGCACCACATCAAGATCTTGGACAAGGTTTGGAATCCAGAAGGCTTCCTTTGGCTGCATCAGAATATGCTATATATTCGGACTCCACTGTAGAATCAGCAACAACGTACTACTTTGAAATCATCCTGCTCATAGCTCCTCCATTGAGACAGAAAACATTTCTAGATTGTGACATCAGATCGTTCTGATATGTCTGAAAACTAGCATGATCATTCCCTCTGATGACAAGTTCTGCATCTTCTCTATACACCAGGAACATATACTTAGTTCTTCTCAGATATTTAACGATATTATTAATAGCAGTCGAATGCTATTCTCTAGGATCTCCATGATATCTTCCTACCATGATCAATGCATATGCAACATCAAGCCTGGTACAAAACATGTCATACATGATGGATCCTATGCAAGAAGCATATGGGATCTTAATCATTATATCATTCTCTTTTTTTTTTGTATGAGGACACATTTTCTTAGAAAGATGTAGGCCATGTGACACTTGAACCAATACCCTCTTGCATTTTCCATACTAAATCTATTTATTATTTGGTCAATGTATGTACCCTAACTTAGTCTATGCAGCACCATGGATCTATCATGAATGATATGGTCCGTAGAATGTAGGTTGTTTCACCTTAGTCCTTCATAGAGAAACACTTGTTCAACTAGTCCTTAACTGATTGTAACACTAGTACATCATTTCCAAAAAGCAACATGTTGTCAACATATATGACTAGGATAATGATAGCATTCCCATTAAACCGCTTATAAACAGATGGCTCACATTGATTCTTAATCAAAACAAATTCCATTATGGCATCATCAAATTGAATGTTCCATGACCAGGATGCTGGATTTAATTCATAAATGGATTTATGCAACTTTAAAACCCATTTGGCTTCAACTTGTATTATAAACCCTTCTGGTTGTGTCATATAGACATCTTCCTAAAGGTTCCCATTAAGGAATTCAATTTTAATATCCATTTTCCAAATCACATAGTCAAGGTGAGATGTTATAGAATGTATGAATCTTATGGATATAAACATGGAAATGAGTGAGAGAGTTTTATCATAATAAATTCTTGACACTGTCAGAATCCTTTAGCCACTGGCCTTAATTTATAGGTGCTAACTTGACCTTCCATGTTCAGTTTTCTCTTGAATACCTCTTTGCATCCAACAGGCATTACAACAAATGGCTCATCAACCAAAACCCAGACTTAGTTCTGATACATGGAATCCATCTCAAAATTCATATCTTCTAGCCATCTTACACCTTATAAGATTTATACTACTTTTTTGATGGAAATAGGTCCATCATTGTTCAACAATAATGATTTACCATCCTCCGTGACAAGGAAACTGAATCTCTCTGGTTCCCTTAACTCTCTCTGAGCTCCTACACAGTACTTTTTTTTCTAGAACCTCTTCCACGAGGACCTATGGAACTTGTTCCTGTACCAAATCTTGTGTATCTTGAGCATCATCTTTGTCAAAGTCAATATTTCTCCCACTATCCCTTTTGAGGATGTGCTCCCTCTCATGAATGATGGATTGTCTTGCGACAATCACTTTCTTATCTTAAAGGTTTTATATGTAATATCCTTTTGTTTCCTTGGGATATCTTATAAAGATACACGTCATGCCCTGGGGTTCTAATTTGTTTCCTAAGAAGGCCTTAAAATTGCATCACATCCCTATACACACGTATGTGACAAATTTGGTTTCTTTCTATTCCATAACTCGAAGGGAATTCCATTTCCCCCCATAGTTGGTACTCAGTTTACTTTGTATGCTACAGTTTCAAATGCATATCCCCAAAAGGATAATGGAAGATCTAAATGACTCATAATTGACCTCACCATGTCCAACAAGGTGAAATTCCTCCTTTCACTAACACCATTTTACGGTGGTGTATAAGGAGGTGTGCGCAGAGATAGAATCCTAGACTCCCATAGAAGATCAATGAACATTTTGTTCATATATTCTCCACCTCAATCCGATCGATGTTTCTTTATCTTATTGCCAAGATGATTCTCTACTTCATTCTTGAATTAATTAAATATTTCTAAGGCTTTTGACTTATACCTAATTAAGTATATATAGCCATATATACTCAAATCATTAGTAAATTTAATGAAGTTATAATATCCAACTATATCTTCTACTAGAAATGGTCCACACACATTCATGTGCACCAATCTGAGAAGCTTTGTGGCCCTTTCACCTTGTACACCAAATGGTGGCTTGGTCATTTTTCCTTGTAAACAAGTGTTACATCTATCAAGTCGATTTAGCTTAGTAGAGTCCAAATAACCATCTTGGAATATCTTTGTCAAGTGGTTCTAATTTTCATGACTGGGACGGTGATGTCAGAACTGAGTGATGTATGAGTCATGTGAGTTTGTTTCGTTATCGATTGACAACAGTTGGTTTTTATAATTTAATACATACAAAACTTTATTTAAATGTTCCATACCATAGCATATGTTTTTCTTTATAAAAGGTAGAAAACTTATTTCCAAACATGAAAAAAATTCATCCATATCCAAAAAAGATATAGAAATTATGTTCTTGGTAACACTAGGTACATAATAGTTATGTAAAACCAAAATCATCCTAGTTGGCTATGAGAGTTGTAATTGCCAATAGCCAATGCAGCTAGCCTTGCACCATTGGTAGCTCGAAGATCCACCTCTCCTCTAGAAATCTTTCAAAATCTAATTTGTTCCTACATCTGAATACAGATTTCAGCCCCATAAGCTATATCTAATACACAATGTGTAGAAATTGAAAGATTAGACTCGATAAATAATGCACCTTTAACATCCCCATGCCTCTGAGTGCAGTTCCTCTTCTAGTGGCCTTGCTTCCCACATGAAAAACATAGTGATTCCCATTCCCTACCATGCCTCTAGATCTTCCCCTTATATGATGGACAATGGTTAAGGGCTTCAGACCATTTATAAGTCATTTCCCACTTTTGATTTTCCTTTCGTTTCTTATTCCCCGTGAGGACAACGGGTTTGTCACGCCCCATTTCCTTATATGCCAGGCGAATTAAGGTAAAAAGTTTAGATAGAGTCTTCTCATTGTTGCTCATGTTATAATTGACAATGAAGCTAGAAAAGGTCTTGGGTAGTGATGATAGGATGAGATCTATACACAAGTCATCAAGGAGTTTGATCCCCAATATATCCAGACGTTCAATGTAGCCAATAAGTTTGACTACATGAGGCCCAACTGGTGCAGACTCTCCAAGCATTGTTGTAAACAAATAATTCGATATCTCATATCTCTATTATCTCTCATTATCTTGGAAGATATCCTTAATATGAGACATCATCCTATACATGTCCATGTTTTCATGTTTCTTCAAGAGCTCATTAGACCCAGCCGATAGCAATAAACACTTGAAATCTATGGAATCATCTATATATTTAGCATAGATAGATATTTTATCATCACTGGAATATTTCCCAGGTGAAAATCGATCAGGCTCTTTCAGCATATACAATTTCATCTTATGGCGAATGATGACGAGTAAACGCCTCTGTCACTCTTGGAAATTGGTGCCGGTGAGAATGTTTTCCTTCTCGAGTATGGTTCTCAATGATATGTCTGAAGTCATTCTTCTTGTAATTTATACAAATTAAGATGAGAAAAGGTTTTATTACTTTATAAAACTGAGAAAAATAAATAAATTAATACTTATTGGTCTCCCACTATTTTATCGAAATCCAATAGCCCTCACTATTGACATTGGAATATTCTATTGCCTGAATATTATAGTGGAAAGGATCCAAATGGCCCTTTTCATTACCCCAACTAGGGTTGTTCAAGAAAGATTAAGGGCTGCATGTGGGAATTCCAAATTCCAACTGTATTATCTCGTAGTTCCTTGATCCAATGAGTGGACTCCCCAATCCAGAAATCCTTTTATTTTTTATTTCCTCAACATTTTCCTCTTGGTCACACCAAGTCCTGTTGTGGCAGTCAACCCATTATGCGAACTAAGTTAATTAGACCAAAATCCATGAATTATAATTCCCCGATAATTGAAAGCACCTCAACTAGGGTAGGTCAAGCACTTTGAACTACGGTTTGATTGTAACCAAGATTATGGAAGGCTATACCGACTTAATATTTATTTGAGGGATTTTATCCTCATTCGTAAATTTCCATATTATTATCTTTGATTACATGCTTTTTAATATTAATTGGGATATACTTAACAGATTAACCATGTCAAAGATAATATTTACGCATAAGACAGTCTTATTTTAGTTCAATCTTGCATGCTTGTTTAATTCATTAATTGTGTGATCGCGACAACACACCCACAATAAATACACCATGCAACTGACATGAATAATATAAATGGTATGGTCATGAGCTTATTCTATTGGTTAGTTTACCAAGTGGTTGATAAACTAACCCATGAACTAGGGGATAAACACCTTGAACCTTTCACGTCAATGTTTATAGCCATCCACCTATACACCTTTGTATCTCCTTGGATTGGTTTCACCTTGGCTCCTGAATTGAGCCGCCACCACTAGCTTCGGAGCTCTATCCCTTACATATGCATTTATCTGACATGAAGGTGAGGGGTAAAAGGGGTTTTTACATAAATGAATCATTGGGTGCACATGTCCTACAGATTAAGAAGGAGAAGGCTTGCATTCTATCAAATTTAATTTAAGTTAATAAATGAAAAGAAACAATTCGCATACAAAGGTCTTGGTCTAGATCATGATCATACATACATGTAATGATATTTACGCATTAATAAAACTAGAATTAGATTCTTTAATCATATTACTTAAGATAAATAATGCTCGAATCAATTAATTATCTTTAATTAATCAGTCCATTTATTATAAACCCTTTTTTGAATTTCCTTGAGATTTTCTTCCATCATAATTTTAAAAAAATAAATTTAAAATTATCTTTGTACACAACATGTACCTTGGAGGAAACCTAGTGAATTTTCATTTATTAGGGAGATGTTAAATTAAACACACATATATAAAACACCTATCACTTGTCATGACTCAGCTTTACGACCGAATTATGGTACATGTCTCAAGGGTTTGTATAATATAATAATAAATTTTAATAAATATGCATAATTTGGTTGAGTACATGGCATGTAGTTCCGACTACACGGCGTGTACTTTTGTTCACCGTCCATTTTAAGTACACGCCCGGGGACATGGTGTGTAGATGTACTTCGGAAATTTTTCAGAGTACACAGCTTGTTCAATTGGACACACGCCGTGTAGTATCCGTGTTACACGGTTTCCAGCCGGGCAAGTCATGTATGCGGTACATGGTCCAACCCTAACCTAAAGGGACTACACATCGTGTTTAGTTAGACCACAAGACGTGTAATCCAGAAACTATGTTCCACTTATTTTTGGTCGACACACAGTGTCATAAATGACATAGATAGGATCCAATACCTGACCTGATTTGGAGGATCATTCAATACTTTGAAGCTAGACTACACGTTGTTTACTTCCGCATACATTCCATGTATTCTAGGGTTTTATGGACATGAGCATTTCGACCCTCTGGATGAGTTCCTCTATTTTATTTTAATCAAAATTAAAAGAAAAATTCATTTCTGTAAGGTTAATGAGAAACGAGAGAGGAGGAACAGATCTCGAGATTCAGATTTAAAGAATGAATAACTTGAATTGAAAAAAATAAATTATTAAATGTGCAAATCACCAAGGAAAACTAAATAGTTATAATTATCGATATGACCCCTATTATACCACTTGTAGTTTCTAGGCATAGTAGAAGCAAGTTAGTGGGTTTTCCCAACTTTAATTTTAGCTTTAAACAACATTCAATCTGAGACCCATCACGATAATAAAATGCAGGATCATAGGAATAGAATAATGAATGAAACGAAAGAGAAGGGTCCCAGAACCATCGAGAGGATCATCATATGAAGGTTATAAATAATTTAACTAATTGATAAGAATTACCTTAATGGAATTATTTCTTCATTGATGTATTCCGGTCACATTTTAATGTGATTCATCATTGTGTCATTGAAGCCATGTGTAGATGTCGTATAGAGGTGATCCACACATGCACCACGTATCTCTAGACATCTCCAAAGGAATCTTTGGGTTCTAGAGTCAGGAAGAATTCACTTTCTTATTCTGACTTAGATCACCTTGATCTTATGGAGGAGGATCTCTCTCGGTCTTGGGAGCATGCTTGGAGGAAGGAGTTCTCTCGGCCTTGAGATAATTTCCCTGAATTATTGTGCACAAAGATTCCCTCTAGAAAAGTGTTGGTGTTGTGAGAATATTTATAATCAGGTTTGAGGTTATTGAGTTATGACAATAAATAAACATGTTATGCATTTTATTTATTTCATTAACTTTTATTCAAAACCCCCATGTCGAATGACTAATTCCTTGACATGCACCCACACTAATTATAATAAATGTCATTTAATAAAAGGATATTATTTCATCAAAATACCAACTGGAAAACTACACACTATGTAATCATTAATACACGACGTGTACTCTTCTTCCATGAAAACGACACGGCGAGTACATTAAATGTACATCGCGTGTTTATCTTCTTTCCATTTTTCTTTATTTCCTCCACCGAATTTATTAGACCTTGAGTGGTGGTTATTTATTTTTCTAAAATAAGTGTAAATTCATTAGTCCATAATAAATATATATTATTTTTCCCACAATATATAGTCTCAAATAACTAGTGTCGAAATAAATGTAACCAGGCATCCGTAAATAATTATTAAACCACAGTCGAGAATAATTTTTATTTAACTTGTTAAATTAATATTTAACTGAGATACGTGGACACATGTAGTGTGTGACCCCCAAGGCCTCTTTCTCAACAGAATTAGGTGGATCCTACCTAATTTACAAGATTAGCATCTAGAAACACAGAAAGGAAACCATAGAGAAATAACATAATGCCGAAATGATGTGTCACCTCATAAGAATGCTTATCCTATAATATAATCCCTTTGTCATGATATCTCGAATCATGCGGGTTGAATACTAGTACCATCAACCCATGTGCTCAATTATTCTATATTTGACATTCCAGAATTGAACTCGCCAATTCCATATCATGGCCATGGATTTATTTAGGCTTTATTAATTCTATCAAAGGGCATGAGATATCTACATTGGTTATGGAACAAAAGAGACAAATCCTTTATCACATTATCTATTAATGCAGTATTACTTGTGACGCACCCAACATATACTACATTGTTGTGAATAGTGTGTCGTCACAGTTTTCATCAATACATATATGGGTGTGATTTGTAATACCTATTAATAATAATCATAATGTCCAAGGACCAACACATACGTCCGCAGATAAGAATATCCAATGACACATTGAAATGTGGATTTCTTACTGGAGGGTCTTGTTCTCATAATACCATCCTGGATATTAACAAGGGCACACCATGAGATAGTGCTTCAATGTTTTATGAGTCCTCACCACTAATGGCATGTGTTATTTTTATCCCTCAAATAACATCATTTTTCTATAGAACATATATTCATGAACAATGTTATGGCACTTCTGAGTTCTCATCATTGCAGGGATCCGCTATGACCCCTTAATGAAACATCTATCCTTGGAACATTATCACCTGAATTTTCTTGAAAAAGATCAATCAATATGTGATAAGGTGTTTATTTAATGTATGATGTTCACTGTAGTTGGTTCTAGGCCACCAAATCCAACAATTATCGTGGGACGTCAATAGGCAGCTCTAATACACATATCTCTTCCACCTGGGTTCAAACATTGAGCATACACATTCCATAACATCTTTTAGGTCTCTCCCTTTATTATTGATGGATTCATAATTAGCACCCGAGGAGGCCATCTGAGACTTCAGCCATGCCACATGAGCCTCATATTCTTACGGATCTTCTTTTTGGGAAACCACAAAGGCATGAGCCTTTACCTCCTCAGTCACCAGTTGATGAAGTTCCTTAGAGAAATATCAAAAAGTCATTTCCTAATGATGTGAAGAATTGAATCTGGGATGATTTTCCTCAGAAGAATTGAGATCTTACCGGTCTATGAAAATATAGTAAATAAGAACGTTCAGATGCCATTACTCAAAGATGGCCGAACCCAATTAAATAAATAATCACCAAATGTTGTATGTTTCATCGGTGATATTAACTAGAGGGGTTTCTTTAGAAAGGGAACATTATCAATTCAACACTTATTTTTTCACTGTATGATTCCTCTTCATAGCACGAGGGCCTTGGTCATACCCCACATCAATGGATGTATAAGAAGGAAGTATCATTATAATAGTGTGATGGGAACTAATATAGTTTACCCAGGTATGAGGGGTCTCCTTCCCCACCAATGGTTTGACCTTTAGTGCTGGACATAGAGGACTAGACACAACTTTTAGGATATCTGGTTACACACTTCTAGGGATAGCCTCATTGGTGTTGTGAAGTGTATCCACGTGAGGGGATTAGTCTGAATCACTCACTACTGAGATAGTCTGCATCGATAAAGCCCATTCTAGACGCATCTGACGGTGGATCAAGTGTCTTCTCAACATAGGTATAAAGATAGAAGTTGTAGCTATAGCAGTCACCACAAGAATAGGTATAGATGGCATGAACATTGGGTTAAATATGGGGAGATGGAGGATTAATGGGTTTTGGACCCGTCAAATTGGTCTTCCTAGCACCCCGTCATGGTAACAGTCCACCCACAATTGGGCGTATTCGAATAATATAAAATTGGAACCGATCATATTAGGGATGATAAAATATATAGTGGATACTTCTTGCATCATTATAATACATAACTGACAAAGAATTATGGGATGAGATTATCCCTTTAACTAAAATGACAGGAAGATGTGCAGACTATGGATGGAACCCAAATTTCTGGGAAAACCGGTAAGGGAGGCGTGGCTCTCAAATGAACACTTGATCTATGTTATCAGTGAGCATCCCATCCTGATGCACAATAATATATTCTTTATCCTTCTAAGAACCACCTTTTTCATCTATTATTGAAAACTTTTGGGTAAGGAATAATGCAAATGGGAAGCGATAAACATCATTTAGTATCTTTGCTACATTGTTAATGATTAAAATAATAGGATGAACAATGACGATGTTAAGGAGGGAGAGTTAAAAGTCAAATTGGGTAACCATCGAAGTGTTATGATAGTCATAGAAAAGTACGTGTTATTCTATATAGCCATATAGAAATTGAAATGGTATGATGAGATGATGCAGATTCTTAACTTTGTGTATCTTCCCCAACAACTCATAATTTGGGGAAATAGTATGAATGGAAAAATTAATTGATTTACCCTATTCCAGTGTAGCCACAAAATTATAGTGTAAAATCCAACCCCACTATATACTTCATGGGATTGGAAGATCCATACACTCTAGAACATGGATATAAAATCTCTTAATCTAATCCCAGGTGACACGTGAGTTCGAATATTGTATCCCCTTGTATTATATCAAAAAAATTTGAGGGTAGTGAAATATGACCCTGGGATTTTTCGAGACTAACATGTTGTATAAGTTTGACTATGGTGGGATCTTAGCGTAGTACCATTCATAAAAAAACGAACTAATCTAATCCTCAAATAGGTTAAAAGAGTGATCCTGGAGGGGGCATCAAGCATTCAATCTGCTAGGACTAATAGGCTCCTGGTCAATAGAGACACTTGGTTTGTATTGTCCCAAGTTGTATTGGATATAAGAAATTAATCGTACATGTTTTCCCACATCTTTATGAATCAAATAAAAGTCATTGGTGCTTGAACACCATAAATCATCTATTCAAGGAGAATTTTTCTTGGAGAGAAAGCTACGAACTGGGAGACCCAAGAAGCCTGGTATAAGGTCACCACATCTAACTGGTCTGGGGAATCTATAAAAATTTGATGTACCCAAAATTCTAGGCCCATTCATTGGAGAATAATCCTCTATGTGTCACATACAATTTATTTCTCTACCCACCATTAAGGTGTTCTTGGGAATGTTTGATAATTGAAGGGTACTCTTGGGAGACTAGTCTCATGGATGTGATTCACCAACTGCGATTTCTCTATGTCTACATCGAGCCTTCAAGTATGAAGATAGTCTCTTGAATGGTAGTAGTTATCATTTCCCATATTCTGAAAATATTGTCTAAATTTTTCCCTTGGGGTGAATCCTAAAGAATGAAAGGAGTATTATGGTTATCTAATGGCAAAGAAACGTTATCTGGAATACAAAAGCTGTAATGATGAAACTGCACAGACAATGGGTAAGATAAAAGCTCTCATATAAAGTGATTTTTTAAGAAGATATTTAGAGGAACAATGTTGGATACATGATGGTTCTCAGAGTCCTCAACCATGGCTGCCCTAATCTTGGTTGATTTCTTCATGTTCTGTGGAAGAGCCACTACATCCTCAATAGAATGATCCAAAATACCACAAAACATCAATAAAATGAGAAAATTGTTGGATAAGGGCCACAAAAATGCAAAATGGGCATTAAATAGGTTCCTCACAGGGATCCACATAATAATATCAAGAAATAGTATGTCGAAACCATTTCTCGCATACTATACGGTATGCGTAATCCATTTCCCACATAATGCAGTAGTACACAGAAGCTATATACTGCATATTATCACGGTATGTGAATGTCCCATGTGATGCTAGCCCGTAGAGTGTTGGATAGAAAATAGAGAGGTTCATAGAAGCATGAAATAGATAATGGATGCCTTCGCAAGCTGATATTCAAGTAATGATTATTAATAGTTTATATTCTGTTTATTAAGGCTTAATGTTCAGTTTTTTTGTATATGTTCGATGTGCAGAATTTTTAAATAGTGTAGCATTCTCCTGCATGGATTTCCAGAGATCCGTTTTAAATTCCATAATGCATTTCATGAAACCCAATATTTGGATCTCATGAAAAATAAACTATGAATATTATGTTTCACAGCATGTACAAGGTGGTACGCAAATGCAGATTTCAGAAAAGAGGTAGTATGAAAATGCAGAGAAATCCAATGAGACTTTGAGAGCTATTTTTTCATGTGAAATGGTAAAAGCCAAATAACCTAGGCCCCTATAAATACGTTTATTCCCCTCCTACCATACCTATATGTTGTACCAAAAACAACCTTAGTTCATGATGTCTTATACATCATAATAGCTTCTTGTTTTTTTTGAATAGACCCCATTCTGATGGGGGGAATTTCAAGGGTCTTAAAAACATTGAAATGGGAAGTAAATACTCCCACAAGTACTTTTTAGAATTAATCAAACATTACTATTGGACCAAAAAAGAAAAGGGATGAAATTTGATTTGAAAACTAAGGATTAAACTTAAATAAATATAAATTTTCTTATGGTTTAAGTGACCCACATACCATCACTTGAAAAGGAATGCAGAACACATGAATCACAGACCATTGGTACGTGGAAGGACCTGCGAGGCGCTCGATCGCAGGGTGATGGATGAAAAAACCAGGAAGCCGTGAACCACATTGTGGGAGAAATTTAGTGCAGGGATTTCATCTAAAAACCATCCCACAAACTCAACAGTTCACAGAAAAAGGGAATTGGTAGGGTTCTATGAACCAGGAATCATGAACAATACCCTCTATAAACCCCGGTTGACCGAGGGTTTCTTAGAATGAGATATATCATTATTGGATTTTGAAAATGGGGTTGTATGACCACAAATTTGATTTCCACAATGTTCACTAAATGGAGAACAAGGGGATTTTGATGATGAAGAATGATGAAAGAAATGAAGAGACTATTGATATTGGAAACAAGAATTTGTTGAGGATTATGACTTCTGTTTTGAATCGTCAACAAAGTGCAAACTGTGAATCACATTTCCACAGTTATAACAGGTTGTGAACCATAAACAGAATGAACATAATAATAATGGATAAACCAAAAACCTAAATAGTGTCACATCAAACCATAAATACCTCATAGATGAACTCCCCAAAAAACATAGGTTCCACGACCATCCATCAAAACATCACTCTTTATATTGTATCATTATATAGATTGAACACCGCATTGTATACTACATTATATGTATATGGAACCCGATGTGGCATGAAAGACTATATCTAGGAGTGCGTACCATTTTGGTACACCACAGTCCATACCTAAGCCCATGGACTAATTCGGTATGCAGATGACCCCCTACCCACATTGCACTATGGTATGTAGGGCTCCCCCCATCCCATGTGAGAAAACAGTACATCGAATGGGGCATCATTGGGTGGCTTTCCCTCCGGATCCAATATCACCCCTCCATTATCGTCCAGTCCTCCAAAATTACTCCAAAAATCATTCCACCGACATCAGGCCAAAGCCTCTTCCAAATCCACCAGACTCGTATGGTTAGATAATTGGGTGCATCAGTTCCCCCCTTTGAGTCTACATACCCATGCTAAGCGGAGTCAAGAAGGATATCCCCATAAGGATTTGAACTCTTTAGATGTTTGTAAGTCTAAATGCACATGGTAACCTAGATTCCAACCATGGGATGTTGACGTGAGCCTCCCCATTCTAGAGATTAAGGGCAATCACATGCTTTTCCACTCAATTAGGAATGTTGGTCAATCAACCAAATCATGATCACATCTCATATTGATGAGAGGAGACTTTCCTCCCCATTCCTAGAGCGCATTATGGGTATCCTCGACTTAGGTAAGTCCGTAACCATCTGAGAGATGAACCGTATGACCACTAATATCATCCCACGTTGAAAGGTTCATCACTCCGCGCCCTCTCTTAACATCACCTTAGTTTCCTCACCCATATGCTTGTTCTCTTCCATCAGTAGGAGAGAGGATGTTTGATTTGTTGAATCTCTCACATCCTCTTATTTCTCACACCTATCATGAATCCTGTGGGCTTATAGATTTGTGATGACTACAAAATCCACAAAACTAACCCATTTTGAACTATGAGAACTTTGATTCCTGTTGAAACCAGGATACATAGGGCGCCTGCTTGAAGGAACGAGCTTAAAAGGGGTGCCGATCTGAAAGTGTTCACCCAGTAATATCCCCCTAAAATGGAAAGCTTCCATGCATAACCTCCAACATATTTCAAACTATGAGAACTCTAAATTTTGTTCAATGTAGGTTATGTAGGAAACCTACATAGAGGCCTGATCTCAAAAGGGGTACCCTTTGGAAATGGTTCATCCAGTCTTGTCCCCCTCAAATGGGCATCTTCATTGCGTAAGCCCCAACCCATTTTGAACTACAAGTAATTTGATTCCTATTAAAACTAGGATATGTAGTAAATCATCTTAATGGTGTGGGCTAAAAATGGGTAGCCTTCTAAACAGGTCCACACTAATTATGCCACCCACCAAATGGTCCTCCTCCCAAGTCCAAACCTCGAGCAAACTGAACTATGAGGGATCTGATTCCTCTACTAGGGATATGTAGTAATCCCATCTTAAGGGTCTTATACCAACATCAAACATCCTTACATCCAACTAAGATGATGATAATCATTATAGTTCTATATTTCATGTCTTATGTCAGCATTGCCTCCATAGCATCAAATCCATGTATATCCATCATGATCTTACAATCCAGGGGTAGTCTATGGACACACTATTTGGGAATGAAACAATGATTCACAAGCATATGAACATGACTTAAATCTATAAGAGAGTCCTATAATATTCAATAATTCACCCCAAAAGGTTGCTATTAGTTGTACCTCCAATCCTCTCGACCAATAAAGTCCTTAAGCGATGTTGGCCAAATCACATCCAATGTGCACTTGAATTTGGGAAAAAGGTATATTAATATGGGATACTAGGGAATTTTGGTGTTTATGGGTCTACGAATATACCTGTTGGATACCATCTAAGGAATTAATATCTTAAGGGGACCATTTTTACAAATACATAACCCCATAAAATCCCCCGCTTGAACCATTTGACCGTGGTGCCACCTTCATGATGCAGAAGGGATAAACTACCTTGCCCAAATGGGGTCAATCCAATTCCCCCTAAAATATAATTACCTAGATTGGGTCAAAAGAAATATGGTGACATAAATGTATCTATAGTAACAGATGAATGTGTGTCACCCTTTGGACCATTTTTTTCATTTCCCCCATATACGTACACATGTTGCCTTTGGTCGAAACAAACACTCCCTGTGGATACTCTTTGAGAATTCACAAACTCATTTTGAACCATCATGAAGGATTTAGATAGAGGATGACTATGAATAACTAAGGATAAAATTAATCTGTAATATATTAATTAATTTTGATCAATGATTTAGGCACCATATAATAGATTTATAAATATTATTTGGTATCCCATTATGATAAATGTTTCTGACACTCTGCCCTCTAGTTTTAGTCAATAGAGAGAAGTTGAAGGAACATGGTTAGCATTTAATGTTTCTAATTTTACATGTATGTGAATTATATGAATCAATTTACCAAGTGGAAATTTCGTTAAGATAATAAATATGTTTTTATTATTATTTTTTATACTTATAATGTTAAAGAGGCCGAGAATGAAATGTGAAATTTATGTGGTGTTCTTCAAGTATTGTTTACATATGAAGAATGAATAGATTAAAGTTTAGGAACATGGAAAAAATATTCATATTTCATTTTATAGGAAATAGGTATTAATGAATAATTTGATGAAGAATATGTAATGGTTTGTGAATAATGTTGGATGAATAAATCATTTATGTTTTGGAATTCAATTATTATGTTATGTGAATCATGAAATACATATGTTTTTTTGTATAAGTTTTCACTAAGGATTGAAAAAGTATTTTTTCATTGGTGTTGAGGACATAGAAAAATGATTTCATGGAATGGTGGTATTTTGATTAGTTGAAGGTAACCCTTAATTATTTTTTATATTTGAGATAATGATGTTTAGTTAAAGATATATAGGTTATGAATAGGTAAATTGGATGGTATAGATTATTGTGGAACAGATTATTGGAAATGTGTTCTATGTCATCAAGGATAATGTTTACAACTTATTATATTTAATGAATTTATCCATTAATTGTTGTAATAAAGGATAATGCTTTTTTCCAAAATGATTTATGGTAATTTAGGGAATATACGATGAGGGTATTCACAAGTATCGAATGTGAAAACCAAGTGGCACATTCTGATATATAGAGATCAATGTTTATCTAATTTCATGAATTTATTTATAAAGAATTTATTTTTCATCTTTCGGAAGGGTAATTAGGTTAAAAATTTCATTAAAGATTAAGATTAACTTTAGATGAAATCATTAAGATTAAATTTTATCTCTCCATTTTAGTATTTATTTATATTGTATATCCTTTAAAAACTACTTTCTATTGAGGATAATTGATGGTGTGGAATATCATGGGTCTCATGACTGTTTATTACTTCATGAATGAAAAATCCACCTTTCTTTTTAGAGAAATATGTGAAGTGGATCAATTAAAAAAAAGTTTGATGTTGTTCTGAAATGATGCAAGTATATGTTTTCATAAAAACTCATAAACATTAAGAAAAAAGACCATAAAAATGGTGTCTTATTAAATTTCATTCAGATGAGTCAGAAGGCCCCATAGGTCATCACAGATTTATGGATTTGTGATTTTTAACTTTCTCCTGACCAATTTCTATATCACTCTCCTCCATGACACGATAGTTAGATTTATCTTTCATGTACCTGTTCTCTTGTGCCACATATGTTCTCAACTATGGAAATAATGATATGTGTTACTCTAGGAAATTATTGTTGTTACAACTTGGTTTTTTAAAGGATGTTTTAGTGTTTATTTTTATTATATTTTTTTCTATTAATGGAACATAAAATTATTAAACATGTTATAACCCAAGTGAATTTCAAGGGTGAAATTCATTTTAAATATGTAGAATGTAACATCCAGATAATTTAAAATTTATTTAAATTAAATTAATAATTTGGATATATTTTTATTCTCCTAAAACACTAAATTCAGTTTGTGTGGTTTTATTTGAAACCCCTTGATATGATTTTACTACACACAACACTTAGATTGGCTTCAAATCCATGTAAGACTAGGGATTACATCCTTTTAATAGCACCCCTATTTTTAAAACTAACTATTGTAAATTTAATGAATTTTATATTTAAAATACACATCATTTTTGAATTCAGAACTTTGAAATTATCTTATAGATATGTTCTGGTAATTGTATTAAGATGTTTCATTTTTTCGAGGAACAATATACAATAATGTATTTTAGTTAAGGACATCCTCTTCATTTAATTAATTAGTAATGTCAAATTATTTTCAAATAAGTTTATAATGTCAAAATAGATTAATTATGAATATATTAATCTGATTTAGGTTATTTTAAATAACTTTATATTGAAATTATAAATGGAAACTTATTGAACTTTTTAATTTTTTACATTAAAAACCAGCTTTCTCAGAACATCTATGGGATTGGTGTTGAACTTAATTTTCCATCATCTATGATTTGAATTTTGAAAAAATGACATAAAAACCATAATTAGTATAATTTTTGTAGTCAAATATGATTAACTTATTTTTTAAGAAAAATTAAAATTGATACTGATTTTAATAGTTACAGTGATTAATATAAAATTAAACTAAATAAGTGACTAAAAAATATTCTTAGGGAAAAATTACCTAAACACTTATACAACAGAAATTGGATGCTCATAATTAGAACATATCACTTAATGGTTCCATTTTTATGGGTTATTGGCACATTATTATATGGAAGATCCCTTTATAAAATATTATATAAAGAAGAAAGGCAAAATGGGGATATTTCCATTACTATAACATTAAAAAGCATAAAAAGATGTAAAAAAACATATTTTCCATTATACATATAATATTAAAATATAAATGGGATATTGCTGTCATTGTAATTTAACATAAAATTTGAGAGATTATTTAGTTACTTAAAATTCTTGTGAAAGGCCAATGTAGTGACTATTTAATTAATAATTAAATAAAATAAGTGATAAAATAAATATTAAAAGTGAAGTATATTTATTAAATTATTGACTATAATTAAAATTTAATATTAATAATTCATTTTAAATATCATTAAACTTAATGAAGTTTAATTTAAACCTTATTTTGATATTTTAAACTTAAAATAAAATAAATGATGTGAAAATTGACATTATTATTATTTTACAATAAGTGAGTTTTTATTAAATGAATTAATATTAATAAAATAATATATTCTACAAAGTTATTTTTAAGGGTTAAAAAATATTAAATATGGTCTATTAATGGACAAGATTATGTTTTCTAATTATCTAATTGAACAAATGACATTAAAAATATAAAGACCCAAAAATTCAATCTAATATTTTTTAAAATTATTTGGGATTATTAAGAGTCTAAAAAAATTTAAGGTGCATGAATCCTAGGCCTGCTGTGCCCATAATGTATTTTGATATTTTATTAAGTTACGTTTAGTAAAGGTACAAGCATAATTTTCTAACTTTTGAACCAATCCTCGAAATTGAAATCTGGGAGCACCGTTGAATCTGGAGTGCCAGGGTTCCCTTATGGGAAGCTTCACTTCAACCATAGTAGCTTGTGAGAAAAAGATAAATTTTAGACATTACAAAAAAAATATTAAAATAACATAACAAAGTAATTTTATTTCTTTTTTTTATCTATTGTGCGATGATGGAGGAACCCATGAATTGTCAAGCCATTTAATGGCTTGACTCCTCTGTTTTGTATCCTCTACTTTTTAAAATTAAATGTGGTTCATAAATGAACAGTATTAATTTCATGAAAGACATTTTGATCATAGGTTTATTTAATATAATCATGGGTGAGGGATTTTGGCATGAAGGTGAGGAACATATGACAAAGTGTTGAGGTGACTTTCATTGAGGAACAGAAGCATGGACTGCAACATCAGATGAATTGATTCGGGAATGACGAATGTCAGTGGCTTCATCAATTGTAGATTCTCCTTCCACCACCACGACATCTCATACGAAATCAGAGGTAGGGGTTAATAATATAGTTTATCTCTGTGGAATTAAATTTATTCCGCATTTTATGATGTTAATGTGGAGGACGTGGGAAAAAAGAAAAAGGCTGTGACCGTCTTCTTATTCATTTCTTGATGCGTTCTTCATGGGATGATTTTCAACTTGACAGAAAGAAAAAATCATGTGGCACACAATGACGAAAGCATCCCAAGAGGGCTATAGGCACGTCTGGAAAGAAGAAAGGACCACCAGAGCTCACCCAGTGGCCCACATAAGATCCTTCAGTATTACAATGGAAACTAGAGCCTGTAGAAAAGGCGGTGACCGGTTCTCACCGACCGCCTAAGAGGGAGGCACTACTAGGTGCTACGATGGATGAATAGGCAGTTGACTTTGGGCCAGTTGTAGAGGCTCGAGGCAGTGTGCCGTTGTGTGCCGCAGTGATTCAGGCCACAGCTTCAATGCCGTGACAAAGAGAGGGACTCGCTTCAAGTGGGTCCTGCAGGCACATAGGAGGGCCTCCAATTAAAATTTTGAATAACTATTTAATATGCTTTGGAGGCGGACTTCACGACCCATGCACAGGTCGCACCAGCTGGCGGGCCGAGCCACCGCAGCCCAGCCCAGCTGCGGTAGGTTCGGTAGGTCCACGGCCCAGCGGGCCTAGCCCGCAGCAGCCCAGCTCAACTGGGCCAGTCATGGACAGTTCGAGCCAGGCTAGGTCGGATCTAGACCAGGTTTAGTCAACCCAAACTGAGTTAGGTCGGCCCAGACTGGACCCAGACTTGTCCTAGGCCCAGATATGCTTAAAAGACTATATCTTGTGAACTACGTGTCCGTTTGATGTACCGTCTGTGGAGGTGAGACCCTTGGATATAGATGGTCCACTGAGATAACCCAATAGAGGTTTGGAGAATGTTGGAGTATGTAAAAGTTGAATCAACTCTGTATCCAACTGAGAACTCCGCACTAAATTTCCAATAACATATATTTCGTGCATCTAGTTGGAATGCCTTCTATTGTGCCGGAACCCTTATGACATGGCAGTTCATTGGGTAACTTCTTAGTGGGACTTCGTGCAGGTTAAAATAAGAATGATGGATTGGGGAAATATTTTTCCCAGAAACAAGCATAATATGAGCAGGAATCCTGTGGTTGGCTGTGACATGATGAATGAAGAGCGATCTTATGTGGATGAGAAACATGTGATTCTATGTACATCACCACCAAGAGATTCATTGCGAATCAGCACTTAGCAATTCTGTGTCAATCAGCACTGAGAATTTTTTGCAAATAAGCATCTAGAAATTCTCTTTGAATTAGCACCAAGCAATTCTATGGTAATATACACCTACTGATTCTATGTAAATCAACACTGAGTGATTCTGCGTGAATCAGAACCTAGTGATTTTGTTTGAATCAGAACCCAACTATTCATTTTGAATTATCACCATGTGATTATGTGTGAATCATTTCCTAGCGATCCTATGTGGATTATCTCCTATTGATCATGTGTCGGTTTTGCGGTGGTTAGTACCTATAGATCCTGTGTGGGTCAGCAGTAGAGCCTCTTGACAGAATAATATTTTCATGCTTTACAAACAATCACTTGTTCTACTATACTCAGTTATACCTAGTCTGAGTTATTTATATTTCATTGTGCTTCTTTATTGATTCCATGCTTGGGGTTTTTTATTTTGGAATTATGAGTTACCTTTGGGGGTCTCAGGGTCCATAATATTTTTTTTATACTCACCCTTGCATGGGCTATGCCCGAACCTTGTTGTGTTATATGTAGAAAATAAGCATCCTTTATTTAGACTTAGGGAGCTAGGATCAGACAGAGGATGGTGGTGAATATTGACAGGGAGAGATGTGGAGATGAGATATACTGACCATTCAGGTAAGATTCCTAGTGGAAGATCCCATGAGCTATTTTCTGTTTTC
The DNA here is from genome assembly GCA_963277665.1 of Viscum album. Classification (NCBI taxonomy): domain Eukaryota; kingdom Viridiplantae; phylum Streptophyta; class Magnoliopsida; order Santalales; family Viscaceae; genus Viscum; species Viscum album. The sequence goes on along the minus strand of OY728130.1, from coordinate 1,193,490,032 downwards.
AGTTGTACTTGTATCTTTTTAGTTAGTCTTTTATTACAGACCCTTACATTCAATATAATATTTTACTACATCAGGTTTACTTTGTGGTTTCATCTTGTGGGGTTCTAGTCTCTATGTTTATACATGTTTAAAGGAAACACCTTCCCATTTTAGTAATGTTCCTTTCCTGTGGTTGTCGCCAAACCCTGGCCTATGGAAGGTGGTCTTGGGGTTGTCACATCATGGGCCCCGATGGATGGGTTGTTACAAAGTGGTATCATAGGTGTTGGTTCTACTGAAGAACTATGACTTTGATTATTCCAATGGAGAAATAGTGTCATGTTTTTGAGTGTGTTTTTCTGTTCGGGGAGTCAAGTGATGGTGCAGCGGGTGAAATATCCATACACAAAGAACATGAATTCTTATCTCTAACTTGTTGCGTGAAAACACTTATTTAATGGGTTTTTGAAATGTTTTTACATTGATATATTTTGATTCATCTCACCAAGTATAACTTATTAACTGGGGAGAACTTGTTTCTTTTCTGGATGTCGCCACATAGATAACTTACAAGTATTCCTACGAGAGTATATGATGATGGCCCACCAAGCGTTGAGGATTTAGTGCAGGGCCCTCTTACTATGTTAGCACCTTCAGTTGGTGCACCAACTACACCACCACCCTTTAGAAATTAGTTTCCACCATCCCCACTAGGAAATTATGCATGCTGATAGAGCACGTTGCAAGAGTTCCAGCAACAGAGCCCTCTGAGGTATTGTGGTGAAACAGATCCTCAGGCAGCTTAGGACTGGATGGAGGCTATAACATGAGTTTTTCACCTAGTTGGGACACCAGATGAATAGATAGTGACCCTAGATACTAGTCTTTTCCTGAACACAACAAGAAGATGGTGGAGGCTAACACTCCAGTTACATGACGAGGTGACGCTCACATGGACTGGCATTGAGATCCACTTTAGGGTAGAGTTCGTTCCTATGGCACTATGCTCTGTGCTTATCTAGGTGTTTTTGTACATACACCAGGGTAGTTTATCAGTGGCCTAGTACTCTATGAGGTTCAATGACCTCTCACACTACTCCACTAACTTGGTTTGAGACCCATTCTTCAGGGCCTAGACCATTTAGCAGGGTCTCCAGTTAAAGATCAGAGCATCAATGATATCATTCAATATCCCGACGCAGGATAGAGTGCTTAAGTGATGATTATTGGGGGAGATCTTCTTTGATGAGCAGGCAACAATGGTGAGATCCACCGTCGAATGATAGTTAGCCGAGTCATCTTTAGAAAGAAATAGGAATATGATGCAGAGGTATAAGTATACTAGACCATCCAGAGGGTGACCCCATGATGTAGGGTCCGAGGTTTGAAACTCTCAAGACAAAGGGGGTCAATAGGGATGAATAATGTGCTTCACGTATGGTAGGCAAGGCCACATGGCCCATGACTACCCAAAATTCTATAATAAAGATCAGAAGTCAATATAGGAATGGTCCTGGTAGCAGCTATGGTTCAAGTGATATGTTCCGCAAGGTAGAGAACATTGTAGAGGAGTAGGTACTGCAATAAGTGGTGGACGACAGTTTGAGGTTCTACCACCACCTCCACTAGGTGGTGCACCCTAACCAAAAGGAGCAGGTGGATAGGGGTGAGTTCATCTTAAGCGTCTTATTCCTATGACCATGACACTCTATAGATGATTAGAGGTATGATTTGTGTCTCTTCTACCACAGAAGTTGTACTTATAGACATAGTTTCATGTCACTCTTTCCTTTCCATGACACTCGTTCAGAGCTCAGAGATTTCGATGGAGCCATTGGCTCGATTCTTGAGATTAGAGACTCTTATATGAGAATATTGGTTGATTAAACACTGGTTCGGGTAGTATGAACTCACACTAGGAGGAAAACGATTTATCTAGGATCTCATAGTATTAGTGTTGGGGCCTTACAATGTCATCTTGTGCATGGTCTATCTTTCCACATTCCATGTTCAGATTAACTATTTTAGTGGAAAAGTGTGGGGTGTATGTGAGTATGGTATCATGATTACCTTCACTAGTGAGGTGGAAGAAATTGCAACAAAGGATGTAATATATCAGAGAAGGGAACAACTGATTACTCATTAGTTAGAAATCCTAACCCATAGAGCTGTTGAAGTGAGGAGTCCGAGTTACACTGTAGTGGTGGAACAGTATGCTGATTTCTTATCTAATGATGTTTCAGGACTACCTCCTCATAGAGAGTTGGACATTCACATCGACCTGTATCCTGATACAACACTGATATCTACAACAACAGATCAAATGGATCCCATTGAGCGTTGTGAGTTGTAGGTAAAACTGGAGGGCTGGAAGTGGAAGGGTTTCATATGGCCTAGTGTTTCTCCATGGGAATCCCCAATTTTGTTGACCAAAAAGGTAGATGAGAGTCTAATGATTTGCGTGGAATATCATTTCCTGAACCATGTGACCATGAAGAAAAAGTATCCACTTCCATGGATCTTTGATTACTTACACCAGTTGAAGGTAGATCGATGGTTTTTGAAGATAGACCCCAGATCTAGCTATCACTAGCTCAGGGTCTGGGATGGGGACATACTGAAGAAAGCCTTCAGATGTAGATATTTCTATTTTTAGTTCTTTGTGATTCCTTTTTGTGTAACCAATTCATTGTACTGTTCAAGGGGATAATGAATAAGGTCTTCCAACCTTATCTCAATTTCCTTATGGTGTTCTTCATTGAAAACATCTTGATATACTCGGCACTAGAGGTGGAGAACACCAAACACCTACATATAGTTCTGGATTCACTCTGAGAGCCACAAATTTATGGAAATATCTTGACGTTCCATTTCTAGATACGGGATGTCCACTTCCTGGGGCACGTTATCTCGAAGGATGGAGTCACAGTGGATCTGATGACGATTAAAGAAACTCTTTCTTGGGATCCACCCAGGAGTGTGACCAGGGTAGAAAGTTTTCTGGGATTGGTTGGGTATTACAAAATATTTGTACCAGACTTCTACTTGGTAGTAACACCCTTTTCAACCTTCTTAAAGAAGGGTCAACCTTTCTGGTTAATAGAGAAGTGCCAGTACAGTTTTCAGGAGATGTGGTAGAGAATGAAGAGTTCCCCCATCTTGATGATATTAGAAGAGGGACTTGGGTATTTATTATACTACGACACATCAGGGGCCAAACTAGGTTGTCCCATGAGGAAGGAGAGAGTGGTGATCACCTATGACTCACAGTAGTTGAGAAAAAATGATAAGAAATTTCCTACCCATGACCTGGATTTAGCAGTAGTGGTTTTGCGTGGAAGATGTGGCGACACTTTTTGATGGGTGAACGGTTTACTGTTTAATCTGATCAAAAGAGTCTCAGGTATATCTTATCGTAGAAGGACCTGAACCTGAGATAGCGATAATTGAAGGATTTCTTCCAAGACTATGGGTTTGAGATATTCTATACCACTAGGAAGGGGAATGTAGTTGCTAAAACGTTTAGTAGGAGGTGTAGTCTACAGCTGCTGAGTGAAGTGACTGAGCAGCTAGCCTCATTGTAGTTATCCTTCATGGAAAGATATAGAGAAGCTTACCTCAAGTATATGACTATCACTCCCCCACTTCTATATTGAGATAGGGAGGCATAGATTGGGGATGTTGAATATGAGGAACAATGTGTTTAGATATCCAAAAGAAATGCATCTGAATGATTTTATTAAGGTGGAGAGCAGGCCATCCTCTTTAGAGAACACAATATGGTATTAGTGATGGTACGAGAGGAGGTGTTATTGGAGTTCCATACACCCCCTTTAGAAGTACATCATGTAGTGGAAAAGATGTACTAGGACCTATGGCATTAGTACTGGGTCCAGGAATGAAAAAAAGTGGAAGGGATTAAATCTTGTTTCCTCACTTGTCAGTAAACAATGGCTGAGTATCAGGTACCCGCAAGCTTAGCTAAGCCACTAGAGGTACCATAGAGGAAGTGAGATGGTATCTTTGTGGAATTCTTAACAAATATACCATGTACATCTATGGGGCATGATTCAATCTAAGTGATCGTTGACCGACTCACCAATTTGTCCAACTTCCAACCCATCGGAGAGTAGGGATGAAAAGATATCTTGGGATGCCTAAATGTACCTGAGATTGTATGGCTTAACAGGTTGCCACCGACAATCATCTACGATCATGATACTCATTTTACATCCCGCTTGTGGAGGGGATTACAAGAGGCATTTGGGATTATGCTATGCATGAGCACTGCCTTCCATCCTCAGACATATGGTTAGATAGAGTTGACAAAAATGACACTTGGAGACATACCTCATGCTTGTGTCCTCGATTTTGGATAGAGTTGGGAGGACCGTCTATCCCTCGTATAGTTTTCATGGAACCATAGTAATCACTCCACCATCGACATGGATATGATTGATGCCTTGTGTAGACGACCATGAAGATAACATATTTTCTGTACAGACCCAGGGGAGTCAGCACTTATGGGTCCAAATTCAGTATAGGAAACCACAAAGAAGGTGCAGATCATCTAGGGGCAAATTAAGACTACACAAAGATATAGAATGTCTTATGATGATAGGTGACAAAGACAATTAATGTTTGAGGTGGGGTACCATATCTTTTAATGGGTCTCACCCAGATGAGGATTATAGAGGTTTTTCCAGATCGACAAGATATCTCCGAGGTTCATCGGACCTTTCTAGATATTTATCAGATTATGAGAGGTGGTGTACTGTCTAGATCATCTCCCACATATGCACCAGGTGCATAATGTTTCCATGTGTCGTAGCTGAGGAGATACATGCATGATCAATTGTAAGTTATCAACTGGGGAGAGATGGAAATCGATTATGGGGAGATGTTTGCAGAGTTCCCGGTGGAGATAGAGGATTCACAAAAGTATGTCCTTTGTGGGGGGGTCGATTCCTCTTGTGAAAGTTTTTTGGCAGCATGGGAATCTCTAAGAGAGCACATGGGAGAGGGAGGCTCAAATACATGCTCAATGCCTCCATTTGTTTACCTAGTTTTTAGTATCTTTTAGAGACGAAAATACCAAATGTGAAGAGAATGTAAATACCCAAAAAATCCATGTAAAATTATTTAAATTATTTTGGATTATTATGAGTCTGCGAAAATTGGACGGTGCATCTTTCTAAGGCCTGGTATGCCTTTAATGGATATTTGAATATTTTTTATGGTATGTTTAGGAAATTTATATGCATCATTTTCTAACATTCGAACTGGTGCTCAGAATTGAAATCAGAGAGCATTGTTGAATCTGCAGCAGTGTGGTTTGCATAAGGGCAGCCTCACATCGACTGCCGTAAGTTGGGAGAAAAAGATATATTTTAGACATTAAAAAAAACAAATTAATAATGATATTTTTTTCTTTTTAGTAAATATTGAGCAGCAGTGGCAGGACCGATGAATTGTCAATAAATTTAATGGATTGACTCTTCTTTTGTGTATCCTTGATGTTGGAACATTAAATGTGGTTCAAAAAAGAACTGCATTAATTTCATAAAACATGTTTGGATCCTACATCTATTTAATAGAAGATCGGGCTTGGGATGTGGGTAAAGAGGTGAGGAACATTTGACGAAGTGTTTCAACGACTTCAACCAAGGAATAGAATATTGGACAACAATGTCGGAGCAATCGAATCATGGATGAAGAATGCTGGAAGCTTCATCAAGCACAAATTCTCATTCCACCATCGTGACATCATTAATGAAATCCAAGGTAATGGGTTCAATAAAAAAAGTTTATATTTGTTGAATTATATTTTTCCCTCCTATAATGATGTTAACGAGGAGGGCGCGGGACAAACGAACAAGGCTCAGACCCCCTGCTGCTTCTTTTGTTGATGCGTTCATCCTGGGATAATATTCAACATGATGGAATGTGGAAACCAAGTGTAATGCAATGAAAATGAAATTCTAGGATGCCCGTTGGCATGTATGGAAGGATGAACCGACCACCAGAGCTCACCTGGTGGCCCGCGGAATATCCACCAGTGCGGAACTAGTGATCGGCACTGGTGTTGAAAGCAGTGGACAACACATTCCAACCACAGATGAGGGTGAAATCTCATGGATTTGTGATGGATTAACTATCTACTGACTCTCAGCTAACTATGGAGGTAGGAGGCAGTGTGCCATCACACGCCACGGTGCAGCAGTACATGGCTTCGAAGGCATGGAGAAGGGAGGGAACCACTCCCTCTCGTTCCAGTGGACACCAAATAAGTGCTACCTAGAACCACCAATTAATGAGATGAACAGATATTTGAGAGGATTGTGAGGTGGACCGCGCGACCCAAACTCGAGTCACACCAGCCTACAGGCCACACCACCGCAACGCAACCCAGCAGGGGCAGTTCAGGATGGTACACGACCCCGTGGGATAGTCTAGGCCTATTTCGTTTGTGTTGGGTTAGACATATATTGGTTCAGGTAAAACTGAAACGGGTTAGGTCACCCCAGATTGGGTCGGCCTAGGTGGGACCGGACCCCGACCCCTCTCCATCGCAGATACACTTAAAAGGCTATATATTTTGAACCATATGTTTTTTTGATGAAAAATATGTGGTGATGGTATCCTTGGATAGATAATGAACTTTTGATATACTCCACATGTGTTTTGGAGAACGATGGAGTATGGTAGAGTTGGATTGACTCCAAATCCAACCAGGCCATCAGCACTAAAATGCCAATAACTGACAAACTAGGCGTCCGGTTGACGTGATGTCAGTTTTGTTGAAACCCTAATGAAATTTCGCTTCATTGGGTAACTTCATCATTGGACTTCGTGCCTATTGAAATATTACCGATGTCTTGAGGAGTGGTTTCTCCCTGAAACATGCATACAATAACCAAGAAACTTGTGGATGGATGAAACATGAAGAATGACGAGTGATCCTATGTAAATTAGAACAAAGTGATTATGTGTGCATCAACATAGATAGACACTATGTCAATCAGAACCTAGATATTTTGTTTCAATCAGAACCGAGCAATTTTGTTTGAATCCGCACATAGAGATTCTGTGTGAATCAGCACCAAGCAATTTTGTGTGAATCAGCACTGAGTGATTCTCTGCGCCGAGCGATTTGGTGTGAATCAGCACTCAGTGATTCGGTGTGAATCTGCACCTACTGATTCTGTGTGAATCAGAACCTCATGATTCTCCGTGAGTCACCACCTAGAGATCTTGTGTGGATCATCACCTATCGATCCTTTATGGGTCATGCAGAGTTTAGTACCTATAGATCATATGTGGGTCAGTAGTAGTTCCTCTTGGAAGAATAAGATGATATAGATTTATGACTAATCACTAGTTTTACTATACTCAGTTATACCTGGTTTGAGATATAACTGTTTCATTGTTCTTTGTGATTGAGATCATACTTGTGGTTTTCTTTTGTGGAATATTGAGAGACCTTCGGGGGTATCAGGGTCCCTATGGAGTATTTTTTATACACCCCCTACATGGGCATCACTCGTACATTGTTGTGTCTTGTATCGATTATGGGTATCCAAGATAGAGACTCTAGGATCTTGGACCTGATGTTGGATGGCGGTGATGGTTGACATGGAGAGCTATGAAGATGATATGTACCTACCCATCTGTTAGGATTTCTGTTGGATGATCTCCAAAGAGGTTTTATATTTGCAGTTTTTGTTGTATCGTTTCAGTTGGTCTTGTATTCCGGCCCATTAATTTTAGTACACACTTTTACTTCAATAGTTTTACTTCATGGTTGTATGTTGTTGCATTAAAATCTATGTGTTTGTATAGGTTTAAAGGAAATTCCTTTGCATTTTAAGGATTAACATTTCCAGTTCTAGTTTCCAACCTTGGGCCTATTGAAGGCGGGCATGGGGTAGTCATGGCATGGGCACCAGGGGACGGGTCGTGACAAAAAAACATTTTTTTAGCATGGTCCAGGTTTAAGTAGAGTTTCTGTGCATCACTTGAGCTTGTTTTAAAATTTACATCCAAAACAAATGAGTTTTTTATTTTATAAATTAGAAATAATAATAAAAATTCATTGGATCTATATTTTCTAATAATTATTACTTTAATTTACTCTTAATGGTTAAATTACTTAGGTTATAAAACTAGATTATTTAATAAAAATAAAACTGATAAAATTGGGTAATCATAGATATAATGGAACCAAATTATGAAAATGCACATATTTGTATGAGGTGGAGGTTTATCTAGACCATTATTCCCCATTAATACATTATGTTTCCATTTAAGGGGAAAATTATGTATGGTATACCCCTGATTAATGAATACTTTATGATATTTACAAGAGTGACACACCCCTTACACATTTAAAGGCAAGAACTCTACCCATTCTTCACACCACTCAACACACTTATATTCAAAAAAATTATTCCAAAATATCCTCCAAAAAACCATACCATCCTTTTTTATGCCTCCATTTGGATATAAATCAATCCAAGGAATCCTTTTGGAACAAAACAAAAGGAGTTACCCGATTAAGAGGTAACAACTTCTCTCCAGCTCATTTCTTTTAATTTTTTTAACCACCCCCGCTACTGTATTTATTAAATGATTGTATAAAAACATGTATATTTAATATAATAGGGTTTTTATGTTTGGGTTTCAACCTACACATACACATACGTCCATCTAATTGGTAGTGAACATACTTTTTATGTGTACAACGAACAACCACCTCACAGAAATGATGATTTTTCAATTTTCCTCACTGATTATCGTGGTGAACATTATGATAGAAACTATATTTATATATGTTATATATTATATTTATTATTTATTTATGATTATTTAGTATTTTTAAAACCATTATATTTATAATTTCCATTTGGTATAAATACAATAATTTCATTTGACGATGTGTGGACTATCACCCCCTTATCGTTACTTAATTCATTCACACACTAAATGGAATGTATTAAGGATGATTTAAGTGAACTTTTATGTTATATATGATATAATAATGATAATTTAATAATGATATAAATACATACATATATAAATAAATATTTCATTTACCTGCTCTCTTTCAACATGATAATTAAAACAGAAACAATGTTCATGTGTACATATAACTTACCGTCTCTAGGAATGGTGTGTTCCATTTAGTACTTATATATTATATAGACTATTATAATTAACATATAATAAATATAAATCATATTTATATCATTATATTAAATTTTGAAATTAATAAAAATATATAATGACATATTATATAACAAATTAGGACACATGCAAAGAACAAAGTGGATTTTATCCAAATTGAAACATTAACATAGAATTGGTATCAAGTGGGTAATATAATGTCATAATAAATCCATTTAATATATTAGATACAATAATATGGTTATTTTTTTGATGTATAATACACTTAATGTTAATATACCATAGGTTTTTACGAGTATGGTGAGAGTCAAGACATAAGGTACGAGGATTTCAGCTCACTTTCTTTTTTATATGAGATACATGATTCATTCACCACCCATTACTTTTGTGTGGTGTGTATAAATACCATGGATATATTCAAAGATTATTATAATTTAAATTTATTTCTATATACATATTTATTCTATATAATTTATTTGATGGGATTTATGTTTCAAAAGTCACCAAAACAATAAAATAGTTTTTCCAAAATTTTCCTTCATTAAGACTCATGTTTTGTTATGAACCTAAACACCTATAGAAATGCATATAATTATATTTTAAATATTATATCATGAAAATAATTATTTTCATGATACTTTAAGATTCATGTAATTTCCTTTTTTTTATATGTAGTGTATGATCCCATGTTACAATGTTATAAGAGTTCATTAAAACAATATCATCGCTTTTAGAGATTGATTATATTTATCATTCCCTTGGTGATATTATATGATCTATATCTCATGAACAATAAATAATTTTCATATCCTTTATTTATTCATGATTATTTCTTGTGTTGTAACCATTTTTCTACACTTTGGTACATAAGATAGGTAAGAATGTAGTTTTAAGAAATCCTGACATTTAACTCTCTTTGACCGAACATCTATGTTCTCCAAAACCAATGTATTAAAAATAAGTTTTCAAATTTTTTTCCATGAATTAATTATACATTTTTTGTTTATTTTAGAAAAAAAAAATTAATTTGTTTTCTTGATATCTTTTTAATTTATAAAGTATTATCAAAGAAATGGTGTTAATTTTTTTTTCATGATTTCTTTATAATTATTTAATGTATTTCCAATTAAATGGTTTTGTAAATTTTGCAATATTTCATTATATGTTTTTAAATTATTTTCTTAGAAATGGGTTTAAAAGCATTTTGAAGTCTACTTTATTAGTTTTTAAATAATTATCAATTAAATGGTTTTCAAAACATTTTTAACATTTTTTTATAAGTTATCAAATGTATTTTATGTAAAATCTATTTAAAAATGTTTGCATGATTTCATTATATGTTTGAAAATGTTTTCTCGAAGAAAAATGATTTTATATTGTTTTGAATCTTATTTTATATGTTTTAAAGAAAAAAGTTTTTCAAAAAGCTTTCATGATTTATATTGTATTTATTAAGCACAATGGTTTTCAAAATGATTTTAAAGCCTTCTTTATATGTTTTCAATGGTTTTTTTAAATAAAATGGTTTTAAAAGGTTTTATGATTTAAAATTAGTTTTTGAAAAATAAATGATATTTTCCTAAAAAATGTTTCTAATAGGTCATTAAAAGTTATTTCCCATTTAAGATGACAATCATTGGTGTTACTCATGCCTTTAAAGTGAAATTATTCAATGTATCCATTAATATTATTACTCTGAAAGGATTATGTTTAGATGACATGTTGTTTATGAAACACAGTTCTCCTTAATGGGTTATATGTCAATGAATCCCATTTACCTTTCCCCGATAATATACTTATGAAACCCACTTTATTTCATTGTTTATGAATTAATGAAATGATTTTGAAATGTGTCTTTTTCCACATGTGAAGATATGATTACATGTTTATGATAGCAATTTCATTTCATGGGTAATGATATCATTTTTAATGATATTTTGGTAGGTGTATGTATGATTTAATTATTAAATGGGTTGGTCCTATATCTCCCTCCAATGTACCATGAAATTATTTCAATCATATTATATACACTATAATGGTATCATGAATTAATCAATACTACTAAGACGGTCATGGGAAAAAATCATGACCACTAAGATGGCTTGAATAGTGAACTCATGCTACTAAGATGGCTATGGGAGTCATCCATGTCTTCCAAGATTGAATGGGGAGTAAACCTGAACTACCGAGACTATCTTGCAAGTAATTTATTAGCTAATATGGAAATCATATTATATGATTTTGTGTCTACCAAATTTACAAATTTTATTCCTCTTTTATGATTTCATGGATTAGGTTCCTTATTTAATTATGATTCATGTATTATGAACTTTAATTATTTGTTACATGATTCATGTATATGATATTTGAGATACATGGTTTGATATTTTACATTCATGATCATGTTCTTACACCCTTATGTTCATTATTATGCTTATGCATCAACCATGATTTCCCTTACAGAGCATTTGGTCTAACCCATTTGTAGGTTTCCTTCCCCCATGTTATGAATATTTGTATTATGTTTTATGTGGATAAAGACGGTGTTAGTCAATACGAACCTAGTTGGATATTGTGTATCTCAATTATATACCAGTGTTTATGATTACATGTCTCTAAAGGCACTAGACAAGTACATTAATTGTGCATCTATCTCTATAATTTTTTTAAGTATTACACAAAATATTTGTAATTTTAATTGGTTAAAAGTGAGTGTTTCTATAAAATTGAATAATTACATAACATTAATGGATAATTTTATTTATGAATAAAAATAATTTTATAAACATTGAAATCATTGTCCATGAAGACAACTATTGCACATTGAAAATAACTTTTTAAAAGTTTATAGTGTTAAAAATATTATAGAAAATATTTTATTTAGAAATTTACCATGTAAAATTAAAATTTAATATTAAGAAATTGAGTGGCCATGATGAAGGAATTTTCTGTAAATTATTTTTCAGTTGAGAAACATCGTGTTTAACACTAGAAAATATGTTTTATTTATCAATTAAAAAAGATACATGGATAAGTGAAAAATGTACAAGGAAAAGCACCCAATAGATCCTCCATCACATGAAAAATCCTCTCAAAGCATGGGACCGCTACACACACTGATAGATGAGCTAATGATGAATCCCATCAATCCATGTGACATCCCATCACACAACATACCTTTCCATTCCTTGAGACAGACAATATTGCGACACTTCTAAAGCACCAAAATAGATGACCTTGAACACTAGTGAGGCACCATAAAATACCATGATTGTGACTGAATCACCATGAATGGGCCATCCATAAACCACAGCAAGAAACCAAAATAGCCAGACAACCATCATAGGATCCACTAACACCTTGAAAAATCTCTATGAAATCATCGAAACCTAGCCAGAGTTTTGTCATCCGTGGAGGAGCAAGACAAAAGGGTAGAGGAGCATTGAAATTTGATAAAACCCACACTGTGAAAAGAAAAATACAACATCATTGTGAGACAGAACCAATAGTTATGTATCACCATTGCGGATATTAATAAAATTTCCACAAATTCATAACCTCAAACAAAACCCCCATTCTAATAACCATAATCAAACCCCGAATCATCAATATTTTCATCAAACCAGACCAAAGATGAGTCATGAATCAGGGATCTTTAAGAAATGGTTGAGTGGACAAGAGAACAATAGAACCAATATGGGGGTTCCTAACAAAGGGAAAATAATTATATAATAGGTTCCAAATAAGAAATAAAGACATATAGTGGAACCATTAGAGGAGTGTGAACAATGCTAATAGATTTATCAATAGTAATCTTGAACACTCAACTACATGACCGTAAAACTGATAGGCGCCATGTATAATTTTAAAAAAATCTAAAATAGAATGAGGTAAAATGAAACATCAGATCCATAACAAAAAAAATTTAGACTATAGTTAGGTTAGAATAATTGATTTGAAAATAGTTTTTTTCATATGAGGGTGAATTATAGTGGAATCTTCTTTGATATAGTTATAGATAATGATTCAAATATACGCAATCATGTGGCTTCCATGATGAACAACACACAATGATATTAATGTCGCATGACCATACCACCAAAAGAACCATTCTTAGGAGGAAGAGAAGATGATAATTTGAGAAGGGAAGAAGGAAAGGGGAAGCATAGAAACCACATACTACTATGAGTAGAGGTCCCTAGTGACTACATCTTGTTCTATTCCTTCTATAGAATTTTAAAAATGATAAAATTATCTGATTGGAAAAATAAAAATAATATTAACATTAATTTTTTTTTAAAAGTAAAATGTCGGAGAGAACCATTTCTAATAAATCATCTGGATAATTGAAAAAAAAATTAATTTTTTTTGGAGAAGATGTTTATTGAATAATAGGAAATAGACTGTAGCAAAAAATGAAGTTGTATTTTATTAAAAACATTTTCTTTATATTATTATGGACCAAAGAGATAAAAAATGGTATTAATTTAGGAAAATTAATGAATAATGAATGTATAATTAATTATATTACATATTATTATACATTTATCAAATAATTAACTTTTGTGTAAATCCAATCATAAACAATCCCAATTAAAATGAGATTGATGTATAAACCCTTTCCACTTTGGTAACTTTTGAATCAAATCCCTCATGAATGTTTTAAGATAAATAAAACATAAAGTACAATGATTGATAAAGGATTCATGATATAATATGTATATGGGAAATATATGCACCATATAAAATAAATATGGTGTATAAAAGTACATGTGTCTCAAATAATGATGTTTTGTGGTGGAAAACCTCACCTTAAGCCTGAATCATAACATGTATTCCTTTACATCCACCATAATAAAAAAAGTTATTAATTTAAATTTATAAAAAATTCTTTATATTTTATCATTTATTTAATTTTATTTGGTATCCCATTATATTCAATTATGTAACAAATTAATTTACCATCAATTGTTTTAATGATAAATGACTCATATATCTAAAATCAAATTTATGTTTTAAATAATGTAATAAATTTTATTATATAAACATATAAAAAAATTATTTTCTTGATATTATAATCATATTTATTCATAAATTGTACTTTTAAAACAAATCATTATTCACAGTTATGAAAAATAAACTATAATAGAATCAAGCATATGGTTGGTTATACACAAGCATGAGTTGAATTATAATTTTTTGACGTCTGTTATAGTAATAATATAAGATATATTTTAAATTTATCATATTATACATATATCATAAATATAATATTGTTTTTTTTAAAAACAGGACATATACAATCAATGTGATACACTAATAAAAATGGATCGCATCTCTTTAAGGGGTTGTATTATATGGTAGACATGAATGATGTTATCATTTATTCAATGGATGGTATGGTAATAAAGAATATGATATATTTATTTTAAATAATGATTATCATATCATTAATATCATATATAAAATAAAAAATATTCAATATTAACATCTATGTAATGCGTTTGTGAAAAAATATTCACATTCCTTCGAGTGGTGGTAGTCAGTCATACACATGATCGACATTTTCATATTCCCTATCGAATGGAATGTAAGAAGTTTTATGTTATATATTAAATAAATAAGTTTAATTATATCATTAATATAATATATAATAATTATATACATTATTATATCTCATCATTTGATGTGGTGATGAATAATGAATTTTATTAGATTGTGAGGTGGTAGTTCACTGTACACACAGTCAATTTTTTATTTTCCCGTTTGAGGGATAAAAAGATAGTTTTTGGAAATAATATTAACTAAAAACAAATAATTATATTGAATTTAATTCAATTATTATAACATCATGTTTCAATATTATTCTATGTTGGTGGAATATGAAATAAAACAAAACCCTCAGTTATGTACATTACCCATTACTTGAAAAATTTATAATGTTGTGCACCAAAATACAATATAAAATTAATTATTCATTAGCCAAATATTTTAGTATTAGTGTATGGAATTGAGGAAGTTATTTTTTATGTCTTATATGAATCAATTGTTTTTGGTATTTTGGAATTGAGAAGATAGGGGTATCCTTTTATAAGTGCGGGATAGGAAACATTTTGGATTTTTAAAATATAGAATTCCAGCCAAATGTTTATCATCCATCCAAAAATAATAATAGACTATTTTAGAATCATAGAAGATATAATGTCTATATATTACCGTAAAATTGTAATTAGACCTATTTTAGGTTATTTTTAAAAGTTATCTTTTTAGTTTAAACACAGAAAACCTATTTTCACCAAAACCACTGTAAGTAATTTTTTCTTTTTTAAATAATCATTTGGGGAATAAATTATTTCAAATGTATTATAAAATATAAATTAATTAGATTCAAAATAAGGAATCCATTTTATAAAATTCATATAATATAAGGGTAATAATTCAATTTAAAATTAAACCCACATACATGTAATTTTTTTACTATAAATAAACTTTTAAATAAATATTATCCCATATTAACTATATTATCAATAACAAAGATTTAATTAATTTACAATTGTATTAATATTTATAAAATATAAAAATTTCAGTTAAGTAATTTTTAGTTATGGTTTTTTATAATTATTTAAACTGTATAACCATTATTCATAATGAAATAGTTTTCATAAAAAACTATTTTAGATCCTAACAATAAACATATACTACAATATATTATAAATATTATTTAAATGTAAATAATAGTAATTTATATAACTAAATCATTATGTAAATTATAATTCAAATTAAAAAATTAACGGTACTTTCTATTTATATAATTTATTAATATTAAATTATTGTTTTACCAAATAAATCCATATTTTTCACTATTCATTAAAAAATTAAAATGTTCCAATAAATTTATGAAATTTTACTCTATATCTATATTTATTTGAGGATTTAAAAAATTATTTTATTTTTATAAATTCACATCTATATATATTCCTAATATTAATAATATCTTTTTATCATAATGGTAATACAAAAACTTTTTGAAGAAATTTTATTTTTTGTACACTAAAATATATTTATTAAATGAGTGTAATTATTTAAAAATAATTTTTATATAAAATTTTATTGATAATGAATTATATATATATTTAATAAGGTCGATAATATTGTTAATACCCACCAATTTAATGGATAGTCAATATCCTTCATGTTTATGTAATAATATTTAAATATTATATCATTGTTTATTTAGACATAGTGTTTTGTATTGAATATTATATAATGAAAAGTCTTCCATTAAAAACATAGGGTGGTAATTTATACCCTATTAAATAAATTTCATCCTCACAATTTAAAATTTTTCTTAGTAGTGAAGTGTTTAACATTGGATAATTCTTTTACAGAAAACCCAAATAAAAAAAAGGTTATGAAAACATTCTCTAAAAAAGTGAGAAAGGGAAATAAAGGGTCATCCAGAATAACCCATGTCTATGTAACCAAGTGTGAGAAAATTGGTGGGATGTGAAAGTTTTTACATGGTAAAAATTTGTAAATAATTATACAGAGTGGTGTAGATAATTGATAACAATAAATTGAATGATAAAAAGGAAATCAAAGTCCACACAATCATAAATCAATGATGAATTTAAAGGAAGTTGATTCACGAAATATGAAGGTAATCGGATTATTTTTTTGTTTCAAAATCAATCTCCTATATTTGATGTATTATCTTACTATTAAAAATTTTTACACCAAAAAATATACATAACATAAATTTTTTTTGTTTCATAATCACAATTACATTGTTTGGTTTTTCTTCGATCACTTTCAGCATCACCTCTTACTCTATGGAATGAATATCAAATATAATTTTTTCCCAAAATCCCTAAATTTTCTTTGAAAGGATCATATAATCTGTCAATGAGTAAAACGATATTCTTATTATCCTTATATAAGGTAAAATGGTTACCATAAGTTATAATAATAAAAAATTGTAATATGAATATATTAATCTCCAAAATTAAATAGTGAAAAAATGTTTTAACATAGATCCATCGTAAAATAAATACTCTATAACCTAAATAACCACAATTAACTAAATATCCAGAACATGAAAGAAGTTTTTAGTGTCAAATTTTATCGAATATCTTTTGAAGATATATATCCAGAACAGAATATTATTCTTCCCAAATAATTATTTTCAATAAACCTAAAGCTTATACATATCTCAACGTAATAAAAATTTTCCACATATAATTGTAATATTTATCCATTAAAACCATTATGAAAAAACATTATCATGTTATCCAGTACATTAAATAGACTAGTAGGTCTTCCAACCTTAACTACCTCCAGTTGTTTGTTCAAGATTGGTGGCCTTGCTAGATGTAATGGGTTGTTTCCGAATATATGATTCACCATTTTTTCTAAATCTATGGAAAAATTTATGTGATAATCATATTAAAAATACTCCATGATACCATAACATTACCAATAATGTTAAGAAAATATTAAAAATTAATTTTCATTCTATAACTTTTTTTTCTATGATTGATTTATATACAACTCATGATTTTACACCAGATCAACTAATTTTAATTGACTACAATTACCTCTAAATCACGAACATATCTAAGATTAACACTTAATCAATTATGTGTTTTTCAATATATTACCACCTTAACAGTAAATAAACTCTCTATTTATTTGTACCATTAAAAATATTCATGAAAATGTATATATAAATCTACTACTAAATAGTCCTTATAAGATTTATGATACATGTAACCAGAATGCCAATGCTAAAACTACTCAATCATGATGATTCTTGTATTCTTACACCTAAAAACATAAATCACTATATTTAAATAAATTTCATGAAATATAAATATTTCAATTAATACTTATAATAAGGAATTTAATAAGATAATTACTAGGTTCCCCAAACCTAAAACATTGAACTATTAGTGGTGGTTGAAGATGAAAATTATATTTCAATATATATTAATCCAAAATCATCATTTTTCTACAAATATTAACAGATTATTTATAACCTTGTCCACATCTAAAATATTTTTCATATCACTTATGGATCTTTATGGTTCTTATTCCCATATCTTTAGCATTTATGAAATTGAATCTTATTTTTCATTTTCATCCTTAACACTTGAACATCATTGAGAGGTCATCCTTCCCTTATTTGATTTATTTAAAAATTCATATTTGTCCAAATTAATAATAATAATTGGAGATATCTCATGTGGAATGATCATTAGGTCACTAACATTCATTCCCATTAGGTATTTCATCTCAATACAGAAATCATTAAATTTCCCATCTCAATGGATTCCACCATTCTTTATCCAATTTTCCACCACTAACAAAAAATATTAAAGTAACAAGAAGAGAATTCATTAACAGACCAAAGGAAAAAATATAAACCATATTGGGATAAATTAAAAATGATAATTATGTCCTAACATATGGGATAATTTACTTCAATCTACATTATTATTACTACAAAGTTTTTTAGGTTTTCTAGACCAAAAAATCGTTCATGTACTTCATAATTGCTTTTAAAGAGTTTGTGAGTTGAAAAGGAATATCCCTTTGGAGTGTAAAATTAATTGGGTAGTAAGGCCCTTTTTCAAATACCATGTAACACTCAAGTCAATACTAAAATTACTTTTTGGTATATATTCCCCCTGACTACATATGTTGTAGAACCACAACCACTTATTGTATCCTAGTAGGGATGTAATGTCTTCGAAATCATTCCCTCTATAACTCAATAATATTTTAGGACATCATTCCATTAGTTGTAGTTTCAATAGAATTGTTCATAGGGTTCTTACTAAATATTCTCTTTATAGTTCCAAGCTATAGCTAAAACATTAATTTGATATCTACTATACTAACTTAATGCTTTTACACATATTAAAATAGGATTTATAGCATTAAAATTCATTTGTTAAAATTCATTGATCATGAGGCCTAGTATCATTGGATTACTAGGATCAAAATACATCAATGGAATCTAAAACATGGAACATTATTTTTTTTTCTTTCCATAGTGAGATTAAATTTTTTTCGAACTCTTATAACTACATATGATAACCTATGGGATACATAAAAGACATGGGTAAGTTTAAAAACCTAGCAAGGAAATAGACATGATAAGAAAGTATACCATGTTAGTCAAAGATATAACATTATAGAAGAAATGAAAAGTGACATGTGTAATACCATGGGAGTAAAACGTCAATATCATGGTACCATATGAACATAAATTCATAAAAAATTTATGTAACATAAAAAATGCTATAAACATAATTCAGGGAAAACTCTCGAGACAATATCACTTGGTGGATACCATCCCATATTGTATTAAGATCACTACCTAATGCTATGAATGGAGTCTCATGAGACTAAATCATTAACCAATGTATTGGAGGGATATATAATTATTGTTTAATCATTCACAATCATTTCATATACATGAATATGTGTTCCATATAGGCATTTTTAATCATAACACATAACATAATAATTAGCAATGGAAATAAAATGGGTTTCATTATCTTCAGTCATATCATAATCAAAGTAAATTATATAACAAAGGATTATGAGATTGAACATAAAGAATAAATTAACCCATGAAAAGATGATATTAAATTTTTTTATACATTGGGGGGGGATTTATAGAATTTAGATTCATTCTATCAAAATAATGATTATTTTCATTGATGAATAAAAAACATTCAAATATACTAAAAACAATGATGAGGAAAATAATATTTCCAATTTTAAAATAAATTTTAAAAAACTAATAATTTTGGTAATATGATAGAAAATTTTTTCCTCAAATATCACCGTTGAAACATATAAATTACAAGTCAATGAAACTTGTGGTCATGATGGTGGGTAAATACGTACATATCTAATATGTTATTAAACATCCTTTTTAGACTGTTATATAATTGATAAAAACATCCTCATTTCAAAAATAACAATGAGAATACATTGAAAATATTTTTAAATAACTAAAACATGGGTATAAATTTATTTATTAATAAATTTCACGAATGTTTAAAAATTGTTTTTTTTTGTAATCAAGGATATAGAGGAAAAATATTTTTGAATAAAGAGAGAAATAAAGATGACTTCTCATAAAACAATTCTCAATAATATTAACTACCAATGTGGTGGGAAATGGTACTAATTATCGAAAAGAACATGATTGACCAGAGAAATAGAATATTTAATTGTTTTTATTAAATAATTTTCAAATAATTTACTTCAATGTGAATTCATTCCAAAACAATCCTTTTAAAAAATTTATTAAAGCATAAACCCTCACTGCATTGTTAAATTTTTATTAATAAACACATGAATAAATTATGTAAATTATAATACAATATAACATTAATTTTAATTATTCAATATATAATATATATATATATGGGAGTTATATACCAAATATTACAGAAACTAGGTTTAAAAAAGAACATGTCCCTTAATGAAAGATGATTTGAGACATAAACACTTACCTCGATCATAAATCGATATGTGAGTTCCTTGTCTTCCTGAAAAAAAATGTATACTAATTATTTTATTTATTAAAATCACTTTTTATGTTTATCATTATTTTTATTTTATTTTATACTATTTCATATTAAATTACATAACTAAATGATTTCACATCAATATTTTAACAATTAATAGGTCATTTGTACAAAATCACATTAGTATGTTGAATAATGTCAAAATGATTATTATTTAGTCATCTGTAGAGTGGTAATATTTTTTTACAAAAAATTAGACTTTTTGAACCAACCATTAGTCATGGATATGAAAATTTATCTATATTATAGTCATGGATATGGTAGTTTTTATGTTCCCATGTGTAACATTTCCTTTTTTTATTGATCATGATGGAATGAAGGTAGGGAATATTTTATCATTACAAGTGGACAGTTATAACCTAAATATCATATTATTTCATTATATAAGATTACATATACTATCCATTTGATGTCTTAATAAAAAAATAATATCAATTCATGAGGAGGTAATCCTGTATACACACAAAAAACCATCCTATTTATTCAATGGATTATAAGGTAAGAAATTATATTATATATTTATTTCTAAAAATGACTAATATGTCCTTAATATCATTTAAAAAATTAAAAATAATAATTATTACCTACCATTTATCGCATAATTGAAAAATTAATCGTATCACTTCATGAGGTGGTAGCCCAGTGTACACACAAGTGACATTATCATATCCCCAATGGAATGTAATATACTAAATATCATGTTATATTATAATTTGAAAATAGTAATAATACTGAAATATTATTTATAATCATTATATATTTCATTATATTCATCTTTTAGAAGCGTTCTTCAAAAATGAAGCACATTAGTTTGGAATTTGGTAGTATGTCTTGTACAAGATAAATAGTGTCATTTCATATTTAAGAGAGGCAGAGAAGGTTTTAGTTCACTTAATGATCACAAGAACTCCTTAGAATATGTAATATAATAATTTTATTATATAATCATGATTAAATATAAATTTATATAGTTGAAAGAATAAATAAAATTAAATACTCAGTTAAGGACGCTACCTCTTATTGGGAAAACATCTTTATGTTTTCTCGATAAGCATTTCTAGGATGGGTTTACGATCATAAAAAGGATTATAGGTTAATTTTAGGGAATTTAAGATGTTATTTATTATGTTATTGGCCGAACCAATTTGTTTGATATGTGTATAATGGATTTGAGATGGGGTATCCTTTTATTAGAGAGGGATTAGACATATTGGAAATTTAAAGAAAAAAATCCACCTATGATTTCTCATGGAAAAAAACATAAAATATATATTATAAAATTATAATTAAGAAGGTGTAATAATGACCATAAATTAGTAATTATACATATTATGGGTCATTTTTATCCCATATTATTTTATATTAACATCCTAATAAACCAGTTATTAATTTAGCCATGGTAAATAATTTTTAATATTTTTATTACTCATTATGGAAAAAATAAGTTGAAATTATTTTATATTATAAATTATTTTTATTAAAAATATAGAATCCAATTTTTTATATTAATCTCACACAAATGGTATAATATAAATTAATATTAAACCCTTATCTATTTCGACATTTTTTTTCATGAAATGGATTTTTAAGTAAAATATGATCTCATATTTACTTTATAAAAATATATAATTTATGAATTAATTTAAATTAATATTTATAGATTTATCATATATAAATTTTTTTAAAATATTCCTCATTAAGGGTTATTTATGTTATTTAAAATTAATAAAGGCCATGCCCATTAAATATTTTTGTGAAAAAAATATTTTAAACCCTTAAAAACAAATAGCAATATCAAATATAACAATAAGTGAAGTAAAACTAATTAGATTTAATATAACTGAATAATATTTTTTATTATTTTTAAATTAAATTAAATTAATAATATTACTTTTAAATTAATTAATTTTCTAGAAATAAATGAAAATTTTATGAAAAATAGGTTTTTTTACTACTCACTAAAAAAATACATATTCTACAAAAAAACTCCAAATATAAAACTATGTTAATATCGTTATGATTTCAATGTCAATGCAACTCATTCCTTTCATGATGTACTTGTATAAAGAAACCAATCCAATATTGAAGATCATTGTGACTTTGATTTGAATCATGATCCTCAAATCCAAGCTAATTCTTGGATTGGGAAGTGAAAAATTACTCAAAAAATAAGCAGGGTGAACAAGTTGACTCTGCCCTCCCACCATAGGTTGAAAAGGATTGAGCTGTTTCATCTCAGGATATTATAGTCCCTCATAAGAGACAAGGGGAGATTAGTCCCAAGA
Source organism: Viscum album (assembly GCA_963277665.1). Taxonomy (NCBI): domain Eukaryota; kingdom Viridiplantae; phylum Streptophyta; class Magnoliopsida; order Santalales; family Viscaceae; genus Viscum; species Viscum album. Next base: position 1,193,466,973 of record OY728130.1, on the reverse strand, counting down.
ATATTCTAGAGTTTGGGAATAATTGTTTTTACATTTTTCTGACATTCGAAATAGATCTAGTAGAAGGGATGTATTTCATGATGAATTATAGATTGCTCATGTTTCAAAAATAGTCAATGCAGTGAGATTGGAGTTCCTATTAGAGAGCTCTAATAAGATATTAAAGGGAACCTTCTCACCGAAGGAAAATATAAATTCTATAATGGATGATGGGACATGATATTAGCCTAATATGTGGAGGAGAGGATGACATTTGCGGGGCTGGGGTGGTTGTTGTTGCTCTCTTTGATAATTTTATCATGTTTTATGGATGTTTCATAACTCTGTAATATTGTCTCTTCTCTGGGTATGTATGTCGTCTTCACCTAGTTTTCTATTTTATTTTATTTTTAAAAATTTTGAAATCATGGGAAGATAACCCAAGGTCTACAAAATATTTGTGATATCGATATGAAGATTTAAAAAATTATACATACATTATAATGTAAAATATCTAAATTTTCATATTATTAATTTTAATATATTCTCAAAAAAAATTAAATGAAAAACATTTTTGAATGAAGAAACCATTTTTGAGGAATAAAATATCTTTATTAATGTTCAGTGGTTATTTATTATTAATTATAAAATAAATATACATTCATTAGTAAATTTATATATATCTCATATGGAAGTTACTACTGTTCATATATCCCAGCTTAATTGATAGGTTATAACTTTCAAATTTAAATAATAATATTTTAACACTATATCATGGTTCATATAAACTCAGTGTTATGTGTTGAATACACTATCAGGAAAATTATTCATTTATAATCACAGTTTGTTACAATCATATCAATTTTAAATAATACAAATCATAAAATTATATTATTAATGATTGAAATACCTTTAAAATGTCATTGAATCATTCCTTGAGGAAAATAAAAATTCTCATTTTAAAATTACTTATTTAAGATCTAAAAAGATCATAAATATTATGCCAATTTTTTTCATTGAATAGAACAATTAAAATATTATAAGTATAATCAAAGTATATATAATTCAATATAGAATGTAGATTACTTCCTGAATTTCTTATATAAACAAATATTCCATTATCATTTTTCATAAATAGACTTATGAAGATAAATTTAAAAATTAAAAGAGGATTCCATTAAAAAATTTATCAGATGTAATAGAAAATTGGTAATGTGATATTAATAAATTCATATGGAATTATAGAAATGTTCCTAAAATAATTTTAAAAAACATGTATATTGAGTAAAAATGTTTTTCAACCGAGAAAATAAATAATAAAGTGGTTAATTTAATGATAGTTTTATTATTGAGTTCTCAACTAGTGGAAAATGAAATGGAAAAATTAATATATATAAATAAATAAATAAAAATATATATATATAAATAAATGATAATAAAATTTAAATTATTTTCGGGAGTTTGGTAATTTAATTTCATTTTTAAAAATTTCTATACAAACAATCCTGTTAAAATGATATTGAGTTATAAAACCCATACCCCATGTCACTCATTCTTTTTATGTTCATCATCATCCAATATAATAGAAATTAATTTAGTCCACCTTTATAAAAAAATAATATCCGATATTTTAATTCCATACATGGTTTACTTATAACATCTCATCATCCTTTAATTAACCATCATTAATTATTATCATCATTTTGGGTGTTGTATGCTTCATTATTATTGTATGTTTTTGTTTGGATATTATTGTACATTCACATTGATCAGGGTTACTACATATCCAGAATGTTAAAAATGATATAAATATCAAATATTTTATTATATAAATTTCTATAATCATTAATACATATTTGACAAAAAATTAATTAAATCTCTATGTAATGACGGTGTTCTGTTCATACACATGAGTGGAGTTTACATTTTTTATAAATGGAAGAGAATAAATTTTAATAATAATTCATATTTTTAGATCCATTAAACATAATAATTTAATATATGTATATATATATAAATTATATCATAATTATCAACCATGATAAATGAGTATGGAAAAGGAATCTTATCATTATGTGGAGGTAGTAGTCCACATATATGAATGAGAAATGATATCATCTCTTATTTGTTGGAGAGGTGCTAGTAGATGGTTGTTTCTTTATCATAATAACCTCTAATAATATTGATTATTGTAGGGTAATCATGGTATGAGGATTACAACATGTTTATATGATTTATAAGGGGAAATAAAATTGAAATATCTCTGTTAAAATTTATATATCATCATTAAGAAACCACCTTCTATTTAAAATTATGATATGTATGAATGGTTTTTGGAGAATTACCTCTATTATTGGATAAAGTGGTGGAATATATGATGGTTTTATTGTTAGGATTTTCGAGGCTATTTGGCTCATTTGTTTTGAATAATGTGGGAGAATATGATCTTTTTTTATGTGAGGAAGGACCCACATGGAATTTCATAAAATATTTCAATGATATATGGTAAATTTAATGGAAAACTGAAATAAAATGGCTATGGATTTGAATCCATGAAATGAATAGGATGAAATACACTCATCTAATAAGAATTATAGAGTTTTATAAATCATCAAAGATATTTTACATCCATTCATATCATTTTTTAAACAATAAATAAAATGTTAAAATATATCATTGAATATATAATATGAAAATGTAATTAATATAATTAATAAATATATATTATTTTAATTTTTTATGATAAAATCACATTTTCTGAAAAAATATATTTTAGAACAATGTGTGTTTATTCAAAAAACAACCATATGCCAAAATAAAGTATAATGATGATTACTTTGTAATTAGTTATATTTCATCTAACTAAATGATATTTACCTTACTTCAAGATAAATTTCAAAACAATATGTTACATTTAAATGAAAATAAATAATTTTTTTAATGAATCCTGTTTTTATTAACTATAAACTGAAATATAAATATTTTTAGAGAAATAAAAATCATTACTTTAATATAATGGTTGCATTGTTATTTCAAAAATTAAATTAATTTCCCTAAATAAAATTTCTAAAAATTACAAAAATTAATTAGAATTTCTATGAAAAAAGTTATTAAATCAACCTTCTGAAACAAAAAATGACATTTTAAGAAATTGTGTGCTTATTTTTTATGAGTTAAAAAATTTATTTTAAAAATTAATAAATGTTATAATTATTTTTTATAATTTTGTGATTAATATACATTCATTCATATTTAATGGACATGCTATAATGGACTACTTTATCATGGTTCTTTTAGACTCTTGTTTCATGTATTGAAAGCTATCAAATAGAATATGTTTTTTTGAAAAAAAATAAATATTAAATCTTGGGGTGTTACATTCTACACAAATTAAAATTAAAATTTCCCATAAAATTCGGTCGCTCTTATACAAACAAATTAATAAATATCTACATCATCACATCCATGGTTTCTCTTATAACCTCCTACAAATCTTTAATCCTATGTACCACCTTATCTAGGTTATTAGTCTTGTTTTCATAAAATTATATCTATGATAGAATATTTATAGTGTTTTTCCTCATAGGATAGATCATTCTCTAGTGGAAAAAGATTTGAGTTTAATACTTGTGATGGACCAGGTATTGAATTCATCAAAATCGATTCATAAAACACATTGAGAATTTGAGAAGGGTTTTGTGAGGGTTCAACGTGATAATAAATAAACCTAATTCATTCAGGAATCTATAATGGAAAAATATACATAAGGATAATATTTCCCTTTTTAAAAAATATCATAACCCTCTTTAATTGAGAAATCAAACACACTATATTCCCACCAACATGGAATTATAAATCTTACAGATGATTGTTAACAAAAAACATTTGTAAACATTGTGTTTCATTGATGTTCTATTTAATTTATGTAACATTATATGATATTTTTTCATCTATCATCGATCTGAATATATATATTTCTATAACATCATCCTAATATGTCAGAGTTGTTCACATTATTCCATATCAGCATTCATGAGGAACTGTCTGAGTTCTCTGGGGAAAGAAATTATCATACAAAAACATATCTAGACAATGGTGTTTATCCCATCTACAATTGATATATTTGGAACATTATATCGATAAATCATATAGGGTTTGAATAGACCTCTGAAACAAACAATCTATATGGGTATGAAATGAAGTTCTGAAAAACCGCTCGGTATCCATATCATTCAGAATTCATCGTCGTAAATTTATTATATAGCATAGATCTCTATCAGATATAATATAATTTTTTACTCCAATAAACATTTACACATATTTACTATATATGCTATAAAATTAATCAAGGGAGAAATATAATCAAATATAAATGAATTTTTCTTACATCATTATTTGATTTACTAAATCAAAAACAACATTAGGCCTTAAGATTATTTGGGGAACAAAAAAAATACATGTTGAAATTTTCAAATCTATTTTTTGTTTTAGTTAGTGCTTGTAACATCCACATAGACTTTAATACATCATCACTAACAATCTAATATATGAAACTTAAAGACTTATAATATGTAATATTACTCTTCATATTGTCTCACTAGAATTAATCTTTTAGATATATATATATATACAATATCATATTTCTATGATGAATTGATAATGATGATATATGATCTTCTTACAATACCACCCTTCATGTATATTAATTATGGGACTGGGTTAAAGAACATTATCATCCCATAATAATAACTATTGTACTCAATATCATTTCTCATATTCATTTTCATTTCGACATCCCCCTTTTTACCTCATCAATAATAATATAGATATATGGTTGAATATTCATTTAATAGAGATAATATTACTCGAATTACAACATTATTTGAAGTTATACCAATTGAAAATACATAAATATTGGATAATTTGTGAAACCCATCAATGATAAGCTCTCATGATTGATTTGAACGAAATAATGTGATCCATTGTTCACATTCCTAGGATGGCAATGTATTGAGTAGACATAACCATTAATGAACTCCAACCATCTTCAATGGAACATTTTTTTACACCTTATGGGAGAATATATAATTTATACTTTGATAATTTTTACATGTTTCAAATATTCCTCCTTAACGAAAATACATCCAGATCATAAATGAAAATATTTCCACTGTTAATCCATATTTTGAGAATGATAATAATTCTCATGAAACTTCCATTAGTGTGAGGCATAATTTATCACAATATTATTTTTCATTTGAAAAATACTATTCCATTATATTTTGAATCACTAAAAAATAGTCACTTCCCAAATATGGGGAAGTATACGCATTGGTTCACTGGAAAAACCTTCTCTCTATTTCCTTGATATTTTATCAATATCCATCACTCCAAAGGAATATAACACTCTTTCGAGTCTACATGGGGAGTGAATTGGATCAGTTAATATTGATAAAGTCTTTCAAAATAACTAATAATATGATGAACATATATGGAAACTATGGATCTCTTTAATTTAAATATTTCTATTATATTTTTTAATAAATTAAATCTTTGATAGATGAATCAATATATAATAGAATGAGAATATATGACCCAATAATTTATTTTTTTTATTTGTAAAAATTCAGTGTTCAAGACTTTATAATATAGATTCTCCTAATATTTGGTCATTAATACAAACCTAAAATTATCTACACACTTTTAAAGGGTCTTTGAATCTATGATAATATCTTCAAAAACAAACAGTAAAAATAGATCAAGGCATTATTTAATAATCAATTCATTACATCAGTGAAGATATAAGAGGAATTAGTAAGAGAAAATGTAATCAATATAAATTCACAGTGTTTATACCTGTAATGTACTGTATTCATGAACATGTATTCACTTTTTAAAATTTTGTGGTGACACATGAATTTTAAGGTAAGGTGGTGAATTATGGATAATGGATTCAAGCGGTGATCCTGACATGATGAAGACCGAGTGACAAAAGAAAGATAATGCAGGAATGATGTAGGAATGGGTCTTCAAGCGATGTTCAGGGGCCACTTATTCTAGGTCATACAGGCTTTGTGATCAGTCGCTATCTACATAGAAAAAAATAAATAAATATATTAATAATTAAATGGAGGATTCCAATGAAGATACAAGTATGAGCACTTTTTTGAAAAGTCAAGGTTTCCATTCAGTGGATGACTAAGGAGTTATTCGATAAATATTCCATAAAAAACTAGTATAATAAGAGTATATTTAATTATGAGTTTGCCCCAACCATTTGAAATAAATACCATATTTTAATATAATCCAAGAACTATGTAATGGAATTAATTTCAATTATAATTTCATATTTGTACTCGGATTTTTTGATAATTGTTGGTTGGATCTAAATATATAATGTTATTTATTATTTATGAACATTTATAAGGGAATTAAGCAGATAGTTAAATCATTTCACCAAAATCGCAACAACTTACTGAAAAGGGTGAATAATTAGTATATTCAAAGTGAACATTTTTATCATCATTAACATGACATCCCTAACTCTATAGTACTATATAAGTATGTTTTAACCATCATGATTCACATCAGTTATTGACATAGAATAGGGCCTACGTTGTTCTAGGATGAATTATTTAGATCAGTGGGTTAACAAAAATAATTCCAATGTTTCACAAACATGATACTTTAAATTCAATAACAATTCATTGATCTATTCTCATGTTTTCCAAAATCAAAACATCTTACACCTCCTTTGAGATATTTTATGATATTTTTCTCCCTATTTTCATAACCTAATGGAAACTAATATATCCTTCATCTTTATCATTCCCACCTAAACTTCAATAAAATTCAATTTTCATCTTATTTTATGTTTTTATGAAACTATACCATTTTTTATTACTATTAATGTATCAAGATAGTATATTATGCATAATCACATGGTTTTTCTTTCAATTTGTTGTTATATTTAGTTATTAAGGGGGAAATCATTTCATTTTCTTCCACATTCAGTATTGACCTCATTCCTTCTATTTCAATCTATTGACTATTTCTAAAAATTATAGTCTGTGCAATCATAATAAAAAAACATAATCATGAAAATTATTTATAGGATGTAAAAATTTAGTGACATTATTTTCAATCTATGACACAACATGTTTATCCAAGTTCATTATTAGTTTTTACATACTCTAATTTTCCATAATATATCTCAATGATTGTTGTAATTAACCCAAAAATACTCTCTAGGAGTGTTAATGTAGGTGTTCAGTCTTATGCCCACTCATCTTGCACAAGTGATGATTGAGTTAATACTCACTCATCCATATTCATATTTATTACCCATAAGTTAATATGATCCACAGTATCATCCACTTACTAGTATATATATTAGAAATTTTTTATTAGAAACCCACACTCCATTCTTTACCATAACTTTTCTTGTATTACTATACTAATGATTATCCTTTGAGTTCACACTAATTATATCTCATCCTAGTTTCCAAAGAAAACAAAACCATATTTTGATACTAAAAAATGCTTCCCAAACATTTCACACATAAATATTACACCATTTTAGATGAATATTCTATGAATACCACATTAATACACATTGGATGAAAATAAAGGTTTAGCCTCATTGGAATCATGAATATATAAAATATTGGTACATAAATGGTCATAAATATTTATTTCTATGTTCACCACAACTTCAACCCTTCTTAGACATATCAAACCTAAAACATTCAATCAAATCATAGTGAATAGAAACACAATAAAGGTTAAAATATTATGTCTGTTATGGCTAATCACAAGAGAGTCAACATGTTATAATAATTTATCATAAGATAAGAATACATATATAATAAAATGATCAATACTGATAATAAACATTAAAAATCATAAAAATTTAATTAAACATGAAACATGATAAATGGATTTTTCAATCAAATGAAAAATGACATAAGAAAGTGTAATTATAAATTATCAATCATGATCTATGAGAACATAACATAATGAAAATTAATATTCCTTTTTCATACACATAATAGTATAAAATAATATCATTAGTAATGGATATTTAACCAGATGATGATAGTGTATATGAATCACTTTCATTCAATCATTTCCTTTGTCCAGGTTCACTCTTAAGACCACCTTATTAGTATAAACTGCCTTACAGAACTGAATTAACTCTAGATCAGATTCCTAACTATTTCATGAAATATCCATTTTTACACAATTTATTTGATGCATATGTGATCTATGTTATACTCATAACATAATGAAAACCATACATATGTGTTCCTTAAAATAATGAAGCATTAATTATATCATCATATCATTACCAATTTTATGGATACAAGTTGGAAAAAAAACATCATCATAATCCTATTAATTAATAGAAAAAAATTATCAATGGATAATATCTCTAGTAACTAATAATTAACATAAAAGGAAATTTATATATATTATCATACCTTGAAAATATAATCTGAATATATAATTAAGAAAATAACATTTTCAATTGGAAATTAATTATTTAAAATATAAATATTTTAAAAATATTTTGGAATAAAATTCATAGAAAATAACAATGTCAATTTGTGTTGGAGGCATCAATGAAAATATAATTCCTGACAGTGGGAGAATTTATTCTTATATTTCATGTAAAAACAATAATTTCACTAACATTTTCAGTAAAGTGTCAAAAATAACTTCTTCAGAAAAAATAAAACAATATACCATTAAATATTTTTTTTAAATACTAAATAATGGAAAAAATTAATTGAATAAATTATTAGAATATAGTAAAAAAGATTGTAAAAACCGTTTATAAAACATTGATATGATTGAACATGGATTTAATATATCTTAAAGAAATAATATTGTTTTTCCTTTAAAACATACATTTAGTCACTTGAGTACTTAAATAGAATAAAATTAAATTGAAACATATGATTTATAGAAATAGCCATAGGAGAATGAAAGGTAAATTATATGTGAAATATATATCATTTCGTGACTAGATCAGAGGATTCAAGATATAGAACTACCATAATATGGCCTCCAATAAGCCAAGGGCTGGTGACTAGTTTGAAGAGGTAAAAATGAAATAATGGGTGGCATTATCATTATGTACCTATATTCACAGACACAAATCCAATATTTTACAATGATGAAATTTAAAAAAAAATTAATGAACCGCATGAATTCATCGATAATCCCATAATCGGAGTACAAAAAGGTCCTAGAAAGAAAAAGGGGGCCAAATACAAGCCCCATAAAGACATGAATGTTAAATATATCCTACTACAAAGAAGGGGAATTATATGAAATGAAACAATTGTACATATCATAGTCCTTCTATCCTAATCTATCCCCACCCTCTCCTTGTCTACCTAGGACTCAGTAAAAAGGTTTGTCTTATGCATAAGACAAGACATGTGTGGGAAGAGGTCACATAGGGGTGAGTATAATAATACCAACCCGCAAACCCCCAAATTACCAACAAAAATCATCAGGAGTAGTCACCTCATCAAAAGATATGTTATTCATCATATGTTATATACAATTGAATATCAAGATATACTCATATTAGACACATGGTCATAATGTAAGGTCACAACCACATTTCCATCCAAGGATTTCATGTTGAAGGATCCATATAACACTCTTCTAGGAGAAAACAATCCACGAGCTATACTTCAATTGACATCACTCATTCTTGAGGTCAAGCATGTCTGGTTTATGCAGGAAGAGCCGTGATGGTTACTGAGAGGGTTCATCTAGGAAAAACACATTTCCAGACTACACCTCATTGAAACATTGAGATTTCAATAAACAAAATTTACTGGAAATGTACTTCTAGATAGGGGATCAGTTCCTATGTAAATATTGTTCACAGAGATTCCAGTAACTTAATCGTTGGAAAAAAGAAGGGACACGAGGATCTATGGGTCTTTTACAGCTATACATGACCCATGATGCTGAGATTTCTACTAAAGTAGACTGACGTGACACATTCCAAAATAAAGGATATCTATCACACTACAATAATCATGGGATGATTCAGTAAGATCACCCTTTATGACAAGAACATGATTTTATATCAAAACCTCATAATAATAGACCAAGGGAGAAAAATCATTAGTAACTAGTCTATGGTAGATCACTGATGTTCACAATAATGTTTAGTTCAGAAGAATGGGGAAACGATCCTATCGACAAATAAGAGCACAACATTTACCTACAGGTATATGTAATTTCTCACTATGTTTAGTGCTACCTATGACTCATGTTGAAAAGACATGTACATTCTCGAAATACATATGATTTCGTTAAGGTACATACCACATAGGTGTCTGGGCTAGAACGTTGTGTTTATTATAAACATTCTCATTTTCATTCCTTTTTATATTGCTTTTTCATCTCCATACATAGTGTGTAAACCCACATGATCTCCAAGGTGTTTACTCTTATTACACACCGAGCTGTCATCTATGGTGTGAACAGTGCATGGAATTTCCCACGAAACATGAAACTCAAACCATCATCCTAGGAATGTGCTCCATATACTTGCTAAGCTGGTATGCTAAGGGTCACATGAAATGTGATATTGGTCACAAGGTGTGTGATATTTTTCTCATGTTGAATGTCTAGCACCACACAATAGAGACTACATGACACGTGTTCATTAGACTATATTCCATGTAGTCAGTAATTTTTTATAAATTATAGACCATTCACACATCTTCAATCATTCTATCTATAGACATTAATTACTACATGAATCATTCCATAAGATGTGGATATGATGTTGACAAACCTCATTTCCTCAATTAGATAGGTTTCGGAAAATTTCGGTTCTTAAAAAACCCCCACATCGCGCATCATCAATGCTGTATTCAAATAGAAATATGAATGGGTACCTATCCATATGTGGATTTTTGTGATAACTATATACCATAATTCACCTCATCCAATATACATCCTTGACCCATAGTAATGATCTGTTGTTCGAAATATCAATGACACATGGACCATTCTCTAGTTATTCATTGAATCATAGTACAATATAGCCGCTAACATTGAATTCACATAGAATAAGGATAGAAAACCAAAATCCATGGAATTGAGGAACAAATCATTCCCTTTAATTATTTCCTCCTCTATAAGTTGATATATTAATGGAGAATGAAGGGTTATATTAATCAATGAAAAAAATAACTATTTAACCCAAAATACCAAAATTCAATCCATACCCACAAAAGACTAATCCACAATTCAACACATTAAGAAATTTATTCATGACCAATGAGGGATAATAACATATGGAAAACACCACAAAGGAAACATACTACCTTGATTTGGATCTATTTTTAATTGAGAATGATGTTTTGTTAATTTCATTGGAACGATCCTTGAATTTTTTCACACACTAGTTGAAAACCATTAATATGGATGTTGTTTTCCAATTGAACCTCTTCCAATATCTCTCCAATGAAACCTAAATAATTTCATATTTTGGGAAAACCCCATGACTTTTCTATTGCTACATACTTTAAGGAGAATCTAGGTCATTGTTTCAATGAAAAAAATAAATTTATTTGTTTTATTAATTTTGTTCATTTAATTACCATGATGGAAATTTCTTTGATGCCCTACACTGACAATGGTTATGTTGAATCATGGGAAAAATCATTATTCTGAAGTTATTGGTGTTATCATATTTCATATCTAGTCATCCATTGAAGAATATTATTACATTATATAGAAAACTACACACGTGTGATATTAAATATATTAAATATATATATAATAAATTCATAGAACACCATCCCTTATATTCGTATACATTCTCAGTTCCATGATCTAATCTTATTCTTAAAAATATTAAAAATTTATACATGAAAACAACTGGGAAATTACATTATTCCCTTATTCAAGGATTTTATACCTTAAAAAGAACAAACTAAGAAAATAGTGTGGATACTGAGCCCTGCACTAGGTAACCTATACCCATTTTTCTCCTAATTATTTTTTATTATGTCAGAAAAATATGCACAAACAGAAAAAACATACCCATAAATGGAATTTCTCTTACCAGTTCTTAATGTTATCGACTCCTTGAAAAGGAAAATCAACTACCACATCCTAGTTGAACCAGGTATATATATCATATAATGATTCATTCACATACTTCAACAGTTATAACATGTAGATAACACCTTCAAAACCAAATCCAATGTGGCCATAGATTTATGTGTTACACCACCTCACCAACCCGGCATAGCATTAAGAAAATAACGGGCATATGATTCTCGAAGATTCCCTACCACCCTGGACAAGACTCTATATCTCTCTAACCATAATGGCCACCATCATTAGTATAATAATGAACCAGGATGATTACCAAGAAGTTATCATCTTACCATGGATGAAATATACCCTTTACAACCAATATTAGCACCAAAACATGGAGCCATGAACTATTACCCATTGGATATAATCATCATGAATGCATCCCTATAGGTCTCAGATATATTTTCTAAAAAATGTGATTCTCAATTGATTTAGTGGTAATATTTAGGATAAAAAATTCCCCATAGAGGTTATATGGTCATCCAAACTATGGCCCAAATTGACATTCAATCTCAAATCATGTTTACCAGAACCTGAACGGTTCAGTTTGACTTGGCCATCTTGGTGGGGTATAACAGTAGGCCAAATTGCAAGTGAGTCCCAAAATCTTTTCCCACATCCCATATCAAATCATTACATCAATGAAGCTTCACAATATATAATGATAATAAAGGGAATTTTGAAAATTCCAACTACCTCCTACATGTACGAGTGTCCTAAACACCCTAAATTCTTTATTTCTCATCACCCATAGATAGATGAGAAACTGTAGGTTGTATTAGAAACTAGACGCAACTCCCTTGGATATACAGATACTACAAATAGGTCCAGAGACATCATCACCATTAATTGATGTGATGCTAAATAAAAAAAATCTCCTTATAAACTCTTCTTGCATTCTGTCTTAAATAACAATCATTCATCATAAATATGATGTTGTGATTCCCTTATTCAATAAGTCAATCATGATTTCATACAACATATATTTTTTGACATGACATATCACAATCAATATCCCTGAGTAGTTCCACCATGGATTTATAAATATATGAAGGTTAACAAAAATAAAATTGGGTACACAACACCATCCTCATTTGTCTTGGGTGCTCCAACTCAATACTGATCACTCATATATTCCATTGATGGAGACTACCATGAACTGATTCAAGAAGGGTTTAGGACCCAGTCATATATATTAAAAACTCTATTTTAATGTTCAATAATTCATAGGTTATCAAAAATAACTTCTAAAAATCATTGTGGATATAGAAATCCACATATGGTATATCCTTATCCAAAAACAAAGCAGTTGATAACCTTACCCGAGGACAAACTATGATATCAAATTTTCTTCCATTCATTGGGAAAAGAGTTTTTTGATTCTAAGGGGTGTATACATTCCCTCCTATCACAAGGTCCTTGTGAAAATAATATAAATTCAACCGTGATCCCTAATCCTCATCTGAAGAAGAAAATGTAGGAATTCCAATGAATAAAATAAGATCTTATGAATCCCATTTCCCTACAAAATACTCCAACAAAACCTCCAGCTATAACAGATATATATGGTCATCCAATATGCTTTCTTATATATTAGTTCATCCTAGATGCAAGTCCACACCTAAAATAATATATTGGTGGTGAGGATAGATTTATATTTTTAAGAAGGATACCTATACTCCTCACCACCATCACATGAACTGAAATCTCACACAATCTACTACTATACTGGGTAATACTAGCCAATTGATAAAAAAATGGTTGTAAACTCTGGAAAATTAACTCATCCTTCCATGACTGAGGATCACTTTTTATCAATGGTGGAAAAATCTATCCTAATAAAATGGAATCACATATACTCAAATCAGTTAAAACATCTTTATCATAGATAGTAATAGTCCAATCAATTCTAAAGAAAACATCATATGGGTCTTAATGCTAATATGAATAGATTCCACATGAGGCTCTCTATCTCCCCTCAGAGTTAGGTCACACTATCGATATATTAATGCAATCACTAGTCCTCTCCTTTGGAGTCTCTAGTTCAAGGTTTGATAAAAAGGCATCAATTTGAATCATTAGGTCCCAAATAGGGGATACACTCAGGGAAATGTGGCTCATTTCTCTATATACAGACTAAAGCTGGGTTAGTGAAGGAAAAAGTTCTACATTTAACTATACTTGAATCCTCCACTATCTCATACTATTGGGAACTCATACTTTTCCAATCCCACTTATTTACCACAACTAGGGCCTGCTCCAAAAAACATGGTACATCAAAAAACCAAAACATAAAAGTCAAATATATTAATCAATTATAACAAAGCCCTATCTTTTTTGGTGGCACTAACTCTTCGACCCAATTTTGGATCGTCTCTCAATAGAATAATGTGGTAGTAGATTTTATTCTCTTCTTCACATGTCTAAAGTCATGTCAAAAATCACTGACAAAGGTCTCCATTGATGCACCCCGCATCTCCATATATTGAAAATCTAGAAATAAAAAAATAGTGGCTTTTAACTATTTCTAACATTACTAAAACAAGAGTATTGTGAAAAAAATTTCATACCTAGAAACAATACTAGATATTTTTATAATGCAATCAATAGAATGTGTATCTATCACTGATTTAAAAAATTATCTCCTATATCATGTCATCTACCCCATGGACCTCATTTTCCTAACCACTTATTATGACTAGGTGTTTCATAGACCACATTTCTTATTGTGTCATGATGGGTATGACAATCTGACACGAGATGTACTCTCCCATCACCAAAAAAGAAATTATTATACCTTGACGAACCGAACTACCCTAGAGATATATAATGAAACATACCCCTTCATGAATTTTATAACCTAATTGGTTTCAGAAGATCATCTTACCAAGAATAATAGGAAACAAATCTCTTATATGATCATGATATGCACCCAAAAACCGAACATATTTATCAAGAACAAATAAATCCATCCAAATATTTCAATGAAAAGACAATTCAACCTCTACCACTGGAGGTGGGCCTATGTTCTACAAAATGATATGATGATTTACTAGCTGTCCAGTAAGAAGAAAACATGCCTCATGAAGAGGATGTTGTATGGAAACATCACCATTAATTAGGTTGAACTACCAACCCACCTTTAAAACCCTCACTAGCTATCACTAAGAATAAATTCAGGAAGAAGACAATACATTCCATGGTTAATGATTATATCTATATATATGAATCAAAAATGAATTGGAAAACACAATAAATACCTATATGATGCATATAAAAATGTATTACTTATAACCGATGTCTATATATACCGATCCAATAAAATAGCTATCAAGGACATGTTGAATGGATATGTTGGATTCCACACCAATAGTGGTCACCCTGGCCTTAAAGACAACCTTGAAACACATCAACAATGTCTCATTATATCACAAAAAAACCTTGTAGATAGAAAAAATAAACCCCAAACTACAACCCTATATCGAGGTAGTTTTAAAACATTTTATGATTGGTACCAATATAATACCATTGTTCCATGTACTGACCTTATCGGGCTTGAGATGAGTCTACCCGAGGCCCCCCAATAATAAGCGAAGGACTGGTGACTAGAACTATGAAGTCATATAACACACATGGGAGGGATTACCCTATACTACTCACACACACACACAAACAAACATACATATTAGAGACTATAAAATTTTAAAATGTAAAAAAAAACTGAAAACAATTCACACTTATATATATAATACCATAACCGAATTATTAAAATACATCTAGAAGGTGTAAAAAGGTGCTCAAGTAGAAGAAAAACCAAAACTATAATGTGATGTCCAACATACTCATAATGAGACAATTTTCAAGTGAAACTCTAGTGTAAAACACATTCTTTAAATCCCAATATTGCTCCATAAGATCAAAATTGGCCAATAAATCCACAAAAATGTCTTTCATCTGCATAAGACATGACTTTTTTGTAGATCCCATATCGATTTTAGTAAAACAAACCCCAGTAGGAGTCCCCAATATAACCAAAATGAAAGAATCATGAGATATTATATCATCACAGGATATGTCATTCATAATAAGAGACACACAGTAAAACATCCAGATATACTCTTAGTTGACACACAATCACAATGTAAATTCACAATATAATTTTCGTATTAGGATTTATACTCGAATGATTCATATTATACTCATAAAAGAGAAAAAAATCCATAAGCTACACTACCACTAACAACACCCATCCCAGAGGTTACAATTTTAAAGTCCATATGTGAAGAAGCACAAAGGATACTTAGAGGGTTCATCCATGAAACACACTTTATCGGACTATACCTCACTAAAATGATCACATATCGATATAAGGATAGGTTTAAACTAACATGGATCATTGAGGGGTCTCCAGAACCTATTGGAAATATCCTCCTAGATACGGGATTAGTGCTCTTATAAATATTGGTCACAAAAATTCCATAAAAACTCATATTAGTAAACACAACAGAACATGAGGATCGTTATAGGGCTTTGTGAGTGATACATGCTCCAAACTATTGAAATATATATCAAAACGGGAAGTGGAATATCATTATAAAATACGGGAATCTACAAACCCGCCACTCATCATAGGAAGTTCTAGTAGTGTCACCCTATATAATGCGAATGTGATTCTACTTTGAAACAGCATAATAATAGACCATGGTAACACACTCAACAGATACTTGTCCAAGGTGGCTCACAAAATTTCATAGTGATGCTGATATGAGAAGTGAGATAAAACTAAAATGTCTTCAAAGGATTACACGATGTGTCCCTGGTGGTACCTGATATGTCTCACTATGTATTGAACAACATGTGTCTTACTCTCACATGGTTTGTACTTTTTCTCAATATATGATGTGTCCCCGAGGTAAATGACGTGCATGTTTATGGGTGGGAACTTTGCGTGTAGCCAAAATATTCCCATTTACATTCATAAGTTCATAGAATGTGTAAATCCATACATGTAACTTAGGACCACATGATCTCTTGGGCATGTACTCTATGTACATTCTGAGCTGTCTTACCAGATGTAAACTATGTGTGGAATGGACCAAAATCCATGAAACTCTACCTATTATATTCAATGTGAACTCTCTATTTAAAAAAATGGTCAGCTAAGGGTTATATAGTGTGTGACACTGGTAACATATCATATGATATTATTATACCTATATATACCCTTGAACCACACAAAAGATACTACATAACGTGTCTTCATGTTCATAAATGTCGCGCCATCATGAATTTCATCGAAACTCTAGATAGTTC
This sequence comes from Viscum album, assembly GCA_963277665.1. Taxonomy (NCBI): domain Eukaryota; kingdom Viridiplantae; phylum Streptophyta; class Magnoliopsida; order Santalales; family Viscaceae; genus Viscum; species Viscum album. The sequence goes on along the minus strand of OY728130.1, from coordinate 1,193,449,534 downwards.
ACAAGTCTTTCCCCATTCAATCTTTAGTTACCAATTCTCCCCTAAATTGATTCATAAGATGTTGATCAGAATGTAATGAATCTATTTACTGTCATTATTCCAATTTCAGCTGAATTCACCTCTCATGAAATGACTACATTGCACCTTATCAGATCATCATGGCAAAATCCTGATAAATATGTCTAGATCTAGCCATTGATTCTCTACCATACCATTATACCAAAATACTAATAATGGAATATGCATCCTTATCCTACATTAACAGTTCTTTTCACTAAAGATAAAATTCTCATTAATTTTTCTCTAGGTATTCGTCAAATCACATCCAAAAGTAAATTTCAATGATGATAACACAAAGAAAGTGGATAGAAAACAAAAAACCATGAATTTGCAGAATGAACCAAAACCTTTTTTTTCATTTTTCGTTCAATACATCATCATAAAATATATTAATTAATAGGTATATGAATCAATGAAAAAATATTTAATGAATAATCCACAAATCCCAAAATCAAATCATTAATAATAAAAGTAGTAATATTTGGAAAAACTCATTATCTAATAGGTTAATGGTCACTGAGGGATAAAAAAATGGTGATAAATAAAAATAATCGTCCAATGATTTGAATCCTTAACAAATGACGACAGATGTTTCTTTATTTTCATTGGTGATAACATTCAATTATGTCGCATATTAGTTTTTATCATTGATCTGGTTATCATTAACCAACATAACCTCTCCTAACGACTCTCGAATAGCTCTTATAAATCATTGGGGTTATGTGGAAATCATAGATATTTTTACATGGAAGTGTTTCTAATGGAGAATCTAGTTCTCCATGTCATAAAATAGTATAAATAAATATATTTTTTCAATATTACACCCGCGATGACATTTTTAAAATATTATTAAAAAAAAATGTTATGTATTGCCTACGGTAAAACATATATTCAAAACTAAACGGTACCCTCATATTTATGATCTATAACACATTTTAAAGGTTATTCCAATTTTCCATGAAATACTAAAGTACCTGATATTAAATATATGTAATATATTTAAAACGTTACTCATGGGAACATTGGGCTTTGGAATGTCATATTGTGTAAGATCCTAGATCCAAAAAAAATCTGAAGAAATTTTCAAAGTGATATATGGAAAACATTGGGACATTACATATCAAATAATTTAATCACTGAAAACATAAGCACAAACAATCTCGATAAAAATGGTATTCTAATGAAAATCTTTACCTTAAGTCTTCTATTCGTCATAAAAACAATAAAATCTTATATACTAAATTTAAATTTATTATACCTTTATACCAAATCCAGAATCATGCCTATAATTCCATACATGAGTTACTTATAACTAATAATCACCTATTTTCCAACAACCCCCATTATCTTCATCATTTTAGTTGTTAACTACTTCATTTTTCATGTAGGTTTTGTTTTAAAATTCATGTTCCATAAACATTATTCTGGATTATATCATCTAAAAATATTTAATTAGGATAAAAAGAGAATATATTTCATATATATATATATATTTATAATCATTCATCTAAATTTTTTATGGAAAATTAATTACATCACAATGTAGATATGGTATTTTATATGTATGTATAAAAGTGTTTGTATTTTTCATTGAATGGAAATAGAGAAAGAAAAATAATAATTCATCACCCCAAAAAAATTATTATATCATAAATTTCATAAAATTTCACTAAATGTTACATTATATCATTCTGTGAAATTTGGGGATGGAAAATGAATCATATCTATACAAAGAGGTGGTAGTCTACTCAAACACATGGGTGATACTTGCATCTCTAATTTGATGGAGAAGATTTTTTAAATTGACGTGATAGCCCCATAAAAACATACATGTATGTTAATTATATTGGTTTCATCTTTTTTATTGTGGATAAAATATTATTAATGTAATTTTTCGAAAAACTAAAATTGAAATACATTATTTAATATTTATAAATCACACATGGTATGAATAATAGAGGAGAATGGTTCCCTTTATAATGTTATGGGAGGAATGTAAATTAAATTTCATAAAATATTTCAATGATATAAGGTCAAATTCAAAAGAAAGTGGATATAAATTTATGAATATTCCATGTAATAGTATGATAAAGTTGATATCCATTTAATGAATAATAATTGGATGGCTGTGGGTGGCATTCCTACATTTATCTCTTAGTGTAATACCCATATGAACCCACTGTTAAACCTTACCTTGGTAACAAAATTATAATGTTATTACAATTTAATATAAAAATAAATAAATTTACATTATTACATTAAATTAATAACGATGATTCTAAAAATTGATTAAATTTTATAATATTTAACATCTATAATTGGTTGAATTTAATTTTATATAATTGTACTAACAACAATGAAAACATGTTTGTGGAAAATATATTTTAAATTATAAAACACTATTTATTTCCATTCCATTACATCTAAATAAGATAAAATGAATGTAAAAATACAATACGAAATACAAAAAATATATATTTTATTAGAAACATTAATCAATACAGTATATATATTAATAAAAATGCATTTTACATATATTTTTATTTATATAAAAATATTCTTGTACAAAAACAAAGAAACTCTTATGAAAATAAATTATAATTTTCATTAATATGTATTTAATTATACTTTTTTCAGATTTTGTAGAGTTATTTTATTTTTTTAAAATTGAAAAAATAATGGGACTTTTACTTGGAAATAAATTAAATTTATTTATGTATTTCAGTACCTTTTCACTAATGACAAAAAATATATTTGTTGAAAATTTTAAAAAAAAATCACCCTAAGATGTTATTGAGATATTGAATTGAAAAAATGATATTTATTTCATAAAATTGAATTTGTCATTTTTGTAGAAATTATTTATAAAGGTCATGTAAAATATATTGTAAAAACATCTTTTGAATAAATCCTATTCTTTAAGCACAAATCTATGTTTTTAATAATTAAATACTTATTCATTATTCATTAATAAATATATATTTATTATTTAAAATGTTTATAAATATTTTTCATAATATGGTAATTACAATTCAAACCATTATATTTAATGTCTAAAATAAAAATGATTACTTCATCATGGTTCACTAAGACTAGAGATTTCACGTAATGTAAGCTATTGAATATCTCATGTTTATTTCATAGGAATCATATAAAATATTGGTGTGTTACATTCTACCACCCTTAGAATGATATTCATCCATGAAATTATTTCATTCTAATAAAAAATGAGGATATTTATAATTTATCACATTATTCGGTTACTATGTAACTTCATTAAATTTTAGATTCCTCCATAGAAAAATAACTAGGTGAGTAGTCATTTCCCAATGAAATTTAAATATATAATCTGTGATTTATAATAGTTTTTATTCATAGGAATGATCATGACATAGTGGTAAAAACACCATATTCAGTACATGTTTAGGATCAAGTATGTAATTCATCAAAATATATACATGGAACTCATCATGATCTCAATAATGGAATGGTGGGAGTACCCAGTGATAAACAACCATACCAATCCAATCATGAATCTCAAAATGACAAAAATATCAAGGAATAAACTTTACCATATTTTGAAATATCATAACCTTCTTCAGAAGAGAAGTTTTCAAGAATACCACCCACTAACATTTAATTCTAGATATCTCACATGTTTTTTAGTATAAAACTTCTATTTATTATGAGTTACATTGATCCACTCATGCATTAATGTATCATTCTTTTCCATTTCATAAACTAGAACATTTAAAAATAGAATTATTTCACCAACAGTTTTATATCATGGAATATTTCTATAGTTATTCCATTATATCGATTCTTTAGGATCTGTTTAAATACTCGAGTGAAATATATTGTTGTATGAAAACATCAAACGGGAAGGTGATGATCCAATACAACTTCGTAATCTATATAACATGATCTAAATGTATCATAAACGATTGGAATGATCCTCTTAGGCTATCAAATTTTGTCGACATAAAGGATGTTTTGAAACAAAATTTTTTTCCTAGACCTTTTTCAATTCTTATTTAGGAATTTTATATAATCCAAATATATTGGTAAGATATATTTAAATCTAGTACTTCATTTAATGTTAAATCTTCATTAATATATATCCTGCAATGTTAATCAGTAGAGAATCATTCTCAAATTGTAATGAAAAGTGTTCAATTAATAACGTGATCGATATAACCCAAATAGAATTATAGACATTATTTAATTTGGGGAGTCTGATGATGAAATCCATTTTGATGGTTAACATCCCTTTGGCCTTATTTACCTCAACCATAATAGGTTTTCATACTATGAACCACGATATATATATTTTGATATTTGTCTTTATTTTTTCTCATTCTAAACAATACCTTAGAACTGTATTCATATTCATACAATTAAGCTAAATAGATAATGATAATATATGAGTTTCTTCTAATATATCATTCATCATGTTTAGTATTTATGAGGAATATAAATGGTTCATACACTATATAATCCCATAAAAATAAATTCTAATATTAGGAAAAAATTTATCTTCTTATATTTCTCTACATCATTATTTTTCACAACAATAATATTTACATGGATAGACGGTCTAAGACTCATTTGAGGAAGTTAGTATTTATCTAAATCCTTAATTATTTCAAGGACCATTATATTTAAATATATAAATATTGGATATTTTGTAATCTCTATAATTGATAATATATCAAGATACCTTCAACTCAATTCATCTCCCACCTTATTACCATTCTTAGGGTGGTAATATATTGGGTATTCAGGGTATTTAATCAAATACAATAGCATTTTTTGCACTTATTGAACTATTTATGGGAAAATATATACCTTAAACATTGATACTCCATATATATGTGACAGTATTATCTTCAAAAACAATTACATAGAATTTTTGTTCAATGATTATCACCACTAAATCCAAATATTTAGTTAGGTATTTATTCATGAATCCTGAATTAAACTAATGCATAAGATGTCACTGTATCATTCTTCATAGGAACTCAACCCATCCCCTACATTTATTAATCATTATAAAAATTTACCCACTCTCTACTACATGGTAGTGTGAGAATAGTTACAGAGTCAAACATTCTCTTTAGAAAAATTAAAATTTATACACACCTCTCTGTCCAGTGAAACATAACTCCATTCCAAGATAACCTGGTGGGTTGATTAGATAGAGATCATAAATATTTCACAAAACACTGATAATATTCAAATTATCCTAGAAATTAATGGATCCCAATCATAGTGGTTGGTCTAGGACAATATTGAGTAACATCTTCCACTGATAGATCAATCAATATACCCCCATGCAAGGTTATATGATAAAATAAGCATACATTATGTAGAAAAATGTGCACATGGAAATTTTTTCAAAGATATTCTCATTTTTTGGCTTTTCTATAAAATACTCAACTGATCTCAATGCCATTCCTTTCCCAAAGAATATATGAGAATATCATTTGTAGATACTACCAAAAAATAATAAAGGTAATATCAAAAGACCATTTTAATTAAATAAATAATGATAGAGGGAAATTTTTTAAGACCAATTGGAATCTATATAAATTCATCGAGTTCGTACTTTGAATGGAAGGTTGTCTTGGAAATTTCATAACTTTTTATGCACAACTAACAGTATTTATATTGAAGACCATTCCTAGAAAAAATATTAGCATCCACATAATTGATCAAAAAATCATAATTATGTTGAATATGATTGTTATTTTTTATTATGAGTTTGTGAAGTTAGTGATAAAAAATATAAATTTCTATTGATAAATAATTATTCTTAAAAAAATAATAGGTTCACCTAATAGTTACATAGTTAATGATATTCCTATTCTATTTAATAAGAATTAATACCCATGAAGTAGATTAAACTTGCGATGAAAGTTATAATTTTTCCTCACACTAATATAAAAAAATTGGTTAGTTTGGAATATCAAATTTTATTCAATTATTATAGATTTTTATTTGGTATTTATATATAGGGTCCTATCAATACTCAAAATAAATTAAATTACACTAAATGAAGAATGATAATATAGTCAATAGGTATACTCTTATAAATGATAACATCGAATCACCAACTATAAAGTGTAGTATTAGTGTTCCCTAAAAATCATAATTCACTCCAACAATTGATATAGTATTATCCTTTATTTGACATACGGATTAGCCCTAGGAATATGGAAATAACTCAGATAATACCCAAGTTACCCACACAGAAGTCATAGAATAAATTTTAAATTCTTTTTTTACCATCATTTCCATATTGAAAACATCTTCCCCTTCATTTGACACATTATTTGGAGTAATTCTTCACACATTCCTATCATGAAGGAAATTTTACTTTTTTTACTCCATAATTATTCCCACCAAAAATCAAATAAAAATTATATATTACCATCATTTGACATCTTAGGAAACTCACCTCTGTTTATGTCATCAATCATAAATCATGATATAACATTGGACATAATAACTAGGTTTCTCATTACAACTATCATATCAATATTTTGAACAGGAAAATAGTTATTACATTGTTCATTACATTCAACATCAACAAAATTCTATATAGTTTCCACTATTGACTAAACAAAAAAATAATTGTCTCTGGTATCATAATTGAAAATTTTATAATCACTTAAATCATTTATAGTACGTCAAAATTAGAACACCTTATTTTTAATCAATGACACCACAGTTTTAAAATAGTTCTTATTTAGTTATAACCTATTAAAACCCTTCATTATAGTTCATTAATATTGTCTTATTTTACCAAAGAATATCATCTACTTATTTTTATTTAGTTTTTTTGTGTTAGGCCTACTTGAATTGAACTTGTGAGGATTGAGGTAATACCCAATCTAACGCATTCATAGTTGTTACCCATAAGTACATATATGTGACACCTATATCCATTTTCTAGTAACCAAAATATGATATAATTAATGGAATGAAACACTCTTGTGATTACTCTAACATAATATATTCTACTATACATAGGTATACCATATATGATCACATCTATGATTTACCATAATAGTTTACAAAGGTTCATGATTTTTAGGTGATACCAACTATTGAAACCCATTATAGAGGAATATTTAATGCATTATTTAATAAAGACCCATTGGAATATTATGGTTTAGTTACCTTTAAAACATTGATGAATAAACAAATGGTCATTAATTAACTACATCATTTCCCTTTCTTATCGATACAACCCACACCCTTATTAGATATATAATATCAAACCCCCTTCTTCATAACATGGGGAAGGGAAATAAAAGAAATGTTAAGATCAGATGATCAGACTGGGAAACTATAAAAGATATAAATATATGATCTTGTGTGAGAATAATATATACATAATAATTTGAGAAAATGACCATGATTGAAAATAATCACACATAATCGGTCACAGGTCTTTAATCATGATCTATATTGTAACGATTTTTCAAAAAAATGAAATGAAACATAAGAGGTTTGAGTAATCAATAATCAGTAATTTTCCACGATAATATAACATAAAAATGAGGTATATGATTTATTCATACACATAATTAGAGAAAATAAATACCTTAGTCATGTTTCACTCCCAAAAAATAATAAGGTGGAACTAGTTTTCCACTCATTCCACTATTACCTTAGTAAGTGCTCTGAATACCTTTTTGTAAGACAACATCCCCCACTGAACTAGGATCAAATCCCATATATTCCTTATTATATTATGAGTTATTTATCATTAACCATTTCATTATATGGATATAAAATTCATATTACACCCATCATATAATGAAAACATACATATTTTTACCATAAGATCGTAAAATATTCATCATACCATTATATCATAACCCTATAAAAGGATATTAGTTTTATAAACACTACATAATCTTAATAAAAAACCATATACAGAAATAAAAAAGATGGTATAAATGGAAAATATTCCCAATAAATAATATAAATCATTAAAGAATGATTTTATGAAATATTATACTTTTAAAAGATAACTCTAACATTTCCTTAGAAAAATACACATTTAATTAATAAATAACATATTTAAAATACAAAAAATTGTACAATGTTATGGATATTTTAATTTCTTTTATAACCACAAAAAAATTGAAATGTAATATGTAATCAAACAATAATTCAAGAGACTAGTAAAAATTGTTCATCTTTTATATGCTAAAAAATATGACATTCACATTTTCAATAAAATGTTAAAAGTAACCCATTCCAAAAAAGATAAGAAGATTCCATTGAGTATATTTTATTATTTCTAAAAAATGTCTAAAAATTAATTTTTTAGTTCATTAGAGTATATATAATATGTTATTGAAAATATTTTATAAAAACATAGATACAAACGAAAATATGATTTCTCACTAAAGAGAAAAATAATAACAATTTTTCATAAAAACATATATTAAGTCTCTTGAATATATAAATAGTGGAAAATAAAATAAAATCATGAAACATATAATATAAATCAAATTAAAAGAAAATAAATATGATTTGGGATAGATAGAACATATAATTTCTTCACTGGTAACTAATGAAAAAACGATGAAGTTAGAAATGAGATTTTTACACAGTTCTGTTACCTCAAGTATATACTGCATCATATTAATTGAAATATTATTTTTTGTAAATTTAAATATATTAAATTTATATATTTTAACCATAATCATACCATTAATATCTTATTTATTTACTTCTCACATCTTATGACACATCCATTTAAAAACCTTAATTATATTTAACATTTTTTTGTGTTAACTACTTCAGTTTTCATTTATGTTTTAGTTTAAAAGTATCGATTGGTGAACATTAATCATTCATAATTCATATTAAATGTTAATAATGATTTGAATATTACAAATATTCCTTATATCAACATTTATAATCAATCATATAAATCAATGAAGAAAAATTAGTTACATCACTGTGTGATACAGTAGTTTTTATGTAGACATGATTGATGTTTCAATTTATTGATGAATGGAATGAAAGAAAGGTAATTAATATGTTACATTTACCAAACCATTATTTTTATTTAAAAATATAATATATACATTGAATATAACATAACAACCATTTATGATATTTGGGGATGGGAAAACGAATCATACATATTTTCGGAGGGGATATTTAACACATTCTTCTTTAATAGAAAAGATAATAACCATATCAATGATAGGAAAAATGGTTCAATGAGAACTGGTAAGTCTACTATTTTTATACGGTAATGGAAACTCTGTATTTGAATGATATCATGTTAGGATCCCCAATTTTTATTCATCAGAATGAAGTGGATTACAAGGATTGTCATCTTCATTTTGGGTGGTTCAATGCCTTATTCAATAAATCATGTTAGGTTTAAGATTTTTATTTGTAAAAAAAATACCCAAAAAATCCCCATCCAAAACTAAGTACAGACATGCTATCTAAATGAAGGTGGTCCTTCAGGTCTTCAGACTCAATAACTCATTCGAACTGACATTGGTTGAAAGAATGGGAGTTTGGGCACATCATTAAGTTTTTGGGGGATTGATTCATACTTTGGGGATCTCTTATAGATTTAAGATATATTCAATAATCCAATTCTAATCCAGATATTGGACCATTTACCCTTAATAATTAACATAGGTTAAATCATTTTTATGCAGAATGGGTGATCATATTAGTCAATCTATCTATATGTATCAGATATTATTCATCTATTTCCGATTTTTTAGTAGCCACTTATAATTTAATGTAGTATAATAAGGAAAGCTTATGTTTTTTTTCATTTAGAGATGTGGTTAATATTCCAAGGATGTAATTTTTTCCATTATTATGTTTCCTAGATATCATGTTTTATAATACGAATCAAAACCCATATTGTTTGTTAAATTGAAGTAGTTTAAAATCATGTGAAAGGTATAGATATAGATGAAATAAGGGACTATATATCAGATATTTTTCATCGAAGGGGAATCCTAGGTATCCTAGTTATAGAATGATTCAGAGTCATCTTATTTCATTGTGAACATGGGTTACACACTGGGATTTCCCTAATATTGGGAATATATTATATTATACCAAAAATTGGGTTTTACCAATAAAGGTTTCCTTATTGGAGGGAGATTCACTATGAAAATGATATAATTAGTACACCCCCTGAAGCCCAGGTGAGCTTTAATCAGTCTAAGAAACAAGGGATATATAGTAACATGTCTTTCTAATAAGGGATGTGGAACTTGTGTGATGGGATTTTCATATGGATGATTAATATTAAGGTGAGGAATTGTGATGACATAATTTATATCCTAGTTATGAAAGGAATAAAATTCATTATTATTCAATTGACTTTCTGATCCACTAGTTGATGAGGAAAGAGGATGATACCATAAGGAAAATTAGGTCCCAATGCTAGAAATTTCCGAGACAAGGAGGGACATAAACTAAGGTGTAAGTCCATTAGAACTCGGACCTTTAGGAAGGAAACATAAATATTCAAGTTATTGATGGAATCATATTCATCATAGTTTAATATATTGGGGCTTACACAATGAGGTTTCCCATATATTACAATGGCACAAAGGCTATCACGTCCTGAGATATCTACTTGAGATAGACTAATTATCTTCCAAATAATTCTGGTTAATAATTTGGAATGTTTTAGGAAGTATGAACATGTCCTAGTGGAATTTCAGATATATCCAAATATAATCACATGATCCAGTTGACTTATACGGAGGGGATCGCATAACCTGGTTGACATGTCCGAAGACCATTGCATGATCAGGATATCATGTTTGGTTGTTGTCACATGAAAAAGTTGTCGTTTTTTATGTACATATCATGATTTATAATTAAATGTCTATAGGGTGTATCATGATTAGGATGACTTATCCAGTGGATTTCACATGATCTGGGTTGAAACACTAGGAATCCGTCTTATGATCTAGTAAACTTGTTTTGTGGAAATCACATGATCTTGGTTACTTTTCCTATATAAATTGTAGGATATGATTTCCATATCATGGTGTCATTGTGAAACCTATTTTACAAAATGTTTCGGTACCGTGAGATCTTATTTCCAATCTCGGAAGGCTTCTTGTTGATTAAATGAAATAAACTAATGTCACCTAATAAATTGGGATCCATTTATAGAGGAAATCCCAAAATAAGGATGGTGAGCCCGAAGGGCTTTTCTAGACTTATGTGGTTTTCCTTTAGGGAATTGTTTGAATTTATTAACATGTTTGGAGGAAATCTCATAATCCAAATGGTATGTCATGGGGGAATCACAGGTCAACAGTGACATACCATATTGTTGTCACATGATCTAGCTGAGTTGTTCGATGTAAATGAGGATTGACTAATATTTTATTCATATAATTCTCCCATTTATCAGTTTTTATTCATGATTTTATTTCATATGTTCCTTACATTTTTTCATTGTTATCCTTTTGTATTTTTGGCCTATTTTAGAAGATTTTTGGGACCTCTTATCCCTAACCCGACTATTACATTGAAAGACCTTTCTTTGATATTTGAGTGATCACATGAAGTTCTAATTCAAGTCACATGATCTTCTAGGTCATTCCCCATATATTTAGTGCGTATAAATCATTTTGATTTTATTACTATCCACCCTGAGATATCCTCTCTTATAGTCTTGTGTGATATCAATCAATAGTTACTAGACTTTTTGTGCTTGGATGGGTGATTGGTTTTATAGGCATCATCAACCTGATTATATGTCACCTTGCATGTCATGTATCTCATAGATTTAGAAGTTAGTTCGTAGAGAGATTAGTTATGACACATTTTATGAGATCTTGTTTTGGGCCACACCTAGGGAATCCCCGAATTATTAGAAATCACAAGACCATCACATCAACACCCTGTTAATTGGATGTTGGATAGAAAAATTAGTCTTTCATTATCATGTCGATAATCCAAGGTGATTTTACATGGTATGTCCAATAATTATATCATCCTGTGATAGATCATGGATCCTTTTTAAAGGAATTCACATGATCTATAGCATCTTGAATGGGGTTTTCCACAAGATAATGGTTTCTTGACATGGGGCCTTTGTGAGATCAAACAATCATGCCAAAGGGTCTTGGGATATAATTTTTTTGTCAAGGGTGTATTTTTTTATGATAAATGGTGATGTAAAATGGAATTTAGCACCATTTAAAATATAATCCCTTCCTAGGAAGTTCTTTTCATTTACATTTATATTTCCTTATTTCTATTATATGGGTTGGAGGTCTCATGAGTTTGTATGACTATTGTCGAATAAAATCAAACTAACCCTTTGCAATGGACCATGTTACCCTCAAAGGTTCATGTGGTGATGCATGATAATTTATCATGGATAACACTTGAATTTATATTTTGTGTTTGAGGGGATATGAAAAACCTCATGGACATGTATGAATTACATTGTATGGTGAAGGAGACATGAAAAAATGATCATTAATGATAATTTTGAAATTTCATCTGGGACTATGTGGTGTATTTTAAACAACATGGGTGACTCACAAGAATATTTATGACCATAATATGATTACACAATTTCATATTTTTATATATATTTTACTTGAATGTTTTGATGGTTGGTTCGGAACCCACTAATATACTAATCCCCCGATCCATAGGAAATCATTTGAAATTTGACGTAGAATCACTAAAGACTCATATTCCTTTAAAATAGAAGAAGGGTTTGTCAAAGGGGATCTATCATATCTCTCATAGGTCATTCATTATTAACGTCCCGTTCTCATGACCTTCCAATGGTCATGGGATTGTGTGTCCTATTGAGTATTATGATATTTTTATTTCTTTCCCATGTTCTTATTCCTTTTATTAGTGGAGAAAACAATACCCAAACATTGGGTATTCAATCCCTTATATATTTAATGATGCTAATTTGGTGGGTTTCAAAAAATTCACCGCTCATGAGTGACATATTTGATGGAATGAGATTATGTCTAAGGAATGTAAATTTCCTCCAAAGGCTTTGGGTTAATCTCCAATTAGTGTTTTGTGAAACCCTTGGTCATCCAAGTGTAATTTGGTACTCCATAGAATTCAATTCAAATAGAACAATATGGGGAAACACATTCATCAGCTATAGAACTATTTGAGTTCATGTTATAGACCTTTTTCATATAACCACTTCATAATATCTTTCTTAATTATTGATCTTGAGATCTATCCATGAATCATTTTTGTGAGAACCACTTCACAATATCTTTTTTACAATGGAATTTCTTCAAACATGGCAGAAACTAAATTTCTATATTATCTTGAACCTCATCCATATAGCTTCTTGGTTGACATTTAGGGATTTATTGGATATTCTTTCCTAGTTGCATGATCATTTGACTATTACGTGAATTGAAGGACTATATAGAAGTCATAGTATCATGATTATTATTACTATATGTGGTCATGAAATGTTCTGTGGGTTTATTTAGTCATCAAGATTTTCATAAGGCTAATGATTTTAGTGTTCTATATGTGGTCGTGAGTCCCCTACCAATTCATGTGATAGACATGACACTAAAAAATGTTATACCTTTCTATTTATAAGATTCTTATTTATTATTTATAACATATTCCAGTTACATTTGATCAGATGTCTTCTTGATTTTGTTACATTTATGAAAATACTATAAATAAAGAGGCTAAACAAGTGATGCCTCAATTGGATGTTATCGTAGAAAATATGGATGATTATTGTCTCTGTGTTGTGAAGTAATTTCTGATGAGTTTGGTAGAACTAATGGGAACAAGCCTTGTTAAATATTCCCTACCATATATTCTTGCCCTTTTGGGGATTTTCTTTACCAATGATACTTTCATTCCTTCATTGTAGTCATGAATTATACCCCCCAATTGGGTTACGAAAACCCAAAACACATTTCATGTGATCATATATCATCTGGGAAATTTTTTCACTAAATAGAGAAAGAAAATATGTTCATATACTGGCATTCAAGCCCATATATATATTTGAGAATATTTAAGAAAATTATTTGAAAGTGCATATATAACACTAGACAATGAGGAAGTCTTACAAAATTATTAAATTTTAGGTGGTTACGAACTCAGAGATTCAATCAGTGGGAAACTATGGAGTGGATTGGTGCGGGACATTCTGGGTACAATATATTACTTCTACATTCTATATGTAGCTATATCAGTTTAGCATGATGTCTTCTGTAACAATAGGGGTACCTATAAACCCATTTGGATCTCACAAACTCTTTCCTATTATAACAATGGAATGATTTCGGATCTATTCCATCACTGGAGTCGTAATATAAACACATTCTGTAACACCTCGAGAAGTCATGGGATAGATTCATTTTAATTTCATTGATATCTTGTGATGTACGTTTCACCAAGATTAGCTCGATGTTTACGAAACACTGTTTTAACATGTTTCATACAAAACTCTATGATTGGCTTGTGTTATACACAATTTAGATTTATTTTGATATAATCCATTTCATTTAAGAGCTAGTTTAAGGGATGAACTAATTATTATTAAGTTCACATATAAACTAGTCATTTTAATAGAGGGTATGAAAAATATTAAAATTATTTAGAAAAAATATTTAAATTCTAAAAAAATAATAAAATCACCCATTATGGATTTTATTAATTTAATATATATGTAATATATTCAATCTAATGTTTAAAATTCATCTTTTAATATTTATAGGCATGATAAAAAAATTCAATTTTTCAGAAGAAAGAAGTATTTTTAAATAAATGCAGCTTTAGGTCCTTTTGATGGCGCTGAAATTTTAAATAAGAATTTGAAAAAAATATATTTTTTAGTTAACAACATAAAAAATTTATTTGGAAGTAGGATATAAGTATATACACTTCCTAAATTTTTGATATTCTTCTCAAAACATTTATGTTGTGATAAATAGTACAAATAAGCTAAATTTTAAATGAAAACAATTTTTTTCATCATAATAATTTAGAGGGTTAAATTATAGTATTTAATGGTTTTAATATATAAATATAATCAATTTATATAAGTTAATATTATTTAGTTCATTGTAATTAATTATACACTAAATTCAAATTTAAAAACATTTCAATATTTTGTATTATTTTAAAAAAAATCATTCCGACAATGAGATTGAATTTAAATTAATTACAAAAGATTTTGTGTTTTTAATTTTAAAGAATTGACTCTATATTTAGATTCAGTATTTCTGAATTATGTAAATAGATTTATTTTATTTTTTTGACTTTAAAACTATTAACACCAGTAATTTTTATTAATACGGTAAATGGGTAAATGGGTAATTAACTATTAGAATACTATAATAAAACTACCCTAACACTTGTCTAAATGTTATTGTATGAGATTTTTCTGGCCGAGAAAACCCTTGGGTGGAATGCTTTGCCTTTGGAAGCCACATGGGTGCTATTATAACACTTATAAAATTTAATATAAAGTAATGGAAAATATGATATAAGTATATATCTTCTTACTAAAACAATATTTAAATTGAGTTATATAAGTGATATATTCAGTTATAAAGAGTAACTGGAAATCTAAAAATAGTTCATATATCATGGTACTTATTTATAATTTTTATACATTAAATTATTAAATTAAATTATGACACAATGATGATATAGTGATTGATTTATTAATAAAGAATCAAATAAATGATATTATAAATATTAAAATAAATATTATTTTACATAATTTATGTCATACATGATTTTTCTAGGTGATATAAATGTTATTGGAATATTAAAGGGTTTTGTTAAAAGTTATATCTCTAAAATGATTATATTTAAATTAACTAAAATGAATAGTATAAATATAATCATAAATGATGTTTTTTAAAAATATTAAATTACTAAATTATTTAAAAATCCTAAAAATATTATAAACTCTCATAGTGTCTTTGATAAGGTATAAAAGTACATTAATTTTATAATTATTTGATATTTACCCCATATAAGTAAAATTTATATATTTTTAATACTTAAAATGTTGTAACCTCAATTAAAATTAAAAGAGAATAAATATAGGTAATCCAAAAAGGCAAGGTTTAAAATAAAATCAATAAATTTCAAAAAAAACTTGGATTAGAAGATTAATAACTATAATCATATATTAACCTTCTTATTTCATTTGGAATAATTTTTACTAAAAAATTATTTTATATTAATTTAATATTTTAATAATTTCCAAGGGTGAATCTCACCTTAATTAAAAAGAGGAACCTCCTCCCTCACATATTCAATTAAATATGAGCTTTCATGATCAATCATACCATTCCATTTTCCATTTTCAACTTCTTTAGTAATATTATAGACATTCTGGATTACATAAAAGTCCAACTCCAGTGCTCTAATATGATATTTATAAAAATCACGTCAATGAGGATGTAATCTCCTCTTCCGATTCTTTCAAATTTATTTCTTCTTCTACATCATCTTCCCAAGTTTCATCATTATAATATTATAACTCTTGTATAACTTATATAATGATATGTTATTATAATTATGAAACAACAATATTCCACCTTCCATCCATCCTATAAAAAATGAAACCACCAGGTCTGCATACATATTTCTTACAGTCTCCAAACTGTGGTGTAATATATTTTCACCACCAATTGACATGGATCAGGATAATGATGGATATATTAACTATATATGATTATTAAAATAAGATATTTATAATATAAAAGTATATATTCCATCCACTTTTATATAAACTCATAAATAAATGAATGATCTCAACTCTCATGCATACGTATGACCTACCGTCTCCTCGATGCCATATGATTCATTCTACATGATATCAATTAAAACATGAATATATAAATGTAATAATTGAATAAATATAGTATTTATTTTTTGGATATCAATTTTTAAGTATATAACTATAAAATATTAAGGATAACTAGAACATCTTTCAACAAACCATGATTAAGAACAAAAAGTAGTTAAAACACAAATAACGATAAATAATGAAATGTTACTAAAAACATATGATAATATGATCATATATGATATAAAAAACTTAATATGTTTCTAAAATAGTTTAACATCATTATTTTAATCATTATATAGGGGGTTCAGATTCATACACAGGATATCAAACCTAGGGTATTGGATAATTTTCCAATCTCATTTTTATCGAAGATTATTTTTTCATAAGTATTCACTATGGTATATTTATCATCCACATCCATGATTCCTAAATATATATTTCCAAATAATATTTCGATCATTCTAAATTTTTTTAATTAATTTTTACCCATTTTTTGAATTATTTTTAAATGGTATTAAAGGAATCTTTTGTCTTTATTTGATAAAAGCTATTTTTTGACTTATCCAAAATACCTAGAAGGGGAATGATTTTGTAACTTATATAGAATGAACCAATTTTTACACCTTTATAATATGTAAATCCAATGAATCTTGCTATATAAATTTTCATGATTATTTTCAAATAAATTATTTTCATTCAAAATTTTGTTGAATTTTTTAGAAAACAAACGGTTTTGGAGAAGAAATTATATTTTATACAAGAATTATGTTCAAGTGTTATATAAAAAATATTGTATATCTAAGATGTAATTATTTAACATTGTTATGTTTTCATGTATTCTATCCCTGTCATTCCTCTTTTTTTATTTTTTATTGTGAAAATATTTTTATCAAATCCATTTGTTTTATAGGTATTATGAAATGATGGAATAAAGATTAAGAATCCCATTATATTTTATTGGGATATGCTATGATGAATAATTTGGGGTTTGGTAGCACACGTAAAAATGATTTCATTATAAGATGGATGGGACCTATATCTCCCTCCAGTTTACATGCTAATAATGGATAGCTAATGTGTAATATTTTTATGTGTGATACTTATTTCAAATTAATGATTATATACGTGTAATAAGATTTCATGTTAATAGTTTTATGAGTGGACCTTGTTTCCAAGTCCTTATGTTTATATATGGGCCTAGTTTCATGTCCATAATTTAATGAGTGAACTTATAACAATTTATATATGTTCATAAAGTTATAAGTTTATGTCAATGCCGAAATTTCATGCCTTCTGTTACAATTATGATCTTATGTATTATAATATTTAATTTTCATTATGATTCATGTTTTTTGTTGATATGTGGGGAATTATATTCTAATCTTAGGATCAAATTCTAAAAAAATATTATCATTGTAACGATTAAATATCACCCTTGTTTACCCATAATGATATCCTACTATAAAACTTTTTTTATGATTCTTTTCCCTATGATTTTATGATTTGTATTAAGTAAGATGTGTCAAAAGGGGTTCTAGTAATGAAAGATAATGCAGGAGATGATATAGGTGTTTTATAAACTCGTATTTAATTTTCCTAGTTTTTAAAGGCACTAAAATAATATGATACTTGGGTTTCTATTTGTTTAATGAATTAGGTATTCTGAAAAATTAATCTAAACTCGATGTATGTCAATTTTTTGTCGTTATTGTTGGTATCAGAGTAAAGGTTTCGTCATCCTTCGGAAACCATTATTAATAAACCATAACGAAATCCTTTGAGATATTTTTATAGGTATTTCTTGTGATATACTACTGGTAAGT
Organism: Viscum album; assembly: GCA_963277665.1. Classification (NCBI taxonomy): domain Eukaryota; kingdom Viridiplantae; phylum Streptophyta; class Magnoliopsida; order Santalales; family Viscaceae; genus Viscum; species Viscum album. The sequence continues at coordinate 1,193,430,784 of OY728130.1, read as the reverse complement.
CTAATAATATTTTACATTCCTATAATTATTCTAATGATCATGAATAACCAAGGATTGAACCTAATATATTAGTTAATGAAAATACACCCTTGTGATTATATTGTTTTCCTATTTTTCCTTTTCCTCTCATAATATTATATTTTGTCCTTAGAAAATCAATGAAACCCAAAGGAACCATGTTAATGAAGGGGGCAATTGGAATTTTTTTATTTTCCTTATGAGTAGAAAATTTTAATGGGAGATGCAATGCCAAATACTGTCACTATACTCACACAAGAAATAAATCATGTTGTAAATCCAATTGACTATATGAGGGAATAAATTCCTATTTAATACTTTATGATGAAACATATACATTCTTTCATTGGGTCTTTTGATCCACTTGTTGTTGAATAATGTATATGTACCACTGAAAAATGTTTTCCATATTTTGTTTTTCTGAACATGAAAAGGTAATGTTTACTATTTGTCATCTAGAAGGTGAAGCCGATTAGCAGTGGACACTTGTAAAGAACATGAGGGATAATGAAGAAATTAAATCTATGGAATGGGAAGAGTTTGAAGGTATATTTTTTAGTATGTACATCCCCTAAATTCTATGAAAACATATAGAGAATGAATTCCATGAGACTAAGAAAAAGGTTTCTGAATCGATTGGTACCTATGTAAATAATTTTAAAAGACATGAAAGGTACTCTTCTGGATTAATCAGTATACCTGAACGAAATATTGAATGATTTTTTGTGGGCCTAAAACCTAATCTTCAAAAGGATTTATCCATAGGGGACATTGGATGATATCAATATTTAATTCATTGTGTACTAAAAGTTTAAATAAAAGTTGGTAAATCTAAAGGTTCTGGTCATAAGAAATAGAATATGGAGCTTAATGGAAGCTACATCAGTTTTCCACAAAGGGTTAATTGAAATGATCAACCTATATCTTGCACAAAATGTGGAAAAGGGAACTCAGGGGAGATCATGAAAGGTACAAAAAGATAATTCTAGTGTGGGATGCCTGGCTATAGAGCTAAAGAGTGTCAAAGTGATGTCATAAGACATTCAATGTGGATAAATTTCAAGAAAATGTAGCACCCACACTTTAATAATACATGTGCCAGGAAATGGGGCATTATTTTAACCAATTCCCTAATCAAAGGGTTATTGATTATGATCAACATCAGTGACCTCTTAAGGCTAATGAAAACTAATAATCACGTGAAATCAATGTTGAAGATATAGAGTGTAACAACAAAGTGGTGGAATTATTGAGTGTTTATTTATTGGGATTATAAAATAATGTTGTAGAAATCAGTTTTATAGTATTATGTAATAACAAAACATCTCTCTATTGATCCACTATGGTTTTACCATAAGGATTGAAGAGAATATACTAAATGGTACTGGTAAACATAAATAGTTATTGAGGTAATATGTTGATGTTTTGGGAAAAGAAATGATTAAGGGAATGGTAACCCTTAATATGAGAGTGATGTTGACATAATGATATTTGGATAATGATATTTAGGACAATAATAATTAAATTTGATGGTAATGACTTCCATAGAACTAATTAATGATTTCTGAGAAGTGGTTTATGGTATCATTAATGATATTTGTGCTTTTTAGATTTATGCATAAGGAAATATGAATGTTTTCAATAAGGATGAATGGTATAGAGAATAAACAATTAAGGTATTCACATGTTTGGAATGTGAATGCCAAGAACTAAATTATGAGATATGAGAGAAAAATGATAAGATGATTTAGTTCACCAGATTATAATGTTTTTTAGTTTTAGTATTTGGGAGGATTGTAAGGTTAAAATTTTATGGATAGTATAAGTTATACTATAGTTGATGTTTGTTAGATTACTTTATTATCTCACTATAGGTATAGTTATTCATATTTGATAACTTGTTCTATCATATTTTTTTGAGACATATGAAATGAACTATCATTCTATATATGAATCGCATGATCTACAAACACTTTTGGAAAGAATAATTAAAATTAATTTCATTGAATAAGATATTAAGTTGAAATTATTCACGGAACAACCATTGGTGATATTATACTGAAATCATGTAAGTATATCTTCTAATGAAAATTATTCAACATTAGGAATATGGATCATGATGTAAAAGGGTGTGTAATAATCATCATTTTTATGATATTAATGAACTCATTCACGATTCATTAGTTTATGGTTTTGTGATTTTTAACTTGTACAATATCATTAGCTTTCTTAAGATCAGTAATTTATATCAATATATATGATTATTTTTCCTATTCCTCCATAAACAATCATCACCTATGTTCTCCTATATAGAAACCATGTTATGATTTACATTTGGTATTTCTTATTTTCTGTCTATTTTTTTTAATTGCTGTTTTAGTTTTCATGAAGTGGGTTTCTAAAATGTTATAACTCCAATGAATTTCAAGGGAGAAATTTATTTTATTGGGGGAAGAATTCAACAAACTAATATTTTATGATATATATTATTTTTAATTTCATTGATGTCTTGTGTTCTGCGCTACACCAAGATTAGTTTACACAGTACACAACACAAACATAACTTGTAGTATACATAATACTATGCTCCTCTAATGTAACACACAATTTTGGGTTTTTTATAGAATCCATTTTATGTAAAACTGAGATTAATTGAACAAGTAAATATTATTATGTTACCTTATAACCTATTCAATATATTGGCGGGTATGAAAAATATTATATTTCTTTAAAAAACTATTTAATTGAAAATAAAATAAATAAATAAATCATGTTGAATTTTATTATGTTAATATATATGTTATATATTTAATATAATTTTTAAAATTCATCTTATATGTTTTCTAGATAGAATTTAAGAAAAAAATCAATTTTTAGAAAAAAGATCTAATTTTCAAAAAATAATGTCTTTCTACCATTTGATGGTGTACACATTTTTAATATAGTTTTTGACAATTTTACCTATTATAATTGAAAAAATAAACATGTTATTTGGACGCATAATATAAAAATGTACATTCAATAAGTTTTTGAGGTTTTTCTGAAAACATTTATGTTTTGATAAAATGAATAAATAGGCTATATTTTAATTGAAAATAGAATTTTATCATTAAGATAATTTATATGGTTAAATTATATTATTTAATGGTTTTAATGTATAAATATAATATATTTTTATCAGTTAATATATTTTTTTGAAATATCATTAATTCTGCATTGTATTCTGATGTAAAAACATTTCAATCTTTTTGCAATGTTTTATTTTTTTATTAAATTTCGATAATGTGATTTATTATAAATTAATTACTCCAAGTTATGTTTTTTTTAAATTGAAAAAATGACTCCATATTTGGAATTATTATGTCCAAATTATGTAAATAGATTTATTTCATTTTTGGGCATTATTAATAGTAACTTTCAAAATTTTTATTAATACAGGAAAATGATATAACATGTAATTAGGTTTAAGAATACTATTTTAAAACTATCCTAAATGTTTTAATAATTTTATTGGATATAATATGGATTACCAAGAAAACCCTTGGGATGATAATTTTTCCTCTATAAGACACATGGGTGTGATTATGACACTAATAACTTTTAATTTAATGTATAGGAAATTAGGTTATAAACATATACCTTATTTCTAAAACAATTTTGATATGGGGTTATATAGGTGATATCGTGGGTTATAAATATTAAATAGAAATAAAAAATATTTCATACATTGTTGTATTTTGTTTATAATTTTTAGACGTCAAATAAATAAATTAAATTTAGGCACAATGATGATGCAATGATTGGTTTATTAATGTAGGAATCAAATAAATGACATTATAAATATTAAAATAACTATTATTTGAAAAACTTTATTTCATACCCAATTTTTATAGATTAATATGACATTTTATAATACTATTAAATGGGTTGGTTCAAAATTATTGTTTATTTAGATTTTATTTAAATTAATTAAAATTCATAGTGTTAAAATTAACATAATTGATGTGTTCTAAATATATTAAATAGTTAAATTATTTAAAAATACTAAAAAAATTGGAATTCCAAAAGTTACTATGATAAGGTATATAAGTTAATAATTTTCCAATTCTGTTTAATCAACACCATATAAGTAAAATTTATAGCCTCTTAATATATAATGTTTGGTTTCAACAATTAAAATTAAAAGAAAACAACCAAGGGTAAAGCGAAAAGAAAAGGTTTAAAATAAAATAAATACATGGATATTTTTTTTAGTTTATTTTGATCAATAATTATATTATATTATACATATTTCAATTTGGAATCCTTTCTATTAAAAAATTAATTTCTATTAATTTAAAATTTTAAGAATTTCATAGGGTGCCCCTCAAATCAATTATAATAGAGAACCTCCTCCCTAATCTATTCACTTCAATTTGTTCCTTCAAGATTAGAAATTCCATGACCTTTTACCTTATAAACATCCATAGGTAAATTATAGATATTATTTTCTTCTTAAAGGACCATTTTTAGTTCTCAAATAAGACATTATGGGGAATCTCATTGATGAAGAGGTAATATCCTCGACCGATTCTTTCAAACATCATTATTATTTTACTTCCTCTTCATGAATTGTTTCATTTTAAAGTAATACATTAAGTATCACTTAAATACTAAGATGTTTTTATAACTCTGAAACAATTGTATTCCACCTTCTATCAATCCTACGAAAAACAAAATCACCATGCGTGCATAAGTATGGCTTACCGTCTCCATGCCAGGGTGTAATATATTTTTCACCACCATATGACTTGTATATGTATAATGATCAAAATAATTACTATATATGAATATATTACCTGGTTATTTATTATGAAAAAATATATATACCATCTAATTCAATACCATATCATAATTAATGAAATGATATCATCGATCATGCGTACATACGACCTACCGTTTCCACGATGCGATGCGATTTAGTCTACATTATATCCATTATAACATTATTATATAAATGTACATAATTAATAATTATGGTATATATTATTATCATATAATTTTTTAATGATATAACTATGAACTAATAAGGAGAACCAAAATTTATTCGACAAAACATGCTTAAGAACATAAAGTAGTTAATAACCAAATAATGAGTAACAATGAATTGTTACAAACAAATTGATTATAATATAATAATATATGATATCATAAAATTGAATATTATTATAGAATTAGCGAATATAATTATCTTAATCATTATAGAAAAGATTCAAATACATTAAAAGGTTATCATACCTATGGTAATAGAGAATTTTTCAATATATTTATTATATGATATTGTTTATTATTATCTATTTATTGGGGTATATTCATCATCCATGTCCATGTTTCCTAAGTATGTATTTAAAATTTTTATTTATATCCTTATAAATTTTTTGAAATTTAATTTTACCCATTGGTGGATTTTTATTAATTGTTTTTAATGGACTACATTGTTAATATTCAATATGTTGTGATTTTTCATTTTTCTATTAAACATATGAGGAGAATATTTCTATCATATACAACATGAATAGATGTTTACATCTTCATAACATCTTATTTCGATGAATCTTATTCTCTGTGATTTGACATTTGTGTTAAAATAAATTATTTTCTATTAACATTATGAGTCATTTTGAAAAAGAAAACAATTTTGAAGAAGAAATGATATTTATTTCATGAATTTCATTCAAGTGTTATATCAAAATTATTTTCTAAGATTTAATTACTTAATTGGGTTTTGTTTTCAATCATATTATCTCTGTTATTCCTCTATTTTTTCTTATAATGAACTTCAATTTATAAAATCCATTTTTTATATGGATTATTTTAAGACTGAATGTTTTTTAAGTAACATATTTTAATTCCTTGGGTTATTATATGATAAATAACATATGTTTTTGTGGAACACATAATATTGATTTCATTATAAAATTTGATGGACATATATCTCCCTCCAGTGCATTGGGTAATTATGGAAAACTCATGAACTATATATGTTTTTCATGAACCTGATTTCATGTTCATAATTATATACGTGGACCTAGTTTTCATGTCTATAATTTTATGGTTGGACCTTGTCTCCATGTCTATATGTTTATATAAGTGCCCAGTTTCATGACCTTAATTTAATGATTTAATATTTTAATATTGATACATGTTCACAATGATATATGTTTATGTGTATTCCACAATTTCATGTCTTATGTTACAGTTATGGTCTTCTGTATTACGGTAATTTATTTTCAACAAGATTCATGTTTTCCATTGATATGAATTGCATGATATTATTATGTTATGATCATGTTCTCATAACCATTATGGTTATTTTATTTTTTCATATCACCCCTTTTACCATTACTGAGGATCTGATCCAACCCTTTTTATGAATCTTTTGCTGTGATTTGATGAAGGGTATTAAGTAATATATATCAAAAAGGTGTTCTAGTTATGAAGGATAAAGTAGAAGATGATGTACATGTTTTATGAACCAGTTGTTTACATTCCAATTTTCCAAATACAGTAAACTAAAACATTCATTGATAACTTTTTTTGTTTAATGAATTATGTATTCTGAAAAATTAATGTAATGTCCATGTACATCATTATGGGGTCATTATAGATTCCACCTAGCACATGGTGTGGTGCGTATTAGTTATTGGGATTATGAGAATATCTATCGAACACCTATATTATGAGAGATATATGATGAGACCCCCCCCCATATTATGTATGAGATAAAATATAAAGGCTTCATCACATATCTTGAGATATAATTAGGCTGGCCAAAAAGGTAATTCCTAAGGACCCACATCGTGGAGGAATTATATAATAGAAGACATAGGAATGATACTTTCCCATGATTTCTATTTCAATCCATAATCCAAGAAGTCAATGTACTTCCCTATGAGTTACTCTAACATTTTGGAGGGATCTCTTTGTCCTATAGTTGATGAAGTGGGATTTAAAGGATGGGAATTGGAGGTCATATATGGTGTTGACTGCACTAATCATGTAGATGGTTTCCTTTATATATACAATAGTTAGTAGCTATTCCCAAAAAATGGAAAAGGGTGGGGTTTGAGTCTACACATTCATGAATAAGACCTTTCTAGGAAGAGGGAAATATATCTATCTGGTGATCCATGTGTTTTCCATCCTTTACCAAATTCTAAACCATATTTATAGGGGAAAAGACACTCATGTAATATTGATCCCTTTTCACGTGTTATGTGGTTAAATATGGCTCATTTAGGAGGTTATGTGTACATCATCATTTTGAAAATCCATAATTTCCATTTAGATCAATTTGTTTAGTTCATTAGTGGAGTAAGAACAATTAAAATATGTGATTTGGAGGCCATCGTCTTCATGGTCCATTATAATCATTCTCCTTCACCCCCTATGGTCTTATTCTCATTAGTAATACTATTTATTATTTTTGACATAACATTGAGTCCTAGGCCTGTGTGATGTCACTTTGTGAGGGAACACATACTACAAAAATTGTGGGAGACCTCCTCTATGAAAGGTGTGAAGCTTTCCTGGTTACTATGAGATAATGTGTTCCTAGTTGAGATTTAATCCCCTATTCATGTTTCATTCATGGTGCATTTGATGGTGGCTCGCTTGTTTTGGTTGATATTTACATAGGAGGATTCTATAGCTGAGATAAACCTTCCTCCTCATGGAGATGAAATTTGTTTATCTTGAAATTATATTGAGATAGGGAGCCACTCATATCCATATGGAACATTTTACAGAATAATATGTGACAACTCCCAATTACCACTGGATACAAAGTACAATCTCATACCTAGAAAACTACTATCTTCGAGAGGATAAATTTCCTTGGAAGCCCCCTGTAAGTAATTAAGGAATTTACCATTACAGTTACTATGGGTATAAGTCACAAATGATGTGTATATAGTGAATGAAGTGTTTAAGAAAGAATTTGTGTTAGAATTTTTATTTACTATCACATATCGATAGTGGGCATCTTCGAGACATCAAAACTCAAATAATGGGCTCTGGGGAATACTTCACCAAATAGAGTTATCTTTAGAAGGGTTTACTCGCACCACTGACCCTCCCGGAATTACCTGAAATAAATGACTATGGAGGCCAAGAACATTCTTTAATACCTAAACATATATTTTTAATGCATCAAGTATTGGGTTTTCTATTTTCCCCATGTTTAAAAAAATGGTAGTTTAAGAAACACTAAAAATCGACATGGGTAAACCAAGATATCCTATTTTTTATGCATAGATAAGGATGAAATTTTTTCCTTATTTAAAATGTTTTAGATGCAATAAAAAATTATTGAATTCCATTGTGTTTCTTGATATGTTGGTACATCATAGAAGATCTTCCAATCAGGTTTTCCCTCTTATATTTTTTTTGATGGTATGTATGTTGGAGCTAAACATGGTAGTGATTAGTGGACCGATGATGAGGGTTCCTTGGGTAAACAAGCTTAGATGAGGATGGTTATTACCATTTATATGAAAACAACCTCAATTTCATATCATTCTAGGGGGAATTATTCAACACTCTCAGCTTCAATACCTTCTAGATATATTAATATAGAAGGAAAGGGAGAGAGATGTGTTTTGCCTTGTGGGAGAATTTTCCCACATAATCATTATGTAAGAGTGAAATTTCATTATATCATAGCTCCGGGATATTCCAACAGCACATCCTAATTTTCCAAATATGTGTAGGTCCCCAACATGGTCAGTTGGATTAGTATGCATCCACTCATGTGGGGATTTGAGTTAGAATTTGGTTATTATTACAGACCCTTCACTTTCAAGCCCAACCCACCAGAAAATATGGATAGATGAGGTGATGAATTAGTTATACATGTTTATCATATCGTTATCCCAATGGTCGTGAGCTTTTATGTATTTTAATTTAACATTGTAACACCAACTCAATTTATGGTATGCCTCTTTTAAAATTGAATATATTCGATAGTTTATGCTTCACTTAACACTGAGTTTAATAATTGATTATACTATTAAATATGAACATTGGAATAGTAATGTGGCTATTATGAATAGTAATATAACCAATGTGATAGTAAATTATACTATTAAAGTATAAATAAAATTTTGGTATCTTATAATGTAAAATATTGTATATTTACATCATGGAATATGTAAATAAATGAATTAAAAACAATAAATTATATTTTTGAATTTTTTTCAAACAAAAAATATTTATTTAAGTATTTATAATTAATATAAATATTTAAATGAAAAATTATCTTAATAAATTAGATTCATAAATTAATATATATTTTTATGGTTATAAGATATTTTAATTGGACCGTAATATATTTTACAATGTTTTATAAAATCAGTTATAATTATAAAATCTATTTTTTAATTACTGATGATTTTAATTTTAAAAAATAAAATTATCATATTTATAAAAATATTTTCATCAAATGGAGTCCAATATTTAATTTTACATGTTTAATATGGATAAGGTTATATTTTTTGGTTTTTCAAAAAATGGTTATTTTTTGAATATTGAAATATGATAATTTGGAGTATTTAACAAATAAATGAATTATTGTGTCATAGATAATGTTTGGATGATTTAATCCCATAATATGGAACTATAATTTATTATATTATTATATTTTGTCATAATATTTTTTTACTATAGATATTCTTCATCAAAAATAATAAACTAGCAAAAATAATAATAAAAAACACCCAACTCTTGCACTATAAAAACCACCCCCACCTCTTCTAATAACTCCTTAAAATCCTTAAAGCATGTAAAATTTCTACCCAATAAATTTCATGATCATCTACCCCATGTTCTTTTCCTTCAAGTATCACCTAAAATTCCATTTCAGTTATCATTAAAAATGTTCCAAGGAAGTGTAATTCATGTGGTAAAATACCCTTTAGTTGTTTTAACTTTGTATTATTTTATTATCCATTACATAATACCCATATAAAAACATGAATGTTAACTCTAGTTTCTTATATATAGAATAATTTTATTATGTTACTGTTATTTCCAATTTCAATTCTTTTCTCTTCCCTATTATTTCTAAAAATTATATCATCATCTCTAAGGTGTCTATTCACCACCTTCAAGGTTGATGATTTTTTCTTTCAAAATAACACCTTCAAGTATGATCATAAAACCACTAATTTGGTTAAATAATATTTTATTATACATATAATAATTTATATAATATTGTTGAACTAGAATATATACAAAATATTAAAGAAAAAAATAAAAATAGCGTGTGATCATTAAAAAAAGCAAAAGAATCTAAATTATTATCATTAACATTTCATCTAACGAGTCATCCACATAGATTGAAACAAATGATACATAAGGCCATAAAATATTCTGAAAACACAATAGTAACATATAATTACAATTATAGATAACTATTTTAAATTTACATGATATTTTATACTTGTATACAAGGGAACCAATCATGAAAACCAAGGAACTGGACACTCCTAAATGAAGAAATTAAATATTTTAATAATTAAAAAAGGACAAAAATGAAATTATAATAATTATAATAAATTATAAATAAAAAATTTGAAGATATTAATTATATTATTAATGAGTCAAATTTTATTATTTCGGACTTTAACTGAATGTCAATAACACATTAAGATATACGGTTATGATTTCTTCCCAAACCACCATTTTCTTCCAGGATACACTTTCTCCATAGTTACTCATTTTTAATAACTAATTATTCTTATTTAATATTTCAAAATTCGTTGTCAAAGTTCAAAATATATGTATGTATCCAAATTATTCTTTTTATAAAGAATTACATGTTTATAAGGTTCCTTTTTCAATTATTCTCAATAATGAAACCCAATTTAAGGGAACTTCCCAATTTCATTTAAATTTTCAAGTACATTCTATTATAATTTTCGTGCAAGAAATATTTTTTTAAAATTGGATTTTTTTTAAAATATATCTTAGTTCATTTCGAGTTTTATCTAAATAATTAAATCGTTTCCTACTTTAATAACTCTTTTATATTTTGCTTTAAACCTCACTGAAGTGGATCATTTTTAAGGATTAATAAATATTATTTTTACATGATTTCACTTCAGTTTTAAAATTTTAGTATGCATTTTATTCAAATATTCCTAAAATAAAATTTAATTAAATTTTATTTTCTAGGATATAAATGTTTATAATCCGATTTTTATAAAAAAGATAAATTATTTTCCAAATTGATATTTCATTGAAAAGTGAAAGGGTATTTCTCTTAAGAATAACCCAACGATTTAATTAAAAAAAATTCATATATTTCAAAAACCTCTATTGAATATTATAAATAATTGATATTTGTTTCTTCTATTACCATCTACAGTACATTAATGAATGTTTTATGTTTATTTTTATAGGGGATGTATAGCCTTGATAACATTCAAATTATTAATCTGGATAGTTTAATGATGGGGGACATTAGTTAACTTTCATATGATAGTTTGAAAATGAATGTATATATAGTTTATGATTCACCACATTAATACGTGTAATTAATTAGACATTGTATGTGATGTGAAGGGATCACTATCAATATTTCATGCATCCATAAGTCTAATGAAACAATTTAGACTAGGTTTTTACCCATTTATAAATGGTTTCTTGGTCGAAGACTTAACAGTGTGTTTATGAAGCACGAAATAATACATTACCTCATTATGATATTATTAATTTATATTCTATGTTATTATTTGACTAGTATAATTTCCATGGTTATGTATCATTCTCATGTGATTAATTATATGGAATTATTTACCTTGATTTTATTCCTCCCTTATTATGATCAATATTATGTTCTAATGGAATGTGTTTTTTAGTTATTCAACTAGCCTTATTTTGTAGGTTTATGACAACAATGAATTTATTTTTTACTCTTACTTAGAATTTTATATCACTACTTTTTTATGTATTATTTTTCCCGAAGATGTGATGAGATATATTATGAATGGCTATAAATGATAATCTATGATTTTAGGAATGTTTCGAATAGAGTTTCTATGTTGTTTTCCCATTAATGTTGTAATATAAAAATTCTGTATCTATCTAGTTTTCCAATGATACTAAACTATTTGGTCCATTGAGATATGAATTCTTATTCATAGTACCAATATAATAGTGATACTAGGCCTAGGTCACTACAATTGGAAGTAGTTGATATTTCATAGAAAACATGGAAACTACATTTAGGAAATCATTTGATATAGAAAAAACCCTATGATATAATTTTTAAATATTTTAAATGAAACCAATCTATTTACTTAGTGTTTAGTTATAACAATATATTTAATTTAGGATTAGGTTATTAACTAGTTATGAGATTACACAATATGTTTCATAATGATATGATCGAATGTAGATTATGAAATTATTTAGAAATGTGACCTAGTTCATGGAATGGAAATCATATCAGTGCACATATCCCATATTGGTACATCCCTCATATTAAAGATAATTATGTTTGAGAGGGAGCAAAAACTATATATATAAAAAATTATGATTATATTTCGACTATTGAATCAGGTTATGAGAAATAACCTTACTCGCCTGGAGAAGTCCGATGCACAACATGGTGTAATAATCATATACTGATTTATGTGGCAACAAACTCCATCATTCAGTGGTACTATAAAACTATTTTAATTTGTAAAATGGATAATTCATGTAAAGAAGATACTTTTCTCTTTGAGAGGAAAGAAGAGTGAGAAAGTTTTCGTGGAAGCTTATAATCTCTCAAGAGATTCGAATCAGTGGTTGCCCATAATTTAAAGCAAAATGAAGGAGGAAAAAATTAAAAATGTTGAATATAAGGATTTTAAGGAAATTTTCTTTGAAAAATATTTCCCTCATGAATATTGAGAAGATATGGCGTGAGAATTCATGAGTCTATGTAACACACAAATGTTTTTTTTAAATATTGTCTCTATATAAATTTAATTCTTCAATAGCATTCATTGCTCGCAATCATGAGTTTAAACGAACCATGAGATTCCCTTAGTATAAAATTATCATTTTAATTTAGCCACTTGGTCATCCAGAATAAATATAACTAACCTATCTCATTATGATATTATTAATTGATAATAAATATGATTATTTGAAAAGGACAATATATTTTGTTATGTTATTTTCTCATGTGATTATTTATGTGGAATTATTTAATTGTCTTCAATTATATCCTTATTATGCTCAAGATTATGTTTTAATAGAATGTTAATTTATAGTTTTTCACATTACATTATATTTTTATGATTTATTGTATTGTATTTCTTTCTCTTACTAAGAATATGATCCCAACAATTTATTATATTTTATTTCCCCCATGATGTGATGACTTATTTTATGAATTACTTGAAAGGATAATATAAAATGTTATTGGTGTTGTAAATGTAGTTTATATGTTATTTTTCTATTCAAAAATTAATGTAAATTTTTTTTATATATCGTGTTCTTAAAAGGTATAAAAATATTCATTCCTTTTTTATGAGAACTATTGTACATATTACCAATATTCAAATGTATGGAATTAGTGCCACACTATTGGGGTCTTGGTCTTTTCAAACAAGATATCAAAGGTTACTAATATATATAGCTATTATGCTACTATGTTTTCCCTTATGAAGGAAAGTTTCAAAGAAGGTTAATACTTTTTTAGAAACTGGACACTTCATTCAAATTTTATCATTTAGCATAGTATTATCATATTCTCTTGCATCCCTCAAGTGTGGTGAGAAAGGCATGTATTTGATGATGGAACAAGATGTTCCATGAAGATACTTGTCATAAGAGGGTGTCATCTCTTAACCATAGGAAGGGGTTGGGGAAATATGTGATTCCTACATTGTAACTGACAATGGAATTATATTAATATAATCAAATATGTTGGTTTTCAAATATATAATGTATTAAATATTTTAAATAGTAAAGTCATGTACCCTATTTTTTATTTATATCACCTTGATGTATAGAGGTATATGTTCTTGTCCTCTGGGGAATTCCTTTGATTGATTTGACAGATGTAGAGACATGATCCCTTCATACATCCTATAAGACTATGAGCATGACTATTTAACATAGAAACCTAGACCGGAATATGTTCCCATTCACAAGATGGGATTAGATGAAGGCATAGGTTCTGCATCATTTTTCAAAACATTGTGGAGAAAATATGGAGGAAGATCTATAATATAGTTTTAGAGTCATTTTTGGAAGGGATGAAGGACCAGTTAGGTCACCATAGATTTATGTTTACCACAATTAGTTATATGTTTTTTGACTATATGATCCTTTATACAAGGGTAAAGGAGATGCTCTCTCTGATAGAGTAGAAGACGAGCCCTTAATATTGGTTTATATCCACAAAGACCTCATATTATATAATAAAAGTTTTTGATGAAGCCTTACACAATGATTATAGGCCTGTGGTGGAGGTGGAATCTCATTGGGGCATAGTCAGTACTGGGAAGGATAATATTTACCATCTCTAGTATGTAATTAATTTTCTTCATGATTAATTATCCTAGTTTTATCATGCACTTCATATATTAAAGAAAACTATATTTGACAAATTTGGACTCCTTAACAATTTAAGAAAGGGCAGGCATGATGTAATCACCCATGTAGAGGAGTTGAAATGGATTGTGGGGGTAGAGACCAAATCAGTTGATTAATTATTCTAATTTTTTTACCTCCCAAGAGAAAATAAATTCAGATATAAAGGACTCATCCGAGATCAATCTATGAATGAGTTGTAATTTTGAAACATTTTCTTAGGTCTTATATACAAAAGAGAGACTCCAATATTTGGATATTTCTCCAACTGTGTGTTATAACTGAATGGATCTTCCAAATAGTATATGTTGTTTTTAGGTTTTCATTTATTCATGATGTGATTGACATTATTCTAATTTGAGGTTTCATGAATAATCAATGATAACCATCCTTTTAATAATACAAAGTAACACCGAATGACTGGATTAGAATTTTTAAATTATAAAATACTCTCACCAAGAATTAATCATCAATTCCCATCATCATGAGATTCCTTAAATATATATATTCCAACTATCATGAGATTAATAAATTCAAAAAATAATAATTTTGGTAGAACATATTCCATCGAGGGAGAGTTCTCTATCTTATTTTTGGAATATGAGGGGCATTGAGAGAATACCATTATTTTTTCTACGATAATATTGTTGGACTCACAAAAAGTATATCTTATCCATTCCCTTCCGAAAAAATTGTTTTTTGTTATACTTTATGGTCTTTTTAATAATACCTTATATTTTTTTGTTTAGTGTATTTTATATTATACATCATATTACAATAGTTTAGGTTCTTTTAGCTCATACGTCATATTGTCATAGTTTAGGCTCATTTACCTCAAACCGTCTATTGTTGTAATTTTGGTTCTTTTTTATCGCACCATCTATTTCATCAGTCTATGAAAATTTATAATGAACCATCTATTGTTTTAGTTGGGTTCTATTATCCAGAAGATTCTAATTTTTTCAGTATTTTTTATCAGACAGTCGATTTATGTAGTTAAGGGTATTTCAGCTCTGACCATCTATTAATATAGTTTATGTACTTTGACATTAGGACCCCTATTGTTGAATATGGTATTCAGTGAAGAGAACATAAGGTTGACTAAAGACATCCTAATGTTCTAAGTTCTAATATGGTTTTTTCAAGGGCTCTTGAGGAATATTGTTCCTTTCTGGAACATATACAAGATCCATAGGCATAAATTAATAGTATAAAAATGGTCCCATTCATGATGGGTATCCTTTTTCCAAGGGAAATGAAATACATACTGAAATATGAGATGCTCAAGTCCTGAAGCCTGATTTATGGAGAATTTAATTTCGATGAAGGGTTATATCACCATAAAATTTATTTCCCCTCCTACAAAAAAAATTCTCATGGTGAGAAGATATGAAGGATCATTACTCTAAATTTTTCCTAGAACAAGCGCTCTAGTGAGAGTAGCTTGTTCTTTTATTATGGTTTAAATTTATCCACTATGAGATTAATACCTCACTTAGTTGTTCCTTATTTTTTCCAAAACAATAGAGATAATGTTTTTAGCAAGCAAAGATGTTTTGTTTTACATAATCTTCCCTTTTTGGGTTATCAACACATCTTGTTTTACGTCTCTTTCAATAGATTTTTATGGTCATGTGATTTGGACCATCAAATGATATAATTTAAGGTGATACAACTTTGAAAAAAGTGAATAATTTTTAAGGGCATGACACACATAGCCCTAATATGACAGGAATGTTACACAAGATCATAATTTGTATAACAATGTTCCAGAGTACCCCTATATCCATAAGTGTGGGAGATGAAAATTTTGTAAATCGTGGTTCAAGTTTCTCATATTATGAGTAATAATATTTGAAAATCATGTCTGGGATGACCTAGATTTCCCTCAGGTTTGGAGTTCCATTGTGGTGATGTTAGGATCATATGGATCATAAATCCATCATTAATTATTAAATATAACATTTCTTGGTAATATTTTCACATTATGCATCGATAAAATGGTCAACAAGATAGATCCATTATCCATTTCGAGGTCCATTAAATGGAAAATCAACCTGAAGAACTACATACCCGATGATTGATTTATGGATTGAAGTGTATAAAAGATGTTATATGCACCCCATTTTATGGTTTATGGGGTTAGTTATTGTGTGGAACTTTGATAAGGGATAATAGTGTGTGATGGATTTTACATTTTAACTTCATGTATTTGGGATGTATTTTTTGTGAAGTTTCAAAATCATGTGACCGAAAAATTTTCCTTGTAGTTTAACATCATGTGGTGAGGATTTATTTGTTTCCATGATGTTTCATGCCATGTAGTAAGGATGTGGGAACCAAAATCAAAACATTTTAATGATATATTGTGTTTAGAAGGAATATTTACATAGACGTGACTCATAAATAGGAAAAATGATCTTGTTTGACTTGGAACATATATATTTGGGGGGTTCATAGTCATTCATTGGCTGTCATAGCTATGCCTAGGAGTAGAGATTTAGTCATCACTATATAACCTATGATGTAAGGAATGAACCCACACATAGTTCATTAATTGTAAACTATATATGCAGGTCTACACTATACATAGAGGGGGAAATTTTTCTCATGTATTGTTTTAGCTTGACATGTGATAGGAGATTTACTCATCACTATATACCACATGATGATAGTGATGAAGCCACACAAAGTTCTTATGAAAACCAGCATCTTAACATCATGTAATAGGAATATTGGATTCCAAATATGAAGGATAAATATTTTTTTGGGTACTATAGTAGATGTATGGGAATCATTATATATCCCACGGTAAGAGGAATCATTCCTTATGTAGTTATTAAACAGGATCTCGTGTTGCGGGTATGACCCGTACAAAGGAGTGGGACATTTTTTTTTTATATCTGATTGTTGTACTTGGTTTTCAAGATTCGAGCATCACTACATATGTTGTGTTTATAGGAATTTGGAAACATGAATTTCATCACTAGGTATTTATCAGAAGACCCAAACCGACTATGGTGGCCATTTATGGTGAGGTCTATAGGAATATATAGTTTTATTTCATGTAAGATACATCAAATATTCAATTTAACATCATGTGGAGAGGAATCAATGTGTTCCTTTAATAGTTTTTATGAAGGAAAAAAGATAACCCTATCACTGTATGATATGACTTGTTTATACGGGTAATCTCCCATAGAAATACATAAACACACATGAACTATGACCGGTGTGATAAACATGGAATAGAAAGTGTTTCTCTCACCACAAAGAGGTGATGAAGTAGAGGGGAAGTGAATTTTGTATCATACAATGGCTAGACAATGTTATTAGATTGATGTGTACCAACACATTAATATTAGATTCAAGTTATACATAGTTTTATAAACCCATGTAGTATAGTGTCATGTGGTGAGGATTCCATTTGGGCAATTTAATGTAATGTAGTGTGGATGAATGTTACTCAGAGTGAAATTTGATTATTGTTTCATCAAGGGCCAGGAATAGAATATTGTGAATCACTATATATCACATAATTATTGGAACCAATACATTAATTGTTCTTAAAAACCATGTAGTTTATTGTGATGAAGAGAGGACATCAACTATCCGGTTTAATATATTGGGATAAGGGAAACTTTCATCTGACAGGAATGTAGGAACAAATATGGGATTTTTGATATTTTACATCATCTAGTGAGGACATTTCCCATACAACATAACATCATGGGGTCAGTACATGAGACACTATATAGTTTAAAATCTTACTTCAAGGAAGAATACACTATGCAGTTTAACATCATGTTGTTATGATGCTCTCTATATAGATTTATGTTATATGATTAGGACATTTCTATATAGTTTAACATCATACGACATTTTCTTTCCAATGTAGTTTAAGATAATGTGACTATGACATGTTTTTAGAGTTTAACATCATGTGATTAAGAAGTGTCTATGTTAATTAATTCCAAATTACTAAGGAAGATTCCATAAAGTTTAACATCATGTGCTTACAAATTTCCCTTTATAGTTTAATATCATGGGGTAGTAATTTGATTCATATAGTTTGATTTCATGTGGTTAGTATGTTATATAATATTCAATTTAATTTCTTTTAGAATGGAATTCATTCATATAGTTTCATTTCATTTGGACTAGATAAGATATGATTTATTGAAGTTATTCATAATATTTTATAAGAAATAATGCATCGATAGGGTGTGTGACACATTCCCCATCCTTTGTGTCTGGTGATTAAGCTTTGATTTGATTGATCCTATATATGATATAGGGTCCATCCCATATGGGTTCTAAATCTAAATGATTCATTCATGGTATCATTTTGGTTCTACGATCAAATACCAGTTCTCATTGAAGGAAAGAATTAAGGTGGGCCTTTTAATTTAAGTCCCATGTTATCTAATCATAATGGGCATTATGGTTTTGTAATTTATGAAACATATCCACATTTAGTCCATAAAAATCATCTAACAACATTATTAATTGATAATCATGTTTTATTTTCTAAAAAATACCTATTTCAAGCGAGTGAAACTAGAAAAATATGGGAAATAATACCTCACTCCCATAGACAAATAATCATGGAGTCAATTTTATAGTTGAACAAGTGGTTGTATGGTTGGCTCATAACACATTAAGGAACTTGTTTGGAAATTACTTATTATCATTGTTTACCATCTTATAGATTATATTGGATATAATCTTATTGAAGTTCTCTCTATGTGAATGTTCGAATGTAGGATATCGGGATGACTATTGGTCTCAAGGTTGTACTCCAAGTAGAATATCATCAATTACGTAGAATAGAAGTTGGTGCTGTTGTCCTTCAAAATGTTGGGAGGGACTCTAAACCTAGTATGGCTAAGGGACTTTATGAAGCTGATTATATTATTTTGTCCTGAATTTTTTTAGGGGTGTTACCAAATCTCATTTTTAAAATAGGTCAATGGTTTTATGAATTTATTTAACTAGTTATTTATGGCTAGGGGATATAGAACCACAACATCAATTCCCCATATGAAAAAATTTATAGTAATACATAGTTGAATGTAGAGAATCTAGGGGTTGATTGATGAAGGATTCAAAATTTTTCATTCATGAAATTTAATGGTGAGTTATATTTAGTCTTGTATGATGGTTTTCTATTAGTAACTCAGCCACTGTATTTTGTAGGAGATCCTACTCCCAAACTATTGAGCACCGCAAGAGCCCGCATGGACTTCTTCCTTGACTGCTGGAATCCCTCTCTACTATTCATCTGAGGAAAATCCAATCAAACCCCCTCTTGAATGGGAATTTTTCACATTCTTTCACATCCTCAGGTAATGTTCTCTGATCTATGCCATATCGATTACCTTTTTGGTATATTTTTCTAGAGGATTTCCCTTTTAAGATAATTTATGGTGGGATTCATCTATCTTGGGGTGTATATCAGTTCATCATGCACCAGGAGGTTATTGACCCATTTGATTTATTTCATATCATATATTATTAAAGATTATACCATTAATTGATGTGTGATATAAAAAATAAATTCTTATTGACCAGTTCCAACCTAGATTGTGGCTGCATTAGGTAATGCATCAACATGAGCATTTTGTGATCGAGGAACATGATGCAATGTTGGATCAAAAGTAAACTCTTCAATTAATCCATAGACATAGTTAGTGATAGTGTAAATATCATCCTTTTCTATGCAATATTGTCCATTTATCTACTTTATCACTAGCTCTGAATACACTTTGATGTTAACGATACCTATCTTCAACCATAGGTCTAGTTCTAATCTAATTATGAGAGATTGGTATTCTGACTCATTGTTGGTACAACCTTCATATAGTGTGAATGAGTATGGAAAATTTATTTTATTGAGAGAAACTAATACAATATCTAGGAAAACCCATTTTAGCAATGTATTATAAATCCTTCTACCGATAGGACTTCAAGAGATGTAGTAAAAATATGTCTCCCATGTATAGCGAGAGTCATGGGTATATAAGACATTATTATCTGGGAGTTTTGTGTCCACTGATTTACCTTCATGGGTGGGATGTTTCATGAGAAAATCAGCTAGGGTGTAACACCCCGACCCCAGTTACCCAGAGTCGGTGCATTATTTTAATACATTGGCATGATTACAAGGAATCATGTCCCAAAGGACCGATTAGTTTAGCAGTCTTGGAATATAGATTACATACATGAATGTTACATTAAACTTCATAATAAACAAAAAAACATAAATAATCGTTTATGAATGCCATTATTCCCCTTTCTTAACCCTTCTTATCAATCACAATATACTTCTTGGTATCCTGGGAAAAATAAAACATATAAAAGGGGTGAGCTCAAATGCTCCGTAAGGGTAAGCAATATAGTGGAAACTTTCATAAATAAGCATAAACATTTAAGGAAATGTATAACTAAAACGAAAGCCCTTTAAACATGAAATTCAACATAGTATGGAAAAAAATAAAATGAAATAATCCCATTTACTTATTAACATGGATATTCAAATAATCGAATAATCACATGCAATATCAATAACCCCATTCATAATAATGGAATGCATAATGCCAGACTATCATAACCACATAGCCAAGGCCTCGTGCCAAGACTACAAATAAGATTTTGCCAAGGCCTTGTGCCAAGACACTAGTTTTCCTCATGAGACCTACTGATGCATCAAGGAGCTATAGCGGGCTCCACCCATCACTTAATAAGTCCAATGCATTCCCATAAGAAAAGGTTTAAACATAACATAAACATTCCTATTAAAACTAGCATACGAAATGGCAATACTTTCTCCATAAACCATGAATGGTATAAAAATAACACATCCACAGTAAAACATATCACAAAACTTTCAATTCAATCAAAAAAGTTTTGTATCATAATAAATCAACTTCAAATAAGCTTAAAATCCATCAATTGATGTTGAAATTGATGAAATCAAAACAATTTGAGAGAAATATCTCTTTTCTCGAAATCATTGAAAAGTCACACATTTATAAAGGAAGTAATTTAAAAGATATTTTTGAATCAAAGTGTCCCATACCACTTTGAAACTTTTTAAAAGAAATATCATTTAAAAACATTCATGTCCATATAAATAAATCCTTAAAATCATTTTGAAAACATGGACATTATTTAAAATATTTATAAAGATAAATCTTTAAAACATTTAAAATTATGATCTTGATAAAGAGTACCTTTAAAAAATTCTTAAAATATTCATTTTGAAATAATTTAAAAGTAACATAATTATAAAATAAAACATTTACTTTGAAAATATTTTTATAAGCTTGTAAGGGAAGCTTTGACGATTTTATAACGGCGGTAAATAGCCGTACCCGCCGTATAAGATAAAAAAACATTCTTACGTTAAATTTGTCGAAAGGTTAAAAGTGCCTTGTTTGGAAAATGACGGAAAGATTCCATTAAAAACACATAAGGGTATAAATTAATTTAACCCATATTCTTTGTAAATAGTAAAAAAAATTTGAAATACATTTCTAAGAAACATGGATGTGGATGATAAAGAAATCCCAGTAGATTATTACGTATAAACAACCTCAGATAATGAAGAGATTGAGAAATAAACCCTTAACATTTTGGTAACATACGAAACGTACAACCCATGAAAGAGGTATCATACAATGAATATGTAAATACACATAAATTAAAGTGTATTACACAAAGAATATAATTATGGGTAGTACATACACCACACAAAATCTAATAGTGGCAATATGGCATGAATCTCACGAGAATAAAGAGTGAGATGAAAACCCCTTACCTTGTACTTTTACTTGGTATAGGGTAGGTTAAACTCATGTATAATGGTGAAATAATTGTTATTAAATTATAAAATAATCATATACAATCATATGATATCATATATGATATTTTAACATTGCTTTGTTAATATTATCTTAGATTTATCGTTGTTTTGGGTGTTAACTTACGCGTGTTCTTTTATATTTTTATTTACGTAAGCCGTGGTTGTCATGGATAGGTTGTATTATATTCATATACAGAATGATATCAAGTCCATAAAAATTATTTTTAAATCATCAAATGATAATTATACTTGAATGGATACGATAGAGAATGAATCTCATCGCGTTCGTGGAGACGGTAGTTCGTACGTACGCACGAGCGACAATATCACTCTTTTGATATTAAAATAATATATAATTGGGTTGTTATCATATATACCGAATAATTATCATGTTATATTTATTATTTACATGAATTAAATATCATTATTTTACCCATCCAAAATAATAATTTATTGAATAACAATTACACCACGACGTGGAGACGGTAAGCCCTACGTATGCACGTATGGTGACATGTTATTCAAAGGGTGGATAGAATACTGAATATGGTTGTACCATATTTATGATAAAATTACAGTATATAGGAGATACTGGATTCATTATTTTATAATGGTAATAACAATGAATGAAGATGTTGAAGAAGAAATGAATTTGAAATAGGGTGGTGAAAACATTACATCTTGTTCGGGTTCTTCCTTTTGATTTGATCAAAAGGGAACCATAGGATGCCTTTTTGATCAAAATAGGGCCTCTAGGTTGTATTGATGGATGTTTAGAGAGTATTTTGGAAGGGGTTGGCCGAACCAAAAGGCTTTGATGGTGTTAAGTAATGAGAAGGGGGAGTGCCCTTTTATAGGAGGGGTGAGGGGCACCTTTGGAAAAGCTAGAAATATTAATTTATAATAAATTAATATTCGGTTTCTAATGGATAAAAAGTTGATTATTTAAATTTTAAGGTCGGGATGGGTCGAAAAACATTCAACCAATAGAATTTAGACAGTTTTGGGTAACTATATTAACCTTATATTTAAGTATTAACTGTAAGTTAATTAGTTTCACTTTTACAATGTCTCTTTGTATTTTTATATTATATGGTTAATAAACATACTATATACATCCAATAGACCCCCAAGTGGTCCACTAATGATACACCTATCATGATATAAGTCTCATGGAAGAGCCTTATATTTTTAGGAATTTAATATCAATTAATAATATAATATTTTGTTTTAAAAACTCTTTTATGTCAATTTTGACACTATTCAATAATTGATTTTTGTGAAACTCATAACAGAATTATTACTTAGAAAAAAGTTAATTAAATAAACCCTAATATGAAAAATTATACTATAAAATTATAGTAATTCAATAAAAGTCTACAATTATATTTATTATGGTATTTATAATATCAATTATTTTAAATTTTCACTATTATGGTAATTAATTCATCATCATTGTGTCATAAATAAATTAACTTATCTAGTGTCTAAAAATTATAAATAAAATATAATTATGTAGGAAATCATTTTATATTTCTAATAAATATTTATAGTCGAACATCCAACATATATTACCCTATTTAAGAATTGTTTTTCTAAAATATATATGCTTATGTTATTTTTGTACTTATTTTAACTTAATTAAAATATAGTGTCTCTATCACTTTCATGGGGTACCAAAATAGACCCAAAGATGCCCATGGTCTGCCATGTATCTACCAATAAGGTTAGGACACGTTCTTGAGTAATTTAGTATTATTATAATATTATTTGTTTAACCCTTATTTACATGATTTACTCTTTAACTATAGTAAATAAAATATTTACCGAAGTAATTATTCAAAATGTATAAAAATAAAAGTTACCTATTTACACAATTTAGACATCCTGATTCCAAATATGGAATCCAATTTTCCAAATTCAAAACACAGAAGTGGCAAAAATTAATTTAAAATTAATTCCCACTGTCAAAACAAAAAGCATGTTTTTAATATATAATAACTATCAAAAGATTGATAATTGTTTATGTCCGATTTAATTGTGAAATTATGTACAATGACCAAAATTGCATTAAATAGTAAAAATATATTCTAAATATACTTTAAAACCACTCAAATTCATAATATATCACTATTAATTATTTTGGTTAAAAAATTTGTTTTTAATTAAAATTTAGTAATTTTCACTATTCAACAAAATATTAAAGTTATCCGAAAAGTACCAAAATTTCACATTAGGCTAAATTCAATACTAAAAATCCAAAAATAAAGTACATTTTTAGAGATAAAATTGATAAAATTTCAAAAATTATGTATTACTATTCATAATGGCTAGTGTGATTTGGTTATGGTGTGTGTTAGAACTCGAAGTTGCATACAACACACGCTACTGTATTATTAAAAGAGAAGCATACCATGGAAGCTTGTGATGTTTAATTTTAAATTTTTGAGGTCCCCATTTAGTCAAAAATTTTAGAATATTGTATTTAAAAAGGGTTCATTGTTAAAAGTTGGTAAAAGTGAAATACTGAAAATGAATTTATTCTTACATTATGTCTAAGAAACTCATAATATGTATTATAAAATTATAAGGATTATATAAAGTTTAAATTTTAGTTAATACTATTCATAACATCTTTTGAACGGCTTGTTTGGTAAGTCATGGTGCGCTTGAACTCGGTGTTTCATGTAGTGCATGTTATTGAATTATTTTGAAGAAATAACACACTATGAAATCTTGGGGTGTTACATTCTCCCCTCCTTTAATAAATTGCTTCCCCATATGTTGAAATTTTTCTTCAAAAATAAAAGGTTGAAAATAGAAAATATCTTGCGGGGGAAACCCACATTAGAAATTGGGTTACTAAAATTTAGTCTTAATATGAGGAAAAGAGAAATGAAAGGGTCCCCACCAAATTATGATCTCGATTAGGAGAACATTGGTGGAAATTAGAGACATATAATTGGAGGAAAACGTAAATATTTATAGGTAGTGATTGAGGTCATAAATCCCAAACAAGTGTAAAATTGGGGTCCTTAAATTCATCAATCTATGATGATTTGAAATACCATCGGTTCAACAAAACATGGGGTATTAGGATAACACATTTTTGGTTTTAGGATTCCATAAATAAAGTATAAGAATTAATTTCTTCATAGAATAAGAGAAGAAGAAAAATATAATCTTGAAAAGTATAGTTCCATCCTTTAACTAATTTCTACCACAAACTCATATTTCACTCTAAAAGATAATAGAACGTAAAAAATATATTCTATTTATCCTATTCATATAGGGTTCTAAAAAAAGAATTTACAATTCATCTACCAGATCTTTTATAAAAACTACATTATTTAATCTCGGACATCATGTGGGTCAGTGGTAGGTGATACACCCTTGTCGCCCTTTGGTTGTGGGTTCAAGTCTCGCGGCCTTGCCGGACGCGACAGGTTTCTGCCTGACCTCCGGGTTGTCCTTTTATGGCAATCCAAAATAATCCAAACTAGAACAATCCAAAATACTTCAGTCCAAAATTTATAAGGAAGGTAAACACAATAAAGATCTTTTTTCCACGTAATAACATGTGAACACCATCATCATGTATTCTTTTAAAACATTGTAACATCCTGAATTATAATAAAACCTTATTGATTACATTCATGATCCCTTATTCCTTAAATAATAATAGATATACTCCTTCAATCCAAATTTTTTTTAAACCCCAATAATGATGGAATATAAAA
This sequence comes from Viscum album, assembly GCA_963277665.1. Taxonomy (NCBI): domain Eukaryota; kingdom Viridiplantae; phylum Streptophyta; class Magnoliopsida; order Santalales; family Viscaceae; genus Viscum; species Viscum album. The sequence goes on along the minus strand of OY728130.1, from coordinate 1,193,404,528 downwards.
ATCATTAATCAGTTTCAAGGTAGTCAAGAATATCTAATATAATTTTTCCAAATCAATCATGTATTATTCCAAAATCACTACCTCGGTATCAGAACTATATTATGTTTTATGATTCTCTCAACTATATATTTTCCAAACAATTTATCCTGCTTTTGAGTCACTTTTCTTTGTTCCACAAAATCTTAGGTCCTTAATGAAATAGTACTGCAGCACAATCCTTATATACTCCATAATTATTATAAAAATTACATTGTTGATACAACACTCAAATGACATAATCAACATAATAACTATAATGATTACTCTTCATCTGTGGTAGTATCATAACTTTATTATTATCCAATAGCATCATTTGTAGCATTGTATTATGACTGCGACATATGTTCGCATAGTGTCCAAACTCCTTGCAAATGAATCATTGTACATTTGAAACCATTTTCTTACCCTTGCAGTCACGTACTTTGTGCCCTTTTCCTCCACACATATAACAAACTCCCATTCCTTTCAGGCAAGTTCCAGGGTGTTTCTTCCAACAGTTATCACATATGGGAAAATTCTACTTTTCCCTCTTCCCTTTATCCATCTTTCTCTCTTCCATCCTTTTCTTCTATTGCTTCCCTTCAAATCCATAGGACTCAGTAAAATCTTTACTTATCTTATCAACACATGATATTATTTCTTCATATGATGTAATACATGGGTGACTATTTCTCTTATAAATTCTGTATTAAGACCATAAAAGATAAGATCCTTCTTTCTCTTTCGATCATGTGCATTATTGGAGTTCTCATTCCTTCTACTGGGCGCCATTTCTAAAAAATGGCATACACTAGATTAGTTTATGAATAACAATACCTAATCCCAAACTTGTAAGACACATAACATAAATTCAATAGTTTATGGATATAATCCATAATCATAAAAAATTATCCTTTGAGTAAGTATATACTCATAAAACCTTCATAATGTTTTGTAAAAAAATTGAGAAATATCCTAAGCATATCCCCGGGAGTGTCGTAACCAAGAGTACAACAAGGCCCGTTGTCGTGCACCAGTTCCCGTTCGAGTCTATCTCAAAGAGGTGTTTTCGTGATTTACCCCTAGGTACATCTGTGCCAGAGCCGCCTCTACCTGATCGTATCCAGGTAGGGATGTATTTCTCGGAAAACTCAAAAAATCTCTACAATACCAAAATTATAGGAAGTTCTTCTATACTAATCCTCAATGTCTATCTTAGGGCTATGTTCTCTAATCAGAGTTTATCTAAATCTAGTTTCCAAGGTTATTGATAAACTTCCTCTGATACCAACTGTAACACCCCGACCCCAATTACCCAGAGTCGGTAAATTATTTTAATACATTGGCATGATTACAAGGAATCAAGTCCCAAAGGACCGATTAGTTTACTAGTTTTGGAAAATAGATTACATACATGAATGTTACATTACACTTCATAATATACAAAACAACATAAATAATACTTTATGAATTCCATTATTCCCTTGAATTAACCCTTCTTATCAATCACAATATACTTCATGGAATCTTGGGAAAAATAAAACCTAGAAAATGGGTGAGCTCAAACGCTCCATAAGGGTAAGCAATACAGTGGAAACTTTCATAAATAAGAATAAACATTTAAGGCAATGTATATCTAAAACAAAAGCTCTTTAAACATGAAATTCAACATAGTATGGAAAAAAATAAAATGAAATAATGTCATTTACTTATTCACATGGATATTCTACTAATCGAATATTCACATGCAATATCAATAAACGCTTTCATAATAATGGAATGCAGAATGCCAGACTATCATAACCACATAACCAAGGCCTCGTGCCAAGACTACAAATAAGATTTTCCCAAGGCCTTGTGCCAAGACACTAGTTTGTCTCATGAGAACTACCGATGTATCAAGGAGCTATAGCGGGCTCCATAGGTCACTTACTAAGTCCAATGCATTCCCATATGAAAAGGTTTAAACATAACATAAACATTTGTATTAAAAATAGCATACGAAATTTCAATAATTTCTCCATAAACCATGAATGGTATAAAAATAACACATCCACAGTAAAACATATGACAAAACCTTCAATTCAATACAAAAGATTTGTATCATAATAAATCAACTTCAAATAAGCTTAAAATCCATCAAAGGATGTTGACATTGATGAAATCAAAACAATTTGAGAGAAATATCCCTTTTCTAGAAATCATTGAAAAGTCACACATTTATAAAGGAAGTAATTTAAAAGAGATTTTTGAATCAAAGTGTCCCATACCACTTTGAAACATTTGAAAATAAATATCTTTTAAAAACATTAATGTCCATATAAATAAATTCTTAAAATAATTTTGAGAACATGGACATTAATTAAAATATTTAGAAAGATAAATCTTTAAAACATTTAAAATTATGATCTTGTTAAAGAGTACCTTTCAAAAATTCTTAAAATATTCATTTTGAAATCATTTAAAAGTCACATAATTATAAAATAAAACATTTACGTTGAAAATATTCTTATAATCTTGTAAGGGAAGCTTTGACGATTTTATAACAATGGTAAATAGCCACACCCGCTGTATAAGTTAAAAACAATTCTTACGTTAAATTTGTCGAAAGGTTAAAAGTGCCTTGTTTGGAAAACAATGGAATGATTCCATTAAAAACACATAAGGGTATAAATGAATTTAACCCATATTCTTTGTAAATAGTAAAACTGTTTTGAAATACATTTTGAAGAAACATAGATGTGGATGATAAAGAAATCCCAGTAGATTATTACGTATAAACAACCTCGGATAATGAAGAGATTGCCAAATAAACCATTACCATTTTGGTAACTTACGAAACATACAACCATGAAAGAGGTATCATAAAATGAATATGTAAATACACATTAATTAATTTGTATTACACAAATAATATAATTATGGGTAGTACATACACCACACAAAATGTAATAGTGGCAATATGGCTTGAATCTCACGAGAATAAGGAGTGAGATGAAAACCCCTTACCTTGTATCTTTCCTTGGTTGGGGGTAGTTTAACCTCCTGTATAATGGTGAAATAATTGTTAATGAATTATACAAGAATCATATACAATCATATGATATCATATAAAATCTTTTAACATTGCTTTGTTAATAATATCTTAGAATTATCGTTGTTTCGGGTGTTAACTTACTCATTTTCTTTCATAAGTTTCGTTACGTAATCCGTGGTTGTCATGGATAGGTTGTATCTTATTAAAATCCAGAATGATATCAAGTCCTTAAAAATTATTTTTAAATCATCAAATGATAATTATACTTGAATGGATATGATAGAGAATGAATCCCATCGCGTTCGTGGAGACGGTAGTTCGTATGTACGCACGAGCGACAATATCACTTTTTTGATATTAAAATAATATATAATTGGGTGGTATATCATATATACAGAATAATTATCATGTTATATTTATTATTTACATGAATTACATATCATTATTATACCCATCCAAAATAATAATTTATTGAATAACAATTACACCACGACGTGGAGACGGTAAGCCGTACGTACGCATGTATGATGACATGATATTCAATGGGAGGATAGGATACTGAATATGGTTGTACCATATTTATAATAATATTACAGTATATAGGATATACTGGATTCATTATTTTATAATTTTAATAACAATGATAGAAGAATTTGAATAAGAAATGAATTTGAAAAAGGGTGGTGAAAACATTACCTCTTCTTCAGGTTCTACCATTTGATTTGATCAAAAGGCTCCATAAGTTGCCTTTCTGATCAAACTAGGGCCTCTAGGTTGTAGTGAGGGAAGTTGAGAGAGTATTTGGGAAGGGGTTGGCCGAAAAAAAGGCTTTGAAGGTGTTATGTAATGAGAAGGGGGAGTGCCCTTTTATAAGAGGGCTGAGAGGCACCTTTGGAAAAGCTAGAAATATTAATTTATAATAAATTCATATTCGGTTTCTAATGGCTCCATAGTTGATTATATAAATTTTAAGGTTGGGATGGGTCGAAAGCCATTCAACCAATACAATTTAGATAGGTGTGAGTTACTATATCAACCTTATCTTTAAGTATTAAATCTAAATTTATTAGTTTCACTTTTAGAATGTCTCTTTGTATTTTTATATTATATGGTTAATAAACATACTATATACATCCAAGACACCCCCAAGTGGTCCATTAATGATACACCTCTAATTATATACGTCTCTTGGCCGAACCGTATATTTTTAGGAATTTAATATCAATTAATAATATAATATTTATTTTAAAATCTCTTTTATGTCATTTTGACACTATTCAATAATTGATTTTTGTGAAACTCATAACAGAATGATTACTTCAAAAAATGTAAATTAAATAAACCCTAATATGACATATTAACCTATAAAATTAGTGTAATTCAATAAAAGACTCCAATTATATTTATTTGGGTATTTATAATATCAATTATTTTAACTTTTCACTATTATGGTAATTACTTCATCATCATTGTGTCGTAAATAAATTAACATATCGAACATCCAACATATATTACCCTATTTAAAAATTGTATTTCTAAAAGATATATGCTTATGTTATTTTTGTACTTATTTTAACTTAATTAAAATAAAGTTTCCCTATCACCTTCATGGGGTCCCAAAATTGACCCAAGGATTCCCATGGTCTGCCATGTATCCACCAATATGGTTAGGACACGTTTTAGGGTAATTTATGATTATTATAATATTATTTTTGTAACCCTTATTTACAAGATTTACTCTTTAACTATAGTAAATAAAATATTTACCGAAATAATTATTCAAAATGTCTAAAAATAAAAGTTACCTATTTACACAATTTGGACATCCTGATTCCAAATATGGAAACCATTTTTCCAAATTCAAAAAACATAAGTGGAAGAAATTAATTTAAAATTAATACCCACTGTCAAAACAAAAAGCGTGTTTTTAAGATATAATAACTATCAAAAGATTGATACTTCTTTATGTCCGGTTTAATTGTGAAATTATGTCCAATGAACAACATTGTATTAAATGGTAAAAATATATTCTAAATATACTTTAAAACCACTAAAATTCATAATTTATCACCATTAATTATTTTGATTAATAATGTTGTTTTTAATTAAAATTTAGTAATTTTCACTATTCATCAAAATTTTAAAGTTATCTGAAAAGTACCAAAATTTCACCTTAGGATAAATTTGATACTCCAAATCCAAAAATGAAGTCAATTTTGAGAGATAAAATTGATAAAATTTCAAAAAGTAGGTATTACTATTCATAATGGCTAGTTAGATTTGGTTATAGTGAGTGTTAGAACTCGAAGTTGCGTACAACACACACTACTGTATTATTCAAAGAGAAGAATACCATGGATGCTTGGGATGTTTCATTTTAAATTTTTTAGGTCCCCATTTAGTCAAAAAGTTTAAAATATTATATTTAAAAACGGTTCACTATAAAAAGTTGGTAAAAGTGCAATACTGAAAATGAATTTTTTCTTACATTATGTCAGAGAAACTCATAATATGGATTCTAAAATTATAAGGATTATATAAAGTTTAAAATTTAGATAATACTATTCTAAACTTCTTTTGAACGGTTTGTTTGGTAATTCATGGTGCGCTTGAACTTGGTGTTGCATGTAGTGCAAGTTATTGAATTATTTTGAAGAAATAACACACTATGAATTCTTGGGGTGTTACATAAGGATTTTCCTTTCATCGAATACTATGACACCAATTAGACATCATAATGTTTTAAAATAATAACCCATAATTCCAGACACCCAATCATTATGTGTGGACCAGGGATGTACTTGATTAGATCAATATGAGAGGCTAGATGGACTTTGGGGTGCTTTATGTAATTTCTTTGCTTTTGTGCCTAAAATATAGGTGTATGTCATTTCTTTTCAACATCATAATATCATATTTGAGTACGATGAAATATTCGGGTTATGTAGTAGAGACTTTTCTCACTCCAAGAAAGTATCATTCATGAACATGTGGATCAATGTGATAGCTCTCTGGAGACACCATATAATATGATATGATTTCATTGCACAAAACACATCCGTAATGGTGGGTTCTTTAGGTACTACTTGATACTATCAAAGGATTCAAGGTAGTATTTATCCCATCAATATGAAATTCATTTCTTCATTAACATGGTGAAGGGGAGATATTTTCCAGCGAAGTAGGATAAGAAAACATGAGTGTAAGTGAGGTTCCCATGGAGTCCCCTCAGTTCATTGAAATTTTTCAAATGTGACATTGCTAAAATATAATTATTTATTTTCGGAGTTGACCATAATGAAATGTTGTTTTACCAAAAAAACCAAGCATTATCCCTGATGTTAAAGTGAAATCTCAGTTCAATAGATCCATCCCCAGAATATATTGTGGTAGCTTGTCAAATATTGTCTAATGATCATTGAAATGATCACCTCACTATGTGGATTTAAAAAAAAGGTCTTCTGAATAAAAATTATCTATTCTTCCCAAGAAGGGCTTGATGATGGGGAAAAATATTCCTTGATAAGAGGAGATATCATTCTTCAAGACTGATGGAATAATATGATAGAAAAATATCCTATGTGGTTATTTGAAGGTATTGGATTCCTCATATCTAGGTTCCATATTTATCTTATTTTACCCTAAATACACATCCATAAATGACTAGTCTTGGATGCCAGCTATTGCATTGATTAAGAGATGTTTGATTGGAAATGGGAAAACATTTGATGTTCAATGGGGACTAAGGTCTCCTAAATCAATGAAAACGACAATCTTCTCATTAGTTTTCATGACAAGGATAATTATGGAGGTCTATATTTGGAATTTTAGTACTTATATGAAGTTTTATTTTACCATTTTTTTAATATTTACCTCTACATTGGTAGCATGATATTTTTGAATCCTTCTCGATGCCTACCTGAATCCTCAACGGTCATCTAGTATGTTGAGTTAGTGCATAGACACACCTGGATACAGTCTATGAGTTTTAATAAAAGTACGTGAAATCACATATCTATGTTTGATTAGAAATATGATTTAATACTATTTATCCTCATGAGGCATGGGGGCACTAATCATTATTAGTTTTTGGCATTCAGATATTCCAATATTTACTTATCTAAGCTTCTCAAATGAGGTGTAGATGATTACCTCAAATATTGATGGAATGTTTATTGGGTCATCATATTCTTCTTACACCTATAATTATATGGGGGAATTTTCAGACGAATTCAGAAATCTGTGGGAATATCTATAACTCTCGAGTTGAGAGAGGATATAGGGAGAGAAATTATCACCACCTAATACCAGATTAATTATAGATTGATTTTGGATATTATTTCCTTTTATAGAGTCACTAGGAATCGATGGGGTATGTAAATATTGGATTAGTTCTATTACAAAAAATATATTTATGAGTATGAAAAAGTCACTATCATGCTCACTTCAGGGATTCATAGGGGTGGTGCCCATGGAGTTGGGTTTTTCATCATGTATATTATAATTCACCATTGGTTGTTTTTAATCCAATTTGTAGAAAAGTACATCTGTATATGTCTCTTCAAAAGTCTTGAATTGAATATTGTAACCATGTATAATTATATACATCCCTTCTATGGGGTATTTGAAACACTTATTAGAAGTTGGATCTTCCACAAGAGAGCTATGGGAACCAGTCATCCCTACTGGACATTATATACAGTGCCTTGTTGGATAACCATAATATCAATATCAGATCTGAGATACCCATATTGAGCTATGAGCTTGATATTACAAAGATAACTATTCTTACTCTTATTATACTCTTTAATGCTCATATTTGAGGGAAATAAATTCCCTTCAATATTTCCCAAACATTGGAGGGTTTGAATAATAATGTGGTTACTCTAAGAACCATTTTCAATTAGATCCCTTTGGAGATTTGGAATTTGATGTAGGTGACATCAAGGGTTATGGTTGAGATAGATTCTACTTCATGGGGCATGGTTCATATAGTCCTTCCCCATTTCATGGTTTAATTTGATGATTGGACACCCATTAGGTTGTCATGTAAAATGATAGGTTGGAGACAACTATTGTAGGGTTATGGAACACCCCCACATTTCCATTGGTATTGATAGAGTGATTTCCCATGGGTATCAGTTGAATACAGGTCCCACGTGGGGAGGTTGCCAAAATATTGTTTTTGACCATGCCCTAGATTCCCCTTATATCCTCTATTCCTATGTGTGTGGATTATTATTCCATGGTAATGTGGGGGAAATCATACCCATAGGTATATTAAAAATCAAAGAAGGTGGAAAATAAGTGTATCGTGTTAATGGAATCAAATATGGGCTCATCATCGGATGGGGAACTGTTACATGGGGGGTTCTTATACATTGAATATTACATGGAAGAAATTTTCAATGGTCTGAGCATGCATTGGTTTAGAATACAACTCTTCCACTTTTATTGATTTCTATTTCCAATTGGTTCATCCTCTTTCTGAAGAAATATTTTATGTTACCGACCTTGGTGGTAAAAATACTATGGGTCTCTAAAGTTATTCTCTTAGGGTGGCATGAGAATGGTCAATTGTTTTTATAGTAATCAAGTTATCAAACATCTTTCCATGCCTAGTCAGAACCTTCATCCAAATCACCCTCTTATTCTTACTGGTTAATTATTCTTCCAGACACCTGGTCCTAGGAGATATCTAACATCACATGCCAATAATCAACCATTTTTGAAGGATTCATTTGAGGATGAAGCAATCCTAGATGTTATTACCCAACAATCTTTATAATGTTCATTCATTGGGATGATAGATAATGTTGACCTCACTGGGATTCCTAGGCTATGGTTTCTTGAGAATGTTATTTTCCATTTATAGAAGGAAATAAATGGGGGAACTTTTTCATTTTAAAAGGCATAGACAATATTCCTCCATTCCAGAATTCCTAAGCAACCCTGATATTTTTTTCTATTAGATAATGTTGATTTTGTGGTTATTAATAGTCGGTAGGAGGCAGTGGGTGATCTAGAACATGCTTAGGTGTTTGTAAGGTCACTGATTATGGATTGAGAGTTACATCATAAATCTCTTCCTTTATGTACCTTTATCACTATATAGAAGTAATGATATATGATTTAACTCTAGTTCATTGAATGTAATCTTCCAATCATTATTCCATATCTATGTAGTCATGGAACCCGCATATATAATTAATTGAGATTGGAGGTGTTTTTATTTCATCCAAAATATTTTGATCACATACTTTAATAATTTTTTCTTATGAAATTGCGATTGTCAGAAAATTATTTAAAAACATCCATCTTGCTATTAAGTTAGACAATCGATCAATTTCTTACTTCATAGAGTGTTTCATGATGATTATTGTCAAATTTGCTCATTGTGGTGATGAATTTTTAAATGAATTGATGAAAAATGTCCTCTTGTCTTGAAACAAATACTTCTATATAGTTTTTAGAAAAACTATTATTACCCTATCATATTCTATACAAAACTCCTTAACATGTTCAGATCTTGATGATGTCAGGGGTCCATCATTGGACCACACCAGGATAAGATGTGAATGAGAAATTGTTTGGGGTCACCTATTTCTTCAATGGTAGAGATGGTAGGATTTTCAAAATTGGGTGGTGAAAAAACATACATCCATCCATTAAGGATATGGATACCTCTCAGGCTGCAATGGTTTGAGTCATCCCTACATGGATTCTATTCTAGTATGTATGGGCTTGATGTGGATAAAAAAATCTTGAGGTATTTTTTTCTAAGTCGTATCCTTTTAATAGAATGTGGGAAGGGCATGATGAGGATACCATGTTTCCATCTCCTGAAAACTCGAAATTCATGCGATGAAGGAATAATTTCCCCAAAGGGGCTGATATTGCTACCCTAATGGAGGGAATTGAAAATTGTTTTTTATTTCCCCAAATATGTATACCGTCTTAATAGATATAGAGATGTTCTGATGATCAAATTACAATTTTATTAGTACATCTACTCATTATAAATGTATGGGAGGAAAAATATTCACCCTTGCATGAATATGATAACCAATGGGAATGTTTCCTTTGAGTATATCATCATTTATTTGTTTATATATTTTGAATATCATTCTCATATTATGCCATTAATTCCACCGTGGAAGGAAAATCAACCCTTTTGGGTGGTTATTGGGATGTATCCATGCCATAACATATATCCTTGTTACAATTCCACTATAGAGGTGGAAACTCAATGTTCATAGTTTGAATTTTTTGGATCATCCTCTGGTTATGGGTATATACTTCCTTTGTGGGTGCCTCTAGATCCTCCTCTATGGGTATTTTTTTATGTCACTCTCAATTTACATCTATATTGACAATATTTTCTGTGTTCATGGTGACTAGATTTAAAGAGGTGTATCTGGAAATGGTCATTTTCTAATTACATTCAACGAAACATGATGATTATTAACTAAATATATTAGGGTGATTTCTCAAACACTTGATATTATTATGGTGTTTTGGATTCTGACCCCAACTGGGTGTGATTGAAATCTCTATACACTCCTCCCAAATTAGCATATCTGTATTGAATATGATGGAATTTTTTATCATGATTTTTGAATGGAACTTGAATAGGATATGCATTTCTTATAGTATGAGGAATTTATTAGAAAACGATATTTTATATATTACACCCAACCTAGAGAAGACTAATTACCACTTTGAGGATGAATATAATGAACATTACCCTATCCCTAAATCAAGGTAAATATATGAGAATAAAATTGGAATTCATTGATCTTGTGGTTGAGGATATGATACTTATACAAGAAGAATGGATGATTCTAGGGATAAGAAATGATATATTGATGTCCCAGAACATCAGATTGTGGTTAACCTAAAACCTCAATTTCTATCCACATGACCCTCTTAGAAGATGATGAACCATGTGATGGAAATTGGGATATAAATTCACCTAGCCTAGTGTGATGGTGTTTGTTTAAAACTATTGAAGATATTTCTTGAATCCTATCAGGGGATGAAGATTTGATATATTGATCAATTCATAGATATACCCCAATGTCGACAGGTTGGGTTCTATCCTAGATTATAGCTATAGAATCAACTAATGTAGCATTTTAGAGGTATCACATATATGACCGTGCAGTATTATGGTTCAATAACATACTATAACTAGAGTTAGTTTCTATGGGAATTTATCTAGTAGATTGGAGCATTGGATTTTAGGTAATAAATCGTCTCCGATTATTTCTAGGGGACCATTTTAAAGATCTATAGGCTATCATATTTCTCTGTTTGCGATGTATCAACACTTTTGAAGTGGTATAATTTAGTTTTATTGACAAACTAGTGTAAGTGATGCCTAGTCCCTTAATTTTTTAAGAGGCGATGAATTCATCTGATACATAATATAATGGGTTATTCTATTCAAGAGGTGTGGATAAGTGTAATAATCCATCCATTCCCCATATATGAATATTTAATCATGATGAGGTGGTAGTTATTAGTTTCCTAAGAGTTGTGATGAAATGCGTGAAACCATGTTTCTGTTTTATGTTGTTATTGTCCAATTTTTCATGTCTAGCCATGGAGATTGTATCAAGGTCTAGTTGAAAAAAGAGTATCTTGATCATCTGAAGTATTCCATCATATCTAAGATAATAGTGATGTATAACCTTTTTTTATTGATGATTTTCCTATATATTTTTGGGGTAGATAAGGCATTTATTTCTTCTCTAGATTGTCTATGATTTAGTAGTCATAAGGGGTGGGGGTAAGAACATGGTAGGATGGTTATTTTTGGATAAATATATCTATTAATAAATGTAATCCTCTTTTTAATCATACATACATTCCTCCATCTATTCTGAACACTAGTGGATCTCCTTTGGATTGCCTTCTAACTGGGGTGGAGTTCTATTGAAGGCTGGTGGGGAACTATATATAGTTAAGAAGAATATCTTCATAACCTATGTATAAAAATGTTTCTATGTTAGGAAAACCACAATATATATAGTTTTTTAGGAAAATGGATGATTTATTTATCTGGGGAAGATATCACCATGGGGAGGTCAAACATGGTCGATTTCAAAATTAGAGTCTATTAGATCCATCTATACACATATGTGAGGTGGTCTATCACATGTTTGATCACATTCCACTAGAGTTGAAGAATCAATCGACCCTTGGGGTGATAATAATGTGTCTAAAAATAATAAAGGGACAATAATTGAGAATATTATGGATATCTTCCTCATTATTAATTATACCCAAAATATGAGTACTGAACATTTGGATTTATTTAGTTATATTTTCATATTGTATGACTGCTAACAGATATAACTTATAACCATCTGGTGCTATATGAGCATGTGTCTATTGTTGAGAAGCTATTAGGGTATTCCAAGGAACTTAAACAAATTTGATAGAAATATGAGCTTGTTATGAGGCATGTTCCATTTTCATTTTCACATGGTAAACCTCATTTAAATTAGATTATGAGGGTGATCCTGATCCATTGGAGTATGAAATTGGTTTTTTATAGCATTACGATCTTCTCATGAGGAGTGATTTTATATCACTTGGTGATCCCCAGTTGAAATTGGAAGACGATCTTTGCTTGAATATGAAATCCAATCTATAATATTTCAATTGTTACACCCCAAGTTTCCACAGTATGCTTATCTTTGAATAATAAAATAGCATGTGTTGTACGCATCTTCAAGTTCTAATAGACCAAAACCAATCAAACTATCCATTATGAGTAGTAATACCCAATTTTTAAAGTTTTAAAAATTTAAGCATTCAAAATGGACTTCATTTTTGGATTTCGAATATCGAAATTAGTTTAGGGTGAATTTTTGGTATTTTTCTGAAAACATTCAATTTTTTATGAATAGTCAAAAACACAGAGTTTTTGTTTAAAAGAAAATTTTTATTTAAATAATTATTTATTTTATTATTATTTTAGGTCAAAATAGATACATAATACCTATATATGTTCAATTTAATTCATTTGAGTCAGTTTTTAAAAAATTTAGATATATAAAAATTTTATTGAACTTTATACCGTCTTTTACACACCTCCTAGGATAATTTGAAAATTTACATAAAACATGATTTTACCACTTCTGTGAGTTGAATTTAAAAAATATGATAGACATAGTTGATATTAGTAAGTAAAATGTGGTTTAATAATATGAAAATAATTTTTGTCAATATAAATTTTTATGTTTCTTTACCATGACTAAAAGTAAATACAGTAATTAAGGATGAAAATGATATTATTATTATTAACCTAACACATGTCCTAATTCTATTGGATAAGTGTAATTAATCCAAAAAAACCATAGGAATAAAATATGATTATTTAGGTCAACATGGATTAGATTAGGACATTTATTATTATTTAATTCAAAGAAGAGATAAAAGTGTTAAATTTAAAGTTTAATAACAAAAACATTTTTAATATTGGGATAAACATAAGATATATTCAACTATAAATATTCACTAGAAATATAAAAAAATATCCTACATAAAGTTATTTTATTTAATTTTTTAAGACATTAGGTAATAAAATTTATTTATGACAGAATGATTATGCAGTAATTACCGTATTAGTAAAAGTTTAAAATAATTGATATTATAAATATCCAAATAAATGTAATTTTATACTTTTTTGGAATTACACTAATTTTATTGGTTAGTATTATATTTTATGTTTTTTTAAATGAATTGTTTTCAATGTAATAATGCTATTATAAATTTATCAAATAAAAAATAACAACTAGTGTCAAAATTGACATAGAAGTGTTTTTAAAACAAATATTATATTATTAATTGATATGATATAGCTAAAAATCAATGGATCAGCCAAAGGTCTTAAATAATATTAAATATGTCCTTAATGAAACTCTTGAGGTTCTCTTAGAAGTATATATTTGGTTTATTAACGATATAATATAAAAATAAAAAGACACATGGTAAGTGTCAAACAATTTAACTAAGAATTAAATCTAAAACGTATGGTTAATATACGGACCCAACAAATATAAAAACTATTGGTTGAGTGCTTATCGACCCAAAACCACCTTATCCATTAAATAATTCATTTGGGAACCATTAGAACCCAAAAATGGTTTTATTATAAAATTATATTTATGGCTTTTCCTAAGGTGCCCTCACCACACTTATAAAAGGGAACTCCCCCTTGTCTCTAATTCACACCTTCAAATCCATTTGTCTAAGCCAAACCCTGTCCAAATACACTCTAAAATATCCTTCATTCATCCTAGAGACCTTGATTTAGTCAGAAATCCAACCTAAAGAGGGCTTTTGATCAAATAAAAAGGAAGAACCCGATGAAGTGGTAAATATTTCATCACCTCTTTCAAGTTCCATTCATTTCCCACTACCTCTTTCTCTGTTGTTTCGATTCTAAAATAATAAAAACAATTTCTTATATATACTATGATGTTATTATAAATATGTTACAACCATATTCATTATTCTATCCATCCTTTGAATGACATTTCAAAATACGTGCCTACGTTCGGCTTACCATCTCCACGGCGTGGTGTAATTGTTATTCAATACATTATTATTTGGATGGGTATAATAATAATGTGTAATTTATTTAAATAATAAATATAACATGATAATTATTCTGTATATATGATATACCATCCGATTATATATTATTTTAATGTCAAATGATTGATATTGTCGCTCGTATGTACGTACGGATTACCGTCTCCTCAAATGTGATGAGATTCATTCCCCGTTGTATCCATTTAAGAATAATTTTCATTAGATGATTAAAAATAATTTTTAAAGAATTTATATAATTATGAATATTAATAAGATACATCCTATTCATAATAAAAATTACTTACGTAAGAAAGAATATAAAGGAAAACGAATCTGTTAACACCCAAAATGACGATTATTCTAAGATATTATTAACGAAGAAATGTTAAAAGACCATATATGAAAACATATTAAAGTATATGATTCTTGTATAATTTAATAACAATTATTTCACCATTATGCAAGAGGTTAACCTACCCACGACCAAGGAAAAGTACAATGTAAGGTTTAATTTCACTATCTCTTAGTTGGGGAACGTGGCACACACTTGGGCCAGTGGGGGCCCCGCTCTGGGAGTCGGTGTAAGCAACACACATTTTACTATGGATTCCTCTTATTCATAGAAGAATGCACCTAATGTGCCGCCTCCTGGTTCAAATTTTCATTCCATTGTCTTTCCCCTGTCCAGCCTGCTGGAGGTCCCCCCCCCATCTTGGCGTGTCCTGCTTCAGTGCTCGGTGGCCCCGTTAGCCCCTTTCTGGCTCCTGCTTGGTGTGGCTCCTTTAAGGATGGTCTCTACAAGTTGTCAACTGTGGCACCTCGTCCTTTTTTCCCAGAGGTGTGATACCTAGTTATGAAGGTCTTGCATGAAGGTGGTGGTATTTCTATGGATTTCCTAGGTTCAGCTCTTTTGGCGGCAGAGGCTTGCCTTAAATGGTCGCATGTGGCTCAGTTTGGGGCTGTGAAGCCCCGCTTCGCAGTTTTTAGAAGGTTTGTTCTATATTGTGGTCTTTAATCCGGTTTCCAGATCTCAGCTATCCACAGGAAGTCCTTCTGTCTGGTTCATTCCTCAGAATCGGTTTTTGTTCGAGCTTGGTGTTTGGCCCCTCGGAGGATTGGCCGATGGGCCTTCAATCTTTTGCACTGGTCATGGAGAGCACATAGTGGCATTGAATTCCCGATGGATGTGGTTTTTGTTCATCTCCCAGGGCTTCCTCTTCCATTCCATAATGGTGGGTTTCTTAAAGCTATTGGTGATGCTTTGGGAGGCTTCTTATGTTCTAATACTAGCATGTCCAGTGGTGATGATTTTTTATGGCCCGAATTTGTGTCGAATTGTACTCTTCTCTCCCCCTCCCTGCAAGATTATGCTTCGAGCTCAAGATGGGCCATTATCTTCCAATTTGTTGCAAAAGCATCCAAGCCTTTCAGAGGCGATCCTTCAAGGCTTCATCTTCCAGGGCTTCTGTGTGGGCTGAACCTCCTTCGGAGTACCTACAGTTGATCACCTCAGTCCCTGTGGTTTCTCCCGAGGTGGCTTCTCCCTCACCGGTGCAAGGTTTAGTGAGGTCCTCTACTCATGAGGATGCCGCGGATCTTTTCAAGGACTTAGTTTTGTGTGATTCGTATGGTGGGCTCTTTCTTTAGGAATCTTTTCTCTCTATTTCTTCTATTTGTATGGCCCCATTTTTGAATCGTTTTTTGCCGCATGTCTTCCACTATGGGGCATGATCTCTTTCTATTGACAATCATTTTCAGCCATCGTTGATCCCTGTTTTCTCTATGGATTTACCAGCCATTCCAGTGGAAGTTGTGGCGGTGCTTCAGTCTTCTAGCAGTTCACGTCTGGAGAGTTTTCCATGTGGCCATCATCTAGAGAAACAATTGGTTTTCATCGAGAGCAACAGGTGGGTGGCCTTTCTCATCTTCCCTCATCATTAGAGGTTTCTCCACTGAATGGATCTTGTCTTGTATGTGAACCCAAATCATGTTCGGAGTGCCAGATTCTATTGGTTGAAGTGTGGAAATTTTCCAGTGAGGTTGTTCTTACTCGTTCATAAGTTAGATTACTCTAGGAGAGGGCTATCTCCCATTTCCAGCAGGCTACTAGTTCTGGGAAAAAATCCAGATCCCTCAATTTTCAATGATTTATATTCTTCTATGGAATTCTATGGGTATCGGGACTCAGGTGAAGACAGATTTAATTGTGTCTATTATTAGGTAGCAGAAGGTTGTAGTTGTGGCTATCTTTGAACCAAAACAATGTCATGCAATGATCCGGGACTATATGTGGAAGATCAAGATGTTGGGTTATCTTCAAGATGACTCAAAAAATAATCATATTTGGATATTTTGGAATCAATCCATGACTATGGATTTGGTGCATGTTGGGGATCAATTCATCACATCTATGGTGAAATTAGGAGGTACCATTTTATCTTGGACATGTGTTTACGGGAGTTTTGACCCTCTTCATAGGGTAAAGATGTGGAGTTATCAGACAGGTTTTAACCCGGGCACCACTCCTTGGTTTGTTGGAGGGGACTTCAATGTTGTTGCTTCCCTAGATGAGAGGAAAGTCCATGGTCCATTTCAGAGAAATGCCAGCGGGGATTTTAATCAGTTTATGGTTTGGAAAGGTTTGTCAGATTTAGGTTTCTCAGGGGATGACTTTACCTGGTGCAATAATAGAAGTGGATCTCACCGTTCGTGGATCCGTCTTGATAGATGTCTGAACAATATGGAAGTGATCTCTACTTTCTCTTTCTCCAATGTTATTCATCTAGCTCAAGGTATCTCTAACCAATCCCTTCATTTGGTTTTTCTTTCCTTGGGGTAGGACCATCGAGAGAGGTTATTAGTTCAGCAGCAATGGGGGCTAAGCTAGGTTATCAGGATTTGGTCTGGGATATGTGGAGTTCTTAGGTTCAGGGGAATGCTTGGACCTCCCTTCATGATAAACTCTGTCACCTTAAAAGCCTTCTGATTTCAGGAGCTAAAGACCTCCCCCAGAGTGATAATGAAATTGATGGAGTATTTAGGGAATTTGACAGCATTTAAGTGAGTTTGGAAGAGGCATGGAAGGACCAATCCTTTTACTATCTCTCTACCAAAAAATCCCATCTTGAATATTTTCTTCTAGCTCAGGAACGACAGGAAAGGGAAGTTTCGAGGGTTAAATGGCTCAGAAAAGGGGATAAAAATACTTCTTTTTTTCATTCCTGCATCAAAGAATGAAAGAGACCTATCAAGCATAATAATTTTTTTGGAATATGGGAATCACATGGATGATCGGGATGTGGTTGGAAGTATAGCTTACTCTTATTTCAAGGAATTTCTAGCTGGTCCTAATGTGAATATGCCCAGTGGTTATCCTCGAGGAGATAATGATTTCATTAATGTGATTCACAAATGTGTTTCACCTCAGGAGAATGAGAGGATGAGTTCTATCCCAGATGAAAAAGAAATCTTCTCAGACATGATGATCCTCCATCCAGATAGTGCTCTTGGTCCAGTTGGATTTCCTGTGATCATTCTACATGGGCTCTTGGGAGGTGGTGAAGACAGATATTATTACAGGGATCCAGGATTTCTTCAAGGGTGGAATCATGTCGAGGGTTTCTTGTGCTATGACCATAGTGATGATTACAAATCATCAGAGTCCCTCTTCCATTTTGCAGTACAGACCAGTGAGTATGTGCAAATTCCCGTATAAAATCCTTGTGAGTGTGATCAATACCAGATTGTCTGCTTATCTTCCTTGGTGGATTTCGTTGGAGCATCATGGTTTTGTGAGGGGTCGATCTAGCCAAGGAGAAATTTTCCTTTCTCATGAACTGATAAGGGATATCATCTTTAAAACATAGTGTTCTAATATTTCTCTCAAGTTTTATTTGAATAAAGCTTACAATCGTGTGGAGTGGGGCTTCATTAATAAGGTATTGGCTAATATGGGCTTTTCTTCTTTGAATATCGATCTACTTTTCATGTGTTTTATTTTCCCGTGGATGGAGGTTTCTTTTCTGGGGAAGTCTTATGGTTTCTTTAAGGCCACTCGTGGCCTCCTCCAAGGGGATCCTCTGTCCCTAAGTATCTTCATCCTCACTCAAGAAGTTTTGAGTAGGCTCATTTTCATATGTATCCACAATGGAGAGATTCTTCCAAATTGGAGGTCTGCGAGAACTAAGGATATATCTCATCTGATGATTGTTGATGATAATCTTGTGTTTCTTAATGCTGGGAAAAAGTCTATTGGTGGTTTGAATAGGATTCTGGAGGAGTACTTCCACTAGAGTGGTCAAATTATCAACAAAGAGAAAATATCTTTTTTCATATCATTTAAATGCACTTCAAGTCGAATTTCTAATATTTAAGGTAATCTTGCAATGCAACGTGGATGTTTCCCTTGCACAATCTTGGGGATCTGATTTCCCCTATTAGACTCCAGATTCGAGATTTTGACTTCCTTATTCCCAATATTGCATACTGAATTCGTAACTGAAAAAATAGATACTTGTCCTTTGGAGGGCGTATTGGTCTCATTAATAGTGTTCTTTTGGCGACTCTAGTGCATGCTCTTTCGGCAGCTACATCTCCAAAGGGTGTCATTACTAGCATTGAAGAGCTTCTGTCTGGATTCATTTGGGATCCTCCGGAGGAACTAAAAAAACATTGGGCTTCTTGGAGTAAGGTGTCCAGGCCTTCTAAGGAAGGTGGTATTAATGTATGGAGTCTATATGATACTCTCAGTGGTATACAAGCAATGATGGCATGGGAAATTGTGAATCAGTCTACCCTTTGGGGCCAAACGATGCATTCCTTGATCCATGGAAAACTCTCGAGGGAAGAAAGGGTATCCATGGTATGGCCTAATTTGATGAATATTTTCTCTAAGCTTCGTGAACACTCGTAGGGAACTATAGGTAGGGTACCATCTCTTTGTGGTATCACAATTGGGCAAGAAAAGTGTTGGGAATTCTGTGCTATCTAATTCATTTCATTTCATTTCAGGGGGAAATCCAGCACCTGGGCTTTATTAATACAGTGCTTTATTTGGAGAAGAAGGCCTTATATGATCTCATCACTCCTTCCCAGGCTCCTGGTCGATGCGTCTTTACTGCTTCTTCTTTGGGGACTTTTTCTCCTCAGGTTTTTCGAGGTATTAGGATCCCTACGATGCTATCAGATGGGTGGAATGAGCTTCTGTGGTCAAATGTGGTTCCATAAAAATACAATTTTCTTTTATGGAGGATTAGGAATCATTCCATTCCCACTGATTATAATGTTAAACACTGTGTAATTCTGCTGGTTTACATGTGATCTTGTTCTGCTTCTTCGCAGGATGAAAGTGAATATCATGTTTTCTACTTTGGGGAGTGGGTGGAGGCAGTATGGTGTTGATTTTTGGATCTTATTGGGATTTTTTTCCCTCTCTGGTAGTTATTTCATTATAGGATAGATGGTTTCATGGTCTGGGAGATAAAGGACTGGAGAGAATGGCTCGTGTGATGATATTATCTGCTGGCTGTTGGGCGATTTGGCAAGCTAGAATTAAGCTAAGATTCGAAGGGATCTACGCCTCGGGTAGATCCATCATATGCCGGTCGAAATTCATTCTTTTGGATCTGGTTTTCCACTTCCCCTCCTCGAGTGATGCTCCATCATTCAGCTGGATGCGATCACAATCCCATGGAGTCTAGTCGATAGTTGCTAGAGGTACTTGGGTTCGCTGGTTTCCCACCACAGGAGGGCAAAAACTCAATTCCTACCGGTCCTCTTCATTGAGGGCCCTGAGAGGAGGTAGTGTGGTGTGGGACTAGTGGGACATGGTCTTTATGGATTTTTAATCTCGGATAGGGTTCAGATGCTCCCTCCATATAGAAGAAAAATCCATGTTGACAGGTATTACCCTCTACCTCCAGAAGGATATTGAGATTGCTGATGTTGAAATTGATTCAACAATTCTTCATGATGAACTCAAAGACATGTGTCCTCATCCTTGGTCCATATTCTATATTTTCAATAGGTGCAGTGGTATGATGCCTAACGGTACCAAAATTAGTCATGTATAGTGCGAGGGAAACCAAGTGGCATATCACCTTGCTTCTTTGGATGTTCTGGGCTCTGACCCCGTCTGCCGAAATGATTTTTTCTCTTTTAAGCCTGAAGGGGTCAATCTGATTAGAGGGGATTCCCTTAGTTTTCACTACTTTAGACCCCCATATGTGGTTTATTCCTGTGTTTTCTGTTTGTTTTTGTATGGATTGGGTTGTTTTCTCAATTAAATGTGAAGTAATGATTAAGGTAAGAATGTTTTTTTAACTTATATGTTGTGTGTGGCTATTTTCTGCCATTATAAAATCATCGAATATTCCCTAACAATATTATAATGATATTTTAAAAATAAATGTTTTCATAAATTATTTCAAAATAGAAATAGATATTTTTCTTAAAAAGGTTTTGATTTCATCTATGTCAATATCCTTTGATGGATATTAAGCATATTTGAAGTTGATTTATTTTGATACAAAAAATATATATTCTATTGAAGGTTTTTTGATATGTTTTACTATGTATGTGTTATTTTTACACTAATAATGGTTTATGGAAAAATTATTGACATTTCATATAATAGTTTTAATTTGAATTTTTCTGTTATGTTTGAACATTTTCATATGAGGAATGCATTGGACATAGTATGTTATGGGTGGAGCCCGCTATAACTCCCCGATGCATCGGTAGGTCTCGTGATAGAATCCAGTGTCTTAGAAAGAGGACTTGAAAAAAATATTATTTTCAGTTTTGGAACAAGGCCTTGACAATGTTTTTATGAAGTCTAGAATTATGCATTCTATCATTATGAAAGTGGCTATTGATATTGCATGTGATTATTCAACTAGTAGAATATTCTTGTGAATAAGAAAATGGAATTATTTTATTTTATCATTGCCATATTATGCTGAAATTCAAGTTTAAAAGGGTTTTGTTTTAGTCTTATATATTTCCTTAAATTATTATTCTTATTAATGAAAGTTATAGATATATTTTTATCCTTACTGAGCATCTAAGATCACCCCTTTATTTGTTTTATTTTTCCCAAGATGCAAAAAAGTATTTTATGACTAACCTATAAGAATAGTCTAAGGGGATATTATTGTGGTCTATGGAAGCAATTTTGTTATAGTTTTTCATTTTATAATGTAATGTAAAACTTATGAATTTTTCTTGTATTTCAAAGGCTACTAAACTAATCAGTCATTCAAGACTTGATCATTTGTGATCATTCAATGTTATGTAATAATGCACCGACATTGGGTAACTAGGTTTGGGGAATTATAGTTGATATCCGTGGAATTTTAGTACAAACCATGGAAACTAGAGTTAGATAACCTCTGATTAGAGCACATTGCCCTAAGATAGAATTTGAGGATTAGTATACAAGAACTTCCTAGAATTTTGGTATTATAGAGATTTTTTTAGTTTTGCACGAAATACATCTCTATCTGGATACGAGGATGTATAGGTGGATCTGGCACAGATGTACCTAGGGGTAAATCCCAAAAACACCACTTTTATCTAGACTCGAAAGGGAACTGGTGCATGACAACAAGACTTGTTGTACTCTAGATTACGATACTCTCGGGGGATATGATTATGATAGTTCTTAATTTATTTAATACCCATTATGAAGGGTTCATGATTATAAACTTCCTCAAAGAAAACATTTATATGATTATGGATTATATCCATAAACTGTTCAATTTATGTTAAGTGTTTTACAATCTTGGAATTATGTATTTCGATTCACAAAATAATCGAGTTTATTCCATTGTTTAGAAAGGGAGTCTCTTTGAAGGAATGGAAACTTTATCAATTCATGCACCCTATGTAGGGATTTCCCTCCTGCCCAAGATAATTATAGTGGAGCTAGTGATACAATTGGTGCTGATCATCATATCACTATATTGGGACAACTCTCTCTTGTTATGAATAATAACCTTACCCGTTTAGAGCATCCTATTCTGCAGTTTTAAGGATCAATGTTAGAACACTTCATGAGGAAAAACACACCAAAATTCAATGAGGGTACAAATACACTAGTAGTTTAGAAATGGATAAATTCCTTAGGGAAAATATTACACGCCTTAGGGAGTAGCAAAAAAGAAAAAGTTGTCAAGGAAGTTTACCGACGCACTGGAGATGCTGATCAATAGTGGTCATTGATTCAAAACACAAAGGATAATGATGAATTATCAAATATTTAATTGAGGGATTTTAATGAAATTTTCTTAGAAAAATACTTTCCTCATGACCATCGAGGGGATATAGAAAGAAATTTTTTGATTTTGTGGAAAAAGGAGGATGAGAATGTCACAATGTATGAAGTTATCTTTAAATGGTTAGTGAGTCATGATGCAGATTATATACGTAACCCAAGAAGTATGATTGATCATTTCTTTGATGGGTTAAAAACATTTCTTCATCGAGCATTAGTCTCACAATCTTTCTAGTCATACGAGCTTATTATCTAATGTGCTATCATGACAGAAAAATAATTCTCTAAGTTTTACGATTTTAATTCAATGAAAGAGAAGAATATATCTACTGATCACTCTGGAAATGGAAATATGGGGAAGAAGGGGAAAGTTTAATATCCATCCTATAGTAAATTTGGGATTAAAAATCATGGTACTTTCCTGAAAGGAATGTGAGTCTGTTACAAGTGTGGTGAAAAAGGAAACCATGCTCGAAATTGCATGGGGAAGAAATAGGCTATCGATGTTGAATGCAACAATTTTAGAGAAAGGGGGAATTATGTTAATGAATATTCTAACCGTCATGGGAGCTTACCTCAGAAAAGGACAAGGTACCAAGTCCATGATTATGCTATCACTAATAATGAGGTTGATGCCCCAAAAAGACATAGTGGTAGGTGATTTAATGGTTTCTTCAACATTAGAAAATTCTTTATTTGATTCTGGATCATCACATTGTTTCTTATCTTTCTAGTTTTCTATGAAAAGTAGATATTTAAAATTTGATTTAACAAGGGAGTTGTCAGCAAATCTCTTAACGGAAGTATCATTGCAACAATGTTTTGTGAACCAGTCCCCATTTGGTCATATAAATGATCTTTATCTTCTTATCTCATCATCATACCCATGATTGAATTTGATATAATCTTTAGTATAGATTGGATTCCAGGCCATGATGCGAAAATTTATTTTAGGAAGAATGAGGATACATTTTTCGATGATGATAAAGTGTACCTTATATTTAGAGTTGAAATGTAACCACCTAATTCTTATATAGATACACCCCCAGTAGAACAAATAAATTCAATTATTGGGGAGGAAGAGATTGAAATAACTGTGGTTGAGAAAATGAATGTTCAAAAAGAGGATGTACCTATTATGCATTAATATGTTGATGTATTTCTAGAGGATTTACTATAACATCCTCCAAAATGAGAAATTTAGTTTTCCATTGATATAATTCCTAGTTCAAGGCCCATATCGAAGACCCCTATAAGAATAGCTAATGTGGAATTAGTGGAACTAAAGAAAAAACTAGAGGAATTGAGTAATAATGGATTTATTTTCCCTAGTGTTTCTCCATGGGGAGCCCCTATTGTTTTTGTTAAGAAGAATGATGGATCTATGAGGTTGTGCATTGAATAAAGGTAGATCAATGCTATAATGATAAAGAACAAGTATCCCTTACCTCACATTGATGATTTATTTGACCAATGTCATGGAGCTCAATATTTTTAGTCTTATACTTTTCCTTAATTGATTATGATAATCTATGAAAGTTTCCACTATATTGTTATCCTAACTGAGCATCTGATCTCACCACTTTATATGTTTTATTTTTCCCAGGATGCGAAAAATAATTTTATGATTGACCTGTAGGGATACTCTGAGGGGATATGAGTGTGGTCTATGGAAACAATGTTGTTATTGTTTTTCATTTTATAATGTAATTTAAATCATATAAATGTATCCAGTATTTTGTAGGCTACTAAACTAATCGGTCTTTCGAGATATGATCTTTTTTATCATGACAATGTTATGTAACAATTCACTGACTCTGTGTAACTGAGGTCGGGGGGTTACATCAATGAACCTCTAGAATTGGAGAAGTGATATGATCCTCCTCCTTTATTACCTATAAATAATGATAGTTCCCTTTTTTGTCATAGGTAGTTTTAATATGGTAATGGGTTTTGTGAGGTACTAAAACATGCAATGCATCTTCAATTAGAGGAATATGATCATTTTTTAGATGCATATTCCATTTTCACTTGTTGATAATCGGTAAGAATAAGACTATGAGCCATATCATCAGACTTTGGAGTATTCTATAAATCTATTTCAATAGGGATATTAGAAATTCCTGAGGTATTTCCCGATATCACATGGTGTGTCCAAAACAGAATATAGATATAGACCTAACTGGGTGCCTTTGGAAAATGATTTTGGTATTTTTTGATAGAAATTTACCAAAAACCTGAGCCATATTCCACTCTCATCTTGTGATCATTGGGTGGAACATGAATATAAACCTAGTCTCCTGCATTATCATTTATCAGAATTGATGATAATACTCCTGGATAGAAGAAAGAATGTGCACTTTCTTCAGAGTAACAACTTATTAAAAATGATTAGGGTGTTGTGATTCTTTGGCTATAGGGATAGGAATATACAACTATCCTTATATATATATATACAAATGACAGGATATTCTCATGGAGTTACTAATCTATTTTTATAATGTCGTGGAGTTTTAGAAAATTTTTGTTGCAATATAAGACTTCATATTTTCTATCTCCACTACATATAAGAAAATATAAACAATTTATGTATGGATGTGAGCCCAGTTTTTTCCTCCTTCTTCCAACATAATATTTCATCAACTTCATGCATATGGTAGGTATATTTTCCTCCCCTATGCTTACTCCAAGAGTATTCCCACAAACCTGTCCCATGTGTGCAGTGATATGACCCATACCACTAGTTACTATCAGAATATATCAACAGACATCGTCAGTGGGAGTGGGGATATGTTTTGAATAATTATTATCCAAATCCTTTTGCTACCTATGTGTGTTCCATATTTTATATGCATAGGGATTAGAGGTGAAAGTGTGTTTGGTTGTACACCTAGTAGGCTACTGAAGTGCATATGTGGGATGGTATTAGTGATGGTTGTTTATATGATCCCTTCTCAATATCCTTTGAAACGTAATGGATACGTAGTTGACGCCTAGATCCATCTTCATCAGATACTAATGGTGGTTATTTTTACACGTTTGGTAAAATATTTATAATATGATAGCTATTTAAAATAGTGACATTATCTTTTCTGTAGATTTCATTGGATAGTATTGACACATCAGTTTTATTGATTAGAGACCCTCAAAAGTATCCTCAAGGGTCAGGATAATTCCATGTCAATGGTATTACAAGACCAACACATTTTCCACCTAATATTGAAGGTGTCATGTATGTGAGGTCATTCTAAGTGTCATAGGGGTTTCATCCATATTTTATATACAAATAAAATCACAAGATGAAGATATTATCTCATTTTGGGATTATTTTGTTAGATTAGTATCTGTATTGAAAAAGGTAACAAGGAATAAGGTCAATGAACAATGAACCATTTCATACGAGATAGATTAGATATTCATGAGTAACAAAATTACCCTTTCTTATTCATGGTCCAGAAATTATACTCACATGGAATTTTGAAATATAATATCGAAATATTTCATGAGATCCCATGTAAAAAATGGAACATCCATAAGATGCATATCAGGTTCCACCGCTTCTTTTATGTTGGATATGAAAAAATGTCTTAGTGCATGGTCAACTATTTATAATGTTACATGATAGAATCATAATGTGTCCAACTAATAATTTTTTTTTCAAAATGATAAGGACCATTTTAATGACATGATAACAAAATGTAAGAGGATATATGGTAAGTGTATCCATTTTTTCTTGTGAAGTAGATACCTTAGTTGAATGATTTCAAAACTGGTTCGACAATTTTTGTTCACCAAAATTGAGTTGTTAGATTTTCCCGATGATTTGACGGTGGTTGTTTCAATTTATTATATAATCATTTGAGTAAATTTTATCATTTTTTATCAATAAAGAAAACTCCCAACATATCCCATGTCAATTAATGATTACATCCCTACTTCTCAAAGGAAGTAGGTACTTCAGGTTTTCAGACAAACGACAATTAAAAACTCACATTGGTTAGTAGGATGATACTTCATTCTATCCAAACCTTTTGGGGAGAATTATTTCTTACTCCAGGACTGTCTTAGATATTTATGATATGTTAGACAATCACTTTCTAATCCTGATACGAAACACATTACCCAAAAAATGATCAAGGTTAAGTACATTTATACTCAAATGGGGGGATCATACTAGTGAATCCATTTATTTTTTTTGTGGCTCTTAATACATTCCCCATTTTATGGGACATACTTAAATGATAAATCCATATAACTAGGAACTCCCGTATTTATTGTCATCCAGGTAGTCCATTTATATTCTGAGGACGATATTGATCCATTAGGGGGAATCCTACGTATCCGATATTATGGAAGGATTTTAAACACAATTATTTCATTAAACTAGAGTATTTTAACTTCTTGAATAACGGAATATACTAATTCATATAGGAACTATATATTTCAGCTCAGGCATTGAGGATAAATCCTATGAATCCTTGTTATAGATGTAATTGGAGTTATAGTAGTTTAGTTAGATCTGGTTATACAAACTAGGGTTTACCTAATATTTGGAACATGGCTTATTATTTTTCCAATGGGGGAATACACACGGAGGTTTATTAATATGGTAGAGATTCATGAAGCAAGTGACATGATCATTGAATCTACCTAATCCTATATGAATTATGACCAGTTTGAGAATCAAGGAATTCAAGTAACAAGCCACGAAACTTATGGATGCAGGACTTGTGTGCAGGTACAAACCATTGGATGGTTTATATGGAGATCATGGATTAAGAAATAATCAAAAATATATTGGTTATGGATGGAATTAAAGTCAATATAGTTCAATTTACATCTCAATCAACTGGTTGGTAAGGAAGGATGATCATCAAATGGGTGAATGTTTTCTCTGATGGTTGGAATGACAGATGCATGGCAGAATATACACTGAGTGGATGCCCATTTGATCACATGACTTTATTATGAAATCATGAATATCATAGTTCTTGAATAAATAAATGTGATTTTACTTCTCTTGATCAAGGCTCACACAATGGGGTTTCCATTATATTCCCACTAGACAAGGATATCATGTCCCGAGATGTCTTCTTGAAATGGCTAAATTGTCTAACTAATATGTCTTGTTCTATACCTGATATGTTTGGGGATGTATTGATATGTGATAGTTTCATAAGGGACATGTCTAAATATAATCACATAATACATTTGACTTGTATGGAGAAAATTATATAACATAGAATACATGTGTGAAGACCATATATTGATGGGGATAGATTGTCTAGAGGGTATTTCCTAATATATTTGACATGTTCAGGGTAAATCACATGATATAGGTTAGAATTTATATTGGATTCGTGTTAACCTAGATGGCATGTCTGGAGGAGGTCACATGATCTAGGATGACATGATTGGAAGGAACCCAATGATCTGGTTGACTTGTTTGGAGGACGTAGTTTGATCTAGGTCAACTTTTCTAGAGGAAGTCACATGATATTGGTCACATGTTCTACTTCCAAAATAAAAGTTTCCTACACACTTTTATTGTGTCTCAAAATATGGTGGGTAAGCCTATAATGGTTCATGAGGCCTATTTAGAATGCACTGATGTCACATCATAACATGGGATACTTTAATAGAGGACATCACAAGATCATGATGGTGATCTAAGAGGGCTTCACGAGACCTAGATGTCATTCTCAGAAGGTGTCATGTGACTTATCTGACATGTCCAAAGGACAACACATGGTCAAAATGTTATGTCATGGGGATTTCACAAGTCTATAGTTACATTACCTAGTGTGGCCTCATGATTTGGATAAGTCATTCGAAGTTTATGAGGATCATCTAATATTTTCAATGCATGAGTCTCATATAATTTAGAATTTATTATACCTTTTATTTCAATTTTCCTTAGATTTTTCAAAGGTTATATATTTTTTTATGTTTCATGTGTTTTAGATGATAGGTATGATATAATTTTCAAAACTCTCTCAACAATCATGAAGTCAATTGTGTGATATTTAACTGATCATGTGAAGTGCCTATATATGTCATATGACCTTTTATGTCATTACCTAGATATTTACCTTTTGTGGGACATTGTTATCACATGGTTGGATGCTCTAAGTAATTTTAAATCTCCACCTATGCTACCATGTATGATTGATCAAGGGATGATGGATTTTTTTGTTTTTGGGGGGTTGTTATTGGCCTTACCACCCCGATTATATAACACCTTGTGCAGTGAGTATATTTTTGTTTTAGTACAGATTAAGTGGAGGGATTATTTTGCATGCATTTTATGAGATCCTTACTTAGTTAATCTCTTGGGTGGGGGGGGGGTCCCATGATTTTTAGTAATTCCAATACCATCCCAACATTCATCTTTTATTGTATTTTTCCAACCAATAGGTCTTTATTAAAAATTTGGACCGTCCATGGTCATTTAAAAGTTCAGGATGACATGTTTGGGGACCATTGTGAGTTTAGTATTCCTATTTAAAGGATTTCGCATGATCTAAGGTGACTTTTATGGCATCTTCCCCAAGATAAAGGTGGATTTACAAGTTGCCTTTTTGATATCAAGATGTCATTCAATGGGGTATTAAGAGATCATGACACCTTGCTGATGGTAGTTTCAAAAAAGAAATGGTGATAACTCGGGGCATATAACTTCATTATGTATATAATCACCTATAAATAATATCTCGTAATTTTTATTTTTGTTTTATTATTCATTTTACAATTGTTAGTGATATTAATAGATAATTTTATTATTGTTGAAGACAATCACTCTCCCATTGATTCATTCATCACTTGACCAACAAAGGTTCATATAGTGATGCAAAAAAAAAATATCATTTCCTACCCTTATATATTTTTTGGATCTGGAGGGGGAGCACAAGACCATAGGGATATATACGAAGCCCTTAGCATGATAAAGGTAACATCCCAATGATCACATGTGTAACACCCCAAGATTTCATAGTGTGTTATTTCTTCAAAATAATTCAATAACATGCACTACATGCAACACCGAGTTCAAGCGCACCATGACTTACCAAAAAAGCCATTCAAAAGATGTTATGAATAGTATTAACTAAATTTTAAAGTTTATATAATCCTTATTATTTTAGAATCCATATTATGAGTTTCATAGACATAATGTAAGAACAAATTCATTTTCAGTATTGCACTTTTACCAACATTTAACAGCGAACCCTTTTTAAATACAATATTTTAAACTTTTTGACTAAATGGGGACCTCAAAAATTTAAAATGAAACATCCCAAGCTTCCACGATATGCTTCTCTTTGAATAATACAGTTGCGTGTGTTGTACGCAACTTCGAGTTCTAACACACACCATAACCAAATCAAACTAGCCATTATGAATAGTAATACCTACTTTTTGAAATTTTATCAATTTTATCTCCCAAAATGGAATTCATTTTTGGATTTGGAGTATCAAATTTAGCCTAAGGTAAATTTTTGGTACTTTTCGGATAACTTTAATATTTTGATGAGTGGTGAAAATTACTAAATTTTAATTAAAAACAACTTATTTAATCAAAATAATTAATAGTGATAAATTATGAATTTGAGTGTTTTTAAAGTATATTAAAATATATTTTTACCATTTAATACAATGTTTTTCATTGGACGTAATTTCACAATTAATCTGGACATAAACAAGTATCAATCTTTTGATAGTTATTATTTCCTAAAAACACGCTTTTTGTTTTGACAGCAGGAATTAATTTTAAAATAATTTCTGCAACTTCTGTATTTTTAATTTGGAAAAATGGATTCCATATTTGGAATCAGGATGTCCAAATTGTGTAAATAGGTAACTTTTATTTTTATACGTTTTGAATAATTACTTCGTTAAATATTTTATTTACAATAGTTATAGAGTAAATCTTGTAAATAAGGGTTAAAAAATAATATTATAATAATACTAAATTACCCTAAAACGTTTCCTAACCTTATTTTTTGATACATGTCCGACCATGGGCATCTTTGGGTCGATTTTCGGACCCCATGAAGTTGATAGGGACACTTTATTTTAATAAAGTTAAAATAAGTACAAAAATAACATAAGCATATATCTTTTAGAAAAACAATTTTTAAATAGGGTAATATATGATGGATGTTCTAATATGAATATTAATTAGAAAGATAAAAATATTTCATACATAATGATATTTTATTTATAATTTTTAGATATTAAATAAGTTAATTTATTTATGACACAATGATGATGAAGTAATTACCATAATAGTGAAAAATTAAAATAATTGATATTATAAATACCGAAATAAATATAATTGGAGCCTTTTATTGAATTACACTAATTTTATAGGTTAATATATCATATTAGGGTTTATTTAATTTACTTTTTTCGAAGTAATTATTCTGTTATGAGTTTCACAAAAATCAATTATTGAATAGTGTCAAAATTCACATAAAAGAGTTTTTAAACAAAATATTATATTATTAATTGATATTAAATCCCTAAAAATATAAGGCTCGGCCAAGAGACATATATCATGATAGGTGTATAATTAATGGACCACTTGGAGGGTCTCTTGGATGTATATAGTAAGTTTATTAACCATATAATATAAAAATACAAAGAGACATTGTAAAAGTGGAACTAATTAACTTAGAGTTAATACTTAAAGATAAGGTTAATATAGTAACACAATCATGTCTAAATTCTATTGGTTGAATGGTTTTCGACCCATACCCACCTTAAAATTTAAATAATCCACTTTGGAGCCATTATAAACCGAATATGAATTTATTATAAATTAATATTTCTAGATTTTCCAAAGGTTCCCCTCACCCCTCTTATAAAAGGGCACTCCCCCTTCTCATTACTTAACACCATAAAAGCCCTTTGGTTCGGCCAACCCCTTCCCAAATATTCTCTAAACATCCCTAACTACATCCTAGAGGCCCTAGATTGATCAGAAAGACAACCTAAGGATCCCTTTTGATCAAATCAAAAGGAAGAACCCGATGAAGAGGTAATGTCTTCGCCACCCTTTTTCAAATTCATTTCTTCTTCAACTTCTTCTTTCATTGTTATTACCATTATAAAATAATGAATCCAGTATCTCCTATATAATTTAATATTATTATAAATAGGGTACAAACATATTCAGTATTCTATCCACCCTTTGAATAACATGTCACCATTCGTGCGTACGTACGGCTTACCATCTCCACGTCGTGGTGTAATTGTTATTCAATAAATTATTATTTTGGATGGGTATAATAATGATATGTAATTCATGTAAATAATAAATATAACATGATAATTATTCTTTATATATGATATAACACCCAATTATATATTATTTTAATATCAAAAGAGTGATATTATCGCCCGTGCGTACGTACGAACTACCGTGTCCACGAACTTGATGAGATTCATTCTCTATCGTATCCATTCATGAATAATTATCATTTGATTATTTAAAAATAATTTTTAAGGACATGATATAATTTTGGATATGAATAAGATACAACCTATCCATGACAACCACGGCTTAGGTAAGGAAACATATAAAAGAAAACGAGTAAATTAACACCCGAAACAACGATAATTCTAAGATATTATTAACAAAGAAATGTTAAAAGATCATATATTATATCATATGATTTTATATGATTCTTGTATAATTTAATAACAATTATTTCACCATTATACAGGAGGTTAACCTACAGCCAACCATGGAAATGTACAAGATAAGGGGTTTTCATCTCACTCCTTATTCTCGTGAGATTCATGCCATATTGCCACTATTACATTTTGTGTGGTGTATGTACTGCCCATAATTATATTATTTTTGTAATAAACTTTAATTTATGTGTATTTACATATTCATTGTATTATACCTCTTTCATGGGTTTTACGTTTCGTAGGTTACCAAAATGGTAAGGGTTTATTTCGCAATCTCTTCATTATCCGAGGTTGTTTATACATAATAATCTACTGGGATTTCTTTATCATCCACATCCATGTTTCTTCGAAATGTATTTCAAAACATTATTACTATTTACAAAGAATATGGGTTAATGTAATTTATACCCTTATATGTTTTTAAAGGAATCTTTCTGTCATTTTCCAAACAAGGCACTTTTAACCTTTCGACAAATTTAAGGTAAGAATATTTTTTTAACTTATACGGCGGGTGCGGCTATTTACCACCGTTATAAAATTGTCAAAGCTTCCCTTACAATATTATGAGAATATTTTCAAAGTAAATGTTTTATTTTATAATTATGTAACTTTTAAATTATTTCAAAATGAATTTTTTAAGAATTTTTGAAAGTTACTCTTTACCAAGATCATAATTTTAAATGTTTTAAAGATTTATCATTCAAAATCATTTAATTAATGTCCATGTTTTCAAAATGATTTTAAGGATTTATTTATATGGACATTAATGTTTTAAAATGATATTTCTTTTCAAAATTTTCAAAGTGGTATGGGACACATTGAATCAAAAATCTCTCTTAAATTACTTCTTTTATAAATGTGTGACTTTTCAATGATTTTGAGAAAAGAGATATTTCTCCCAAATTGTTTTGATTTCATCTATGTCAACATCCTTTGATGGATTTTTAGCTTATTTGAAGTTGATTTATTATGATACAAAACATTTGTATTGAATTGATGGTTTTTTGATATGTTTTACTGTGGATGTGTTATTTTTATACCATTCATGGTTTATGGAGAAAGTATTGACATTTTGTATGCTAGTTTTAATAAGAATGTTTATGTTATGTTTAAACCTTTTCATATGGGAATGCATTGGACTTAATAAGTGACTGTTGGAGCCCGTTATAGCTCCTTGATGAATCGGTAGGTCTCAGGAGGCAAACTAGTGTCTTTTCACAAGGCCTTGGCAAAATCTTATTTGTACTCTTGGCACGAGGCCTTGGTTATGTTGTTATGATAGTCTGGAATTATGCATTCCATTATTATGAAAGTGGTTATTGATATTGCATGTGATTATTCAATTAGTAGAATATAAATGTGAATAAGTAAATGGCATTATTTCATTTTATTATATCCATACTATGTTGAATTTCAAGTTTAAAGGGCTTTTGTTTTAGTTATACATTTCCTTAAATGTTTATGCTTATTTATGAAAGTTTCCACTGTATTGCTTACCCTTACGGAGCGTTTGAGCTCACCCCTTTTCTATGTATTATTTTTCCTAGGATTCCAAGAAGTATATTGTGATTGATAAGAAGGGTTATGACAAGGGAATAATGGCATTAATAAAGGTTTATTTATGTTGTTTTGTATATTATGAAGTGTAATGTAACATTCATGTATGTAATCTATTTTCAAAGACTGCTAAACTAATCGGTCCTTTGGGACTTGATTCCTTGTAATCATGCCAATTTATTAAAATAATGCACCAACTCTGGATAACTGGGGTCGGGGTGTTATAGTTGGTATCAGAGGAAGTTTAGAAATAACCTTGGAAACTAGATATAGATAAACTCTGATTAGAGCACATAGACATAAGATAGAATTTGAGGATTAGTATAGAAGAACTTCCTAGATTTTTGGTATTGTAGAGATTTTTTGAGTTTTTCGAGCAATATATCAGTGTCTGGATTCGAGCAGGTAGAGGCGACTCTGGCACAGATGTACCTAGGGGTAAACCCCAAAAACACCGCTTTGAGCTAGACTCGAACAGGAACTCATGCACGACAACGGGCCTTGTTGTACTCTTGGTTACGAAACTCCCGAGGGATATGCTTAGGATAATTCTCAATTTTTTTTAAAAACATTATAAAGGGTTTATGAGTATATACTTTCTCAAAGGAGAAATGTTTATGATTATGGATTATATCCATAAACTATTTAATTTATGTTATGTGTCTTACCTGATTGTGATTAGGTATTGTTATTCATAAACTAATCTAGTGTATGCCATTATTTAGAAATGGCGCCCAGTAGAGGGAATTAGAACTCCAATAATGCTCATGATCTAAAGAGAAAGAAGGATCATATCTTGCATGGTCGTAAGAAAGAATGTATAAGAGAAATAGTCTCCCATGTATTATCATCATATGAAGAAATAATATCATGTGTTGATAAGATAAGTAAAGAGTTTACTGAGTGCTATGGATTTGAAGGGAAGCAAGAGAAGAAAAGGATGGAAGAGAGAAATATGGATAAAGGGAAGAGGGAAAAGAAGAATTTTCCCGTATGTGATAACTGTGGGAAGAAACACCCTGAAACTTGCCTGAAAGGAATGGGAGTTTGTTATAAGTGTGGAGGAAAAGGGCACAAAGTACGTGACCGCAAGGATAAGAAAATGGTTTCAAATGTACAATGCTTTATTTGCAAGGATTTTGGACACTACGCGAACATATCTCCCAGTCATCAGACAATGCCGCAAATGATGATATTGGATAATAATCAAGTTATGATACTACCACAGATGAAGAGGAATGATTAGAGTTCTTATGTTGATTATGTCATTTGAGTGTTGTATCAACAATGTACTTGTTATAATAATTATGGAGTATATAAGGATTGTGATGCAGTACTATTTCATTAAGGACTTGAGATTTTGTAGAACAATGAAAAGTGACTCAATAGCAGGATAATTTTTTTGGAAAATATATGGTTGAGAGAATGATAAACAATAATATAGTTCTGATACCAAGGTAGTGATTTTGGAATAATACATATTTGATTTGGATAAATTATATTGGATATTCTTGAGTACCATGAAACTGATTAATGATTTGTATATTCCATCATTATTGGGATTTAAAAAATATTTGGATTTAAGGAGTATATCGATAATTATTTAAGGAATAAGGGATGATGAATGTAATCAATAAGGTTTTATGGTAATTCAGGATATTACAGTGTTTTAAAAGAATACATGATGATGGTGTTCACATGTTATTACGCGGAAAAAAGGATCTTTATTTTGTTTACTTTCCATATAAATTTTGGACTGATGTATTTTGTATAGTTCTAGTTTGGTTTATTTTGGATTGCCATAAAAGGACAACCCGGAGGTCGGGCGACAACCCGTCGCGTCCGGAAAGGCCGCGATACTTCAACCCACAACCGAAGGGTGAGAAGGGTGTATCACCTACCACTGACCCACATGATGTTCGAGATTAAATAATGTAGTTTTTTAATGACCTGGTAGATGAATTATAAATTCGTTTTTTTAGAACCCTATACGAATATGATAAATAGAATATATTTTTTTACGTTCTATTATCTTTTAGTGTGAAAGATGAGTTTGTGGTATAAATTAGTTAAAGGATGGAACTCTAATTTTCAAGTATATATTTTTCTTCTTATCTTATTCTATGAAGAAATTAATTCTTAAACTTTATTTAAGGAATACTAAAACCAAAAATGTGTTATCCTAATACCCCATGTTTTGTTGAACTGATGGTATTTCAAATAATCATAGAATGATAAATTTAAGGGCCTCAACTTTACACTTGTTTGTGATTGATGACCTCAATCACTACCTATAAATATTTACATTTTTCCTCCAATTATATGTCTCTAATTTCCACCAATGTTCTCCTAATCAAGATCATAATTTGGTGGGGACCCTTTCATTTCTCTTTTACTCATATTAAGACTAAATTTTAGTAACCCAATTTCCGATGTGGGTTTTCCCACAAAGATATTTTCTATTTTCAACCTTTTATTTTCGAAAAAATTTTCAAATTGCGAGGACACAATTTATTGAAGGAGGGGAGAATGTAACACCCCAAGATTCCATAGTGTGTTATTTCTTCAAAATAATTCAATAACTTGCACTACATACAACACCGAGTTCAAGCGCACCATGACTTACCAAACAAGCCGTTCAAAAGATGTTATGAATACTATTAACTAAATTTTAAACTTTATATAATCCTCATAATTTTAGAATCAATATTATGAGTTTCTTAGACATAATGTAAGAACAAATTCATTTTCAGAATTGCACTTTTACCAACTTTTAACAGTGAAACCTTTTTAAAAATAATATTTTAAACTTTTTGACTAAATGGGGACCTCAAAAATTTAAAATGAAACATCCCAAACTTCCACGGTATGCTTCTCTTTGAATAATACAATTGCGTGTGTTGTACGCAACTTCGAGTTCTAACACACAACATAACCAAATGAAACTAGCCATTATGAATAGTAATACCTAATTTTTGAAAATTTATCAATTATATCTCCCAAAATGGACTTCATTTTTGGATTTGGAGTATCGAATTTATCCTAAGGTTAAATTTTGGTACTTTTCAGATAAATTTAATATTTTGATGAATAGTGAAAGTTACTAAATTTTAATTAAAAAACTCTTTTTTAATAAAAATAATTAATAGTGATAAATTATGAATTTGAGTGGATTTAAAGTATATTTATAATATATTTTTACAATTTAATACAATGTTGGTCATTGGACATAATTTCACAATTAAACCGGACATAAACAAGTATCAATCTTTTGATAGTTTTTATATCTTAAAAACACTCTTTTTATTTTGACAGCAACAATTAATTTTAAATTAATTTCTACCACTTTTGTGTTTTAAATTTGGAAAAATGGATTCCATATTTGGAATCAGGATGTCCAAATTGTTTAAATAGGTAACTTTTATTTTTAGACATTTTCAATAATTACTTCGGTAAATATTTTATTTACTATAGTTAAATAGTAAATCGTGAAAATAAGTGTTAACAAATAATATTATAATAATACTAAATTACCCTAAAACGTGTCATAACCTTATTGGTGGATACATTTCATACCATGGTCATCTTTGGGTCGATTTTGGGACCCCATTAAGTTGATAGGGACACTTTATTTTAATTAAGTTAAAATAAGTACAAAAATAACATAAGCATATATCTTTTAGAAAAACAATTTTTAAGTAGGGTAATATATAATTGATGTTTGACTATAATTATTCATTAGAAGGATAAAAAGATTTCATACATAATTATATTTTATTTATAATTTTTAGACATTAAATAAGTTAATTTATTTATGACACAATGATGATGAATTAATTACCATAATAGTAAAAAATTAAAATAATTGATATTATAAATACCCAAATAAATATAATTGGAGACTTTTATTGAATTACACTAATTTTATAGGTTAATATGTCATATTAGAGTTTATTTTATTGACTTTTTTCTAAGTAATCATTTTGTTATCAGTTTCACAAAAATCAATTATTGAATAGTGTCAAAATTGACATAAAAGAGTTTTTAAAACAAATATTATATTATTAATTGATATTAAATTCATAAAAATATAAGGTTCGTCCAAGAGACATATATCATGATATGTGTATCATTAAAGGACCACTTTGGGGTCTCCTTGAAGTATATAGTAAGTTTATTAACCATATAATTTAAAAATACAAAGAGACATTGTAAAAGTGAAACTAATTAACTTAGAGTTAATACTTAAAAATAAGGTTAATATAGTAACCCAATCCTGTCTAAATTATATTGGTTGAATGGTTTTCGACCCATACCTACCTTAAAATTTAAATAATAAACTTTTGAGCCGTTAGAAACCGAATATGAATTTATTATAAATTAATATTTCTAGATTTTCCAAAGGTGCCCCTCACCCCTCTTATAAAAGGGCACTCCCCCTTATCATTACTTAACACCTTCAAAGCCTTTTGGATCGGCCAACCCCATCCCAAATACTCTCTAAAAATCCCTCACTATATCCTAGAGGCCCTATTTTGATCATAAAGACAACATAAGGATCCCTTTTGATCAAATCAAAAGGATGAACTCGAAGAAGAGGTAATGTCTTCACCACCCTTTTTCAAATTCATTTCTTCTTCAAATTCTTCATTCATTGTTATTACCATTATAAAATAATGAATCCAGTATCTCCTATATACTGTAATATTATTATAAATATGGTACAACCATATTTAGTATTCTATCCACCCTTTAAATAACATGTCACCATACGTGCGTACGTACAACTTACTATCTCCCCGTCGTGGTGTAATTGTTATTCAATAAATTATTATTTTGGATGGGTATAATAATGATATTTAATTTAGGTAAATAATAAATATAAAATGATAATTATTCTGTATATATGATATACCACCCAATTATATATTATTTTAATATCAAAAGAGTGATATTGTCGCTCGTGTGTACGTACGAACTACCGTCTCCACGAACGTGATGAGATTCATTCTCTATCGTATCCATTCAAGTATAATTATCATTTTATGATTTAAAAATAATGTTTAAGGACTTGATATCATTACGGATATGAGTAAGATACAACCTATCCATGACAACCACTGCTTACGTAACGAATCATATAAAAGAAAACGAGTAAATTAACACCCGAAACAACGATAATTCTAAGATATTATTAAAAAATCATTGTTAAAAGATCATATATGATATCATATGATTTTATATGATTCTTTTATAATTTAATAACAATTATTTTACCATTATACAGGAGGTTAACCTACCCCCAACCAAGGAAAAGTACAAGGTAAGGGGTTTTCATCTCACTCCTTATTCTCGTGAGATTCATGCTATATTGCCACTATTACATTTTTTGTGGTGTATGTACTAACCATAATTATATTCTTTCTGTAATAAACATTAATTTATGTGTATTTAAATATTCATTGTATGATTCCTCTTTCATCGGTTGTACGTTTCGTAGGTTACCAAAATGGTAAGGGTTTATTTTACAATCTCTTCATTATCCGAGGTTGTTTATACGTAATAATCTACTGGGATTTCTTTATCATCCACATCCATGTTTCTTCGAAATGTGTTTCAAAACATTATTAATATTTAAAAAGAATATGGGTTAAAGTAATTTATACCCTTATGTGTTTTTAAAGGAATCTTTCCATCATATTCCAAACAAGGCACTTTTAACCTTTCGTCAAATTTAAGGTAAGAATATTTTTTTAACTTATTCGGCGGGTGTGGCTATTTACCACCGTTATAAAATCGTCAAAGCTTCCATTACAAGCATAAAAGAATATTTTCAAAGTAAATGTATTATTTTATAATTATGTGACTTTTAAATGATTTCAAAATGATTTTTTTTTAAAATTTTGAAAGGTACTCTTTATCAAGATCATAATTTTAAATGTTTTAATGATTTATCTTTCTAAATATTTTAATTAATTTCCATGATATAAAAATGATTTTAAGGATTTATTTATATTGAAATTAATGTTTTGAAATGATATTTATTTTCAAAATTTTCAAAGTGGTATTGGACACTTTTAATAAAAAATCTCTCTTAAATTACTTCATTTATAAATCTGTGACTTTTCAATGATTTCGAGAAAAGAGATATTTCTCTCAAATTGTTTTGATTTCATCTATGTCAATATCCGTTGATGGATTTTAAGCTTATTTGAAGTTGATTTATTATGATACAAAACATTTGTATTGAATTGATGGTTTTGTGATTTGTTTTACTTTGGATGTGTTATTTTTATACCATTCATGGTTTATGGAGAATGTATTGACATTTTGTATGCTAGTTTTAATAAGAATGTTTATGTTATGTTTAAACCTTTTCATATAGGAATGAATTGGACTCAATAAGTGACGGGTGGATCCCGCTATAGCTCCTTGATGCATCGGTAGGTCTCATGAGACAAACTAGTGTCTTTGCACAAGGCCTTGGGAAAATCTTATTTGTAGTCTTGGCACGAGGCCTCGGTTATGTGGTTATTATAGTCTGGCATTATGCATTCCATTATTATGAAAGTGGTTATTGATATTTCATGTGATTATTCAATTCGTAGAATATCCATGTGAATAAGTAAATGGCATTATTTCATTTTATTTTTTCCATAATATGTTGAATTTCAAGTTTAAAGGGATTTTGTTTTAGTTATACATTGCCTTAAATGTTTAAGATTATTTATGAAAGTTTCCACTGTATTGCTTACCCTTACGGAGCATTTGAGCTCACCCCTTTTCGATGTTTCGTTTTTCCGAGGATTCCAAGAAGTATATTGTGATTGATAAGAAGGGTTAAGACAAGGGAATAATGGCATTCATAAAGGATTATTTATGTCGTTTTGTTTATTATGAAGTGTAAGGTAACATTCATGTATGTAATCTATTTTCCAAGACTGCTAAACTAATAGGTTCTTTGGGACATGATTCCTTGTAATCATGCCAATGTATTAAATAATGCACCGACTCTGGGTAACTGGGGTCAGGGTGTTACTGTTTGTATCAGAGGAAGTTTAGCAATAACCTAGGAAACTTGATTTATATAAACTCTGATTAGAACACATAGCCTTAAAAAAGAATTTGAGGATTAGTATAGAAGAACATCCTAGAATTTTGGTATTGTAGAGATTTTGTGAGTTTTCTGAGCAATACATCTGTGTCTGGATACGAGCAGGTAGAGGCGGCTCTGGCACAGTTGTACCTAGGGGTAAACCCCGAAAACACCGCTTTGAGCTAGACTCGAATGTGAACTAGTGCACAACAACGGTCCTTGCTGTAATATTGGTTACGACACTCCAGAGGGATATTCATAGGATAATTCTCATTTTTTTACAAAACATTATGAAGGAATTAAGAGTATATACTTCCTCAAAGGAGAAATTTTTATGATTATGGATTATATCCACAAACTATTTAATTTATGATATGTGTCTTACAAGTTTGGGATTAGGTATTATTATTCATAAACTAATCTAGTGTATGCCATTATTTAGAAATGGTGCCTAGTAGAACGAATGAGAACTCCAGCAATGCACATGATCCAAAGTGAATAAAGGATCATATCTTTCATGTTCTTAAGAAAGAATTTATAAGAGAAATAGTCTCCCTTGTATTATCATCATATGAAGAAATAATATCATGTGTTGATAAGATAAGTAAATATTTTACTGAGTCCTATGGATTTTAAGGGAAGAAAGAGAAGAAAAGGATGGAATAGAGAAAGATAGATAAAGGGAAGAGGGAAAAGAATAATTTTTCCAATATGTGATAACTGTGGGAAGAAACACCCTGGAACTTTCCTGAAAGGAATGGGAGTTTGTTATTAGTGTGGAGGAAAAGGGAACAAAGTATGTGACTGCAAGGATAAGAAAATGGTTTCAAATGTACAATGCATAATTTTCAAGGAG
The DNA here is from genome assembly GCA_963277665.1 of Viscum album. Classification (NCBI taxonomy): domain Eukaryota; kingdom Viridiplantae; phylum Streptophyta; class Magnoliopsida; order Santalales; family Viscaceae; genus Viscum; species Viscum album. Next base: position 1,193,362,380 of record OY728130.1, on the reverse strand, counting down.
TTTGGACACTACGTGAACATATTTCACAGTCATCAGACAATGCTGCAAATGATGTTATTGGATAATAATCAAGTTATGATACTACCACAGATGAAGAGGAATGATTAGATTTCTTATGTTGATTATGTCATTTGAGTGTTGTATCAACAATGTACTTGTTATAATAATTATGGAGTATATAAGGATTGTGCTGCAGTACTATTTCATTAAGGACTTGAGATTGTGTGGAACAAAGAAAAGTGACTCAATAGCAGGAATTTTTTTTTGGAAAATATAATGTTGAGAGAATGATAAACCATCATATAGTTCTGATACGAGGTAGTGATTTTGGAATAATACTTGATTGATTTGGATAAATTATATTGGATATTCTTGACTACCTTGAAACTGATTAATGATTTGTATATTCCATAATTATTGGGGTTTAAAAATATTTGGATTGAAGGAGTATATCTATTATTCTTTAAGGAATAAGGGATCATGAATGTAATCAATAAGGTTTTATGGTAATTCAGGATTTTACAGTGTTTTAAAAGAATACATGATGATGGTGTTCACATGTTATTACGCGGAAAAAAGGATCTTTATTGTGTTTACATTATTTATAAATTTTGGACTGAATTATTTTGGACAGTTCTAGTTTGGATTATTTTGGATTGACATAAAAGGACAATCCGGAGGTCGGGCGGCAACCGGTCGCGTCCGGCAAGGCCGCGAGACTTGAACCCACAACCGAAGGGCGACAAGGGTGTATCACCTACCACTGACCCACATGATGTTCGGGATTAAATAATGTAGTTTTTTTTAATGATCTGGTAGATAAATTATATATTCTTTTTTTAGAACCCTATACGAATAGGATAAATAGAATATATTTTTTTTACATACTATTATCTTTTAGAGTGAAAGATGATTTTGTGGTATAAATTAGTTAAAATATGGAACTCTACTTGTCAGGTATATATTTCTCTTCTTCTCTTATTCTATGAAGAAATTAATTCTTATACTTTATTTAAGGAATCCTAAAACCAAAAATGTGTTATCCTAATACCCCGTGTTTTATTGAACTGATGGTATTTCAAATAATCAAAGATTGATGAATTTAAGGACCTTAATTTTACACTTGTTTTTGATTGATGAACTCAATCACTACCTATAAATATTTACGTTTTTCCTCCAATTATATGTCTCTAATTTCCACCAATGTTCTCCTAATCGAGATCATAATTTGGTGGGGACCCTTTCATTTCTATTTTCCTCATATTAATACTAAATTTTAGTAACCCAATTTCCGATGTGGGTTTTCCCACAAAGATATTGCTTATTTTCAACCTTTTATTTTCAAAATTTTTTTTCAAATTTTGAGGATGCAATTTATTGAAGGAGGGGAGAATGTAACACCCCAAGATTCCATAGTGTTCTATTTCTTCATAATAATTCAATAACATGCACTACATGCAACACCGAGTTCAAGCGCACCATGACTTTCCAAACAAGCCGTTAAAAAGATGATATGAATAGTATTAACTAAATTTTAAACTTTATATAATCCTCATAATTTTAGAATCAATATTATGAGTTTCTTAGACATAATGTAAGAACAAATTCATTTTCAGTGTTGCACTTTTACCAACTTTTAACAGTGAACCCTTTTTAAATACAATATTTTAAACTTTTTGACTAAATGGGGACCTAAAAAATTTAAAATGAAACATCCCAAGCTTCAACAGTACGCTTTTCTTTGAATAATACGGTTGCGTGTGTTGTACGCAACTTCGAGTTCTAACACACACCATAACCAAATCAAACTAGCCATTATGAATAGTAATACCTACTTTTTGAAATTTTATCAATTTTATCTCTCAAAATGGACTTCATTTTTGGATTTGGAGTATCAAATTTAGCCTAAGGTGAAATTTTGGTACTTTTCGGACAACTTTAATATTTTGATGAATAGTGAAAATTACTAAATTTTAATTAAAAACAACTTTTTTAATCAAAATATTTAATAGTGATAAATTATGAATTTGGGTGGTTTTAAAGTATATTTAGATTATATTTTTACCATTTAATACAATTTTGGTCATTGGACATAATTTCACAATTAAACCGGATATAAACAAGTATCAATCTTTTGATAGTTATTATATCATAAAAACACGATTTTTGTTTTGATAGCGGCAATTAATTTTAAATTAATTTCTGGCACTTCTGTGTTTTGAATTTGGAAAAATGGATTCCATATTTTTAATCAGGATGTCAAAATTGTGTAAATAGGTAACTTTTATTTTTAGACATTTTGAATAATTACTTCGGTAAGTATTTTATTTACTATAGTTAATGAGTAAATCTTATAAATAAGGGTTAAATCAATAATATTATAATAAAAATAATTTACCCTAAAACATGACCTAACATTATTGGTGGATACATGGCTGAACAATGGCATCTTTGGGTCGATTTTGGATCCCCATGAAGGTGATAGGGACACTTTATTTTAATTAAGTTAAAATAAGTACAAAAATTACGTAAGTATATATCTTTTAGAAAAACAATTTTTAAATAAGGTAATATATGTTGGATGTTCGACTATAAATATTCACTAGAAAGCTAAAATGCTTTCCTATATAGTGATATTTTATTTATAATTTTTAGACATTAAATAAGTTAATTTATTTATGACACAATGATGATGATGTAATTACCGTAATAGTGAAAAATTAAAATAATTGATATTATAAATACCCAAATAAATATAATTGGAGACTTTTATTGAATTACAATAATTTTATTGGTTAATATGTCATATTAGGGTTTATATAATTTACTTTTTTCGAAGTAATAATTCTGTTATGTGTTTTACAAAAATCAATTATTGAATAGTGTCAAAATTGACATAAAATAGTTTTTAAAACAAATATTAAATTTTTAATTGATAAAAAATTCCTAAAAATATAAGGTTAGGCCAAGAGTCTTATATCATGATAGGTGTATCATTAATGGACCACTTTGGGGTCTCTTGGATATATATAGTATGTTTATTAACCATATACTATAAAAATACAAAGGGACATTGTAAAAGTGAAACTAATTAACTTATAGTTAATACTTAAAGATAAGGTTAATATAGTAACCCAATACTGTGTAAATTATATTGGTTGAATGTTTTTATACCCATCCACACCTTAAAATTTAAATAATCAACTTTGGATCCATTAGAAACCGAATATGAATTTATTATAAATTAATATTTCTAGCTTTTCCAAAGGTGCCCCTCACCCCTCTTATAAAAGGGCACTCCCCCTTCTCATTACTTAACACCTTCAAATACTTTTGGTTCGGCCAAACACTTCCCAAATACTCTCTCAACTTATCCCACTACACCCTAGAGGACCTAGTTTTATCATAAAGGCAACCTAAGTATCCCTTTTGATCAAATCAAAAGGAAGAACCCGAAGAAGAGGTAATGTCTTCACCACCCTTTTTCAAATTCATTTCTTCTTCAACTTCTTCATTCATTGATATTACCATTATAAAATAATGAATCCAGTATCTCCTATATACTTTAATATTATTATAAATATGGTACAACCATATTCATTATTCTATCCACTCTTTGAATAACATGTCACCATACGTGCGTACATACGGCTTACCGTCTCCACGTCGTGGTGTAATTGTTATTCAATAAATTATTATTTTGGATGGGTATAAAAAAAATTTAATTCAGGTAAATAATAAATATAACATGATAATTATTTTGTATATATGATATAACACCCAATTATATATTATTTTAATATCAAAAGAGTGATATTGTCGCTTGTGCGTACGTACGAACTACCGTCTCCACGAACGTGATGAGATTCATTCTCTATCTTATCAATTCAAGTATAATTATCATTTGATGATTTAAAAATAATGTTTAAGGACATGATATCATTCTGGATATGAATAAGATACAACCTATCCATGACAACCACGGCTTACGTAACGAAACATATAAAAGAAAACGAGTAAATTAACACCCGAAACAACGATAATTCTAAGATATTATTAACAAATCATTGTTAAAAGATCATATATGATATCATATGATTGTATATAATTATTTTATAATTTAATAAAAATTATTTCAACATTATACAGGAGGTTAACCTACCCCCAACCAAGGAAATGTACAAGGTAAGGGGTTTTCATCTCACTCCTTATTCTCGTGAGATTCATGCTATATTGCCACTATTAGATTTTGTGTGGTGTATGTACTGCCCATAATTATATTCTTTGTGTAATACACTTTAATTTATGTGTATTTACATATTCATTGTATTATACCTCTTTCATGGGTTGTACGTTTCGTAGGTTACCAAAATGGTAAGGGTTTATTTCGCAATCTCTTCATTATCCGAGTTTGTTTATACGTAATAATCTGCTGGGATTTCTTTATCATCCACATCCATGTTTCTTCGAAATGTGTTTCAAAACATTATTACTATTTACAAAGAATATGGGTTAAAGTAATTTTTACCCTTATGTTTTTTTAATGGAATCTTTCCGTCATTTTCCAAACAAGGCACCTTTAACATTTCGACAAATTTAATGTAAGAATATTTTTTTAACTTATACGGAGGGTGTGGCTATTTACCGCCGTTATAAAATCGTCAAAGCTTCCCTTACAAGCTTATAAGAATATTTTCAAAGAAAATGTTTTATTTTATAATTATGTGACTTTTAAATGATTTCAAAATGAATTTTTTAAGAATTTATGAAAGGTACTCTTTATCAAGATCAGAATTTTAAATGTTTTAATGATTTATCTTTCTAAATATTTTAATTAATGTCCATGTTATGAAAATGATTTTAAGGATTTATTTATATGGACATTAATGTTTTGAAATGATATTTCTTTTCAAAATTTTCAAAGAGATATGGGACACTTTGAATCAAAAATCTCTCTTAAATTACTTCTTATATAAATGTGTTACTTTTCTATGATTTTGAGAAAAGAGATATTTCTCTCAAATTGTTTTGATTTCATCTATGTGAAAATCCTATGATGGATTTTAAGCTTATTTGAAGTTGATTTATTATGATACAAAACATTTGTATTGAATTGAAGGTTTTGTGATATGGTTTACTGTGTATGTGTTATTTTTATACCATTCATGGTTTATGGAGAAAGTATTGACATTTTGTATGCTAGTTTTAATACGAATGTTTATGTTATGTTTAAACCTTTTCATATGGGAATGCATTGGACTAAATAAGTGACGGGTGGAGCCCGCTATAGCTCCTTGATGCATCGGTAGGTCTCATGAGACAAACTAGTGTCTTTGCACAAGGCCTTGGAAAAATCTTATTTGTAGTCTTGGCACGAGGCCTTGGTTATGTGGTTATGATAGTCTGGCATTATGCATTACATTATTATGAAAGTGGTTATTGATATTGCATGTGATTATTCACTTAGAAGAATATCCATGTGAATAAGTAAATGGAATTATTTTATTTTATTTTTTCCATACTATGTTGAATTTCATGTTTAAAGGGATTTTGTTTTAGTTATACATTGTCTTAAATGTTTATGAATATTTATGAAAGTTTCCACTGTATTGCATACCCTTACGGAGCGTTTGAGCTCACCCCTTTTATATGTTTTATTTTTCCCAGGATTCCAAGAAGTATATTGTGATTGATAAGAAGGGTTAAGACAAGGGAATAATGGTATTCATAAAGGATTATTTATGTCGTTTTGTATATTATGAAGTGTAATGTAACATTCATGTATGTAATCTATTTTACAAGACTGCTAAACTAATCGGTCCTTTGGGACATGATTCCTTGTAATCATGCCAATGTTTTAAAATAATGCACCGACTCTGGGTAACTGGGGTCGGGGTGTTACAGTTGGTATCAGAGGAAGTTTAGCAATAACCTCGAAACTAGATTTTGATAAACTCTGATTAGAGCACATAGCCCTAAGATAGAATTTGAGGATTAGTATATAAGAACTTCCTAGAATTTTGGTATTGTAGAGATTTTGTGAGTTTTCCGAGCAATACATCCGTGTCTGGATACGAGCAGGTAGAGGCGGCTCTGGCACAGATGTACCTAGGGGTAAACCCCGAAAACATCGCTTTGAGCTAGACTCGAATGGGAACTGGTGCACGACAATAGGCTTTGCTGTACTCTTGGTTACGACACTCCTGAGGGATATGATTAGGATAATTATCAATTTTTTACAAAACATTATGAAGGATTTATGAGTATATACTTCCTCAAAGGAGAAATTTTTATGATTATCGATTATATCCATAAACTATTTAATTTATGTTCTGTGTCTTAGAAGTTTGGGATTAGGTATTGTTATTCATAAACTAATCTAGTGTATGCATTTATTTAGAAATGGCGCCCAGTAGAAGGAATGAGAACTCCAGCAATGCACATGATACAAATAGAAAGAAGGATCATGTCATTCATGGTTTTAAGCAAAAATTTATAATAGAAATAGTCTCCCATGTATTATCATCATATAAAGAAATAATATCATGTGTTGATAAGATAAGTAAAGAGTTTACTGAGTCCTATGGATTTGAAGGGAAGAAAGATAAGAAAAGGATGGAAGAGAGAAAGATGGATAAAGAGAAGAGGGAAAAGAATAATTTTCCCATATGTGATAACTGTGTGAAGAAACCCCCTGGTAGTTTCCTGAAAGTAATGGGAGTTTGTTATAAGTGTGGTGGAAAAGGGCACAAAGTACGTGACTGCAAGGATAAGAAAATGGTTTCAAATGTACAATGCTTTATTTGCAAGGAGTTTGGACACTACGCGAACATATGTCTCAGTCATCAGACAATTACACAAATGATGCTATTGGATAATAATCAAGTTATGATACTACCACAGATTAAGAGGAATGATTAGAGTTCTTATGTTGATTATGTCATTTGAGTGTTGTATCAACAATGTACTAGTTATAATAATTATGGAGTATATAAGTATTGTGCTACAGTGCTATTTCATTAAGGACATGAGATTGTGTGGAACAAAGAAAAGTGACTCAAGAGCAGGATAAATTTTTTGGAAAATATATAGTTGAGAGAATGATAAACCATAATATAGTTCTGATACTGAGGTAGTGATTTTGGAATAATACATGATTGATTTGGATAAATTATATTGGATATTCTTGACTACCTTGAAACTGATTAATGATTTTTATATTCCATCATTATTGGGGTTTAAAAAAAATTTGTATTGAAGGAGTATATCTATAATTCTTTAAGGAATAAGGGATGATGAATGTAATCAATAAGGTTTTATGGTAATTCAGGATTTTATAGTGTTTTAAAAGAAAACATGATGATGGTGTTCACATGTTATTACACGGAAAAAATGATCTGTATTGTTTTTACCTTCCTTATAAATTTTGGACTAAAGTATTTTGGATAGTTCTAGTTTGGATTATTTTGGATTTCCATAAAAAGACAACCCGGAGGTCCGGCAGCAACCTGTCGCGTCCGGCAAGGCCTCGAGACTTGAACCCACAACCGAAGGGCGACAAGGGTGTATCACCTACCATTGACCAACATGATGTTTGGGATTAAATAATGAAGTTTTTCTAATGATCCGGTAGATGAATTATAAATTCGTTTTTTTAAAACCCTATACGAATAGGATATATAGAATATCTTTTTTTACGTTCTATTACCTTTTAGTGTGAAAGATGAGTTTGTGGTATAAATTAGTTAAAGGATGGAACTCTTCTTGTCAAGTATATATTTTTCTTCTTCTATTATTCTATGAAGAAATTAATTCTTATACTTTATTTAAGGAATCCTAAAACCAAAAATGTGTTATCCTAATACCCCGTGTTTTGTTGAACCGATGGTATTTCAAATCATCAAAGATTGATGAATTTAAGGACCTCAATTTGACACTTTTTTCTGATTGATGACCTCAATCACTACCTATAAATATTTACGTTTTTCCTCCAATTATATGTCTCTAATTTCCACCAATGTTCTCCTAATCGAGATCATAATTTGGTGGGGACCCTTTCATTTATCTTTTCCTCATATAAAGACTAAATTCTAGTAACCCAATTTCTGATGTGGGTTTCCCACAAAGATATTTTCTATTTTCAACCTTTTATTATCGATTTTTTTTTTCAAATTTCGAGGACGCAATTTATTGAAGGAGGGGAGAATGTAACACCCCAATATTCCATTGTGTGTTATTTCTTCAAAATAATTCAATAACTTACACTACATGCAACACCGAGTTCAAGCGCACCATGACTTACCAAACAAGCCGTTCAAAAGATTTTATGAATAGTATTAAGAAAATTTTAAACTTTATATAATCTTCATAATTTTAGAAACTATATTATGAGTTTCTTAGACATAATGTAAGAACAAATTCATTTTCAGTATTGCACTTTTACCAACTTTTAAAAGTGAACCCTTTTTAAATACAATATTTTAAACTTTTTGACTAAATGGGGACCTCAAAAATTTAAAAAGAAACATCCCAAGCTTCCACGGTACGCTTCTCTTTGAATAATACAGTTGCGTGTGTTGTACGCAACTTCGAGTTCTAACACACACCATAACCAAATCAAACTAGCCATTATGAATAGTAAAACCTACTTTTTGAAATTTTATCAATTTTATCTATCAAAATAGACTTCATTTTTGGATTTGGAGTATCGAATTTAGCCTAAGGTGAAATTTTGGTACTTTTTGGATAAATTTAATATTTTGATGAATAGTGAAAATTACTAAATTTTAATTAAAAACAAATTTTTAATCAAAAAAATTAATAGTGATAAATTATGAATTTGAGTGGTTTTAAAGTATATTTAGAATATATTTTTACCATTTAATAAAATTTTGGTCATTGGACATAATTTCACAATTAAACCGGACATAAACAAGTATCAATCTTTTGATAGTTATTATAGCTTAAAAACACGATTTTTGTTTTGATAGCGGGAATTAATTTTAAATTAATTTCTGCCACTTCTGTGTTTTGAATATGAAAAAATGGATTCCATATTTTGAATCAGGATGTCCAAATTGTGTAAATAGGTAACTTTTATTTTTAGACATTTTGAATAATTACTTCGGTAAATATTTTATTTACTATAGTTAAAGAGTAAATATTATAAATAAGGGTTAAAACAATAATATTATAATAATAATAAATTACCCTAAAACGTGTCTTAACCTTATTGGTGGATACATGTCTGACCAATTGCTTCTTTGGGGAGATTTTGGATCCCCATGAAGGTGATAGGGACACCTTATTTTAATTAAGTTAAAATAAATACAAAAATAACGTAAGTATATATCTTTTAGAAATACAATTTTTAAATAGGGTAATATATGTTGGATGTTCGACTATAAATATTCACTAGAAATATAAAATGATTTCCTACATAATGATATTTTATTTATAATTTTTAGACATTAAATAAGTTAATTTATTTATGACACAATGATGATGATGTAATAACCATAATAGTGAAAAATCAAAATAAATGATATTATAAATATCCAAATAAATATATTTGGAGACTTTTATTGAATTACACTAATTTTATTGGTTAATATGTAATATTAGGGTTTATATAATTTATTTTTTTTCGAAGTAATCATTCTGTTATGAGTTTTACAAAAATCAATTATGGAATAGTGTCAAAATTGACATAAAAGAGTTTTTAAAACAAGTATTATATTATTAATTGATATTAAATTTCTAAAAATATAATGTTCGGCCAAGAGACTTATATCATGATAGGAGTATCATTAATTGACCCCCTGGGGGTCTCTTGGATGTATATAGTATGTTTATTAACCATATACTATAAAAATATAAATAGACATTGTAAAAGTGAAACTAATTAACTTAGAGTTAATACTTAAAGATAAGGTTAATATAGTAACCCAAACCTATCTAAATTCTATTGGTTGAATGGTTTTCGACCCATCCCCACCTTAACATTTAAATAATAAACTTTTGATCCATTAGAAACCGAATATGAATTTATTATATATTAATATTAATAGCTTTTCCAAAGGTGCCTCTCACCCCTCTTATAAAAGGGAACTCCACCTTCTCATTACTTAACACCTTCAAAGCCTTTTGGTTCATCCAAAACCTTCCCAAATACTCTCTAAACTTCCCTCGATACAACCTAGAGGCTCTAGTTTGATCAGAAAGGCAGCCTACAAAGCCCTTTTGATCAAATCAAAAGGAAGCACCCGAAGAAGAGGTAATGTTTTCACCACCCTTTTTCAAATTCATTTCTTCTTCAACTTATTCATTCATTGTTATTAACATTATAAAATAATGAATCCAGTATATATAATATACTGTAATATTATTATAAATATGGTACATCCATATTCAGTATTCGATGCACCCTTCGAATAACATGTCACCATACGTGTGTATGTACGGCTTAACGTCTCCACGTCATGGTGTAATTGTTATTCAATAAATTATTATTTTGGATGGGTATAATAATGATATGTAATTCATTTAAATAATAAATAAAACATGATAATAATTCTTTATATATGATATACCACACAATTATAAATTATTTTAATATCAAAATAGTGATATTGTCGCTCGGGCGTACGTACGAACTACCGTCTCCACGAACGCGATAAGATTCATTCTCTATCGTATCCATTCAAGTATAATTATCATTTGATGATTTAAAAATAATGTTTAAGGACTTGATATCATTCGGGATATGAATAAGATACAACCTATCCATGACAACCAAAGCTTACATAACGAAACATATAAAAGAAAACGAGTAAGTTAACACCTGAAACAACGATAATTCTATGATATTATTAACAAAGCAATGTTAAAAGATCATATATGATATCATATGATTGTATATGATTCTTATATAATTTAATAACAATTATTTCACCATTATACATGAGGTTAACCTACCCCCAACCAAGGAAAAGTACAAGGTAAGGGGTTTTCATCCCACTCCTTATTCTCGTGAGATTCATGTCATATTGCCACTATTACATTTTGTGTGGTGTATGTACTACCCATAATTATATTCTTTGTGTAATACACTTTAATTTATGTTTATTTACATATTAATTGTATGATACCTTTTTCATGGGTTGTATGTTTCGTATGTTACCAAAATGGAAAGGGTTTATTTCGCAATCTCTTCATTATCCGAGGTTGTTTATACGTAATAATCTACTGGGATTTCTTTATCATCCACATCCATGTTTCTTCGAAATGTATTTAAAAACATTTTTACTATTTAAAAAGAATATGGGTTAAAGTAATTTATACCCTTATGTGTTTTTAAAGGAATATTTCCGTCATTTTCCAAACAAGGCACTTTTAACCTTTCGACAAATTTAAGGTAAGAATATTTTTTTTAACTTATACGGCGGGTGCGGCTATTACCGCGGTTATAAAATCATCAAAGCTTACCTTATAAGCTTATAAGAATATTTTCAAAGTAAATGTTTTATTTTATAATTATGTGACTTTTAAATGATTTCAAAATAAATATTTTAAGAATTTTTGAAAGGTACTCTTTATCAAGATCATAATTTTAAATGTTTTAAAGATTTATCCTTCTAAATATTTTAAGTAATGTCCATGTTTTCAAAATGATTTTAAGGATTTATTTATATGGACATGAATGTTTTTAAATTATATTTATTTTCAAAATTTTCAAATTGTTATGGGACACTTTGATTCAAAAATCTTTTTTAAATTACTTCCTTTATAAATGTGTGACGTTTCAATGATTTCGAGAAAAGAGATATTTCCCTAAAATTGTTTTGATTGCATCTATGTCAACATCCTTTGATGTATTTTAAGCTTATTTGAAGTTGATTTATTATGATACAAAACGTTTGCATTGAATTTAAGGTTTTGTGATATGATTTACGGTGGATGTGTTATTTTAATACCATTCATGGATTATGGAGAAAGTATTGACATTTCGTATGATAGTTTTAATACGAATGTTTATGTTATGTTTAAACATTTTCATATGGGAATGCATTGGACTTAGTAAGTGACGGGTGGAGCCCGCTATAGCTCTTTGATGAATCGGTAGGTCTCATGAGACAAACAAGTGTCTTGGTACAAGGCCTTGCCAAAACCTTATTTTTAGTCTTGGCACGAGACCATGGATATGTGGTTATGATAGTCTGGAATTATGCATTCCATTATTATAAAAGTGGTTATTGATATTGGATTCGATTATTTGATTAGTAGAATATCCATGTGAATAAGTAAATGGCATTATTTCATTTTATTTTTTTCATACTATGTTGAATTTCAAGTTTGAAGGGCTTTTGTTTTAGTTATACATTGACTTAAATGTTTATGCTTATTTATGAATGTTTCCACTGTATTGATTACCCTTACGGAGAGTTTGACCTCACCCCTTTTCTATGTTTTATTTTTCCCAGGAATCCAATAAATATATTGTGATTGATAAGAAGGGTTAAGACAAGGGAATAATGGAATTCATAAAGGATTATTTATGTTGTTTTGTATATTATGAAGTGTAATGTAACATTCATGTATGTAATCTATTTTCCAAGACAGCTAAACTAATCGGTCCTTTGGGACATGATTCCTTGTAATAATGCCAATGTATTAAAATAATGCAGCGACTCTGGGTAACTAGGGTCGGGGTGTTACAACATGCATGATAATGAGGAAATCTCCTTAGGGCCTTAAACGTATCTTGAGAATATCAGGGGCATGTCACAAAAAGGTTTATAACTAAAAGATGACTCATACTTCTTCATGTTTTGTCCTTATTATATGATTTTTTTCATGATTTTCGGCACACACTAATTGGAAAGTCATTTGATGTAATAGAACTCATATGGAAGCTATCGCACGATCATAGAATGTCTCTACAACCTTCCCTAGAGCATAAGGTCTTGTCCAATGGGCTATGTGTGATCTCTCGCATGTCATGTTCTACATATTTTCTTCTGAAATCACATTTTTAAGGTCTTGTGATTACATTTAATATTGAAGATTACATGATACAAATATATTTTCCACCATCATCATTCTTTTCTTTGGGGAGATAAAAATACCCATAAATCATATTTTTCTTCCCTTTTAGATTTTCTGACGCTCATTTATCAGCATCAACACATACACATGAGGCATACATTCTTCACCTATTTCATAGACAAGATTTGTTACTTGATGTTACATAAAAAAATAACTTCTTTTTACATTTATGATACTAGTTTCATCATATTATGATGAATAATAAATTTTAATAGGATGTATAAGAACAAATTATGTTGAATGTGAATGGTTATGATTTATAACTTTTCATTGAAAGAACTCCTTTGGAATAAACATTATCCTTGAAGGATTAGTCATATGTGAAAGAATAAACCCTATTATGAGGTGAAAGAATCTTGGAAGGCTTTGGTGTATTCATTTTTAAATCTAGAAGACTCAAATGGTGTGAATAAGGGAAGAGCGTATGTGCATAATTATAAGTGTGCGGAGCCACACACATGTAATTTCTTTAAAAATTTCCATTATACAAAGTCGACATAATGGGACTGAATCACTTGACGCAAAAGGATTAGAAGTTAGTATATGATAAGGGTGAAATATATTTTTCCACTAATAATTAGATTGGAATGTGTGGAAATACTTCCTGTATAAATTGTTTTATGCCCCAATGGTAAACATGATTAAAAATATTCTCTAGTTAAACAAATTTATTGTAATTTCTATTCACTATTACCGAATTTTTTGTTTTCAAAATTATATTATATTAATTATAATTATTAATAATTTGTAAACTATTTTACCAGATTCAATTTAAATTTTTGACCAAGGATAATTATAAATATTTGCATAAACCACATTAGTAACCTATTTTAGAGAAATGAATTTTTAATAATAAAAATTATTGTGCTTCCATTTTATTCCTTAGAAAAAAATTAAAATGAAGTTTAAAATAAATAAATTAATAATCAATATATAAATTTAAATAAATCAATTAATCTATATTATTTAATTTATTTTTTAATAGATAAATAAATTAAGAAAAAATAGTTTTCAAAAAATTTGTTTTGAAGCCCCAAAATGAAATTATTCCAAAATAATGTATAGGGATGATTCCTATTTAAATAATAATATTTTCTATAATTAAAGGGTTATTATTGTATTTTAAGTTAAAACTATATTAATAATAATACTTTTACATAAAAAAATGATTCTTTAATAAATCCATATTTTTTATTTTTCACTTAAAAATATATTGTCTTTTAAAACTACTAAAAATTCACCCTAAGATAATATCATAATTCTTATTTAAAAATTGAAATTCATATCCAGATATAAATTTTATAAAAAAATAGAAGAAATTAATTATATTGTTCGTGAAAAATTCACTAAAACCCAATGTGTTGAAAATGTATTATTGAGTCATAAAACCACTTTGTCAAATATTGAGTTTTTATTGATTATTAATTTATTAATATATTTTATTTATTTGAAAGAATTACACATATATTTTATAAATTTTTTAGAAATATGCATCCATTCTAATTTATTGAATTTTTTATAAAGTTTTATTGTGTTACTATTCACTCAGACTCATGGATGCATGTAATGAAATATATTAAATACCTGATGATTATTATAAAATTAAAAACTTATAAATTTTTTGTGTTTTATATGACTAAAAAATTGAATAAACATTAAATGATTTATGACCTAAAATCTAGTGATCTAAACATAGATGATGATGAAAGATAATTGTAAACTCTCATCATGTGTATGAAAATTCATTTAATGAAAATGCTGAATAGTATAAAGAAAATATGAAGTATACAAATTATAATTATAGATAAAAATATTAACCCATTGTACAATAAACCATTTTTATGAAACATGTTATTTCAATATATTTTTGGATTTAGTGAAAAATGGGTCACTAAATTTGTTAAAGCATCCATCGTTGAAAATTCCATCCATTATGAAAATAAAAAGTGGTATTAAGAATTAAAAAACAAATTTTGTGTTTGAGAAGAATAACTCTACAAAAAATACTAATTTTTTTTCAAGGTAATGGAAAGATCTATAAATCTTGATATTTTTTAATCTGAGTATTATATATAATCTCAAAGGGTAAAAATAATCTAAAACTGGAAGATCATTTTTATTACATGGGGAGAGTTTAATTTTATAGATGATTCTATAATTATGGAGTCTTTAAACTCAAATCAAACATGTTATTTTATAATTTTAGAATTCCCTAATTGAGTTGTTTTTTTAGAATTGGGAGGATTATACCAATGTTTCTCATAGTAAAATTGATACAAAATCCAAAAATATGGTTTAATTTTATAACATATAGGATTCTATTATATAATGTTGAGTGAGGTGTGAAATACCTATAAACACTACCAATATGTTTCTAAATAATATATGGGATAAATAATTAAAAAATAACTCTAAATTATTCGAAATGGGGTATAAGTAATAAAAAGTAAAAATGTCTTATGCCTTATACAAAGATATAAGTGGAGATAAACATTATAATCTCAATTTTGGGTTTATTTAACATATGACCAATAATAAGAAACAATTGATTGATGTAAAATTTTATAATAAATGACCATTTACATTAGTTAATGATTTAACATATTATTGAAAATATTTTTTATGAATCACCATTGGTGAGATAAAACTTGAATCCGATGATATTCCCATTCTTAAATGGTTAAATCACAATCTATTGACTATTTTGGAGCCTCCTGAAAATGAAAATGAGGTGATATTTTAGATGGATACTTTTGAGAAAAATAAGTTAAATGATGACATGATAATGATAAAGGTGTTTAAAATTTACAATAATTATCCTAAAAATAGAAATATACTAAAAATTACTTAGTATATAATCACTCCATTTTTAGTAATGATATTTTGTTCTTCAAAAAATTTTCCATTAAAAATAATTTTTTGGTTCTTAAAAGAAAATATTTCAGGTAATTTATAGATGTTTTAGAAAATATTATAATAAAAATGTTATAATTTTTGAAATTACATTATTGAAATTTTATTAGGATAATATTTTTTAAATTTTTTAAAAAGTTGTACTTTTTCAATGAATTTTGAAAAATATTGATATTTAGTGAAAATTGTATTTTTCTACTTAGGTTTTTATAATTTAACATTATATTTTTTATTTATATTAAAATAAAATTAATTAATTTTGGTTAATATTTATATGATAAATTATATTTTAATGTATATTATGCATTAATTTGTTATAAAATCATTCTTATAGTTAAAAGATAATTGTTCTGAAATATAGTTTATCATTTTATTTTGTAGATTCAATTTTAAAATATATTTTAAAAAAATATTGAATTAAATTTGATAAAATATATTCCATAATTTAAATCATTTGTATTTATATGATATAATAATTTACAATTTATTTTTGGTTATATTGAATAATTAAATCATTAAAAATATGTCACCAATGTTAAGGTTAAAATAAAATTACCCATAATTATGCTAATGAAAAAAGGGATAATTTTACATAAAAACATTTCTAAAAAATAATTTATTTTTATATTCAACCATCTACCATTAAATATTAAAAAATGGTCAATTTTGAATCCATTTTTCTTGAGTAATACATTAATAGGTTTTTATCCTTTTAAAACATGCAAGTGATTATTCACCCAAACTTATAAAAGGGCACTCTTTATCCTCTCCTATTCAAAATTAAAAGATGATTTATTTTCTCTAATGCTTAAACAAATACATTAATATTATCCCAACCCACATTATATAAGTATTAATTTTATTCAAAATACAATATGTATATAGAATAAGGTGTAATATAATGGAGGTCTTACAAAAAATTGGTATAAATTTTAACTAAATGTTTTAGAATTATGTATTCATATACCTCATTAAAATCTTATTAAAAATTGTTTCAATAATAACCTAAAAAGATTAAATATATAGATATTTATTAAGATATGTTCATAAATAATATTTACATCATCTTATATCAAATTAAAATAGAAACCATCAATCGTGTGTTTGGAGAACTGGCACCACATAAAATGATGTTATTCTCTTTTCAACACCTCTTATCATAGAAGATAATAATTATATATTTAATGAATATATATGAAATCTATGAAATAATTATGATTCTGAAAAGATAATATAACATATATCATTCATTTGGATGGTTTATGAAAATTGATAATATGTGGAGGAATTTTCTTTTCATAAAATAATCAATGCTATTAAAACTAATTACAATATTTGGTTGATTAAAAATATTGAAGAATTCTTTCAAAATTGAATAATAGTACATGATATTCGAATATTATATAAAAAACTAAATATATTGAATATATTTATTTTCATAATGTTCTAGTGTGATGTGGACCTATGTTACTCCTCACACACCAACCATTGATTTATGGAACCCACTAATTTGTTATAGACACATTTTCAATCAAAGAACCTAAACCTAAAAATGTATAGCAAGACAAATATTTATTTATGGATCTTTTATAGAGGAGGATACCAAAATCAATATGTCCTTTAGCCAAAGAATAAAATACCTATACTTTTCTACACAGAGAATACCCAACCAGTTTTAAATTTTTTAAGGAGATTATAACCAAGGAATACATTTTATAAGTGGTTTGGCATGTTTTGTGAAAATATTATTTGAATAAATCTATATATCCAATAATAAATTAATTAAATAATGTAATAAAAATTAGTAACTTATTGAAAATAATATTTTAACAGAATAGTTATTCTTTTCCATTTATAATGGATTTGAACAATGATGTTTGGGCATTGCAGTAATGTACTTTAGCAAGAAAGGAAGTGTGATGAAATTATTCTCTTTCTAAAGATTCATACAAAAAATCACCTGATTATAAATTTTATGTATTGTGAATTCTCTTTTTATATCGAATTAAAATGTACCATCACCTAAATTATATTTCCAAATGTATTTCTAAATCCCTACACATAATAATATCTCAACCTATCCAACTTATCATTTTCGATTCATATAATAATAATTATCCGTAATTATTAAGAAAAAAAGTAATATAAACATAATATCAAAAAATATATTATTTTATTTTAAAACCATTTTAATAATTAAAACTCAATTCAAATCCTTCCTTTGAGGATTTCAAATAAATTACATAATAGTATATCAAAGATATACCATAAATCACACACATGTTAAAACTATGATATTCAAATTTAAAATTTAAAACATCCTTCCACATTTAAGATGATATGGAATACAAATATAAATATATTGCATTAAAAAATATATATATGAAGTTTCAATAAATTATGTATACATAAATATTAATTTAGAAACATTAAAACCAAATAAATCAACCTAAAAAATATATTTTCATGAATTGGAAAAATTATTGTATAGTGTTTATAAATTATGAACAATATTAATTTTCATATTAATTTCTTCAAACAATAATAAAAATAATTTTAATATGGTCTATATAATTAATTTGAATTTATTAAATCTTGTAAAAAATTTGACCAATTTTTATGAAAATTCAGTAATTCCATATATCATGAAAATTGTGAAACCGAGCAATCTGGATAAAATCAAAATTTTATACATATGTAAGATTCATTTAAATTAATTTTCAGGGGAAAAATTTTAAATATACTTTTAAGGGGTAAAATTTTAAATATAAATTTTTCATAAAGGTAAATTTTAGTTTCATAATGGATAGAAATTTATTAATTATCCCTTGTAAGGGTAATGCAATATTTTATATAAAGATAAATAATGAATTTTATTCATTTAAAAAGGGTATATGGAACCAAATAGGTAGTGAATAATTGTAACTATGAATTTATGTAGCCTACATAAGGGGAAGTCAATGTATGTTAAAATGTAAATCAGTACTATAAATGTTTTTGGAAGGGTAAAAAGAAAAATGTGTTTCCAATGTAATGATAGACCAATATATATATATGGTTTACAAAATTCAATGGTTACTAGTAACATATAATGCGCATGTAAATGTAAAAATGAACCCTTTCCTGATACAGAATGGTAAATTAAATAAATGTATAATTAGTTTTTCATAGTATTTAACAAACCAAATATAGAATAATTATAATAATAAAAGTAAATGATGAACTATTAAACAACAATATAATTTTTGAAAAATATTTTTACAAAAATGATATTATAAATTATGAAAATAGTTGATAAAGTGGTTAAAGTAAATACTCAACCATTCACCCCCATTCATAATTACAAATTAATATTTCAATTTTAAAATTTATCACTATTTTTTAATTGAATAAAATTACTATAAATTTGGTCTCATAATTTTCTCAACCTATTTGAAACAAATAAAAAGACCAATTATATTTTGAACAAATTTATTCCCTAAATAATATATTTTCATCATACAAAAATTCATTCCCCCTTAAATTAGTAAATAAATAAATATAAATATATATATACCAATAAATTGATAATTCTCAATTAAAATTCAAATAGAATTACTAAAAACAAATAATATGATATTCATGAAATTTTAAGGGATATCCAAATTATTTTAAAACAAATTAGAAATTTCTAGCACATGATAGTAACCCAAAAAAATTAAATCAAAGAATATATTTTTTATGACCAAAATTAAATTAATATTAAAGAAAATTTAAACATAAATTTTGATTAATAAATATCAATATGAACAATTTCCATAAAAAATATTTACTTTGGTTTCTAAACTAGTTTTTGTCCAAAGGGATTTAAATGAACACCTTTATGTTCCCATAAGTTGTAAATTCATGGAACATTGGAACTAATATATGATGAGGAAATATGTAAATTGTTTTTAAAATATATTTCTATACCTCATACAAAAATTATTAGAATAATTTATATTCAAGACACATTTATAAAAAATACCAAATAAACAAATCTTATAATCAATAACAGGCTTCTTGAAATGAACATGATGATCATGATTGGATTTTGAAATAAAAAACTATTTTTTCAAAAAAATCATCCTTTAATAATATTTCCACATCACTTAACCCACTATCATGATCATAAACATTGTAATTATTTCATGAATCATAATTTCACAAAATCCCATCGTCTATTTTAGTGTGAAAATATTTTTCTTAAACATGAAAAAAATAAACGTGAAATGAAATAAATATCCATTATTCATCCTAACTATTTTTATAAGTAAAAAACATAATTATTTCATTATTATATTGATGATTAAATATTTTGAGAATATAATTTCTTAAACATTAATCATAAAAAATATTTCATTTTTTACATCAACAACATTCTTATAATAGAACTCAAAAGGTAAATGTAAATGAATCCTTTCGCAATTATTTATGAACATTTAATGATCATAATATTAATTTATATTATTATAAATATTATATAAACAATTAATAACCTTATTATAATAAAAAAATATTATATAATTAACGATAATACCCATTTATATCAGAAAAGTTTGACTCACACCCTTAACTAAATTTCATATTCTTGAAATGTTTAATTTTTCTTACAATTTCCACTAAAATGTATGATTCCTTATACATTTTAAGGAATTTAAAAAATATTAGATCAAAAAAATATTGTATATAAATGAAAAATAATAATTTCTATTCATGGTCGACCATGGTTAACAAATATTGGTATCAATAAATAGATAATAGAGTTAAAATGAAAACTCTTTAAAGCATCACCCACTGATTCAAATTATTGGATTCAATAAATATCCAATATAACCGAAATATATTTTTGTAAAAGGATAATCCTCTAAAAAAGATAAGTTATATTTATTGATGGAAATTATAAATAGTTGTTAATTTCCATGTTTTTCAGTAATTTATTTTTTAAAAAAAAAATTATAATTTGGCAGATTTAACATATTAAACAATAAATCCTTAAGTGAATAATAAATGTTGTCGTGTGAAGAGTGTATGAAAAATAAAAAAGGTGTATAAGATGATTTTTTTCTTGTTTGGCCTAATGTGCACTAAATCTTGTTTTCAAAGATTGATCGTTGGACTATGTAACCAACTAAGATATGTGAAATTTTTACAAGTTAATATCATACAACATGACATGTACAACATGATCAACCCTAACCATTGACTTTTAACTAGAAAACTCACAAACATAACTATCCTTTTTGTGGAGGAAATAGACCATATGAATTTCAATAAGGATAATCCCTATCATATGTGTACTGACTTTTTGTCAGGTGGAAATACCTATGGACTACATTTTATAGGAGGTACTACTAATTTTGTTATAAAAAACTATTATATAAAATAACACTCCCCATACCAAAATAATTATGTAAAAAAATTATTTACACCCATGTGTTTTTTAAATAAATTATAGGGTGTAACATTCAATTTTCTCCCTTAAAAATTGATTTTAATGATCATGTTTTTTTACTATAGTTATGTACCTTATCAATGGTTGAAAAACATTATATCTTTTCTCCTTTAAAAGTTTCTTGAACAAGTTTACTTTCATTTTTTGTTCATGATGTGTTCCTTGATTCTGTTTACTTAATTTCAATGAAAATTCACAAACATATTGTTACCACATCTCCCTTCTTTGAATTACTGACAACCTTTAAATAATAATAGATCAACACAACCATGTTACTCATTAGTTAATTAAAATAATAATATTAATCCAGAATTATTTACGTGTGAGATAGAGAGAAATAGATAATCAATAATTGTATCATTTGAATGTTAAACCCATTGAATAGTTGAAAATAATTTAAAATCCATATTTTATATAGTTCAAAACAATTCCACAATAATATTTCAATGATATCTTATATATCACGCATAGATATGAAATGTAATATTCCAAATTTGAATTTATAATTTTCATTAACATTTAATGTATTATAATATCAATCCATAAAAAAATATTCATTAAAAAATATAAATTTTTTAATAAATTATTTAGACTTAATCTTTAATTCTGATACATTAAAATCAAATAACTCAATATTTGAAAATCTCAAAAAATATGAATCATTTATGGAGTGTTAGTACATTAATGATGAAAAATAAAAAAAGTCATATAAATTTCATAAATATCATAAAAAATAATAAAATTTGTTTTATGTTATTATTTTTAATTTATAAAATCTTTTGAAAAATGTAAAAACATTTTATAACATTTAAGTAATTCATCATGTTAGGAAAATCATGAAGTAATTAAATTTTAAAAATATCAAGGGTTTATACCTACATTAGGGTCATTTACATGAATGAATTATGGTAAACCATAGTTTTTATGACCTTATTAAATGTAAATATTAAAATATATATTTTTAATACTGGTAAGTTGCAGTTGTGTATAGGTACAAATAATATTTATATAGATCATGTAGTGGTAATGAACCACAATATGTAAAGGTAACTATTGAATTATTTTATTTGAGTAAGGGTAAGAATAAGAAACTTGGTAAATAATAAAGATAAACATTAATTATTATATCTAATGTATGGGTAAATCCATTCATCAATAATGGTAACTGAAAACTTATAAATAATTAATAGGAGAAATGATAAAAATAATCTTCCTATATAATAATAGAAAAAAAGTTATATATGGGTTAACCAAACACAGTTAAGGGTATCAAGAAATATTAATATCAAAATTAAGGTAATAATAAACATCATCATTCTTCATAGGGGGTAAAAAACACATATATAATTAATTTTTCACAGGATTTAACCAAATATAATTATATAGAATAATGAGAGTAAAAAATGGAATAAACAATGAATAATTATAGAATAACGAATTTCAATAAAATAGTCGCATAAAAAACAAATAATATTTTTAATTAAGAAAATAATAAATAATTTTCTCAAGGGACCAACTTTAACACTTTTTATTATAATTCCATACATTAAAAAAATTTAATATCATTCATGTGTATGCGTTGATTTCCACATCCATGATGTGATGTGATTTGTTCTATATCTCTAAATAACATGGATGGTATATATATGTTAAATGAAATAGATAATATAATATATAATATATAATTATAAACTCATATTGATAAAATCATATATACCCTCTCCCCCTTATGGTATTGAAAAAAGAAAAAACAGTACTCGTTTATGCTTAGAACTTATTAACTCCATGATTATAACATAACTAATTTTTGAAACAATATTTCATAGAAGTTATAGAAATTGAAACTCATGGATAAATATAATAATTATTCTTTTAATAATATTTTGGAGATGATTTACTAATTACATATCTGAACACTGTCAACATACTGAAATCCTTTTGAAATTATTAACAGAAAATCCTCAAAAAACTTGTAGTGGAAATATTTAATTATGTGATTTAATTTTTAAATCAAAGAAGTAAAATAATTTTTTTAATGAAGTATTAAAATTTTAGATGCTTATTAGTAATTATAATAATTCATATATTTATATTATATAAGTGTTAATGGCCAAACATTACATTTCTGAACTCAAGGTTAACGATTTATTCTCAATTTCCCATCATTGAAACATCTATTAATGTAATAAAATAATTTTTATTAATGTATATACTATCCTTTTAAATTTTATATCCTTAATCATACATAAATAATGTAATTAAATATTATAATTAAAATTAAATCATTCAATGTAATTTGAATTGAAATTTACTAAGTGGTAATGGGTTTCTTAACTCCATTTCCATTCACTGGTTTATACATATTATTCAATGTATTTCTTATTACACGATTATGTGAAAAATTATCAATAAATTTATTATTTATTATTATATATATTTTTTGTATTTACATATGCGCATATAACCAAATCATGTATATATTATCACAACAAATGATTTTTTCATTGTAAGGGTTTGGGTTTTTGAAATCTCATTTTCGTGAGACTTGATTCATGTTATCCCCCATGATTTCCATACATAGTGTAATTAATACATCTAGAATTAATTTTGAAAATTTTATTTATTAATTCAATGGTATACCATGAAATATTACACACTTTCTATTAGTGAAATTTGATTCCAATGTTATGAATCTAATAAAGTTTTTATGTTAAAATCTACCTTTTTTCGTAAGAATATTTATGTTTAAGGATCCATTACGAAAATAATATGATCTTATTTTATGGAAATGTATGTATTTTATTATCATGTATTTATAAATGTAGTCAACAAGTTAATTTTCCATTTACTCATTTATATTTTAATGAAATATCAATACAGATATTTGTAAGTAATACCAATCTTGTATCTAGTTTATGATCAGGAATTTGTCTCTTCTAAATCCAATTTTCAAAAATTATTTTTGAAATGTCATTTTATAAATATAATAAATTTCATTAAATTTTTTACATGATTATTATAAGTTCATTAAAATATTTTAAAATAAAATTTATTATAATGTTTTCATGGGTAAATTTTAAATCACTTTAGAAAAGATTGAATAAATTGTTTATTTTTATTATTTACAACATGAACTGATTTTCTCACCCCCATGAACATTATTTTCTTATAATACTTCTTTATATTTTCACATGTTTGCTTTCAATGAAATGGGTTTTCATACTTTTTTGTAAATTTTATATTTTATAGATTATTCTAAATGTGGAAAAGGTATTTTTCTCAAAAATGTTTTTATAAATTTATTATAGTATTTATAGTCATCAATGATAATAACCCTAGATTTTATTTATTATTTACTAGGGATATTCTCTAATGATACTATCCATGTTTATTATTGGTATGAATTGTGGTTCTATAAAATACATTTTCATGGAGCTAGTTTCTTTTCCATGGTTAAATAATTATAGGAAGGAATAATGGGATTTTATATCTAAAATTGCTAGAATTCATCTGTTATGATTATGTGATGGTTTTTAGAAATTATTTATGATGTATAGTAAGAAAAATATTTTAAGTTCCCATATTTATTAATTTGTTACATATCTTTTCATTTCAGGTTTAAATGATTTTTATATTCCCGGTTGGCATAGACCCTAAGATAAGCCATGAGTTGGATGGGTTCTACTTGGGAAAGATGAGGAAAAAGGGGTTGAAGGATGGCTCCAGGATGATTAAATATCACAAATTGGGTATACACATCATTCAATCCAAGGTCACAATGTGAAATATTCAGTCCATGATATTTCATTATGTGTATGGCTTTCTTCTTTAGAAAATGAAAACTGGGCATTACGTACTGTGTAATGGTTTTAAATTTTGTGTAATTTCACATTAGGGTTTTTAAAAAATATAGGTTATAGCATATAATTTTTCTACGCAAAGCATTTATCTCTAATTTTGAGAGACTAAAACCTTATATTATGGGTTTTGATATCGATAAGATGACAGAATTCCAATTCTTCTGACATCAGTCATGATGGTAATGCATCGGTAATAAATCGATTTTTTAGTTGTTTCCTTATTCTTTGGAATATGGTGTACACAACTAGGGTTTATGATCATATTCCCTAATATCTCATTCTCCATCGATTGTTTATATTTCTAATAACCAGGGAAGAATCATGATTTAATATTGGATGAGAACTCTAAGATAAGTAGTTGATGATTTTATTCACCTTTTTCTTTTTGTTTTTATGTGTTCGGTCGATATGTAGCACACCATACATTCTGGTGAAACATCATTATTGAGCGATTTGACTTTAGTCGATATAAGAGGACCTTGTGAGGATTCATGTAGTTTTCGTTTAGGTGTGTTGGAACCTGTTGATGGATTCATGGTCACACATTGGGTTCACCTTTAGAAAATAGCTTGTATTATACTTTTTAAACCACCAAAATAGTGTGTTCTTTCACTGGACTAGTTAGAGGAAGAATTTTAATGGCTCTATAGCATTGAATAAGTAGAATTGGAGATATACATTCTCCATTATTAGTGATATCATGTGATGCTCTGATCATTTTGATTCAATAGCAGAAAATGGAAAAGGTGATGTTATAGGTGGTTATACTTATATGAATTGAATAATGGAATGTTAAAGGGGGGATATGGGTGGGTAAAACCATATGATTTTTGATGAAAAATGGAATTCATGGGTGGGTATACTCATATCATGTTCTTGTTTTGTGGGTGGGTATACTCACATGGAAGAATTATTAAAATAGAATTAATTGAATTAATGGTGTGATATATGCCATTGACTACTTTCTATATATTAGGAACGTGGTAGTGGACATATTGGGTTAACTCTTCTTCTTCGGTCATGATTCTATGGGATTCCAAGAGCCTTTCTACCCTTTGGATCCATCTTTCTTGGACTCACGTAGGATATGTCAGTACACATGCTCCTAGTAATCCAACCAGTGTCTAGACTGAGATTCCACTGGGATGACCATGGGATTTGATGTTGATGCATTGGTATTCTATACCATGGATCTGGCCCATTGTGGTATATAATATTTATAGGGATGCCTCAATAAATGACACATTGGATATGGTGTTGATGGTCTACACATTTCTACACAATATGGTTATGGGATTCCATACATATTTATACGGCATAATCAAGGGTTTCATGATATAGATGGATATAAAACATGGTCATGGGATACTTGATACAGATTAGAGTACAACATAGATATGTGATTTATTTATATTTCCCAACATCTTTATTATGAGATGACTATTGTTGAAGGGAGCCTTTAGAGGCTGCTTGGTTTTACCAATTACTGCATACTTATTCCATCGGCATTCACTTTTACATTACTTCTTTACATATAGTTTCTATATCTTTTCTTATTTTTTCTACAATAGTATAATCCTATGTTTGGTTACCTACTATGATATTTATCTCACACTCTGTTTGAGGCTCCATGAGGACCCAAACCGATTATATGGTTATAGCTGATGGTAGGGAAAATATCCCATGTGTAGGTTGTTGATTATTGATTTGGAGCAGGAGAGAATGGGGCCAACATGAGGCTTCCAAGTCTACTAGTAAATATTGGTCTTTTTTATATTGAGTCATGTATTTTATTTTATTTCCATGTACTATTATTCCATCTTTCTAAATATATGTATATTTTGAATCACTACATATGTGCAGTTTTTGGATTAGAGATATGTATTCCGGTATTGTTTTACTTTTATGTTGACTGCATATTTATTCCCTTCCCCTATTGTATGTATTTTACTTTCACTATGATATACTATGGTAATTAAGGAATAGTCTCCCCACTAATTCACCTAGCCCCTCACAGCTAGTCGGTAGCCTTTGAAATTTAGGGAGATTTACATGAGGCCTAGTGGACAATAAATATCGGGGAACTGTTTAGTGGTATCCCTGTTTGAGACATTTCAGTGTTGTATCAGAGGGAGGTTTTTATCATATGAATTATGTCTTATGGGCCCTCATGGAGTCAGAATTAGTAAACCCTTGGTAGATATCGTTTAATAATTGAAGTGTGAAAGTGAAATTGGACCCTTAAATGATTGATAGATAATTGAAAAGGACACATCTTTTTAGTGCCATAGAGGTTGAGTTTATTGTGGTTTTAGTGGATATTAATTACAGAGTCTAGGATTTAGGAAGGTGTTTGGGATTTAATTGTTTCATAAGTGGGTTTGGAGATATCTTATTCTTTCATGCTTTGTGTTTTGATGTTGCTCTTTTCAGAGGTGTGTTCATGGAATTATAGCGACATGCCATCACGAAGACCTCCAGTGGTGCACCAGGAGGTTTTATGTGAATATAATCCAGATACAGTGGGTCAAGGGCTAGTAGTTGATCCGATTTTAGTGTCATCTATGGAACCAAATGCTGTTTTGGACACAGGAATAAGGCATTGTTCCATGTGGACTTTTTTCACTATATGAAGACTTTCTATGGAGCATCATAGCCTGCCTTGACTATGGATGAGTTGACACTGGTTTTCTAGAAAGATCATCCTCCCTTGTTTTTTGGGTGTGGAAGTCTATAGGTTTTAGAGCTATGGTTTGATACACCATTAATGATTTTTTAGCATCTAGAGATTCCTCTAGAGAGGAGAGTAAATCTCACTACATATATGCTATGTGAAGTAGAAAAGATAATGTGGGAAGATATAAAGAAGACTTTTGGGCTGGGAGAGATGGATGGGGATGAATTCCACAACCACTTCATCAATAAATATTTTCTCTCAACTCTGGGAGCCTAGCGGTCTTGAGGGGCAATGCATCTGGAGTAGGTCATGATGACAGTTCTTGAATACTCATCACACTTAACAGAACTGCATCATTTTGCACTGATGTATCTTAATAATGAGATATTGAGATAGAGGATCATCGATGAAGGTCTCAGACAAGCTATTAAGTCTCACTTCAATGTGTTTAAATCTTCTTCAGTCACAATGATTGTGAATTAGGTGCTTATCATAGTGTGGATCCCTATGAAAGATCAAGGTAGAAAACATAGAAGTGTCGTTTCTCGCGCCAGTCGATCTACATATTCAAGAAGGAAGAACCATTTTGAGGCATCCCCTGATATGTGTGCTTGTCTGGTTGTGGGTACATATAGATTTTTATACTATCATTAGTGTGTTAGGTGAGCCCACATGAAGTATCATTGTGACCATGCCCCATCTGAGTACCAGGCATGAGGTAGGATATAGAACCTGTAGTAGTTTTGTAGGACCTTAACTATTATATCAAGTGGTAGGGGATCAACTCTTGCATCGGGTTTAGGATGAGGTTATTAAACCCCGTATTAGGGTTAGAGCAAGAGTACTACACACTGATCAAACCATTTTAGTGGTGGTCATGGTCATGGTAGCCAGACCCAAGGTTCTCATTGACTCCAAGGTGGATCAACTCAAGGTAGCCATGCTGGGTCAGAGTCCCACTATACAAGAAAGACATATGTTGTCAAACCAATCCAACAGGAGAAGTATCCTATAGAATCCTGGGTGAGAGGTACGATCATAGTAGTCTCTAAATTGCATCTGATCATTTTGATATAGGTTCCTCATATAGTTTTATATTTGTGCATGTGGTTAAAATCCATGGGTTTTAAATTTTTCTTATTGATGACATTTTTATGGACGAAACATTTTTGGGAATAATGACAGCTGTTGTGGACATGTTTAGGGAGATCCCCTTTGAGGTTGGTTGGTATCACTTTATTTGGATCTATATTTCCTCAAGATTCAATGGTTTGATGTCATTATTAGGATGGACATGCTAGTAGATTATTGAACATATGATGATTTCTATCACTTAATGGTGACTGTCATGTTAGAAGAGGGTGATGTATTTATTCACAGGGGTCAATGTGATGTCTTGGAAATCCAAGACAGACCCGAGCATCATGGGCTAAGAGGAATTACAGCCCAGATCAGTAGTTTATTTTTGGATGTTCAGGGAGTGAGTCCGGAAGAATTTCTTCTAACGGTTGAGCACTTCAGGGTTGTGTATCCCAATGAATTTTATGGTTTTCCTCCAGAGAGAGACAGGTGGAGTTATCTATAAAGATAGTTAATGGATTCTCATCTATATGAATTCCACCTTACATGATGTCTATTACATAATTATATGGGCTCAATAGATAGCTATAGGATTTGGAGGCTAAGCGGTTCATCTAACCCAAAATGTCTTTGTGGGGTTCATTAGTACTTTTCCCAATAAATGTGGATGGTACCCATAAAAAATTGTTTAAATTATCATAAAATGGATCATATGATGGTTATGAATTGATAACAAGTTCCCCGAATAGATGACATGTTCGATCAGCATTGAGGAGCTCGAGTTTTCTCGAAGATCGACATATGGTAAGGATACTACCCGTTGTGTGTTTGAATTGAAGACATACCTCGTAAGTACTTTTGTAGTAGGTATAGTTTATATTAGTATTTTGATATGATTTTTGTTAATACAAATTCACCAATGGTTTCCAGGGAATTCATGAACCAGGTATTTCATTCTTGCATGGATTCTTTTGTTGTGGTATCATGGATGATATCTTGGTGTATTCTCTCAATTGATATGACCATTCCGAACATCTGGAGATCATTTTGAATACACTGAACAAGAGTTGGTTATATTCTAATCTAATAATGTGCTACATTTTAAAGGATTAGATTTATTTCCTGGGCCACATCATCTCACACACATGTGTGTAAGTGGACAAAGATAAGGTGATAGTTGTAGTTTCCTAGGAATAGTCGAATTTTTTTGACCTATGCAGTTTATTGGGGATAAAAGGATACTACAATATTTTTATACAGGACGTTTTACACGTTTTAGCATCATTTAATATCTACAATAAGATTTTTGTGATGTTTTTATTGGCATAGTCATGTGAGGTAGCCTTTCAGGAGATGAAACGGAGGTTGAAATCATCACTCGTCCTAATATTTCCAGCGAAGGGAATGAGTTTCATGGTTTACTGTTATGCTTCAAGTAGTAGTCTGGGGGAAGTGAAGATGTATGGGGATTGATTCATTCCATACATATCTCAGTAGTATGGGCCTCATGAGTGGAATTACCCAACACATGATGTGGGGTAAACTATCGTAGTTATTGATTTACATTATTAGCGACGTTACATACTAGTAGGTAATGTTTTGGTGTACATGAACCCCAAAAGACTCGTGTATATATTTACATAGAGGGATCTGAATCTGTGTTAGTGTAGGTGGGTGGAGTACGTACAGTACTTTGAATTTTATATTTCTTACATGCCTGGAAATGGAAATACAGTGGCCGATGGATTGGGAATGAGGACTCAAATACAGGTAGTATAGCTGGCTAGTAGTGAGTTTTATCATATGGTGTTGTTCTCTAATATGAATCTGGAGGTGCATGATAGACAGGGATAGACAAATCTATCTTCTTTAAATGTGACCCCTACCCTACATGACAGAGGTAGGATGATGATTCTATCAGATTTAGTGGGATTAGTTTTATAAGATAGTGTGGTAGGTGGGGACCCTTCTCCTGGATGGATGGTAAAAGAGGATGAGATATTTCGTATCCATGATTATGTTTGGGTTCCTATAAATACACATAATGAGTTGATGTGGTAGTTTCATGCTTCTATACGGAAAATGCATCCCGAAGTCACCAATATGTATCGTGACGTACATTATTAGTATTGGTGGCTGAGTTTGAAAAGATATGTAGCTGGTTATGTTATGAGGTGTTCCACCTGTCAATAGGTGAAGATTGCACATCAATGACCAGCTAGGCTTTTATAGTAGTTAACTATTCTTTAGTAGAAATTTTATTATATCACAACGGCCATTTTTGACTGGTTTACCGAGGTCACCTTGAAATAATGATGTTTTGTGGGTTGTTGTTTAAAGGCATACGATGGTCACACATTTCATACTGATCATGGAGAACATCATTCTTGATGAGCTTGACAAGTTTTATACTTGAGAGGTGGTACGTCTTAATGGGGACCGGTGTACTATCATTTCAAATAGGGACGACCACTTTGAGCCTCGTTTTAGGTAGTTTTTTAAGAGGGAACTAGGTACATAAGTTATTCTCTGCATACCATACCACCCTCATATTGATGGCCAGTCAGAGAGTACTATATTGGTGGTAGAAGACTTGGTGAGAGCATGAATCATAGATTGTGAGAGATCTTGGGAGAGGAACATTCCCTATATTGAATTAGCCTATAATAATAGTTATTAGGTGACTATATATATGAAACTATATAAGGATTTACATGGTAGTCCATGCCATTCACCCCTATGCTGGTTTGAGCCAGATGAGCTAGCTTCTCCATGACTCTGTCTCATGCAGGAGACATCTCAGATGATCGAATTGATTCAAAAGTGTATGGAAACATCACAGTCTCATAAGAAATATTACGATGATCGCTGAAGATTACATATAGAGTTCAAGGTCAAGGATCATGTCTTTTTCATGGATCATCTAGGTTGGGAAACATATAGATTTTGATGCAGGGTATGCTTTCACAATTATATGTCAGGCCATTCCAGATTCTTGAGGGAGTAGGTTCGATAGCCTATCAGCTGAAGTTAACTTAGAGGTAGAAATTCATAATGTATTCTATGAATATCATCTATGACCCTACTATTCCAACACATCTAACATTTTTCAGAAAAATGTGTTTTTGTAACGGGCTTAGGAATCCTTTGACGATCAACAAATTCATATAGTTGACAAGAGAGAGATGGTTCTAGGAGGCTGATTAGTTCCTCTAATACGGTTGATATGGAAGTACGTCCATTTATAGGATGAGACTTGGGAGAGGGAGGATGAAATAAAATCTTAGTATCCAAATTTGTTCATAAAATAATCTTGACCACACTTAAGAGATGAATTAAGGGATGAATTTTTATAAGGGGGAAGATTTTAAGATCCCGATTTTTTCATGAGAAAAGGACATTTTATTTTTGGGATTTAAATATGATTTAACTTCATTTTTGTATTAGACCCTGAACTATGGGTTGAGATAAAATGAGTTTACTTGGGAATGAAGAGGAAAAGGGGGATGAAGGGAGACTATATGATGATTACACAAAGTGATTGGGGGTTAGATGTCATGTAATTCTAGGTCAGCAGGTTTAATGGTCGTTCTAGGATCTTTAACGATGTGTATGGGTTTTTTATAAGAAAATAATAACTGGTAATTGAGCATAATTTAATGTTATTACACATCATGTAATTTCTCATCAGGGTTTTTTTTAAAATAGATTTAGTAGCATATAATTTTTCTACAAAAAGTAGTTTCATCTTGTTTTTCAGATCCCAAAACCAATTTTTATGTGTCTTCTGATCAAAAAATAGTCTCAACTATAATAATTTCTCCTTCTATATTTTTAGAAACACATATCTATGTACTCAAATAAATTTTATTCATTATTGATTTTTCAAAAACACAATTCCGCAATTTGGATTTGATATTGTATGTGTACTATACTATAGAGACAAGAATGATGGTTTATGCTTTTTTCAGGCTTTTTAGTGGTTTTTTGGGTGTTCGGCCTTTATACTGCTCACCGAACATTCCATAATGACCTTGTTTTTTAGCGACACACTTGAAGTTGAACTAGGGGGGCCTAGTGGGGATTCCCATTGGTTCTGTTTAGGTATTTTGGAACCCATTTCATGATTCAAGGTCACCCAAGGGGTGAAACATAAGAAAATGAGATGTAATATTCTTGTTTAAACCAACTTATGTGCATCTTCATGCGGTGGAAACGTTAGAGGAAACCCATTAATGCTTTGAAAATTAGGAATAGATTTCGTTGGATATGTACTTCCTCCTTACATAGTGATATCATGTGATTCCTATCTTATTTTGATTCAATGAATTATAATTAAAATGTGATGTTATGAGTGGGTATACCTACACGAATTGACCAATGGAAAGTTAGAGGGGTAATATTGGAGGGTAGGACCATATGTTTTTTAAATGATAAATGGAATGAATGAGGTGGTATACTTAGGTCTTGTGGTTGTTTATGTGATTGTGTATACTCACATTGGTGATACTGTTTAAATGGATTGAATTGAATTAATGTTTTGATAGATATTGTGGGATTCTCTCCATTGATCAGTAATGAAGTAGTGGATTCCTTGGGTTGACATTGCCCCTATGGTATTTAATCCATGTGATTACTAATTCCTTTCGACCTGGTGGATCCAATTTTCTTGGAATCATGAAAGGAACACTGGTACACATGGTCCTAGGAATCCAACAAGTTCCTAGACTGAGTTTCCACAAGGACTCGGAAAGGAATTGACGTGGATGCCTTTGTCTATTTCACATTAGATATCTCCCTTCGTGGTCTACAATTATTACTTGTATGCCCAGGTTCCAAACACCATTGATCTATCCCTGGTTGTCTGCACTTCAATGTACAACATGGCCATCAAATGGTTGAATTCATTATATGGAATCTTCATGGGTTACTTGATATAGATGGATGTACGACAAGGCCATTGGTTACTTGATATAGATAGGAGTACATTGAGTCCATGTGATTTTTTTTACTTTTCTTAGATTCCTTGATTGGAGCTGACTCTTATTACATACAGCCTTGAAAGGTTGTTTTGGTTTTACTTGTTTTATTATACTTATTCAATGAGCATTCAATTTTATGTTACTTATTTACTTACAGTTTCAAGCACACTGCATGTTGTTTTAAGAAATTAACAGAACTATGGGTGGTTACCTACTGTGATTTATATCTCACACCCTGTTTGGGCTTCCATGGAGAGTGAAACAGATTATATGGTTACAGGTGATGGTTGTGGGACATTCCACATTATAGGGTTTTTATGGTCATATTGGAGTAGAAGATCATGTGAAAAAGATGAGTCTTGCGATCCTACTAAGACATTTTTGTCTTTTTATCATTTGTGACTTGTATTTTATTGTATTTCCATGTACTATTCTTGATTATTTCTAGATACATATTTCACCTTCATCATTGTATATGTGGTGTTTTTGGATTATAGACATTTATTCTGATCATGTATTAATTTAAGATTAACTACATATTTATTTACTTCTATTATTGCATGTATTTTACTTTTACAATGATTTTCTCTGGTAATGAGGACACAATCTCACCACTAACTCACCTAGGACCTTAATTCTATTTGTTAGCCTCTAGAATCTGGAATGATTTTATTGAGGCCTTGTGTACATCCAAAATCGGGGAACTATTGTGTGGAATTTGGGTTTGGGATGTTGTAATGTGGTATCAAAGGGAGGTTTTGATCCTCCAAATTGTGTGTTATAAGCCCTCAAAGATTCAAAATTTTTAAAACAGTGGTGTAATTTTTCTATGTAATTGAAATTTGAATGTGCAATGGAAACATGATATAATAGATAAATACATGATCTCAACCGAGATTTTGACTTCAAAAGAGGTACAACTTTTAGTGTTTTCGGTGGTTGTTCATTATACTGTCCTAGATTTAGTAGTATATGGTGGGATGACTTGGTTTTTAGGAATGTTTTAGTATATCCTACAATTTCGAGTATTATGATTTGATTTCATTCTTTTAAAAGGCGCTTGCTTGGAATTGAAGAGACATGCCACCATAAAAACCTCCAGTAGTGCACTATGAGGGTGGCAATGACCATACTCTAGAGACTGTGGGCCCTGGGGTATCGATTAATCTTCCATTAGTGCCATATATGGAACTAGATTCTATTCCAGACACATGTGATGAGGCACATTTCCATGAGGGATTCTATCTCTATATGATAACTTTCTAGTCATCATCTTAGCCTAATTTTTATATGGATATGATGATATTGATGTTCCAGTAGTAGAATCCTCCAACGTTGTTAGGGAACAGTCGTCTACAGGAAGCAGAGCTATGACATGAGACTATGGTACCAATTTTTATAAATTTAGTGACTTCTCCTATTTTGGGGGTAAATATTCCTACTTAAATGATATTTGGATCAGTAATTAACTGGTGGTATATTAACAAACAAGTTGATTATATGTGAGATATGGGTTTGAAAAAATTCCAAACCTGTTTCTTCAACTACTTTTACCCTGTGACTCTGTGAGTAGAAAGGGCTAGCATGTTCATGCATCAGGATTTGGGTGTGATAATAGTTATGGAATACGCGACACACTTTACAGATCTACAGAGTTCAGAACCAATGTGTCTTACTAATGAGATATCGAGAGCAACTCAATTCATGGACAGTCTCAGTCATGATATCAAGTCTCAGGTCAACATGTTCAGGTTGACTTCCATCACTGAGATTGTGAATCGGGCCCTTATCACAGAGCAGATCCTAAGGGATGTTGGGGGTACCAAATAGGGGAGCACATTTTCTCTCCTCAGTGGATCTACATCTTTATAGAATATGGGATGTTTTGAGGCATCTTGTGATATGAGTGGTAGTATGGTAGTTGGTGCATGCATCGTGGTGTATTTCCATTAGTGTGGTAGGTGAGGCCACATGAAGAATCAGTGTGACCATGAACTAGTGAAGTGCTAATCCTTTGGTAGGATGGGTCACATCCAATGGTTTTGCAGTAACATCCCGCCAATATATAGTAGTAATGGGTTAGCTCTGACATCAGTTTTAGGTGCCGATTATTTTTCCCTACATCTTGGTGGGAGCTCGAGCAGTGCACGCAGATCATGCCATGGAAGTGGTGGTTATGGATATGGTAACCAGTCCCAAGGTTCATAGACTCAATAAGGTGGATCAACTTTGTGTAGGCAAGAAGTTTCATAGGGACATGATATAGGATATACATATGTTGTGCAATAGACCACATAAGATTAGGATCCCATACCTTCTATTTTGAATGTTACGATCTTATTCACCTCTACTGCAGAATATTCTATTTTTTATATAGGTGCATCACATAGTTTTATATTTTTGCAGGTGGTTAAAAGAAATGGTCTTGTGGTTTTTATTTGGAGGTTGTTTTGAACCTAGAAACACCTTTGGGAATCAGGATAAGTGACATTATCTAGTATAGGGAATTCCCCCTTAAGGTTGGTGGATGTCACTTTGTTTGGGTTCTGTATGCCCTCAAGATGATAGGGTTTGACATCATTAATGGGATGGACTGACAAGTATC
Source organism: Viscum album (assembly GCA_963277665.1). Classification (NCBI taxonomy): domain Eukaryota; kingdom Viridiplantae; phylum Streptophyta; class Magnoliopsida; order Santalales; family Viscaceae; genus Viscum; species Viscum album. The sequence continues at coordinate 1,193,325,683 of OY728130.1, read as the reverse complement.
TTATCAAGTGTATGTTGACAGTTATCACCGAAGGGTGAATTTTACGTCACGATAGGGTGTAGTGTTTACTCACATTGTTGAATAATATGTCCTGGCTTGCCGAGAGGGACCTAAGAATTAGGGCTGGGTAGAATGATATACTAGATTTGTAGTTTGTTTCTAGATGACCCAAGAGTGAGTCAAGTAGGAAATTCTCCATTAGTTAAGAAATTCATAGATATGTTTCATTATAACATTTCTACTTTACCTCTTGAGATATATGTGGAGTTCTTCATCAATCTATTTCTAGGAGATGAATTGATATCCACTACTCCTTACAAGATGGATATGATTGAGTTAGTGGAGATCAAGAGGAATCTAGAGGATTTAGATGTAAAGAGGTTAATCTGATCCAGTAATTGTTCATGGGGTTGAAAGGTCCTTTTGTGCAAAAAATGGGGATGGCACCCTTAGTGTATATTTGAATTATCGTAAACTGAACCAACTGATGGTTAAGAACTGATATCCATTTCCCTATATAGATAATATATTCAATCAGCTTTGAGGATCTTTAGTGTTATGAAATATTGACATGAGGCTAGGATATCACTAGGTGCGTGTTCTACATGCATAAATACCTTATACGGACTTTTATATTAGGTATGGGTAATACAGATATCATGTTCTACTTTTGGATCATAGGAATGTGCTAGTAGCTTTCATGGAATTGATGAACTGGTTGTTCCATCCTTTCTTGGATTCTTTTGTGGTGGTTTTCATGAATGATATCATGGTGTATTCTCACAATCAACAATTCTATGGAAACCATCATGAGATCAATTTAAATAAACTCATAGTTCATCCATAATATTCTACTTTGAAAAAGTTCAAGTTTTCTAAGGATCAGATTCACTTGCTAGGTCACATAATCTAAGATAATAGAGTATTGGTGGACCCAAAGAAGGTGAGAGAAGTTGTTTCTTTGTAACAACACAATAATGTTTTTGGCATGAAGATTTTTTTGGGGATATCCAGATACTATAGATGTTTTATAAAGACTTTTCACCCATATCTGAACCGTTGAAATGTTTGACTATAAAGTTGTGATGTTTGTATGGTTAGATTCTTGTGAGGTAGCCAGTCAAGAGTTGAAATGGAGGTTGATATCAATACCAATCCAGATACTTACAAAGTAGGGAATGAGTTATATTTTTAATTATAATTCATTAGTTATTGGGTTGGGGGTAGTGATTATGTTAGAGGATCGATCCACGGAATAGGTTTCTCAGCAGCTAAGACCTCAAGAGAGGAATTACTCGATGAATAATATGGAGATAGCTTAAGTCATTCATCCATTATTATTATAGACAAATTACTGAATGGGAGATATTTTTGTGGTGTACACGAACCACAAAACCTTCAGGTATATATTTACACGGCATGATCTGAATTTGAGGCAGTGATTGTGGGTAGGGTACCTACTATCCTTTGACGTTGTTCTATCCTATATGCCGGGAAAGGCGATGCAATGGCTGATGAACTTAATAAGATGACTTAGATACATGCAGTGAAATATTCTAGTAATGAGTGGCATCTTTAGGAATTGTTCTATGAGATGCATATAGAGGTGCACAGTAGACAGGGATAGAAATATCTAACGTCATTACATGTTACCTCGACCCTAGTAGATAGAGTATGTATGAGACAACTATAATATTCAGAGGGTTTAGTTATATGAGAGAGGGTGGTAGGGGAAGACCCTAATCTTTGTTTTACATGTTTGAGGATGAGATCCTATATATCCATGGACTTGTTTGTGTTAATGTGGTAATAAATAAGGTGTTGATGCATGAGGTTCATGCATTTTCTTTGGTAGTGCATCCCAGAGTCGCCAAGATGTATCATGACTTGCATCATCAGTATTGGTGGCTAAATATGATATGAGAGGTTGTTGGTTTGGTAAATAGGTGTTCCACCTATCAGAAGGTGAAGTCAAAACATCAATGATCAGTTGGGATTTTACAACTATAACCTATTTTGGTGTGGAAATGTGATGATGTTGCGATGAACATCATGACTAGTTTAATGAGGTTTCCTAGAGGTATTGATGTTGTATGAGTTATTTTTTATAGGGTTAATAATGCTTAACATTTAATAATGATCTAGGAGAACATTAGTGTTGATGAGCATGATAAGTGGTATATCTAAGAGGTAGTATGTGTTTATGGGGTGCCACACACTATCATTTCAGATAGAGATGAACACTATATAACCCATTTCTAGAAGAAGTTTTAGAGGGTTATGGGTATACAGGTGCATCTGAGTACAACATACCACCCCTAGATTGATGTCCAGTCAGATCATATGATACAAGTTTTAGAGGACATGTTGTGCGCATGCATCTTGGATTTTGGGGTCTCTTTAGAGAGGAACATTTTCTGGTAAATTCACCCACAATAACAATTACCAGGAGACTGTAGGGATGTCACATTATGATTCATTATATGGTAGGCCTTATCGTTCTCTCATGTTTTAGTTAGAGGTAGGTTGATAATTTTTCTAGGGAAAATATCTCATGAAGGATACTTCTGATCAAATCCAATGGATTCAAAAGTGGGTTTTTTATATCATAGTCTCATCAGAGATCCAACATCGATAACTATATATGACCTCTAGATTTTGTGTTTGGGATTAGGTCTTTTTACATGTTTCCATGAGTTTGAGACACATGTGGATTAGGAGACATGTTATACATTCAATATGAAATGTTGGGAAATTCAAGATACTAGATAGTGTTGGGTCAGTATCCTATTAGTTGTATTCACCACAGATGTTCCAAACCATTCATGATTTCATCCATGTATCTCATCTACTCCAGTATCCTTCAGACCCATCCCCCAATTTTCAGCCGAAGGAGGTTTAGTTATGGGTTGATGCATCCTTTGAGGAGAATCTGTTTCGTATAGTTCATAAGAGAATCAAGGATCTAAAAGATCAGTTAGTTCCTCTAGTATTCGTGATATGGAATACTGAACTTTTACAGGATGAGACTTGGGAGTGGGAGGCTAAAATACATGATCAGTGTCCAAAAAGTTTATCAGATGAATCTTGACCACACTTTAGAGATAAATTAAGGGAAAATTGCTCTAACTTGGTGGGGGAGAGGAGGTTATAGGATCATAGTTTTTTGTTTATTTACATATCATTTATTTATAGGGTTAAATTCTATTTACATTCCTTGTTGTCATATACCCTAAGAAAGTATGTGGGCCGGATGGGCTGTACTAGGGGAAAAATATGGAAAGGGGGTTTTGGCCAACATTCGGATGATTTCATGTCGTGAATAGGGGATAACTGTTGTGTAATCCCATGCGAGAACTTGTAATGGTATGGCATGGATGATAAATTATTTTTATGAGATTTTATTTAGAAAAAAACTAAGGCATTAGATTTTGGGTAACGGGATTACACATCGTGTAATTTCTCATTGGGGGTTTTTATAAATAGAGACTATAGCCTAAAATTTGTCTATACAAAGTAGTTTTCTCTTATTTTGGAGAGCCAAAAACTATCTATTATGGTTTTTCATATATAGAATTTATGCAGACTCCAATTCCTCTGTAGTCAGTCAAATTTGAACTATATAAGTATTTAATAGATCCATTTTTAGTTATTCTTGAATCTTAGGAAAAACGATTGTACTATTTGTATTTAGATTCATTTTCCCTAATTTCTAATTCTTCAACCATTATTCAGATTTCTCCTAAACTAGGATGAATCAGGACTTGATACTTGATGTGTTATCTAATACACAACTATGGTAGGTGGTTTATAATTTGCTTTGGCTTTTTTTGGGGCTTTTCGGGTGTTTATGTGATATGTCTCTCACCGAACATTCAAGATCATCCTTGTTTTTAAGAAAGTTTATTTTAGCTGATATTGGAGGACATATTAAGAATGATCATATATTCTATTTAGGTGTATTTCCAACCGTTTCTCGATTCATGGTCACCCATGGGGTGTGCCTTAGAGAAAAAACATTTTTATGCTTTTTTAAACCATCCTTGGGGTGTGATATTGTGCTACCCTAGATTGAAGAAACCCGTTAATACCTTGATAGTTTTGAATAACTTTCCTTGAAGAGGTAATAATTCTTGCATAATGATATCATGTGATTCCATTCTTCTTTTCATTCAATTCATTTAATTGATAATGTGATGTTATGGGTGGGTATAACAATTTGAATTGACGGATGGAATGTTAAAGGGTTATATGGGAAGGTTAGACCCTATGTTTTCCATATGATAAATAGAACTTATGAGTGGGTATAATAGTGTCTTATACCTATTTTTGTATGAGGGTATACTCAGATGAGTTTAATTGTTTAAATGGTATGAATTTAATAAACTGTGTGATAGATACCATGGACTTCTCTCTAGAGACCTCGAACGCATTAGTGGACACCTTGGGTGGACTCTTCCCCTTGTTTTTTGATTTCAACTTATTCCTCGGGCCTTGTTACTCCATGGATCCATCTTACTTGGAATCATGTATAACATGTTGGTACCCATGATCTTCTGAATCCATCAATCTTATAGAATTATTTTCCATTAGGATGACCCTGGGACTCGATGTGAATGCCTTGGTCTACTGAACCTCATATCTAGCCCTTCATGGTCTACACATCTTTCTTGGATTCCTTAGTACACGACACCTTGGATCTAATTTTGGTGGACTACACGTCGATATATGGTGTGTCCATGGAATATTTGACTTAATTATAAGACCTAGAATTGGGTTACTTGATATGGATGGATGTACGATGCGGCCGTGGGATACATGATATAGTTGGGAGTGTGATGTTTTCATATAACATGATTACTTTTCATAGATCCCTTATTATAAGATGAAACATGGTGCAAGAATCCTTGAGAGGCTATTTCATTGTAATTTTTATAGTTGAATTATTCCAGGGGAATTCACTTTTGTGTTATTTCCTTACATACACTGGCTAGAATATTTACATATTACTATTATAACTATATAGGACTTTAGTTGGTTACCTAGAGGGATGTTTTTCTTAGACCCAATATGGGACTTCGTGGATATTGAGATAGATTAAATGGTGTTCAGATGATGGTAGGTTTTAGATCCCTAGTACAGGATGTTGATAATTACTTTGTAGTAGGAGTGAATGAGACCAGAATGAGGCATACGACGCTACTATGCCGTTTTTTTCTTTTTGACCCATTGAAATTTGTATTGTGTTGTATTTCCATGTATTTTTCTGGCTACATTCAAGATAAATTCATCTTTTAAATCAATTTATATGTTATTTTTCTTGATTATAGATATGTATTTATGTCTTGTATTACATTTTATTTGATTGATTGTTTACATGCTTCCTCTATATTATGAATTTAACTTCCACTATGATATACTCTGTTAATGTGGTAATAGTCTCCCCACTAACTCACCTAGGCCCTCACTTCTATTCGCAAACCTCAAGAATTTGGGGAGATGCACTTGATCCAATTTGGAAAACTAGGATCAGTGTACTATTGAGTGGCATCAGATTTCGGGGCATTACAAATATAGCTCATATTATTAAGAAATTTTGATATAGTTCCCAAATACATTGTTTATATGGTAGAGATAATTTATTAAATGTCCATCCTATGAGGTTATTTAAAAATACCAAGTAGGTAATTAATTATGTATAAATGATCACAATACTGATATGAAAATGTATTTGTAGGTTACATACTCATTTTTTCTACAACATGTTCTAATGTATATGTTTTAATGATTTGTTTCTCCTATCTCATTATTCTTTAATAATATTTATTTTCCCTTATGTTAAATCATTCCTCTATGTCTCATTTTTTACGATATATATTTGGATGGGTATTAATTATCTTATGTTATGATCAGGAACTTTAATTGTGTCATCATACTTTCATGACCATCTGATTCATACTGATGACATAAAATTAATAATTAATATTTTTACCATTACTATGAATTTACTATTAGACAGCTTATATTTATTTTTCCCTTGGTTATGAAGATTAATTTTTAGTATGTTATTCCAATGATGGATACATGATGTATTGGACTTAGTTATAGGTAATGTTGATTTCCATGCACCATTTTCTTAGGTTTCATATTTTTTATAATTGTTTTCTTGATCCATTATAATTTTGAAACTAAAACTTCCTTTGATATGACTGTGATCCAATATTGAATATTGAATATATATGTTATTAAGTGTAAATAATGTGTTATGTTCCTAGGTATCAAATCTATAAAAATTAATATTATGTTTGAACACTTTAGTTGTCTATGTGGGTATTAAGATGTTATTTTTCGTATATGTGGAAAGGTTTAGATAAATTTGGAGAATATAATGTTACCATGTGACAATAATTTAATAGTTATAAATTCTATAATGGGATGTTAATTTTGTGGTTTTTTAAAAGTTCAAAGGAGTCGACACCCCTATTAATGTATTACATGATGTGATTTTAAACTAATTAATGATATCATTGGAGATATTTTATTGGCGTGACCTATAAGTAACACATTAGACTATCGTTTGATTTTTCATGAATGATTATTTAAAATGTATGAAATTAATTTTGTGGGTTGTAAAAAAAAGTTTATTACATATCGTTTAAGGAGAAAACATTCATTAATGTTGACTTTATTGGAATTATATTTGATATAGTGTTATTTTTTTTGATGATCTTAGATGATAATATTGATTCATTATTGAAATATTAAATATGAATGCATCATTTATAAATCATAATTCCTATACATTTTTTATATTACCATACATTTTTAACATTTTTAGTATTGTATTAATATATAAATATAAGATGAATATCTTGTTACCCTTTTTTAGATTATGTAATCTGTTAATATTTCATTTTATTTCATTAGACAAGAAATATTCATCATAAATGCTCATAGTTTGGAGAAATATAATATTATTATTGTGAAAATTGATTAAATGATTAAATTTAACTTGTCACTTAAGTATATATCCTTAATTTTATAGTCTATATTCTAATGTAAATCCAAATATCATGGGAATGGATCTGAAAAAATGGAAGCCCCAGAAACACTACAAAAATGGAGCAGCCCCAAAAGAGGATTCAGAGCAGGAGCACTCACCAGAGCCGAGCCAAATGGATTGTAAGAATGAGAGGGTATGGCTATGCCATCAGTACCAGCCTGTGCTTTCACGGAAATCCTTGCCTGACGGTCATTCAAAGGTGGAGAGCTACTATCAAGATGCAGATGTAGGGGAGGGGAAGTTCCTTGTAGATAGTCTGGTTTAATTCCATAAGACCTTCGGGTCATGTAATCTCCTAAGCCTACGAGCCATGTAATATCTAAGCATTGGGCCTTGTAAGGGTTCCCCCTCATCCCTTGAAAGAGGGGTTATCAAAAATCAATAAAAATGAAGGCTTTAGGGCCATTCAAGAAATAAAAAAAATAAAAAAGGTGAAAACATTGATTGTTAAAATCATGTTCAAATTTAGACCATGTAATTTATTAATTTGTGAGAGAATATAATTCGCAAATATTTTCTAATAAAAGATTGTTCTTGATAACATTCATGACGTTCGACAACAAGACTAAACTAACTTTGAAATATATTTTTTAAATTATTGATACACCCTAGCTGTTAAGATGGTGGGTATAAGTAAAGGTAATAGAATTATGAAATATATATACAAATCTGAAAAAATAAAAATTTATGGATTAATTTGTAACAAATAATAAATCAATTTTTAGTTACGTCATTTTTTTGCTTAAAACATTGGGTTTCATCAACGCTAATTTATATTTACTGTTTATAAAATACTATAATAATAAATTTATCGATATTTTGGAGATTTTTATATAAATATAATATGATTTTTAATATCATTATATAAAGTTTTCTTATGATGATTTTTTAGAATATTTTCATAAATTTTATTTTTGAATGATTTCTGGAAAATAATTATTTTCATTATAATTATCCCTTTGTTTCCAAGTATTTACAAAGGTGTATTATAAATTGATTCAATTTTTAAATTTCCATAGTAAAATATTTATTACAGAGATCCTAATAAATTTTATTGGAGTCAATATTGTACATGAATTCGGTATAAAAAGAATGAAATATTTCTGATAAACTATTTTCTTCTCATTATAAAATATTATTTTTTAAAAAAAATAATAAACATATAGGAATTTAATTTTAAAAAATATACTCTATATTTTGAATCAGAATAATTATTATTTTTATAATAAGTTTAACTTTGTTATTTTGTCACACTAAATATTAATAAAATATTTTACCATAGTTAAGATTAAAACATATTTTCTAGTTTTCTAAACTAATGTGAAAAGGGTAATAATGACTTAAAAACTAGTCTAAATACTTTTTCATTATCATATATTGAAATTATATCATTCTATATTTTGAAATTGTACAATTATATGACAATTTTCATTAAGTAACACATTGATATATTTTGAACAATTAAAAAATTCCATGTCTGTTCACTCCTCCACTAATTAAAGAAAACCTCATCTTCTCTCCACTCTACACTTCAATATCCTTTTGGTTTCATCAGTACCTATTGAAATCACTTATTTAAATCCATCCCCATTTTCAATAAGTCGTTTTTGGAAGAATTCAGTCCTTATAGGTAATAATTTTTAAGGAAAAAGAGGTCGTTCGAAAAAAAATTATCTCTTAACTAAATGTTTTAGATTTATTTCTTCTTTTACCTCTATAAAATATTCTTTAGAAATTATAAAATAATAAACTAAGTATATTTAACATAAAAATATTTTATTATTTTATGGTAATTTTAAATATTCAATTCCTATTCTATTCAGTGTAAAATGAAATAACCATTCATTTTTGGGGAAGAATACTACTTCTTGAACAAGTGTAATTTGTTTTCCATAACTTCCTCTTATTCACAGTTATAATGATTTCTTTAATAAATTTTTACTAGAATATTAAAATAAAAATAATTGATAAAAGATAAGATATTTCTTATTTTTATACCTTTCTATCAATTGATTAATGATAACATCATTCATGTGTACTCATATATTTCTACTTCCCCAAAGCGATGTAATTATTCTTTCATCACCACATAACATGGATGGTTTATATAGGTCTATTTGAATGTAAACTATTATATTTTATATCTAATATTAATTATATAAATATAAAATTATACTTTACTTCGATCCATCATGATAATGTAAAAATCACAACGTTACTATTGCGTATATGGTTTACTATCTCCTTGATTAAAATGTAATTTGGTTATGAAATTATGAACTCAAATTCTTTAAAACACCCAAATTGGACATAACATATTAGATTATTAAATATCTCTATAAAATAAATAAACAAAATGTATTAATAATAAGTTATAAACCAATAAAAGGTCATCAATAAGAAAAATACTTGACATATGTTTATTATATAATAATTAAATAAATTCATAGTAAGTCTAGAATAAAGGAAATGGATTTCATCTCAATTTGTCTTCATTTAGTTGTGTTTTAATTTTAAAAAAATGATTTCATTGATTTTTTATATAGTTTTACTTTAATGGTTTCCATCATGAATTCCTAAATTATATTAGTATTTTATATAAAAATTAAAAGTAATAAATTCATTGATTCTTAACATGAAATTAACTAATTTGTTAGTGGTTGTGTATCTCAATTTAGATTAATTGGTTTTTAATTGTACTTGAATGACATTGTTATTAAAATACGATGTATGATTTTTTATGTAATACATATGGTACCCATGATAACACATAATATTTAATACTTATGTTCACCATATATTGAATTTATGCCTATCCATTATATTTTTCATTTACCCCATGTTGTGAAGAATGGTTATAAGTGTGTTATAGTTGAGAAGGTCGCCAAAGGTGATGAACATACATTGAGATGATATAGATTTTTAAAAAACATTGTACATGTATTCAAGTTGTTATGTAAGATATTTTTATAATTTTTTAACACTCAAAAACTAAAATATTATTGGGAATGTATGTTACCCAATATTTTATATTGATATTTTATGTTTTGATGTTTTACAATTTGGTAAAATTTAACAATATCAATGTGATATATGTAATGATAATGTTTTTTCCCGATATCTGTGAGTGATGGTTAATAGATATTATATATATAATGGCCTTTATAATGATTTCACTCAAGTGAATTAGATCTATTTTATATGTTGAAGGTAAGAATATCTAAAGATATTCAAAAACAATTAAAAGTTCTTTTCGAAAAATTTGCATATGTTATCCAATTCATGTTGTTAAAAATTGATATGAATTAAAAAATAAAACTTTGTGGAATATATTTAGAATAATATTATATAAAATGTGAATAGATATCCCTAAAAACAATTGAAAATAATGTTGGTAATCTAAATAACTAAATATTGGTTCACATGGAAAGATATATATTATCAAAGTATATAACTTATAAATTATTTTAGATTCAACCAATTGATGATGTATTTATAAATATTAATCATTTCATACATTGAAATGATTTAATCAATATACCATATGAGATATTTTTATAGGAATAAAATTGTTAGAACAGTAATGGAATTTATTAGTCAATTTTTTATAAAAATTATAGTTGAAATTTATAAAAGATAAATATTGTGTCAATGAACGTTTATTTTTCAGATACACACACAATGATATATATATCTGTTTTTATTGCAATATAAGGGAAAAAATTTGTTTATTTTATATTTTTATGTCTTAAAATAAAAAATTTCCACAAACATTAGTGTTTATTAATCATAATTCTGATGAAGCTCTTAAATAAAATTTTGTTTATCATGTGAGTATTAATGATGTAAAATAATATATTTTGTACTCTATTGAAATTTCAAAAATATAATGTTATGAGGAAATTCCATTTAAAGGAGAATATATGTTATGAATACTAAAGAAGAAATTATATTTTTGTGACATCATTATCAATTAAAAAATGTTCTCTATACCATATCATATTAAGGAATTACAATTTGATAATCCTTTTTTATATGTTTTTATAATGAACATGAAAAAGTTTTTAAAAATGACAATTAATTTGAAAAAAATTGAACACTAATTCAATAAAATTGAGAACACTATATTATAGAATTTAGTCACACATCCCAAAGGAAATAGTGTGACCAAAATAAAGTAAAGTGTTTTGCCTAAACTCAATTTAAATTGAAAATTTTACAGAAAAAACTCACATGTTATTTTCAAAAAGTTATCACAAAATTATAATATTAATATTAGTGTGGAATTGTTTCATACTATAAATCTAGAAATGATTCTAATTATTTTTGGATATATTCTCAATGGAATTAAATTGTTTTATAAATTTATTTCAATTAAAACTTTATAAATGTGGAATATGAGAAAGACCTCTTTATAACAAAATCTAAATTGCTTATTCTTTATGGTAATAGATTTATATTTTCACCGCCAACAAAAGAAATTTATTGGAAAAAAAATCACTGATAGTGTATTATTTTAACTAATATAACAACTCAATGTGAATGGATTTTAGGATAGTAATAGTGTATTATAATAACTATATCAAGGGATATGAAAAAATGAATCAATTTTTGACAATGTAAGTTAATTAAATAATTTTCCCTAGAAATAGAGGTGAATATTAATGACATTATTTATAGTTGTCATAGAATTTAATATATAGATACTATAACATTTAGCGTAATATTCAGTATATTTCACAAAAAAATGATTTAGGATCGTAAGAGTATAATGCCTTTGGGAATATGGATTAATAAACATCTAGTTAATAAGTAAACTACATAATCCCTCATAATGTTCATCTTAACTAGAAAACTACTTATACATATCATTCATAATAAATTTATACACATTATGGGGAAATGAAATTCAATAAAGGTTGATATAAAATTCTCTTTAAGAGTTATAGAGGGAGATACATAAGCATAACATGAGCATAAGTGTATGAGAACATGGGAATAACATTTCAAAATCATATGATAATCATTAAAGATAATAATAAAGAGTCATGTAATAAATATTTTTAACTCAGAAGACATGAATAATAAGAAAATCAATGAACATGAGAAATTACTATATAACATTTACATAAAACAAGTAATTCTGGCATACACAAAAGAACTGACAATGACATTGAAAAATCACTTGAAACATTTCTTGAGGAAAATTTATTTTCATTGAAAATAAAATTTTAAAACTAAAAATATAAAAAATATTTTTTGAATACATTTAATTGAAAATAACATAAAAACATATAGTATAATTTTTATAATTAATTGTAAAAAATCATGAAGAAATTATGTTTTCATTGGAAATATATTTTAAAAAGAAAAAATTTGATAAATTTTTTTGTTGTAAATCCTATTCCTATAAAATAACCTTGAAAACCTATAATGAATTATTTAAAATCATTTCAAACATTTCTTGAGGAAATTTCCTCTACAATTTAATATACAAATTTTAAATCATAAAATATCTTCATAATCTATTTACATTAATGTAACCTGGATGATTATAAATTATGATTCACAATAATTATTGTATATAATGTTGAAGAATTTCATACATTATTTACATGTAAAAATGAACATTCATTTAACATTTTCAGTTAAATCCATGTCAGCATTGGTTGGAAATGATATAAATATTAAAATAAAAAAAATTATAATTGAATTCTGTCATTCGTAAACTTTTATTTACTAATTAATTAATATAATGTAAAATAAATTTTTAGAACAATATTAAAATAATTTTTTTTGGAATAAAAACTGTTTTTCGACTAAAGTGAAAAATAAACATGATTTATCTTAACAAAATTATGTTAAAACATTTATTACATAAAGAGTTGAAGATAATAAAAAAACAAGTATTATCCTGAAATAAATATTGGTGATGAAATTTCATTTTTTATATGGGAGATAAATCATAATATTTTATCCACAAAACCAAAATAAAAACAATCTTAATAAATATTGGTATAGTAACATAAAATATTACACTCTTTCGTATTATTTAATTATAAGACCCATGATGGAATAAAATTTAATTAAACATAAATTTTCAGGAAAATAAATGAATTATATATATTTTTATAGTTTATATATATACACACATAATTATATAATATTGTTGCATAACGTAACATATAACTTAATGAAGAAAAATTGAGAGAAAAATTCCTTTCCACATTAATACTATCTTTAATAATAAAACCCATTGAAGAATAAAAAGAAAATAATCATTAAATATCCATAAAAAAAGCATATTAATGATATAATATGTCATTTTGTTATTATATACACTCCTAAAATTAAACAACTAACGAATAAGCACATGTCTAAAAAAATAAAGACAGAATAGAAATATCAAACCTTACATATCGACATCTATGACAAACATTGAAACCAAATGTATAAAAAATATAAGTTTTATAAATATATATTATAGAACCATAATTATATATATCATATTTTATAAGATTGTGTAAGTCCTTTTTATTAACCATTTATTAACAATCCCATAATATAGTCACATTCTAGTAAACACTTTCTTTGTTATTAAATTATATGTTTATTTTATTTCCTCATATGCTGATCATTATTCCATAATATATAATCTTTTATATAAGTATCATATATTTTAATATATATGTTTACATATTAATCCATAAGATTTGGAGATAGAAAATGTAACACACAATACATTGAGACAGTTGACTGTATGTTTGAATGAACATTGTTTCCATTTTGGAGAAGAGTTGAAATAAAGATAGTTAAATAATATATTTCCATTAAATAATTTTTTTATGTCATATACATCTCATATATTCATTTAACCCATCCTTATTTCCTTCTATTTTATGCTTCAATGAATCACATCGTTTCATGAGGCAGTTATCCACCATATAGACGAGCGATACTATAATATTCCCACATAATGGAAACTGTGCTAATATATGTGATATAATAATCACATAAGTGTAATTATATAGTAAATATGATATTTATAAAATTTAATCCTTCATTGTAACTAGGATCCTATAGTGGGGGTGGATAACGAATAACATTAGTTTGTAGCATGGTACTCAACTTTAAACAAATATAGTGATATCATGTATAATTTTATAGAAAAGGATAAGGATTTATATATTGAAATTATCATTAAACATAGAAACATATGGAATATAATTATGTTTTTATACCCTCATTGTTTAATAAAAATTCAATGAGGTGGAGGAAGAGAAAAATAAAACTCTTGGGTAGGGGTGTTACATCTTTTCGGAACAAGTTAATTTGGATTGCACCAAAAGGTTTATTTTGTCAAATATCTATCTAATAAATTTCATCTTGTATTGGAGGATGTAATTATGAAATTTATTGGGGTTATTTTTTTTTCACATAAGTTTTTTGTGTGTATATATGAGAGGATAGTGTGTGACCTTTTATAATGAGGTCAGTGTCATATTTGAAAAGTTTTAAAAGAAAAAGGTGTACCCACTTTTTTCACATTCCGAAAGGCTCTGAAATATAAATTTTTTTATAATATAATATATAATTTACAAAGGCCACAAAAGTGTGGTTTTAAATTTTTTGCGCTATTTTTAACCCTTATATTGTATGTCTAACACCTCAGTAATCCAATTTCACCTATACTACGGTATATAATTTTTTTTTTATGTTTTTACTATTCTCTATGGTAAAATATTATCTTGAAAATACTAGATGAAATAAAAAAGAGAAATTAAAAATATGGACTCCATTTTTTATAAATTACATTAACATAAGTGGAAAATGTAAATTTAAAATTGATTCTGTAAACATGACGAGAAAGAAGATTTCTAATGAGAAAATTAACAAAATTTTAAAAGAAATTATATCAAAATTTTATATAGATTATTCAAATAAACTAAATGGGGATAATTTATATATAATTTTGGTAATTTATATTTTAAATTTATTTATAAATAAAAATTATCCTTATATGTTCTTTCAAATGAAAGGAAATTTTTAATAAATACTAGTATTATTCATTATTCAATGAAAAAAATTATCATTTCAAAAAATCCTAAAAAATCACCAAAAGATAATTTTGAAATGATGATTTTAAAAAAAATCAATTTAATGATTTTTTAATGGTTTTAAAAAATAATTTAAGTGTCTTTCTGAAAGAGAAATAAGAAACATTTTTTCATAGAGTAATATTTTCAAAAAATATAAATCCATTAATAAAATATATATACTTTTTATAAATATGATTAATTTATATAAATAACTTTATTTAATATATAAAAATTAGTTATTACACTTTATATCAATATCTTTAACATCTTGGTTATAACAGTCGTATTTAAATAATATTTTTAAAAGTTTCCCATGGTTTGTTAAAACTCAGTGTCGCATGTAATGTAATCTAAATTGGGTGTTGTGTGTAACACTAGATAAGCTGGGTGGTTTATGTAAACAAACATTCCAAATAAATTGAATTTATAAAAAAATTACAATTTCATAAAAATCTTGGGTGTTACATTCTACCACCCATAAATTTAATTACTTTTAAACAATCATCATTATAATTTAAAAAATGAGGACACTTATGTCTCATCATTTCCCCAAGTTCTCACAATGCTTTTTTAAATTGGTGGTTTCAACAAAAAAAATTAACTAGGAGAGTTTTCTTGTTTCATAACACCTTGAGTATATTATATCGAATCTCCATTGAATATTATCCATTTGAATGATCATACTCCAGTGATATGGGCTTTTAATTCCTTACATGAGAGGGATTAGTTATGTACTTCCTTTGGAGATAAACATCGAATACATCATGGACATTAGAGAAGTAAGGTGGAAGTAGCAACTGATAGTTTACCACACATGTATGATCAAAAATATTAAAGGTATAGATATAAATAAGGCATTTATTTTCCAAAATTCAAAATCTTTGTTCCTTCTTCCATCGAAAAATGTTTAGAAACAACTTTTTACTAACATCAAATTCTAGATCATGCCGGAAATTGTCAGTAATTTTTTCTTACTCACTATGATCTTTTGTGAGGAGTTTCAAAATGGATTTAAATTTCTATTATATATATTAGTCTATCATAGATCCCAAAATATTTTTTTATCTACCATCATTATGGGATGTTGGAAAATAAATTTCATTCCATATAGGGCTTTATAAAGATCCTTTTGAAAACTCATGTAAAACTTGTTTTTGTAAGAAACATTAAATAGAGGATTTTTTTTATCCAAAACACAATTGAAAAACATAGAAAAGGTAATGACTCATAAATTTTGTGGAAATATTTTTCATAAATTCTTCTTTTTTTATGAGTCCCTGGAAATTTACGGCACTTGATGATGAGGTCCGGTGTTCCTGGAATCAATTTCTGAAGTTTTGTTCAGGTACGTTCAGTAAACGTTTGACTGGGATTTTATAACTTTTGAACTAGTTCTCGGAATTTAAATCTGAAGCACCGTTGAACTCGCACTGTCGATAATTGTATAGTGAGACCCTCACTGCAGTTGCATACTAACAAGAATTGAAGTTAGATTTTGTGGGTTTATAATTAAGTTAAATAAAAAAAGAGTTAACTTATTTTTATTTTGCAGTGGTTAAAACCTCCAAAGTGAGGTTAGTGGTGGAGGACACCACACCACAACCTCCCATGAGACGTTATGGTGGTGGGGACCACCCTCACATAACCATCCTTGGGAGGATATTATTTGGTGGGCCCACACAAGCTTCTTAACCCCCCTTTAACTCCCTTATTAAATTGGTGACAACTCTTTCAATTAATTAATTGAATTTATTCACTTAAATAATTTGAAACCATTTGAATTCATTTGAATTATTTATGCCTAAAATTTATTAAGAGGTTTTATTCTTTTGGGTTGGCATGCTTCATTAATTTGGTTGGCAGAATTAAGGAGAGGAAAGTACTTAGAGAACCCATAGAGGGTTTTCTCTCAATGAAGAACGTGAAGAACGCCTCTTCATCATCCACTGAAGAATGACAAACTCCTTCTTTGATCTTTGACCCATCCAGAGGAGAAGGATTTGACAGCAAAGAACGCCAACAATGATTCTTACTTGGACTCCTACCCTGGATGCTTCCCAACGTCAATAGAACAACATTCGCCTTTCCACGACTTCGTCAATGGTCATCGTCATATGAGGTAGGGGGATTTGAGTTGATTTTTTTCCCATTATACGTCTATGAATTTATGGTATATTAATTGCCGAATAATGACACCATAACGAGGAGGGCTTGAACCGCATGAATACATCCCGACCCTCCCCATTTGTGGATTTAATTTGTTGACGATGGAGACGAAGCAATGACGGACGACGTCGGGCCGACCGTAAGGAAACCTGGTGGTGCATGACCACCAGGTAGCCAGATGGGCGCAACAGTGGTGTGATATATGGATGTGGAGAGCCGCAGCCAGGACGGGCCATAGTGGTGGGGTGCGGCGCCATCACGCCGTGCTGGTGGTGCGAAATCGCAGACATAGCGGGACGCAGCGGTCGAACGGTGATTCCAGCGCCGTCGCGCCACGAAGAGGAGTGGGAGGCGACGGCCAGGCCAGGACGCAGCACCATTGAGCTGCTCGAAGAATGGGAGCAGTGGACAGTGTGGGCCATGGAGGAGCAGGCCGAGCGGCTGGCCGCTCGGCCAGCCAGGGGGAGCGGGACCCAGTGGGTCCCGTGTGTGCTAGACCGGCGCCACCTGGCGCCTGTTTCAGCTCACACCCGAACATAAAAGTAGTTTGGGAAGGTAGGGAGAGCGCGAATTCCCCCCTGGCCAGGGCTAAGGTGGACCCGCACTGAGCCACTAGGTTGCTAGGCTGACCGAGCGATCCAGCTGCCGGGCTAACTGGGCCGCCGGGCCAACCATGCTGTCGGGCCATCATCCGGTCGGGCTGCCCCCTCAGGCCGGGCCACTCCCTCGGGTTGAGCCACCTTTTTTCTAGGCCGCCGCTCAGGTCAGGCCACCCCTAAGTCCTGGCCACTCCCTTTAGGGCTGGGTCGGACTCACAGATACGGTCGGACCCACAAACCCCCTCGGACCCCATTCTGGACTCAATTAGCCGAATACACCTGTTCGCACGTACCTTGGGGTATGAGTGTCTGATTGATGAACAATCTACGGCGACAAAATTCTTAATGCAGGTCAGTTATTTTGGCATTCCCCACATGAGGTTTGGACACATTTGGGATACAGTCAGGTAGGTTTGAACCAAAAAACCAACCACCCCCCTGGTACAAGAATTTACAACAACTCACTGACCGGGTGTCTGATTGACATTATGTCTGTTTCATTGAGAACCCTACGAAAAGGTAGGAAAATGAGATACATATACATGGTACTTCGTGATATTTGGACTATCAACTAGTAGCTTGGGGAGCAGATCCTTCTAGAGATGAGCAAGCAGAGTACAGAGACCTAGTAGCTGGTTGATACCTGACGACTACTGACCATTCGACTTAGAGGCTTTCAAAAGGCCCAGTAGGGGAGCGCCTCCATGTGAGCGCAGAAGACCCATAGTGGGGAGATCCTCTATGTGATGCGGCATACCGATGGTACTAAACAAGAGAAGTACATTAGGAGGCTATGTGGGGGAGCGCCTCTATGTGAGCGCGGTAGACCCACATTGGGGAGCGGCTCTGTGTGACACATCAGATCCATGGTACTCGACAGGAGGAGTACCATAGCATTTCAGGAAAGTGGGAAATGCCTTTGTGTGATGCAGCATGCCCACAATACTCTATAGAAGAGGAGTACACCAGCAACTGAGGTTTCAAAAGTTTGACTGGGAGTGTTCATGTTACCACCCCTAGAATAATATCTTGGTTTTGAGCTGATTCAATGACTTTGGTGTTTACCTCAGGATTGAGATGGGTTACTAGATAACTTAGGAATATGTATGGGAAAATACCTATGTAATGGTTATCTATTGTTTCATTACATTGTGGTTATCTTTATCGGATATCGTCAGACGTGGAGGGTCTCGGGGTCCCAACTGAGTATCGTTATACTCACCGCTACATATGTTATTCCATCACCTCATTGTGTTGGTTACAGAAGACAGACAACGTTGACTGAGGAAAAGATTAGTATGACTTGAAGGTACCCAGATGTGGTCCACTCATAGTGATGATGCATGGAGTGGACAGACATATGTGTAGTGCGAAGGAGGCAATCTATACATACCCTTTAAGTAGGAACCCTGGAGGATGACCCAGTAGCTGCTTTAATTGCTTTCTGTTGTTCTTGATTTCATTTTTACCTCTACTTTACTATTGGGATTGTATTTATGACCCCTTTTACTTTACAGCACTACTTCTGTATACAATTTTTCTTAGTGTTTTGCTTCCAGTTGGGTATTTTGATTGTGTGTGTTTACATTTTATATAGGCAGTGCCTTCCCAACTTAGGTATTTAGGCCTTTGGTGCTAGTTGCAAACCCCTGGCAAGGAAGGCGGGCATGGGGTAGTCACGGTATGGGTCCTGAGGACGGGTTGTGAAAAAATGGTATCAGATGAGTCGGTTCTGCTGCAGAACATAGGACTGCGATCTTTATTTTTCTGTGAATCAATAGTGTTAAGGGTACTAAGTGTGGTCATTAGTTCAGGGATTCCAATGTTGGTGCGAGCGGCCGATATATCAATACACCAGGACCCTAACTACTGATTTTTGACATAGTGCAAGAAAAAATTGATTTCGTGTGTGTCGTTAAAAGTTTTCTTAAGTCATCTCAACCAGGTCAAATCACCAGGTATGAATCTTTTGACCGTGTCGCATCTGTTTCTTTCAGGATGCCTCCCCGCAGAACCTTGAGAGTCATACGTACTGACAACCCACTGAGAAATGAGGCCTCGGTGCACGTCCCTTTACCAATAGAGGCACCAGTAGTACCACATCTTGTTGGGCCACCGATTCCACCAGCCGCAGCAGTAGATGATTCACACCACTTTAGCTAGTTGTATGAGTTCCAATGCTTGAGGTCACCCAGTTTCTGGGGAGAGACGGGCACACAGGCGGCTGAGGATTGGTTGGAGGATGTGGTGAGAGTTTTCAGGCTAGTAGGTACACCAGAAGACTACATGGCGATCCTTGCTACTAGTATCCTTCAAGAAGGATAAGGGAGATGGTGGAGCCTAATGCTCCAGGTGCATGTCAAGGAGACACTTCTCTTATCATACTATGGGAGCCTGTTCTGGGCGGAGTTTTTTCCAATGACTGTAAGAGCAGTATGGATACATGAACTACTTTATTTGCAGCAGGGCAGCATGATAATAGATCTGAAATCAGCGAGGTTCACTGAGCTCTCACATTACTCCATGGATATGATACGAGACCCATTTTTTAGGGCCCAGACCTTAGAGAAGGGGATTAGGTGACTGATCAGAGCCTTGATGATCTCCCTCAGCATCCTGACGCAGGTGGGGGTGTTGGAGAGAGCCCTCCTAGTGGATATTTTCCTAGCAAAGTATTCAAAAGTAGTGATACCTACTACAAGTTTACAAGATTCATAGTCTTCTGTGGCTGAAAGTAGACAGATGATGCAAAGCTCCATGAAGACCAGACCCACGGTTGGACGACCGCATTACTCATGATCATTTGTGTGGGGAAACAAAGGTAGTGACTTACCTACCAGGAGCAGGTAGTGTTACTCATGCAGCGGGCAGGGTCACATGGCTTGTGACTTTCTGACTCTCCATAAAGATGATCCACAGAGTGTTGAGCGACCTCCCAGTCAGAGGAAGACGTTCAATCGAGGTGGTCCGAATAGCGTAGGTGGACATGGCAGAGGAGCTCGTCGAGTAGATGGTGGTGGATGGCGTTTCGAGGTGATTCCACCACCATAACCAGGAGGACCACCCCAACCACAGGGAGCATGTGGATAGGGGAGAGATCAGCTTCATGTAGCTAAGGCCTTTGACCATGGAACTCCACAGATGGTTCTAGGTATGATCTGTGTCTAATCCACCTTAGTTGCATTTCTTATAGACACATGTGCCGGTAATTCTTTTATATCCACAACCCTTGGTCGGAGCTCGAAGACTCTGATGGATCAGTTGGCTCGATCTTTATAGCTAGAGACTCATACGAGAGCAGAATCGACAATTACACACTACTGCTGGCAGTTTGAACTTACTCTAGGAGGCGAGAGCTTCGGCTGGGATCTCCTCGTAGCAGTGTCGTGGCCTTATGATGTCATCTTGGTTATGGACTGGTTATCTACAGTCCATTCTCATATTGATTGTATTAGGTGCAAAGTGTTGTGTGTTGGCATGGATGGAACCAGGTTCACCTTCACCGATGAGAAGGGATCCTTTGAGTCACAGGACATACTTACTCAGAGGAGGGTGCAGCCGATCACTCACTAGTTGTCTTGTCATACCCTCAGAGCAGTTGATGTGGAGAGTCCGACATATCCTATTGTGGTAGAAAAATACACAGATGTTTTCCCTGAAAATGTTATAGGACTACCACCTCATAGGGATGTGGACATTTACATTGACCTGTACCTCGAGACGTCACTAATATCTACACCAGCACATCGGATGGCTCCTGTTGAGCATCGTGAGCTACTGGTATAACTAGATGACTTGTCGGGGAAGGGATTCATCCAGACCAGTGTTTCTCCTTGATCAGCCCTGATTATGTTCTCCAATAAGGTGGATGGGATCTTGAGGCCCTGTGTTGACTACCGTCACCTGAACCAGGTGACCATGAAAAATAAGTACCATCTCTTGAGGATTGACGACCTCTTTGATCAGCTAATGGGAGATTGGTGGTTTTCGATGATAGACTTCAGATCAGGCTATCACCAGCTCCGATTTCGAGATGAGGATGTGCAGGAGATGGCCTTAAGATGTTGTTAAGACCACTATGAGTTCTTGGTTATTCCCTCCAGTGTAACCAATGCTCCAGTATTGTTCATTTGTCTCTTGAACATGATCTTCCAGCCATACCTCAGTCGCTTTGTCATAGTCTTCATCGACGACATTATTATCTACTAGATTACTAAGGAGGATCATGCCTACCAGTTGAAGGTAGTACTGTACACACTCTGAGAGCACCTTCTTTATGGTAAGCTCTAGAAGTGCTAGTTTTGGATTCAAGAGACTCACTTATTGGGACACATCATTTCAGAGGCTGGAGTTGCATTTGATCCAGCGAAGATTGAGGTAGTACTTGCTTGGGAGCCACCCAGGAGTGTGGCGGAGGTATGAAGTTTCCTAGTCTTTGATGGATACTATTGGAGATTCATTCCAGACTTCTCCAGAGTTTCAGCACCACTATCAGCCTTGACGAAGAAGGGGTAAACCTTCATGTGGTCAGAGAGAAGCTAGCATATATTTTAGGAGCTACAGAAGTGGTTGACTAGTGCCCCATTTTGATGCTTCCAGAGGAGGGCGTAGGGTACGTAGTTTACGACGATGCATCAGTGACCAGACATGGGTGTGTCCTAATGCAAGAGTGAGAAACGATCGCATATGGTTCTCTACAACTCAGACAACATGAGCAGAACTATGCTTCCCATGACCTAGAGTTAGTAGAAATGGTCTTAGCCTAGAATATGTGTCATCACTATCAAATGGGAGAAAATATTACTAGGTACTCTGATCAAAAGTGTCTCAGGTATATCTTCTTTCTTAAGGACCTGAAACTGAGATAGTGGTTATGGCTTGAGTTCCTCGAGGACTATGACTTTGAGATAGTCTATACTCCTAGGAAGGAGAGAATTGTTGTAAATTCTCTCAGAAGGATATCTGGTATACAGCTTCTAGGAGAGGTGATAGAGCTGTTGGATTCCTTATAGATATCCTTTGTGGGTAGTGATGGATCAGCCTATCTATAGTCTCTTACAATCACTCCTCCACTTCATTAGTGAGTTAGAGAGGTGGAGCATGGAGACGCTGACTGTGAGACACGACGTGCTCAGATATCCACTAGCCAGGCACCAGATCGATTTCCTGAAGGTGGGGAGCACATCATCCTCTTCAGAGGAAATACCATGGTCCCTATTTCACTTTAAGAGGATGTTTTGAGGGAGTTACACACTTACCCTCAAGCGGTACATCCAAGGGTGGTGAATATGTATTAGGAACATCGATGAAATCACTGGTGGTTAGGTATGAAAAAGGCATTAGTAGAGTTTTTCTCACGATGCCTCACATTTCAGCAATTGAAGGTGGAGCACTAGGTACCATCAAGATTGGTTTAGCCTTTAGAATCCCTAAAGTGGAAGTGGGATGTGATATCAATGGAATTCATGACGGTTCTTCCACGTACATCTAAGAGTCATGATTCGATTTGGGTGATTGTCAACTGACTCACCATGTCGGCCCACTTCCTATCGATCAGAGACCAGGGCTCTGTACAGATCATGGGACACCACTATGTGAGGATATAATGTGTTTACATGGAGTACATATTTATATTGTCTATGACTGTGACGTGTGGTTTACATTTTGGTTATGGAAGAGGTTGTAGTAGTCTTTCGGGACGTATCTTCGTTTGCGCACCGTCTTCTATCCACAAAATGATTGTCAGACTGAGCGGACCATTCATACCCTCGAGGACATGCTCTAATCTTGTGTTCTCAACATTGTTCATAGCTGGGAGGATCAATTGACTTTAGTGGAGTTTTCCTACAACAACAGCTATCACTCCTCCACCAGTATAGCACTTTTTGAGGCCTTGTATAGTCGACCATGCGGATTGCAACCGTGCTGGACAGACCCAGGAGAGTCAGCACTAGGGGGACCATAGATTATACACGCTGCCACGGAGAAGGTGGAGATCATCCAAGAGCAGATGAAGACTGCATAGATTAGCCAGAAGTCATATGCTAATAGAATATGGAGTCATTTGGAGTTCGAGGATGGCGACCACGCCTTTATACGGGTCTCACCTAGACGAGGTCTATGGAGATTTGGCCGAGGGAGCATGTTATCTCGATTATTCATCAGAACATTCCAGGTCCTCAGTAGAGTAAGCAAGGTGGCTTACCGCTTGGCTCTTCCACCTCAGCAGCATCGGGTGCATGACCTCTTCCACATATCTTAGCTGAGGAGATATGTGCAAAACCCATCCCACATCATTGACCATGGGGATATGGACATCGATGATGGGGGGACTTTCACGAAGGATCTAGTGGATATTGAGGATCGACATGTGGGGGTACTGTGTGGATGGTCCATACCTCTGGTGTGCGTTCACTGGTAGCACGAGAATCTCCATGAGAGCACATGGGAGCGAGAGGCTCAAATGCATGCTCAGTACCTCGATTTGTTCACTTAGTTCGAGTTGTACCTTATGAGGACATAAATCCATGAGGTCAGTAGAATGTCCAGACCCGTAAATTCCGTGGAAATTTTTTTCTTAATTTTATGGGACTTTTACGAGTTCAGGAAAATTTACGGCGCTTGATTCCGAGGCCTGGTGTGCCCAGAATCAATTTCTGAAGTTTTTTTCATGTACGTTCAGTAAACGTACGATCGTGATTTTATAACTATTGAACCAGTTCTTAGAATTGAAACTTGAAGAAAATGTTGAACTCCCAGCGTTGTTAATTTCATAGTGAGACCTTCACCGCAGTTGTGTTCTAACAAGAATTGAACGTAGATTTTGGCGGATTTTAATTATGTTAAATAGAAATAAGAGTTAACATATTTTTATTATTTGGTGGTTAAAAACTCCAAAGGGAGGTTAGTGGTGTGAGCCACCATAGCATAACCTCACATGAGAGGTTATGGTGGTGGGTCCAACACACACATAACCTCCCTTGGAAGGATATTATTTCGTGGGGCCCACCGAGGTTATTAACCCCCCTTAACTCCATTATTAAATTTGTGACAACTTATCCAATTAATTAATTGAATTTAATCACTTAATTAATTTGAAACCATTTGATTTATTTTGAATTCTGTAAGTTAACAATTTATTAAGATGTGTTATTTTATTATTTTGGGTTGGCATGCTAAAATCTTTTGGTTGGAAGAATTAAGGAGAGGAAACAACATGGACAACCATTGCAGAATTATTTCTCAACGAAATACGTGAAGAACTCCTTTACATCATCAACAAAAGAATGAAGAACTCCTTTGATCTTCAACCGAGCCAAAGGAGAAGGAGCCGGTAGCGAAGAACGCCGATGACGCTTCTTCCTCAGACTCCTACCCCAAACGCTTCCCGATGTCAATAGAACAACGTCTGCCTTTCCGCTACTTCTTCAATGATCATCATAATATGAGGTTGGGGGATTTGAGTTTATTGTTTTCCCATTCTACGTTTTTGAATTTATGTAATATGAATTGAAGAATAATGACACCATAACGAGGAGGGCTCAGACTGCACGAACACGGACCAACCATCCCCCTTTTTTGATTTCGTTTGCTGGAGACGGAGACGAAGAATGGACGGCTGACATCGGGATGGCCACAAGGAAAACCAGCAGCGCAAGGCCGCCGGGTAGCTGGAAGTGCGCAGCACCGGCGCGCCGTGAGGTAGAGGAGTGCCACGGCTAGGATGGGCCGTGGAGGAGGGGTACAGCACAGTCACACCAAGCCAGTGGTGCGGAACCACGACCATGGCGGGCCATGGTGGTAGGACGGTGAGTGTGGATCTATTGATCCGCGAGGAGGAGCGGGAGACTACAGTCAGTCCAGGCCGCGGCAGAGGTGGCGTGGCACCATAGCACCCCATTGAGTTGGGGAGACACGGCTCGACCATAATAGAGTAGGCTGAGCAGCTAGCCGCTCATCCAACCAGGAGGAGCGGGACCCAGGGGGTCCCACGTGTGCGTGACCAACGCCACCAGGTGCTGGTTTTGGCTCACACCAGGATGGAAAAGCTGTTCGGGAAGCCAAGGGGCGCGAGACTTCCCCACTGGCCACGGCTAAGGCAGACCCCCACCGGGTCACCGCGTTGTTAGGCCGACCGAGCCGCCAAAAAAATGGGCCAGGCCGCCCCCTCGGTTCGGGTGACCCCTTGGGTTGGTCCACTCCCTTTAGGGCTTGGTCAGACTCTCAGACCAGGTCGGACTCGCGAACAGGGCCCGACCCCAGTCCGGACTCGATTACCCGAATATGCCTTTTCGCTCATACCTTGGGAAATGGGTGTCCAATTGATGAACCGTCTACGGAGACATAAATTTTAGTGTGAGACGTTTCTTTTGGAATACAACACTTGAGGTTTGGACACAGTTGGGATATGGTATGGTTGGATTAAACCTAAAAACCAACTGATCCCCTGGAACGGAAATGCCTATAACTCACAGACCGGGCGTCTGATTGACGTTTCATCTATTGCATTGAGAACCCTATGACATGGCACACCATTGAGATACTTATACTAGGAACTTTGTGACAATTTAAGTATCTAATAATAGCTTGGGGAGCAGATCCTCCCAGGGAAGAGCGAGCGCAGTACGAAGACCTAGTAGCTGGCTGATACGTGACGACTGCGGACCTTTCGACTCGGAGTGTTTTGACTAGGCTAGTAGGGGAGCACCTTTGTGTGAGAACGGAAGACCCACAATGGGTAGCACCTCTGTGTGACACGGCAGACCCATAGTACTCAACAAGAGGACTACCTCAGCAGGCTAAGTGTGGGAGCACTTCTGGGAGAGTGTGGCAGACCCACAGTGGGGAGCGCCTTTGTGTGATGCAGCAGACCCACGGTACTCGACAGGAGGAGTACCACAACAGTCCAGGAAAGTGGGAAGCACCTCTGTGTGACGTGGTAGGCCCACAACACTCTATATGGGAGGAGTACACCAGTAGCCATGGATTCAATACTTTTACTGGGAGTGTTCATGTTTCCACACCTAGAATAAAATCATGGTTTTGAGCTGATTTAATGACTTCTGTGTTTACGTAATGATTGAGATGGGTTACTAGATAACATAAGTATATGTAACACCCTGAGATTTAAAGAGATATATTCTTTTTGTTTTAATTTATATCTTCTATTGTACGCTACACCAAGATTATATTGCACTATTTGCAACACCGTATTCGCTTGTAGTATACGCACTACTATTCTTGGATCATGTTACACACAATTTAATGTTTGTTTGATAATAGTTATTCTAGGAAACATTGAGTGTGGTTATATATATATATTTAATTTATAAATGAAATAAAGTTGGATTCTTTTATATTAAACATCATAGGATTCTTTAACTACACACAACCCTGACATGGATTGCATTACACACAATCGCGACCTTCTCGATAGCGTGTGTTGTTCCCAATACCGGATTTCAATAAACAATGATATATGGATGTAAAATTTTAATGAACTAGCCATTATGAATAGTATTAACTATATTTTGAATTTTATAACATTATTATTCATCTTAAACATTTTCTTGAACATGTCATGAGAATAAAATAATGTTTTCGGGTAAAATAAGTATTTTTCCAAAAAATGTAGTTTTGCCTCATTTTGATGGCGCACCCATTTTTAAAATAATTTTCGACAAGTTTATAAGTTAAATATTATCAAATAAACATCTTATTTTGTATCAAGATATAAAAATTTACATTGGATAATGTTTTGATATTTTTCTTGACAACGTTCTTATTTTGATGAATAGTAAAAACATGCTAAATTTTACATAAAAAACATTTTTCATATATATAATTTTTATGGTTAAATTATAATAGTAAATTGTTTTAAAGAATAAATAGAATATATTTTTACCATTTAATATAATTTATGTCATTAGAATTAATTTTACACTGAATTCATATGTAAAAACATTTTAATCTTTTGAAACATTTTAACTTTGAAAAAACGTTTTCGAAACAATGAGATTAATTTTAAATTAATTACCCCAACTTCTGTGGTTTCAATTTTGAAAAATGGATTCCATATTTGTAATCAGTAGGTCCAAATTATGTTAATATAATATTTTTTATTTTTAGACATTATGAATAGTAACTATGGTAAATTTTATTTACTACCGTTAAAGGTAAATTGGGTAATTCAGGGTAAAAATATGATTATAAAATTACCCTAAAACCAGCCAAAATTATATTGGATGAATAAATGTCATCCCATATCACATAAGGGTCGAAATTTAATCATTTCATGGAATTTTGACCATGAAAATGATGTAATTATTATCAAAACCATAGAAACTGACAACATGTCACTCTCTTATATCTTATAAGTGTAATAATTTTAATTTAGGGATAAACTTTATAAAACCTAAAAGATAAATAAAATCTTGAAATCTAATAAAATAATCTACATCATGAGAATTTATTTATAATTTTTAGGGATTAAATAATTGTCATTAATGGTGACACAATAGTGATGCAGAAATTGTTTATTTAGTGAATAATCAATAATATGGTTTTTAGTAAACTAATTGTGACCATAAAAGGCACAAAAACCTAAAAGAAAGTTATTTTTAAAGTAAATGTAAACCATAATAATCCAAGGGTCTAATAAATGACCATTTGGATCCTTATAAAATCAAATTTGACACTGATATTATTTTATTTTAAATGATGTCAAGGTTGTCACCTTCATAATTCAATAAATATAAGAATTTAAATGTGGTGATTTTAAGATGATAAATTCTAGTAAAAGTATTATTGTGAAATTGAATATATCTATATTTATCATAGGATTTTATTTTTAATTTTTATTCAACATATTGATATATTAAATAATTATACAAAAATGTTATAGTAATTATTTTATAAAGAGAAATATAAAATAAATGTTTTTAAAAATATTAAAATAAATACCATATAAAATATTTAATTTTCCCTACTAATTTTTTAGATTAATAAAACATGTTAGTAATCTATTAAATATTTTTGATCGAATATATCTTCTCTGTGTATTTTATTTAAATTCAAATAATTGAATAGTGTCAAAATTGACACTATTGATATTTTACAAAAAAAACATATTATTAAATTGTTTCAAAATAAAAAAAATAATTACAAATTACAAATTTAAAATTATATGGTCTAAAATGTAATAATTTATCTAAATATGGAAAATTTACAACACGTAAGTAAGTATTTCTAACAATTTAAAAATTAGAATTTTATTACGACAAATAAATTTAAATTGATTAAATAAGGATATATCAAATTGATAAGTTTTAAAATAAACTCCAAACATGTCTAAATATTATTGTATGATGATATTACAACCATATGAAATCTCATCTTAGAATTCGATTAATTTTATATGTTTTTATGTAGGGATTGAATTTGTTATTAATTAATATTTCTTATGTTTCCAAAGGTGCCCCTCTCATCCCTTGTAAAAGGGAACCTCCTCCCTCTCCACCTCACACCACATTGAGCCTTCATGGTTGGAGAAACTCTAACCATTTCTCTTCTCCACTTTTCTAGAAACATACTAGATGTCTTGGTCTTCTTCAGAGACAAACTTTAGTGCCCTAAGAGGATGTTTAAAGGAGGAACATCGAGGAAGAGGTAATACCATCTACTGATTCATTCAAGTTCATTTCTTCTTTTACTTCCTATTATTTAGTTGTTTCACTATAAAGTAATAACTTCAGTATTACATATATACTGATATATTATTATAAATATGAAACAACCCTATTTCATCTTCTATCAATCGTATGAAAAATGAAATCACCGCACGTGCGCATGTACGGAATACCGTCTCCACGCCATGGTGTAGTCCATTTTTCCTCCACCACCTTACATGGATAGGAATAATGGTGTAAAGAATAACTATATATATGGTTATTAAAACATGATACTAATTCTGAGATTTTATATCATCCACCCTAATTCCATTCAATAATTATGGGAACGATATCGTCGCTCGTGCGTATATTCGGATTACCGTCTCTATGACGCGATGAGATTCATTCTCCAAGTTAATCGTTCAAGAATGATTATAAAGTATAGATATTAAATAATCAAGAAATATATGACATATTAATGATACTAGACTTATTTATTTTTTATTTACTTACTTCCATTGAATTTAAAAAGGAAATTTAAACTGTGTTCATGCGTACGTACGGTCAACCATCTCCATGAACGGTGTATTTCATTCCATTTATCGATATATCATATATATGTATATTGTGAATATATATTATATAAAATAATTTTTTACCTTATGGAAGTAATTAATCATTATCTATGTAATCATATGAATAATTAAAAGTCAAAATACGAACTATAAATGAAACGATTTTAACAAAAACGCTACTTCAACATTGAATTGAAAAATTAACGGGTAATATAAAGTCCTATGTGAATCAAATATGATAACAAAAATATTATTAAGGTTCTGCTAAAAGATAATAATTTGTTTAAACCCACTATACAGCGGTCTCGGATACATATAGAAGAAATTGGACAACAGGTAAGGGATAATTATTCCAATCTCGTTCTTATTCGAGTTTATTTATTCGTAAGTATTTACTGTGGTTATGTTTATCATCCATGTCCATGCTTTCTAAAAAACATTATCATAAAATGTAAATTATTCATCCATTTATATTTAAAGTCATTTTTACCCTTTGTTGACATTTATCACATTTTATTGAAGGAATCTTTCCATTCTTTACCATATAATGTACTTTTTGACATTTCAGAAAAAGTATGAGAGGAATGTTTTCTAACCTATACGGCATAAATGGATTTTTACAGTTTTATAACAACTAATTTTCATGAAGAATATTCTATAATATTTCATGATTATTTTCAACAAAATCCTATTCTTTAAAAATTAAATTGCATTTTGTGAAAAGAAAATGATTTTGAAGAAGAAAGGATATTTTCCTCAAGAATTCATTTCAAGTGTTTTATCAAAACTATTTTGCATCTAAGATTACATTATTTAGTATGATTATGTTTCAAGTATAATGTCTCTGTTATTTAAATGGTTTTATTATCCTTATGATTAAATGATATCCATTTGGTTTATATGGATTACATTATGATGGGATGATGTTTATGAAACCCATTTATTCTTTGGGTTATGATGAATGATTTATGATTAATTTATGGCACAAAAAGAATGATTTCATTATGAGATGGGTGGGAACTATATTTACCTCCAATGCATTTGGTATTGATTTTTATCTCCTGAGATAGACATGGTTGGACTGGCATGTTAATCTGGTTCAGTGATACAAGACTGGAATGAGGAGTGAACTCGATTCAGAAAGGGTCTTTGTCCACTGTGATGGTTTTGGCAGCAATGTCTTGGGTACTATGGAAGATATATCATGTGCTTAATGGTTTCCAAAATTAAATGATTTATTCCCATGATATTTTATCAAGATTAATGTTTCTTTATGATCATATGACTTACGTACTACCATGTTTTATGTCATTGCTCATGATTTTGATGTTTAAACATCATGTTTATGTTTTTAAGTTCAAATGTATATGATCTATTTTATTCTCTCCATGATTACCCATACTGAGAATTTGAGCTCACCCATTATATGTTTTCTTTTCCCCATGATTTAAAGAAAAGATTTAGGTATGAAAACAAAAGGGGAAGATTTTTATGGGAGATTTTAATGATCTTTCACCACGATTAGAAGATTGTCTTACAAATTTCCAAAGACACTAAAATAATACGGTCGTTGGGCATCTGGTTTTGTAATGTATTAAGTATTCTATAAAAGTAATGTAATGTCTATGTACGTCATGTATGGGTCTCTACAGTTGGAATCAGAGTAAATGTTTTGTTATCCTTTGTAAACTAGGATCTGAAAACATTAGTGAGATCCCTAGAGATATTTCTAAGGTATGACTAGGGATTTCCCTAAGGTTATGTATAAGAATAGGTTATAGTCCTAGAATTACGGTAACGATCGTATAATTAAACCTAAGTTGTTAGATATTTAATGTGTACCCCTTATTATGTTGTTTTTCTAGTATTAGTTTTTCCTCTCATACTATTCTTTTTGGGTTTTAAGAAATGGTAGGAAACCGGAAGATTCATGTTAATTGAGAATATGATGGACAATGGAATGATATTATTCATGAGCAACCAAATGAAACGAGATTTGGATTTCCAAACATCATTATTATGCATAATCAGAAATCTTGTAATATGATCAATAATCTCAA
This sequence comes from Viscum album, assembly GCA_963277665.1. NCBI lineage: Eukaryota > Viridiplantae > Streptophyta > Magnoliopsida > Santalales > Viscaceae > Viscum > Viscum album. The sequence continues at coordinate 1,193,293,452 of OY728130.1, read as the reverse complement.
CTTTTGTATGTTTCTTGACTCATCTAATAAGAGAAATATGGAGTTTCATGATGATCATAGAGGAAAGAAAGTTCACTTTTCCTCATGTAAATCATGTGGGAAGAGGCATCTGTGAGAATGTTTCAAAGGAATTGGAAGATGATTTGGGTGTCGAAAAGAAGGACACAAAGCCAGTAATTTCAATGGAAAGGGTTTAGTTAACACAATGGACAATGAAAATGGTATTTCTATGACATCAACAACGGTTAAATTTTTTAAATGTGGAATATACTGGAATTATGAAAACCAATTCCCTATAGTAAAATCTCATGAATAGAATCATCATGGTTGTATGGGTAGTATTTATATTGATGATGATGAGGAGACTACAAATTATATGTGAGATGAAAGAATTGTTCAAGCTCATTCAATGGTTTAAGAAGGTAGTTGAATGATTTATGTTTATCAAGAGTTATGTGGTACAGGTAATGGTACTATGGAATAAAGAAACACCTATGGATTGTTACACTATTATTTTTCCTTGAGTATTTGAATGTGTATGTTAAATGGTACCAATATCCATGAATGGTTATTCAAATATTTTTGGAAAGTAGATGATATGTGCATAAAGAAGGGATAAGGATAGAATGAAATGTTTAATGAGATCATGACTGATATAAGGAAAAGTGATATCAGGTTTTGAGTACATAGAATTTCTGTGATTGTGGTATGTGGAAAGAGTTTCCTTTTGATATTATTCATGTTGTCACTAAGGTTCTCTGGTAATTTATGTTTCAAGAGAATACATGATTAAGGTATTCACATGTTTGTAATGCGATCAAGAAGATATATCTGTTGGATCTGAATCTACGGATTATACACAAGAGGGGGGTGAATTGTGTCTTTTTCAAATTATTACAATCTCTTCAATTTAGACAAATTCTGTTCACTATGCTTTTGCACGATTAAATATGCAGCGGAAAAAGTAAAAGCATGAACACACGGATGTATAGTGGTTCGGGGAACAGAAGGCCCCTAGTCCACTCCACCAACGCTCAAATCCACGAGCTTGGCGATTTTCACTATCTGGTCCTCGTTTCCACAGACCCGTCCACAACTGAGTACAGGCAGTTGACACCTTTACAAGATTCAGGCAAACACAGCCTTCCTGGTTCAAACATGAACCCACACAGCTTAGAACGAGAAGCTGATCACTCAAAAAATAAAAGGGTTTCGATAAAGAAACACTTCTCCAGTTGTTCTTCACAATTGCAACAGAATGCAATTGACAGTAGATAGATCGTCGTCTTCAGAAAATAAAGATCCGTAATCAAAACAGTTCTGAGTCGATCCAGTTGCAATAGATATTACCAGAAACTTCACAACTTCAGCAGCAGTAGATTCACAACAGGTAGTCGATGTAGAACACGTGAATCTGCTATTAAGATCTTCCTTCAGTAATAAAAGGTCTTACGCTTCTTCTCGATCACCAGAAAAGAATGCTTTCACACAGTCTCTGTTTTCTTGCTCGTCAAAAAGATCAATCATTCTATATTTCACACACTTTCCTGTGCATATATATATCCGAAGTTTCCAAGATAGAACATATATATTCAAATATGAGAAAATCTTCCGCATAAATAGATCCATGAAAATCTCCTTTAGATTCGCGATATTAAATGAAATAACAGAGCCGTTGTAACTCCCCTGAAGAATCGGCATAAAAAGCTCCGTTTAAATCAAATATTAATCCGTTGTAAACCGTCTTTGATTCAGTCAAAGTTGTATTTAAGAATCAGCTCGAAATCCGCCTAATAATCCGCTTGATTGACTAATTCAAAAGGAAATATCGTCTGTCAAAAATATCCCGACGCCAAACGTAGGGTTGATGACGTGGCTCCAAACGTAGGGTTCACAAACGTAAGGTTCAGAACGTAAGGTTGAACATACATACTTTCTCTTCAGTATTCAAACGTAGGGTTGATCATCCATACTTTGTCTTGCTTCAACTCTCCAAAGAACGTACGGTTGATTATAAAAGTAAGGTTGATGATCCATACTTTTGAGAAACAAACTCAACACTGAAAACTAACGTACGGTTTCTCTTCCATACTTTTCAACAATGAAAACGTAAGGTTCCTTCCAAACGTAATGTTCTTCTTCCATACTTTTCAACAACGTAAGGTTCATTAACCATACGTTTCAAAATAACATAAAAAGTTTACTTTTCATCCATACGTTACGTTCATCAACGTAGGGTATGAACAGTGATTCCAGTACGCGCTAAAATTGATCTCGCGCTACAGTGATTCCAGAACACGCTAAAATTGATCTCGCGCTACAGTGATTCCAGAATACGCTAAAATTGATCTCGGAATAAATGAAGTATAAAATCTCGTTATATAAAATAAATTCCTGCAAAATACTCAACGAAATAATTAGTAAATAATTAAGGGTATTTGTGAGCATCAAAATCATCATAAAGAGACAGAGTATTATTTAAAATAATCTCCCCCTTTAAAAAACATTATTTTGATTTGTTTAAAAACAATACATTGCTCAACAATCTCCCCCTTTTTGATGATCACAAAACCCATAAAATAATAGAACTAATGTAATTGCAACTTTGATTGAAAAAAAAAGTTTTATAAAATTTTAGAATTTTGAAAGGATTAAAACAATATTTAACTATAAAATTTTTCCCCCATAACTCTCACATAAAAATAAATTTTCAAATAGATAAAAGATAAATGTCGTATATATCCAAATGCTCCTATATATCCAAATTTCTTCATAGGAAACGAATGAATTTAAATGTTGTGTTTATCCAAATTCTCCCCCTTTTTGTGATATCAAAAAGAATGAAAAATTACGGATTTGAACACATTCAATATTGCACTGAACTATAAGTAAATGCTATAATTAACTGGGTATGAATAAGTGAATTTTGTATACTGGCTAACTTAATCATAAATCAATAAATAACGAAACAAAAAAAAGATAAGAAAAGAATTTTCATTCACAAGCTATTATATAAAAACGACAGTGATATACAGAGGAATCAAGGTGTAGGGATAAGACAGGGAAAAAGGTGTCTATCTCCTTTGAATTGTGGTCTTGATCTCTGTAAACTGTTCTCGAAGCCTCTTCATCATCCCATCTCCTAACTTGATGATAAGATCCCTATTCTCCTGAGTCATATGAATATCTTCAATCAAATTAACTCTGAAAAACTCATGCATTCTTTCTTCTTTTTCAACAAAAAGAGCCAGCTTTTCTGATAACTGATTCAAAAGAATCCTAATCGGTTGCTCTCCAGATGTCAACTGATCTACCAAAAATTTATGATTATCCAGCAAAACTGACAAAGGGGCACTATTACACTGAAGATCGTGTAATCTGTCACTCATATTGCTCAGTGCTCCAGTAATTGCTTGAAATCTTCGAATCAAATCAGGTGAAGAACCTGATCCACTCACAGCATTGTTTGCAACAGATTCAAATTTATTCTCCATGTAAATCTTCATCTCAGACAAATCATCTTTCGTTACCATCTCTGATTTCAACTGATCAACAACATGCAACATATCAGTTTTAAACAAATCTACTTCCTGTCTTGAAACAGTAGATTCTTTCAGCTTCTGAAACTTTAACTGCTCCAAGTTCAGAGAACTTCTGAGACTAACATTCTCAGATTCTAACTGAGAAATACGCTTGTATAACTCAACAACTTCTTCTTTTCTCGAATCAGGGGCACCCTGTGCTTGATTCTCATGTCCATAATCAGATTGACGAAGTAGGACAAGGGGTAAAGAATCTGCATCTGATTGTTCTTTGTCCTGAAAAGGTTGATCCACTGAACTATTCTTTGAAGCTTGAAACTCTTCCACTGAAAAATCTTCCTGAAGTACTTCTGTATTAACTTCAGAAGTGTGTTCATCACGAACAGTAGTCCCTCTGACTTCTACTGAATGATCAAGAACAATATTTTCATGAACTTCTTGAGGTCGGGCCACTTCTTCACCAGGCACTGCCTCCATAAGTTGTTCTTGTGGAATTGCTTCTTCAACAGCCACAACAGCAGTTTGAGGTTCTAGCTGAATTTCCGGTTGAGCTACTGGTTCCTCTATCGGTGCAGTCCTCTCCTCAACTTCCTCCATCTCAAAGTGAATTCTCCTTTCCACTGTACTAACCCTTGATTCTGCTTGTCCCTCCTTGGACTTAGCAGGTTGAGCCTGAGCACTCTCCGAGTCTTCCTCAGCTCCAACAGGTAAGAGTTTTCCTTTAATAGTGCTCCAGAAATATCCGACTTTCCTCAAAGTCCCAGCATTAAAAACATTACTGTGGTGACATTTCACCCCAGCACTTACCAATCTGATCATTCCTCTTTTAAACAACAACAAAGAAATGAACCTTCCATATGGGAAAAAGGTCATTCTTGCTTCACTCTGACAGCAGTATCTCAGATATCTTATCATAAATCGAGGAAAATTAAACTTAATATCACTCATCAAAAGATACATTATATACATGTCAGGGTACAGAATTTTCTCCATCTCAGCCATCCTTGGTGCTAAACCAGTCTGAACAAACTTTACCAAGATTTTCTGATCAGGCTCCAAATCTTTAATAAACATCTTCTTTATCACTTTGGTTCCAAACAGAAAAGACATAATGTCTTCAGACTTATGTACAGAATCTCCAATATTCCGTAAATCAAAATGAAAAACTCCTTCATGAGGGCAGTTAAGAATTTGACTTATCTCTACAGATGATATGGAAAAGTCCTTATCCTCTATTTGAGCCAATAAACTATCCTCCGTATCTCCAAGGCTAAACTGAACAGTTCTAAAGAAAAGTCTCATTTCTGCCTCATAAAGAAACTCAGAGTTTTCACTATTAAAAGCTTGCTCAAGGCCTTGAAACGATAGCGCTTGCTTCAACAGTAAATTAGTTTCAAACAGCCATTCTAAATCGATGACTTTACCTTGCAGTATCTTCCGACCAACTACTTTAGATTTCTTTGCAGCACTGCTCTCGGCTTCATCTGGACGCTTAGTCTTTGCCATTTCAACAACGATTTCTGAAGGTTCGTAAGTTTAGGGTTTGAAGATTCAGAAAAGGGTTTTGGAGCAGATGTGCGGTTTTAGGTTTTCGAAAGGGTTTCCGAAAAAGGTGAAAACAGGTTAGAAGGTGAAACGGTTCTGACAGCCTTGATTCCCGTGTAATCACTAATCATTACTTTTATTTAAAACAAAATAAAATTACTTATAGCGGGAAACAAAAAAAAAAAGTAGAATTCGAAAACAGAATAAGATTAAAAAGAAACTATTTAAAATTAAATAAACCTAACTCCCCCTTAATAAATTCAAACCTTGCCGTGGGAAGTGGTTTAGTAAAAATATCTGCTAATTGATTTTCTGTATTTACAAATTCTAAAAATATATCCTTTTTTAACACATGATCTCTTAAAAAGTGATGTCTTATATCAATGTGATTAGTTCTAGAATGACTAATAGGATTTTTTGAAATATTAATTGCACTAGTATTATCACATAAAATAGGCGTATTATTGAAATTTAATCCAAAGTCCATAAGAGTGTTTTTCATCCACAACACCTGTGCACAGCAACTACCTGCAGACACATATTCTGCCTCGGCTGTTGACAGGGCAACTGAGTGTTGTTTCTTACTAGACCATGATACTAAAGACTTTCCTAAAAAGTGACATGTTCCTGAAGTACTCTTCCTATCTAATCTACAGCTTCCAAAGTCTGCATCTGAATATGAAATTAAATTAAAATCAGAGGTTTTTGGATAAAGCAGAGATTGATAAATAGTACCTTTTAAATATCTAAAAATTCGTTTAACAGCAGTTAAATGAGATTCTTTGGGATTTGATTGAAATCGAGCACAAAGACATACTGAATACATTATATCTGGTCTACTAGCAGTAAGATATAACAAACTACCAATCATACCTCTATATAACTTGTTGTCCACTGATTTTCCAGTTTCATCCAAATCAAGTTTTATATTAGTACACATAGGAGTTGTAAATGTCTTGCTGTTTTCAAGTCCAAATTTCTTAAGTAAATCAGTAATGTATTTGCATTGATTTAAAACATTTCCAAAATCTTTTTGAAGTATTTGAAGACCCAAAAAGAAATTTAATTCTCCCATCATACTCATTTCAAATTCTTTTTGCATTAATTCTGAAAATTCATGACAAAGAATTTTATTGGTCGATCCAAAAATTACATCATCAACATAAATTTGAACCAGCAAAACATTATTTTTCACAGTTTTCTTAAAGAGTGTTGGATCTGCTAGTCCAACAGTAAAATCATTTTTCAAAAGAAAAGAACTTAGTCTTTCATACCAAGCTCTTGGTGCTTGTTTAAGGCCATAAAGAGCTTTAGTAAGTTTGAAAACAGAATCTGGTTTTTGAGAACTTTCAAAACCAGGAGGTTGCTCAACATAAACTTCCTCCATTAAATACCCATTTAAAAAGGAAGATTTAACATCCATCTGAAATAATTTAAAATTCATATAAGATGCATAGGCTAAAAGGATTCTAATGGCTTCTAACCTGGCTACAGGTGCAAAGGTCTCATCATAATCTATTCCTTCTTCTTGATTATATCCTTTAGCTACTAATCTTGCTTTATTTCTAGTTATTATCCCTTGATCATCCTGTTTATTCCTAAAGACCCATTTAGTTCCTATTACTGGATAATCATGTGGTCTTTCAACTAATTCCCAAACCTTATTTCTCTTAAACTGGTTCAATTCATCTTGCATTGCTATTACCCAGCTCTCATCATCTAAGGCTTCTTCTATGGTCTTAGGTTCTTGTTGGGATAGGAAAGCAGAGAATTCAACTATGTTTCCAAAGTTTCTTCTAGTTTGAATACCAGTCTCTAAGTCACCTATCACAGATTCTAAAGGGTGATTCTTTGAGGTTCTAGACTGTCTAGGCATTACATTCAAAGGCTCTTCAGTATCATGTTCTTCTGAACTGGACTGAATTTCTTTTATATCATTTTCAAAATCATTCTTTAAATTCTCAGGTCTCATGTTTTCATTAGAATCAGGTTCATCTATTTGTTCTATCCTTTTCTCAAAAGGATCAGATTCATCAAATTTCACATGAACTGATTCTTCAACAATCCTTGACTTTTTATTATAGACTCTATAAGCTTTGGAGGTTGCAGAATATCCTAAGAAAATACCTTTATCAGATTTTGGATCAAATTTACCAAGATTATCTTTGGTATTCAGGATGTAAACCTTGCATCCAAAAACTTTAAAGTAATTTACTTTAGGTTTTCTGTTATTCCATAGTTCATAGGGTGTCTTTTTCAAAATAGGTCTTATTAAAATTCTATTCATTATATAACAAGATGTACTAACAGCTTCTGCCCAGAAATATATAGGTAGGCTATATTCATTTAACATAGTTCTAGCCATTTCTTGAATAGTTCTATTTCTTCTTTCTACAATCCCATTTTGTTGAGGTGTTCTTGGAGCAGAGAAGGTGTGTTTAATACCCATGTTTGAGCAAAAGGAATTAAATTCCTGGTTCTCAAATTCTCCACCATGATCACTTCTCAATGAGATTATATTAAAACCTTTTTCATTTTGAATAGATTTACAAAAACCTTCAAATAAACTAAAAGCTTCACTTTTAAATTTCAAAAAGAAAATCCAAGTAAATCTAGAATAATCATCAACTAATACATAAACATATAATTTACCAGCTAAACTTGCTACTCTTGAAGGTCCAAACAAATCCATATGGATAAGTTCTAGAGGTTTAGTTGTAGCAACTTTATTAACAGATTTGAATGATGATTTGTGTTGCTTGCCAAGCTGACATGCATCACAGAATCTGTCATTTTCAAATTTGAGACTAGGCAAATCAGAAACTAAATGTTTCTTAGATAATTTATGTAAAGCATATATATTGCAATGACCAAGTCTTCTATGCCAGATCCAGGATTCACTTATATTAGCAGTTAAGCAATTTACTTGTTGTTTACACAAGGAATACAAATCCAAAGTATAAACATTATCAGTTCTGGGTGCTCTAAACTTAAACAGTTTATCTTTAGAAACAGTAAAACTATTGTTAGTAAAATCAACAGTGTATCCATCATCACAGAGTTGAGAGATACTTATCAGATTGTGTTTTAACCCTTGTACATAAAGTACTTTGTTGATTGAGACTGTCTCTGGATCTCCAACTGTTCCAATACCAATAATCTTTCCTTTGGCATTGTCACCAAAGGTGACAAGTCCTCCTTCCTTTCGAGTAAGAGAAGAGAAATTAGCTGAAGTTCCACTCATGTGTCTTGAGCAGCCACTGTCCATATACCATATTTCTTTCTTTCTTTGGTGACCTGCTACCTGCAAAGACATTTAAACAAATTGCTTTGGTACCCATATTTTGTTGGGTCCAGGAGTGTTAGCAAGCAGTGATCTGGGTATCCAGATTTGCTTTGTTTTCTTAAAATTGATTGAATCATATAGATCGTTGGAAATATAAGCTTTCTTAATTCCACATATCTGAGGTTGTCTTAGAAAACAGTTTTTAGCTATATGACCTCTTGTTCCACAGAAGTTACAAATAACCTGTTTAGTGCTAGGAACAAAATAATTTTTGTATAACTTAGGTTTTTCTCCTTTACTTCCAATTCCAAACCTTTCCTTTTTAATTACAGTTTTTCCAAGAATCTCATTTAAGGTGTTTTCTCCTTTTGTAAAAATTAATGCAGCCGTTTTATAAGATTCTACTTCATCCTGTAGAGTTTTTATTTTTGATTCAAAATTAACTTTATTTGATTCAGCAGAATTGTATTTGTCAATTAATTCCTTATGTTGTTTTAGCAAAGTATTTCTCTCATGTGAAATAGCTTTGTACAAGTTCTTTATAGATTTATATTTATTAAATAATGAGTCATACCTTTCTTCAAGCATATTGCAGTAAGCTGCAAGTTTTTTATTTGAGAGGCTTGTTTCAGAGTTTGATTCATTATTTGAGTCAGAGGAATAGTATGAGTGTACCTCATCAGTTTCAGCCATGAAACACATATTTGCTTTTAAATTTGCTTCCTCCTTCTCTGAGCATGATTCAGAAGAATTACTTGAGTCTTCAGAAACACTCCAAGTAGCTTTCATAGCTTTCTTGTCTTTCTGCTCATAATCATCTCTTTTGAAGAATTTCTTCTTCTTTGCATCTTTCAATTTTGGGCAATCTGGTCTGATATGTCCCATCTTTTTGCATTCATAACATCTCACTTCCTTGCTATCCTTTTTAAAGGATTTCTTGAAGTCTTTCTTCTTACTATAGAACTTTCTGAATTTTCTGGCTAGCTGTGCCAGTTCTTCATCCGAATTTGAAGAATCAGAGCTTTCTGATTTAGCACTCACTTCTTTGTTCTTCATCTTTCTATCCTTTTGTTGAGAAGTCACTTTCAAAGCAGTATTTTCCCTTTTTATGTAGACTTTATGCTCATTTACCTCATCTTGCATTTCAGCTTCGTACATCATCAGTGTACCAATCAGTTCTCTCATAGTTAGATCTTTAACAGAAGTTGATTGTCTGATTGCTGCAGAGATTCCATTCCATCGAGTAGGAAGTACTCTCAGTACCTTCAACGCTTGATCAGCCTGCTTGATTGGTTCTCCTAGAGCTGTTATATTATTGACAATTTCTGTCAATCTTCCATTCATCTGAGTGATGCTCTCTCCTTCAATCATTCTGAAAGTATCGAATTTTAACTTAGCAGTTGCATATCTCATCTGTCTTACATTATCTGTTCCTTCATAAGCAACAGCTATTGTTTGCCACATTTCATATGCAGTCGGGCATTGAGATACTCTGTTAAATTCGTCTGGTCCTAGACCACAGATGATTGCATTCATAGCTTTTGAATTTATGTCATACTCAGCCTCTGTAGCAGCACTCCATGTATCGGGATTTTCAGGAATTTCATAGGGAGTCAGAATCTTTGAATAGACTCTGTAACCAAGATTTTTCAGATAAATAATCATACGTGATTTCCAGCAGCCATAATTATCTCCATTAAAGTAAGGTGCTCTGACCATTGACATTCCCTCTCTCATATCAGCCATGATACACTATGTATAATCTTTAAATACTTCTAGCTTGATAGGACTTTAGAAATAAGAAGCTCCTCCTCTGATACCAATTGTTGGATCTGAATCTACGGATTATACACAAGAGGGGGGTGAATTGTGTCTTTTTCAAATTATTACAATCTCTTCAATTTAGACAAATTCTGTTCACTATGCTTTTGCACGATTAAATATGCAGCGGAAAAAGTAAAAGCATGAACACACGGATGTATAGTGGTTCGGGGAACAGAAGGCCCCTAGTCCACTCCACCAACGCTCAAATCCACGAGCTTGGCGATTTTCACTATCTGGTCCTCGTTTCCACAGACCCGTCCACAACTGAGTACAGGCAGTTGACACCTTTACAAGATTCAGGCAAACACAGCCTTCCTGGTTCAAACACGAACCCACACAGCTTAGAACGAGAAGCTGATCACTCAAAAAATAAAAGGGTTTCGATAAAGAATCACTTCTCCAGTTGTTCTTCACAATTGCAACAGAATGCAATTGACAGTAGATAGATCGTCGTCTTCAGAAAATAAAGATCCGTAATCAAAACAGTTCTGAGTCGATCCAGTTGCAATAGATATTACCAGAAACTTCACAACTTCAGCAGCAGTAGATTCACAACAGGTAGTCGATGTAGAACACGTGAATCTGCTATTAAGATCTTCCTTTAGTAATAAAAGGTCTTACGCTTCTTCTCGATCACCAGAAAAGAATGCTTTCACACAGTCTCTGTTTTCTTGCTCGTCAAAAAGATCAATCATTCTATATTTCACACACTTTCCCGTGCATATATATATCCGAAGTTTCCAAGATAGAACATATATATTCAAATATGAGAAAATCTTCCGCATAAATAGATCCATGAAAATCTCCTTTAGATTCGCGATATTAAATGAAATAACAGAGCCGTTGTAACTCCCCTGAAGAATCGGCATAAAAAGCTCCGTTTAAATCAAATATTAATCCGTTGTAAACCGTCTTTGATTCAGTCAAAGTCGTATTTAAGAATCAGCTCGAAATCCGCCTAATAATCCGCTTGATTGACTAATTCAAAAGGAAATATCGTCTGTCAAAAATATCCCGACGCCAAACGTAGGGTTGATGACGTGGCTCCAAACGTAGGGTTCACAAACGTAAGGTTCAGAACGTAAGGTTGAACATACATACTTTCTCTTCAGTATTCAAACGTAGGGTTGATCATCCATACTTTGTCTTGCTTCAACTCTCCAAAGAACGTACGGTTGATTATAAAAGTAAGGTTGATGATCCATACTTTTGAGAAACAAACTCAACACTGAAAACTAACGTACGGTTTCTCTTCCATACTTTTCAACAATGAAAACGTAAGGTTCCTTCCAAACGTAATGTTCTTCTTCCATACTTTTCAACAACGTAAGGTTCATTAACCATACGTTTCAAAATAACATAAAAAGTTTACTTTTCATCCATACGTTACGTTCATCAACGTAGGGTATGAACAGTGATTCCAGTACGCGCTAAAATTGATCTCGCGCTACAGTGATTCCAGAACACGCTAAAATTGATCTCGCGCTACAGTGATTCCAGAATACGCTAAAATTGATCTCGGAATAAATGAAGTATAAAATCTCGTTATATAAAATAAATTCCTGCAAAATACTCAACGAAATAATTAGTAAATAATTAAGGGTATTTGTGAGCATCAAAATCATCATAAAGAGACAGAGTATTATTTAAAATAATCTCCCCCTTTAAAAAACATTATTTTGATTTGTTTAAAAACAATACATTGCTCAACAATATCTTATGATATATGGGGGATAAATAACACTTTTCACGTTCTTGTTATGTGACCTTTCCAGTAATCATTTTCTTTATACTATGAGATTGGACAGATGTATTTTGGATAATTCTAATGATTGGAATGGATTATGTCAGACAATAGATAGTATTGTTTAAGGCTAGAACATCATTCAATATTATATATGTAATGTTATAATAGTGTAGATTTAGAAATGGTACAACCTGTAGGACGCGCGACAACCCGTCGTGTTAGACAAGGTTGCAGGAATCAAACCCACAACCGAAGTGTGACATGCATTTATCGCCTACCACTGGCCTACAAGAAGTCCCTGGTTAGTATAAACTAGTTTTATTTTATTAAGCGGTATGATATATGAACTATATGTCCATTTATGTAACCATATACGATTAATATCACCATATATGGACTTCTGTATATAACCTTCTCTATCCTTATGTTTGAAAAATATTGAATGACATATCATTCAATCAAATGATCTGCTAAAGCTTCATGAAAGACAAATTCTACTTCATTTATTTAAGAGATGATGTTGAAATTCTTTTAGGAACAAGCAATGATGAGATTATACCAAAATTAAGTAAGTATTTCTTTTAATTCAAAAATAATTCAACATTTAAAAAAAGATCTTGAAAACAAAAAATTTTTTCCTAGTGCTCTCATATCTGATTAATTAGTTGGTATTTTAGACTATCACAAATTTATGGCTTTGTGACTGTTGTTTTTTCATAGCCATGTTCTCTACCACTCTCTATCAGAAAATAATGGTTAGATTTCTCTTCCATATCCATATTTTCACCTATGTTCTCCTATGTGGGAACCAAAGTGATGAATTAACTTGGGTATCCATTTTGTTTCTAACATTCAGTTTTATAATTATGTTTTAGTATTACTTTTTATGTTGTGGGTTTTTATGAAAGAAAATCTCATGTAATAAACCATTTATAACTCCGATGAATTTCAAGGGTGAAATTCATTTTAAGGGGGGTAGAATGTAACACCCTGAGATTTTATGAGGTATATTGTTTTTAATTTCTTTCATATATTCTATTGTACGCTACCCCAAGATTATCTCACATTGTACACAACACCGTATTAGCCTGCAATATACGCAACACTATTCTTGGATCGTGTTACACAAATTTTCATGTTCGTTTGATAGTAATTATTCTACGCATTATTGAGTGTGTATATATATATATATTTACTGTATAAATGAAATATGGATGGATTCTATTATACTCAACAACAAAAGTGTCTTTTAATACAGACAACCCTGATTTTTCTTGCATTACACATAGCCGCGACCTTCCTCGATAGCATGTGTTTTACGTAATATCGAGCTTCAATAAACAACGATATATGGTTATAATATTATTATGAACTAGCCACTATGAATAGTTTTAACTAAATTTTTAATTTTATAACATTATTATTCATGTTACAAATTTTCTATAACATGGTATGTGAACAAAATAAAATTTTCGTGTTAAATAAGTATTTTTCAAGAAAAAATGCAGTTTTGCCGCCTTTTGATGGAGCACCCATTTTAAATATAATTTTTGACATGTTTATAAGTTCAATATTAAAAAATAAACTTCTTCTTTTGAATCAGTATATAAAAATTTACATTGGATAATGTTTTGATATTTTTCTGACAACGTTCTTATTTTGATGAATAGTAAAATCCTGCTAAACATTACTTAAAAACAACTTTTTTAATCGAGATAATTTATATGGTTAAATTATAAAAGTAAATTGTTTCAAATTATAAATAGAATATATTTTTACCATTTAATATAATTTAATTCATTAGAATTAATTTTACACTGAATTCATAGGTAAAAACATTTTAATCTTCTACAACGTTTTAACTTTTAAAACATGTTTTCTTAACAATGAGATTAATATTAATTTAATTACTGCAACTTCTGTGTTTTGAATTTCAAAAAAAGGATTCCATATTTGGAATAAATAGGTCTATATTATGTTAATAGGATACTTTTTATTTTTATACATTATGAATTTTAACTGCGGTAAATTGTATTTACTATAGTTAAAGGTTAACCGTGTAATTAAGGGTAAAAATAAGATTATAAAATTAACCTAACACCTACCAAAATTTTATATGATGAATAAAAGTCAAAAAATACCACTTTAGAGTCTAAATATAATCATTTCAAGGATCTTGACCATGAAAATGATTTAATTATTATTATAACTAAAGAAAGTGACAACATTTTACTCTCGTATATCTTATAAGTGTAATAATTTTAATTTAGTGATAAACTTCATAAAACCTTTATTATAAATAGTATAAAGAAATATAAATATTTTATCTACTTCATGATAATTTATTAATAATTTTTAGGGATTAAATAATTATCATTAATGGTGACACAATAGTGATGCAGGAATTGTTTTTTTAGTGAAAAATAAATTATATAGTTTTTATTAAACTAGTATTGACAATAAAAGCACAAAGACCTGACAAAAACATATTGGCCATGTACATTTAAACCATAAGTATCCAATGGTATAATTTTTTACCATTTGGAGTCTTATAAAATGGATTATGACTGTTATATTATTTTATTTTAAATGACTTCAAAGATGTCACCATCATACTTTAATAAATATATCAATTTATATGTTGTGATTTTAAGATGATAAATTCGAGTAAAACTATTATTATGAAATTTAATATATTTATTTTCATCATAGTATTTTATATTTAATTTTAATTCAAAAAATTGATATATTAAATAATTATACAATAATGTTGTAGTAATTATTTTATTAAGAGAAATATCAAATAAATGATTTTAAAAATATTAAAATAAATATTATATTAACTATTTAATGTTTTCCAATAATTTTAGAGATTCATATGACCTGTTAGGAATCTATTAAATATTTTGTATTAAATATATCTTATCTTTGTATTTTATTTAAATTCAAATTATTTAATATTGTCAAAATTAACACTATTGATATTTTTTAAAAATAACATATTATTAAATTGTTTAAAAATCACAAAAAATAATTAAAATTTAAAAATTGAAAATTATATGGACTAAAATGTAATAAAGTATCTAATTATGGAAAATTTAAAACACATAAGTACGTATTTATAACAATTTAAAAATTGTAATTTTATTACCACAAATAAATTTAAAACGATTAAATAAGGATGAATCAAATGGATATGGTTTAAAATAAACTAAAAACATGTCTAAATTTTATTGGTTCACGAGATTACACTTCTATCTCATCTCAAATTCTAATGTGATTCATTTTGGTTGTTTTTAGGTGGGGTTTGAATTTATTATAAATTAATATTTCTTATGTTTAAAAAGGTGCCTCTCTCCTCCATTATAAAAGGGAACCTCCTCCCTCTATGAGGCACACCACATTGAGCCTTCATGCTCAGCCACCCTATGAAAATTTCCCTTCTCCACTTCCCTAGAAAAATACTATAGGTCCTGGTATTCTTCAAAAACCAATTCTAGTGCCGTAAGAGGAAGTTTAATGGAGGAACTTCGAGGAAGAGGTAATACCTTCTTCCGATTATTTCAAGTTTATTTCTTCTTTTACTTCCTCTTCATTTTTGAGTCATTATAAATTAATGACATTAGTATTACATATATACTGATTTGTTATTATAAATATTAAACAACCCTATATCACCTTCTATCCATCCTACGAAAAATGAAATCACCGCGCAGGCGTACGTACGGAATACCATCTCCATGTCGTGGTGTAATCCGTTTTTCGACCACCACCTTACAAGGATGGGTATAATGGTGTAAATAAAAACTATATATATTGTTTTTATAACATGATACTAATTCAGAGATATTATATCACACACTCTAATTTCATTCAATAACTAATGTAACAATATCATCGCTCGTGCGTACGTACGGATTACATGCTCCACGATACGATGAGATTCATTCTCCAAGTTAACCATTCGAGAATGATTATAAATAATATATATTATATAATCATTAAATATATGACATATTAATGATATTGGAAATATTTATATATTATTTACTTACTTCCATTCAATTTAATAATGAAACGAAAACAGTGTTCATGCGTACGTACGACCTAACGTCTCCATGAACAGTGCATTTCATTCCACTTATAGATATATTATATATATGTATATTCTGAATATATATTATATATAAATCATGTTTTACATTTTGTATGTAAGTAATCATGATATATGTAATTATATGAATAATTACAAGTCAAAACACGGATGATAAATGAAACGATTTTACCCAAAATGCTACTTTAACATTGAATTGACAAATGAACGGGTAATATAAAGATGTAAGTGAATCATATATGATAACATAAATATTATTATGGTTCTGTTACAAGATAATAATATGTTTAAACACACTATATATGGGTCTCAGACACATGCAAAAGAAATTGGACATATGGTAAGGGATAATTATTCCAATCTCATTCTTATCCGTGATTTTTTATACATATGTATTTACTAGGGTTATGTTTATCATCCATGACCATGCATTTTAAAAAAATGTTTTCATAAAATTTTTACTATTCTTCCATATATGTTTAAAGACATTTTTACCCTTTTTTTACTTTTACCACATTGTATTTAATGAATCTTTCCTTTGTTTACCATATAAGGTACCTTTTGACTTTTCTGGGAAAAGTATGAGAAAAATGTTTTTTTAACCTATACGACAGGAATGGATTTTTATAGTTTTATAACACATACTTTTCATTTAGATTCCTCTATAATATTTCAGGATTATTTTCAGTAAAATCCTTTTCTTTTAAAATTAAATGGCATTTTTTGAAAAGAACATGATTTTGAAGGAGAAGGATATTTTCCTCAAAAATTCATTTCAAATGTTGTGTCAAAACTATTTTCCATCTAAGATGAAATTATTTAGTATGATTATGATTCAAGTATAATGTTTCCATTATTTACATGGATTTATTCCTATTATTATGAAATGATATCCATTTGTTTTATATGGATTACATTATAATGGGATGATTTTTATGAAACATATTTTATTTTTTGGGTTATGATGAATGATTTATTTAAGATTTGTGGAACAAGTAAGAATGATTTAATTATGAGATGGGTGGCAATTATATCTCCTTCAATGTATTGGGTAATGATTTATATATCATGAGATAGACATGGCTGGATTGGTATGTTAATATAAATCAGTGATATAGGACTGGAACAAGGAGTGAACTCGATTAAGAAAGGGACTTTTTCCACTTTGATGTTCTTTGATGTAATGCCTTGGATACTATGGAAATCATATCATGTGATTAATGTTTTCCACAATTATATGTTTTATTCCCATGAAATTTTATCATGATTAATGTTTCTTTATGATCTATGTCTTAGTAAAGCCATATTTTATGTCATTGCTCAAGATTTTGATTTTTATACATTTTGTTCATGTATTTTAGTTCAAATGTATATGATTTTTTATTTTCTCCATGAATTACCTTACTGAGTAATTGAGCTCATCCTTTAAATGATTTATTCTCCCCAAGATGTAAATAAAGGTTTTAGGTAATAAATCTAAAGGGGAAGATCTTTATGGGAGATTTTGAAGATCTTTCACCACGATTAGAAGATTATATTCTACGTTTCCAAAGACACTAAACTAATACAGTCTTTGGTCGTCTGGTTTTGTAATGTATTAAGTATTCTGAAAAAGTATTGTAATGTCTATGTACGTCATGTATGGGTCTCTACAGTATATGTAATGGTTTATACCTAAGTGAGGGTTATTTGTTATTTCTTTAGTTTTTGGTTATCCTTGTTGGATATCATGAGACATTGATGGTCTTGTGGTCCCTAATGAGTATCGTTATACTCACCCCGGCATGGCCTATGCTCGAAACTCATTGTGTTGGTTGCAGATGATAGACATCGCTGACTGTGGCACAGAGTTGCATGACTGAACGTTACACGGAGGTGGTCCACTCGTAGTGACGGTGCACGGAGTGGACGGATGGATGTGGAGTGCTGAGTAGGGCATCTATACCTACCCTTTAGGTTGGAACCATGGAGGATGACCCAATAGCTGCTTTACTTGCTTTCAGTTTCACTTGCTTTAAGTTGTACCTTTACTTTACTGTTGGTCTTGTATTTCTGGCACCTTTTACTTTCCAACACTACTTTTGTATACAATTTTTCTTACTGTATTTCATCCAATTCTATACCTTGATTGTATGTGTTTACTTATTATAAAGGCAGTGCCTTCCAAAATTAGGGATTTACACCTTTGGTGCTAGTCGCCATCCCCTGCCCATTTGAAGGTGGTCTTGGGGAAGTCACGGTATGGGTCATGAGGATGGGTCTTGAAAGAAAAAGACATCAATATGTTTGGTAGGGTTTTAATTGTTCTATAATTTTCAATATCTTTCTATGGATGGTTCATAGCGGTTCAAATAAACTCTATATCATGATATTGCTGAAGACTTTTCTAGTACATCGAGGTAATCCTCAGATCCCAATCATATTCAAGGGAATGTGGTACTCTATGTAATGTCCACTTCATAAATGTATGTTTGGGAAAGACGATCTATGGTGATGTCATCTCTGATTGAGATGGAGTGTTCTGACTTTTTGTTGTGATCTACTATGACCGACATAGAAGTATTCACCATAGATGTTTTTAGTGTCTGATGAAAATATCCAAGGTGTTTTTTTCCCATTTCCATTCTAAAATGAATAACGGATGCAACACACCTTATAATTTTCTCTCCATAATTATCTTTCTGACATATCAATCTCTGAGAAACAAATTGTGTAATATCATTATTCATGCCTTCCCACAATAAATATTCATTAAAATATCAATTCATCCTTGTACATATAGGTTAAATAAAGAATGAATAACTATGAGATTACTATAAAAACTCATTCATCAAATCTTTTATGGATGGAACATATTCATGGCTCCTAAACATAATTATTCCATCATTATCAATGAAAATATTAGGAAAATTTCTATACTTTTTTGTAGATCTACATTTCCGTAAATGACTCGTTCATCTTTACACGTATATATGGTTAAACATTCAATTGAGAACGATAAGATAACTTTCATTCCATTAAAATTTCTATATCCATACTTTTAAAAATTAGACATATTGGATCCTATTTTATCCATATTAGGGATATTATTTCATGATCCTATAGACCCAAAGAATTTACCACTTTGATCACTTTCCTAGGGTGGTAATGTATTTATCATTCGTTATATGTAATTATCTCATACCAGTTTCTCTAATGCATATTTAACTCTCTTAATGTATATATATACATTAATTTTTATTCAGTGTATATATATCACACTTTTTTCATAAATACAAGGCCACTATATCATTAAGGAAAAAAATAATGTAGCTAACTCCCAATCATGAATTGGGTAATTTTAATCATGAATCTTCAATTTTCATGAGTCATAATCTATAACCATGAAATTATGAAAATTATAACATCAGATTCCCTTCTAATAAAAATCACTATGGATTACAATACATTATCAAATATAAAGTAATTTAATCATATTTTAATTAACTACAGCACTCTTTAATTCGTAAAATAGTCCTCAAACTCATCACTCGAGAGGAACTTGCCACCCTTCCATGTTAACTTGGTCAGTGTGTAACTTCCTAAAAATTATTAATAGAATTTTTTTTATTGTAATTATATTATAATGTACATAGCATTTAGATCCAAACGAAAATATTATTTTCCTGAATTAAGAATGAAATAATTGGTATACACATAAATTAAGGAACCTATATGAATAGAATAGTAAATTGACCATTGGAATAGTAATGTGAAAGTTAGGGATAATAATTTATAAAATATATTGGTAAAATCACATATTAAAGTATAAATTAAATTTATCGATCATATAAATGAAAATATTAAAAAATCATAACATATTTTATGAAAATAATTGTTTAAAAAATGAGGAATTACGTTATCGTATTTTTATGAATAAATGTTTCTTTAAAAATGTAAAATTTATATAACGATTTAAAAGAAATTTTATTTTTATAAATTATATTAATAAGTTGATAACATTTTGTATAATTATTAGATAATTTTATGGGAACATAAATAATTTTTCAAAGTGTCAAAAAATTAGTTATAAATTTAAAAATGATAATTTTTGAATAAATAATAAATGAAATTAATAATAAAAATTTTCAGAATTATAAAATATTTTTCATAATTTGGAGTTCAATTTTTTATTCTAAATTTTCAAAAAAATGTTTTATGTGATGTTTTGGGATGTTTCTAAATTATTTTAATTTTTGGTGAATTGTGAAATACTGTAATTTATGTTAAAAAACAAATACCTTAATTATTGAGTCATAAATGATATATTGATGAATTAAGACCATAATTTCAAAATATCCTTCATTAGCTTAATATATCAACTGATAATGTTAATAATATTTAGTCTCTTGATCATAAATAATAAACCAATGAAAAAAATAATTAAAAAACATCTGTCTCCTCTACTATTAATCTCTTGCCTCACCGCTCTTCTACATGCACCTCCTAAGCACTGTTGCTTATCCAAATTCAATGTAATAAACTTTTCAAGACACTTCCCCAAGAACATGATCTTTTTTTGTCCTCAATAGGCATATCCTAAATTCCCTAAGGAGGTTCTCAACACAATAATTCAAGTGGTAAAATTCTCTTTCATCTTCCTTTAATTTCTTTTCTATTTATTTTCATTTATTGTTCACTCATAACATCCAATTATACAATTCAATTGATATCTTCAGAATCCAATACATAATGTAATATTTTTAATTTAATGTAATAATCCACCATCAAACACCTTCTCCTCTCCCTTTTATTCTAAGAATGAAAATGAAACTTGTGATGTGTCAATTTACAAACATCGTGGACAATGCACATTAATTTTCCTTTACTACCTTTGTACGGTCCTTAAAAATCCGCAAAGGAGAATGGGAATCCCACTTAATTTGAGAAAGGATTATTCCTAATTTCCCTCAAATAATTGGACAAAAATAAAAATAAAAAATAATAAACATATTGAATACACTAGATTGGAAATGGACCGACCGTTCCAAGCACCAGCCCAGGATTAATGGTATACAGCAGGTTCAGATAGCCACCCTCTCCATGGACCAACGTCATTCGATAAAGGAAGGCTGGAACTCCTCTGCGGGCACGAAGCAGGATGGGCACCAGGCTGGTCTGCCATCACAAACCACCCCAGCCACGAGACGCGTCTACGGGCCCAGACCGCATACGCTATCGTTCATGGAATAAAGGCAGAGATTTGCACGGCCGTAAAGCACCGATTTGGTTCTCAGATGAGGTACCTTCAATGCCCCCAGCAAGTTGCGGATTGACCAAGTCATCCGTAAACCGGATTTTTGGTCATGGACCTCCTAAAAAGTTTCACATGATCATAGACACATCTCTTTCCCCCTCAATAAAAGGATATCTAGGGGGAGAATAAGGGGATCGATCGGATTCGAGTGGATAAATTCCGGAGGAAGGATCTTAGGATTTCGCGAACAGCGAAGTTCCAATTCAAAAACCAGAATAGTATGATACTGGAAACAAATTAATAAAGAACCAAAAAATGCATAACAAATGGGTGAACCAAAAACATAAAATAAGAACCTTGATCTATGGCCCCTCTGCGGATGTACTCCCCACAGACCAAGGAGTGTATTCCTCTTTTTTCAATCTGGTGCTCCACGTAGCACCCTCCTACGTGGGCGATGCCCTGACCGGAAAACCCCCGGCTGGCCTCTCCCCTGGCCGTCATGGCTCACACAGATTCGACCGTGTACCAACCTGGTCTGTGGGCCGAACCCAAAGCCACGTACCGCCCTGTTACGTGGGATGCCTCTCAGTCCATGTACCACCCAGGTATAGGGATGACCTCTCCAACTGCGTAGCTCCACCCTATGTGAAGGGCACCACTCCTCATGCACCCATGCAGACCTCCAAAAATTTTGGTGTTTCTATTCCCCGAGATAGAATCGATCAGATTCAGGTGGAATTATTATGTAGGAAGGAGCTTAGGATTTCATGAACAACAGAGTTCAAATTTGCAAACCAAAACAGTATGAAATAGGAAATGAATTAATTAGGAACCGAAAAATGCATAACAAATGGGTGAACCATGAACATAAAATAAGAACCGTGAGCCATTTCCCCTTCGCGGATGTACTCCCCGTGGACTAGGGAGTTTATGCCCCTTTTTAGATCCGACGATCCATATTTCACCCTCCTACACGGGTGATGCCCTAACAGGTGAACCCCTGACAGGCATCTCCCCTGGCCGCCATGGCTCGCGCGGACTCCACCGGGTACCAAACTGGTACGTGGGACAAACCCGAA
This sequence comes from Viscum album, assembly GCA_963277665.1. Taxonomy (NCBI): domain Eukaryota; kingdom Viridiplantae; phylum Streptophyta; class Magnoliopsida; order Santalales; family Viscaceae; genus Viscum; species Viscum album. Next base: position 1,193,271,076 of record OY728130.1, on the reverse strand, counting down.
CCCGCGAACTGCCCCAGTACGGGGGATGCCTCTCAGTTTGCATACTAACCTGGTATGTGGATTTCATCTCCAGCTGCGTAGCACCCCCCTACATGAAGGGATCCACTCATCATGCACCCATGTGAACTGCAAAATCTTTCGATGTTCCCATTCCTTGAGATAGATAAAGCACTTCAAACCTGGCCTGATCCTTCGTAATCCCTTCATTGGCCTATTCGTCGGCCCTGAGCCAAGGCCTCTACCAAAGCCACCAGACCCGTATGATGAAACCTTTAGGTGCATCAGTGCTCCACTTCGAGTTCAAAATCCCATGGTGGGTGAGAAAAAAGGGGTATCCCTGACCCTTGAGCATATTCCCAAGGAATTACTCGGTTCACATTCCCACGGTAGTGCAGGGTCCGAGAATGAGAGCCCCCTTTCTGCCTCTCCACTCACCAGGATTGGGCGACACCACTCATGTTTCCTTTTGATGATTTCCAATGGTGAAAACTTCTCCCCTCCCCTGAGTGTGGCTGGGCGTCCCTCTGAGAGTAAGCCCCACTCCATCCTCACTGGAGACAATGGCCCTTCCCATCTCATCACGAAAGGTTCATTGCTTAGCTGCATTACTTCTACCTTCCTCCAACATCAGGGAGATGGAGAGTCCCATGTTCTCGGCCTTCTCCTCTGCCCATTGTCTTCTTGACCTTCCCTCATTAGGATGAATGTTTGAGACTTTCCAGGACCGTCGAATTCTCTTGTTTCTCAAACTGAGCATAACTCACATGGGCAAAGAGATTTGTGGTGGTCACAACGTCCAAACTATGGTGGAATCTCAACAAACTAAGTGGGTTTTGATCCATGTCTCATAAGTGGGGTACGTAGGATGCCTCCTTGAGGTTCAATCCCAATAGCAGGAAACTCTCTGGTGTAAGCCCTAATCTCCCAAGAACTATGTGGACTTCAATTCTCGACCAACTGGGATACGTAGGAAACCTCTCTGAGGCACATGCCGAATATCCTTGTTTGATACACATCCGTTATTTTCAGACCATGTATTTATGACCCTAGCATGACCATATCTAGGCCCAAAAAATCATTTTCCTTGGGTATTCCGTGCCACATTGGCATAAGTCCCGCACCAACTTTGTACGGGCATCTCTCACCCGGGTGTCCATACCACAAGACGTTAAACTGTATGGTTGGGTCCTTGTCGCATGACCTTAAAAGGTGATGTGTCCCATCATGTGGCACCGAACTATGTGGATTCTGATTCCTCTCACAAGGATACATATAAAGCTTGTATCACGGGTTTGATCCAAATGCTCATGCCATTATCCATCCCCCTGGATGACAATAAACTCCAGAGCACCTAGTTTTGATGCTTCAAGCCCGTTCCATCTCAATGAGTCCAAACTCCTCGAAGTCATTAATCCCACGAGGGATGGTAAACCTCAGGCCTAAATGATTCTGAACCCCTACGTTCAGCTGACCATTTCCAACCTAGTGTAATCCGTGGATATTATGCTTGGGTATAAACCAAATATTCATGAACATATGAATACATCTTAAATCTTTATGAGATTCCCAGAACATGAAAAAACCCCTTCCCCCAAAGGGGTGCGATGAGCTCGAGTTCCCATCCTCTCGACCAATGTGGGTTCTTAAGCATCGCTAGAAAAATTACCCATCGAACACCTACCTTTGCATAGTAGGTCCACACATCGTTGGATATGGAACTGTTGGGCATTTTGAAACGAAAATGGTCCACTTGATGTGAGTGATTAAGCATAATCTAACCATCTCTAATCAGCCGTCAGGCAGCAAACAGCTTCACTCCTATGGTCGAAACAACCTTCATGGATGGTAATAAAAATATTATAATGGTTGAAAATAATTTTAAAATTTACTTTATAAAATTTAATTATTCTAGAAATAATATATAATCACAATAATAAATAATAAAACAAAATTATATTCTTATTGGAAAAAACACCCAAATTATTCAAAATGATTTTTTTTAAATTTTAATATGATAAATATTTATAATATCTTGTAAAAAATAATACATGATTACATTTAATCTTTTTTATGTTAATTAATAACATATAATTTCAATTTTAGATAATTGTGTTGACTTTTCATAATCTTCCATACATATATACATGTGAGAAATTTATGAAAACCATGAAAATGAACACACCCCTAATGATGTAATAAAACTCCGTAGCATATAAAAATAGAAATAAAAAGGCTTAGTGAAATTATAATGAATAAAATTCACATAAAATAGGTTTTGGATTTTGTAATTAATAAATGAAATTTTATTTTCTAGTATATTAATGTGAAAAAATCAATCATGCAAACAGTAAGGGGATTTTCAAACCCAATTTTCTTTTCTGTGGGTTATTCTTCCTTCATAAAAAAATTTCATATGGATGTTTATCAATATTACTAAAATATAATCTTCTTGTTGATAATTTTTATTTTCTATGAAATAACTTTTTTTATCTCATTTTATTAAAAAGTATATTATTTTACCAAAATAACTCTTCTTTCTAAAAACACATCTTTTACTTCTCTTGATTTTGTTTACTCTTCACACAATATTGAAGATTATTAAACCAATTATGTTATTCAATTTTTTTTTGGAACCACAAATATTTTTCATGATTATATTCTTATATAAATTATCGTGATTCCCATTTCTTTTCCATGGGTTATTTTATGATAATGATTGATATATGTTCTATGTGGCATTCATGATTATACAAATGTTAGGATGCTACTTATATGACCAGAATTATATAGTGCTCAAATTAAATTTTTTATGTGATTTATCATAAGTTATAATTTGAAATATTCATGGAAACTATGTTAAATGAATTAATAATGATTATTTCATGATTATTCACATATATTATGTGTGAACATGATGATAGATTTTTTCAAAACTATGTGTTGTATTTGACTAATAACATTGGGAATTTAATTTTGATGCATTTCAATATTCTTATCCTATATCTAAGGTTTCCACTAATGATTATGATAATGATCCCATACTTCTATTAAAATGATTATTATTATCCTCAACCATATTATATTGATTCATGATATATTGAACATTTTATTGGGATTTTAGCTCTTCCCTTTCCCTGATGTATATCCATAGGTGAAAACTTATATTAAGGAATATATAAGGGACAATAATAATATAGATAATAAAGAATTAAATAATTTTTATATTTTATTACGTAAAGGTTATTTATGGTCCAAATTTTTCCAATACACTAAACCTTTGGAGCATGGTTTTGTATCTATATTATTTATTTATCAATAAAATTATTTAATAGTTACGTAACAAAAACTATGGTCTCTATATACTGTAATAGAAAATTTTTTAGTTTATTTTTGAATTAGGATTAGAGAAAATAAGTTAAAACCCTCACTTTGGGACTATTTATATAGAATAACTAAATATGATTTGTTTTAGAAAAATTCTAAATCTATGGATTATATAGGATATTACATCAGAGTTAATTTCATAAAGGAATAAATTATTTATTCATGAAATTTTTACATATTTCTTATTCAAACATTTTTTATTCTTGGAAAGCTAGGAAATTAGGGAAATGAGGCCAACAACCCATGCGAGGGAAAATGTAGTTATTTCCAGAATGTGTTCTCTAATGACTTGGAAGGAAGAGTTTAGAATTATGTGGTGTTGCTTTCCCATATATCATAGGATATGAACAATAACATGAATAATTTTGAATTTCCTCCATCACCTAATGGAAGAGGGACTAGTAGTTTTAGCTTTTATGCATAATGTACATTGAAATTTAGTGGATATTCCAGTCCACTTATCATGCAATAGTTGGTAAACTCAATGGATAATATCTTTTCTATTCTTAACAGTTTCGAGAATGAGAATGTGAATATAGAATTCTAAACATTATATAGAGAGGCTGATCAATGGTGGAAATTGATTAATAAAATAAAGATAAATGATGAAATTGAAAAGAAATAATATTAATTCTTTAAGACTATAGTTTTTATTATGTATTTCCATCAAAATCATTATAAAAATATAGAGAGAGCATTCATAGATACTTAACAAAAGGAATGTGATATTTTCATATATTATGAAGAAAATTTAACAAGGATTCCACAGTATATCTCTAATTGTTTTATAAAAATGAAATAATAATTGATATATTCATTAGGGATTTAAAACCCCAACTTCAATAGGATATTGATAATCAAGACAATATGAGTTATGACGAAGTTGTTCGATGTTCTCTAAATGTGGATTTGGAGTTTGGAGAAAGGTCCAAAGGATATGGAGACAATATTAAAATGATTGAGTTTCATGATAGAGGATTTAATGAAAAACGTGGATTGAAAACTAGACCACCCACATGTCAAAAATACAAGAAGAGGCATTATGGGAACTACCAAAAAGGGACATGGAAATGATTCATGATTGGGAGAAATGGACATAAAGATCATGAATATAAGAGTTACATGATGAATTAGACCATATGATAGAGGAATGAAGAGAAACACCCATGATTTAGCACTTCAACTATAGGGAGAAAGGGAAATATGAAAGCCAGATCACTAAAATAAGAATCCCTAAGTGTAATTAGCCTCAACATCCACCAAATTCCAATATTAAAGGGAATTATTATTCATTCACTACTATTCTGGTGGATCCATAAAATGAAATTTTGATAGTTATTATGGATAATAATTCAATAAAAGATAATGTAAAAATTTATTCTAGTTCTATACATTCTTTCACATCTCGAATGATTAGTAGAACAATTCAAACACCACCACAAAACATATACATTGACTTATATGTGATAATATAAAGTGGTCCAATTTTTTTATCTAATGTATATAAATCCTCCCAAGATACTATTTTTGAATTTCAAATATCAGGAAATATTTTCATACATCCTTTGGTGGAGTGTGATTCAATATTGGGAATGGATTGCCTATCTTTATACAAAGCCAACATCAACTCTTAGGAAGGGGAGATCACTGTTCACATTTCGAGGCATCCTCCAATTATAAACAAGTTCAAGTAGGAAGATTTCCCCCCAAAATAATCATCTAAATTGTGGGTATTATTTCTGTATAATAATGTATTACTATCTCAATTTATTGACACAACTAACAGAATCCTGATCAAAGACATACTCATTGTAAGGCATGCAATATTCTATTAAACAAATATTTTCATAGTATTTATCTTTCTCGAGAGGTTGAGTTATCAATTAAAAATAATATTGGACCTCTACCTATATAATAATCCTTTTAGAATGGCCACCAATGAGTTGGAGGAAATGATGAAAAAATTACATGATTATATGGAAAACGGTTTTATATATCCAAGTGCATCACCATTTGTTGTTCTTATCGTCTTCTTTAAGAAAAATTATGGATTGCTGTGCCTCTTCATTGATTATAATGAGTTTAAAAAAATTATGGTGGAGAAAAATTATTTCATTCAGTGGAATGATGATGTTTTTGACAAGATACATGGGAAAATTTATCCCTCAAAGGTGGATCTTTGGTCGGGATACCATAAATTAATGTGGAAGATGGTTGATATTCATAAGACAACATTTCGAACGAGGTATGAGAACTATAAGTTTATACTGATGTGTTTTAGACTCACTAATGCTCAATAAATTTTCATGGACATAATGAATAGAGTCTGTAAATATTACCATGAAAAAATTGTAGAACTCTTTATTAATGATATTTTGATGTACTCTATAACCAAGGAGGAACATGAGGAGCATCTTAATACTATGATAATGACCATGCGAAGGGATAATATATATTACATGTATAGTAAATATGATTTATGGATGGAAGAATTATCATTCTAAGGAAATGTTATCAACAAAAAAGAAATATATGTGGATCCTTCCAAGATAAAATAAATTGAAGAATGGCCATGTCCAACATTGGTAATAAAGATTTTCATTTTACTTGGTCTATCTATGTATTATTGAAAATATGTGAAGAATTTATAATTATTGTCAAACCCATTATGCTTTTTGAATTATAATGGTGTATTTTTTGTCAGTTCTAGTGAATGTAAAGATGGATTCGAGTGTTGAAAACGATGTTTATCACTACACAAGTACTCACACTACCGATAAGTGAGTAAATAATCATAGTTTATAGAATTTCATGAAAAAATTTCTTATGATATTTATTTATAAAATATTATAATGTGATATACTACACATCAAGACAGATAAACAATCATGAGAAAAATTATCACACACATGATATAGTGTTGGAAGTTATGATATTCATGTTTAAAATATAGTAGCATTATCTCTATTGGGAGAAGTGTGAGATATATACTGATCATAATAGCCTAAAATATATATTAACATTGAAATATCTTAATATACCCCAATAAAAATTATTAGAGATCATTAAGGGTTACATTTTCTCAATCCAATACCATCATGTTAAGGAAAACAACATGGTGGATTAACTATATAGAAATGATACAATAGCCTTATCATTTAAAATAATTGAGAATGATATAATATTCATTAAATTTTAGAAGGTTGTGAATGGGAGTTATTATGGAAGTAACATGGTCGCTATTTTCTCAAATTAATTCTCAAAAAACCTCATAGAAAAATAACTGATGCTGAAATAAATGATATAAAAAATACAAAGAAGATGGAACCTACCAGAAAATACCAATATTCAGAGTTTGAAATTTAGAATAACGTATTCATTATTTTTGGTTCCCAACTATGTATACCATCTAATCTAGATATAAACAATGAGATTATAAATAATTCACATAAAAAAAATTCTCTATTCTCTTAGGAATCAAAAAAATCTATCGAGATATCTAAGATAACTATTTATGGGACAATATGAAGAAGGATAGCACTGAATATACATCACTGTGCATGGAATATCAGCATGTGAAGACATGAAGTAAGATCATAAGGTGATGATTAAACCCATACCATAACAATATGAAATTGGGAAAACATCACCATGGTCTTTTTCAAAGAAATTTTAAATACTACTAGAGGAAACAATTCTATATACGTTATTTTGGATCACCTCATAAACACTTCTCACTATATCACAATTCGATAGGAATTATCATGGGATCAAATTCCATATATATACATTACCAAAGTTGTAAGGCTATATGGATTACAAATATCGATTATATCTGATTTAGATATGAAATTCACCCACTCGTTCTGGTAGTGTCTCCAAAATTACCTTGAAACTAAGATTAACATCAGTAGGGATTATCATCCTCAAATTATTGGTAAATTGGAGTGGACTATTTAGACACTGGAATACATTTTGAGGGAATGATCTATAAATATAAAAGGAGAACATGACCAATATAATCCACTATTTGAGTTTTCTTATAATAATATTTTTGCATTGAAGCATTCAAATGGATCTATATGAATCCTTTGATTGGAAATTACAGAACACAAGAAGTATTAGAAGAATGTATTATACATGGACCTTAAATTATTGTTGAAATGGTAGAGAATGTGAAAAATATTCATCTGTGCAGAAAAACATTCCCAATGTCCACAAAATACATATACAGATAATCAGTGATGAGAAATAGAGTTCATTCTATGATTCATGGTATTCCCCCATATATATCAATGGAATTGGAAAATGATATTTTGGAATAAAGGCCTTCTTAATCCTAGGTACATCGTCCCCTTTTATATTCATGATTGTTTTGAATCTATGTCCTATCAACTAGAACTTCTACAAACTATGTCTCAAGAAAATGATGTATTCTTTGTATCCATTTTTAGGAAGAACATACGAGATCCCTCACATGTACTTAATTTAGAATTTGTAAAGATAAAAAAACAACTATCATACAAGGAGAATGCAGTGAAGATCTTGGACTATAGAGATAATGTTCAAAGAAACATGACTACCCACCTAGTATAATTTACATAGTGGAAACAAAAATACGAATAAGAAACATGGGAACCAAAGGAAACAATGAAGGATAAATACCATCACCTATTCTCAACGCAGTTTGTATAGAGAAATTGTGTGGGGGAATTTATAAGGGTAAAGAATGTTACAACCTAAACTTTTATCATGGATTTTTTTCAATCATATCATTATATTATTTGGTTAATATGATATAGATCAAAATAAAAACATTATTTTCATGGATTAAGAATTAAATAAGTGTTATTAATAGAAATTCAAGAACATATAAATTCGAATAGTAACTCAACCTCTGGAAGAGTAATTTGACCATTAAGAGTAGTAATATGGAAAATAAAATATTACACTAACATATGAAAGAATGAATAAAAGTTATCCATCATATAAATTAATTTTTGATATATTTATAACATATTATTTTTAAATATTTATTTTGAAAATGATAAATTAAGTGTTGTTATTTTTATAAAAAAACAAATGTTTATTTATAATTTTATAATTAATTTAATTATTTGAAATAAAATTTAATTAAAAAAATGATTAAAAAATTAATATTTTATTTCTTTGGATTATAAGATAATTTTATGAGGCCTCAACTAATTCATCAATGTTTCAAAAAATATATTATAATTTTAAAATCATTGTTTTTCTGTAGACTATTATTTTAATTAAAATTTATTTTTCATATATTAGTGAAATTAGTTTCATAAAATGGAGTTCAATTTTCAATTATATAGATTGAAAAATAATTATTTTTTTTTGGGTATTTTCTAATATAGTTCAATTTATTATGAACATTAAAATACAATAACTTACAGTATTTAACAAGTACATGAATTATTAAATCAATTATTATATATGGATTAAGTAAGACCATAATATTGAAATCATATGTGTTGTTTAATATATTTATTTATAATTTTTAAATTATTCATAGTCGTGTGCCAAAATGATAAACCAATTAATAAAATAATCAAAAAACAACTCTCTCTCATCCACTATAAATACCACCCCTCACCACCACTTCTCATCACACCCCTAAAGCATCTATGATTTTCCAAATTCTACTCAATTATCTTTCCAATCCCCTCCCCCAAATTAATAAGATTTTGGTTTCAAAAAAATACCAAAACTAGTTTCCCTAAGGAGGTTCTCAATGATAATATTTCAAGATGTAAAATCGTCTTTCATTTTCTTTTAATTTCCTTTTAATTTCATTTATTTTATTATTCTATACTACAATCTAATTATCCTAGTGTAGTTATGACTTCATTATATTATATATACTAAAATATTATTATAATAATGTAATAATTCTTCCTTAAAATCTTTCTCCTCGTCCTTTTATTCCAAAAAGGAAAATAACATATATGATGTGTCAATCTACCAACATCATGAAAGACATGATTTTATTTTCTTTTACATCCTTCATGGATGGTCATAAATCCATTTAAATGGTTTAAAATGATTTTAAAATGTATTTTATAACCATTTGGTTTTATATTACTAATGCACACAAACATATATACATGTAATACTATATTTTATGACAAAACAAGTATCTGATGATCGAAAACCTTCCAATTAATCTATATGATTATCATTAACGTTTTATCTAATTAGTGAACCTAATAATAATAATAATATAATATATAAACCATTTAAATTTATAAATGTTTATTAGTGACATATTACTTCTATTCTAGATGATTTTTTTCGTGTTTTATATGATATAACATTCATATAAACAAGTGAACTAGTCATAAAAACCAAGAAAAAACACTCTTGAATGATTAAATAGGACATTATAACTCATTAAATTGTCCATAAAATGTATTAATAAAATTATAATATATATAATACATGAAGCATAATTTTTTATTTATTTTAATTAATGAATCTATGTTTATTACCCATGATATTAATTTGAATAAATCAATCAGAAATAAGGTTAGGGGATTCCCGAACCCAATTTCCATTAATTGGCTTATTCCTCTTTCATTAAAAATTTCATTGTTGATATTCGTTAATATTCCAAAAAATATAAATTATTTGTTCTTACATTTTATATATTGGAATATGAATTTTTTTTATCCTATTTCATGACAAATGTTTTGATTTTTCCAAAATAACGATATTTTCTAAAAATCACATCTTTTACTTCTCTTGAAATTGTTTTTTCTTCAATAAAAATTGATGACAGGTATAAAAAGTCTTTCATTGACTTTTTATTCAAGGAACACAAATGATTATTCTTAAATGTATTCATTTTTAAATTCTCATGAATCACATTTTCATTCCATAGGTTATTTGGAGATAAAAATTGGTATACGTTCTATGTCACATGAAAGATTATATAAATTTATTGATTTTGAAAGTATCCCCAGAATTATGTTGGGATCCAATGCATTGGGTATTCAAAACTCATATGATTGATACAAATTCCGTTGAAAGATCAAATTTATTAGTATAATGATGGATTATCATAGGTTGGTTTGTAAAATCAAATGTGACATCCCTTACTCAGAAATTGATATGGAAATTATGTATTGAAATTAAATACATGCTAATAATAACATCAAATTTAGAAAATGGATGATTGAAAAGGTTTACCGAAAGAATATTCTAAAATTCATCAATTAGAGAAGATTCATATTTAGGAGATGAAATCATATAACCATTATAGGATTTCATTAATAATTCCACATATAATCATTTTGGTTTCATTTTGATACCCTTAGTAAATTATTCTGATAAGAAAGAATAGATAGAAACATATTCAAATAAGGTGTCAGTAGTCCTACCATGGATGGTATTATTTTCATTCCTCACATCATCACCGCAACCCTCATTATAAATAGTAATCACATGATATTTCTAACTAAATATTTCATTAATATGTATCTAATTTCGATCAATATCATTAATATATAGATTTGGTAATTGGTAAACATATTTCATATAATCGATGTATTTGAAACACTAGTGTATGCATGGCTCATTCTATGGGGATTTCTATCTATTTGAATCATTATATGACTTATTCCAATCAATTATACGTTTTATTGCATTATGGCCTTCCCATCCATACATTAAAATTTTAATTTTGCCCTTTATACAATTTCCTCTTTGTTTCTTCCAACAAATTGGGTGTAAAGGAAATCTAATATTCTTCTCTGCATGATATTTATATTTTTTTGTTGAATTCCATTTTTCTATTCATATTAGAATAATGATATTGATATGTAAATACAATATCCATTTGAATATTGTTATAACATCAAGATATTGCTTCAATGATACTGGTATCTCTTATATCTTGAACCCATCAATAACTAGGTCATATGCTACTTAATAATTGGGAAAAATTAATTTTATATTTGATTATAATAATATAAGTGTAACTCACTTGTGTTGTAAAAATTATACTCATTAGTACCTACAAAATAACCATCATTATACAATCTCATAGGGAACTCCTTCTCCATTTTCGTATAACGTTTAAGTGGATATAAGTAATTGAAAAATAATTTCTTGAACCCATCCTAATCCATAGAGTAAATATCTTCATGTTCCCTTATATTCTAAATGACTTTCCTCTATTGGTGTGGTTCACATTCTGAATGATAAATATTCAAAATAACATTTTAATTCTCTAAAATCTAAATGATAGATAAAAAAGTTTCAATGGTGTTGGTCTATTTCTCAGAAACATATAGATTTGTGGGTCCATTGATGGAACATGTATGTTTCCTCATGAGGGATTTAACAAAACATTGTTCAATCCATTACTGATTTTTATGTTCATCATTATTCATGTATTGAGAATGTTGCTTGAGAATTTAAATGATATTTTTACATTCTCGATCCAATAAACTTTTTCTCCTTAGGAAGAAAATAATTTCAATTTCCTTCACATTCATCTTAAAAATTGTTAACTTATATTTGTTTCATTGATAGAAAATATGATAGTGTAAAAAAGAATATTGATTGTGTGTAACCACATAATCATGAAACATTAGTTATTTGAGGTTTAAATAATGACACATTATTTATAATATATGACACTATAGATTTATCCTTGTTCATTTATTGTCATCATCTATTTAAATCTACCACAATGGTTCATATATAGTTGTGATTCTGAAATAAAAATACCTAAGGAGTTTAAAACTAGGTTTGAAGAAAGGGAAATTATCTTGCACTAGGTGATGATTGAGTCCACCTCAATGAACCCTTTCGGAGCGATTACCCCTAGAAACCTATATTCCAAACCCACATCCAATTATTAAATCTATATAGGGATGTAATTTGATATAATCCAGTCACTCCATCCATCGTAAAAATTCCATAACATTATCCAAAAAATTTACTTGTCCATATACTTATCCATATACCTATCCTTAGCGACATCACTAAATTCTTCTAATCCTAGATTGAAAATTGTTTCTAATCCTATAATATGATACCTAGTATAGTGACCTTGTATAATTATATAAAGATATTATATATTTTATTTTATTATTCAATAAATTACAAAAACATGTTTTTGAGGGTCATAATTTAATATTCCATTAAAAAATTTGAAACACAAAAAAATAGTTCAAATGATAACTACATCATATTCCACTAAGTTATTCAAAATTAGAAACTATCTTATAAATATAACACATAATATATTTCTTCATAACATGGCGAATGGAATCATAAGAAAGGGTGATATCAGAGGCTTAGTATGGGTAATAAAGGGATATAAATAAAAATAACATGAGAATAAGGTTATGAGAACATTATAATAAAATTTTAAAAACATAACCATCATATCAAATATCATATTATTCAGCTGTAGAATAATAATTGGTAGTTAACTATAGATGAACCATAATGAAATCATAGAACCTGATTCTGGAGGGAATAAAAAGGACATCATGCATGTAAGTATAGATTGAATTTAAACATAGAAAATCATTTCCATAGTACTAAAGGACTGAATCTAAGGATATCATAGTGTAATGTGTTCACTATACAAACATTCATAGTATACAAGGTTGACTCCCATGACTACTATAGTGGATGAAATATTCTATGGTAATAGGATCAATTACTATTCCATTCTTATATTTATCATTATATATAAATATTTACACAATAAATTTGATGGAGATATAGGTCTCAATAGTTACATAATAAAAATCTTACATATGTATGACAAAAGATCATAAAACATTAATCATCTAATTACCCCTAATATGAAATGGGTTTCGAAAACAATTCATCAAACCATAACATATAGAAAAGATGAATGTTTCATAATCATTTAATAATTTTTCCATAGTATAACCTATGAAAGGAAGTGGGTCTCATATGCCTTTAATAATTGTATATCTCATGGAAGTGAAAAAAGTTTCATAAATATATTTTAATAATAAAAATTAACTATCCATTCTTAAAATAATAATGGTATCATTGGTTGATATCCAATATAAAAAAAATAATCAAATCATGTCATATGAGATGAAAAATTATTTTAAAAGACCAGAAAAAACATTTCTTAATGAAAATATATTTTAATAGAAAATCATTGTTCGAAACTAAAAATTTAAAAAAAATTGAAATAATTTTTCATTAAAATTGATATTGAAATCTAATAACGAATATTTAAAAACAAAATAAGAAATTTATCTGGAAAAATAAAATATCATAAAAAACACTTTTTAAAACTAATTTTTTCATAAATATTCAGAAGTACTTTTCTATGAAAATGATCATGAAAACATTAAAAGGAAAATTAAAAATAACAAAATGAATTTCCAGAGGAAAATATTGTTTCTACTTTGAAAATTTAAAGCTAAAAATTAAAACATTTTGAAAATCAGTTTACATGAACATATCATTGGATGATTATAAGGAAATTTTCAATGAAAGTATTTTCCATGATGGAAGTGATTTACATACATTCCATACATTTCAATATGATGATTCGTCTGACAATTTATATAAGTTTCAAATAGGAATTGTTTGGAAAATGAGTTATTGAATTCATTCAAAACATTTTTAAAAAAATTATAATAAGGGAAACTGTCTTTAATAAATAGATTTATAATCATGAAAACATTTTAAAAAAAATCATATAAAACATCGTTTTTGGAGAAAAATATTTTTTTACCACCGAGGGAAACAATGTTGATTTTTTAAGAAATATTTATATATAATTAATGATCTCATAAAGAGAGGAAATTTAAGGGAAATATGTATTATCATGAAATAACTACAGGATACTAGACATCAATAGTATAATGAGAGATTTATTGTGATATTTTTTCATCAGAATTATACTCATAAACAATCCCAATGAACAAGTAAATTCTATCAAAAAATACTTACCACATATATAACATTTAATTGTATGCTCTATAAAGGATTAAAATTAAATGAAACATAAAATATCCTGAGAATAAATTAACTGAACATATTATATTTTAAGTGTGATTTATAAACACATCATAAAATAATATTGGCATAAAACCGAACATAAGTCTTAATGAATGGAAATTAAGACAAAATCAAATAATACATTATTATTATTTTGAATAATAATCCCTATTATAACATAAAATAAATAGAAACATTAAATACCATAAAAAATGTGAATATTCATTATATATTTTTTCAATGTGTTGTTATATAAATCACATAAATGAAATGTGCAGTAAAAATGGAACATTTCTCATAGAAATAAAAGAGAGGATAGAAATCCAAATCCTTTGGTCCCAACATCCATTGTTCACATTCCAAACTAATGTATAATAAATATTTTTTAATTTTAAATATAGAAAAAATCATAAAAAATATATATATATATATTTCAAATCAAATATTTTTTAACATTTCCATTTATTACAAATTTATTATCAATTTAATTTTAGGTCATGTTTTTTACAATAACTACTTTGTTTTTAATGTATGTCTCTATGTTTGTTTCGAATGTATTAATTTGATAAATTTTACATAATATAAATAATATTAAACATTATATTAATATCATATTTTTTAGTATATATTTTTTTATTGTAATCTTTAAGGGTTATAGATAGAAAACTAAATTCACTATTTATAGAGACTGTAGGCTGTAAGCACGCATGTACATTATTACCCTTTTTCAATATGAATTTAATGATACAAATGTAAATAATATATTTAAATTAAATAAGATTTTTTATTTCATATATATGTATATATATATCATTTTTTGTTAAACACATAATTATTACATTCCATTATAGGCTTTAGTGAATCATATCGCTTCTTGAGGTGATAGTCTGCCACAAAACCATGAAATGTTATTATATTACTATAGAATGGAAATTATTAAGGTATATGAGATATAATACTAAAATAAGTATAATAATATAATATATATATATTTATATCTTGGAATGACATGAAGTGATTGAAAATAGATTACATTTTTATGAGGCATTAGTCCACCGTACACATGAATGATGAGATTTATGTACATGATTACTTAAATATCAAAATATTATTTTTATATAATATAATTATGTTCTTATATTATCATTTTTAATAATATTTTTTGGAGGTGGAGGAATAAATAAAAGAAAACTCTAGGTTTGGGGTCTTATTTCTTATTGAGACAGAATCGCTTTGATTTCATTCAAAATGATTCATAGGTTGAATTTATAAAAAATGTATGGATTATAGTATTAATGGATTTTATAGGGGAATTAATTTAAATATTTATTTTAAAAACCAATGGGATTTAGTTTTTCCACAAGGAGGGGAGAGGGGTGGCTTTTTTATAAGTGAGTAGAGTGAAACACTTGTAATTTTTGAAAAGAAAACATTATAACAAATTTTTATATTGTTAAAATGTACTAAAATGGATCATTATATATTGTATAAGAGGTAAGGTAAAATTATTTCCTTTTAATTATTGTTGAATACTATTTCTTTCATAACCCTTAACTTTTTTTGTCCCCTGGTAAACCCAGTTTTACCTTAAGCACTTTAAATAATTTTTACTACTTTTACTATTAAATATGAAGATAAATAAATTTAACATTAATAAATAATATGTAATGCCCTGAACCCAATTACGCATAGCCGGTGCATTATTTTAATGCATTGTCATGGTTACAAGGAATCAAGTCCCGAAAGATCGATCAATTTTGCAGTCCTGAAAAATAGATTAAAAACATGAATGTTACATTACATTTTATAACATATAGAAAAACATAAATAATCCTTTATGAACACCATTATTCCCTTGGATTAACCATGAATATCAATTACAATACACTTCTTGGAATCCGGGGAAAAATAATACATAGAAAGGGGTGAGCTCAGATGCTCATTAAGGGTAACAAAACAGTAGAAACTTTCATAAATAAGAATAAACATTTAATGAAATGTATAACTAAAACAAAATACTTTTAAACTTGAACTTCAACATAATATGGAAAAAATAAAATTATGTAATTCCATTTACTTATTCACATGGATATTCTACTAGTCGAATAATTGCATGCAATATCACTAACCACTTTCATAATGATGGAATGAATAATTCCAAACTATTATAACAATATAGTAAATGACGTGTGCCAAGGCAACAAATAATATTTTGTCATGGCATTGTGCCAAGACACTATTTTGTCTCATGAGACCAACTGAGGCATCGAGGAGCTGTAGTGTGGTCCACCCATCACTTACTAAGTCTAATTCATACATCATATGAAAAGGTTTAAACATAACATAAACATTTATATTAAAACTGCATAAAAAATGTCAATACTTTATCCCTAAACCATGAATGCTATAAGAATAAAACATCCATAGTCAAACATATCAAAAAAACTTCAATAAAATATGGATGAATTTTATAATAATAACTCATCTTAAAACATGTTTAAAATCCATCAAAGGATGTTGACATGGAAAAAAATGATTTCTAAAACTCTTTGATAGAAATATCCCTTTTTCATGAAAACATTAAAATGCCACACAATTTATAAAAGAAGTAATTTAAATACATTTTTGAATCAAAGTGCCCCATACCACTTTGATACTTTTTAAAGGAATTATCATTTTAAACTCATTCATTTCAATACAAATAAATCCTAAAAAACTATTTTGAGGACATAGACATTACTGAGAAATATTTAGAAAAGTAAATATTTAAAATATTTGAAATAATGTTTTTGATAAAAAAAGTTCCTTAAATTAATCCCTTTTAAAACTCTTTCCTGAAACATGGACATGGATAATAAATATGTCCCATTAAATACTTATGTAAAAACAACCTTAGATAATAAAGACATTGTGAAATTATCCCTTACCAATTTGGTAACTTACGAAACATACACCCCATGAAAGAGGAATCATACAATAAATATGTAAATAAAAATAAATTAAAGTGTATTACACAAAGAATGCAATTATGGGAACTACATACACCACAAAAAATCTAATAGTGGAAATATGGCACAAATCTCACCGGAATAAGGAGTGAGATCAAAACCCCTTAACTTGCATTGTCCATTAGTCAAGGGTATGTTTAACCTCCTGTATGAAGACTATAGTATGTTATTAAATTATACCAGAACCATATTTATATTTATGATATCATACATTATTCATTAATGACATTATACTACCCATTTAATAATAATTTCCTTGTTTTGTTAATATTTCGGTTAATAATCGCTTTCTTTATCGTACGTGTTTTAACTTGTTACTCTTGATTGTATCACTTATATCACAATTTAAATACTTTAAGAATATAAAACATGATTTATGTATCATATATATTTATAATATTAATATTTATAATACAAATATATATGAAATGGAAGATAACGTTTATTGAGACGGTAGTCAGTACATACGCATAAACTCTGTTTCTGTTTTCATATAGTATTGAACGGAGGTAAGTGAATAATATATATATACGTACATAAATACATATATATATATATATTTCTCTAGTATTATTATTATGTCATATATTACATTCTTATTAGTAATATATATTTTTATAATCGTCGATGAATTGTGAACTAGGAAATGAATCTCATCGTATTGTGGAGACAGTAATCCGTCCGTACGCACGAGTAAATATATCATTATTTTGATATTAAAATAATATATAATTGGATGTTATATCATATATACATAATCATTATCATGTTATATTTATTATTTACATCAAATACACATTATTATTATACCCATCCAAGTAATAATGTATGGAATAACAATTCCACCACGACGTGGAGATGATAAGCCGTACATATGCATGTATGGTGACATGTCATTCCAAGGGTGGATAGAATAATGAATTTTAATGTACCATAATTATAATAACATCAAATTATATTTAATATACATGAGTTATTATTTTATAATGGAAACAACAAAGAAAAAGGAAGAGGAAGAAGAAAGGAACTTTCAAGAGTGTGGTGAAATCATTACCTCTTTTTCAGGTTCATCCTTTTGATTTGATCAAAATGGCTCCATAGGTCAGATTTATGATCACAATAATGCCTCTAACTTCAAGGGAGGATAGTTTAGAGGTTATTTGGGAAGGTTTTTTATGAGAAAAATGTCTTATAAGGTTTGAATTAGAGTGAATAGGGAGTGCCCTTTTATAAGAGGGGTCAAGGGAAACATTGGAAAACATAACATATTATTTTATAATAAATTAATATTCGGTTTATAATGACTCCAATTTGATTTATTTCTATGATAAGGTGGGTATGGGTTGTAATCCACTCAACTAATAGATTTTAGACAGGTTTGGGTCACATTATTAACCTTATCTTTTAGTTTTAACTCTTAGATAATTAGTTTGACACTTACCATGCCTCTTTGTATTTTTATATTATATAGTTAATAAACTTACTATAAACATCAAATAACCCCCCAAGTGGTCCATTAATTATAAACCTATCTTTATATAAGTCTTTTGGCTTAACCATATATATATAAGAATAGAATATTAAATAATAATACAATATTTGTTTTAAAAACTATTTTATTTCAATTTTGACACTATTGGGTATTTTGTTTTTGATAAATTCATAAAAGCATTATTTATTCAAAAAACAATTAATATAACCAATACTAATATGTAATATTAACCTATAAATGTATTTAAATTCATTAAAAGTCTCAAAATCATTTTTTTGGGTATTTATAATATCAATTATCTTAATCGTTCATTAATACAATAATTACTACATCATCATTGTGTCACAAATAAATTAAATTATTTAATGTTTAAAAATTATAAAAAATACGATTATGTAGGAAATATTTTTAGCATTCTAATGAATATTTATAATTGAATTTATCATATGTATAACCTTATATTAAAAATGTTTTAGTTATTAAACATTGATTTTAACCCTTTTAACTCTTCTTTGAATTAAATAATAATAAATTTCCTAATCTAATACAAGTGGACCTAAATGATATTATTTTATTACTAAGGTTATTTCGGGTCTATATACACTTGTTTTATAGAATGAGGACATATTTTAGGGTAATATTAATATCAATTTTACAATTAATTACCCAATTTACGTTTAACCGTGGTAAATAAAAGCAAAAAGTTACTATTAACCAATTATTTTTATCTTACTGAACCACATTTTACTCCTTGATATTAACCGTGTCTCTCGGATTTTCTAAATTCCACTCCCAGAAGTGGTAAAATTACATTTTATGTGAATTTACAAATTCTCCTAGGAGTTGGGTAAAAGACGGTGAAAAGTTCATTAAATTTTTTATATATCTAAAATTATAATAAAATAAATACAATGAATTTAATTGAACATATTTAAGTATTATGTAAAATTTTTTACATAAAATAAATTTAAAAAAAACAAATAACTATTTCAAAAAAATTTCAGTTTTAAACTATAACTCAGTGTTTTTACTATTCATCAAAAAATGAAAGTTTTCTGAAAAATACAAAAAATCCACACTAAGCTAATATAAATATTATGAATCCAAAAATGAAGTCCATTTTGAATGATAATATTTTTAATATTTCAAAAAGTGGGTATTACTATTCATAAAATCAGGTTTGGTAAGTTATGGTGCGCTTGAACTCGGTATTACCTGTAGTGCATGTTATTGAATTACTTTGAAAAAATAATGCACTATGAAATCTTGGGGTGTTACATTATTCCCTCCTTCAATAAATTGTATAATCGCAATTTGAAATTTTTATTCGAAAATAAAAGGTTGAATATAGAAAATTCCATTGTGGGAAAACCCACTTCGTAAATTGGGTTAATAAAATTTAGTTTTAATAAGATGAAAAGGGGAATGAAAAAGTCACCAATCTATGATTCGTTAAAATACCATCGGTTCAAAAAAACTTAAGGTATTAGGATAAAAAAAATTTGGTTTTAAGATTCCTTACCTAATGTTTATTAATTTATTTCTTTATAGAATAAGAGAAGAAAAAAAATATATAATTGTCAAGTATATTTCCATTAACTAATTTCTACCGCAAACTCATCTTTCACTCTAAAAGATAGTAAAAAATAAAAAATATTCTATTTATCTTATTCATATAGGGTTCCCAAAAAATTGAAATTATAATTCATCTTCCAAACCCTTTAAAAAACTACATTATTCAATCATATAAATCATGTGGGTTAGTGGTAGGTGATACACTGTTGCCTCCCTTTGGATGAGGGTTCAAATATTACGGCCTTTCCAAATGGGATGGGATATCGCGCGACCTCCGGGTGGACCTCTTTATGGAAATCCAAAAATAACCTTAACAATAGTATCCAATTTCAAACATACTCCTTTCCAGCCTTATATCCAAACTCTCTGTCCAAATTTTATAAGAAAGTTAAACATAATAAGGATCCTTTTTTCCAGGTAATAACATGTGAATGCCTTTATCATGTATTCTTTGACAACACCGCTCCATCCTGAATTACCAAAATCAACCATCTCTTATTCCAAAAGAACTACCTCATTACCAAAACCATATTAAGGATTACCTTTCCGTTAACCATGTATTTTCAAAAAAGTGTAGCTTACTATTAAGTCACTTTTCTTAGAACCATATAATCTCAAATCCTCAATAAAATAGTACTGTAGTACAATCCTTATTTATCTCCATAATTCATGTAACTAGTATACTGTTGATACAATACTCAAATAAAATAATTCTACAAAAAAACATAAGAACACTAGTCATTACTCTTCATTTGAGGTAGTATCATAACTTGATTATTATCCAATAACATCATTTACGGTATAATCTTATGAATGAGACATTGATTCGTGTAGTGTCTCAAACCCTTTAAGATGAAGAATTTTACATTTGAAAACTTTTTCATACCCTTAAAATCATGTACTTGGTGTCCATTTTCCCCACAATTATAAAAAACTCCAATTCCTTTCAAGCATTTACCAAGGTGATTAATTCAATATTTATCACATAATGGAAAATACTTCTTTCCCTTATTCCCTTTATCCGTATTTCTTTATACCATCCTTTTCTTCTTTGGCATCCCTTCAAAGACATATGATTCAGAGAATTCTTTTTTTATCTTATTAACACATGATACCACTTCTTCATATATTCATAATACATGAGCGACTATTTCCCTTCTAAATATTGTCTTAATGCCGTGAAAGAAATGATCCTTCTTTCTCTATGGATCATACTTATTGCTGGAGTTCACATTCCTTCTATTGGGTTCCATTTCTATACAATGGCATACACTAGGTCAGTTTATGAATGACAATTCATAATTCCAAACATGTAAAATACCTAACGTAAATTGAACAGTATCTAGATATAATCCATTATCTCAAAAAAAATTCTTTGAGGAGGTATATACTCATAAACCATTCTTAGTGGTTTGTAAAGAAAATGAGAATTATACTAAGCATATCCCCCAGGAGTGTCGTAACTAGAAGTGTAATAAGGCTCCTTGGTGTGCACCAGTTCCCATTTGAGTCTAGCTCAAAGTGGTGTTTTTGGGTTTGACCCCTAGGTACATCTGTTCCAGAGCCGCCTTTTCCTGCTCATATCCAGACAGGGATGTATTGATTGGAAAAATCAAAAAATATATACAATACCAAAATTATATGAAGTTCTTCTATACTAATCCCCAAATCCTTTCTTAGGTCTTTGTGCTCTAATCAAAGTTTATCTAAATCTAGCTTCCGTGGTTAATACTAAACTTCCTCTGATACCAACTGTAATGCCCTGACCCCAGTTACCTAGAGCCTGTGCATTATTTTAATACATTGGCATGATTACAAGGAATCAAGTCCGAAAAGACCGATCAGTTTAAGAATACATGGGAAAAATATTAAATACATGAATTTTACATTACACTTTATAACATAAAAAAAACATAAATAATCCTTTGTGAATGCCATTTTTCCCTTGGATTAACCCTGCATATCAATTACAATTCACTTATTGGAATAGTGGGAAAAATAAAACATAGAAAGGGATGATATCAAATGATCAGTAAGGATAAAAATATAGCTGAAACATTCATAAATAAGTACAAACATTTAAGGCAATGTATAACTAAAACAAAAGCCTTTTACACTTGGACTGTAGCATAATATAGGATAAATAAATTGAAGTAAATCCATTTACTTATTTACATGGATATTCTACTAGTTGAATAATCAAATGCAATATCACTAACCACTTTCATAATGATGGAATGCATAATTCCAGACTATCATAACCACATAGTCAAGGTATTGTGCCAAGACTACAAATAATATTTTGTCAAGTCCTTGTGACAAGACACCAGTTTGTCTCATGAGACCTACCGAAGCATCAAGGAGATATAGCGGGCTCCAACCATCACTTACTAAGTGCAATTCATTCCTCATATGAAAAGGTTTAAACATAACATAAACATTCGTTTTAAAAATAGCATACAAAATGTCAATAATTTATCCCTAAACCATGAATGGTGTAATAATAACACATCCATATTAAAACATATCACAAAAACTTCAATATAATATGGAAGATTTTTATCATAATAAATCATCTTCAAACAATTTTAAAATCAACCAAAGGATGTTGACATAGATGAAAATTATTTGTAAAACTCTTTGAGAGAAATATCCATTTTCATGAAAACATTTAAAAGTTGCACAATTTTGAAAGGAAGACATTTAAAGAAATTTTTGAATCAAAGTGTCTCATACTACTTTGAATCATTTTAAAGGAATTATCATTTTAAAAACATTCATGTCCATATAAATAAATTCTTAAAACCCATTTTGAGGACATGGAAATTGAAGAGAAATATTTAGAAGAGTAAATATTTAAAACATATGAAATAATGTTTTTGTAAAAAAGTTCCTTAAATGAATCCCTTGGAAAACTATTTCCTGAAACATGGACATGGATAACAAATATGTCCCATTATATACTAACATAAAAACAACCTCAGATAATAAAGTGATTATGAAATTAACCCTTTCCAATTTGGTAACTTACAAAAAATACACCCCATGAAAGAGGTATCATCCAATGAATATGTAAATGCACATAAATTAAAGTGTATTATATATTGAATAAAATTATGGGAACTAAATACTCCACTCAATAGGTAATAGTGTAAATATGGCCCGAATCCCACAGGAATAATGAATGAGATGAAAGCCTATTACCATGCACTTTCCTTTAGTCGAGAGTACATTTAACCTCCTAAATGAATACTATAGTATGTTATTAAATTATACCAGAACCATATTAATATTTTTGATATCATAAATTATTCATTTATTACTTTATACTATCCATTAAATAATAATTCCAAAGTTATATTAATATTTTGGGTAATTATCGCTTTCTTTACCCTACGTGTTTTAACTTTTAAATCTTAATTGTATCACTTAGATCATGATTTAAATACTTCCAGAATATAAAAAAAGATTTTTATATCATATATATTTTGAATATGAATATGTATAATAGACATATATATGAAATGGAAAACCCCGTTTATGGAGACGGTAGTCAGTACGTACGCATAAACTCTGTTTCTGTTTTCATATAGTATTGAACGGAAGTAAGTGAATAAGATATATGTAAGTACATAAATACATATATATATATATAAATATATATATCTCCTGTAGCATTATTATTTCATATATTACCTACTAATTAGTAATATATATTTTTATAATCATCAATGAATGGTGATCTTTGAAATGAATCTCATCGCGTTATGGAGACGGTAATCCGTACGTATGCACGAGAGAAAATATCATTCTTTTGATATTAAAATAATATATAATTTGATGTTATATCATATATACAAAATCCTTATCATGTTATATTTATTATTTACATCAAATACATGTCATTATTATACCCATCCAAATATTAATGTATTGAATAACAATTACACCATGACGTGGAGACAGTAAGCTGTACGTACGCCCATATGGTGCCATGTCATTCAAAGGGTGGATAGAATAATGAATTTTGGTGTACCATAATTTTAATAACATCACAGTATGTATAATATACTTGATTTATTATTTTATAATCGAAACAACAAAGAAAAAA
Source organism: Viscum album (assembly GCA_963277665.1). NCBI lineage: Eukaryota > Viridiplantae > Streptophyta > Magnoliopsida > Santalales > Viscaceae > Viscum > Viscum album. Next base: position 1,193,246,469 of record OY728130.1, on the reverse strand, counting down.
GATTTGGAAGAAGAAAGGAACTTGAAAGAGGGTGGTGAAATCATTACCTCTTCTTAAGGTACATTCCTTTTGATTTGATCAAAAGGTCTCCATAGTTTAGCTTTATGATCAAAATAAGGCCTCTATATTTAATATAGGATAGTTTAGAGGGTATTTGGGAAGGGTTTGGCCCATCATAGTGTATTATAAGGTGTGAATTAGAGTGAAGGGGGAGTACCCTTTTATAAGATTGGTGAGGGGCACCTTAAGAAAAACAAAACATATTATTTTATAATAAATTCATATTCCATTTATAATTTCTTTAAATTGATTTATTTCTAGGATATGGTGGGGATGGGTTGAAATCCACACAACCAGTATGTCTTATATAGGTTTGGGTCACTTTATTAACATTGTATTCTAGTTTTAACTCTTAGTAAACTAGTTTGACATTTACCGTGCCTCTTTATATTTTTATATTATATGGTTAATAAACTTACTATAAACAAACAATCAACCCCCCAAGTGGTCCATTAATTATATAAATATCATGATATAAGTACTTTGGCTGACCCTTATATATTTAGGAATAGAATATCAATTAATAATACAAAATTTGTTTTAGAAACTCTTTTATGTCAATTTTGACACGATTGTGTATTTTGTTTTCAATAAATTCATAAAAGAATTATTACTTCGGAAAAAATTCATATAACTAATAATAATTTGTCATTTTAACATATAAAATTATTGTAACTCATCAAAAGTCTCAAATTACAATTATTTGGGTATTTATAATATCAATTATCTTAATCTTTCATTAATATCGTAATTTCTGCATCATCATTGTGTCATAAATAAATTAAATTATTTAATGTCTAAAAATGATAAATATAATACAATTATGTAGGAAATATTTATAGATTTCTAATTAATATTTTTATTCAAATTTATCGTATGTATTACCCTATATTAAAAATGTTTTAATTATTAAACATTGATTTTAACTCTTTTAACTCTTCTTTAAATTAAATAATAATAAATGTCCTAATCTAATACAAGTGGACCTAAATGATAATATTTTATTCATAAGGATGTTTTTGGTCGATATAAACTTGTCTAATAGAATTAGTACATGTGTTAGGGTAATATTTATATCATTTTTACCCTTAAATACAATATTTACATTTAACCGTGGTAAATAAAAATAAAAAGTTACTATTCCCCAAAAATTATTTTTATTTTATTTAACCACATTTTACTCCTTGATATTGAGCATGTCTCTCAGATTTTCAAAATTCCACTCACATTAGTGGTAAAATTATGTTTTATGTGAATTCGAAAATTCTCCTAGGAGATAGGTAAAAGACGGTGAAAAGTTCAATAAAATTTAAATATATCTAAAATTATTATAAACCAACTCCAAAGAATTAAATTAAAATTATATAAGTATTATGTATCTATTTTTACCTAATATATGTTTAAATAAAATAAATAACTATTTAAATAAAATTCATTTTTATACTATAACTCAGTGTTTTTCACTATTTATCAAAAATTGAAAGTTTTCAAAAAAATACAAATAATTTACTCTAAGATAAATTCGATGTTATGAATCAAAAAATGAAATCCATTTTAATAGATAATATTTATAAAATTTCAAAAACTGGGTATTACTATTCTTAACGGCTAGTTTGGTATGTTATGGTGCTTTTGAACTCGGTGATCCCTGTAGTACAAGTAATTGAATTAAATTGAAAAAATAATCTAATATGAAATCTTGGGGTGCTATATAATATATATTATAATTACTAAAAATATAGAACCCATTTTAATGAATTAAATTATCTATATTTTCAAAAAGTACCTTTAAATTAAAACATCATATGGGAAGAGAATGTAGTTTTTTAAAATGAAAAAATTCATATTTTCAAAATGATTTATTAAAAAAAATCGAAATCAAAATAAATATCACGAAAAAAAGTGTATTAATTGATATATAATTAACATAATTTTACTTTTAAATCAATTTTATATGAAAAATAATCCTTATAAATTATGTAATGAAAAAGTCATTTTTTAATAAAAAGCATTATTTTTCACTATTCAAGAAATAATTACTATTTTAAGAAAAATCAAAAAAATATACCCTTAGTTAATTTTTAAATTAGGATTTCATGAATTAATTATATTATATAAAATTTATTCTGTTAAATAATAAAATAAATATACTTTATAAGTTTTTTAAAACATAAATATTTTTTTATAAAATTATATATTTCAAAACATGTGAACACTATTCTAAAAAATATGTAATTTTTTATGAATATTATTTCATTATATAAAACCATTATAAATATTATTTGGATATTATTTATTTTTATTTATATATATATTTTTAACATAAATTTTATAACATTCATATTGGAATAATAATTTTAATAGTTTTTCTTGTTTCATTAAAACTATTTGTTGTGTCAAACTAAATCTATTAGAAAAATTTAAATAATATGACAAAACAATAATCTCTATAATGTAGGGGTGTTACACTTTTTCATAAATAATGAAACTCATAATGTTTTCAATGATCATATTGATGAAATTTTACATGGGATTTCCTGTTCTAAAAGAATTATATTATATAAATCTATTATTAGAGAATTTATCTCATGAGATATTAAATAAATTTTGAATGGTTAAATAAAGAGAGGTCTTAAATACCATTGAAAATGGTAACATGTTATCCGATGAAAAAAAATGAATGTGTATCATATATAATTATAAATTATTTCGGGAATTTTGTATTACACGGACACATCTATAATGGGAAATATATTTTTTAGACATTTTATAGGATTACAATATGTCCAATAGAGTCTAAAAGTATATAAGTGATGTATATAATGAACTATTAGATATACTCTAAATATATTTTTAATGTATGATAATAACACATCATTTAAAAATTATAGTTGTTATAATTTTTAATATCCTACCAATGTGGGAGATCAATACTACTATTTAGTGGCGTCTTCTAGGTATAGGGAAGATTCATTTCTTATCACTCTAATAAATAAAAACCATTTAAACATATAATCATGGAAGATAAATATGTTTCATAAACCCAATATATGAATAAACTCATATAAATGATGTTAAGTATCAAATTCATTTGTGTTAACATATCATACCCATTTTTTATTGGATGTGATGACCAAAGGGAGTCCAATGTTTCAAAAATAGCATTAAAACTTTCACAGTTGAAGGATATTGATGTCATGTATATCTTCACCAACTAAAAATTTTAACAACGTAAGATTTAATTTGATAAGATTTAGTAAATGTTAAATTAAGGTCTATATTAATGAATCCTATAGGATTCCATTATGTTATTTAGAGTCACTATGTTTGTGAAATATCTCCCAAAATACCTATATATTTTCATTATTATGTCCCTCTTTAAATAATTTTAATTTTTTTAAAAGGATGACAATACAAAATGATAAATTCTATAAAATTCATTGATATTCTCATTTTTTACATGTGATGAACACACATATTATTTAATGTTTTTATATAAATATGACGATTATAGAGCTCTTATAATAAATGATTTGTTTCCAATAAATCAAATGTTGGGAAATGAATATTCCAATAGAAAATTAATATTCATTGATGACTTTGGGTAGTTGATGAGACTCAGAGTATATAGAATCCCAATATGAATTTTATTTAAACATTGGATTTATGAATTGACATTGTAACCCCAAAATCCATTAACCAATATATTGATGTTTTTTGAGGAAATTTTTATGAAAGGAGATATATAATTGAACATTATATTGAATTGATAACTGAATATGTGTTGTAACATTCCATCCAAGGCTTCCAATTTAGTATCACCTTACTCAAACCATCCCATGTCTCGAGGTGGATTTTCAATCCCCCTAATCAATTGATATGTTATTAGGGCTCACAAGTGACAACGTGGAACAAATTCCACCCTTAACAATCAAATTATAGAAAATGAGTTCCAATAGTGTACCTGAAAAGATATATCATGGAATTGGACAATAATCCAAAAAAATAATCATAAAATATTATTGAATTCCAATAAAATAGATCATATTTATTTCATAGGATTATCTAAGTACGATTCTTAATATAAATTAGGATAATTGAATTTTCATTCCCTTATGATGTAGATATTAGTTTCATGTGTTTTCTGTCTCATGTATTCATATGACATGATATTTTATGTTAATATAAATATTAAATCTATTAGATTCTACAACATGTCCTTAGAATAATACTATAAATAGATCACATAAATAAATAATCTTGATAAACTTAGTGTTTGTATTTTGAATTAATTTTTGGAAAGTCGAGCCACAACTATTGTAGATAGTCATTAAATACCGTGAATGAATTTCCATATGGATCATCAGGGTTTTACGCTTTCTAGGGGTAGAATTTGTGTTCATCATTTTCATAAAGTGGTCGATTAAATTTTCAATCACATTAATAATTAGATGAATATATTTCATTCATTTAGTGGTAGAATAAATCTATTATATTATTGTATATCACCGATTTCAATTCACATTCCCTTATTCCTAATGTTTTCGATGACTATGATCAAATATATTTAATCTCTTTTGGGTTACTTTATTTAAAAGACAGATTATGAAGGGTGTTTCCACTGGATTTTAGCGGAATGGATGGAAAAAATGGTCTATGATGGAGGAAGAAATCTATGGTGTGTTAGATAATCCATGAAAAATCTCTATGAAATATTAGATTGGGAGGCCATTGAAGGACAGTATCCCTAGGCCAATCAATCTACTAATCAGTATGGGGGGAATCGGGATTAACCTAGGGGAATTAATCAAAAATCTTATTCATGATTTATGTTTTTTAGAATCTACAGTTTCATGGATAGTGGATCAATGTATGGGGGAATATTTTTTTCTGGGATGAGAACTGAATTAGTAGTAAGAAGGGTTTTCATTGGTGTCCCATGCCGAACACGACAATAAAACTAACCAATTATTTTCCAAACATTATTCTAAGTATCCTAAATTATTAGTAGTGTAAAATAGTTATTCTTATAGATATGAACTAACTCCATGAATAATATATTTTTTATGGTTGTATTTAATGGATTTTTTCAACTAAAAAACTATCATATAGTCATTAATTATATTAAGGATAATAGTTTTTATTTAGAGTGATCACAGATTAATTTTAATCTAACTAAAAAAAATTTGGTTTGTAGAGTTATTAATCAGACCATGTCTATAGAAAAAGTTATCTAGTGAGAATGGGTTAATCATGCTCTTAGCTTGTTATGTTGTACCTAACTGAATACTGAATCGACACTACAAATTTTTTTATAGGTAAATTGGGGTTTCATTATATAAATATTGGTGGGAGGAATCAGTGACATAGAGATTTATTCATCTAGTATTGAAGATTTTTTAGATTTGGTTTGATGGTTCATGGAATAATTATTATAAAATGATGGTGAGATAGGCATCCAAATCACTGTAGGGTGTTGAAGTATTTGGATTTCTTAAAATAATTCTTGAATTGATGGTCAGTGTATCTCATGTTTGGATTTATTAGAATGAACAATATTATTTTTGGTGGAGCATATTTCTCTAAATAAATGATGTGATCACACTCCCTCTCTCTGTCCATTCCCAATGATCAATAATTCGATTGTTTAATCTAGTAGAGTCCTCAAGTAAAAAAGGATTTTTTTGGAAACCAACTACATATGTTTATAAAATAAAAATTGATAGGTAATGTTCTCCAGGTATCTTGTGGGGTAAATGAATTATCTATGCTAAAAGCGGATCAGTTATGCTTGCCTCCATGGAATCAATTGAGATAGGAGACTCACTCACTTGTGAATCTTATTCCATGCTCAAAGGTTTTCAAATTTGTTTTATGAAGGATATTGAGATATCATAGTTTGAAATATATTATAATGTTATATATGGTTGTCTGTGAGGCCAAAATATTGTTCCATGTATTATTAAATATCATATTTGTTGGTGGAAAAAGCTCATCAATTACGGGATAATAATTCTTCATTCGTGATGATATGGATACCATTCCCTTAATTTTCAGGAATTAAATATGGTCCATGGTCATGATATTCTCAAATTAAACACTATGGTTTCCCCTTCTTGTGTGTGTGAAAATATCATCAAAGGGAATTATCTTGTTATTCACTTCTTCTGACCCCCATCACTTGTTTTTTTGATTTTCCCCTTGTAGAAATTTTGACGTCCTTTTATTTTAAATAATAAAAATTATAGTCTTTGGATGAATGTGATTGTCACATAAACTTTATGAACCAAAACTCCATCCATATCCCTTGGAGAGAAACACTGTACCTACTAAACACTAAATATAACACATGTGAAATTGAACAATACATGAGTTATACATACAATAATTGAGTATGTAGAGTGTAAGAAGAAGGCCAATAGGATATCAATATTAATTCTATCAATACATTTTAAAAAATTATCTAAGTCTAAAGTTTTTAAAATATATAAAATAAAATATGTTTTAACTTCAGAAGTGTAATTTCAAAAAATAAACATATGACATCTCTCTTAAATATATAACATTGAAAAAATTAAAATATTCGATTCATATTTGAAATATTCCTTTAGAACCTTATTTATATTTACTTAGTATCTTTACATTCCAATAAAGGATAATAAGAAAATTGGAAAATACCTAATGTAATTTATATCAATGAATGTGAAAGGGATAAAGGAAACTATACAATAATAAATGAAAATTAAAAATTATACTTTATAAACAAAACACTACGTTATAAACTCTAATGAAAAATAAGAAATAACATTCAAATAAATAATGACTAAATCCTGTAGGTACTAATGGGAAATCAAATAGTTCAAGACAAGTGATTAAAAAAATGTAAATAAAAAAATACCTGATATATTATTATTAAGAAGTATTTATATAAATATATTGAAATTTTATACTCATGGTGTAACAGCCTAATTACTTATAAAATAATTTTTTTTTCATTATAAAAGTAAAAAGACAAATTCATTATAAATGTATAATGAAATAAGTGGTTTTGTAGATATTACTGAATTTTTACAGATATATTAGTGACCTCACCTATGATTGTATAAATAAAATTTATGTATCTTATAATAAAAAATATGATATATATATATATATCATGGAATAATTAAATAAATTTTTTGAAAACGATATATTATGTAATAGTATTTGTGACACATACATTTTTATTTAATTTTTTAAAACTAATATAATCGTTTAAAATAATTTTTTTATTCAAAAGATAGATTAATAAATTAATTTTTTGTTTTCCATTGACTCTAAGGTAATTTTATGTGACCTTAATTAATTTTTTAAACTATCATAAAATCTGTAATAATTTTGAAAATCATTATTTTGAAAAAATTAATGATTTTAATTAAATATTAATGTTTTCAAATATAAGAAATTATTTACATAAAATGGATTTAATTTATTAATTCTACACATTGAAAAAAGTTAAGGGTTAATATTGGGGAATTTTTTAAAATAGTTGAATTTTTTGCGAATAGTGAAATAGTGTAATTTATGGTATTTAAAAAATTCATGAGTTATTGATTCATTGATGATGTATGAATGATGTTAGACAAAAAACTATAACTATCATTCAATTTTGTAATATATTTACTAATACAGTTTAAATTACTCATGGCATCGACTGAAAATAGAAAACTAATTAACATAATAATAAAAAACACCCCTCTCCTCTTCTATAAATACAACAACTCACCACCTCTTCTCCGCACACATAAAAATACATGTATCTTGTTTACATTTTACCCATATATGTTATGAAGACACTTCCCCACTTTCAATACCTATTAGTGTCTCAACAAGTCTAAAAACAATTTCTTTAAGGAGGTTCTCAAGGATAATAAGTTCAAGAGGTAAAATTCTTTTTCATTTTCATGTAAATTTCAATCAAATTTATTTTCTTCTATTATTCTCTCATCAGATCCCAAAACCCATATTAAATGATAACTCACATATATTACATATAATTTAATGTAATTTTTTTAATGAAATATACATCATCAAACTTCTACTCTTCTCCTCTTATTCTAAAAATGAAAACACTATCGTTAATGTGTTGATTTACCGTCATCAAGGAAGATGTGTTTTCATAGTATTTTTGTACATTAATGATTATCATAAAAACAAAATTATTAAATAACATTTATTATACATATTATATTTTTTATTATTTTGTATCACCAACATAGAAAAATGATATAAAATGAAATGATATAAGATCCGGATGGCCGTAAAAACCAGAGAAATAAAATAAATAATTCTCATTTATGTTTTGTCTAATGAATCATACTCATTGTAGAAAAAAATGTCATAGTTAATAATTTTAAATTATTTAGTCATTTTGATACCATTTATTTCCACTTTTTTTATTTTTCTTCCATTCACAATGAAAACCCATAATGAACTGACCATGGAAACCATGAAATAAATGCACCCGAAACCATAAAAATTAAAAAATATTATCAATAAATGGGTGTAATGGTGTTATATAAAGATATTATAATTTATTCAATATATAAAATTAGTTATTTAATAAATTAATAACAACCATTAAAACATTATATATGAGGTTTGATCATGTTTAAAGAAGTCAAACCAAAGGTAAGGGACTTTTCTATAAAAATCCCCATTTAAAATTCATTTTAAAAAACACAAGAGGAATTTTTTCTATGAATTTATTGATCTGTTATTTTTATGATATTGTTATTGGTAATTTTATATGGTGAAGGGTGGGAAATATATGTCTTTATAAAGCATTTGGTATGTTTATGTTTGAAGTTAACTGTAATTGGTATTCCATGTGTAACTGTGATAGTTAAACCATATGGTAGCCCAGAGGGTTGCATCATAAGGTATCCCCAAGGGTAACATTATAAGTTAGACATGAGGGTTAAAAATCATATGGAATCTATAAGGGTTTTAATTTTAATTATATAATTTCTTAAGACACCTATATGGTTTTATAAATTTTTTCAATGTTTTATGGAAATCTATTGATTTCAAAAATTATGTTTATGAAGATTTATTGGTGAGAAGTATGTCATTGTTGAAATTATTTAATATCTATATAATTAATTAAGGACTAATGGTTTATTTTATTGTTCTTATGTCCCAAACTGAGGATTAAGTTCTTATCACATGTTTTAAAATTATTTTCATAGGGTTTGATGATGTGTAATAGAAGAGGAGAATTCAAGTTAAATGTTGTGAAAATTTTTGATGAAAATATTTCATGTTTTATTAAAAAAATGTAATATAGAATAAATGGATTCAATATTTGTAGTGCACACATTGTATATTTCTATGTTAAATGTTTGATGTATTCCTTAATTCTATAAATTATAATATGAAATTATATCTATGAATGTAAAAATGTGAATTCTAAAAGAATTTAATAGATTATAATATGTTTAAGGATGAGACCTTATAGTTGTTATCAGAGTACCATATAGATAACATTAGTGGTTAGGATTATGTTAATATAATAGAATATTTTTTATAGTTTTTTTAGGAGGAAAAGTTATAGAATTTAATTATAACCATTTTTCGTCATCTAATAAATGTCTTTTTGGAATGGATATCCAAAGGAGTAGGGAAGATAACGTAGATAAGAACATAGTAGATTTTTTCCTTCAGAATCATCAACATGGAATGGTATGAATGGTAACAAATATGTTTTTAATAGTAATGAATTATTTTATATAGGCTATAAATGGTAGTGTAATCTATTCTAAAGAACAACCAATGCAACCACAAAAAAAACATTTTGGAAGGGGAACATTCTACAGGGAAAGTCCCTCTTGATTTAAGTGGATCTTCTTGGAAAATGGAGGATACTGGGTGGATTAAATCCATTTAAAACATAATTTATATAATTGGTTGTTTAGATAGTAAAAAGTATTGTCTTTATATTTATTTATTGGATGGTGAATCTATCCAATGCTGGTCAATGGTCATGAATATCTTGGATAGTGGGTTGATTAATGCCTTGAAATGGGGTGAATTTAATAATATGTTCCTTGAAAAATATTTTCCTAAGGGGGTATGAATTGGGTTGAAATGAAATTCCTATAATTGAAACAAAATGAGGAAAATTTAGTAGTTATTTATGAAGAAAAATTCCATCAAATAGAAACATATTCTCAAAATCATTTTCCAGATCATTATATTGAAATCAATGTTTTTAATTAGTATTGAAGCCAACATATCAATGGGAATTGGTATATGATAAATAAAAAAATTAAGAGAAATAATTTTTTTTGTTGAGGTGGTATAAATTTAGATTCATTATAATCATGATTACATAGAAAAAAAAGTATAAATTTTTTTCCAAATGGTTGGTAATGGGTAAAAATCAATCAAATAAATTTGAAAGTTAGAAAATAATGTTTCCATTTAGTCAGAAATCTTGTAAAAATAAGCATACGGAATTCATTAACAAATATGGTAATCTTTTTGATGTGTTAGGTTTTTATATATGTCATTAGATTATAATGAAAATTATCTTATGTATAATTATGATAAGAAAACTATAATGTGTTTTAAATATGGTGAGGTGGAGAAGTATGAAATTACCTACCCACAAAATGACATGAATGATTGATTGTAGCTCGATTATTTGCAGAAAAGTGATGTGAAATCCTTTGATACTACATCATTAGATCTTGGGAAATCCATTTAAGTAGTATTAAGCTTAATTTGTTCCCATATTTTTCTAATTTCACTTTTTAATATGGGGTCTATACTTTTCATTATTTGAGGGAATATTTTTGGTAAATTGGAAATTTCACCTCACGAAATGAATGTTAAAATTATGGTTAAAACACTTGGGGGAAATATTAATGGGAAAATTGAATTATTAGATTATTCTTGTTTTTTTCTATGGAATAAAAATACCAGAAACCCTTGTTGTTTTTTACATAGAAGTGTATTATTTTATTCTGGTAATTAATTTTCTTTTCTATTTATTATGATATGATTGATTGTTGAGATAAAGAAGATGATTTTCTAAAATTTTCCAGTATGTGTAAAAGAAACAACCCATATTGTTGATACCATATCATGAAGATGAGAAATTGTTAAAAAATGAAAATGAATGTTATCATTCTGATATACTTTAAAATATGGGAACTGTTCAAATTCATTAAGTGATGGAAGAAAATGAATACTAGAAAATTTTTACTGCTGATTTTCCCAAAATTATACATTATCAAGCAATTGAATTTACCATTGAGTTAGTTTTTAATATTATTCTAATTCCAAATCCTCCTTATCAAATAGATGAAGTTGAAATTCTTGAATTGTAAAATCAGTTATTTGTGTTTTGATAAAGGATTTATTCATGTTTGAACTTCCCCATGGGGTGATCCAATATTCATTGTTAAAAAATATCGATCCATCAGGATTTTTTTGGTTATTTAGATATTAATTACATTTGAAATACCTGGATGTTTGTATAAAATATATTCATTAAATAATTTTAATTATTCATTAGCTTAAATTTCATACAATGATGAGTTTAAAAGATCCATGAGATTCCATTAGTATAAAATTACCATTATAGCCTAACTATTAGGTTAGCGGTATTAATTATATCTAACTTATGAAAATGTATTAAGAATTCATTATCTATCAATTATTTATGAAATATATAAGTTATATATTTTCATTTTTGATTGATTTACTTTTTATAATGAAATTATTGAGGTATATATGTGATATACTTAAAAAAATATTTGATATTTATCAAATGGATATTTTAATCATATGGTGTGAATAATCCCTATGTCTGGTATAATAACATATATTTTTTTAAAAGGGGAATTTTATGTGTGTTGCTCTGATACTTTCACCGAGGTGCGCGCTTCCGTTTGTCGGGGGGACGCACTGCTTGTTACCCCGCATTCCCGCTTTCAAAAGGCGGGCGACATCCGTTCCTTGTTCAGGGATGTCTACTCCTTGATTGAAACCGAGATGATGGGATGTCGGTTCTTCATTTCGGGGATTCCTCCTCGGATCTCATCACCTAGTCCGGGTCTCGCTCATTGATTTAAGACGAGTTCGTGAAGCTCATTCCTGGTGCCATATCTATATGGACGCCAGTTAATAATGCTGATTCCGTCAAGACGCTCCAAGGGGTCTTGTCGGGGCAACAACCTTCGGTGAGGAGAATGGTCACGTTTGGGTGTCGTTGGCATGTCTGTCTTTGGTCCCTCATCACAGGGCTTCTCGAGGGCATGGAAGCCCGAGGCATCCCACATCAAATGCGGGGAATGTGTACCATCTGAGGTTTTCCTCAGCTTCCCGTGTTTAACACGGGGTTTGTCACGAGTGTAATGTCTTGTGGAGATGGGATATAGTTTATCGTCATGCGGGACAAGATACAGTTTAACGTCATGCGGGACGGGATACAGTTTAAAGTCATGCGGGACGAAATAGAGTTTAATGTCATTCGGGACGAGGGGTTTGGGGCTTACTCTCTGCGGCGGCCCAATGTGGTCAGGGAACCAACGTGGAGAGGTCGGGACGACCGGGTGGTGGGCTTGAACCTCGTGAAGGCTTCCTACGTACCGTGCGTTAGCACGGATCAAAGTCCACATAGTTCGCTGGGATGGGGCTTATGCTCTGCGGTAGCCCATAAGAGGATGTCATGGTCGATGAGCACTCTAAGCCCACGTGAGTCATGGTCAACGTGAGAAACAAGAGGCAGCAGGGATCAGATGATCACGTCGTGAAGGGTGCATCCGTGAGAAGAGGAATGGGGCTTACATGTTGAGCGGCCCAAAGAGGAAACATGGGATTACGCGTGGTTAGCAGCCCTTGGTTCCGAGACTTACTCCAGGGTGGAGGCCCATGGTGCGACAAAGCTCAAAGGGAAAAGGACTCCACTGGCCTTGGCAGGGGGGAAGTGCGGAGAGGCATGGGTGCATTCATCCGTTGAGAGGCTAGGGGCTTACGCTCGAAGGCTGCCCTTCCCCCATGGACAAACGCCACTCCGAAAAGGAGGATTTTATTCCATGTAAGGAAGATTCCATTCCCGTGGAGACGAGTGGGAATAATGAATGCCCGAGCTGGGGGGGACCCTGCGGGTGAAGCACGGGGTCGGACCATAGTTTAACTTCATGTGTTAAGGATTAGGTGGTTAGCAGTTTAACGTCATGCAGCTTGGATGAGGTGGGTTCGCTCCACAACCCTAGCTCTTACATGCCCAATTACCTCTACCCCTTGTGGGTGGGAAGGCATTGTCAAGGCCATAGTGAAGGGGGGCCATAAGGCAAACCACCGGGGGTCCATGTTAGCGTGGCTATACGAAGAAGCAATAGTCGTTAGCGTGAATATGCAGAGAAGCATTAGAAAAAGCAACGCAATGAGACACATGGCCCAGGGGACCTTGAGGTTACTTCGCATGAGCCTGGAAGGTTGTACGGGAAAACAACGAATGGCGCACATGCCCGACAGGGGAGACATCAGGTGCTGGTGCAGGGGGGAATCCATGGGGCGTCAAGGTGAGGGGTCCTGGGATTTGCGCGTAAAAAAGAAGGTTTGCGTGCAAGACACCGGGACGCCGTGCAATTGGAGCAAGGGAATTGCCCGCGGAGTGGAAATTATGCACAGGGTATTGCGCGCATGGCAGGGTATTGCGTGCACGAGACACAGATTATGCGCAAGGCTAGAACACTGGGAAGGGGGAAAATTCACTTATGTCGGTGGAGCTGCACGCAAAGGCAAACTCTGGGGAAAGGTTGCATGAAATGATGGATTACCTAGAATTCATCTTGCGCGTAGGGGGAGCCGAATTGTGCGCACGAGAGTGGCTTAGAATTCCGCAACCCCCAAACAGTTCGGGGTAACCTTCTATTTATAGGCGACGTTCGGTGCGGAATCTAGGCGGCACGCGAAATCTTTCGCGCCAAGCGTAGCGGGCGTGCAAAAACTCGCCACACAGAACCGGGCCGCGCAAAGATTGCGCGCCTCATCAGCTCAATTCCGCAAAACCTGGGGATACTACGCGTGCAGAACAATTTTTCATGCGGATCCTCCTTTATTTCATTCACCACATCCCGAGCCTCCGGATCGGGGCTCTGATTCCGAATAGGACTTCGCATCGTCATTTCGAAACGTCCTCCGAGAGTTACGGATTTTTTAGTGTCAATAAATTCCCCCCTTGGAATTGGATCGGCGAGAGGTCACAATGATCAGATTCCACGGGAAACGCCGAATCGTCGAAGCGCTGCGTCTCCTGGTAAATTTGCGTACAAAATTCCGTTAGGGCGCAGAAAACTGCGAATGTGCCCGGAATACTCTTTCCACGCGGCGCGGAACCCTGGCATCACCTATAAAAAGTGGAGGTGGGTCCTAAATCTGTACTTCCTCTTTTTCCTCACAAAAAGCTCATCGCTCTCGTGTGTGAAATCACATTCTCGGCTGCGCGTAAGAACACTCTAACAGCGCGGAATTCCATCCAAAATTCGGCCGTGATTTCACGCCTGTTCATGATCTTCCACACTTCACGTGCCGATTGCGCGCTCATCGCCAGGATTTCTCACAACTCCTTCAGATTTCGTGCAAAACTCTCCGATTCCGCGCACTGCATCCTGATTTTTTCCAACTCCAGAATAATTCAAAATGACTGCAAACCAAGTTGATGAGGGGGAAGCCGCTGCCCGTAGGACAGAAATTGCGGTGAACGAGGAGGTTTATGGCACCAAGGTGATCGTCTCCAACAATCGGACCTTGTTCAATCACCTGACTCTAGCTCAGAAGACGTATCCCCTATCTGAAAACCTCCCACTCTAGAATTTTCGCAGCCTAGAGGAGGTGCCACTGCCGGGCATCGAGGTGGACACGCTGCGGTCTTGGGTGACTCGGGAGGATGGACTTCCTCACTATAACTTCACCAACAACGACCATCCGGCCAGGAAAACCCGACATATTGAAGTATATGTCCTGAAACCGAGGACTAGGACAATTACCGGAGATGAACCTGTTGAAGAGGATTCTCCGGTCCTCTACGGGAGCACGTTCTGTCAGAGCGTCACGGATGGTACGAAGGGCTGGCTGAAGGATTGGGACCTGCGGTCTAGGGGAAACTTCACCAGTGAATGGGCCTGGGCGTTCTGAGTCCTCCATACATGTGACCAATTCGGGGACGAACTACAGTATATCGGCCTGTTCGAGGGGGTATGAACATCGCAGTTCCACTTCCACCGCCAGCCTGAACTCAGACCGGATCTATTCACCAGGTGGTCTCCTGACACCAACACATTCCACATTCATCATGGGGAAGCCTGAATCAGTCTCTGGGATGTTCACTACATCAGAGGTATCCCACTGGAGGGTTACCAATACGACGAGTTCGTTCCTCCAAAGAGCACCCGGGGAGACAGGTCGCGTATGCCTATACTGACGTGGCACCTGTTGGAGCTAGCCAAAGAGAGGCTGGGGGTCAAGGACCACATGAAGGACGTTGCCGTCAAGGGATGGTTCACCCTGTTTCTCGAGAAGGATTCGATCGTCCAGATGCTGGGACGGGGAAAACGGTGCCCAACCGTGACTTAGAGGAGTAGGTATGGGTCATACTGGAGGACCATGGAGGTGGGGAAATACCAATCATTGAGCTACCGCGTCATTGAGGCCCAGGACCCAAACGTCCGGTATGTCGGGTTCCTTGCCGCCTTCCTGAGCGGGTGGCTCCTGCCAGTGCAGGACGTGAGGATGGGAGTCCGCCCAGCAACATTGGTAATGGCAGGCTCCATGGCCGCCAAAAAACAGTTCAACTTGGGCGTCCCCGTACTGGCCAAGCAATATTCCATCCTGGGGCACATCTCACGAGGGGGGTCACCTCGGAGAGTATGTGGTCCCTTCCAGATATTCTATTGCTGGGTGGCAGCTTATCTCGGCGGGTACATTTTCCCAAATGTCATCCATCCTCTGGGCAATGGCATGTGACCGTCCTTTCTAAACATCACAGGCGTGGCGCCGATGATTCTCAATGAGGAGGACGTGAGGATCCGCATCGGCAACCATGCTAACTTTAACTTCAGCTCGTTCCCCACCCCAGTCAGGCAGCTGGTGGACAACGGTCGAGGCTCTCTAGAATAGCAAGAATACTTCCAGAGCATTCGGGGCAGGGTCCTCGTGGCTCAGATCAACGGGAAGGTGATATACGAGCCTTACTTACCATCATGATTTGCCAGGCAGTTTGGGTGCCTCCAACGAATGCTGAAGAAGGTATTCGCGTCAGTCTGGACGGAGAAGAATCCATTCGTCCTGTGCCAGATGTGGTTGATGTTTACGACATTCGGCTCTGGCGATGTCGTCACTCTTCCCCCCGCCGGGGTCGATGCTTGCCTAGCTACCGAATACGCCGAACACTGGACCATTGCGTACCATGAGGGGCTATTACGAAAGGGCGTCCGACAACCCAAGGTTACTCGCACGGAAACTGAGCGACGGGAAAGAAGGCATGATACCATCAGAAGGGGGGAACCAAGGGCGCGTCATGCAGTGAGGCCTGCGCAGGCCAGAACTTTGGTAGCAGGAACATCACATGGTGTGACCATGTCCTTGTTACCTGCAAGAGTGTCACATGAGTCGGCTAGGGAACTTCCCGGGAAGCAGATAAGATACCTGCTCGAACCTTCCCAAGATGCAATTCTCCCGGTACTATGGTCGGCTTGGATAACCCTACAGCAATCGCTGAGCGTCGAAGCCATTTGGAATAAGATAATTCAAAATGGGATCCAACTGCCAGAGGTCAGGCTCGTTCGAATTACCGACCGATTAAACTTCCATCGGTGTCATACTTATCTGACAGCCATGGACGCATACGTAGGCTAAAGGTGGCGGCGTGCGGAGCCACATTTCTTAGTGAATGTGATGCTCAGCCAGGAGTATGATCCGGAAGCGATGCCGCCGGGAGAAGGTGACAGTGACGAGGAGTCGGAGGGGGAGGATGAAACCGGAGAGGACGAAGGAGGGGGAGAAGATGAAGAAGAAGAGCCCGAAGGTGAGGGGTCGCAAGGGGCGACCTACCAAGGGAGTCTCCAAGTGAGTGGAGAGATTGTTATCTCTGATCTCGACATAACCAAGATTCTTGAGGATTGTCTCTGTCTCCATTCATTTCCCATATTCATCCATTCGTCTTTCCAACATCTATCCCACTTTCCCATCCTACTCAGGAGTCGTTGAGCATTGGACGGGCACCCCCACCAGAGGAGGGAGGAGAGGAACTGGTGGGACATAATGGGGATCCGACACCCATAATTGAATTAACAAGCGCTGAGGGGTCTCCCCTTACGGTGGCTCCTATAGCGACCGAAACACTGGGGATCGATGCTCTGGATTCCTGTAAGTCTCATGCTTTACTACTGGCTCTTGGTGGAAAATGATCTCGTCTGACCAGTGTATTCCTTGCGCAGTGATCTCAACACTGGAGTTACGTCAGGCTGCGGAGCCCGGGCAATTTGTGAGTAGACCAGCGGCGGACATACCACCTCGTTCAGAACATGCTCCCTGCACTAAGTCGGCCCCGACAATTGATGAACAGGGGTGGCGGACATCAGCGGCGCTATTCCCGAGATGAGGTCGGATGATGGTAGAAGCATCATTGCTGCTGGGGTGATATAAGAAGGTTGCCCGGACGTCGAAGATTCTATTCCATACGAAGACATCCCTAGGGAAGATCCGGCTACCGATCTGCTGTCTGCCTTCCCCATATACCGACCCGGTGACCCTGAGGAGATAGATGACTCAGACTCAGAGGCTGCTGAGGAGAGCCGGATGACACAATGCAAGGGGTGGAAGTGTATCATGCGCTTCCTCTGACAACCCTAGTCAGATTGGCTGAGGCGGATGGGATCACTCCAGACCTGGCTACGCTTCATGTGCGCCAGAGGGGCTAACGCGCAACGCCTTCATTTGACGGTCTGTGATTACATGGCCGAGAAGATACGCGAGAGCAGCTGGCGCGATGGCATTTCCCAGTTCTGGGAAGGATCGGTGAGCTCTCATGCGCTGCTGAGGGTGGAGCAGGATGTCCGACACCTTGAAGGGCAGGCGGTAGAGAAGGAGGCCTTAATCGCAACATGCTCTGAGCTTGTGAAGCAACTAACGGCCCAGTTGGCTGACACGCATGAACAAATGGTGGAGGCGAGTCACCAGATGACTGTTCTTTTAACCGAGAAGGCGCAAGAATAAGCTAGGGTTGGCGAGCTGTGCTCTATGGTGGCCGATGAGGAGAGAGTCTTCAAAGAGCGAGAAGCGGTCCGAGAGGCTACCAGCCAAAGGGTAGCAGCATTGGAAAGATCGCTTCATCATGTTGATCCCTAAGGGCTTTGTTTTTTCCATCTCATGAACTTTATGCTTGTACTGGTCATCGTCTCAATCCAATATATGGCCAAATCCATTCATTTGTACCCTTGGTTTAATGCGCTCAACCGTAGTTTAGAAACAAATAACAACTCATCCCTAGGCTCCTATGGGTCGCGCCCAACGCGAGAAGCAGAGGATGCTAGTGTCATCATCTCGTCCAACTGTGGGGCATTGACCATGCTTCAGGCATCTGAAATTGGGCCTAGACTTATGAGGAGAACTCGGGCCGATTGATGTGTCGACTTCTCAATGTGCTCTAACACACGAGCGGGGCAATGCAGGGGGCATTGAAATCCATCCGAACATAGGGGGATGGAGAGGAAGGGTGAATCACGCTGCCCAAATTCGGAACACATTGGGGAACAACGATGGAGGATAACTATCAACCGTGGTGGAAACACAACATCCATATCATGTTGTCTTGGAATGGGGACAATAAATGAGGGCTGACCGCTGACCATGTTCGTATCACGGTGCCTAACTCAAATATCGTCGGTCAGTTTTCTAGAATGTTGGCCCAGGACAGTAGGCGGACCATAGGTCTGTCATCCATACTGTTAGGGGGTCCCGTCAAACATGACCAGTCCTCCAGAAAGTTGACCAAGGACAGTAGGCAGACCATTGGTTGAGCATCCATACTTTTAGTGGGTCCCGTCAAACATGAAAAGAAATGAGGATCCGAATAAGGGAGGATGAAAAGCGTGGAAGGTGGAGTGGTGGCTTGTTCGAACAGAGTACAACACTCCCAAAATTGTGTCACCATGGAAAAGGCGCATTAGGCGGACATACCGACCTGATCACGGGTCGTCCCAATTTCCAGGAAGGACCTCTTTGGTGAGAGAACTACCGCTTCCCATTATTATCATGGGGCATCCCGAACATTCTCGGGGTAGATGTCCCGATTACACCACTTCCCATGAAGTCGGGCCGAGGGGCCAACAATAAGGAAGGACGGGGTTCAGTAATCCCTGGAGCAGGACCCAATAACAAAATGTCTGGGCGGTGCTACGTATCTCATTAGGATGAGTTTCAAGCCACACGTAGTTCTTGAAACACAGTTTAACATAATGTTGGATGAAATACGGTTTAACGTCATGCGGGACAGGGAACACATCTCATCTGGGGATAAGCATGGCACGATGAGTAACCCGCCGTAAATGAGGACATAATCCCACACCACATCGTGCAATCCCACAAGAGAGAGTGAGTCGTAAAAATTCAGAGAAATGATCTTAGTTTAAGGTCTTAGAACTCGGACCAAAGGTCGGAAGGAAACATAAGAGGCACACGGTGGAGTAACTCAAACACCTGGCGTGAATGGGAATAGGGGCTGTGTACGGTGGAGTAACTCATACAACTGGAGTGAATGGGAATAGGGGGTGTGTATGGTGTGGTGAACAACCCGACGTGAATGAGGGCATAATCCCATGTCACACCGCCCACACCCCCCCCCCCTTAGGAGAAGTTTTAGGTCAAGGGACCGAAAACGAAAGTGGGATGGGCCTGTTGGGAAGTGCCCCGGGCACTCCTATGTATCTCATAAGGATGAGAATCAATCCATACGTAGTTCTTGGAAGCGTCTCAGTTTAAGGTCTTAGAGCTTGGATCATGAATGGGTAAGGGGAGAAATGGACACATGGTAAGGCAGTTACAAAACCCGACGTGAATAAGGACCTAAGCCCCACTTACCATGTGCTCTCTGGGGAAATGCACGAGTTGAGGGACCGAACACGAAGGTAGGCTGGGCCCGCGGGGAAGTTCCATGTGCGCTCCTACGTATCTCATAAGGATGAGAATCAAGCCATACGTAGTTCTAGAGCGGTAGCGTCCTAACAGCGCGTAGCCTAGACGATATCATCACATTTTAAGGTCGTATGGTTTAGACCAACAACACAGTTTATGGTCGTGTGGTTTGGACCATCAACACAGTTTAAGGTCGTATGACATGGACCAACAACACAGTTTACGGTCGTATGGTTTGGACCAACAACACAGTTTAAGGTCATATGGTTTGGACCATCACACAGTTTAAGATCGTATGTCTTGGACCAACAACACAGTTTAATGTCGTATGGTTTGGACCAACAACACAGTTTAAGGTCGTATGGTTTGGACCATCAACAGAGTTTAAGGTCGTATGGTTTGGACCGTCACACAGTTTAAGGTCGTATGGTTTAGACCGACAACACAGTTTAAAGTCATATGGTTTGCACCATCAACACAGTTTAAGGTCGTATGGTTTGGACCATCAACATAGTTTATGGTCGTATGGTTTGGACCTTCACACAGTTTAAGGCCGTATGGTTTAGACCATCAATACAGTTTATATAACATCCCATACATTACATAAAATGTTATTACTTTAGAATTGAAGCACACTTATTACAACAAATAACAAAACCAAGAAAGGACTGTATAGGTATAGTGTCTTTAGAAACTGGGAAACATAAACAACTGGTTCATAACGCATCTACTTTTCCTTCCATTTATTTCATCATATCTAGAGACTCTTTTGGCATATTCTACTTAATAACCATCTTCCTGACCTGGGGAAATAAAACATACAAAAGGGTGAGCTCAAATGATCAGTAAGGGTATACAAAAGAAATATCAATCACATCATATACATAAGCACATAACTTTTGGAAATCTTAACCTACAAAAGAGATCATAATTTCATAACATGGGATAAATCATAGTAGTGAAATGTAATCCCAATAATCATAACATAAAAAAAGAAACTTTTTGGCATACACACATAATCATAGAGAATCCTTTCTTATTAGTCAAGACTCATTTCCATGACTATCATAGTGGACAAAGTCCATTTCTGAACCGAGTTTACTCCTCGTTTCAGTCCTGTTTCACTGAACCGGTATAACCTACCGTTCCAGCCATGTCTATCTCATGAGATATAAAATATTTACCCAATGCATTGGAGGGAGATATAGGTCCCACCCATATCATAATGATACCATTCTTATGTGTTCCACAAAATCATAAATCATGCATCATTGCATAAACCATGTAGTAAAAATGTGATTATTAAACAACATGACATCATATAACAATTCATATAAGATAAAGGAATTCATAAAAATATTTCCATCACAACATAATAAAATCCATGTAATAATAGGGATAAAAACATAACCCTATATTATCTTAGATGGAAAATAATTTTGATAAAACACTTGAACTCCATTCTTGAGGAAAATATCCTTTCTACTTCAAAAACACTTTTCCTTTCTTAATATGTCATACAATTCTTAAAAAAGTTGATTAAAAATAAACATGAAAACTTGTAAAGGATTATTCTTGGAAATAATGTTTTAAAAAATCCATTCATGCCGTATAAGTTAAAAAAACATTCTTCTCATAATTTTGTCGGAAAAGTCAAAAAAGTACCTCGTACGAAAAACGACAAAAGATTCCTTTCATATCTTTTACTAAAAACTCACTAGAGGGTAATATAGGATTTAAAATATTGTAGGTGAATGGGAATAATATTACATATTGAGGAAACATGGATGTGGATAATAAAATACACCCCTGTAAATGCCAAAGTATAAACAATCTTGGATAAAAATGAGATTGTGATATTTCCCTTACCTTAGGTCCGATATGCTTTGTACGTGTCCGAAACTCTTGTATAATGATTTATATAATGTTATTTACTTATTACACAATCATACTTATTTTTATGATATCATATATGGTCATATTCTTAGCTTCTTAGTAGTAATATTTCATTGCTACTTGTTATTCGGTTGTTTATAACATTTTGTTCTTATGCATGTTTTGTCGAATAAATTCTTATTCTTCTATTTAGGTTATAGATACCTTATTTATAGAATGGTTTTAGTGTAATATATATCATATTAATTCATTCAATTCATTTATATAATCATTATGAAATGAAGATCATGTAGAACTAGTCGCATCACATCGTGGGGACGGTATTCCGTATGTACGCATGAGTGATGATATTGTTCCTATGATCGTGGAATTGTATTGGAGTGTATGTATAATATATAAGAATCAGTATCAATTTATAATAGTCATATATAGTCATTATTTACACCATTATACCCATCCAAGTAAGGTGGTGGTGGAAAATAGATTACACCACGGCGTGGAGACGATGTTCCGTACGTACGCACGCGTAGTGATTTCCTTTTCCGTAGGATAGATAGATGGTGAAATAGGGTTGTTTAATACTTATAATAACATATCAGAATATAAGTGATATTAATGTTATTAATTAATAATGAAACAACTAAATAATAATAAGTGTAATAAGAAATAATGATGAAAGAATCGGTAACGGACATTACCTCTTCATTGAAGTGCTTTTTTGAGACCTCCTTTTAGGGCACTAAAATAGGTCTTTGAAGAAGACCAGAACCTCTAGGATGTTTCTAGGGAAGTGGAGAGGAGATATTTTCAGGGGTTTGACGAGCTTTAAGGCTCAAAGTGGAGTGAGGAAGAGGGAGAGGAGGCACCCTTTTATAAAGGAGGAGAGGGTCTCCTTTGGAAAAACTAAAAATATTATTTTATTATAAATTCAAGTTCGGTTTTAAATAGCTCCAAATTGATTTATTTAGAAGATAAAGTGGGGAGGGGTCGAAATCCTCTCATCAAATAGAATTTATACAAGTTTAAGTTCCTATTTTAACCTTATCATTTAGATTTAACATTAAGTTAAATAATTTTACTTTTACCGTGTCTTCTTGTGTTCTAATACTATAAGGTTAATAAACACACTATAAGAAGCCAAACGAACCCGAAGTTGTTTATTATTAATATATATAACCTTATCTAAGTCATTTGGCCGAACATTAGATTTTTAGGAATAAAATAACAATTGCTAATATAATATTTGTTTTAAAAACTATATTATGTCAATTTTGACACTATTTAGTAATTAATTTTTGTGAAAATCATAACAGAATTATTAGTTCGAAAAAAGATTATTAAATCAATACTAACATGTCATATTAATCTAGAAAATTAGTGGAATTACTAAAACGTCTCAAATTACATTTATTTTGGTGTTTATAACATCAATTATGTCAATATTTCATTAATAAGATAATTAATGCATCATCATTGTGTCATAAATTAATTAAATTATTTAATGTCTAAAAATTAAAAATAAAATACAATTATCTAGGAAATATTTTTATCTTTCTAATGAATATTTATAGTTGAATTTATCTTATGTATAACCCCATATTAAAAATTATTTACTTATTAAACTTTTATTTTAACTATTTTAACCCTTCTTTAAATAAATTAACAATAAATGTCCTAATCAAATCCAAGTGGGCCTAAATGGTCATATTTTATTCCTAAGGTTGTTTTTGGTCGAATTACACTTGTCCAATAGAATTAGGACATGTGTTAGGGTAATAATAATATAATTTTTATCCTTAATTACCCTATTTACTTTTAACCGTGGTAAAAAAAAGGAAAAAGTTACTATTCACCAAAAAATTATTTTTTTCTCATTGAACCACATTTTACTTACTGACATCAACCTTGTTTCTAGGATTTTCAAAACTCCACTCACAGAAGCGGTAAAATTATGTTTTATGAAAAATTCAGTTTTTTAACTACCACTTAGTGGTTTCACTATTCATCAAAAATTGAATGTTTTCATAAAAATACCAAAATTTCACACTAGGCTAATTTCTATATTCCGAATCCAAAAATGAAGTCCATTTTGAAAAAAAAAATTATAAAATTTCAAAAAGTGGTTATTACTATTCATAACGGCTAGTTTTAATAACATATCATTGTTTAGTGAAACTCAGTATTGCGTACGACGCAAGCTATCGAGGAAGGTCGTGATTTCGTGTAAAGTAAGCCAAGAAAGTGTTGTGTAGAAAAAGATTCCTTTGATGATTTATATAACATAAAAGTCTCGGGTGTTACATTCTACCCCCCTTAAAATGAATTTCGCCCTCAAAATTTGTCACTTTGTAACAAACAGATGAGGATACCTCTCCCACATCATATCATCAAGCTCCCATGTAGCTTCTTCTAATTGGTGGTTCCCCCATAAAACTTTCACCAATCAAGTTGTCTTGTTTCGTAGGAATTTTTCACTACGATCCAGAATCACTATCAGTTGTTCTTCACAAGAAAGATTTTGCTCCAGCGGTACAACTTCTAAGCTGAGTACATGTGAAGGATTAGGTATGTACTTTCTCAGGAGAGATACATGGAACACATCATGAACTTGAGAGAGATTCGGTGGAAGCGCCAATCGGTAAGCTATCTTCCCAACACGATCCAGTATTTTGAAAGGTCTGATATATCTAGGGCTCAACTTCCCCTTCTTTCCAAATCTCATAACCCTCTTCCAGGTAGATATTCATAAGAACACTTTATCACCCACTTCAAAGTCTAGGTCTTTTCTTCGATTGTCTGCATAACTTCTCTATCGAATCTGAGCAGCTCTTATGTGTTGTTGAATAGATATGACCTTTTCTGCCATTTCATCAACGAGATCGGCTCCTAATAGCTTTCTTTCCCCAACTTCATCCGAGAAAGTTGGAGTCTTACATTTCTTTCCATAGAGAGTTTCATAAGCATCCATCTGAATACTGGAGTGAAAGCTATTATTATAAGAAAATTCTACCAATGGTAGGTGTTTATCCCTACCACCTTTGAAATCCATAGTGCAAGCTCTCAACATATCTTCTAAAGTTTGAATTGTTCTCTCAGACTGACCATCTGTCTGAGGATGATAAGCAGTGCTAAAACTCAACTCTGTATCTAGAGTATGCTGATGACTTCACCAGAACATTGAGTTAAACCTCGGATCCCGATCAGATATAATAGAAAGTGGTACTCCATGCAATCTTACCACTTCCTTTACATATATCCTGGTAAGCTGATCCAGAGAGAAATCCTCTCTAATATCAATGAAGTGTGCATACTTTGTATGGCGATCAACTATGGCCCAGATAGCATTATTGGCTTTGGATGTTTTAGGAAGTCCTGTGACAAAGTCCATAGTGATGTTTTCCCATTTCCATTTGGGTATGGGTAATGGTTGTAACATCCCCTTAGACTTCTGTCTCCCAGCTTTAACTTGTTGACAAACCAATAATCAAGAGACATATTCAGCAACATCTCTTTTCATGCCATCCCACCAGAAGTATTCTTTCAGGTCCCTATACATCTTCGTGCTTCCAGGATGAATAGAGAATGAAGAACTATGAGCCTCATCCAGTAGCTCCTTCTTTAATTCGGGGATGGGAGGAACACAAACCCGTTTCTTGAACTTTATTATCCCATCACAATCAAGGTTGAATTCAGGAACATTTCTCACGTTCTTTTGTAACTCGGCATCTTCTTTCTCTGCCACTTTAATCTTCACATGTATAGATGGTTGAACATTCATTTGAGAAAGATAAGATTTTTCCCCTTCCATTATAATTCCAAGATCCATCCTTTGTAAATCCATAAATATTAGATCTTTTGTGATCCTCATCATGGATAAACTGGCATGGTATTATCGAATTAATGCATCTTCCACCTTGTTTTCTTTCCTAGGGTGGTAATGGATTGAGCAGTCATAATCCTTAATCATCTCCAACCATCTTCTTTGACGCATATTCAGATCCTTTTGTGTGAAAATATACTTTAAACTTTTATGATCAGTATAAATGTCACACCTTTCTCCATAAAGATAATGCCTCCAAATCTTTAATGCAAAGATTACCACATCTAACTCCAAATCATGTGTTGGGTAATTTTGTTAATGGATTTTCAACTGTCGTGAGGCATAAGCTATCACCATATCATTTTGCATAAGAACACACCCCAATCCCTTCTTGGATGCATCACTGTAGGTCACAATCCTTTCTCCACTACAAGGCAGTGTGAGCACAGGTGCACTGGATAACCTTCTTTTAAACTCCTTGAAATTCTCTTCACATTTCTCCATCCAAACAAACTTAACTCCTTTCCGAGTCAACTTGGTGAGTGGATTAGATAATCGTGAAAAATATTTCACAAAATGTCGATAATATCCAGCCAAACCAAGAAAACATCAGATCTAAATTACTGTTGTTGGTCTCAACCATATTTCGATAACCTTGGTTTTTGCTGGATCCACAGATATCCCCTCTTTTGAGATTATTTGACCCAAAAATGAATCTTTTTGAAGCCAAAATTCACACTTGGTAAATTTGGCATAAAGATTATCCTTTCTTAGGGCCTTCAATATAATTCTCAAGTGATCTTCATGTTCTTCCTTTCTCTTTGAATAGACAAGAATATCGTCTATAAATACTACCACAAACTGATCAAGATAGTCTCAAAAGACTCTATTCATTAGATCCATGAAGATAGTAGGGGCATTAGTAATACCAAATGGCATCACTATAAATTCATAGTGTCCATACCTTGTACGGAAAGCCGTCTTTGGTATATTCACCCTTTTAAACCTTAATTGATGATACCCTGAACGAAGATCAATCTTTTAAAATTATTGATTTCCCTGTAGTTGGTCAAATAGGTCATCAATGCACGGGAGATGATATTTGTTCTTGAAAGTGATCTTGGTATGTTCTCGATAATCAATGCAGAGTCTCATTGATCCATCTTTCTTCTTAACAAACAGAACAGGTGCTCCCCAAGGTGAGGCACTAGGGCGTATGAACCCCTTATCAAGATTCTCATGGAGTTGCTTTTTCAATTCCTACAACTTAATTGGGGCCATTCTATAAGGTGTCCTTGAAATAGGCAAAGCAACCGGTACGAGTTCTATTGAAAACTCAACTTCACGATTCGGTGGAAGAACCGGTAATTCCTCCGGAAAGACATCATCATACTCCCGTACAATGGGCATATTCTTAATCGTTAGTTTCTCACCAACCATTTGAGATAAATAACCTTCATTTAGTGGAATCAATACCCATAAAATGGAAGAAATTTCCACTGGAATGTTATGTTCATCCTTGCATCGATAGATGATCATAGATTGATCTGGAATATGAAATGTGAATTCCCTTCTTTGGCAATTGATATGAGCCCCATGTAGAGAAATCCAATCCATGCCAAGAATCACATCAAATTCCACTATAGGAAGGATCACAAGATTTGCAGGAAGCACTTTCCCACAAACTTCAATCAGAGAAGAATTATAAACATTTTATGCGCTTGTTGTTCCACTTGGGGTTGTCACATCTAACTCAACATTTAACTGTTGAGGTAATATGGTGATACCATTAGAAGATTCTTCATAAATAAAGAAGTGGGTGGATCCAGAATCAAATAAAACATTTGATACTTTAGAGTGGATGGTAAGTGTACCTTTCACCATATCATTATCGTACTCCACATCGCTGATAGAAATTTCATGTGACATTCCTTTGTCTTTAACCTTAAGAGTTTGTCGATGTCGACTATCATCATCAACCCTTGGATTAGGGAATTTATTGGAATAATGTCCCATCTCCTTGCACTTGTAACATTGAAGTGTAGTAGGTTCATTCTGTGTATCCCTTCCTTTGTTTGCATCATTAGACATCTTTTTCCCATCATCGCGGCATTCAAATGCCCGAGGACCTTCCTTTACACATTTGAAACATTTACTTGTCCCTTTAAGACAACTCCCTCCATGTTTCTTTCCAGACTTTGAGCATAAGGGAAAGATTATCTTCTTTTCGGTGTTCTCTTTAGATTTTCCTTTGAATTCCATTTTCCTCTTCTTATCAAATCCATATTACTGATGGGTTAATCCAATCTCCATCTCAACTTTGAGATCACATCGAACGATTTCCTCGTAGCTATTGACGTCCCTTATGGCTAAGGCCCTTCGAAGACTTGGTTTTAAACCACTAAAGAGTCGATCGATCTTACTCTCAGGTTGGATAATAATACCAAAATCGTACCTTGCAAGTCTTGTAAAATTTTCTTCATAGGTACCAAAAGATTCATCATCCTTTTGCTTCAGTTCAAGAAACACTTTCTCCATCTTTTTTTGGAGAATACGAGGGAAGTACTTATTGAAAAAAAAGTTTTTGGTCTCATCCCATTCCATGGACTCAATTTCATCCCTTTTCCTTGTATTCTTAATAAGATTCTACCATTGGTCAGCATATCCTTCCAAACGATACACTATTAGGATTACATTATCATGTTCTGAGAATTGAAGAACTGAAATTATCTTTTCAGTTGTACTAATCCATTGTTCAGCACCTAATGGATCAGTTGATCCGCTGAATGAAGGTGGATGCCGCCTCATGAAGGATTCAACAGAATGTTGCTTCTTCCTTTGTTCGTTTGGAAGTCCTACATGATTCATAGCTTGAGAAAGTTGTGTGAGCATGGCTACAAGATTTTGCATTCCAGCTCCCATAACATTTGGTTGCTCAGGGGGACAATCATTGCATTCCCCATCGCATTCCGCATTAACACGGTTCCTTCGGGTTCCAGCCATTGACTAAAACCAAGAAGAATAGTGTGAGAAACACTAATTATAATAGGAAAACCACATAATCAAGAATAAAATTTCACACTTAAGGTCTTATCCTAGGTTATTCATGGCCATTTCTAAAACACTAAGATTGTGTTCTATGATTAGACATATCCTTAGGGTTCTTACTAAGGCTTTCACATCCAAGTTTCCAAAGGTTTACTATACCTTTCCTTTGATACCAAATATAACGACCCATAATTTACATACATTGTTATTACTTCAGAATTGAAGAACACTTATTACAATATATAAAAAAACCAAGAAAGGACCTTATAGGTATAGTGCCTTTAGAAACTGGGAAACATAAACAACTAGTTTATAAATCATCTACATTGCCTCCCATTTATTTCATCATATCTAGAGTCCCTTTTTGGAATATTCTACTAAATAACATTTGTCCTGACTTTGGGAAATAAAAAATACAAAAGGGTGAGCTAAAATTCTCAGTAAGGTTAAACAAAATAAATATCAATCACATCATATACATAAGAACATAACTTTTGGAAATATTAACCTGCAAAAGAGATCTTAATTTCATAACATGAGATAAATCATAGTAGTGAAATGTAATCCCAATAATCATAAATTAAAACATGAAACTTTGTGGCATACACACATAATCATATAGAATCATTTCTTATTAGTCAAGACTCATTTCCAAGACTATCTTAGTGGACAAAGTCCATTTCTGAACTGAGTTCCCTCCTCGTTTCAGTCCTGTTTCACTGAACTGGTATAACCTACCATTCCAGCCATGTCTATCTCATGATATATAAAATCTTTACACAATGCATTGGAGGGAGATATAGGTCCCCCCCATCTCATAATGATACCATTCTTATGTGTGCCACAAAATCATAAATCATACATCATTGCATAACCCATGTAGTAAAAATGGGATTCTTAAACAATATGACATCATAAAACATTTCATATAAGATAAATGAATTCATAAAAATATTTCCATCACAACATAATCAAATCCATGTAATAATATGGATAGAAACATAACCCTATATTATCTTAGATGGAAAATAATTTTGATAAAAGACTTGAACTCCATTCTTGAGGAAAATATCCTTTCTACTTCAAAAAAACTTTTCCTTTCTTAATATGTCATACAATTCTTAAAATAAGTTGATTAAAAATAAACTTTAAAACTTGTAAAGGAAGCTTCTTGGAAATAATGTTATAAAAAATCCATTCATGTCGTATAAGTTAAAAAAACATTCTTCTCTTACTTTTGTCGAAAAAGTCAAAAAAGTACCTCGTACAAAAAACGACCAAAGATTCCTTTCATATCATTTACTAAAAACTCACCGGAGGGTAAAAGAGGATTTAAACAATTGTAGGTGAATGGAAATAATATTACATATTGAGGAAACATGGATGTGGATAATAAAATACACCCCAGTAAATACCAAAGTATAAACAATCTCAGATAAAAATGAGATTGTGATATTTCCCTTACCCTAGGACTGATATGCTTTGTACATGTCCAAAACTTCTGTATAATGATTGAAATAATGTTATTCACTTATTAAAGAATCATAATTATTTTTATGATATCATATATGGTCATATTCTTAGCTTCTTTGTAGTAATATTTCATTGCTACTTGTTATTCGGGTGTTTATAACTTTTTGTTCTTATGCGTGTTTTATCGAATAAATTCTTATTCTTCTCTTTAAGTTATAGATACCTCATTTCCAGAATGGTATTAGTGTAATATATATCATATTAATTCATTAAATTCATTTATATAATCATTATGAAATGAAGATCATGTAGAACGAGTCGCATTACATCGTGGAGATGGTATTCCGTACGTACGCACGAGTGATGATATAGTTCCTATGATTGTGGAATTATATTGGAGTGTATGTATACTATTTCAGAATCAGTATCACTGTATAATAGTCATATATAGTCATTTTTTACACCATTATACCCATCCAAGTAAGGTGGTGGTGGAAAATAGATTACACCACGGCGTGGAGACGGTATTCCGTACGTACGCACGGGCGGTGATTTCTTTTTCTGTAGGATGGATAGATGGTGAAATAGGGTTGTTTCATAATTATAATAACATATCAGTATATGAGTTATACTGATGTTATTACTTCATAATGAATCATATAAAGAAGAATAAGTGGAAGAAGAATTAAAGATGAAAGAATCGGTAACGGACATTAACTCTTCTTTGAAGTGCTTCTTTGAGACCTCCATTAGGGCACTAAAATTGGTCTTTGAAGAAGACCAGAACCTCTAGGATGTTTCTAGGGAAGTGGAGAGGGGAAATTGTCTGGGGTTGACCGAGATTTAAGGCTAAAAGTGGAGTGAGGAAGACGGGGAGGAGGTGCCCTTTTATAAAGGAGGAGAGGGTCTCCTTTGGAAAAACTAAAAATAATATTTTATTATAAAGTCAAGTTAGGTTCTAAATAGCTCCAAATTGATTTATTTCGAAGCTAAGGTAGGGATGGGTCGCAATCCCCTCATCCAATAGTATTTAGACATGTTTAGGTTCCTATTTTAACCTTATCATTTAGATTTAACATTAAGTTAAATAATTTTACTTTTACCGTGTCTTCTTGTGTTCTTATACTATAAGGTTAATAAACATATTATAAGCAGCCAAATGAACACCAAGTTGTTTATTATTAATATATATAACCTTATCTAAGTAATTTGGCCGAACCTTGGATTTTTATGAATAAAATAACAATTACTAATTTAATATTTGTTTTAAAAACTATTTTATGTCAATGTTGACACTATTTAGTAATTATTTTTTGTGAAACTTATAACATAATGATTAGTTCGAAAAAAGTTAATTAAATCAATACTAACATGTCTATTTAATCTAGAAAATTATTGGAATTCCTATAAAGTCTCAAATTAAATAAATTTTTGTGGTTATAACATCAATTATGTCAATATTTCATTAATAAGATAATTACTGCATCATCTTTGTGTCATAAATAAATTAAATTATTTAATGTCTAAAATTTACAAATAAAATACCATTATGTAGGAAATCTTTTTAGCTTTCTAATGAATATTTATAGTAGAATTTATCATATGAAGGGGAACACGAAGCTTGGCAAGTGGATGGAACTTGCCTAAGTCGAATCTGGCACTCCAAGTCCACGGCCAGAGTACCCTGAGCACATCAATAGACCACTGGAAAAGGTCATAGGTCTCGGTCCGAGAGTAGCCAAAAGATGGCGGATCCCCGGGAAAAAGAGGGGGCGCAATGCCAAACACCCTGGCAACCGAGAAATCAGGGGATCTCCCAAGAGATGGGGCTGGACCTGACATCTAGGTGTTCAGGCGGTCCTACGTATCCCATAACGATGAGAATCAAGCCATATGTAGTTCTAGACCTCGCTTTTAAATGCCATGGGGGAACATGACATATGAGGGACAATCCTAGGGATAGGATGCGCGTGGTGCAGCTATTGCAAACCCGATGTGAATGAAGACATAATCTCATACCACGCCACGCAATCTTGTGGTCAAGGTCCCAAAGGCGAGACAGATGCGATAGCGGACCCCAAGCTAGACCCAGAGATGAATGGTATGGGTGTTCCTACATAACCCATTATGATGGGAATCAAGCTAGACGTAGTTCTTGAAACACAGTTTAACGTCATGTAGGATGAAATATGGATATTAGTTTTAGGTCTTAGAACTCAGACCATAGGAAAGGGCGGAGTTTGGTAACTCCTGGTGTTGGACCCGAAATGAAACATCCAGGAGTTCCTACGTATCTCATTAGGATGAGAATCAAGCCACATGTAGTTCTGGAAATATAGTTTAACATCATGTTGGACGAAATACAGATCTTAGTTTTCGGTCTTATAACTCGGACCATGAAAAGGGCAGAACCAATAGAGGATATTAGTTTTAGGTTTTAGAGCTCGGACCACAGAGCCTAGATGTAGGGCAGAGTGTAGTTTAATGTCGTGTTGGACCAGGTGTAGTTTAAGGTCATGCAAGACCAAGGATGCCTGGATGTAGGTCCAAATGCAGTTTAAGGTCATACTAGACCGTACAGTTTAAGGTCATGCCAGACCACGGATGGATTAGGCAATGTACTTCTTGAGGAACCTGGCGTTGGTGGGAGGAGTGATACGCTCACCATCCATAGTCACCAGGGAATACGCTCCATTGGGATAGACCTTGTGGACAATAAAAGGCCCCTCCCACATGGGCTCCAACTTGGGTGGTTTCCTGCCGGGAATCATTGGCACTCAAAGAGCCAGCACTAAGTCACCTTGCAGGAAAGAGCGGAGGCGAACCCTTTTATCAAAAGCTCGAGCCATCCTACTCCGAGGCCTTTCCAGGTTATGTAAAGCGTGAAGCCTACTTCCGTCCAGCACTTCCAATTCGGCTAGATGGATTTCGGAAACTCTATCTGGTGCTTGCTGGTCGTAGACCTCCGTGCGCAATGAGTGCAACTGGACGTCGATGGGAAAGACGGTCTCAGCTCCGTATACTAGGGAATACGGAGTCACCTAGGCAGTGTAACGAGTCATCGTCCTATAATCCCAGAGGGCGTTGGGGAGCTTGTCCGGCCAACTTTTCTTGTTTTGACCAACCATTTTTTGAACAAAGTTAGAGAGGGTTTTGTTAAACGCCTCAATCTGTCCATTCGCCTGCGCATGATAACGGAAGGTGTGGTTAGAGAAAATTATATACTTGGCATACAATTTATTCCGCTCGGCCGCTCAGAAGTTGGTTCCGTTATCCGTGAGGATAGCATGAGGTATTCCAAACCGATTGATGATATTGGAGCTCACGAAGTCAGCGATGGAACAAGCATTGACTTCCCTGAGCAGGGCTGGCTCTGACCACTTTGAGAAGACATCTGTAACGGTTATGATGAACCGGCACTAGCGGGCCGTCGCAAGCGGGTAGGGCCCTACGACATCCAACCCCTAGACTGCAATGGGCCAAGAATACATTGTAGTTTGGAGAGGCTCTAATGACCGATGCACAAAGTTAGCATGAACTTGGAACGCATGAAACCTCTTGGAGTGCTCAATGTAGTCATGGATCATGGAGGGCCAAAAGTATCCCAGCCTCCGAATCTGGTGGGACAACATCGACCCGGCCTGGTGGGCGCTACAGGAACCACCGTGCACTTCTTGAATGACCTGTGGGATCTCAACTCCTTGAAGACAGCGGAGGAGAACACCATCAAACCCGCACCTGTAAAGGAGCTGATCATGGCTAGGACCGCTTTGAAGGGTGAACTGCGGCGCGCAGCACTCGATTCATTCTCGCTCTGCTCGGTCCATCGGAATATTGCCGTACCGGAGATATTCAACCAGGGGTGTCCTCCAGTCAGGATGTGTCTCGATCACCCTACCTGAATCCCTGGGTGTCCGGACGTAGGGGCACTAGCGGTGAGATGGTTC
Organism: Viscum album; assembly: GCA_963277665.1. Classification (NCBI taxonomy): domain Eukaryota; kingdom Viridiplantae; phylum Streptophyta; class Magnoliopsida; order Santalales; family Viscaceae; genus Viscum; species Viscum album. Next base: position 1,193,212,041 of record OY728130.1, on the reverse strand, counting down.
ACTCATGGGCCACGATCGCCCTATGGGATAACAGGAGAAGTGACTCTATGGTGCACCACATGGATGATTAGTTCATCCTGTTCGGGCTCTGTGAGTGATGCGGCCAGGCTGGACAAAGCATCTGCTCGACTGTTCTGCGACCGGGGAACGTGAATGACACCTGGTCGGGAGGGGAACTTAGCCATTAGATGGATGGTGTATTCCAGCAATGGCATGAGTTCTGGCTTCCTGACAGCATAGTCACCATTAACCATCTTGATGACTAGCTCAGAGTCCCCTTTTACATACAGGTGGGGTACGTTAACCTCCAGATCCAACTCAAGGTCAGTGATGAGGGCATGATATTCTGCCTCATTGTTGGTGCAGCCTTCTGACAATAAGAATGAATATGGCAGAATGGCTAGCTCCGGGGTGATGAAGACGATACTCAGGCCCACTCTATTAAGCCTAGAATCATTGATCCTTCTAAAGGTAGGGCTTCGAGAGGCGCGTCAAAGTCTATCTGCCAGCATGGGGTGGCGTGATCAACTGAGAGGATTGCTTCATCATGAAAGCCCAAATCCAGTGGCTGGTCCGCAGAGGTTGGGTGGGTAGCTAAGAAGTCATCCAACGCCTGTCCTTTGATGGTCTTATGAGGTACGAACCTAATATCGAACTGCTAGAGGATCACCGCCCATCATGCCAATCGGCCGGTCAACATAGGCCGGCTCAGGATGTATTTAAACGGGTCTACATGAGAGACCAGCTGTACCTTGTGGTGCTGCAAGTAGTGCCGCAATTTTTGTACAGCGAATACGAGCGCCCGAAAGCTCTTCTAGATGAGAGAATATCTAATTTCTATGTCGAGGAGCATGCAGTTTCGGTTGTAAAGGCTATTCTATGTTCCCTCGTTGTTATTTTGGGAGAGAAGGGCACCGAGGGATCGCTCTAGGGAGGTCACGTAAAGGAACAGCGGCTTTCTGGGAACGGGGGGCATCAGGACTGGAGGTTGAAGCAGATACTGCTTGATTTCCTCAAAAGCAGTCTTACACTCTTCGTCCCACCCATAGGCGGCGCCTTTCTTCATGAGTCGAGAAATGGTCTTACACTTGCTGGTCAGATTCGCAATGAATCGGCGTATATAGGCTAAGTGGCCTTGGAGGCCTCGAAGCTCCCGAATATTATTCGGGGGAGGCATCTGACTGATGTCCTTGATCTTCTTGGGGTCGATCATGATTCCTCGATACCTAACAATGAAGCCAAGAAACTTTCCGGAGGTGACCCCGAAGACACACTTCAACGGGTTCATCTTCAAGTGGAGAGAGCGGAGGAAACCGAACACTTTATCATGGTCTTTGAGATGGTCCTAGAGCTGATGAGATTTAACCACTAGGTCATCTACGTAGCACTCCACCAGTGTCCTGAGGATCGGCTTGAATATGCGGTGCATAGCCCGTTGATACGTGGCACCTACATTCTTCAGGCTGAAGGGCATAACCCGGTAGCAGAAAGTGCCCTGGGGGGCCTTGAAGGCAGTAAACTCTTCATCCTCAGGGTCCATCCGGATCTGGTTGTACCTGGAGTACCCATTCATGAAGGAGAGGTCTTGGAACCCGACCGTTGCATCGATCAACAGCTCTGTCACGGGAAGGGGAAATTCATCCTTCAGACAGTGACTATTAAGATCGCCGAAGTCAATGCAGACCCTGATCTGCCCGTTCTTCTTCCTGACAGGCACAATGTTGCCTAGCCACCTGGGGTATTAGAATTCCTTGACGATGTTGGACTTAATGAGGTAATCAACTTCATCCTAAACCATTTAACCATGAAAGGGGTTCATTTTTCTGGGAGGCTGCTTGAATCCACGATGGTTTTCTGGGAGGCCAAGATGGTGGACTGATACCTGGGGATCTAGTCTCGACATCTCGTCATAACTCCAGGAAAACACACCACGCTGCTGGATGAGGATGTCTATGTACCATTGCCGCTCCTCGGGGGGCATATGGCACTGACCAATGTGGGTCTCGGGTCCGCCTCGCTACCGAGGTTCACATGTACTAGCTTGTCGACCGTGGTGGAGACGCCCTCCTCAAAGGCAGGAGGAGCGTTATGACATCCCGCCATTTTATAACATAAACTTTCATTATATTACACAAAACTGAGGATCTTTAAGGTCTAGTGTCTTGGAAACCAGGAACATAATACATGAAAACAACATAAAGCATTCTTCTTAAACACATGAAAGGCTTCTCCTTATGTTCATCCTAGGTTCATTACTGCATCTCATAACCTGGGGACATACATCAAAAGAAAGGGTGAGCAGAAGGCCCAGTAAGGGAAACAAGAGGAACATTTTTACATGTGAACTTGATATACTTCAATAAGGACATGAAAAGAACTTTAATGCATGAGAATGAAAATCATGAGGCATTTCATAATAAAAATAACATTTTCCATAACTTGAAGATGTGGCTACATCATTTAACATAGACAATCATGAACATATCACCAAGGTCCATCCCCAAGGTGTCATTTGAAAATTAACAAGGTTATTCACCAAGGTATCATGAAAATTGTAATCTCTAGTGGTTACATCATTAACCAATGCATTTGAGCGCTATCAGGGCGCACCCTTAAATTTGCCTTTATTATCATGTGATCCACATATATAATCATAAAAAATTTCATAAATAATCCACATAGCATAAAATAAATGGGTTTCATTTCAGAATCATAACGTTTTAAAAACTGCTTTAAAGACATGATCTTTACGTCAATTTAAACCCCCGGAAAGGGAAAGCGGGTCTCATGTATGTAAATCCCAGAATTTAAAATGGAACATTTTGATATATATGTGAATACCCTTGTATAAATATGAGTTTTGAGTATTCACTTTATAACATAAAATAACTTTTGAGAAAAGAGAGAGGCATTTTGAGGGAAAAATTCTGAAGCATAACGGCTAAGTTTTGGGGTTTTAGAAAACATTGAAATGAGAGGGGACATGGGTCACCCACTCATAAATGATCCATAAAACAGTAGGGTGAAAGAATAAGAAGGAAATATGGACATTGTAATGAAATTTTAGGGACATACCATTTGAAATGAAAAACATGGAAGGAAAAAAAGATTAGATTTCTCTTATGAAAATTCGGCAGCCTTACGACGTCACTTAACTTCAAAAGAAAATGATTTGAAAAGATCAAAAAGGGTCCCTCGTAATATGATCATAAGAGATCAATATGATAGATATAGAGATCATACCCCAACATAATAAAAAGGAACTTGAAAGACTTGACATGAAAATCGAACTTGAAAATGAGAAGGGTGAAAGAATCCCTGAAAAATTCGGCAGCCTAACGGCGTCACTTAAACTTTCATAAAACGAAATGATGAGAGTAAGAGGGGATATCTCATCATATAAACATGAAAGGGAAGTAAGAGGAATATAAAATAACATCCTATCACATAAAAACATGGAGCAGAAAAGGAATGACATAAATGAGATTACATGAAAAGAAAGAGAGGGGTCGGATCCCTTACCTTAAAATGTGACTCTTGAAACTCAACGGATTGGACCTTGAGGGCTTGGGGGCACCTTGGGAGGACTCCTTGGAAGGTAAGAAGACCAGAACATCGTTGGGGGAGAGTTGGGAGTGAAAACTAAAGGAGGAAAGGGTGAGGTTTTTATAGGGAAAGTGAGGGGACAAAGCATTAATGGCCAAGGGACACCTCACTAGTGGTTTTGGAAAAACCATGGGCTTGCCCATGGTATTTTCCCATGGTATTGGCCACTTGGGACACCTCACACCTTATCTTACTATTCATAATTCTACCATATTGAATATATACTTAATACATCATTTAATGATGTCATTAAACAACCGTAACTTAAAAACTATACTTTCACTCTTCACCGAAAATTCAACTTTCTCAGAATAATCCCAAAATTTTACCATAACCAAATATCAATGCTATGAATTCAAAAATGAACTCCATTTTATAAAAATAATTTTCTAAATATTTTTAATTTCATTTTTAAATAAATACACCATTCATCGAAAATTCATTTTTTCAGAAAAATCCCCAAAAATTACCATAACATAATATCGATGCTCTGAGTTTAAAAATAAAGTCATTTTTATAAAAATAATTTTCTAATTACTTTTAATTAAATTTTTAATTAAAAAACACTATTCATCCGAAAAAACTAATACTTGAATAATAATTTATGAAACTGTTATTTACCCATTTTATTGAATCACATTACTTAATCGAGGTGCCTAGATTATTTTAAAACTTTCTTTAAGTGAGATTACTAATCCATTTGGTCACATTACTAATCCTAATCATAAAATCACTATTCACTATTTACTATTAATCAAAAATTATGTTGATCTTATTAGACTCCAAATTCCTTAATGAACACTTTTGTAGAAGACCATTTTTTGAAAATCATTACACATCATTAGTTATTTAGGGTTTACATAAATATTTCAAAATATCCCTTTTTCAAAATTCATCAATAAAATACATTCTAAAATTATCCGGACATTTGAAATTTCACAAACATCACTAAAGGAAGAAATCTCAATTTATTCACCCGAAAGGACTACACAAGGAAGCTAGGGTCTCGTCACATAGCCCCTTATAACACCGGCATAAGACCTGAGTGTAAGGTGTGCTATGGTGAGAGAATCTGAGGGAGGCTCAGATAACATTGCCGTAGTAGTAATCTCTACTAACTTGAACTTCTCTCGTAGGCGTTTCCGTTCAAGCTTGACATGCTGGAGCTCGGATTGGGCTTGGTCCAAAGCGAAGCCCACAGATGCTACCTCCTTCCCAAGCTCTGATAAGTGGGCTTCATAAGGGTTGAGTCTACTGGATGAAGCCATAGACTCCTCTTTCTATATTAACCATTAACATCTTATTAAATCAATAAGAGTAAGTTAATATACTACTCAAAAAGATTGGGTCGTTACATTCTTCCCCCCTTAAGAAATTTCATCCCCGAAATTTATACTTGAGGCCTAGTCGAAAAGGTGAGGGTACTTTTGCTTCATCGTTTCCTCAGGCTCCCACGTCGCTTCTTCATATTTATGATTCCTCCACAACACTTTCACAAGGTGGGTAGTCTTGTTTCGTAGGACCTTGTCTCTACGGTCCAAGATCTCCACTGGCTGCTCCTCATAAGAGAGGTCATGTTCTAGTTGTACCACCTCTGGGTTCAGTACATGCGAAGGGTCGGGTATGTACTTCCTCAAGAGAGATACATGGAAGACATTGTGAACTTGAGCTAGGTTCGGTGGAAGTTCTAGACGATAGGCCACTGCTCCTATGCGATCAAGGATTTCATAGTGGCCAATGTACCTAGGGCTGAGCTTCCCTTTCTTCCCAAACCGCATGACTCTCTTCCATGGAGAAATTCGAAGGAAGACTTTGTCACCAACACCAAACTCCAAGTCCCTTCGACGATTGTCAGCATAGCTCTTCAGCCGACTTTGAGCAGCCTTTATGTGTTGTTGGATGGCATGAACCTGTTCCGTCATCTCTTGCACGAGATCAGGCCCAAGAAGCTTCCTCTCACCTGTTTCATCCCGACAAGTAGGAGTTCTACACCGATTTCCATACAGAGCTTCATAGGGTGCCATCTAAATACTCGAATGGAAGCTATTGTTATAGGAGAACTCCACTAATGGAAGGTGTTGATCCCATCCACCCTTAAATTCCATTGAGCATAAACTCAACATGTCTTCGAGTGTCTGAATAGTCCTTTCAGATTGGCCATCAGTTTGAGGATGATAGGCCGTACTAAAATTCAATTCAGTATTCAGAGCATGTTGAAGACTTCTCCAGAATTTTGATGTGAATCTTGGGTCACGATCAGATACGATGGATAGTGGTACCACATGCAGCCTTACCACTTTCTTCACGTATATCTTGGAAAGCTGATCCAGAGAGAAATCTTCCCGAATAGAGATAAAATGGGCTTTCTTGGTGAGACGGTCCACAATAACCCATATCGCATTGTTTCCATTGGATGTTTTTGGGAGACCAGTTACAAAGTCCATGGTGATATTATCCCACTTCCATACTGGTATGGGTAGCGGTTGTAATACCCCCTTAGGACGTTGTCGTTCTTCCTTTACTTGCTGACACACCAGGCACCTTGTAGTGTAATCGGCAATCTCCCTCTTCATGTTATCCCACCAATAATGACCACGAAGGTCTCTATACATCTTAGTGCTTCCCGGATGTATAGAGAAAGTAGAGTTATGAGCTTCATCCATCAGTTCTTTCTTTATCTCCGGAATAGATGGAACACAAAGTCTTGTACGAAATTTCTATACACCTTCTTGATCAATATTGAAATCAGGGAACTTCCCATCCTTTACAGCCTCGAACTTCTTCTGCAACAAAGGATCTTCTTTTTGAGCCTTCTTGATCTTCTATAGTAATGAAGGCTGAGAAATCATTTGGGATAGGGTTGATGATGTCCCTTTCCTTATAATTCCCATGTCCAGTTTTACTAGATCTTTAATCAAGGGATCTCCCAGGATCCTCATTGTTGCCAGAACAACAGGATCTTTCCTGCTTAACGCATCCGCAACTTTTTTTTCTCTTCCAGGGTGATAATGTATTGAACAATCATAGTATTTAATAATATCCAACCATCTCCTTTGTCTCATGTTCAATTCTTTCTGTGTTAAAATATACTTTAGACTTTGGTGGTCAGTGTATATATCACATTTCTCCCCATAAAGATAGTGCCTCCATATCTTTAGAGAAAAAACAACTACCGCCATCTCTAGATCATGCGTAGGATAATTCTGCTCATGAATCTTTAACTGTCGAGATGCATAATCAATTACTTTGTCATTTTGCATGAGGACGCACCCAAGCCCTTTCAGAGATGCATCGCTAAAAATAACGAATCCTTCTCCGATAGAGGGTAGTGTTAACACAGGTGCAGTAACCAATCTCTTCTTCAGCTCTTGGAAACTTTCCTCGCATTCCTTTATCCAGATGAACTTAACCCCTTTTCGAGTCAACTTGGTTAGTGGATTAGAATGTCGTGAAAAGTTTTTCACAAACTTCCTATAATATCCCGCTAAACCAAGGAAACTATGAATCTCAGTTACTGTTGTGGGTTGAGGCCACTCCTCCACAACCATTGTCTTTGCAGGGTTAACCGAGATTAATTCATTGGTTACAATGTGCCCCAAGAAAGCCACTTGTTGTAACCAAAACTCACACTTGCTAAACTTCCCAAAGAGCCTCTCCTTCCGTAGAGTTTTCAAAATAACCCTCAGATGATCTTCATGCTCCTCGTGAATTTTTGAATATATCAAAATATCATCAATAAAAATTACCACAAAGTTATCAAGGTAGTCCTTAAAGACTCTATTCATCAAATCCATGAAAATAGCAGGAGCATTAGTCAAGCCGAAGGGCATAACAGTAAACTCATAATGCCCATATCTTGATCGGAAGGCAGTCTTTGGAATATCTTCCTTCTTCACCCTCAGTTGATGATAACCAGATCGAAGGTCAATCTTAGAGAAGAATTGAGCCCCACGAAGTTGGTCAAATAAATCATCAATTCTTGGAAGAGGGTATATGTTCTTCACTGTGATCCCGTTCAGTTCTCTATAATCAATGCATAGCCGCATTGATCCATCCTTCTTCTTCACAAAGAGAACTGGTGCTCCCCAAGGAGACACACTCGGTTGGATAAACCCCTTCTCCAACAAGTCTTGGAGTTGTTTCTTTAGCTCCTCTAGCTCCACATTTGCCATTCTATACGGAGTCTTTGATATCATTTGAGACCCAGGTACGAGTTCAATGGAGAACTCTACCTCTCTTTCTGGGGGAGGTCCAGGTAACTCCTCAGGAAATACATCCATGTATTCCTGAACAATTGGAACATCTTCAATTTTTATGCTCCCTTTCCCTTCTTCCTCATCACCGATTAACTCCATAAAGAAAGCTATAGGAGGTGCTTCTAGATAGGGATCAATTCGGGATATCTCTCCTTGGAAGATAACTGTAGGTTGTTCATTCAAGACTACTGAGATTTCCTTACTTCTGCATTTGATCTTAGCATTATAGTTTGAGAGCCAGTCCATCCCTAGTATAATGTCGAATTCCATCATGGGAATGACTACTAGATTTGCAATAAGATTGAGCTCACAAAAGTAAACACTAGAGTCTCTAAATACTTTTGATGCAAGGATAATCCCACTTGGAGTCTTGACTGACAACTCTACCTCTAGCAGTTCGGGGATTAATTCTATATTCCTTGAAAACTTGGAGGAAATAAAGGAATGCGTAGAACCAGAATCAAATAAAGCACTTTCTAGTTTTGAGAGGACAACAAGAGTACCTGCTACCACATCGTTCGGAACTTCAACTTCAGTTGTTGTGATAGCGAAAGCACGACCTTGATCTTTTGGCCTCTGCTGAGGTTGATGGTGATTCCACTCCACCGCCCTCGGATTTGGACATTGATTAGCAAAGTGCCAAAGCTGTCCACACTTGAAGCATGTGACTTCAGGTAGGGCCAGAACCATCTTTCCTCTGTCGTTAGTGTTGGGAAGTTGAGGCTTCACATCACCACGAAAATTCCATGAAATGTGGCCTTCTTTTCCACACCTATAGCACTTTCCACTTCCGATCAAGCAGTTCCCCGGATTCTTCTTCCCACATTTATTGCATGTGGCATGTTGCATATTCTTTCCACCTCTTTCCTGATCAAAACTTCTTCCCAGGCTTGGTTCTAGAGTTCTCTTCTTCTCATTATATTTGTGAGACCATTGTGTCTCCCCAAACTCTAGTTCAACTTTCATAGCACTTCTAACTATTTATTCATAGCTATCGTAGTCCCTGTTGGCTAGATTCTTCCGCAGATGTGGTCGTAGTCCGCCAAATAATCTATCAAACTTCCCATTAGGGTCCATGACAAAGCTTGAGGTATAACGGGAAAGCCTTGTGAAGTTCATCTCATAGCTTCCGACAGATTCGTTCTCCTTCTGCTTCAGCTCGAGAAACTCTTTCTCCATTTTCGTTCTCATGGAATGAGGGAAATACTTGTTAAAGAAAATCCCCCGAAATTATTCCCACCCCATAGCATCCATCTCTCCTCATGGCTTCGTGTTTTTGATCAGTGACCACCACTGATCGGCTTCTCCCTCTAGGCGGTAAACAGCAAGGGTGACTTTTTCTTGTTCCGAACAATGAAGTACAGATAGATCTTTTCAATGGAGCTTATCCATTGTTCCGCAACCAATGGGTCAGTAGATCCACTGAATGTTGGCGGTCGTTGACGCATGAAGGACTCAACAGAATGTTGTTCCCTTTATGGTGAGGTCGGCCTCTCAGCTTGATTCAAGTTATTACTCATAACTTGAGTCAGTTGGTTCATCATTCGCATGAATGTTTCCATTCCGGCTTCCATCGGAGGTCCATCAGCACATGGTGCATTGCGGTCACCATCGGCACGGTTCCTCCTATTGCCCGCCATATTCTAAAAGAATAAAACCTTAGTGAGAAACTTATTTCATTTATGAATCTTTTAACTAAGACTTCATGCTTAAACAATTATACTTCTCTATAATTCCTTCATAATGATTCATAAAAAGCTTGTGATTAACCAAACATATCCCCCAGGAGTGTCGTAACCAAGAGTGCAGCAAGGCCCGTTATCGTGCACCAGTTCCAATTCGAGTCTAGCTCAAAGCGGTGTATTCGGGTTTTACCCCTATGTACATCTATTCCACAGCCGTCTCTACCTGCTCGTATCCAGACATGGATGTATTTGTTTGATAAACCACTTACTCAATACTTACCAAAATACCAGGAAGTTTTCCTATATTTAAACTTTTCTATAGGGTTCTTCCTAAAGTTTTTATATCCTAATTTCCACAAATAACTAAACCATCCTTTGATACCAACTATGACATCCCTCCATTTTATAACATAAACATTCATTATATTACACAAAACTGAGGATCTTTAAGGTCTAGTGTCTTGGAAACCAGGAACATAATACATGAAAACAATATAAAGCATTCTTCTTAAACACTTGAAAGGCTTCTCCTTAAGTTCATCCTAGGTTCATTACTGCATCTCATAACCTGGAGACATACATCAAAAGAAAGGGTGAGAAGAAGGCCCAGTAAGGGAAACAAGAGGAACATTTTTACATGTGAACTTGATATACTTCAATAAGGACATGAAAAGAACTTTAAGGCATGAGAAAGAAAATCATGAGGCATTTCATAATAAAAATAACATTTTCCATAACATGAAGATGTGGCTACATAATTTAACATAGACAATCATGAACATATCACCAAGGTCCATCCCCAAGGTGTCATTTGAAAATTACCAAGGTTATTCACCAAGGTATCAAGAAAATTGTAATCTCTAGTGGTTACATCATTACCCAATGCATTGGAGCACTATCAGGGCGCACCCTTAAATTTTCCTTTATTATCATGTGAGCCACATATATCATCATCAAAAATTTCATAAATAACCAACATAGCATAAAATAAATGGGTTTCATTTCATAATCATAACGTTTTAAAAACTGCTTTAAAGACATGATCTTTACGACAATTTAAACCCACGGAAAGGGAAAGAGGGTATCATGTATGTAAATACCAGAATTTAAAATGGAACATTTTGATATATATGTGAATACCCTTGTAGAAATAATAGTTTTGAGTATTCACTTTATAACATAATATAATTTTTGAGAAAAGAGAGAGGCATTTTGAGGGAAACATTCTGCAGTATAACGGCTAAGTTTCGGGGTTTTAGAAAACATTGAAATGAGAGGGGACATGGGTCACCCACTCATAAATGATCCATAAAACAGTAGGGTGAAAGAATAAGAAGAAAATATGGACATGGTAATGAAATTTTAGGGACATACCATTTGAAATGAAAAACATGGAAGGAAAAAAAAGATTAGATTTCTCTTATGAATATTCAGCAGCCTTACGACGTCACTTAACTTCAAAAGAAAATGATTTGACAAGATCAAATAGGGTACCTCATCATATGATCATAAGAGATCAGTATGATAGATATAGAGATCATACCCCAACATAATAAAAAGGAACATGAAAGACTTGACATGAAAATCGAACTTGAAAAATGAGAAGGGTGAAAGAATCCCTTAAAAATTCGACAGCCTAACGGCATCGCTTAAACTTTCATAAAACGAAATGCTGAGAGTAAGAGGGGATCTCTCATCATATAAACATGAAAGGGCAGTAAGAGGAATATAAAAGAACATACTATCACATAAAAACATGGAGCAGAAAAGGAATGACATAAAAGAGATTACATGAAAAGAAAGAGAGGGGTCGGATCCCTTACCTTAAAACGTGACTCTTGAAACTCAAAGGATTGGACCTTGAGGGCTTGGGGGCACCTTGGGAGGACTCCTTGGAAGGTAAGAAGACCATAACATCGTTGGGGGAGAGTTGGGAGTGAAAACTAAAGGAGGAAAGGGTGGGAATTTATAGGGAAAGTGAGGGGACAAAGCATTAATGGCCAAGGGACACCTCACTAGTGGTTTTGGCAAAACCATGGGCTTGCCCATGGTATTTTCCAATGGTATTGGCCACTTGGGACACCTCACACCTTATATTACTATTCATAATTCGACCATATTGAATATATACTTAATACATCATTTAATGATGTCATTAAACACCCGTAACTTAAAAACTATACATTCACTATTCACCGAAAATTCAACTTTATCAGAATAATCCCAAAATTTCACCTTAACCAAATATCAATGCTATGATTTCAAAAATGAACTCCATTTTATAAAAATAATTTTCTAAATATTTTTAATTTTATTTTTAAATAAATACACTATTCATCGAAAATTCATTTTTTCAGAAAAATCCCCAAAAATTACCATAACATAATATCGATGCTCTGAGTTAAAAAAAAGTCATTTTTATAAAAATAATTTTCGAATAATTTTTAATTAAATTTTTAATTAAAAAACACTATTCATCTGAAAAAACTAATACTTGAAAAATTATTTATGAAACTGTTATTTACCCATTTTATTGAATCACATTACTTAATCGAGGTGCCTAGATTATTTTAAAACATTCTTTAAGTGAGATTACTAATCCATTTGGTCACATTACTAATCCTAAGCATAAAATCACTATTCACTATTTACTATTCATCAAAAATTAAGTTGATCTTATTAGACTCCAAATTCCTTAATGAACACTTTGTAGAAGACCATTTTTTGAAAATCATTACACATCATTAGTTATTTAGGGTTTACATAAATATTTCAAAATATCCCTTTTTCAAAATTCATCAATAAAATACATTCTAAAATTATCCGGACATTTGAAATTTCACAAACATCACTAAAGGAAGAAATCTCAATTTATTCACCCGAAAGGACTACACAAGGAAGCTAGGGTCTCGTCACATAGCCCCTTATAACACCGGCATAAGACCTGAGTGTAAGGTGTGCTATGGTGAGAGAATCTGAGGGAGGCTCAGATAACATTGCCCTAGTAGTAATCTCTACTAACTTGAACTTCTCCTGTAGGCGTTTCCGTTCAAGCTTGACATGCTGGAGCTCGGCTTGGGCTTGGTCCAAAGAGAAGCCCACAGATGCTACCTCCTTCACAAGCTCTGATAAGTGGGCTTCATAAGGGTCGAGTCTACTGGATGAAGCCATCGACTCCTCTTTCTGCATTAACCATTAACATCTTATTAAATCAATAAGAGTAAGTTAATATACTACTCAAAAAGATTGGGTTGTTACAAGCGTCTTCCATGTCTTCTTCTCTACTTGTGGAAGGATCGTCCACGGGGGGAGCCGTTTCGGGGCTAGTCGACCCTGATGGGGAGCTGTAACCATCTTGGGAGACAGAGGTCATCACGACGGGAGACTCATGCACCGCGAAGACTATGGAGACGAAGGCAGTTGATCCAATCCCATCCGCCCTTCGGCCCAAGCGGCCACGCATTATGACATCAAAGCAGTGGTGACGCATGGGCTTGAGCTGGTCGACTCCGGCCTGGCGAAACAGACACGTATGACGTACTGTTGTTGCCATGAGCCCAACATCCCGATATTGTATAGGGGTAGGAGGATCGGGGATCACCTGAGCCTGGTTGGTGTAAGAGTACGATGTGATTTCCCGCCGTCGCTTAGACCTGAAAATATTCCTTCCTCTGGTACCCAAGACAACAATGCACTCTCCCATATCGGGAGTCGTGGCCTCTAACTGATGGATTGGGAAGACATATGCGTCATCCAAACCTGCCCAGGGATCACTCGTGATAGCGGCGGGCTCAACCTCACCTTCCAGGATTTTCTTGTCCTTGCTCTTGTAATAGTCAGCGTCCATGTAATGAGCTTCACAAGAGTAAAATGGAGACGCATATCCTTAGAGAAATCCCACTCGACCCTTAAGGGAGTATTTGAGTCACTGATGGTACGATGAGGGAACCGCTGCGTGAAGATGGAGCCACGACCATCCCATCAACACGTTGTAGGTGTTGTCCTGAGAGACAACCATGAATTCGGTATTGGCAATTAAGCCGCCGAACTGGGTCTTCAGACATGTTGGGCAAAAATCCCTCAAGGTAACTTTGCAGCATTTTTTTGGGTTGATTGTGTTTGTTGACAAAGCAGGTTTCCATGGAGAATTGTCGAGTTCCTGAGAAGTTTTTGACATTCCATGTTGACAAAGAACTTTGACAAAGGAAAGGACGATCTGGAGGCGGTACAAAAGAGCAGTACAAGGTGGCGCCGTTTTCCAGTGTTTGCCAAATTTTTGGGCCTGAAAATCGCCAATGGAAAATGGAGTGATATGTTGTTGGCAAAGGTTGAGGAGAGAGAAATGAAGGAGGTGTGCGGAAAAATCAAGCATGGCGCGCAAAACTAGAGGGTTGCGCGAAATCTTGAAGTGTGGCGCGCAAAACAGCGGGTTGCGCGAAATGGTATTTCGCGCAAAAGATGTTTCAAGGCCGAAAGCTTGAAAATCGGTAAAGGCATGGGGCGCGCGAAATTTTGGAGGCGTGCGCGGAAAATTGAAGTGGCGCGCGAAATAGCGGATGAAGTATTTCGCGCAAGAGGTGTTACGAGGTCCGAAGCTCGTAAAATGGCAAAGGCATGAGGTGCGCGAAATTATGGAGCAGTGCGCGGAAAATGGTTGTGCGCGGAAGATTTGTATTTCGCGATCAACGCGGATTACGCGCTCAAGGAGGGTTTTTCGCGCGGGGTCGATTTTGCCTATAAATATGAAGTGACCCTCCTCCATTCAGTAGAGCTCAAGACATAGAAAATACCCGAGCTCTGGTGCGCGAAATTGAAGTTAGAAAGGGTGTTGCGCGTAAACTTAAAGTTTGCGCGTAAAGTCAGCTGTTGCGCGAAAAGCAAAGGCTGCGCAGAAAGGTGGTGGTTGGCGCGTAAAAGGAAGGTTGCGCGAAAAGTGGATTTCGCGCAAAGGCAGTGAATTGCGCGCAAGGCAGTTTCCAGGCTGCGCGTAAAATTTGGAGGTTGCGTGAAAAAGGAATTTCGCGCAAAGCATAGAAATTGCGCGCAAGACACCGTAAGGGTTGCGCGTAAAAATTGAGGTTGCCCGGTACATCCGGTGCAAAGTGAGATTCATCTGCGGGTGAAAGTTGGACTTCAACAGAGCATCTACATACAGAGGAAGATGCATTCCTTCATGGAAATGAGGAGACCTACAGGTCTATAAACTGTGAGTGAATCCCTTCCAAGAGCAGTGAGCTCAGGAAGAGGAAGAAGGTGATCCTCTCCACCGGCAGTGAGCCAGAGAGAGAGAAACAGGGAGTGACCCTTGGGAAAGCAGTGAGCTGACCCTAAACATTGTAAAGGCAGTGAGCCTGGGCATAGAAGTGATCTAGCCCGAACATTGTAAACCACAGCTAGTGAAGTTAGTGGATCTTGGTACGAACCGGCAACTTGTCGGCGTATGCTCCTTGGACGTAGCCCTTAGTGGTGAACCAAGTAAAAATCGCTGTGTCTGCCTGGTCGCTTCTCTGCATTGCACTCAAAGCATTATCATCAGATAAACTTGAAAAGAACTGAGCATAGTATACACACAAGAGCAAACAAAGTGACCCTTGTAACAAAGTGGTCAAGATCCAGTGGGGCAGGAAGTATTTTGAAAAGAATATCCATACCCTGATTCACCCCCCCTCTCAGGGTACATAGGCCCCTATTGGCCCTAACAATTGGTATCAGAGGGATTGGTTGCTTTTATCAGATTTGTTTGCTTCGACATAGTGTAGTCGATCTGTGTGGTTGAAGATACATTTTTCTATTATCTCTCAATCTGCCATGGGAAAAGGAAAAGCATCAAAGAAGAATCAGAAGTCAGGTAAATTCCCTCAGTGTGGAAGTGTTTTCGGAAAAAGTGTGATTCAACTAAAAGAATCAAACAGCTTACTGAAGGAAGGTCTGGATGAATCTGATAGGGAAAAGATTGATTCACTCAATCATGATGTTGGAATGAGTGAAGTACATGAGCATCAGAGTGATGCTGAAACAGAAGAAGAAATTGAAGGAAGAATAGACATGCGAGATGAGTTGGAGGCTGCTCTTGAGGAGATAGATGTTTGGAGAGCAAAAACAAAGAAATCCAACAAAGTTGTTCATGATGCCAAACTCTACATGCAGCAGCAGGAAGAAGAGAAGTCTGAGTTGATGGAAGAAATTGAGAAACTCAAGTTATCAACACAAGAGAACTCAGAATCGGTTAGTGAGTATAAGATTAAGATTGAAGAACAGAAAAGGGAGATCGATGGCTTGAACAGAAAAGTGAAAGATCAATTCAAAAGCATCGAAGAACCTAATATTCCAAGTGACGTTGGAAACACTGAAGAAGCCAAATCTAAAGATATCCGGATCAAGGGATTGGAGATTGAGGTCAACAAGCTAAAAGGATTAAATCAAAGGCTTATTGATATAGTTACTGACCTAACAGAGAAGAATGATTCAAATGCTGAAGAGCTGCAGAAGATGGCCAGAATGAAAGGAAAACAAAAGGCTGGTGATTATGAAGAGAGTCAAATGTCAGATGAAGCACAGAATCATAAAGCCAGAAATAATGATCTAGCAGCACAGTTGTCTGCAGAAGTTCAGAAAAATCAAAGGCTACAGCAAGAGAATGCATGTTGCTCTGACTCTGTCGCTCAAGAAAAATTGAAGGTAAAGGAGAAAATTGACATGGTTGATAAGCTGAAGCATGAACTGGAAGATGAGGTAAGTAGAGGGAAGCTTCTCAAGGAAAAACATGTTGTCCAACTTGAATCAAGGGATATGAAGATTCAAAAGTTGGTAGAAGAGCTCGAATCAGTCAAGGAGGAAATAGAGAAGTCTAAATCCAAAGATAAGCCCAAGTTGAAGGATGCACTGCACTTGCTATTTGATCATCCTTCGACAAGTGATGATAAAATGAAGAACAGATATGCTGTTTCTGAAGAGAAACAACATAATATTTTCTCAGCTCAAAGACCAGCAAGTTTTGGAAATGCTGGCATTGGATATGATAATTCCACTCCTATGGATGATAAGAAAAATGCAGTGAAAATTTACAAAGGTAAGAAAAATCTTGTAGGTGCTGGAGATAGGCCTATGAGGATAGTTTCAAGGAGCGATGATGTGTGCTATTTCTGCGGAGTTCATGGCCACACATCAAGCTTCTGTACAGAGGCTCTGGAGTACATTTCAGGCTGTGAAAAGAGAGACATTAATAAATCTGAGAACATGAAGAAGCATCATGAGAAATTAGAAAGAAGAGATTCTCAGAGGAAAGCATATATTAGATGCTATTACTGCGGAAGAATGGGACACACCATGAGCATGTGTCAGGAAGCTCAGGAGAACAATATCAGAGGAAGAACTCAAGGTGCATCAACATCTCAGCAGAGAGATGATGAAATGAGGTATGCCTTTGAGGGAAAATGTTTTATATGTTCTCACTATGGGCACATGGCGAGACATTGCAGTAAGAAGAAAGCAGGAAAGGGAAAGGAACAAGAAAAGAGATCTCCACCACAGGAAGTGTACAAGAAAGAAGCCTGTACTGGGAGACAAAGTGGTAAGGAGAAGAATAGGCTTCGAGCCTCAGGGGAATCACGTGGAGCTGAACGAAAGGTGTATCAGTCACCTCCTATGTCATACTCACAACATCTCTCAAGGAGAGAATGTGAGCAAACCTGGAAGATTAAGGGGAGATCTACTTCAGTGGTGATAAAGAAGAATGGACGTTCAATGGAGGACCCACCACCAATGAAAAATAGGGCGGTGACTCATAAATCTGATAAAAGGCCGATAAGCAAAGAATGCATCGAAAAATCCACATGTCGTGTTTTGCAACGAGAAGTGGAAGAAAAAGGTAGATCCCTACAATGGACAAAGAAGACAGGGAAGATGACAAGAAAGGAGATTCCTGCACCGAGAAACAATCAAGGGAAATGGAATTTCGGTAGAACATCAAAGATCGAAATGTGTACCAGTTGGTCTAAACCCCAGATTGTGAGAAAGGCCAAGTCTGCAGAATCTTCATATCAGAAAAAGGCTCAGAATGTGAGCAAAGAATGCCTAGTCATATGGCCAGAACAGTTGAAGTTGGTCAGGCAGTTGGAGGAAGCAAGAAAGGAGTGTGATGCGCTCCAAGAAAGAATCAAAGGGTTGACCCATCAGGATCAACCATCATCCTCATGTTGAGGATTCTAGAAGAAACTCCCCTCTCCCTATGTATATAAATGCTATTAACTGATGATTCTTGTGTTTCAGGTTTTAGGGAGATACAATCCAAGGGGAAGTGGCATCTAAGGATGCGAAGTGGAGAAATGATATGCTCTAGAGTTTCAATTGATTCAAATCAGATACTAGAGTTGAAGAAGAAGGAGAGCAACAGAGCACAATAGGAAGTGATTGTGTTATTAACTTTATCTCTTGTTTCCTACACCGAGTTTCAACTCCGTAGGCTTAGAGATTTTGTTAATGGCTCAAGTTTGAGTGGAAGATGAGAAAAAATGATGCAGGAGGAAAAGACGTGTTATGGGTCTAAACTGTTGGGCCTAACAACTAGAAGAGTTTCATAACACAGGGGGAGCATTCTATATCCAAATCAGATTCAAGAGCCATCAATGCAATAATTGGATGACTCGGCTTAGGTGTTTCCTATTGAGGGAAGAAAGACACACAGGGAGAAGCAGCAATAACAATGCATTTTATGCTTATCTATTTGCTCTAACAATATGGTATCAGCTGACTGTTTTCAGGATACCAAGAAGCTGCAAGAGAAAATCAAAGGCATCTCAACAAAAATTTGAGAAACCTAGCTGAAAGAAATGAACCCACTGAAAAATGAGTCAGTGAACAACTTCCTGATGGAAGTATTGAGGAAGAAAGCAACATAGGGAGATCAGAAGCGGCTTATGCTGATTCAGAAGAAGACACCAATGATGAACATGAAAGTGTCTAGTTTGTGAGTACAAGGAAGTAAAAATCCTCATCTGCACAACAGTCAAAGAGTTGAGCTGAAATTGACATGCAGAATATCATTGGTGATTAGTTAGCTCTAGCTTAGACAAGGAGAATGAAATCACTGCAGAAAACATCTTTTATATCTCAGGTTGAGCCGAAATGCTTTGCTAATGCAACTGAAGATGAGAACTGGGATCATACCATGGATGAAGAGATAGATCAGACTTGAGAAGAATCAGACGTGGGAGACTGTTTCGAGGCTAGATGATAAAAATGTCATCAAGAAAAAAATGGGTCTATCAAGACAAGATGAATGAATATGGCATGATGATTCGGAACAAAGCACGAATGATGTGCAAAGGAGACTCCCAGATAAAGAGTAATCAAAGGATGATGAGGATGGCAAGGCAGTTAATATCACAGAATACAGGCAAATCATTGGAAGTCTGTTGTACTTAACCGCAACAAGGCCTGATATTGTTTTCGCCACATGCCAAGTAGCGAGATATCAGAGTAATCCCAAGGAAAGTCACATGCTCGCAGTGAAAAGAATACTTCGGTATATTAAGGGCACGGTGGACTTCGGCTTGACATACAATGACAAATCTCGGACAGAGTTATTGGGGTACACTGATGCAGACTGGGCCGGTTCAGCAGATGATAGAAAATCAACATCTGGAGGTGCATTTTATCTTGGCGGACTATGTATTGCTTGGTTGAGCAAGAAACAAGATTGCATTTCATTAAGCACCGCAGAAGCTGAGTATATTGCGGCCACTCAAGCATGCACACAGTTATTGTGGATGAAGCAGCAGCTTGAAGATATGGGAGTTGAAGTGAAGTCTCCGATCGGAATCCAGTGCGACAACTCAAGTGCTATAAATCTTAGCAAAAATCCCGTCCATCATTCAAGGACAAAGCACATTGAGATTAAGTATCACTTTATCATGGAGAAGGTTGAGCAGGGGATCGTGAAGTTGGAGTATGTGCCTACAGAGCTGCAGGTTGCAGACATTCTGACAAAGGCCTTACCCAAGGAAGCATTTGAGAGGCATCGACTGGCTCTGGGAGTTCAGTCTACTCCCCGCACTTGAAATAGTGTGGATATGGGTCCCCCCCTCTCCCCGAGGTATGGTGTGTTTTTCCCTCATTTGCTGATATGTGTTCTCTACTATGTTACAGACTACAAAAACGTGACCTTTGGGTTCGTTGACAAAGGGGGAGAAAAGTGCTTGAAAAGTGCTTGACAAAAGGGGGAGAAAAGTGTTAGTTCAAGAGAGAAAATAGTGCGGAGATTTGATAAATCATAATTGATACGGGGAGAAGCTGACAGGTGGAGCAGCCAGAAAGGGGGAGCAATGAGAAAGGGGGAGAGTGTTTAAAATCTGACGATGCTAGACGTGATCGATCAAATCATAGAAATCACGACAGCTGAGGATCGTGATAAAAGCAGAACAGTGGTGTTGGAATGGTGTGAGACGGTGTCCAGCTATCAACAATTGGTATCAACTTAAGAATTCACCAATTGGTATCAGTGTGGTTCAACAACTGGGTTTATTTTAAGAATTGGTATCAGGGTGGAATCGACAATTGGGGTCTGACATGAAGTGATTCATTGATGAGCTTTTCATACTACTCTTGTTTCTCACGCCGAGCATTGCTCATGTGGGCTTAGAGTACATGTTAAGTGAATCCTTGAACGCTATCATAATCGCAAGAGGCGAATGGTGGTAGCAGCTGGAAGAAGACTCAGTGAGGTATCAAAGTGCAGAAAATATTTCTGAGCAGAGTTGTGAAGAGTTGTCAACAAACCCAAAGGGGGAGATTGTTGGGCAAAAATCCCTCAAGGTAACTTTGCAGCATTTTTTTGGGTTGATTGTGTTTGTTGACAAAGCAGGTTTCCATGGAGAATTGTCGAGTTCCTGAGAAGTTTTTGACATTCCATGTTGACAAAGAACTTTGACAAAGGAAAGGACGATCTGGAGGCGGTACAAAAGAGCAGTACAAGGTGGCGCCGTTTTCCAGTGTTTGCCAAATTTTTGGGCCTGAAAATCGCCAATGGAAAATGGAGTGATATGTTGTTGGCAAAGGTTGAGGAGAGAGAAATGAAGGAGGTGTGCGGAAAAATCAAGCATGGCGCGCAAAACTAGAGGGTTGCGCGAAATCTTGAAGTGTGGCGCGCAAAACAGCGGGTTGCGCGAAATGGTATTTCGCGCAAAAGATGTTTCAAGGCCGAAAGCTTGAAAATCGGTAAAGGCATGGGGCGCGCGAAATTTTGGAGGCGTGCGCGGAAAATTGAAGTGGCGCGCGAAATAGCGGATGAAGTATTTCGCGCAAGAGGTGTTACGAGGTCCGAAGCTCGTAAAATGGCAAAGGCATGAGGTGCGCGAAATTATGGAGCAGTGCGCGGAAAATGGTTGTGCGCGGAAGATTTGTATTTCGCGATCAACGCGGATTACGCGCTCAAGGAGGGTTTTTCGCGCGGGGTCGATTTTGCCTATAAATATGAAGTGACCCTCCTCCATTCAGTAGAGCTCAAGACATAGAAAATACCCGAGCTCTGGTGCGCGAAATTGAAGTTAGAAAGGGTGTTGCGCGTAAACTTAAAGTTTGCGCGTAAAGTCAGCTGTTGCGCGAAAAGCAAAGGCTGCGCAGAAAGGTGGTGGTTGGCGCGTAAAAGGAAGGTTGCGCGAAAAGTGGATTTCGCGCAAAGGCAGTGAATTGCGCGCAAGGCAGTTTCCAGGCTGCGCGTAAAATTTGGAGGTTGCGTGAAAAAGGAATTTCGCGCAAAGCATAGAAATTGCGCGCAAGACACCGTAAGGGTTGCGCGTAAAAATTGAGGTTGCCCGGTACATCCGGTGCAAAGTGAGATTCATCTGCGGGTGAAAGTTGGACTTCAACAGAGCATCTACATACAGAGGAAGATGCATTCCTTCATGGAAATGAGGAGACCTACAGGTCTATAAACTGTGAGTGAATCCCTTCCAAGAGCAGTGAGCTCAGGAAGAGGAAGAAGGTGATCCTCTCCACCGGCAGTGTGCCAGAGAGAGAGAAACAGGGAGTGACCCTTGGGAAAGCAGTGAGCTGACCCTAAACATTGTAAAGGCAGTGAGCCTGGGCATAGAAGTGATCTAGCCCGAACATTGTAAACCACAGCTAGTGAAGTTAGTGGATCTTGGTACGAACCGGCAACTTGTCGGCGTATGCTCCTTGGACGTAGCCCTTAGTGGTGAACCAAGTAAAAATCGCTGTGTCTGCCTGGTCGCTTCTCTGCATTGCACTCAAAGCATTATCATCAGATAAACTTGAAAAGAACTGAGCATAGTATACACACAAGAGCAAACAAAGTGACCCTTGTAACAAAGTGGTCAAGATCCAGTGGGGCAGGAAGTATTTTGAAAAGAATATCCATACCCTGATTCACCCCACCTCTCAGGGTACATAGGCCCCTATTGGCCCTAACAAGACAAATCTTGCCAAGTGGAATTTTCTCGGTCTTGTCATACCCCTGGATTCTGAGGTCAGAGGGAGTTAAATCATCCTCAGACAGCCCCAGTTTTTTGAAGAGTCTGAGTTGGGATCAAGTTAATCACAGAACCCATGTCGACAAGACAGCAACAGACTTCCACGCCATTGAACTGGCCGGTGATGTACAACAGGCGGATGTGCCCTTGTATGGGAATGTCCTCATCTTCACTGGAGAACGAGATAACCACCTGACAGTCGGCATCATCAATCACCTCGATGTGGAAGGCTTCTGCAGCCGCTACCTTCGTTTCAAACTGGAGGAGGCTCCTTAGAGCCTCAGCGAGTGCCTCACGCAATTCAAACGACATGCAAAGGCCCTCAAGGATGTAAACCTATTCCAGAATGCCGGCCAGATGCTTCAGGACATCATACGTTCATGCCAAACACGAGACTCTTCTTATAGGAGGTCGCTCTGCGATTGGGGGCATGACGAGCCCTACTGGTGGGACCAGTGATTGACTAGTACTAGGCAGGTCCCGCTGTTCACTAGCTGATGCCCGGGAGGTGACTATCGTGCTAGGACTAGAAGGCCATGGTCGGCCAGTAGTAGAGCTGGTTGCGACGCGGGCAAGGCTGTTCCTCCCAATCCAGCAACACAAATAGTGGTGGAAGTGAACCCGTTGTCATCGGGTGAGGGAGCCACGAGTGCTACTCTCTGTACCGGGCTTGCTGCCTGGTCTCAGTAGCGTGCACGGCCTGACTGGAGGTGACGATTGCCGTTCCCCAGTGATTCATGTAGCCACGGCTCCGTCGACGTTGGCGACAGCTAGGGACATTGGGGAGGTCCACCTGGCGCTCCTCGTCATCGGGAGTCAAAAGGGATTTACCAACTCTACGGTGTTAACTGATGCATACCCCGGAATTTCACTCGAGGAGTCATCCACTACCGGATGGGGACTCGGAGGGATCCCCATTTCCGGGGGCATGAAATTCGCAAGTGTGCGAGAAGATGACAACAACGGCAGGGCGTGTTATTTCTTCTTGCACCGCCGCCTGCACTTCTAGGAAGAAGTAGGCTGGGATGACGATGCCAAAGTGACGCTCGCAGACTCCGAGGTCTCTTGCAGAATCAGGCGGGCACGGATGATTCCATGGGCACGGGAAACCGTCCTGCGGGCCAGCCAGTCATTATACTTTCGGGACCTATGGTCGGAAACCTGTTCTCACCCATCCCCGTTGTCACTACTGCCATCTGATACCACGAAGACACCTACCACCCGTGCCGGGGCTGGGCCCAACCTGACTATGTTGTTTTCAATCTGGTCTTGGAGCCAGTCCTTGAACACATAGAATTACTGGATGGTGTGTCCCAGGATCCGGTGATAAGGGCAGTAGTTAGGGTGATCAGTGAGACACGCCTCTTCTGGCTTCCGGCACTCAGGTAGCAGCATGATCCTCTGCTCCAAGGGGCTTCAGAAATAACCGAGGACCTGGGCCTCACCAAATGAGTAAGTCTGATTCCTTCTGTCTAGAAAGGGTCTCTTTGGGGCTGACCATGACTAGGGGCCAGAGGAGTAGGTCGAGGAGGCGGAGATGGATTACCTCACCTAGTTGGTGGCTGTGCGTTACGCGGAGGCGCCTGCCGATTTTGAGGTAGTCGCTGCTGGGCCAGAGGCTGGGCCTATGGCGGTGGAACCTTATGAGCCTGCAGAGCTGGCCTCACTGGCAGAAACTCTAGCTACCTGGGGGCCTCTATCTGGGCCACAACAGTGGGCTTGGCTCTGGCGGCTCTCCTTACAGAGATTAGAGGAGGCAGCGGGTGTGCCTGACCGGCCTGTTGCAGGGCTTCTTCGAGGCGCTGAGCCTTGTCCAAGAAGTCCCGGAACCCTCCAGGGTAATCCTGCATGATCAGTGAAGAAAACAACTTCTCCTTAATGATCTTTACACACATCGTCAGTAATTTCACCTGAGTCGGTGGCATGTCAAGGGAGTACGTGAGCCCCTTCCACCAGGCGACGAAGTCCGCGACTCACTCGTCAGACCTTTGCTTTCACCTGAAGAGGTCTGTAATGTTCGCCTTCAGGGTTGTGGAACTGAACTAGTAGAGGAATTGCCGGCGAAGGTCCTCCTAGCTAGTCACAGATCCAACAAGGAGCTGGATATACCAGACGAATGCTGGTCCTTCCAATGTCTGAATGAAGCACCAGAGCTTGGCAGCCTCTTACTGTGCCGGAGTCCCTAGCATAGGCCCGCACCTCAAGTTGAAGTGGGCCAACTGTTGATGTCGGTCTCTCGTCCCGTTAAATGGGGAAAAAGTGGGGTTCCCAAATCTTGGCGGGGCTGACATGTCATCCACCCATACTGGGTATGGCTTGCCGTCCGGTGGGATTCCCACATGCCGAGTTTACAGGGCCTCCAAGCGGGCGATGAGTACTTCCATCAGATCATCCAGATGTGGATTCCTATCCTGACATGGATCTCTAACCACAAGTGTGTTTCCAGGATCTTTGATACGGTAGTCGTCCTCAGCGGCTCGTGGGGCAGCTGGTGGAGTGACTCTCGGGGCGGCGGGAGGAAACCGAGCGGGGTCCCCCAGGTGGTCTGGACGCTCGCGAGGGTTCGACGGAACATATCGCGCCCTCTTTCCATGGGTCCCAGTGTCTCCCCTATCGGCGAACACGACACAGTCACGGTTGCCCGGGGGGATCTCAGCAAGGGCTATATGCTCCTGCCCCTGCTGTCCTGGTCTAGGGTCACCGTAGTCAGGCCGCCGCTCTGCAATGCGTTCGGCCAAGAGCTCATCAACCTACCTCTTTTTCTCAGCTAGCTGTTGGCGCAACGTGGCCTTCTCTAGATCTTCCTCTACCTTCTGCACCGAGGTAGATGGGTCAGCGAGTTTGACAGACCCGACTGGCTCTTTACCCTTGCCGATGTTTCGACCCAGTGTCAGTGCCTCTGTGGGTACTGGAAGACATAGGAGCATCCTTTGTTGGAGATTAATCCTCCCAGATGGTCCAGTAGCGGCATGTCCTCAAAGGGTGATTCCCCATTGAGGGGATCCACAACGTTTCCCTCATCTGAAAGGTTATCCATGTTGACTGCCACTGCCCTTAGAGATGTTCCCTTAGGGTCGTACAGTGGATCGGGCTATCGGCGGATCGCACAAAAGTGGAGAGAAGCGTAATGCCCCCATCTGTAGACGTGCTCCTGGTGGTGGCTTCCTCAATAACTCTGCGGAGTACTTGGAAACTCTAGATGCATTGTTGCTGGAGGGCCTCGTGGTGGTCCAGAAACTCGGGGTGCCGAACCGCAGGGAGGGCTACCAGGTCGACCCGACGACACTGCTCATCGATCTCCCCGAGATGCGCTTAGCTCCCGGGATAAGGCGCTAGATAACGGTGAAGGTAGGATTGAGTCACCCAATGAATCTTGCGGAAGCACTCAAACTCTCCCTGGGTGAGTGACTCTTGCACATCAATATCTGATTCTACGACCAGCCAAAACTTCTCAGGGAAGTGGCCCACTGAAAGAATGGTCCAGAAGCTCCACGGCTCCAGTTCGGGGTCCAGACCTCGCCGCCCCTACTCGTCCACCGAGGGTAGTCGGGGAAATGGCAATGGCGTTGAGGTAGGCCATCGGGCCGGTGGGCAAGCCAGAGGGGAATTTGGCGAACAAGCCGATTGGCCGCCAATCCCTGGGTCATCTTCCAGGGGTTACAGTGCCCTGGCTGCCATGTCGCAATTGGATGGGCCAGCGAATGGGCCTCCTATCACAGCGTCGGTTCTCTCCGAGGGTGTGTCACCTCGCGACTCTTCCGTCGGTCCCCAGAAAAGTTCCCCACCCTCCCTAACATGGGCGGGAAGTGCTACCGAGGAGGCCAGTGGCAATTGTGGTCTTGATCCCTGGCTGTACGCCACGTCCTCGTCCTCCTGGATGTACCTTCTAAGGGAGGAGGGAAACATACGGATCTCACATTCAGGGAGTACGAGACTGACACGCTGCGTCCCCATCCCTGCCCTCAACTCGAAGGGTTGGGGGGATGGTTCCATCGTCAAGTCGTACTACGCCTTGGAATCCAAGAAACAGACTGGCTTAATTTCCATCCAGACTCCCCTGACATTCCACCTCTGGTGACGACGCCCGGCCTTCCTGCCCCTGGGTAGCTCCTCAGAGTAAAGAAGATTTCTGTCAGGGGGTCCCTTGACTACAATAGAGCTGGGGCAGAGGGGACTGAAAGCCGGGGTGCAAGAAGCACCGGGACAGATGTCGAAAGCGACATGGGGAGGACCTCCATGTGGTTGAGCGACTGGATACACAACGACTCCATACTCACGACTAGTAGTTGGGGGAGTGAACTCATACCCCATGAAGTGGGCGCTAGAAAGGGTCAGACCCGGAGCGTAGTCGTCACGACGAAGCTTTCAGCATTCCAGATTTGTGGCATGGAATGAGCCTTTATGGTGAGCGGAACTACCACGGGTTGGTCCGCAGTGGCCATTGCCAGTGTCTGCGACTGGGATATTCGACCCAACTTCCCTGCAGGGAGGTCAGGGTTTCGATCCCTGTCGGGCACGTGGCTGCCCCTGCTCAACGTGTGCAGAGATTTGGTAACAGGAGTCAGCAGTGGCTCAGGCCACAGTGGTTGCTAATGTTGATGCCCCAGGATGGGCATTCTCTCCCGGCCGCACCCGACGCTGGTGTCGAGTCAGATAGGCTGGAACCGGCGGTGCGGGCATGAAGATTGCCTGCTCGTCGGCTCGGGGAGTCGGGTTGCGGCGTCGATGCAGCCTGGCGGGGGTTCTTGCTGTTAACCCCTGGGACAGATCGCCAATCAGGTGGACCCGGACATCCCCCACCTCATTGGCGTAGGGGAGGGATGTGTCAAGGATCTCTGGGGATAGGCTCCCGAAGCGGTTGAACGTCGGCGTGGGGAGCGGCGGCTCCATGTGCGGACCTTGAGGGCACCGATGGTGATGAGGCGCAGCCGCCTCTAGATCCAAACGGGCCATGCCCCTGGTGGGGATGTTCCCTTCCTCATCATACCTACTAACCAGGTCATTGATCACCCTCTGCTGGATGATTTATGACGGGGAGAGGGGGCGCGAGATCCCGGCTTCTACGATGGTCCAATCGGAGCGGTCGTGGAATAGGCAGGACCATGCGGGGTAGCCTTGTCGGTACTGCCCCTGCCCCTGCGCCGGTGGGCAGGTGGCGATCGAGCTCCAAATGTTGTGATCTGATTCCTGGAAGCATGGAGATGAACCCATTAGCATCAACAGGAAAGGAGATCAACAACCAAGGCCCAACGTCATTATGTCTTCAATGGTCGGCGAGAGGGATCCACACTAACGACGTCGCAAAACGATGTTGTCAACTTCCTGACGGCCTTGACCCCTGGTGGGTTCACATCCCGCTGAGGGTTACTCGGACCTGGTGACATGCTAATCTTCTGACCCCCAGACCGCTACCATTCCTCGTATTGAGGAGAATAGCATCACGTCAGGTTCACCATTTTTGTTGCTCTGATGCTTTCGCCGGGGTGCGTGCATCCATCTGTGGGGAGGACACACTTCTTGTTACCCCGCATTCCCGCTTTCCATAGGCGGGCGACATCCATTCCTTGTTCAGGGATGTCTTCTCCAAGATCAAAACTGGGATGATGGGATGTCAGTTCTTCCTTCCGTGGATTCCTCCTTGGAGCTCATCACCTAGTCCAGGTCTCCCTCATAGATTTAATACGGGTTCGTGAAGCTCATTCCCGGTGTCATATCTACATGGACGCCAGTTAATTACGCTGCTTCCGCCAAGACGCTCCAAGGGGTCTTGTCGAGGAAGCAACCTTCGGTGAGGAGAATGGTCACGTTGGTGTGTCGTTGGCATGTCTGTCTTTGGACCCTCATCATAGGGCTTCTCGAGGGCGCGGACTCCCGCGACATCCCACATCAAACACAGGGAATGTGTACCATCTGAGGTTTTCCTCAGCTTACCATCTTTAATACGGGGTATGTCATGAGTTTAACGTCTTGTGGAGACGGGATACAGTTTAACGTCATGTGGGACGAGATACAGTTTAACGTCATGCGAGACGGGATACAGTTTAACGTCATGCGGGACGAGATACAGTTTAACGTCATGCGGGAAGAGGGGTTTGGGGCTTATGCTCTGAGGCGGCCCAATGTGTTCATGGAACCGACGTGGAGAGGTCGAGATGATCAGTTGGTGGGCTTGAACCTCGTGGACACTTCCTACGTACCGTGCGTTAGCACGGATCAAAGTCCACGTAGTTCGCTAGGATGGGGCTTACGGTCTGAGGCGGCCCATAAGAGGATGTCATGGGTGATGCGCACTCTAAGCCCACGTGAGTCATGCTCATTGTGAGAAACAAGAGGAAGCAGGGACCAGATGATCACGTCTTGAAGGGTGCGTATGTGAGAAGCGGAATGGGGCTTACGCGTTGAGCGGCCCAAAGAGGAAACAGGGGCTTACGCGTGGTTAATGGCCCTTGGTACTGAGACTTACTCAAGGGTGGATGCTCGTGGTGCGACAAAGCGCAGTGGGAAAAAGAATCCACTGGCCTTGGCATGGGGGAGGTATGGAGATGCATGGGTGCAGTCATCTGTTGAGAGGCTAGGGGATTACGCTCTGAGGCGGCCCTTCCCCCGTAGACAAACGCCACCCCGACAAGGAGGATCTCATTCCATGTGAGGAAGAGTCCATTCCTGTGGAGACGAGTGGGCATACAGAATGCCCAAGCTGGGGGGACCCTACGTGCAAAACATGGGGTCGGACCACAGTTTAACGTCATGTGTTAAGGACGAGGTGCTTAGCAATTTAACGTCCTGTAGCTTGGATGAGGTGGGTTCGCTCCACACCCCTAGGGCTTACATGCCCAATTCCCTCTACGCCTTGTGAGAGGTAAGGCATCGACAAGGCCGTAGTGAAGGGGGGGCCTTAGGGAAAACCACAGGGGGGTCCACGTTAGCGTGGCTATGCGAAAAATCAATAGCCGTTATCATGCCTATGCATAGAAGCATAAGGCAAAGAAACGCAATGGGACACACGGCCCAGGGGACCTTGAGGTTACATTGCACGATCCTAGAAGGCCGAACGGGAAAACAACGCCTGGAGAGCATGCCCCGCAGGGGAGAAATTAGGTGCTGGTGTAGGGGGGTAGCCAAGGGGCGTCATGGTGAGGGGTCCTGGGCTTTGCACGCAAAAAAGAACGATTGCGCGCAGAACACCGGGACGTCGCACAATTGGAGCAAGGGAATTGCGCACGGATAGGAAATTACGCTCAGGGTATTGTGCGCATGGCAGGGTATTGAGCGCACGAGACCCGGATTTTGCGCAAGGATAGAAACCTTGGAAGGGGGAAAATTCACTTATGCCGGTGGAGTTGCGCGCAAAGGCGAACTCCAGGGCAAGGTTGTGAGAAATGAGGGATTTCCTGGAATTCATCTTGCGCGCCGGGGGAGCCGAATTGCACACATGAGAGTGGATTTGAATTCGGCAACCCCCAAACCGTTCGTGGTCACCTTTTATTTATAGGCGACGTCTGGCGCGGAATCCAGGAGGCGCGAGAAATCTTTCGCGCTAAGCACAATCGGTGCGCAAAAACTCGCCGCACAGAACCGGGGCACGCAAAGATTGTGCGCCTCATTGGCTGAATTCCGCGAAACCCGGGGACACTACGCGTGCAAAACAATTTTTCGCGTGGATCCTCCTTTATTTCGCGCACCACATCCTGGGCCTTTGGATCAGGGCTCTGATTCTGAATATGACTTCGCTTCATCATTTCAAAACTTCCTCCGAGAGTTAGGGACGTTTTTTGGCATCAACAAAGTCTTGTAATGTTAAACCCATTTCAAATCAATTTATTGAAACCTTGATAATTTATATTTGAAAAAAGAAACAATTAATTTTTAAATGGAATGTAAAAATTTACTTTGGATGAAATTTTTATATTTTTATAATAACAATCATGTTTTGATGAATAGTAAAATACACTAAATTTTAAGAGAAAAAAACATTTTCATTGAAATAATTTATATTTTAAAATTTATATATTTAATTTTTTTAAAGTATAAATAGAATAAATTTTAATCGTTCAATATAATTTAATCCATTAGAATTAATTTTACATTTTTTGTATGTAAAATCATTTCAATCTTTTACAACGTTCTGACTTTTAAAAACTTGTTCTCTTATTCTGACAACGAGATTAATTTTGAATTAATTACTACAGCTTATGTGATTTCAAATTTTAAAAATGGTCTCTATATTAGGAATTAGTAGATCCAAACTATCTTAATAGTATACTTTTATTTTTGGTCACAAAGTATAGTAACATTGATATTTATTATTATTACCATGGTTGAAGGTAAATTTGGTAATTAAAGGTAAAAAATAATGTTTTAAAATTACCATTAAACTAGGAAAAATCTAATTGGGTGACTAAATTATACACTCATATTCTTTTATTCTAAATGGAAACACTTAACAGCCAAATTCCATTTAATAATGCAAGAATATAATAATAACTATTAAATATGACAAAATGTCATAATCTCATTTTATATAAGTATATAAATTTTAATATATGGATAACCATGATATAATTAAGACTGTATGTATTATTTGGAATTTTATAAGAACTACCTATATCATAGTAATTTAATTTTAATTTTTAGTGAGTAAATAATTAATATTAATGATTATGCAATAGTAATTCAGAAATTATTTAATTAATCGAAATATCAAATAATTGGTATATAATTTTTTTTAATGAAATTTAATTTCAATTAAATAAGGTGCTCAAAAAAATTTCTAGGTGGCTATGAAATTTTATTATTATATTCAATTTTTTTTATTTGACCCTCAATGTTGATTTTATTTAAATTTAAAATAATGAATAGGGTCAACATTGACACTATTGATATTTTATAAAAATAACATATTATTAAATTATTTAAAAGTAATTAAAATATTTTAAAAATACTTTGTAAAAATTATGAGATCAAAATTTTCCTTAGATATCCAATTTTTGACAATTTACGACACATATATAAATACTTATAACCATTTAATATATAGAATATTTTTATAACAATTAAAATAAAATATATCAGATAATGGTAAACCAAAAAGAAATGGTTTAAAATAAAATCAAAACATATCAATATTTTATTGGTTGAAGGGTTTTTGACCCATAGTCTTATTATAATCTAAATTATTAACTTCTAAGGAATTTGAATTTAAAAATTAATTTATATTAATTTAATAGTTTTGGTATTGTTAAAGGTGCCCCTCCCTTCTCTTATAAATGGGTACCTCTCATTCTCTTTTAATCAAACCTCTAAAGTCCTTTTTCTCACCCTAACCTAGATCATTTACTCTTTAAAAAAATCCCTCACTTCATCCTAATGGAAAAAATTTGTCCAAAAATACATCTTATGGAGAACGTTTGCGCAAATAAAAAGGTGATACGAGAAAAAGTGGTAATTATTTTATCGCCTATTTGAGAAAAAATTATTCTTTACATTATCTGATTATGTTATTTCCATCCTAAATTAAAAACTCAATTATCTTATACAATATGAGATTTAATTATAACTATGGTACAACCTTATACCTCATTTTATTTATCCTACGAATAACAATATCACAATATGTTTGTATGTAAGACTTACCATCTCCACACCGTGGTGTAATTTGTTATTCAATAATACATTATTTGGATGGGTATACTGTTAAAAATAATGGATTTAAATAATTTATATTACATGATAATTATTCGTTATAATTAATATTCCATCAAATTCAAAAGAATTTAACCATCAAGGGAATTATATAGTGGCTTGTAGTTATGTACGACCTACCATCTCCACGATGCGGTGAGATTCATTCTCCATGTTAAAAATTCAAAAATTATTATAAAATTTTTATAATGTGTAAAAAAATAAATATGAACTTAATTTAATTATGTACATGAATCAAATACATCTCATGAATAACAATCCTGACTTGCATAGAAAAAATGTGATTGGAAAACGAAGCAGTTAACACCCAAAATAGTGGAAATATTTAATCACTATTGACAAAATGATATAATAGGATCATATATGACATCATAAACATGTATATGGTAATTTTATAATTTAATAAGATAACTTTACCATTATATATGAGGTTGAAACACCCTCACCTACCAGAAATAACAAGATAATAGATAATTTTCCAATCTCATTTTTCTCCATGATTGTTTATACGTATGTATTTATTGTGATATATTTATCATTCACATACATATTTACTTTATAGATAATAGTATTTATACTCTTTAATAATTTTATGAAGTAAATTTTACTATTTTATGAATTTTAATTTATTAGTATGAAATAAATCATGTTCTATTATTTGATTTAAGGTACTTTTTGACTTTTCCACCAAATGTATGATGAGAATATTTTTAACTTATATATCATCAATGGATTCATACAGTTTTATACAAATTATTTACATGAATCTTATATTAAAAAAATTTCAAGAGTATTTTCAAATAAATTATTTCATTTTAAAATTTTGTGGATTTTTTAGAAACTAAAATGTTTTTGAAGAATATAGGATATTTTCACCTAGAATTAATTTCAAATATATCATAAAAATTATTTTTTATCTAAGAAGAAATAGTGATATGTTTGTATAACTATTATTATTTTTAATTTATTGTGTTTATGTGGGAATTATTTTTATTAAATCCATTTATTTTTATGGATTTTGATTGAATGATACTTTAGAACCCAATTATATTATACATTAGTATATCCAATATTGAATGGTTTATGTTTTTATTGGACACATAAGAATGATTCAATTATGATTTGGGTGGGGCATATATATTTCCCTCAAATGAATTGGGTAATGATTTATATATCATTGTATATACATGACCAGAATGAAAAATAAAATAGGTTCAGTAATACAGGGCTAGAACTATAAGTAAACTCGGTTCATTAATGGACTTTTTCTACTATGATGGTCTTAGAAATGCACCTTGACTAATATGACATGATTTTTTTCTCATTTGTATACCAAAAAACATCATGTATTCTGTTATGACTTTTTGGATTATTTCATCTAATTCTTATAAACGTTTTCCCATGACATGATATCATGATTTTTTTTATGTAGCATAGGAATTTAAAATGACAAGTTATTATGTAATATTATTTTGATATGATTGATATTAACCTTATATACCATTAATATGAATTTTAGATCAGCCTTTAATTTGTTTCTTTTTCCCAAGTCATGAATAAAAGTATTAAGAAAGCTCTGTAAAAAAAAAGATTAGTTATAAAGAAATAAGTGGCAAACAATGAATATGTTTTATAAACCCTTTTGTAAGTTTCCTTGTTTTTAAAGACACTATACATATATGTATCTATCATGGATTTAATATATATTTTAATGGATATACTTAAATATTTATTTATTTTATATTTATGTAAATTATGTGTCATTATAGTTGGTATTAGAAGAAATGTTTAGTTAAACTTTCAAAACATGGATGAAAAATAATTTGTAAGAACATAGATGATATGTCTTGTTGTTGGATATAATCGAATTGTTTTAGAAATGACCTTGAATAAAATATGATAAAACCTAAAGTGTCTTAAATTGTTGATTTATTCGGTTTTCCCATTATGATTATATTTTATCACATTATACTGGTTGGTATTAGTAAATGACAAGAACCCGAATGAACCACATTATTGATGAATGCGACAAGCAATGCGATGACTTTCCTCATGAGCAACCAAAATGCACGGGAAATGGAATGAAAAATCATGTAGTTATGCTCAGACATGATTTTTAAGCTATAAATCAAGAAAAAATTCCAAATGATCAAAGGAGGGAGAAACATTCTATTGGTTCCTTAATTACAAATTTACAATCTTTTTTTAGTGGGTCTTCTAATACATTAGTGGATGAATAAATGGATTAATACCACTAAAAATATATTTTCATTTTTACAAAGTTCTGAACATGATAAATTCATATTAGTAGTCTATCGTTTTGAAGGTAAAGCTGGTCAATGGTGGAATATTATTCACAATATGATGCAAATAGATGATATTGAGTAAATGGTAGAGGCTAAGTTCAAGAAATTATTTTTAAATAAGGACATTCCTAATATTCATAAAAAAATGGATAAGGAGTTCCTTGAACTTATGAAAATGGATTATGAATTTATTGGTACCTATGAAGAAAAATTTACAAGACTTGAAAGGTATTCTTCTTGAACTATTATCCAATGAGAGAGTGAATTCAGTAGATTCATTAATGTCTTAAAACCAACTCTCAAAAGGCCATTATCCATAAGGGACAATAATAACTATACAGAAAATTTTCGATGGGATCTCATGTTTTATATAGATATTGGAGTAACCCATCAATCTTATGGATAGATAAGAAGATAAAAATGGAATTCAAAGGAAAATATAAAGACCACATTGAAATAGTGAGGAGTTTTCCCTTATCGTCATTATGTGGAAATAAACAAGAATTTAATTTTCTTAATGTAAATATAATGTGTTTTAAATATGGAAAAGAAGGTCATGAGGTAGTTGAATACCAAAGTGATTGGAAAAAATATTTCTAATGATGGGAACAAAGAAAAGGATACATGGAATGACCCTCCAACACTTCAATGCTAATAGTTTAAGGAAAATGGGAATTATTCCAATTAATTCCCAAATCTAATAGTTATTGATGATGATTAGTGTCAACAATCACTTAATGCCAAAGGCAATATGAGAGTTACATGAAATAACTATTAGTGACATGGAGTATGATAATGAAATCGTAAAAGGTACACATACCTTATACTCTAAAGTATAAAATGTATTATTTGAATATGGATCCACCCACTGTTTTATTTATAAATAATTTTTTAATGGTATCACCAAATTACCACATAAATTATATGTTGGGTCATATGTGAAGACTCTTAATAGAAAAATAGTATCATAAAATGTTTTTAATTCTTATCTGGTAGAGGTTTTTGGGAAATTAATTCCTATAAATCATGTGGTCCTTCCTATAGTGGAATTTGATGTGATTCATAGCATGTATTAGAATTCTCTATATAGAGCTCTATTAATTTCCATGGAATGAAATTCACATTTAATATTATAGATCAATCTACGACCATATGTCAATGAAATGCTAAATATAACCATCTGATATAAATTATTCCTTCTCATGGGATTTTATTCATATATATTAAGATTATTCATCACCAATGGCTGGAGAGAAAATCATGATTAATAACATTCCCATTGTGCAGGATTTTTATGATGTTTTTCTAGAAAAATTACCAGGTCTTCCACCAAATCGTTAAGTTTATTTTTGAAAAGAACTCATACCAAGTGCTATGACTATTTCATAGAATCCTTAACAAATGGACCCATTTGAGATGAAAAAACTAAAGAATAAGCTCCAAGAGAATATTTATAATTTATTCGTACACCCTAGTGTGTCACAATGGGGATGAGTTGCTCTATCAGTTTAGAAGAAAGATGGATCAAATTGATATTGCTTTTATTATTAATAACTAAAAATGATCCCAAGAAAAACTAATATACAGTTCCCCACATTGATGAATTATTCTAACAACTATGTGGAGATGAATACTTTACCATGATTGATATTGGTTTATGATATTATCAATTATGGGTCAAGAAGGAGGATATAGAAAATGAATTTTTTTTTACAATGTATGGACACTATGAATTTGTAGTGATTCCTTTTGATCATACTAATTCCCCATTTATCTTCATGGATATAATTAATAGAGTACTTAGAGGCTATCTTGATCATTTTGTGGTAGTATTTATAGACAATATTATATTCTATTTGAAGGGAAAGGATGAATATGAAGACAACATGATAATTGTACTAAAGAACCCGAGAAAAGATAATTTATATTCAAAATTTACCAGTGTGAATTTTGGCTTGAAAAATTTTCATTTTTGGGTCACATATTTTCAATATATGTGATATCTATGGACACATTAAAAAAATATTTTGTTGAAAGTTGGTTGAGACCAAAAATGGTAATTGAGGTCAAATATTTTCTGGGTTTGGTTGGATATTATCAACATTTTCTGAAATATTTTTCACGGTTATCTAATCCACACACCAGGTTGACTAAAAAAGTATTTATGTTCTTATTGAAGAAGGAATGTGAAGATAATTTTAAATAGCTGAGAAGATAGTAATCTAGTGAACCTATTCTCACACTTCCTTATAGTAGAGAAAGGTTTTTGATTTATAGTGATGGATCCAATAATGGGCTGGGATGTGTTCTCATGGAAAATGATATGGTAATATCTTAGGCATCACTATAGTTAATAATACATGAGAAAAGGTACCCATCTCATGACTTAGAGTTAAAGGCGATAATCAATTCATTAATGATATGAAGGAATTATCTCTATGGTGAAATGTGTGATATTTATGTTGATCATAAAATATTAAAGTATAACTTCACTAAAACATAGGTGAATATGCACTAATGATGATAGTTGGAGTTGATTAATGTTTATCACTTCTCAATACATTACCATCATGGGAATCCGAACAAGGTGGAAGATGCTTTGAATCAGTATGACCAAGATAGCATATCCGTGATGAGGATCACAAATGATCTAATATTCATTGATTTTGAAAGGATGGATAATGAAATTTTAATGAAAGGGGAGAACTATTATCTTTTTCAAATGAATGTTCAACTATATGTATAAGTTTTGGTTAAGGGGGACAAAAATAAGATGTGGAGCTATAAAATAAGGTGAGAAATTTTCCAGAATTCATCCTTGATTGTGATGAAATGAAAAGGTTATAGAATCAGGTTTGTATTCCACCTATAACAAAATTAAAGAAAGATCTATTGGATGAGGCTCATAGTTCTTAATTTTCTATTCACCCTAGAAGCATAATGATTTACATAGACCTGAATGAGTTTTTTTAGGGGGGGGACGAAATTAAAAGAGTTGTTGTCGAAGATATCTCTCAATGCTTGGATTGTCAGCATGTTAAAGTAGAGAGATATAAGTCTAAGGGGTTGTTATAACTATTAACCATAGTTAAATTAAAATGTAAAAACATCACTGTAGAAATATTTGTTGAACTTCCCAAAACGTCAAATGGAAATAATTCTAACTGGGTTATTGTTGATCGATGTAAAAATTCAACACACCCCATTACTTTATGATATGATTTTTTGTTTCATCAGCTTGCAAGGATATACATAAGGGACGTGGTAAGATCTCATGGAGTACAACTATCCATTATGTCAGGTCATGATCTAAGGTTTACCTTGATGTTTTGGTGATGTATTCAATAGGATCTGGATAAAATTGTATGTTTCATCACTTCTTATCATCCTCAGATAGTCAGTCAGTCTATAAAGTCAATTGAAACTCTAGAAAACATGTTGAGAGCTTTCTCTATGTATTTTAAAGGTGTTTGTGATCAACATCTACCTCCAGTGTAATTCTCAAACAATAATAGCTTTCTATCCAATATTCAGATGTCTCCTTATTAGGGCCTATGTGGAATGAATTGTATAAGTCCAACTTACTAGGTTGTATCTAGGAAAAGAAAGATATTAGGACCTAATATTGTTGATGAAATGGTAGATAAGGTCAAATATATTAAACAAAACCTAAGAGATGCGCATAGTTGAAAAAATATTATGCTAGAAACTAATGAAAAGAACTTAGGATTGAAGTGTGTGACAAGGTTTTTCTAATGATATCTGCATAGAAAATATTAATATATTTTTTAAAGAAGGGAAATTTGATCCCCTATTATATTGGTCCTTTATAAATACAGGATCAAGTTGGGAAGATAGCTTACCTATTGTCACTTCCCCCAAATCATTCTCATGTTCATGATGTTTTCAATGTATCAGTCTTGAGAATGTATATACCAGATCTTTCATATGTACTAAACATAGACGTCATACCTTTGGAGCAAGATCATTCTTATGAAGAACTACTCTTAGAGATTCTAGATCACAGGGAAAAAGTTTTATGAAACAAGACCAATTGATTGGTTAAATATTTATGGCGGAACCCCCAATTTGAGGAAGGTACATGGGAGAATGAGGATATGATGAGGGGGGGGGGGGGGTTATCCTCATCTATTTTTCATCAAGTGAAAATTTTCATGGGTGAAATTCAGTTTAAGGGGGTAGAATATAACACCCAGAGTTTTTATGAAATATTCTCTTTAAATAATTTTAATTATTCAGTAGCTTCCATTTCACACAATTGTGTGTATAAAAGGAATGTGAGATTCCCATA
Organism: Viscum album; assembly: GCA_963277665.1. NCBI lineage: Eukaryota > Viridiplantae > Streptophyta > Magnoliopsida > Santalales > Viscaceae > Viscum > Viscum album. The sequence goes on along the minus strand of OY728130.1, from coordinate 1,193,173,686 downwards.
TTATAAAAATACCATTATATCTTAATTGTTAGGTTATTGGGAATTTGTTTTACTAACTTATGAAATTTCATTATAAATTCATTGGTTATCAATTAGTTATAAAAATATAAATTATTTATTTGTATTATTTAGTGAATTTATATTAGTAATAAAATTAATTATATATAGATGTTATATTCTTAATATAAATATTTTTGATATTAATTCAATGGATATTTCAGTCATAGGGTGTGAATAATCTATATTTGTTGTATACAAACCTATATTTTTTTAAAAGGATAATCTTACACCATTGAATAATGAACCCCTTTTAAAATAAGATTTTGGAAATTTTATAATTTTTCTATGAACACATAAACATGTTATTTTAAATAGGGATATTAAAATTTCTTTTGGATGAATTTATGATATTTTTCAAATAACATTTCTTTTTAAAAGAATAGTAAATAATAAACTAAATTTAATGTGAAAAAAAAAATTCATTGAAAAAATTTATATTGTTAAATGGTAATATTGAATGGTTTAAAAAAATATAATATATTTTAATCATAAAATATTATATATTTCATTCGCATTATTTTTATATTTAATTCACATGTATAAACATTTCCATCTTTTGTAATGTTTTCACTTTTAAAAACTCATTCCCTCATTCCAACAACATGATTAATTTTAAATTAATTTCTAAAACATCTCTATTTTAAATTTTCTAAAACGGAATCCATATTTAGAATTATTAGGTCCAAGTTATTTTTATATGCTACTGTTATATTTAGGCATCATGAATAGTAACTTTGGTTATTTTTTGTATTAATGTGGTTGAAGTTATATCAGGTAATTATAGGTAAAAATAATATTATAAAATAACCTTAATAACTATCAAAAAAATCTTGGATGAGTAAATGTTGCCCGTATAATCTATATTTCAAAATTGAATCACTTAATGGCCACTTTCCCATTAATATGATAGGAAAATAAAATAACTAATGTATGTGACAAAATGTCACAATCTCATTTTATATTAGTATATTAATTTTAATATATGAAAAACAAAGAGATAATATTTACTATAGGCAGTATTTGGTAAGATAAAATAATTAAATACATCATACTAATTTTTTTTATAATTTTTAATGATTAAATAATTACCATTAATTATGAGACAATAGTTATTCAAAAATTATTTTATTAATATAAATATCAAAAAAATGGGTTTTATAATATTAAATGAAATATAACATGAATAAATTAATATTCTACCAGAATTTCATAGATGACTATGAAATTTTAGTAATATATTCAATAAATTTTTTTGTTGTTCTCTTCTGTGAGGCTTTTACTTAAATTCAAATAATGGAATAGTATCAAAATTGACACTGTTGATATTTTATAAAAATAACTTATTATTTACTTATTTAAAAAAACAAAAACTATTTAAAAACAAAAAATTGAGAATTCTAAGATCTAAAATGACATAAATTATTAAATTATATATAATTAACAGCATATATTTAATTATTTATATCCATTTTATATTTAGAATATTTTTACAACATTTAATACAAGTAGATTAAATAAGAAAAAAAAATTATAATGTTTTAAATAAATTAAATATATTCATGAATTTTATTTGTAAAGATGATTTCGAACCATCCTCATATTAACTTCTATATAATCTACTTTTGTTAAATTAAAATTTAAAAAATAATTTATAATAATTTAATAGTTTTGGTATTTCCAAAGGTGCCCCTCCTCATGATTAAAAAATGGAACCACTCATTATCATTTAATAAAACCACTAAATCCATTTATCATTGAATATACATTCCCATTTCCTCTCCCAAATTCCATCACTTCATCCTAGAGGCTACAATTTTGTGATAAATTTATCTTAATGAGAGTTTTTGTGAAAATCAAAAGATGATACTTGAAAAAGAGCTCACTGTTTTTTCACCTCGTAAAAAAATTATTCTTCTATCTCATATTATTTTTTTGTTTCCAAATAAAGTAACCAATATAGTATATTATACATTATGATTCATTATTATAATTACCAGACAATTTAATACCTCCTTTTATCTGTTCTAGAGTAACAATATCATTATGTGTGCGTGCATATGACTTACCGTCTCCACGCCGTGTTGTAATTAGTTATTCAACAATAATTTAATTGGATTTGTATAATGATGAATATAACAGATGTAAATACTGAATGTAACATTATAATCATCCTTTATAATTAATATCCCATCTAATTCCCTACCATTTAACCATTAATGGAAAGATATCATTGCTTGTGTGTATGTACGAACTACTCTCTCTAGGACTTGGGGAGATTCATTATACATGTTAACAATTGAAGGAATAATTATAAAATTTATATGATGTGTAAAAACATAATTATTAAAGTAATTTATTTTTTGATATTAATAAAATACATCATAATCATAACAATTTTGACTTACATGGAAAAACAGTAATGGGAAAACAATTCAAGTGACACATGAAATAATAGAAATAATGAAACACTATTAACAAAATAATATAATTGGATTATATATGATATAATAAATATGTATGTGGTTTTGGTTAAATTAAATAACATACCGTAACCATTATAAAATATATTAACACACCCCTGACTAACAAAAGTACATGGTAATTGATAATTTTGAAACCTTGTTTTTATGAGAGATTATTTATACGTAAGTATTTAATAGGGTATATTTACCATAAACATCCATGTTTCCTAGGTATGAAATATTGTTTCTATTATTATAAAAATATTAATTTAATTTTACCCTTTTTGGACATTCATCAAACAGTATGAAATGAATATTTGTTTGTTATTCAATTTGAGGGACTTTTTTAATTTTCTACAAAAAGTACGAATAGAATTATTTTAAACTTATACATAATTAATGGATTATTACAATTTCATAACAAATTATTTCCATTAAGTTTCCTTTAAAATATTTAAATTTAATTGTCAATTAAATTCTTATCTTTTAAAATTTCATGGGATTTTGAGAAATGAAATTGTTTTCGAATACAAAATGATATTTTCCCCACGAATTATTATTATGTATTTTATCCAAATTATATTCCTTTTAATATGAAATTGGGTTATGTTTATATCCCTATTATTAATTATATTTTATTTTATTTATGATGGAATTATTTTTAATAAATATACATATTTTATATGGATTATGATAGAATGATGTTTAAGAAACCCATTCTTTTACTTCGGTTATGCAATGATGAATGGTGTATATTTTTGTGGAACATGTAAGAATGATTCCAATATGAGAAGGGTGGGACATATATCTCCCTCTAGTAAATTGGGTAATATTTATATCTACTAATATAGACATCACATGAATTGAATGGAAACCATGTTCAGTAATATTGGGATGGAACGACATGTAAACCCAGTTTAGTAAGGGATTTTTTTGCTATGATGGCCCCAGTAACGAGCCTTGACTAATATGAAATTATTATATATTATTATGTGTATTACCCCAAAAATGTTGTCATATGTTATGACTATTGGGATTATGTCCATTAAATTTTATGAACTCGTATCCCATCACATGATATCATAATCTTTCGTATGGATTACAAGACTTTAAAATGTTTTGTTTGTATGTCTTATGATTATGATATGATTGATATTTTCCTTGTATACCCCAAATGAGAATTATAGATCACTATTTCATATGTTTCTTTTCCCCGAGCCAAGAAAAAGTGTATTTAGTTAACTATTTCAAAAGAGGTCTAATTAAAAAGAAATAACTGGGAGATAATGTTAATGTTTTATAAACAAGATTTTAATGCTTCCTAGTTTCTAAAGAAACTATACTGATACGGTAGTGTCATGGATTTATTATATTTTGTAATTTATATAGATCAATGTTTAGGTAATATAAAATTATATAATTTATGTGTCATTATAATATTGTTTTTAGTAATAAGTATTTGTGGCCTCATATCAATTACTTTTTTTCATCTCCATGGAGCTCCGTATTTTTCAAATATTTACTAGAGATTTTTGTTCCATCATATGAAGGTGAAGGAGGATAAAATTCAAAAAACAATGTAATGAATAATATATGGGAATTTTTAGTTGGTTTTTATAACCTCAATTTTCAAAAATTCTGCGAATATATGTATTAATCTTATGAAAAGAATCTTTCATGAATATTCAAATATTTTTACTTTTGTTATTATGATGATATTTTGGTTTATTAATAAATTATGAGGATCATGTAAAAATATAACAGTTTTTGTTCAAACAATAAGAATAATAATTTATATTAGAAATTTAGAAAATGTGATTTTTAGTTGGAACAGATTTCTTTTGGTGTGAACATTGTAAATAAGGATTTCATAATAGTTACTCCCGCTAAAATAAATGTTCTTGATGAATGGATAAAACTTAAAAATATTAAATAGATCTATATTTTTTTAGGATTAGTAGGTTATTAACTATAGTTTGTTAATAAATTTCCATGATTATATAGCATGAAAACTATGAGAACAAGAAATGGGATTATATTTACTTGGATTAAAGACTGTGATATTTATTTTCAGGAACTGAATAGAATATTGATAAATGCTCTGGTTTTGTGTGTTCCATCTATAAATGTAGTGTTTTTCATCAAAAATAATATTTCATTAAATGGACTTTGTTTTTTTCTCAAGAATAACGGGAAAGTAATTTTTTATGTTTCAAGGAAACCGAAACATCATAGGTCAAATTAGCACACACGTGATCTCAAATTTGAAACTATAGTTTTCCCTTCAAAAATTTGACACAGCTTATACATGGAGAAAAGTGTAAAATATATACTACTAATAAATTTTTTAAGTATATATTTACATAGAAAGAATTTAACTTGAGGAAGATATGGATATATATGAAAATGAATCATGATTACATGATCAAATGCCAACCTGGAAATAAAAACAATGTGGAAGATGTCTTAATTAAAAAACATCAAAAATAATTTACAATGTTATATTTCAAACATTCCCCAATTTTTTTATGATTTGATTGATTATTTATTGTTTTTTATTATAATTTTTTTTTATTTTATTACAAGTGTTATCATAGTATTCTATATAATAAAGAATCATGAAATAACATTAGGAATACTGTGACTTACTGAAAAGATAGAATTGGTTATGGAAGGTAATTTACATGAATTTAATTTTGATAAATTATTGTTTCATGATATTTAAAATGATATTATGTGTTATTAATTATTCCCATATAAAGAAAGACTTTTTATGTGAAACTCATAGTTCTCTATTTTGGTTCATCCTAGTAGCACTAAGATGTATAGAGACCTTTGGGATAATTACTCATGTGATGAAATGAAAATTGTTATTATTGATTTTTCCTATATATTTTTTAGTTTTCAAAAATTTAAATATGATAGTGAAATACTAATGGGGATGATTTAGACTTTTTTAGTACATGAAAAAAATTGGAAAATATATCCATAGACATTATGGTGTGACTACTAAGGAATTCTTGAGTTAACAATGTGGATTGGGTTATTTTTGATCGGAAAAATATATCTACCTCACCCCCTTCACATTCAATATAATATATCTCTATATAACATTTCATTAATATAGAAAAAATATTGTTAAGATACATGGATTTTCCCTCTACACTATCTACGACTATGATCCCATGATCAATTGTGACATTTGAAAGGATATTCAAAAGTATTTGGGAAATGATTAAATTTCAGAACCACCATTTTTGATTATTATAAGTGATAGACTGAGCATAAAATTCACCAATTAGAATACATGTTATGTTCTTCTTCAATGTATTACTAGGGATATTGGGATCTTCATATTTCATTAGTTTAGTTATCATAAAATTACAGTTTTCATTCTAGTATATAGATGTCACCTTTTTCACAATTACTGGGAAAGTGATGAAATCTCCTACATTTTGGGATGTAGTTGTGGAAAGGAAGTAGATGGGATAATAATTTATATTGAATGTGGATGATAAAGTGAATATGATCTAACAACACATGAGGAAAGATCAGAAAATGCAGAAACTTAATTCATATAATAGGAGGAAAGACTTTTATATCGAGGTAGGTGATCTTGTTGGCCTTAAAATATCTCCTTAGAAAAGTGTTATTCATTTTAGTAAGAATGTTAATTCACTTTCATAGTTCATTGGACCTTATAAAAACATAGATAATGTTGGAGAATAATACTACAATGTATCTCTCCCATTTAATTTGTCTTAGGTACACAATTTTTTTCATGTTTTTATGTTAAGAAATTATGTACCAGATTCATCTTTAATTTTGAGACCAGCAGTATTTCAGTTGGAAGAGAAACTTTCCTATTATGAAAATCATGTTCAAATTCGTGATCAATGAGAACATTTATTTCAGAATAATGTAACACACCATGTTAGGATTTTGTGAAGAAACCACATGGTTGAAGAAGAAAAATTGGAATATAAATTTTATTGATGGAAAGGCATCCTCAGTTGTTTAATAAGTGAATAAAAATTTAGAGAAGAAATATATAGAAGGGGGGATAATGTTCCAACTCAGTTACATATACTTTTTTTCTATTTTAGAATTAAATAGTTAATTTCATTATAAATTTATAATGTATTGTGTAGTACTTACAAAAATTATGAAACCTATTCAAATATATTTGTAACCTCACTTATGAAGGTATAAATAAAATATATATATATATATATATATTTTATTTGGAAATATATTATATTTAGATTACTGAATAAGTAAATTTTGAGTACTCAGATCGTGTTTTTAGGTAAGGTTTTTCTTTTCTGGTGTTTTTGATAAAAAAGAGAAGAATCTAGAAATATGAGGAGTATATGCCATGTACTTTGGAGTACACACCGTGTATCTGGCTACTACAGGAGACATTTTACTAGCTATGTAACAGCTGATACATGGCCATGTGGGGAGACCTTGAGACATTATAAAGCAGGGCCTGATAAAGGTATATACACACCGCGTACTTTTAAATGACACACCGTGTACTTTTTATTTTATTTTATTAAATGGACCGGGGTCGTGTCTCATTCCCAGTTTCATATTCTTCTAACAATGTCTCTTCTAGGATTGAAAGAGGAGATTGATTCTTCCTGGATCACTTGAGCAATAATTCATTCCCCAATTCAACCATCATTGATTAAATTAGAATCACCACAGTGAAATATTATTTCTTCCATAGCCTCATTTCATGATATCTCTTCTCTCATGATATATTGTTGGGTGAGAGTTTAGACGTTTTTTGTAGATCTTTTGTGTTTTATGTCAAAAAAGGTTGGGATTTAACTATATCGAGCATATAATGTCGACGTATGTGGATTGTTCCTTTCCATATGTATTCATTGAATATTATATGAATAAGTTACCAATACCCTACAAAGGGGTATTGCGTGTTTAGGGATTTTAGCCATGTTAATGCCTATTATGACTTTTGTGCCTGAGTAGAGCTTGTTGGATTGTGAATATCTTTATTTACCATGATATAGATGTTTTCCCAAGTAGGATGTGATATTAGTCATTGGGCTTACCTTTTCCTATAAGGCTGCTTTCTTTCCATGCCTAATGTTGTTAGGATGGAGTTTTTTATCTGATGTTATTTTATACATGTAGCTGTTAGCCATGTAGTTATTTAATTATATTAGAAAAGTAGTTCGTAATGTTTATTTTGGTTGTACAACATCGTTGTGCTAGATTGAGTTACACAGGATTTTGGGAACCTAGTTTACTAGACCATAGAGAGACTGGATACTAAGGGCTTCTCTGGTGTGTCTGTTTACTTTTACATTGAGAGACCATATGGGGGATGGACATGATTGATCCCTCTGAGTTTCTGTAGTTCAATGTTTTGAGAACACAGGGGGAAGTGGATGTGGAGTGCTTCCCCAAAGTGTCTACAGTTTACAAATAAAAGACCATAGGGGGTTGACAGTGAGTGATTCCTTAGAATGTCTTTAATAAAGATGAACTAGAGGGGTTAGACTCTGAGTTAATCCTAGAGGTTTTCTTATGATTGATATGTTGAACCAAAGGGGATTGGTTGTGGGTAATTCATATAGGGTTACTTGTTTTGAATTAACTCCATTCTTGATATTTGAAAATCAATGAAATTGAATTGTACGGTTGTTTACTTTGAGTACTTCCTATTCTACTGCTTCATTTTTTTATTGCCTACCATATATATTAACTAACTATTAGGCACACACCTTTGGGTTGTTGCCTATTGGGATTCATCTCACACCCTATTTGGGTCATTCTTTTGAGCCCAAACTGATTATATTTTTGTAGATATAGAGAAGGTAAAGAGCCCTTCTATTTTACGTACATGATTACTGTGGAGCTGGAGTCTATGGCACCAAGCTGAGGCTTGCGATGCTGCTGAAGTTTATTTGTTTTCACTGTAATTTTGATTAGTACTCTTTTCTAGAATTGTGAATTTTTGTATGCTTTCCTATACATATATATCAAACATCAATTATTTATCTACGTTCTAGTTGTTTATTACTTCTATTGTTTACTTATCGCATGTTATTACTATTTCTTATATTGTTAACTATTTATTTATATTGCATTACTCTTACTATAAGGGCACAGTTTTCCCAGTATCACACTCGAGGCCCTCATTTCTAGTCGACAGCCTCTGGAATTTGGGGAAATGTGGATGAGGCAATGTGGCCTACTGTGTAAAGGGAACCTCTAGGTTGCGCCCGGTACCAAGGAATTACAAATTTGTATTAGATGAATTATTTTATTCATGACTTAATGTTTGGAGCCTATGTCAATGGATAGGAAGTAATAGGCACATGTTAATAACCGGTTCCCAGGAGTAGCTAACCCATGTACATGGAAAATCCATTTTATCTCGTATATTGTTATTTTACTGGTTTTTTAATTAATATAGTTGATTTGATTTCTCCATTGGGTGATTCACATTTTTTGTGATGTTATTGATGATATTATTGAGGTTCTATTTCTATTTAATCCTGATGAGATGAGGGTATTCCATCTCATGTATCATATATGAACTATCTAGATACCACGTTTCATACATTCCTGTCATGCCATTTAAGGTGAATTACTGATTTCATGTTGTTGTGATATATGTTTTACTAGATGTTCATGCTATTGTGATATATTCCTTGATAGAATACATTCTATTTTATAGGTTCTGATATTGTGTAAGGTTTTGTTTGAATGAATTCCAATATTTGGTTATTGAGGTGTTGTGGGCCCTCATGGATCAGAATTTGGAAGATCATTGAACTATTATTCTTGTTTATGGCATGTATAAGTTTCCAAACTTGGATTCGCAGAGAGTATGGGCCCCCATAGATCATAATTTGGCACTTTGATGTTTGTTTTAGTGTTTTTTGGGTTCCAATGTAGTTTGAAAGGCTTACGGTCTACAAAAACCCATAATACATAGTGTGTAATGATTAATACATGCCATGTGTCCTTCTGTTCGGTAATAAACTCCTTTTCATAAGTACACATCACGTACATTATGTACAAGCCATGTAGTCTATAACAGTTTCACTAGCTATGTGGGCAAAGACATGGGGTTCGGAAATCCTTGGTGGAACACGCCATGTACCGGACATACACGCCTTTTTTATAGACCATGTTTCAAGCCATGTGACCAATAGACCGAGTGGATTGTGGGTTGTAAGTACACGTTGTGTCTAGAACACACATGCTGTGTAGATTCAGTTGTGTAACTGGACATGTAACTAACAATATAGGTCTGTGAATTTCTTTCTTGTAGACATTGTGTCTTGCTCAGACACATCATGTAGTCTTTATCTAGGAGAACCGTGTGGTTATGTTGCGTAGATGAACTCGAGCAGGGGAAGAGTATTCCAGTATACACCATGTGTTAGACAACATGCTGTGGGAATTTGGGGTTATACATCCTAGGATGGAAAAGTACATGTCCGTGTGAAATATTCAGGGAACACACCATGTAGGAGTTTTACGCGCCATGTATCCACCTTTTTGAAATATGCAATTCTTTCTTTCTCTCATTCCCTTCATGAACTTATCAGTTTTAGTCCTCATTAATCTTGATCTAAGGTGTGTGTTTGACCCTGCATATTCATGCCACCGAGATGTCCTCAGGCTGTACACCACTTATAGGGTAGTGACTAGACACCAAACATGGAAGATTAGGAACCACCAGCAGATCCTCTGATCTTGCTGGTCTTGGAACCAACCAACATTCCAAACATAGGTTCTGATGCATAGTTCAGAGAGATCATCATGAGGATTGTGCAGATCATCCAAGGATTACTACCTCCTTCCCCTTCTATGGAAGAGTTTATGCAGGTATTTTAGAAGCAACATCCTCCCACCTTCATAGAGAATGGAGGACCTCATGCTGCAGAGTCATGGTTAAAAGACATGTTGTCGATCTTCAATCATCTAGAGATTCCCCTAGAGGGGAGGGTGAATCTAGCTACCTACAAGCTTCGTGACTCCTCCAAGAGATGATGGGATGTAATATCAAAGGTGGGACACCAACAGGTTACGTCCTGGGATGAGTTCCCATATGCCTTATATGATTAATTCTACCCAGCAACTATGAAGGCCGATCGAGCCTGAGAGTTCATAAGTCTGGAGTAGGGTAATCTTTCAGTTATGGAGTATTCATCTCACTTCACATATCTTCAGTGCATCACACCCATCTCATTAGGTGATGAGTTATTCTTGTCAAGGATGTTTGAGGATGGTCTTAGGCATGACATCTGATCTCAGGTGAACATCATCGGGTTGACTTCCATCACCACAATTGTCAACCAAGCACTGATCACGGAGCAAACTCCGAGCGATTATGGAGCTGTGAGCTAGAGAGGTTCAACAGATAGAGTTAGTACCCCTCCAACTGATAGTAGGAAGCACCACAAGGAGTCTACATGTGAAGATCCGTATAGGCGAAATACATCCTCTAGTGGCCATGTGGTGTGTAAATAATGCGGGAAGAGTGGGAATACGAGGCCACATTGCCCGAGAGAACCAATGGAGTTTCAATATTGTGGAAATATGGATCATATTCAGCGTTTCAATAAGTTTTTCTCATGAGAATATTTTCATAATGGTTCTTATATAACTCATCGTTCAGGGGAAGGACCATTAGTTTCTCATCAGTCATGGAACTAGAGTTCTTCTGGCCGTTTAGGCCAAGGATGAGGTCGGGGCTACGGTAGACAGTCACCAAGTTTTCATCGACAACATGGTGGATTAGTTAATGGTGGTCAGGTAGGGTCAATGTGCCAAGGTATATTCCTAACTTTGGCAGTGGAGAAGACCCAACATGAGATGGATCCAAGACCCTCTACAGTTCATGTTATGATTCTAGTTTCCTCGGTCATAGATTCTTCACTTTTTTGATACATGGGCTTCCAATAATTTTATATATGTTACTATTGTGGAGATCCATGGTCTCGGCATCATTAATTTTTCTGATTTCCTGATGTTGGAAACTCCATTAGGTACTAAAATTACTAGTGTACGATAGTGAAAAGAGATCCCTCTTGAGGTTTTTGGTTTTCACTTATTATGTGACCTCTGTGTCCTAGAAATGGTAGGCTATGATTTCATTTTTGGGATGGACTAGTTGGTTTCCTTCCAGGAAGTGGATGATTGTTATTGTCCTTTGGGGAGTTTTTCACCACTAGAGGGAGACTTGTTTCTACATTAGGTTTAATGGGATGTCCAGGCGATAATAGAAGGACCCGAGCATCAAGGGTTTGGAAGAGTTACAGTCAGATTACTAATCTATATCTAGATTACCTTGGGACTTCATAGTTAGACTTTTCTCCCGTGGTGGATCTTTTCAGGGATGTCTTTCTAGAGGACTATTCATGTTTTCTTCTGGAGTGAGAGGTGTACTTTTATATTTATCTTATTCCTAGAGACGCACTGGTGTCCAATCCTCTATAAGATGGCTACACCAGAATTAAAAAAGATCAAGATGTAGTTAGAGAAGTTATAGCATAAGGGTTTCATCCGACCCAGTACTTCTCCTTGTGGTTCTCCTTTACTATTTCCCAAGAAGGTGGACTGTACCCTCATTCATTTTGTATCTTATGAATGATGATCTAGTTGATAGTCAAGAACCGATATCCATTGTCGAGGATTGATGATTTATTTGATATGATTCAAGGATCCTAGGTGTTCTCAAAGATTGAATTGAGATCCAGTTATCATCAGATGCATGTTAGGACATCTAACATACCTCTTACAGTATTTTGCAGTAGTTATGGTCTTTAAAAGTATGTGGTTATGATGTTCGGTCTCACGAATGCACCTGCAGGTTTCATAGAACTAATGAACTGAGTGTTCCATCCATAATGGATTCTTTTGTGATAGTGTTTTTGGACGATATCTTGGTGTACTATCACACTCGACATGACCATGATACACATCTTGAGATTATTTTATGTACAATGATAAAGCTTCAGTTATATGCTAAGCTCTCAAAATGCCAGTTTTGAATGGACCAAATTCAATTATTGGGTCATGTTATCTTAGAGACAGGAGTATCAGTAGACCCAAGGAAAGTGATAGCAGTAGTTTCAGGGGAGATTCCAATGAACATCATTGAGATAAGAAGTTTTTTAGGGTTGGATGGATACTATAAACATTTTATACAAGACCTATCACGCATAATAGCGCCACTGATGGGCCTGACTAAGAAGGGTGTGTAGTACATGTGGATTGATTCATGTGAGTCATCCTTTGAAGAGTTGAATGAGAGGCTAAAGTCATCACCATTACTAGTATTTCCAAATCCAGGAATGTTCTATATTTTATACTATGATTCATCATGTATCTGGATGGTATTCATGCTTATGTAGGGGGAATAAGTAACTCTATATGGGTATTAGTAGTTGGGGACAGATGAGATGAATTACCTAAAAAATGGTCTTGACTTGACTTTTATTATTCATGACTTGTGATGAGGAAGAAATTACTTGTTCGGAGAGCATATTGTGGTTTTCACTGATAAAAATAGTCTCAAGTACATCTTTACTCGGTGTGATCTGAATCTAAGACAATGAAGGTGGGTTGAATATCTTCAGTCCTTTGACATTGAACTTGCCTACATTCCTAGGAAAGGAAACACAGTGGAAGATTCGTTGAGTAGGAGGACTCAAATACAGGCAGTTCAGGAGGCCAAAAATGAGTGGCAGATTATGGCTTAGTTTTATGAGATGCATTTGGAGATGAATGATACAAAGGAGAAGGTGTTTCATTCTTCTATTGTGGTTACCTTAACTCTTCTTTATTTAGTGAGAATGAGGAAGCTATCAGACTCTAAATGCATGGTTATATATGATAGTGTGTCAAGAGGGTACCCTGTTCTTGGATGAACCATAGGTGAGAATGAGATCTTACACTTTCATGGATGTTTAAGGGTGTCAATAGACATACCCGAGGAGCTGATGCAGTACATTCATTCCTCTATTTGGGAAGTTCATCTTGGCATCACCAAGATGTAATGTGATCTATTCTGTTAGTATTGGTGTCCAGGTTTGAATAGATATGTTGATAGTTTTTTCATGAGTTGTTCCACCAATCAGTAGGTAAATATGGCACATCAGCGGAAAGCATGGTTTGGTAGTAGTTACCCATTCTTGAGTGGGAGTGGAATAATGTTGTGATGGAATTCTCGATAGTCTCACCCAGGTCACCTTGAGGGAACGATATAGTTTGGGATGTCATTGATAGAATCACACATGTTTCTCACTTATTTCCAATTATAGATATATTCATTGTTGATGAGTTGGGAAGGCTGTACATATGAGAGAATGTATGTTTACATGGAGTAGAACACTCCATTGTTTCAGATAGGGACACAAATTTATTTATCAGGTCTAGTAGTGACTAAAGAGAGATTTGGGTACATTGGTTCTTCTGAGTACAGCATGCCATCCCCCGATAGATGGCCAGTATAAGCGAAGGATTCAGGTGCTAGAAGACATGCTTTGAGCATGCGTCCTAGATTTTAGAGGTTTTTGGGATAATCACTTACTTTATATGTATTTTAATAGAAATAATAGTTTTCAAGAAACTATTCTGATGGAAGATTAAGAGGCTTTGAAAAGTTGGCTATGACGTTCACCCTTATGTTGACATGAGGAAGGAGAGGTAGCTATGATGGGACCTTGTCTTGTCTAGGAGACCAAAAAGTAGATAGAGTTGATTTGGTAGAGGATGGCTACTAGAAAGTCGTAATAGATGTCTTATGCTGATAGTCGGAGATGACCTCTCGAGTTTGAGGGTGGAGATCAGGTTTTTCTGTGTGTCACATTGAGGTTGGGACACATGAGGATTAAGAGACAGTGTAAGCTTCCGCTGAGGTATGTCGGGCCATTTGAGATTTTGGAAACGGTCGGGCGGGTTTCCTATCCATTATATGAACCTTTGAGGTACTAGGATACGCAAAAAATCTTCTACATTCCTCAACTACGCCATTACTTCTCAAACCCCTCTCATGTTTTTAAACAAGAGGAGGTTGAGCTAGAGGTGGAAGAATCATTTGAGGAGTATCGTATCCTTATTGTTCATAATAGTGAAAAGGCTATCCATGGCTGATCTATTCCCCTAGTATGAGTGTTATGGCAGCATGGGGGAGTACAATATTAGAATTGGGACAGTGGGACTGACGTACGATCGCAGTGACTAGAGATGTTCAAAGATTCTTCTTATACACCACCTTGCTAGGGAAATTCAGGGATGACTTTTCTATGGGGGTTGCTTTTAAGAACCATGATAATATTTTAATATACTTTTTTCTTTTTCCCGTGTTTTTTAGAAAATGTGGAGAAGCTATATATTAAAGGATTATACACCATGTACTTTGGAGTACACTCCATTTGCCCAGTTTTAGTGGGTGATTTTTTACCGGCTGTGTAATGGATGGATACATGCCCATGTGGTGTGACCTAGAGATTGCTTAATATGAGGCCTAGTAAAGGCATATATATGCCTTTTACTTTTAAAAGACACACTGTGTAATTTTTAATTTTATTTCTTTAAACAGACTGGGGTCGCGCATCATTTTCCAGTTTCATCTTCTTCTAACGAAGTCTCGTTCTAGAGCGGTCTAGGAGCACCATTATTCCAAGAGACATCGATCATTCATCTGTTCTCTGATTCAACCACCATCAATTATGTTGGAATCTTCACGGAGATCTATTCCTTCTTCTAGATCCTTGTTTCCTAATATCGCATTGCTCGCGAGATATTATTGGTCAAGATTTTAGATGTTTTCTTTAGACCTATCTTGTTCTAGGTCGAAAACAAGGTTTGGATTCATCTATTTTGATCATAAATCATTGAGGTAGGTGGTTTGTGCCTTTCCATAGTTATTCTTTGAATATTATGGGGACAAGGTCCAAATTCCCTTAAACGGTGAAAATAGTGTTTAGGGATTTTAGCCATGTCAATTCCTGCTAGGCCTTGTGTGCCCGAGTATTGGTTGTTTGATTATGAATTGGTTTATTTACCTTGCAATGGATTCTATTTCCCATGTTTGAATTGATATAGCTCTTTGTGCCTAGATTTTCTTATTAGGATACTTTCTTTTGATGCCTAAGTGTTTTTAGGATGGTGTCTTTTATCTGATGTTGTTTTATACATGTATTTGTAGCAAATTAGTTCTTTAAAATGCTAGCCAAGTAGTTATTAAGGTTTAATTTGGCTATTAAACATAGTTGTTCACGAACACTTACATGGGGTTGTGGGAACCTGGTGTAGTAGACCATAGGGAGAATGGATGTTGGGGGATTCTCCCAACTGTCTATTTACTTTTATATTGTGATACCATAAGGGGGATGGATGTGAGTGCTCTATCATATTGTATGTAGTTCCACGTTGTGAGACCAGAAGTGGAATTAGAAATTGAGTGCATCTCCAGACTGTCTGTAGTTTATCAAAAAATAATACATGGTTAATTGATTGTGATCGCTTCCCCAAAGTATCTTAGCTAAAGATGAACCAGAGGGGTAAGACTGTGTGTACTTCCTAGAGGGTTGCACGTGTGGGAAAGGTTGAATCAGAGGGGATAGTATGTGAGTATTTCAGAGTGGTTTATTGTTTTTGATTAGCTATTATCTTAATATATGAAAATGAATGAAATTGAATTTTAGATTGATTACATTTGAGTACTTCCTTATATACAGCTTTATTTTTCTTATTGCCTGCCATATATATTCACTGACTATTAGGCACAGACCATTGGGTGGTATCCTACTTGGATTCATCTCATGCACTATTTGGGTCATATTTTTGGTCCCAAATAGATTATATTACTACAGTTATTGATAACTAAATGTTCCCTTCTACTTCATGAACTTGATTGCATTGGAGCTGGAAATCATGAGACCAAGCTGAGACTGGCGATGCTTCTGGAGTTTATTTGTTTTCCTTGTACATTGGTTTAGTACATTATTCCATCATTGTGACTTAATGGGCTTTTTTCTTAGACATATGTATCATGAATCATTTATATATGTGTGCTCCTGTTTTTTATTACTTCCGTTGTTTACTTATTTCATGTTATTACTACTTCGACTATTGTTATCTGTTTATTTCTAATGCGTTACACTGCCAATGAAGGCATAGTTTTTCCAAAATCACACCCACAACCCTCATTTCTAGTTGGCATCCTCTAGTGTGTGGGGAAATGTGCTTGAGTCCATGTGACTATCTAAGTATGGGGCACCTCTGGGCGGCTCATTGAACTGAGAAGTTATATAAATAAATGTTATGGATGTGATAAATTACGTTTTAGTATTTATGTGATGCTTATATTTTAATTTACAATTTTATTATTAATATAATGACTTAAATGAAATTTTTACCTCATAAAAAATATTAATAAATTAATATTTTTGTGCCTTATGATTATAAGATAATTTGATGAGACCTTAATTAAATTTTCAAAGTGTCATAAAATAAGTTATAATTTTAAAAAATGTTGTTTTTAAATAAATGATGATTTTAATTAAAATTTAAATTAAATTTATTTAGAAAATTATTATTTTAAAATATTATTCATTTTTAATTGTAAATGTAAAAAATGGTTAGAGTTATTTTTTGGTATTTTTAGATAATAGATTAATTTTTTTGAATAGTTAAATATATTAATATATGGTATTTATCAAATTCAAAAATCATTGAGTCCTAGATAATGCATGTATGATATAATCCCAAAATCATGAACTCTAGTTAATTTTTATAACATATTTTGAGATATGGTAAAAACTATCTATATTTTAAAAAAATAATCTAATAAATAAAAGAA
Source organism: Viscum album (assembly GCA_963277665.1). Taxonomy (NCBI): domain Eukaryota; kingdom Viridiplantae; phylum Streptophyta; class Magnoliopsida; order Santalales; family Viscaceae; genus Viscum; species Viscum album. The sequence goes on along the minus strand of OY728130.1, from coordinate 1,193,156,304 downwards.
TCAGAAAAGACCCCTCTCCTCCATTATAAATACCACCCATCATCACCTTTTTTCCACAAGCATCAAAATATTCTTTATTTTTTAAAATTTATCCAAATCCCATTCCAAGTCTCATACCCATGTCCATGACTTTCAGGTCTTCCCAAAAGGCTAAAACCAGGTTCAATATGGAGTTCTCAAGGAGGATAAGTTCAAGAGGTAAAATCCCCTTTCATTATCTTTAAAAAAATAAAAAAATTTGTTTTATTTTGTTATTGTATCCTCACCTTCCATCAATAAAGTAAAAATATAACTTCATTATCACACATATACTAGAATTTTATTATATTAATTAAATATCAATCATCAAACCTCCCTTATTCTCCTCTTATTATAATAAATGAATTCTTTATAATTGATATTTTGATTTACCGTCATCATGGACGACGTGTTTTCATTTTCTTTTAACACCTTATAGGATGGTTATGAACACATTTTTATAGTAATATAATATTAAATTATAAATAATATTATTTTATATAATAAATATATTAACATGATTTTAAATAATATGATATAAGTTTGTTGTGGTTGTAAAATCACCAAAATAAATTATACCATTTTGACTAATAATATATCTAATTTATAATCCATATATTACAAAAACATTATATATGAAATCACATAATATTCTAGAAGATTTTTAATACACTTTCATTCCACTTCAAGAGTTTTTCTTCTATTCTACAAGAGAACCCATAATGAACCAACCACAAAAATTAGGAAATAAACTCACTGAAAACAAATAAAATAACATTATATAATCAATAAAGGAGTAGAATGATTTAATAGAAATATAATATAATGTATTATAAATTTTAATATAGCTATGTAATAACATTTTAACCATATTTAAACCATTAAAAAGGAAGTTTTAAATTTTTTTAAGGAATTCAAACCCAAGGAATATGAATTTTCTTTAGAAATTACCCTTTAAATTTCTGATTTTAATAAAATTAAAAATAAAATTTCTATAAGAGTATTAATATTTTTTAATTATGTTCTACTTAATGGAATTTTTTATGATGAATGGTGGGACCAATATCTCATAACAATGAATTGGGTATGTTTATGTTTGAATTTTACTATAATGGTTATTTCATGTGTAACTTTGATGGTTACACCATAAGGCGGTCTTGAGGGTTACATCAAAAGGTATCCATAAGGGTTACATTGTAAGGTATACATGAGGGTAAAAACTCATATGGTAGCCATGAGAGTTACAATTTAATCTAATTAATTCCTTAGGATAACTTTATGGTTTTATTTAAGGTTTATATGTTTTATGGAGTTATCTTATTTTTAAAAAGTATATGATACTTTATGGGTGAGAATTATGCATTTTTGAAAATGATTTCGCACTTTTAAATGTATTCATTGTCTAAAAAATTCATTCATTATTTTTATTTCCCATGCTGACTTTTTTTTTGTGCACACCATATTTTAAAATTATTCGGACTTTGTTAAAGGATGGGTTATAGTAGTGAAAAATCCAAGATGAATGATATGATATTTTTTCAAGAAAGGATTTAATGTTTTATTTAAAAAATGAATTATGGAATAAATGGATATTGTTTTAGTAGTACCCACTTTGTATTCTTATGGTTTGATATCTACGAATTATGTCATAATTTTCCAAAACTATAAAACAAAAATATCTTTGGGAATGTAAGAATGTTAATTCTAAAATAATTTACTAGATTATGTATTTTTTATGACCGTGAGGTTATATGTGGTATGAGATTTCATCTAACATTCCATTCATCGAGGCGTGTTATAATATTATACACATAATTTATTTTATTTTAGGTATTGGAGCACTTTCTTGAATTTACTACCATTAACACTTTATATTTAATTTTATTAATAAAAATATATTCAATAGTTTTTTCATGATCATTGCCAAGTGGTATGTGGTTTCATAACACTGCTTACATTATATGGGTTTTAGATCTACTTATAAAAATTTATTAACTATTAATTTTCATGAACTGATCTCTTAATTTTATTATCCCATATTTCCAAGAATTTTTTGTAGGTTTAAACATGTTTTTAAAATAACTCTTTTGATTATTTATCATTCAGATGTTATGATATTTGCAAGTGTTGTCTTTGTCTCAATGTCTTTACCCTAATACGTGATTAATAATGAAAACCATGGTTTCCATTTTGGGTTACTTACTTCCTAATGAATGAATTTTTGAAATATAAATTCATTAAATTTATTGGGCATAAAAAACCATAGCATACCCATTCATTAAATTAAATTTGATATGAGTGATACCAAATTGGAAAGGTATTTATGTTAAAATCTAATCTATTTTTTTATGTTAAATTTCTTAAATGTTATGTTAAGGAAATTATATGGTATAATTTTCTTGAGCCTTGTTTTATTTATTATCCTCTATTTTTAGGTGTATTTCATATGATTAGTTTCCTTTCCCCTCATGTTTTTGTTGAAACATCAAAAATATTGTTTATAACTGATTCAAATCTTATATTTTCTTTAAGATCACAATACATTCTCTTCTAAATCATTATTTTCTAGAATTTCTTCCTAGTTTTATATTTTATAATAATAAATGTTTTTTTAAAGAAATTTATATAAAAATTTTCATTCTATTAAATTATTTTGAAAGAAAATTTATTATCATATTCTACATTGGTCAGTTTTTACTCCCTTTATAAGATATGTCAATAAAATGATTATTTTTAATGTTTAAGATATGAATTTTATTTTCCACCATCGTGATTATTTTTTTTATTTTAAAAATCCTTTATAATTTTACATTATTATTTTCAGTGTATATAATTTTCACAATAATTTTTTAAATTTTAATTTTAAAGGTGAATTTCAAAGATGAGAGAGTATTTTCCTCTTGGGTTATTTTGTTGATATTTTTGTGATGAATATATTCAACAACCACAAAAAACCATAATTTTACTTATAATCCATTGGGAATATGCTGTAAATATACCATATTTTTTTATGTCTCTAGATAGATTTCGATTCTATCAAAGATATTTTCATCTATCCCATTTCCTTTCCATGGTTTATTTATGCTTTGAAGGAAAAATTGATTTTATTATACTGAAAAGTGATATATTTCATGTAATATGACTATGTTATATTTTAATGAATCAATAAATCATAAAAATTAATCGTGGTTCATCTCATGATGATGGGAAATCCTTATATGTTTTTATAATGTATATGGAATTGGTACAGAGTTAACTAGTTAAACATTTCTCTAAAGAGATTATTTGAATTTTCTGGGATGGTTATACCATTAGTATGAGTGATTGTAAGAGTGAAATGAAAATTATATCTGAATTCCCAAATATATTTTGTTTATGAATTTAAAATCTTTTCATGTATCCATTTCCTCATATTTGTTTTCAAATGGATCATAATTATTAATTTATATGTATAAAAATATAAGTTAATGTTTAATTCATGGACTAATATTTTATGGTCAAAGTTTTGATGGGTAATAATTATATTTAATTATAAAAAGGAACTTTGATTATGTCATCATACCATTATTCCCATATTTCACTCCCTAAATAAATCCAATGGTTAATTCTAATGTTTAACCATAATATGAATTTTAGATTACCCTTTTTATTCTTTCATTTCCCTCGATTATGAATAAATGTTTTAGGTATGTTATGCCTTAGAAGGAGACTAGTTGTGAGGAACATATTATTATATGATTTATGTTTTTATGACCTAGTTATTTATATATCCATGTAATTATGTAAGATGTTTTTCAAAAATCTCTAAAATATTAAGCGTAAATGTTCATTTGCTATTTTTGTGATACAATATTTCATATTGATATTGTATGTATTTAAGGGTTAATACAGGGTCACATTTATCTGTATCAAAAGGAGATATTAAATAATTATGTTTTAGCAATATATCATGGAGTTAAAATTCATGGATATAATATTTTTCCTGTATTTTTGATGATTTCAGTTATTGTACTTATTACTATTTAATGTGTAGTAAATAAAAATATTTAAAGTGATTCAAATCATTTAAAAAACTTATTGACAATAAATTTTCATATATTATCCAATGAATTTAATTAAAAATTGATAAGAATTAAAAAGGAATACATTGATGAATATCTTTGAAACAACTGTATATGGAATGGTAACCGATCCCCATGAACAGTTTAAAAAAATAAATATTCTAATAAAAATAAAAAAATATTTGTAAACATTGAATGATCAATATAATTGATCTACAAGACATCAAAATTATTTCGGATGTGATCCATATATGTAGTTTTCAATAATCTTAATCATTTCATCCTTTGACATGATTTGATACTCATTTCAAATTTTTTTGAAGGAATAAAAATTTATATATATTGAAGGCATTTAGGATCCCATTTTAGAGAAAAACTATTCTTAGAAATTATAAATGAGCAATCATATTTTCTAATAATGTATATTCTCTCGACATGCACTCAATCATATTTCTTGATGGTATTAGTAGAATTTTAGAAAAAATTGATATATTTTATATCATTATATGGGAAAAATTTCAAAATAATATTTACTTTTTTATCATGATTTTAATGAATTTCATAGATAAAATTTTGGACATAATTAGTGTATTCAAGAAGTAAAATTTCATTTTCTGTAGTCCCATAAAAATTCAATAATTAACATGTAATGAGTAAAGACTAATTAAAGCAGAATATATATTCTCTTGACTATGGAAGAATGTATATTTTAGAACAGACAATGAAATAACAAAGGGTTCTAAAACCAAAAGTTTTTTGGAGGATTCGGATTCTATCACATTACCATTACATGTTAAACCAAAAAACATGAAGAAACATTAAATAATGAGGATTATATAGAATGAATGGACGAATATTTATATAATATTGAGAATAATGAAATATAGTAGAAGATGAATCAACCAAAAGACTAGAATGTGATAAAATAATGTTGGGTATTAGGAATAAAATCAAAGTTTAAGGATAAATTGCATGACGAATATCTCAAATTAACGTCAAAGGATTCCCTCAAAATGAGGATAATGATATTAATGAGGAATTATTTTCATATTTAAATCTAGAAATGATCCAAAGGATTCTAGTGATATGTTTCAATGGAATTACAGTTTATATATATATATATATATATCAATTTAGAATTTTAAATAGTGAACATGATGAAGACCTGTGGATTAAGAAAAATAGAAAGGGTTTATATTTAATGGTAATAGTTTTATTATCTCTTTGTTGATTAAGGACTTTTATTAGCATTAAGATGAAACAATTTCATGTTATATAAAATAGTATAGATTCTAAATGGAAATGGATTATATAATGTAATAGCGGATTATCATTTCTATATTGAGGAAGATGACACAATTGTTTTTGTTTTTGGTCAGCATGTCGATGAAATTATTTTTCATACAAATATAGATGAATTTGTAAGACATTATTTATAACTGCGAAGGATTTTCATATATATATATATTTCATATTTTAGATAATTATTCAGTAAATTACAAAAAATCCATCCTGACGACTATAAGGTATATTCCCATTGAATATATGGAAACATAAAATACTTATTCATATGTGAACTAAATGATCTCTTTCTATATTGTTGATAACAAGATACCTTCTTAGACATATCATACAAAATACTATTCTTTATTACCGGGGGTAATATATCTTAATAAAAGGTGACCATAAATTTTTAGTAAAGGTAATAAAGGTAGATATGTTCGAATAACATTATCATAACATTTAAGAACCACACTATTCATATCAAATATCATAATATTGAATCATTTCATAATTATTGGTAGTTCATTATATATTAATCATAAGGAAATAAAAACATGGCCATTGAAAAAATAATGGTGACATAAGACATGGAAATTTGGAATACTCATAAACATTTTAAATGATTTTGAAGGATAACATGTATTTTTTCCTGAAGGAATAATTTCATTAAAAATAACCTTTTTATACTATAAATTTATAAAATATTTTTAATTCCATTTTAATAAAAATAACATTGAAAACTAATAATGGAAACTACAAAAATCACACAATAACTCTGCTGAGTAAAATAGATTCTATTCTAAAATTACATCATAAAACTAAAAATTCAAAAAATATTATGGATATCCTTTCAATGGAAAATATCCACAAAAACGTATTAAAGATTATTTAAAACATTTCATATTGAAATAACATTCCCTCTTCGAAAAAAATTATTAAAACATATAACATTATAAAAATAATTTCATTAAAATTTCCTTTTATAATTATAATTTAATGTTTAATTAAATTTTTATTCATGATGGTGGAGAATTCTTTACATGGAATTCAAGTTAAAATGAATTTTCTATTCCATTTTTTTGTAAAATAAAAATATTATTCTTTTGGAAAATATATATTGATTCCATTAAAAAAATGTTGTTAAAAAAGTTGAATAGTGGGTAAATATTTAATTTATATGTAATTTGGATAATGTTAAAAAAAATTGATAAAATGTTTAGAAAAAATGGTTTTTTAAAAAAGTGGTTTTAGACTGAGGAGTTAAATAAAGACAATTTGAATTGAAAACATTATTTTGAGATCTTGAGTAAATAAAAATAGTGAAATGAATGGAATACAAGTATTCTCATTAAATAAATAGATTAGTGTAAAATTGATGAGTTTCTAATGTGATATATCAGAATATTTTATCCCCGAAAATCCTATCATAAAAATCATGAAAATTGATGATATTGTAACATAAAATTTTTACCACTATGATAAAATTGAATTAAAATTCCTATTATGTTATAAAATTATATTAGATAGTATGTATGATGATAGAAACTAAATTTAATGTTTTTAAAGTACAATGGGGACGTATATACCCCTCATAAAAATATAAGTTCATAACATAACATATGTGTCAAGGAAAATTGAGATAAAAATCCCTATCTACATTAGTAAAATATTGAATCATAATCCCCATTACTAAAGAACATGAAATAAAATCATAAATATTATAAAAATAATCATATTCAGAATATATCATGTTAATGGGAAACTATATAAAACTAAAATATGAAATGAGTGGTGAATATGGTATTTTATACTAGAAATAGAAGTTGAATTGTAAATATATTATGATATGTCTGAAATTTATCCATAAACTTTCACAACTATTATATAATAAATATAATAATATTATAAATATATTTCTAGATAAATAATTATATATAACATACCATATAATATTTTCTTATGAAATTTTATTATATATTTATTAACAGCCCCATGTTAAAGTCTTGTTTTGGGAAATAATCACTTGGTTTTTCATATATGTTTTCCTTGATATTTTTGTAATGTTAGAGTGATCATAGTTACATAATATTAATAATATCAAACATTATACAAATATCATATTTATTATATGTATATGTGTTAATATTAGTCTTTAAGAGTCAGATATAAAAACTGAAATAATCTATTTAGGAGACGGTAGGCCATACATACGCTTGAATGCTATTTCTATTTATAATACAGATTTAACAAAATAATGTTAAATAATTTATTAATAATAAAAAATAAATTATTTAATATACATAACATATATTCATTAAGAGCATCCATATTTCTTTCCATGTGGAGCATTAATGAATCACATCAGTTCGTGAGAAGGTAGTCCACCATACATGAAAGAAATTTTATCGCATTCACATATATATTAATGTATGAAGGAATATGTGATATAATAATTGAATTATTATAATAAAATAATAAATATAATATAAAAAAATTTGATCCCTCATTATTTGCTGGCATGAGATGTATTGATCTAACAAAAATAACATTGGTTCGCGAGGTGATAATTTGTCGTACACATGAATGATGATTTCCAAACACATTTGATGGATGATTTTATGGGTTTAGGTTTGGAAATTAACATAAAAAATATAAATATTTGTAACATAATGAAATTATATTATCATAATGGTTTAATAATAAATAAATGAGGTGGATAAAGAAACGAAATAGAACGCTTTGTTAGGGGTGTTTCTGTTTCATTGGACAACTACTTTTAGGTTAAACCAAATAAAAAATTATGTTGGATTTTTAAATAAAATAATAGTTATAGTATATGATGATTGAATTAAGGAAGTTATTTGGGTCTATCCTTACTGATCCAATAGTTTTGGAAGTGTTAATAGTAGAGTAGAGTGGTGGCCTTTTATATGTGGGTGAGTGGCACAATTGTAATTTATGAAAAGAAAAATTTATACACGCATTTTTTCCTTACAAAGGGATAAAAAAGGACCATTATTGAGAATATATGATATCATGTGGAAATAGGACAATCCCATTGGTGTTTGATATGTTTTCGAAACTTTTTAGCCCTTATCATTTTAAGACAACCCATCGATAAACCACTTTTATCTGAGCCATGGAAAATTATATTTCTATTTTTAAAACTATTTGTTGTGAAAAATAATGCATCCATTATTATATAATATAAATTACATTGATTCCAAATATTGAATCCATTTTCCTAAACTAAATTCAAATAAGTTAAAAATTTTAATTTATAGTTAAACCTGCAGACACAATGAGAAAGTGGTTTTCTAATGATAAATTACTCAAAAGATTAAAATATTTAAATATCCAAATTCAATATCAACATGATTAAAATGAAAAATATTCGAGTAATTAATATATAATTTAGTTAATGTTACTTTGAACATATTTTATAACAAAAAACATCATCATAATATTTTTTTAAAAATAATTATTTCAATAAAAAACAACAATTTTATTATTCATTGGAAAATAAATATTTTCAGAAAAATCCAAAAAAATAGAGTAAAATAATTTTGAAATTTTGATTTCTAAACAATATTTTATATTATAAAAATAATTACAAAAATTTCTAAAAATAAATATTATTATTTTTTATGAATGATACAAAATTTGTATGATAAAATTGTATTTTAAAAATATAATAACTCCTTTTTATAAATTATGTACTTTTTTATCAATAAGTATTATTTATATAAAAACATTGTACATAATATTCAAAAAAATTCATCATTATTTATATCTCTATGTTTAATGGCAAGGTAATAGTGGTATTATTTAAATATTAATATTAATACATTATCACAAATTTTTAAAACATGGTTTTTCATGAAATGACAATACCACTTCACAACCATTTCCTGTAGTTCCTAAAAAACAACTACAAAATTTTTGTATCTCAAAAATTAATAGAAAAGGGGTGAGGTCTTGTTTCAAAAAATATTCTTTCTATAATTTATAATCTCCATTTTATATTCCTCTTATGAATGATGTATATCCCCCATTATGACTTTTGTGTTCATTACATCTGAAAGAATAAGTATGTACATCCCCAAGAGAGACACATTGAACACATTAAGGAATTGATAGAGGTTTGCTGGATTTACAACTTAATAAGGTACCACACTGATATTACTATGTATTTCAAATTCACTAATATACGTAGAGTTTAGTTTTCCAATATATCAAAATATCATTACTACCATCCATTGAAAAATTATTATAAAAACCTTATCGATAAACTCAAATTATAAATCAATCTAGTGATTGACAACATAATATTTTTTCTTATTATGTGATACCTTTATGTGTTTCTATATTGATATAACCATCTCTCCCATTTCATTATCTATCTCTAATCCTAAAAGAGTTCTATATCTTACTTCACTCAATCATGTTTGATCGTTACACTTATTTCTATATGATTATTCATAATGTTCTGTCCTAAACCCAGAGTTAATTCAATAATTGTTTGAATACTCAAATAAATGATAGTTTTTAGACCAACCAACATTGAAACCCATATAATAAGATATCATCAAATATTTTAGGGAATTAATTTTTCTCTTATATTGACCTTATGTATGGGGATGAGACAAAGTGTTGTAACATAGAATTATATCAAGAGCCTATATAAGACATACCGAGAACATCGAGGTAACCCTCATATCTAGATAATATTCAATTTAAGGTGGAAGTCAATGTAACTTCCACATTATTAAAATATATTTTTTAACTGTAAATAAGAGTAATGTCATCTCTGATAGTAACGATGTATGCTGATTTTTTATGATGATCGACTACAATCCATATAGCATTATTTCCTTTAGAAATTTTGGGGAGTCTCATAGAAAAAACCATGGTTGTGTTTTACAATTTAAATTATAGTGTCGGTAATTTAGGTAACATACTAATATTATAAGGCCCCAGCCTTAAACATTACATAATATTGAGTTACTTCAAGAATACACATTGAGGATCTTTTCAGATTTAGAGTTTTAGAGAATTAGATCATAAAACATGCATTACATTCCACATTTAAAAAAAGTGGTTACATAAAAGATAGTACTAATTTTTCCCATCAATAGAATAATTTTTAAAATAAAACATGGATTCTTTCTTGACACATCCTTGACACTATCATCAAATCTTGTACCTTTCCCTTGACCTGTGAAAAACATTTCAAAAACTTGTGCTGAGCATATAAAGCTCAGTAATGGATATAAAAGTACGAAATGAAAACATTAGTCCATGAATGGAATCATACTTTACTCATAAAACATAATCACATACCTCATCAAATCAGGAATAAATCATAGTAATCATAAGATAGAAAGGTAACTTGAGGCATTCATAACATTATTTCGTATGGAGTAACCCTCATGGATACATTTGGAATACCCATCACAGTATATTCCCTAAATATCTTCAGAGAAACCTTAACGTTTAACTCCTTCACGTTACCGATTGCATTGGAGAGCTATATCGGGTTCACCCTCCCTTTTTTTATCATGGAACCACCCATCTTCATAACAATGCCCATGAACCCTAACATAATCGTATCACATAAAACATGCATAAAGGAAACATAACATTTCCACTTTTCAATGAAAAGATATCAATACAACACATTGATATAAAAACTTTATAAAAACCATTTTCAATACCAAAATAAAAGAAAAGTAAAACATCGTATTTATTTTTCATTCAAAAAATGTTCTGGCTTATAGAGGAAGCCGAAACTCAAATAATGGTCACGGCGTTGGAGAAATCGTTGTCGCCGCATACGTACGAAAAAAAAACATTCCCTTTTTCGTTTAGTAAACTCTTCATATAAAAAGATTTGTGTTGAATAAACTTAAAATTCAAAGTGGTTTCTACACCGTATAAAATAAAGTTGTGTATAAAACAAAATATGCCTCAATGAAAGGAGATTGAGATGACATCCCTTCTCTCGTGTCCGATGTGAATCTATTGCTCTTAAATCTTCTGAATAAAAAACTAATGTTAATTTATACTTGCTTAAGAACCTTTTTCAACTTTATTATTCATTTTATATAACATATTTCCCTGTTATAAACGTTATTTAATCATTTAATTTAATAAAGTTCGTTTTGTTAATATTTGGTACTTAAGTAAAAAATGGACTTCTTACAATTACATGTTGTTTATGTGGTCAAAGGTTAATTATATCCAAAATGATATTCATGATTTGGATATCATATGTTTCATATATTTCCCACATATACATGTATTTATAATAGTACATAACATTTAGAGGTAAGAAATGAAATGCACCGTTCATGGAGAAGGTAAGCCGTACATACACATGAGTGCTATGTTCATTTATATTTCCTATTTAATGGAGTAAAATCAAAATGATATATGGGTATATTATAATACAAGTATAAAATCTTATATAATAACATTAACTCCATCTTTTATACATCCTACATATGGCATTAACGAATCAAATCACTTTTAGGGGACGGTAGTCCACACTTCCTAAAATGAAATTATTGTGTTTACCCACAATGGAAACCATAAAGGTATGCCACAAATGAAAAATAAAGAAGCATAAGGAAAACATAAACATAATATATATCATATATAAATAGATTTACATCTTAATGGAAACCATGAAAGATGTTAAAATAATATTAAACAATCATTGTTTCGTGAGACAGAAATTCTCCATCGACAGAAACATTGGTTCTTTAACCATTAGTAGAAGGTGTGTTTAAGTGTAGCTCGAATAAATCACATAAAAACATCCTAGTATATTTAATATACTGGTTTTGTTACAAAATAAAGTAATAGAAAGAGTTTAGGGGGTTGGAGAAGAAAAATAAAACATAAGAACACAAGAGAAGACACTACCATTTAATCGGGTAGCTCTTTTTTATTTGAGCTCAATGGCTTCCTCAGAAAGTCTTATGCCCAAAGTGAGGCTTCTAGAAGTAATAGTTATATGTGGAGAGACAAAATGGACAGGGTTCAGCAGAGACAATGTCTTGAGATGTGTGGGTAAGGTGGTAGATGGTGGGGCCTTTTATAAGAGGAGAGGATGGGACCTCTTGGAATGTTATAAAAGGTTACATTATTATAAAATTATTTTCAGATTTTAAAGGTCCCACAATTATATATTTCGAGGATAAGGTGATTAGATAAAGAAATACACCCATCTAATAGGTTTTTGACAAGTGTTGGTCTTAGGTTTTACATTATCGTTTCATTTTATTTAAAAAGTTAAATAATAAGGTAATCGCTGAATCACCATGGTGTCATAAATAATTTAATTTATTTAATATCTAAAAATTAAAAAAAATATCATGATGTAGGAAATCTTTTTATCTTTCTAATGAATGTTTATAGTCAAAAATATGACTTTTATAATCCCATGTAAAAATTGTTTTCGTAAAACAACACATGTTTGTGACAATTTAATTTTAACATTAAATAAAACGTTATTAATGTCATTTTCCTACTAAGGTGGCTCCATGGGGTCCCCAAGATGACCCATGGATTTTCTTGGTCGGCCATAACACATCCAAAAAGGGTAGGACATGTGTTAAGATCATTGAATATTATTAAAACATTATTTTAACCTTAAATTACACTAATTACCTCTAATCGCAATTAAAAACTTAATAGTTACTATTCACCAAAAAATTATTTTAATCCCATTGAACAATATTTTAATTATTAATTAATTTAATAATTAATTCCCACGTTCAGAACAAATAGCATGTTTTTATGAAATAATATATATCAAAATATTAACATTAGTTTAAGTCCAATTTTATAGTTAAATTAATTCCAACAACCACTATTGGATTAAATGGTAAAAATATATTCTAATTTCACTTTAAAACCAATTCAAATGATAATCTAATCATATAAATAAATTAGATTAATAAGTGGTATTGAATTAAAATACAACATTTTTCACTATTCATTAAAAAATGATCTTTATCAGAACAATACAATAAATTTACACAAAGTAAATTTTGATGCCCCGATTCCAAAGAATAATTTTTTTGGACCAATAGAATATATAAGAGTGACCAAAACTATATTTAAAGAGGTTTCTCCATCAAAAGGCGATAGTTCGAATTTTTAGTGAATATTACAGTATCTATGCCTAAAATTGAATTCTTTTTGTATTTTAAGACATTATCCTTTATTGGATAAATGTAAAAACATTTAACAAACATATATAATCATATTTTAGTTATTTATATTCATTCCTGCCAATACAATGACTACGTGTTAACAACCACTTAAAATAATATTATTTTATTACTAGTGTGCAACGTAAGATATCAAAGAAACTCATTGTTGCGTATCGGGTATTCTATCGAACATAAAAACAACTTTAAAGTAAAATTAATATTCAATTCGTAAATATTAAAAAATATGAAAATATTTTATTCTTTATTTAGCTGGGATGTAACATCCTTCCCCCCCCCCCCTTTTGGAGATTTTGCATCCTCACAATTTTATTCGAATATCAAAATAAGTTGGGGTATTTATCCCTCATAGCTTTTTTAGATTCCCACGTTTCTTCTTCAACCATATGATTTTTTCACAAAACCGTTACCCGGTGAATTACCTTATTTCTCAAAACTTGCCCTCTTTGGTCCAGAATCCAGTCTGGTTATTCTTCATAAGAGAGATTCTCTTCCAACTAAACTACCTCTAGGCTCAAAACATGAGATGGATCTGGTATATACTTTCTCAATATCGAAACATGAAAAAAAAAAGTGTAACTGAGATAAAATCGGAGGTAAAGACACTCGCTAAGCAACTGATCCAACATTCCCCAGAATTTCATATGGTCTAATGAACCTTGGACTCTGCTTTCCTTTCTTACCAAATCACATCACACTTTTCCATCGTGAATCTTTGAGAAAAACATGATCACCTACCTCAAAAGATAGATCCCTCCTTTAGTTATCCGCAAAACTCATCTGCCTACTCTGTGTTGTTCTCATGTGTTTCTGAATCAACTGAAATTTTTCTTCCATCTCTTCTACCAATTCTGGTCCCATCAGCCTCCTTTCACCCCCTTCATCCAAAAATGCTGGAGTTCGACACAGTTTACCATATAATGACTCAAATGGAGCCAACTATATACTGGAATTAAAACTATTATTATAAGAAAACTCAACCAAAGAAATATTTTGGTCCCAACATCCTTGATAATCCATCGAACAAGCATGTAGAATATCCTCAAATGTCTGAATCGTTCTTTCTGACTGCCCATCTGATTGATGATGAAAAGATGTACTAAAATTTAATTCAGTACCCAACGACTTCTGAAGGCCTTTCCAAAAGTTAGAAGTAAACCTGAGATCACAATCAGATACAATGGAGACAGGAACTCATTGTAACATGACTATCTATTTAAGATATAAATGGGAAATTTGATCTAGGTAAAAAGTATCTCGTATTTCAAGGAAATGAGCAGATTTAGTCAAGCGATCAACAATAAACCATATTGCATTATTACCTTGAGGTGTCTGCAGCAATCCCAGAACAATGTCCATGGATATATTCTCCCATTTCAACTCTGGTACTGGTAATGGCTGAAGAATCCCTTTCAGTAACTGCCGCTCTGTTTTTACCTGTTGACAAGTAAAACAGTTTGCAGTAAAATCAGCAATATCCCTTTTTATTTCGTTCCACGAGTAATACTCCCGAAGATCTCTATACATCTTAGTACTTCCTGGATGAACTGAAAACAAAGAACTATGAGCTTCGCATAACAACTCTCTCTTCAACTGTGAATCACAAGGCACACACAATCTCTCCCCAAATATCAAAACACAATCATCATCCATATTGAATTCAGGAAACTTATCCTTCTAAACCAGCTTACCTTTTTCTGAAACTCGCTGTCTTACTTCTGTGCTTGCATAATTTTGTCTGAAAGAGATGATCTCACTGATACCTGAAACAAAACAGAATAACTTCTTGCACCAATAACTTCTATGCCAAAGTTCATTAAATCCTTAACCAAAGGATCACATTCTAAATGCAAAATTTTTAATGAAGCATTACTTTTTCGACTCAAAGCATCAACCACTTTATTTTCTTTTCCCGGATAGTAATGAATTATAAAATCTTAATCCTTGATTAATTCTAGCCATCTCCTATGTCTCATGTTCAATTCTTTCTGAGATAATATATACATTAATCTTTTTTGATTGGAATATATTTCACACAATACTCCATAAAAATGATGCCTCCAAAATTTTAAAGTGAAAACAATAATAGCTAATTCCAAATAATTTGTACGGTAATTTACCTCATGAGTTTTCAAATGTCGTGATGCATAAGTAATTACCTGATAATTGTGTATTAGGACGCAAACAAGTCCTTTAAATGAAGCATAACTGTAGATAAAAAACTCACCATTCCTGGAAGGTAGAACCAAAACGGGGGCATTCACCAATCTTCTTTTCAGTTCCTGAAAACAATCATCACATTCTTTTGTCCAAATAAATATAACACCCCTCCGAGTTAGCTTAGTCATTAGACTTGATAACAGTGAAAAATTTCTAACAAACCTTTGCAGTTATATTTGTGGGTCTTGGCCTTTCTTCAACAACCTTTGTTTTTACAGGATCAACAGTTATCCCATCTTTAGAAACAATGTGACCAAGGAAAGAAATTTGTTGCAACCAAAACTCACAGTTACTGAATTTCCCATACAATTTATTTTCTTTTATGTTTTAAAAAATAACCCTTAAATGTCTTTCATGATCCTCTTTAATTTTAGAAAACACCATAATAACATCAATGAAAACAACTACATACTTATCCAAGAACTCATGGAAAATTCTACTCATAAGGCCCATGAATACATCAGGTGCATTGGTTAGCCCAAAAGAGATTACTAAAAATTCATAATGGCCATATCTTGTTCAAAATGCAGTCTTTGAAATATCTGCTTCCATTACTTTCAACTGATGGTACCCCGATCTCAAGTCAATCTTTGAAAAAAACTAAGCTCCATGGAGCTGATCAAACAAATCATCGATATGAGGAAAAGGATACTTGTTCTTAATAGTGATATTATTGAAGGCTCTATAATCAATGCAAAGTATCATAGAACCATCTTTCTTTTTAACAAATAAAATAGGAGCACCCTATGGTGATGTGCTAGGTCGAATGAAACCTTTCTCTAATAAATCTTGTAATTTCACCTTCAAGTCTAAAAGTTCAGTTTGAGCCATTCGATAAGGGGGTTTTGAAATGGTCTTAGCATCAGGAACTAAGTCAACAATAAATTCAACTTCTCGATCTGGTATTATTCCAGGCAACTTATCAGGGAAAACATCTGGATACTCATTTACCACTGGCACATCATTAATCTGAACAGTTTCTCTTGTATTCAATGATATTTTCAAGGTAACATTCATTTCCATCTTTTACATGTTTCTCAGCCTCTTGATATGTTATCAACAGTAAGGGTTCATTCTTATACACAAACTGAATGTCTTTCTGAAAAGAAACTTTTTTAGCTCTACAGTTAATCTTAGCGTGATAAATAGAGATCCAATCCATACCCAAGAAAACATCAATCTTTAATATAGGTAAAATAATAATGTTTGAAAGTAGGTTCTTTCCACAGATAAGGATATGGAGATTCTTATAAATTATTTTTGCCTCAACATTTCCCCCAGGTGTTTTTACCACAAGTTCAGGAGTCATTTCTTGATATGGTATTCCCATTTTACTAGAAAGGTTTTCAGAGATGAAAGAATGTGTAGACCCCGAATCAAACAACACACTAGAATAATCTGAAAAAACAATCAAAGTACCTCATACAACTTCATTTGATGACCCGACATCTGCTGAAGTAGTTGCAAAGGATTTCACCATCACATTCTGCTTGTAGTCTAACTACTTCCCATCACTCGAGCTCTTTTTCGAACACTCATTTGCATAGTGACCCATCTCATTGCATTTAAAACATTTCACTAACTATAAATCAAATTTGGTCTTACCATCACCCTGATCATTTTCAGTGCAATCACGATCCTTATGTCCCATCTTACCACATCGGTATCACTTTATTGAATTTAGAAGACATTCCCTAGCATGTCTTTTACCACATTTATCACAAACTGGAAACTTATTTTTCTTACCGTCAGACCTTTTTGAAGAATTCTTTCTTTTCTCCTGACACCTCGGTCTCTTCTTCTTCTAGTTGTTATAGAACAATTGATCATCGGAAAACCCCATTTCCACCTTCTCATCACATCGAACAAGATTTTAATAACTCTTAATCTCATGAGAAGCTAAATCCCTTCGATATTTTGGCTTTAATCCTGAGTAAAAACGATTGATTTTACTATCAAGGCCTGAGATAAAATTTGGAGCATAGCTTTCCAATCAAGTGAACCCTTCTTCATAGGCAGCCACTGAGTCTTCCTCTTGCCTCAATTCCAGGAATTGTTTTTCTATCCTATGTTGAAATGCCTTAGGAAAATACTTCTCAAGAATCATACCATTGAATTCATCCCAGTCGAGAGAATCAATCTCATCAGCGTCCCTGATATTTTTAACCATCAACCACCACTGATCTGCTTCACCGTCCAAATGGTAAATAAAAAGACTAATTTTATGATTGTCTTAACACCCCATGACATTGAAAATACTCTCCAGTTCATTAATCCATCCTTCAGCTTGCACAGGGTCAAATGATCCCTTGAATGATGGGGGATAATGCCTCATGAAATGTTCCACCACTGACATGTTCCTATGCGGTTGATCTGGCTAATCTCGTGCATGGATACCACCACCATTTATTGCCTAAGTGAACTGTGCCATTACTGCAACAAACAGTTCAGTTCCAATTCTTACCATCTTCGGATGCTGATTCAGAAGGTCATTTTCTTCTGTATGCCTTCCTAGAACTACTTCCCTGTTTCCTCTGTGGAAAACCATTTTGAACAAACATGTCTTAGATGAAGCAACATGGTAATCTTCAAATGCTATATCATTTAAATTTTACTATAATTTTTTTTGGATAATAATTTCATATAATTCTTACTCCTAAAGTTATCTAAACCGACCTATGACACCAACTATAAGGCCCCAGCCTTAAACATTACTTATTCTTGAGTTACTTCAAGAATACAAGTTGAGGATCTTTTCAGGTTTAGAGTTTCAGTGAATTAGATCATAAAACATGCATTACATTCCACATTTAAACAATGTCGTTACATAAAATTTAGTACTCATTTATCCCATAAATGGTATCATATTTAAAATAAAACATATTTTCTTTCATGACACTTCCTTGACACTATCATCACATCATGTACCTTTCCCTTGACCTGTGAAAAACATTTCAAAAACATGGGATTAGCATAAAAAGCTCAGTAAGGGATATAAAAGTACGAAATGAAAACATTATTCTATGCATGGAATAATAATTTACTCATAAAACATAATCAAATACCTCATAAAATCATGAATAAATCATAGAAATTATAAGACATAAAGGTATCTTGAGGCATTCATAACATTCTTACATAGGGACTAACCTTCATGGTTACGTTTGGAATACCCATCACAGTATATTCCCTAAATCTCTTCGGATAAACCTTAACGTTTAACTCCTTCACGTTACCCAATGCATTGGAGAGATATATCGGGCTCACCCACCCATTTTTTATTTTGGAACCACCTGTCTTCATAACTTTTCCCAAGAACCCTAACATAATCGTATCACATAAAACATGCATAATGGAAACATAACATTTCCATTTTTCAATCACAAGATATCAATACAACACATTGATATAAAAACATTATGGAAACCATTTTCAATACCAAAATAAAAGAGAGTAAAACATGCTATTTTTTACATTAAAAAAATGTTATGGCTTGTAGAGGAAGCCAAAACTCAAATAATGGTCACGGCGGCAGAGAAGTCATTGTCGCCCCATACGTACGACAAAAAAAATTCCCTTTTTTCATTTTGTAAATGATTCGTATAAAAAGATTCCTTTTTATGAAAAGTAAAATTCAAAGGGGTTTATACACAATATAAAATAAAGGTGTGTATAATACAAAATATTCTTCAATGATATAAGATTGAGACGATGTCCCTTACCTCATGTCCGACGTGACACGATTGCTCTGTAATCTCCTGAATAGTAAAATAAAGTTAATTTATAATTTCTTAAGAACCTTTTTTCATGTTTATTATTCCTTTTATATAACTTTTTTCCATGTTATAAACATTATGTAATCATTTAATTTAATAAAGTTCTTTTTGTCGATATTTGGTACTTATGTCAAAAATGGACTTCTTACAATTACATGTTGTTTATGTGGTCAATGTTTCATTATATCCAGAATGATATTCATGATTTCGATATCATATATTGAATATATATCGAGCATATTCATGTATTTATAATAGTACATAACATTTAGACGTAAGAAATAAAATGCACCGTTCATGGAGACGGTAAGCCGTACGTAGGCATGAGCGCTACTTTCATTTCTATTTCAAATTTAATGGTGTGAAATCATAATTATATGAGTGTATATTATAATTCCAGTATAAAAACATATATAATAACATAAAATCCATCCTTTATACGTACCAAATATGGTATTAATGAATCAAATCACTTTGAGGGGGCGGTAGTCCGCACTTCCTAAAATGAAATTATCGTGTTTACCCACAATGGAAAACATAATGGTATGCCACAAATTAAAAATACAGATGCATAAGGAAAACATATACATAATATATATCATATATAAATAGAGTGGAATCTTAATGGTCACCATGAAAGGTGTTAAAATAATATTGAACAATCATCGTTTCATGAGGTAGAAATTCGCCATCCACAGAATCATTATGTTCTTTAACCATTAGACGAAGTTGTGTGTAAGTGTAGCTCAAATCCTTCTCATAACAACATCCAAGTATATTGGAGATACTGTTTTTGTTACAAAATAAAGTAATATAAAGAGTTTAGGGGGTTCTAGAAGCAAAATAAAACATAAGAACACAAGAGAAGACACTACCTTTAAATCAGGTAACTCTTTTTGATTTGAGCACAAAGGCTTCCCTGGAATGACTTCATACCAATGTGAGGATTCTAGGAGTAAGAGAGGGATGTGGAGAGACAAAATGGGTAGGGTTTGGCCGAGAAAAAGGCTTGAGAGGTGTGGGTAAGGTGGTAGAGTTGGGGGCCTTTTATAAGAGGAGAGGTGGGGCACTCTTGGAATTTTATAAAAGGTTACATTATTATAAAATCATTTTCGGATTTTAATGGTCCCAAAATTGTATATTTCGAGGATAAGGTGATTATAGTTATAAATACACCCATCCAATAAGTTTTTGATGACTTTAGGTCTTAGATTTTACATTATCTTCTCATTTTATTTAGATCGTTAAATAATGAGGTAATCATTGCATCATCGTGGTGTTATACATAATTTAATTTATTTAATGTATAAAAATTATAAAAAAACTATCATGATGTAGGAAATCTTATTATATTTCTAATTAATATTTATAGTAAAAAATATGACTTGTATAACATCATGTAAAAATTGTTTTAGTAAAACAACACATGTTTGTGACATTTTCATTTTAACATTAAATAAAAAGTTATTAATGTAATTTTCCGAAAAAACTGGCTCCATGGGGTCCCCAAGATGACCCATAAATTTTATTGGTCGTCCATGACACATCCAATAAGGGTAGGATATGTTTCAAGGTTTTTTCATATTATTAAAACATTATTTTTACCTTAAATTTCACTAATTGCCTCTAATCGCGATTAAAAACATAAAAGTTACTATTCATCAAATAATTATTTTAATCCCATTGAACAACATTTATTTCATAATGACAACCATGTATGTCGGGTTTTTGAAATTCAAAACACATAGGTGGTAAAATTTCATTTAAATGAAAAATCTGTTTTTTAAGTACCACTTAGTGGTTTCATTATTCCTTAAAAATTGAAGTTTTTCATAAAAATACCAAAACATCACCCTAAGATATATTTGATATTGGGAATTCAAAAATTATGTCTATTTTACAAAATTCAAATCATATATGTTAAATTAATTAATTGAATAATTAATTCCCGTTGTCTGAACAAATAGCGTGTTTTTATGAAATTATATATATCAAAAGATTGACCCTAGTTTAAGTCCAATTTGAAAGTGAAATTAATTCCAACGAACACTATTGGATTAAATGGTAAAAATATATTCTAATTTCACATTAAACCCAATTCAAAAGGTAATCTAATCATATAAATTAATTATATCAAAAAGTGGTCTTGAATTAAAATACAACATTTTTCACTATCCATTAAAAAATGAACTTTATCAGAATAATACCAAAAATTCACACAGAGTAAATTTTGATGTCCCGATTCTAAAGAAGAATTTTATTTGGTCCAATAGAATGGATAAGAGTGACCAAAACTATATTTAATGAGGGTTCTCTATCAAAAGGCGATAGTTTGACCTTTTAGTGAATATTAGAATATCTATGCCTAAAATTGAATTCTTTTCGTGTTGTAAGCCTTTATCCTTTATTGGATAAATGTAAAAACATTTAAAAAACATATATAATCATATTTTAGTTATTTTTACTCATTCCTGCCAATACAACGGCTACGTGTTAACTACCATTTAAAATAATATCTTTTTATTACTAGTGTTCAACGTACGATTTAAAATAAACTCTTTATTGGGTATGGGGTATGCTATCGAAAATAGCAACCCCTATAAAGTAAAATTAATATTTAATTCGTAAATATTAATAAATATGAAAATGTTTTATTCTTTATGTACCTGGGATGTTACAGATATACTATTGTATCTCATAATTTACATTCTAACATACAATGATCTTAGGTTTTTTGGGATATATCTCTTTTTGAATTCCCACTAGAAGTACACTTTCAAATCATTATGTATCTTTGTACTCTATGATTAATAAATAATGAAGAACTGTCAGATTCCTCCAGTAACTCCTTAAAATTTTGTGTGTAAAGAACACATAAATGGTTACTAAACCTCAAAAATCTATCATAGTCATTGTTATACTCAAGAACACTTCTAACATTATTTTTTGGATCTATATATACCTTGTGCCTCTTTAATCATTACTTTGATATATGGTTGAACATTTAATTGATAAACAAATTATTTCTCCCCTTACATCAGTATATCATGATTCATCCTTTTCAAATCTATTATTATTGTATCTTTTGTGATCCTCATCATGGAATTTCATCATGATCATATTAAATCAATAAATCTACCACCTAGTTCACTTTGACAGGGTTGTAATGTATTGGGAAGTCACAATCATTCATTATATCTATCTATCTTCACTAGTTCATATTTATATACATGTATGAAAATATATATATTAACATTTTTGATCAATATATATAACACAAATATCTCTATCAATATATGGCCACCATATATCAATGATAATATAATACAGCTAAAAACAAATCATGAGTTTGGCAATTTGTCTTATGAATGTTCATTTTTTGGAGGAATAATCAATAACCATGTAATTGTATATATGAACAGAACCCATTACCTATCAGATTCATAAACATAGATTATAAACCCCTCTCTAGTATTGGGTAATGTATACCCTGGTTCAATAACTAATCTTCTTTGATGTTTTAACAAAATTTCCTCACACTCATATATTCAGAGTTACACTTTTATATTCTATGTAATATTGGTTAGGGGATTCTATAATACAAATAAATAATCCATAAACTATTGATAATATATAGCTAATCTATGAAAACTATAGATCTATGTCAGTGTTGTTTCTTTCTATGAACAATCAATACATCCTTCTTTGATGGATCTAAAAATAAACCATTTCTTGAGATTACATGTTGGAAAATTGAATCCCTTTTTACATAAATTGAATCTCATTAAAATTGTCATATATTTTCTCCTTAATTAGGGTATGTAGTGTAATTTTAATGTTACCATCATGAAATTCCTTTATATTTGAATAAAAGTTAATATCATCTAATAATACAACCATAATATAGTCCATGAATTCACTAATTACTCTATTAATTAAATCAATGAATATATTGGGGGAAATAGTAAGATAATTAACATCATGATATATTCATTGTGTTCGTAAATTATACAAAGTGTTTTTTGGGTATATCATTCTTCATGACCCTCAATTGATGATATCGAAAACTAAATTCATTCATGGAAATGTATTCAGCTATGAAGAATTGATAAAATGTTTCCTCAATACATGGTAAAGGATAATTGTTTTTGATAATAATATTTTTTATCACTTGATTGTCAATTTGATGTTACATTGATCCATAATTATTTTTAACAAAAATGAGAGTAGATCCCTAAGGTGATACAAAATGTTGTGTGAATCCCATTTCAAGGTTCTCTAGTAGTTTCATTTTCAATTTCTACAACTTAATCTAGGTTATTCTGTAAAGAGCCTTTCATTTTGGTGTGGCACCAGGTATGCATTATATTGAAGACATAATTTCCAATTTTTATTGAATTCTAGGATACTCTTTTGTAAAGGAATGGGAAAATCATTCATAGAAGTCGTATCATAGATTTTTTACTTCTCCCAACCCTATAAAAAACACCCCAATAGAATAGGAATAAAAAAACATTAAATGGATGTGATTTCCTTAAAAAATATTATTTATCATTGCATTGATAAATGATAATATGTTAGTTTTGAATATAAAATGTGAATTTTGTCACATAGAAATTGATATGGTATTTTTTTAGACAAATCAAATCCATGGCTTTGATAAAATCATATTCCACCAGAGGAACAATAATTATGTTTATAGGATGAAAATTATAACAAACATCAAGTAGACAAGATTCTTATACTTTAAGTGAGGTCATCCAACCGTTAAGGGTTTTTAGTAAAAATTATATAACTAATATATATTTTTGGAATTTTAATACACATATTAAATTATTAAATAATGTATGAATCATTAAATTTAAATTCAAATGAGATATTATTAGTTGTAGAGTAGATGTTAGGTTTAAATTCCACTATGTCGTTATCACACCCTTCATTAGAAAAAGTGATAAAATAAAATCTATCTCTGTCTCATTGCTTAATAGGATTCAAAGATATTAAATCATCACTAAAACTCCGATTTGGGAACTAGTTATTATAATTCACATACTTCTGAATTTGAGACATTGGAGTTTGTGTGGTGCATTCTAGGGTTCTTTTTATCTAATTTCATTATTAGTGTCCTTCTTTACAAAAAATTGTCATTTGATTTCTTGTTAATTTTCCCTTTCACAATTTAAATATTTACTTGTTCCCTTAAGAGAATATCCTTTGTGTTTATTCAATGCATTTAGAATAAAATAATGATCATCTTCTTGTCTACATGATATTTATGTTTTCCATTTAATTCCAATTTTCTCTTCTTATTACAACAATGAGATTAAAACATAACCCCAACCTCAATTTCCACCATGATAAACCATAAAATAATCTATTCATATATATTGAATTCTATTAAAAATAATTACCTTTAAAGACATGGTTGTAAGAATCTAAATAATCGATCATCCCTACATTCTGGTTGGAAAATAATACTAGATATGTACATCCTAAGTATTGGAAGGTTTTCCTCATATGTTCCTAAAAATCATCATTTTTATCTTTTTATAATACTTTACCATCACCATAATTATATGAATAATTCTAACAAGGAACATGTTAAAAAATAAGTCAATGAACAAATCCAATTCCATAATCAGGTTTCATCATGTTCCCTTGTATTCTTGATGAGATTCCACCATTGATATCCTTTACATTACAAATGGAAGATCTCGAAAATGCCATTCTCATTTAAGAGTGACCAATAGAATATATAAGAGTGACCCATAGAATATATAAGAGTGACCAAAACTATATTTAAAGAGGTTTCTCCATAAAAAGGCGATAGTTTTACTTTTTAGTGAATATTACAGTATCTATGCCTAAAATTAAATTCTTTTTGTATTTTAAGACATTATCCTTTATTGGATAAATGTAAAAACATTTAACAAACATATATAATAATATTTTAGTTATTGATATTCTTTCCTTCCAATACAATGACTACGTGTTAACAACCACTTAAAATAATATTATTTTATTACTAGTGTGCAACGTAAGATATCAAAGAAACTCATTGTTGCGTATCGGGTATTCTATCGAACATAAAAACAACATTAAAGTAAAATTAATATTCAATTCGTAAATATTAATAAATATGAAAATATTTTATTCTTTATTTAGCTGGGATGTAACATCCTCCCCCCCCCCTTTTGGAGATTTTGAATCCTCACAATTTTATTCGAATATCAAAATAAGTGGGGGTATTTATCCCTCATATCTTTTTTAGATTCCCACGTTGCTTCTTCAACCATATGATTTTTTCACAAAACCTTTACCTGGTGAATTACCTTATTTCTCAACACTTGCCCTCTTTGGTCCAGAATCCAGTCTGGTTATTCTTCATAAGAGAGATTCTCTTCCAACTAAACTACCTCTAGGCTCAAAACATCAGATGGATCTGGTATATACTTTCTCAATATCAAAACATGAAAAAAAAAATGTGTAACTGAGATAAAATTGGAGGTAAATCCACTCGCTAAGAAACTGATCCAACATTCCCTAGAATTTCATATGGTCCAATGAACCTTGGACTCTGCTTTCCTTTCTTACCAAATCGCATCACACTTTTCCATCGTGAATCTCTGAGAAAAACATGATCACCTACCACAAAAGATAGATCCCTCCTTTAGTTATCCGCAAAACTCTTCTGCCTGCTCTGTGATGTTCTCATGTGTTTCTGAATCAACTAAAATTTTTCTTCCATCTCTTCTACCAATTCTGGTCCCATCAGCCTCCTTTCACCCCCTTCATCCAAAAATGCTGGAGTTCGACACAGTTTACCATATAATGACTCAAATGGAGCCAACTATATACTGGAATTAAAACTATTATTATAAGAAAACTCAACCAAAGAAATATTTTGGTCCCAACTTCCTTGATAATTTATCGAACAAGCATGTAGAATATCCTCAAATGTCTGAATCGTTCTTTCTGACTGCCCATTTGATTGATGATGAAAAGCTGTACTAAAATTTAATTCAGTACCCAACGACTTCTGAAGGCCTTTCCAAAAGTTAGAAGTAAACCTGAGATCACAATCAGATATAATGGAGACAGGAACTCATTGTAACATGACTATCTATTTATGATATAAATGGGAAATTTGATCTAGGTAAAAAGTATCTTGTATTTCAAGGAAATGAGCAGATTTAGTCAAGCGATCAACAATAACCCATATTGCATTATTACCTTGAGGTGTCTGCAGCAATCCCAGAACAATGTCCATGGATATATTCTCCCATTTCAACTCTGGTATTGGTAATGGATGAAGAATCCCTTTCAGTAACTGCCGCTCTGTTTTTACCTGTTGACAAGTCAAACACTTTGCAGTAAAATCAGAAATATCCCTTTTCATTTCGTTCCACGAGTAATACTCCCGAAGATCTCTATACATCTTAGTACTTCCTGGATGAACTGAAAACGAATAACTATGAGCTTCGCATAACAACTCTCTCTTCAACTGTGAATCACAAGGCACACACAATCTCTCCCCAAATATCAAAACACAATCATCATCCATATTGAATTCAGGCAACTTATCCTTCTAAACCAGCTCTACCTTTTTCTGAAACTCGCTGTCTTACTTCTGTGCTTGCTTAATTCTGTCTGAAAGAGATGATCTCACTGATACTTGAAACAAAACAGAATAACTTCTTGCACCAATAACTTCTATGCCAAAGTTCATTAAATCCTTAACCAAAGGATCACATTCTAAATGCAAAATTTTTAATGAAGCATTACTTTTTTGACTCAAAGCATCAACCACTTTATTTTCTTTTCTCGGATGGTAATGAATTATACAATCTTAATCCTTGATTAATTCTAGCCATCTCCTATGTCTCATGTTCAATTCTTTCTGAGATAATATATACATTAATCTTTTGTGATTGGAATATATTTCACACAATACTCCATACAAATGATGCCTCCAAAATTTTAAAGTGAAAACAATAATAGCTAATTCCAAATAATTTGTACGGTAATTTACCTCATGAGTTTTCAACTGTCGTGATGCATAAGTAATTACCTGATAATTGTGTATTAGGACGCAACCAAGTCCTTTAAATGAAGCATCACTGTAGATAAAAAACTCACCATTCCTGGAAGGTAGAACCAAAACTGGGGCATTCACCAATATTCTTTTCAGTTCCTGAAAACAATCATCACATTCTTTTGTCCAAATAAACATAACACCCCTCCGAGTTAGCTTAGTCATTAGACTTGATAACAGTGAAAAATTTCTAACAAACCTTTGCAGCTATATTTGTGGGTCTTGGCCTTTCTTCAACAACCTTTGTTTTTACAGGATCAACAGTTATCCCATCTTTAGAAACAATGTGACCAAGGAAAGAAATTTGTTGCAACCAAAACTCACACTTACTAAATTTCCCATAAAATTTATTTTCTTTTATGGTTTAAAAAATAACCCTTAAATGTCTTTCATGATCCTCTTTAATTTTAGAAAACACCATAATATCATCAATGAAAACAACTACATACTTATCCAAGAACTCATGGAAAATTCTACTCATAAGGCCCATAAATACATCAGGTGCATTGGTTTGCCCAAAAGGGATTACTACAAATTCATAATGGCCATATCTTGTTCAAAATGCAGTCTTCGAAATATCTGCTTCCTTTACCTTCAACTGATGGTACCCTGATCTCAAGTCAATCTTTGAAAAAAACTACGCTCCATGGAGCTGATCAAACAAATCATCGATATGAGGAAAAGGATACATGTTCTCAATAGTGATATTATTGAAGGCTCTATAATCAATGCAAAGTATCATAGAACCATCTTTCTTTTTAACAAATAAAACAGGAGCACCCTATGGTGATGTGCTAGGTCAAATGAAACCTTTCTCTAATAAATCTTGTAATTTCTCCTTCAAGTCTAAAAGTTCAGTTTGAGCCATTCGATAAGGGGGTTTTGAAATGGGCTTAGCATCAGGAACTAAGTCAACAATAAATTCAACTTCTCGATCTGGTATTATTCCAGGAATCTTATCAGGGAAAACATATGGATACTCATTTACCACTGGCACATCATTAATCTGAACAGTTTCTCTTGTATTCAATGATATTTTCAAGGTAACATTCATTTCCATCTTTTACATGTTTCTCGGCCTCTTGATATGTTATCAACAGTAAGGGTTCATTCTTATACACAAACTGAATGTCTTTCTAAAAAGAAACTTCTTTAGCTCTACAGTTAATCTTAGCATGATAAACAGAGAGCCAATCCATACCCAAGAAAACATCAATCTTTAATATAGGTAAAATAAAAATGTTTGAAAGTAGGTTCTTTCCACGGATAAGGATAGGGTGATTCTTATAAATTCTTTTTGCCTCAACATTTCCCCCAGGTGTTTTTACCACAAGTTCAGGAGTCATTTCTTGAGATGGTATTCCCATTTTACTAGAAAGGTTTTCAGAGATGAAAGAATGTGTAGACCCCGAATCAAACAACACACTGGAATAATCTGAAAAAACAAACAAATTACCTCATACAACTTCATTTGATGACCTGACATCTGCTGAAGTAGTTGCAAAGGATTTCACCATCACATTCTGCTTGTAGTCTAACTACTTCCCATCACTCGAGCTCTTTTTCGAACACTCATTTGCATAGTGACCCATCTCATTGCATTTAAAACATTTCACTAACTATAAATCAAATTTGGTCTTACCATCACCCTGATCATTTTCAGTGCAATCACGATCCTTATGTCCCATATTACCACATCGGTATCACTTTATTGAATTTAGAAGACATTCCCTAGCATGTCTTTTACCACATTTATCACAAACTGGAAACTTAGTTTTCTTACCGTCAGACATTTTTAAAGAATTCTTTCTTTTCTCCTGACACCTCGGTCTCTTCTTCTTCTGGTTGTTATAGAACAATTGATCATCGGAAAACCCCATTTCCACCTTCTCATCACATCGAACAAGATTTTAATAACTCTTAATCTCGTGAGAAGCTAAATCCCTTCGATATTTTGGCTTTAATCCTGAGTAAAAACGATTGATTTTACTATCAAGGCCTCGGATAAAATTTGGAGCATAGCTTTCCAATCAAGTGAACCCTTCTTCATAGGCAGCCACTGAGTCTTCCTCTTGCCTCAATTCCAGGAATTGTTTTTCTATCCTATGTTGAAAATCCTTAGGAAAATACTTCTCAAGAATCATACCATTGAATTCATCCCAGTCGAGAGAATCAATCTCATCAGCGTCCCTGATATTTTTAACCATCAACCACCACTGATCTGCTTCACCATCCAAATGGTAAATAGAAAGACTAATTTTATGATTGTCTTAACACCCCATGACATTGAAAATACTCTCCAGTTCATTAATCCATCCTTCAGCTTGCACAGGGTCAGATGATCCCTTGAATGATGGGGGATGTTGCCTCATGAAATGTTCCACCACTGACATGTTCCTATGCGGTTGATCTGGCTAATCTCGTGCATGGATACCACCACCATTTATTGCCTAAGTGAACTGTGCCATTACTGCAACAAACAGTTCAGCTCCAATTCATACCATCTTCGGATGCTGATTCAGAAGGTCATTTTCTTCTGTATGCCTTCCTAGCACTACTTCCCTGTTTCCTCTGTGGAAAACCATTTTGAACAAACATGTCTTAGATGAAGCAACATGGTAATCTTCAAATGCTATATCATTTAAATTTTACTATAAATTTTTTTGGATAATAATTTAATATAATTCTAACTCCTAAAGTTATCTAAACCGACCTATGACACCAACTATAAGGCCCCAGCCTTAAACATTACTCATTCTTGAGTTACTTCAAGAATACAAGTTGAGGATCTTTTCAGGTTTAGAGTTTTAGTGAATTAGATCATAAAACATGCATTACATTCCACATTTAAACAATGTCGTTACATAAAATTTAGTACTCATTTATCCCATAAATGGTATCATATTTAAAATAAAACATATATTCTTTCATGACACTTCCTTGACACTATCATAACATCATGTACCTTTCCCTTGACCTGTGAAAAACATTTAAAAAACGTGGGATTAGCATAAAAAGCTCTGTAAGGGATATAAAAGTACGAAATGAAAACATTATTCTATGCATGGAATAATAATTTACTCATAAAACATAATCGCATACCTCATAAAATCATGAATAAATCATAGAAATTATAAGACATAAAGGTATCTTGAGGCATTCATAACATTCTTACATAGGGAGTAACCTTCATGGTTACGTTTGGAATACCCATCACAGTATATTCCCTAAATCTCTTCGGATAAACCTTAACGTTTAACTCCTTCACGTTACCCAATGCATTGGAGAGATATATCGGGCTCACCCACCCATTTTTTATTTTGGAACCACCTGTCTTCATAACTTTTCCCAAGAACCCTAACATAATCGTATCACATAAAACATGCATAATGGAAACATAACATTTCCATTTTTCAATCACAAGATATCAATACAACACATTGATATAAAAACATTATGGAAACCATTTTCAATACCAAAATAAAAGAGAGTAAAACATGCTATTTTTTTCATTCAAAAAATGTTATGGCTTGTAGAGGAAGCCAAAACTCAAATAATGGTCACGGCGGCAGAGAAGTCATTGTCGCCCCATACGTACGACAAAAAAAATTCCCTTTTTTCATTTTGTAAATGATTCGTATAAAAAGATTCCTTTTCAAGAAAATTAAAATTCAAAGGGGTTTATACAACATATAAAATAAAGTTGTGTATAATAAAAAATATTCTTCAATGATATAAGATTGAGACGATGTCCCTTACCTCATGTCTGACGTGACACGATTGCTCTGTAATCTCCTGAATAATAAAATAAAATTAATTTATAATTTCTTAAGAACCTTTTTTCATGTTTATTATTCCTTTTATATAACTTATTTCCATATTATAAACAATATGTAATCATTTAATTTAATAATGTTCGTTTTGTCGATATTTGGTACTTATGTCAAAAATGGACTTCTTACAATTACATGATGTTTATGTGGTCAATGTTTCATAATATCCAGAATGATATTCATGATTTTGATATAATATATTGAATATATATCCAGCATATTCATGTATTTATAATAGTACATAACATTTAGACGTAAGAAATAAAATGCACCGTTCATGGAGACGGTAAGTCGTACGTACGCATGAGCGCTACTTTCATTTCTATTTCAAATTTAATGGTGTAAAATCATAATTATATGAGTGTATATTATAATTCCAGTATAAAAACATATATAATAACATAAAATCCATCCTTTATACGTACCAAATATGGTATTAACGAATCAAATCACTTTGAGGGGGCGGTAGTCTACACTTCCTAAAATGAAATTATCGTGTTTACCCACAATGGAAAACATAATGGTATGCCACAACTTAAAAATATAGATGCATAAGGAAAACATATACATAATATATATCATATATAAATAGAGTGGATTCTTAATGGTCACCATGAATGGTGTTAAAATAATATTGAACAATCATCGTTTCATGAGGTAGAAATTCTCCATCCACAGAATCATTATGTTCTTTAACCATTAGACGAAGTTGTGTGTAAGTGTAGCTCAAATCCTTCACATAACAACATCCTAGTATATTGGAGATACTGTTGTTGTTACAAAATAAAGTAATAGAAAGAGTTTAGGGGGTTCTAGAAGCAAAATAAAACATAAGAACACAAGAGAAGACACTACCTTTAAATCAGGTAACTCTTTTTGATTTGAGCACAAAGGATTCCCTGGAATGACTTCATACCAATGTGAGGATTCTAGGAGTAAGAGAGGGAGGTGGAGAGACAAAATGGGTAGGGGTTGGCCGAGAAAAAGGCTTGAGAGGTGTGGGTAAGGTGGTAGAGTTGGGGGCCTTTTATAAGAGGAGAGGTGGGGCACTCTTGGAATTTTATAAACGGTTACATTATTATAAAATGATTTTCGGATTTTAA
Organism: Viscum album; assembly: GCA_963277665.1. Taxonomy (NCBI): domain Eukaryota; kingdom Viridiplantae; phylum Streptophyta; class Magnoliopsida; order Santalales; family Viscaceae; genus Viscum; species Viscum album. Next base: position 1,193,123,671 of record OY728130.1, on the reverse strand, counting down.
TGGTCCCAAAATTATATATTTCTAGGATAAGGTGATTATAGTTATAAATACACCCATCCAATAGGTTTTTGACGACTGTAGGTCTTAGATTTTACATTATCTTCTCATTTTATTTAGATCGTTAAATAATGAGGTAATCACTGCATCATCGTGGTGTTATACATAATTTAATTTATTTAATGTATAAAAATTATAAAAAAACTATCATTATTAAAACATTATTTTTACCTTAAATTTCACTAATTACCTCTAATCTCGATTAAAAACATAAAAGTTACTTTTCACCAAATAATTATTTTAATCCCATTGAACCACATGTATTTCATAATGACAACCATGTATGTCGGGTTTTTGAAATTCAAAACACATTGGTGGTAAAATTACATTTAAATGAAAAATCTGTTTTTTAAGTACCACTTAGTGGTTTCATTATTCCTTAAAAAATGAAGTTTTTCATAAAAATACCAAAACATCACCCTAAGCTATATTTGATATTGGGAATTCAAAAATTATGTCTATTTTACAAAATTCAAATCATATATGTTAAATTAATTAATTGAATAATTAATTCCCGTTGTCCGAACAAATAGCGTGTTTTTATGAAATTATATATATCAAAAGATTGACCCTAGTTTAAGTCCAATTTGAAAGTGAAATTAATTCCAACGAACACTATTGGATTAAATGGTAAAAATATATTCTAATTTCACATTAAACCCAATTCAAAAGGTAATATAATCATATAAATTAATTATATCAAAAATTGGTCTTGAATTAAAATACAACATTTTTCACTATCCATTAAAAAATGAACTTTATCAGAAAAATACCAAATATTTACACAGAGTAAATTTTGATGTCCCAATTCTAAAGAAGAATTTTATTTGGTCCAATAGAATGGATAAGAGTGACCAAAAATATATTTAATGAGGGTTCTCTATCAAAAGGCGATAGTTTGAACTTTTAGTGAATATTAGAATATCTATGCCTAAAATTGAATTCTTTTCGTGTTGTAAGCCTTTATCCTTTATTGGATAAATGTAAAAACATTTAAAAAACATATATAATCATATTTTAGTTATGTGTACTCATTCCTGCCAATACAACGGCTACGTGTTAACTACCATTTAAAATAATATCTTTTTATTACTATTGTGCAACGTAAGATTTAAAATAAACTCTTTATTGGGTATGGGGTATGCTATCGAAAATAGTAACCCCTATAAAGTAAAATTAATATTTAATTCGTAAATATTAATAAATATGAAAATGTTTTATTCTTTATGTACCTGGGATATTACAGATATACTATTGTATCTCATAATTTACATTCTAACATACCATGATCTTAGGTTTTTTGGGATATATCTCTTTTTGAATTCCCACTAGAAGTACACTTTCAAATCATTATGTATCTTTGTACTCTATGATTAATAAATAATGAAGAACTGTCAGATTCCTCCAGTAACTCCTTAAAATTTTGTGTGTAAAGAACACATAAATGGTTACTAAACCTCAAAATTCTATCATAGTCACTGTTATACTCAAGAACATTTCTAACATTATTTTTTGGATCTATATATACCTTGTGCCTCTTTAATCATTACTTTGATATATGGTTGAACATTTAATTGATAAACAAATTATTTCTTCCCTTACATCAGTATATCATGATTCATCCTTTTCAAATCTATTATTATTGTATCTTTTGTGATCCTCATCATGGAATTTCATCATGATCATATTAAATCAATAAATCTAACACCTAGTTCACTTTGACAGGGTTGTAATGTATTGGGAAGTCACAATCATTCATTATATCTATCTATCTTCACAAGTTCATATTTATATACATGTATGAAAATATATATATTAACATTTTTGATCAATATATATAACACAAATATCTCTATAAATATATGGCCACCATATATCAATGATAATATAATACAGCTAAAAACAAATCATGAGTTTGGAAATTTGTCTTATGAATGTTCATTTTCTTGGAGGAATAATCAATAACCATGTCATTGTATATATGAATAGAACCCATTACCTATCAGATTCATAAACATAGATTATAAACCCCTCTCTAGTATTGGGTAATGTATACCCTGGTTCAATAACTAATCTTCTTTGATGTTTTAACAAAATTTCCTCACACTCATATATTCAGAGTAACACTTTTATATTCTATGTAATATTGGTTAGGGGATTCTATAATAAAAATAAATAATCCATAAACTATTGATAATATATAGCTAATATATGAAAACTATAGATCTCTTTCAGTGTTGTTTCTTTCTATGAACAATCAATACATCCTTCTTTGATGGATCTAAAAATAAACCATTTCTTGAGATTACATGTTGGAAAATTGAATCCCTTTTTACATAAATTGAATCTCATTAAAATTGTCATATATTTTCTCCTTAATTAGGGTATGTAGTGTAATTTTAATGTTCCCATCATGAAATTCCTTTCTATTTGAATAAAAGTTAATATCATCTAATAATACAACCGTAATATAGTCCATGTATTCACTAATTACTCTATTAATTAAATCAATGAATATATTGGGGGAAATAGTAAGATAATTCACATCATGATATATTCATTGTGTTCGTACATTATACAAAGTGTTTTTTGGGTATATCATTCTTCATGACCCTCAATTGATGATATCCAACACTAAATTCATTCATGGAAATGTATTCAGCTATGAAGAATTGATAAAATGTTTCCTCAATACATGGTAAAGGATAATTGTTTTTGATAATAATATTTTTTAGCACTTGATTGTCAATTTGATGTTACATTGATCCATAATTATTTTTAACAAAAATGAGAGTAGATCCCTAAGGTGATACAAAATGTTGTGTGAATCCCATTTCAAGGTTCTCTAGTAGTTTCATTTTCAATTTCTACAACTTAATCTAGGTTATTCTGTAAAGAGCCTTTCATTTTGGTGTGGCACCAGGTATGCATTCTATTAAAGACATAATTTCCAATTTTTATTGAATTCTAGGATACTCTTTTGTAAAGGAATGGAAAAATCATGCATAGAAGTAGTATCATAGATTTTTAACTTCGCCCAACCATATAAAAAACACCCCAATAGAATAGGAATAAAAAACATTAAATGGATGTGATTTCCTTAAAAAATATTATTTATCATTGCATTGATAAATGAAAATATGTTAGTTTTGAATATAAAATGTGAATATTGTCACATAGAAATTGATATGGTATTTTTTTAGACAAATCAAATCCATGCCTTTGATAAAATCATATTCCACCAGAGGAACAATAATTATGTTTATAGGAAGAAAATTATAACAAACATCAAGTAGACAAGATTCATATACTTTAAGTGAGGCCATCCAACCGTTAGGGGTTTTTAGTAAAAATTATATAACTAATATATATTTTTGGAATCTTAATATACATATTAAATTATTAAATAACGTATGAATCATTAAATTTAAATTCAAATGAGCTATTATTAGTTATAGAGTAGATGTTAGGTTTAAAATCTACCATGTCGTTATCACACCCTTCATTAGAAAAAGTGATAAAATAAAATCTATCTCTGTCTCATTGCTTAATAGGATTCAAAAATATTAAATCATCACTAAAACTCTGATTTGGGAATTAGTTATTATAATTCACATACTCCTTGAATTTGAGACATTGGAGTTTGTGTGGTGCATTCTAGGATTCTTTTTATCTAATTTCATTATTAGTGTCCTTCTTTACAAAACATTGTCATTTGATTTCTTGTTAATTTTCCCTTTCACAATTTAAATATTTACTTGTTCCCTTAAGACAATATCCTTTGTGTTTATTTAATGCATTTAGAATAAAATAATGATCATCTTCTTGTCTACATGATATTTATGTTTTCCATTTAATTCCAATTTTCTCTTCTTATTACAACAATGAGATTAAAACATAACCCCAACCTCAATTTCCACCATGATAATCCATAAAATATTCTATTCATATATATTGAATTCTATTAAAAATAATTACCTTTAAATACATGGTTGTATGAAACTAAATAATCGATCATCCCTACATTCTGGTTGGAAAATAATACTAGATATGTATATCCTAAGTATTGTATGGTTTTCCTCATACGTTCCTAAAAATCATCATTTTTATCTTTTTATAATACTTTACCATCACCATAATTATATGAATAATTCTAACAAGGAACATGTTAAAAAATAAGTCAATGAACAAATCCAATTCCATAATCAGGTTTCATCATGTTCCCTTGTATTCTTGATGAGATTCACCATTGATATCCTTTACATTACAAATGGAAGAACTCGAAAATGCCATTCTCATTCAACAAACATTGGAGGAAGGAAAAATATTTTAAATGGGAATGATCAATTTTACAACTACTACTGGATCTCAGGATCTAATAATGGATGGAGGATGATGCATCATGAAGGACTCAACATAATGTTGTTCCATTATATTCTCATCTATACATTTATCATAAATCATGCTTTGAGAATGTTTTGTGATCATAGAAATTATATTTTTCATTAAATATCTCATAAAATTTGGATAAACATAAGGACAGTCATTTCATTGTTCATCTCACTCAATATTAATATAGTTTCTTTGGGTTCCATTGACTGACTAAAACAAAAATATATAGTTCATGTAATAATTTTCATAGTGTGGAACCACGTAATAATGTGAAATCACTTATAGGAAGTGTAAATAATTACACTTTATTTTTAATCTATGACATCTTGGGTTTATCCTAGTAAATGAATAGTAATTATAAAACTAAATACTTAATAATTTCTCATCATATTTTTATGAATTTCAAATGAATATCCCTAGCGAGGGTAAAAATAGGTGTCAAATACGACATGTTTTCATCGAGTATGTGATGAATGTTTCTAGATCAATGCATACTTTTTTGTGTTATCTCAACAAGTTATTTTTTTCTTAGATACACATCTACCTATTATATAAATAAATGGTTTTAATTTCATTGTATCCAATTACTCTATCCATTACTAAAATTACAATAAATGTTCATGTAATTTCACTCATCCATAGACATATCCAAAATCATGTCTTTAGGGTTATCACTAATGTTTTCTAATCATAGTCTCCAAATAATAAAATATATATATTATCTTATAAAACTATTGTGACCCTATATTTTCATAAAAAGAAATTATATAATTTAGATGAATATTAAATGTATTAATGAGACATGAACATAAGTATCATAAAGGAATAATTCCTTTGGAAACATCAAACCATAATTTACATAATCATATGTTAACTGCATCATCTTCCACTAACTTATTCATAACTATCACCATTAATAAAAATATCATGAAGAATCGGTTTAGTCATAACCAAGGGAATAGAAACATAATAATGGGTACGTTCAGATTCCCAATATGGGTGTTAAAGAGAGATACATAAGTATACAATGAGAATAAGGCTATGATTACATGATAATAATATTTGAAAACATGCCTTGTATATCAAAGATCATAATATTGAGTCTTGGAATAATGATTTGTAGTTCATAAGACATGAATCATAAGGAAATTATAGAGCATGATTTATAAGTCCATAAAAATGACAGAAAACATGTTATTGTACCATACACATAAACATAGATAATAATTTTTGTAGTAGTAAATTATTGCTTCCTAGGTTGACCTAGTGTAATGGGTTCACTACCCAAACCATATTAAAAGTGACCATACACATCCAATACCATCATAGTGTAAAAATTAACTTATTGATTTGGGATCACTCACCATTCCGGTCTTCTCTATCTCATGTGTCAAAAATCACTACATAATTCATTATATGGGGATATAGGTTTAACCCATAACATAATGAAAATCATATGTATTTGCAACAAAATATCATAATGTATTCATCATATAATAACTCATGAATTAAAATGGTTATCAAAATCATTTCATCATATCACTACCTATGGATAATATATAGGTTTCATAATAATTTTTTAATTTAATCATATCATAACTTATATAAAGAAGTGGGTTTCATATTTATTTTATCATGGAATCACCTATAGAAGAGAAACATGTACCACAAACATCTTTTCATAGTAAAAACCCATCCAGAAAAAGAATAAGAATTGTATCCTTTGATTGTATTCTCTGCAATGAATAATAATCATCAAAGGATTTCATCTATGATATAAATTTTCTTTGAAATATTAAATAAAAAATTTCTTCAATAAAATAAATGTTCTTCAAAAAAAAATTTAAAAATAAAAATTTACACATATTTGTTAATAAATATTCTTTAAAAACATCCTTCAAAACATATCATAGAGACCGTACAAGTCATATATTAAATTATCCATAGAAAAAAACATGTCTTTGAAAATCACATTTAAAAAAAAAATTATAACATATTATGGAAACCAATTTCAATGAAAATAACATTGAAATGTTATAAATTGTTCATTAAAAATAATTTAAATCATTTCTTGAAGAAAAAAACATTTCAGTTATGTAGAAAAACTAAATAGAAATAAATTTCAAAATATATTTATGTGAAAATATCCTTTGAAAATTAAAAATATATATTTTATGAAATTTAATGGTTATGAGAGTTGTGAATTTTGTACATTCATTATAAATTAAAATATGGGTACTTTCAATGTTTTTTTTTCCAAAATACAAATTAGATATTTTTTAAAAATGACATGAAGATTTGTTTAAAAACATTTTATAGAAATGTAAAACGTGGTTATAATGTAATTAATAAATTATTTTGTGAATTGAAAAAATAGTAAAACATTTTAAAAAACATCGATTTTGAAGAAAAAACATTTTTTTGAAGAAGAGAGAAATGAAAAGGTTTTTCATAAAAAACCCATTTAAACTCTTGATTACATAATAAGATGATAATGATGTGAAACATTTATTCTCATGACATAACAATAAGATTATAAAATTAATGATTTTTTAAGATATGGATTATAATATTTTTTCATTAGAATGATAATCATACATAATCCAAATAAACAATGAGACTGTACCATAAAATATTTACAACATTTCTAACAATGAATTTTAATCACAATGAAGGAATAAAATGAAATCAATCATAAAATATCATAATAATAAATAATATCATGATATTACATGTCAAAGGGAACTTATATACACCTCATCAAAGAAAATAGGTTCATAACATAACCTATCCCTGAAAGAATGAAATTTATTACAATGATCCCTTACACCTTTTGTATGCTTTTGAATCATAAGCCCCATTAAATGATAACATCAAAAGAAACTTTAAATATCATGGAAATAATTATATTCGTGATATAACTTTTCACTGGGGATTTATATAAACCACAAAAATTAAATCATAATTTTATATGGGAGATGTCTCCTTGAAAAAAAATTGATACTAAAAATCCATTACTATAGGTATAAAATTCTATTATTCACATTCAATAATCTTGTACAATAAATACAATTTTATTATATATGTAAAAAATAATAATATATATATAAATGTAAAAAATATTATTTTCCTATTTTCTTTTATTACCCATTTATTAACAGTTAAATGTTAAAGTCTCATTTTGGGAAATAACTACTTTATTTTGCATGTATGTTTTTATTTATTTATTTATTTATTTTACTATTATCATTATCCATAATATTAATGGTAATTGATATAAAACAATTATCACATATTTTAATTATATATGTTTTAATAGTAATACCTAAGAGTTATATAAAGAAAATGATATACAATGTTATTGTTGACGTTATGTCATGCATACGTATAAACTCCAGAAATATTTTAAATATAGGATTACATAAATGAAGTTAAATAACATAATAACATTAAAGAATCATTTATATTTAATATTTATCATATTTTATAAACCTTTCCTTATTAACTCTCATGTTAATCAAGAATGGGTCACATTTATTTGTGAGGTTATAGTCTGTCAAACACACGAGTGATGTTATCATATTCCCAAAAACAGAAATTATAATAGTATATTTTATATAATATCTCTTAAAGTATAATAATATCATTAATATCATAAAAAATAATTTAATTATATTTATATCCATCCATTATATTTGGTGATGGAAAACGAATAATATTGATTCGTGTGGTGGTGGTCTCCCATAAACAAAAATGATGATCTTGTATGCCATTTAACAGAAGAGGAGATGGTTGTTGGTAAAGAACATAGAATATATAAAATTTAATAAAATTATATATTTATATTATTCTATCATCATAGATTAATAATAATTTAATGAGGTGTAGGTTTAATAATATAAAATTCCCAATTATGGGTGTTATCTCTTCACCAGAAAAATTCTTTCGGTTTGGAAACAAAATTCTTATTATTGATATTTGAACAAAACAACTCAGATAAGATAGCATCTTGTAAGAAAAGAATCTATTTTTGTAGGTATTGGCTAGGAAAATAGTTATTATAGGTGTCTAGTTGATGGGAAAGGGTTTCCTTTTATATGACTGGTGATATACACACATGGAAATCCTGTAAAGAAAAATGTGTTCCCAAGTGTTTTTATTTCCAAAAGATACAAAAATTGATATATATATATATATGTATGTATATATATATAATAAAGAAGGTAGAATATTTCCTACAAAAGGGGTTTTTTACATGTTTTTTGCCATTTTTAAAATTATATTATATAGTTTAAACCCTCAGTTATCCTTTTTTTACCCCAACTATGATAAATAATTCATGCTATTTTTACTATTAATGATGGTAAAATGTTCTGTTAACCTTATTACATAATATAAATTATCATTAATTGTCCTAGGGAATCTATTTTTATAAATTATGTTCTTATAAGGGGAATATTTTATTTTTAAATTAAACCATAGGAAAAATGAAAGGTGGTTTTCCAAATAGAAATTGCCCAATGGTTTAAAATGATGTTATATAAAAGAAAACCATGAAAATGTTTGTAATAGCTAAAATTTGAAAAAAAATATAAATGAGGTAATTTTTCTTTCTAAATCCATTTTAAAATAAAAAATAACAAAATAAATTCTGAAAATGAAAAAGTTATTTTTCAATGAAAATCAATATTTTCACTATTCACTAAAAAATTAATCTTTTTAGAAATATCTAAAAAAGTCACCGTATGATAATTTTGAGGTGATAATTTCAAAAATAAAAATTATTTTATAAATAATTTAAATTTTTTTCTTGAATTAGTTATATTATTTTTCATTAAAATAATTAATTGTTTTAGAAAATAGTACTTTCAAACCATATAAATGGTTTCCTGAAAATTATATTCGTTTTTAAATTATATGTTCTCTTTACATAATAAAATTAAATATATTATTTAAATATTAGTTATTACTATTCATATCTATATGTTTAATGACTATGTTATAATGGTCTTATTTAAATAATAATATAAATATTTTTTCATGGTTTTATAAAACTCTCTGTTGTTTGTTACACAAGATTTCTAGAAAATTTATAATATTTGAAAATAATAAAAATTCATTAAATCTCATGGTTAGACATTACTCCTCAAATAATGAAACTCATTGTGTTTCAATTGATTAGTGAGATGAAATATTACATGGGATTCCATGTAATAAATATATTATAATCTATCAAGCTCATATAAGATAAGTCTCCTAATGAGTAATTACAAAAAAAATTTGAATGGATAAATCAAGATAGGTATCTACTATGATTTCATAAGGGACCATGTTATTAATTGTTTAAAATGATGGAATATTGATCTTGTATAATTATAAATAAAATATGTTCCTCCATATTACATGACATCAACTATATTATATAATGTCTTTGTTTTCACACTTTTTTAGGATTGCAAAAGTCATCCAAAATCGTAGAATAGTATAGTAGTGATCCATATAATACACATTTAGATATTCATTAAATAAATTTCTAGGTTTTGAAAAGAACAAATAATATAAACATTATAGTTATTATAATTTCGAATGGCCTAAAGACAAGGGAGATTAGTGCTGTCCTTTTAGTGGTGTCTTATTATTTAGGGAAGATGAATATAATATCATTACAATATTCAAATTTAATTCACACATGTATTTGTGGATGTAAAATAGGCTTCATAAAAATAAAAATGAAATAAATGATATATATGAAGTTAAATATCAAATACATTATGGTTAATGTTTCATATCGATTTATAGTTGGATATACCAGCCAATGTGCAGATAACTTATAAAAGCATTCATTACGTCATTCATAGTTGGAGAATATTGACATTATTTATTTCTTAATCAAGTAAAATGAAAAAATTTGTCACATTAAAAAATGTATGATTTAGTAAATTTTAAAATCATTGCTCTATTGATGAATACAGAAATGAAAGATACATTCATGTTCTTGAGAACATTTTTGTGTGAGAAATCTCCCCCACCCAATACCATAATATTTTTATTATTTTTTCACTATATAAATAATTATAAATAATTGGTTTAGTTTATGAATACATAATATTAAATAATATAAAAGTTATTGATATTATAATTTAATAATATATATAATGGGAAAATGAGAGAATTCATGTTTTATAGATAAATATGGGGATTAGAGAGCTCTTACGTTGACTTAAATATTTCAAAAAAATATAAAGGATGTTAATGATGGTCACATTTGAGAAAACATATTCATTAATTGTTATGGGTAGTTCATGATTTTTCGAGTCTATTGAGGAATCACATGAATTTAATTAACAATGTGGGTTTATGAGTTGATCTTTTAACCCCAAACTCTAGTATCATGAAGAATGAGGCTATTTTATGAATTTAGTATGAAAAAATATATATAAAATAATATTTTATTGAATTGATAAATAATGATGTGTTGTAACATACAGACTAAGGATTCATCTTGACTTATCATCCAAGTTAAACAAACCCATGTCTTGTACCGAATTATCAATCTCCCTGATCAAGTGATAATGTCTTTGGTATCAAAAGTGTGAACATGGGAAAAATCACACACTCAACAATCCAATTGTAAAAATCTGATTTGAAAAGTGTACCCAAGAATAAATATCAAGGAATTAGACAATATTTCAAAAATTAATCAGAAAGAGTAACTGTATTCTAAAAAATGAGGCATAATGATAAGTGATGGAAAAATTGATTTATAAAAGAATCAAAAATTATAAAATCCAATTTTTATAAATGTTTTGTATTTAAAATAACTAAATAGATACAAAAGAAGGAGGAATAAGTCAGTCATGTACAACAAGAAACATTTTTTAGGAAAATCCTATTATAGAATTAGTGAAAATTATATGATACTCTCTTATCACATCAAAAAACCAATAATATATCCACTAACCATGGTGAGAAACACCAAAATAACTAGACATAAATAATTCAACTTCAAAACTCGAATAATTCATGAAGTCTGCTAACGAAAAATGTTGAGTATGTATTGTGTGGGAAAAAATCAAGTTGGATAAAACCTTGAATCTTATCGATTCATCTTATAAAATTAACCAAGGATAATTTTATGAAAATAAATATAATCAAATAGGTTTTAATTTCTCATTATTGGTTTCAATACAAACAAAACATGACACAACAATCTTAAATATAATCCTTTGAAAACCCAAATTATTATTTTCTATTCTTTATTTAAAATAATATTTTAAAGACCCATATCTCTATACTTTATAACATTACAAACCTTTTCTGGATAATAAAAAGAAGGAAAATTTCTATGGTAATTCATATCATTGAATGTTAAAAGGATAATGAAAAATAAACAAGGATAACGGGGAAACAAATAAAATGATCAAAGTAATAAACAAGTTGAATGAATCTATCATGAAAAATAAGAAACAATTAAAACATAAAATTCAATAATAATAATGAAGAAATTATATATGGCTTAATGGGTCAATATGTGACCTTAATCAGTGGAAACCCTAGCCTTGGGGTCAGACAATCCTATACTCATCACCTAAATTGCTCTAAAAAACTCAATGATGAGAGAAATTTTAGATAGTATAATCTCAACTAAGGGACACAACCTATAGAAAACTCAACTAGTGAAGCAACTATCCCTTTATCATCCATATAAGATCTTAAGATCCTTAAAAATATATATTGGAGGTGGGACACTTCTAAGACATTAGTAAAAATAAATAAACAAATTACATGTCTAACATCACAAAAAAATCCATCCCACCTCAGTCAAATCCTTAAAAAAAATTCTGAACCCAAATGAATAATAAGGAATCACAATTGATTAATCTATCACATGGATATACATTATCCTCGACCAAATTTTTATTGGGGTCCAATAAGATAAGAATTTTATAATCAGGAAAATGGAATTTGATAATGTGTTGACCAATAATTTTATTTATACATAATTATTATATGTCTTTGAAATAAATTTTTATAACAAATTGGAATCCAAATAGAAATATAAAAAAATACATAAAGTAACATCAATGTAAAAAAAATTCCTCGAAATCACTATATGATTCTATATGTCAAAGACACTATTTTAAATTATCTAAATACATTAACATAAAATGGGAATCAAATGTTATATATCATTATTTACATAATAATTCATAAAAAATAATTTTCTTGAATAAAACCCTATCTAAAATATTATTAAAATTTTAGAATCAAAAAGACACCAATTAATATAATTTTTTTAAATATGATATGAAAAAAATTGAAAGGTAAAAAATATGAAATCCCATTGAAAAATGACATTGGATAAAATAAAAATCAATAAATTTGCTTAAAATTATTTTAAAAAATATGTCAACCACCTAAATATCCAATAATAGGGAATAGAATGGAAAAAACATTAGGGATTAAAAAAATCATCCTCTAAAGGAAAACATCATATGAGATTTACTATGATATCTTACTACCATTACATTCCATAATCCCCAATTTTTGATTATCCCTTTACATGTATGTAATACAACATGGACCCTACAGTCATCAGATGTGAAAAAATAGATAGAAACAATGGAATAATGATAATGGCTCCCTTACCATTGAATAAGGATGAAAAGGTAACAAGAAATCACTTCAAATAAAACATGAAGTGGAAAAAAATAAATATAAAGGGCCCTTATAAGAACCTATGTTGGGGGAGTTCATGTGTGGATGAGTGGGGGAGAAGGATAATATAAAAAATTATTAAAATTATAAAATAACCAATCCTAAAACTTTCACGTCCCTATATTGCATGATTTATTGAGCTATGTTGTAACCACATGATAGCCATTATCCCTGACATCCAATGTCAAATAGTTCCCCAAACACTAACTCTACCTATTTTACCATAGAGAAGATTGAAAATATTCAAGGCTTCACCCCATAATAGCCTAGAAATAAATAGCCCCAAAAATGGAAAAATTATATGAAAAAGTTACAAAATTTATGTTAAAATTATCCCTACCATTCCTATTTCTATCTGTAGAAAATTACTATACACTTAAGAAAAGATGGAATTATTATATCACATTCCCTCTAAAACATTCATCGTCATATGAATCCGAAATCAATTATATTCAACAAAAATATACAAAAACAATCTCCATCAATCATTATAGTTTCCTGAAGCATTATAAGAGTTAAAATAACCAAATTAAAAAACAATTATCCACTATGGATGTTTTTTATACATATTTTTTCAAAAATAAGATCCAACCATGTGAGTTCCACTATAATTAAAACAAAATATATTATACAATTTACACATAGTTTGATAGACCATGTGTATTAACCACAAACCCCTTAGATTTCCCTTAGTTTTTCTCTAAAAGTATTATTTTCTTGAGATGTTAAATTTGTTATTCTTATAACCTAATATACATGAAACCCACTTAAGAATCAAAATTGAAAACTATAAAACTGAAATCCAAATGAAAAAAATTGGGAACACAAATGTACACATGAAGATTAACATGAGGAAGAGCTTATCGTACAGTCATTGTCACCTAACACACAATGTATATTTATCCTAACTGAAATATACAATCTAACCCCAATAAAAAGAGTTCACAAATAACCCTTTTTAATAAACATACCCACACTTCAACCTGACCCGATAGCTGAGATGCCCTAACACATGGGATGAGGTGAATTCATAATTTTTTGAGTTAGTTCCCTTGAAAAAATTTCTTTTTTTACTTTAAGATAACTTGTATTCATCTTTTTAAAATTGACAAACTACGTATCACATTTATTCTTCTGTGTGACAAAGTATATGATATTTCAATAAGCGTAAATGTCACACTAATGGGTTATACAAGTTCCCCACAATTAAGAGAACCCCAATGTTCCTCGATAATATTCCAAAATATAATTTTCATATCTCAGTGAAAACATTTCAGGGAAAAATATTTAAATGATATAATGGGTAGTGACTCAATTTTATTTGAGACACCCTCTCATTATATATGCACTAGGTATTATCTGGTGTAGGATATTATAATTACGAGACCTTCCAATAGAAAATCCACATTTATATGTCTAATTGGATGTTCATATCTGTGGTTATTTGTAATGATATTTATACTCTAATATTAATATTAATGAGTATTATAAATCATGTTCTTTGACGTATTGATGATAACCTTGAATAAAAATGTTCGAGGGGAGGTATGATATATTGTGCATGCCAGGAGTAATAGTTCAATAATGAGTAATGTGATAAATTATTTTTCCTATTTTTTCTTAAATTGAATTTGATATCTCAATACTTTTGATGAAAATCATATAACATGCATATATGAATTTCCATTGTTCTCTATAGGAATGTTTTAATTATTAAAATTAAAATAATGAATTATGGAGCACATAGGTTTATGGAACCATCATTCAACATCCATGATTTGAGATATCATAATAAAGGGATTATATTAAACAGTACAAATTTGTATGGGGTATTCTATCATTGCAACATTAACTTATTTATATATGGGTTTCATTCTATGTTTGTAGATGAGAACATTAGACTTTAGGAAGCTTTACCATATTCCAATGAGAATTATTCAAAGAGGGTCACACACTAATTGTATCTAGAATCATTGTTAAATAAAATATTACAATTAATTATTTAATAGGTTGAATTCATATAATTACAGTACAAGGTTTAATAATTAATAATGTATGTTTGATTGCATATATTTAATCACTATTTTTTCTGGAAAATATTATGTGAATGGAATATATAAATCATATTTATTTTCTATTTAGTGAATATAAATTTTATTTATTTATTAGTGAATAATGAAGTAATGGTTATTTATTAACTAGATAGTCATTATTCGTGGCCTAATAAATATTATATAGTTATGAAATACTGAGTTAGTAGTTCTAGTGAGAAATTATATATATTTAATATTACATTATTGAAAAATATTTACATTAATTTAATAATAACATTCTTATTGAAATGGGGTTTTGAAGTGATAAAATATATATTAAATGATAATTATGAAATTATTTATATCAAAAACTAGTAGTATATAAACCCAATTACATTATTATTCAAATAGTAAAAATTAATATTGTGTTTGGAATAACAATATTTGGGGAAAATTATAGAAACCATAGAGATCTCCCTTCTTGAATAATTTTCTCAAGTTCAGAGCATAATATTTCTCCACCTTCCACTCTCATATTGAGAGAGATCAAGGATAATCCATTGGAATTGATTTTCAGGGTGATTAAAGGAGAATATAATAAGTGATATAATCTATAATTCTATACTCCACAGTGTCAAATACTGATAAACATATATTTTTGGAACATGTATGGATCACCCAAATAGGGAATCAATTCTTGATTAATAAAATGCAACGGCCGTACATCATATATCCATTGTCAAATACATTAGTGGAGATATAATTTCTCTTATGGAAATTCATTAGTTTCATAATGTAATTATAAATAATATGTGATGATATTGTTCTTTGGTTTTAGAATGTACCCATTTATTATATTGTTTTATTCCATTTTGAAGATCACAGAATTTATCACCATATAATGTTCAGATGAATCATCGGTCATGAAAGAAATGATGGGTAGAAATTATCACATGCGTACACTACATCCAGAACCAAAATGTGGTATCAAAAGGGTCAAAAAAATTATTTATTATTTTTTAATGATTGTTAATTGATTTAAACATTTATTATTGGTCATCAATCCTAATATAAAAATTCATTATTCTGAATTGTGATATATTATTTTGTCCATTTTTATCATAAAATTAATAAAATTTATTGATTTTGTACAATGAAGTAAATTTGAAGATCTCATCTAGATTTTGTAAGGTTTTTTCCCAAATAACAAAATAGTACACATAATTTAACTCATAGTTACATGACATATAATATTGTTTATTTTCGAAATAATTATTTTGGAATTATTTCAAGTATTCTGCATTTTATAAATTTATTGAAGTTAATTATATACTGTATGTTTAATGGGACGTCCTGGTACATGGATATCTAGTGTACACACCATATCGATAATTTAGATATCATATAGTCGATTAGTATTATATTTTTTTGGGAATCATCTAACACATCCTGCAAGTCCTATGGTCATGTAAAATAGAGAAATCCCAAAGTGTGGCCCATTTACACACAGTGTACTCCAAAAGTTTATATGGCATCATTACATTCCTTGTTTATAGGCATGTGTAATATATATATTATGAGAATAATACACACTATGTATCATAAAATTAAACATTTTTTAATTTTACCAAATTATACATAATTAAAATTAATTTATTATATTTTGAAAAAATTATAAAAATATACATGTGAGTGGTCATTTAGATGACAGGACAACCCATATGATTGTTATATATATGTAATGTGCTTAATTAATTCCCTTGAAATGTTTGGATCAACATATCATGTAAATTTCATATTATAGATACTATTTTATTCTTGTTGAATCATGACATACTATATAAAAATAAAAAAAATCAGGTAAAATGTATGATCATTATACGGACAATACATCCCATGATATTATGCTATAATTCATGTATGACCCATGTCATGAGAGTAAATAGTATATAAGTATAATACATGTTGGTTATTAAAGATAAGTACTCATCATGTTTCCACAAAATTACATGTTTTTATAAATATTATTTTAAACAAATTTATTTTATTTGTTTAAGATTATGATGAATATGAATCTAAATGAAAATCAGATGATAATTAAGATAATAGAATTGAATAATTATAGAAGATAATTATTTAATTCATGAACGAGTTATCTTAAATGAGAACAATTATAATTGAATGATAAATTTAATAAAACATAATTTATTTTATTCACGTGGATGATCATGAGCCAAGAACAGACATTTTCTGTGATTGGTTTCATTTAATTTGTAATTAAATTAAATTTTTGGCATGTATATCATGTGTCCAATATTAGTAATGAAATGAATGCCCATAGTTCCTATTATGTTAACCCTCTAACCAACACATTAGTTCCCCTATCCTTCAAGTGATTAAGTAAATATGTAATGGATGGAGCTCCCAAGCTAGTGGAAGATGTTCTTGTTTGGAGTTTAGGTGCATCCAATTCAAGAGGGAGAGAAAGGTCAACAGGTTTAAAGCTACAACATAAATGATAACTAGTTCAAGGATGGTTTCATATTAGTTTATAGTTAGTCTATCATCCCCTATATTGACTAACCATTATTTAAATCCCATCATTATACAATTCTATTATTTCATTTCAATCAAGTAGATTGGTTATTTTATAATGGATGATTTGGCATGATCACGTGTATTAATGAATTAAAAATCATGTAATGTAAGGACAAAATAGTATTATGTATAAATATTATATAATACATGTTAAATCACATAAGAAAATCAATTTAATATTACAAATCATTGAACAAATATAATAAATGGAAATTTATGCATAAGGGATAAAAAGTATTGACTTTATATATTATGTGGGTATAGCATTTTACAACATCATTTAAAATAAAAACGTAGTTCAAGGTGATTGAGTAGACAATGTTTTCGTTCCGTTAATTATCTGGTAATTTGAACATGAATTCCTAGGTTGAATTAACATAGTTTACATTAGCATTTTACTACCAAAGTAATGGTCGGTGTAACTATGAAGAAATGGATGAGGAAATCTATTTTATGGATTTCATGATTGTTAATTCCCCTTAATAAATTATGAAACTGTGAATTTTTAGAGTTGTAATTCGGAATTCCTGCCTAAAACAATTCAAATTTTATGACCATATAAATTTGAGGTGATGAGAAGGGTAATATGTGCCCTTTCCACTAGAATATCAAAGCAAATGGATATTCCAAAGCATCTGGTGAGGGATAATAGATTTTGATAAAATAAATGCAGATTAATAAATATATTTTTTTAAAATTTTATCCAAATATGTACTAAAACTCTCCTCATCTTATTTTTTATATATAAATATTAAAAAATTCAAATATATCTTAATGATACTTACTTTATAAGGATAATATTCACACATTAACATATTTCCAATAGTGTAAAAGGTTCTTACATGTTATCCTACTCCATGATAACATTTATATATGCTATAAGAACCTATTTCTATTTATCTTCGTAAGGAGGCAGGTGAGGAATAGATATCTCACTATGAGAACTCATTGAAAATTTTCAAAAAATTTATTTTTTTTCTCACACACTTCTATAAAAAATGATATTTGAAACAGCATGATAAATTGGATACATATATTATGATATCTCACCACTAGGATCTCAATTATGAGAAGTTGATATTAAATTGATATAAGATCCCCAAAGTTATCTTTACAACTAATTTTGGATAGTGGGAACCAGATGGACCTCATGTAGTCAATATTATTGTCTACATTGAACACTTTAATATCTAAGGTATTTTGATACCATATGAGTTGTGCATTGTTCTCATACATTATTCACAAAATAGTTCTATTGACAATTTTATTATTAGTTAAAATAATCAAAATAATGAGAAGTGATGTTTATAACATCTTATTCTAATTTTACATGAGGATAAATACATGGGGGTGAAAAACCAAAATACATATAGTTAATATAGAAAACTAGAACATAGTTAAGAGGAAAAAGACTCGTGAAAAGTATTAATATACTAAGCATTGACCTTCTATGAAATGAAATATGTAGAGGCAGTGTATCAAAATGGAATAACTGTGTTTCACATATAGAAAGAAAATATGAATTGTACCTAAAATTAAGGGGAATAAAAAGGGTTGTTGTTTATCAAGTGTAATCTTTCAATATCTTATCATTGGGTATTAGATAGAACTTCTACTTCCCAAATCTGTAGTCAAATGCAGGAACCAAGAATATTCCAAAATATTACTAGAGAAGACGTGGATTTGTGAGATTCCAATGTTGTGAGAGTAGATTCTATATCCATTGGTGACTATAACATTCCATTTCAATGAATAATGATATTGGTTTTGGGAGATTGTTATTATTTACCAATTATTACCTAGAACATAATTTCTATCTTATGCCAAGATAAAGATGGTTTTATTTTCAAGTATGGAAATAAAATTTGTTTCTCTTATAAAGACATCATATGTTATGGAATGGAATAAATATATAATGGTCTTTATCTTTTACATAATGAAAACTTATTATTGAAAATATATAATGAATCATGTTCCCAAGACTCCCATAACACCAAACTATGGGATCACCATCTTGTTCGTCTAAAAGAGAAACATTTGGTGAAGCTCGGTAAAGAACATTTTTTAGAAACTTCTAAGCTAAACACACATGAAAGTTGTAATTTTTGTTTATAAGTAAAAATAACCAAACTGAAATTTTTTGGATTAAGTGGAAGGGGTGTAGAAATTTTAGTATTTCTACACACTAATGTTTGGAAACCATTTTCAGTAGAAGCTAAAGGTGGGTATTCTTCCATAATAACTTTTACTAATGAATTTATTAGATATGGATATGTCTACTTGATGTGGTCTATGATCAATTACAATGATAAAATTAATAATTTTAATACATATATAGAGAATAAAATTAGAATTATGTTGAAGAATAATCAATCCAATTGTGGTGTTGACTAACATAACAATATTTTTTTTCTTTTTATGTGAGATTGGTACTCTATCTCAACTCGCTCCACCTTGAAAACCAATATGGAATGGCTTTAGTGAATGGGGGAACCATGCCTTTTAGATATGATTTGATTTATGATGAGACTTGCAATTACTCTATTATCATTTTGGGAATATACATTAAAAATTGAATCGTATACATTAAACTGAGTACCAACTACTGAGGAAAAAATTCCCTTCTAATTATTGAGTGTAAATAATTTTTTAACATAAATATGGTTCGGGTTCTGAGGAATTTTTTAAATAATTTTCATACAAGAAACTAGAACCATAGAAAAAAATTATATCTTTATATTTATCCTAGTTAATTAAAGAGATACTACATATAAAATTCCTCAAAATAGAAAGTTAATATCTCTAGATAAGATGTATTTTTTGGTAGGCAGCACAACCTAAAAAAGGATAATGGGTGATAGATTTAATTCAATGAATTTGATTCCCAAGATACACTAGAGTTAGTACAGAAATATATTTAATAGGTCCCTAAGGAATAATTTCTTCCAAAATCACATGTACTGCATAGGATAACTAGAGAGGTAAGAGAACCCAATAGATATTGTTTTATAGTCACCAATAATGGTGAATCATTATTGGTTTGAAATGGTGAAACTCTCTACTAATTAGAGGTAATAGAGATCTTAGAAGTTGTATGATGGTGTAAATCAATGAATTCTAAAGTAGATTCAATGTATCGTAACCATGATTAGATTATAATCGATGCAAAAAATGATGTAAATAACATAGGGTGAAAATGGATATTCAAGAGAAAACTGGACATGAAAGGTAATTTATATACCTATAAATCATATCTATGGGATAATGGGTTTAAACAGCCTCACAGAGTTTACTATGTCATACTTTTTAATAGTTTTCATGTTAAAATCCATGGGAATTTTAATCTTTATAGAATCATTATATGTCTATGAAATTTTGAAGATGGAAGTTAAAATAAATTCCCCTAGTGAGAAAGATCAAATAGATTTCTACATGACACAACTAGAAGGGTTTGTGACTCTATGTGATGCAAAAAAGGATTTACCAGTTACAGATATCCAATTGTGTGTTGAATCATGTTTCTCGGTCATATAACCATCGATTTGATGAAGTTATAATAGAATATTTGTTAAAATAAATAATTAATGTTATCTATCTTATTCTAAAAGCTTTATTGGGACTCTAGTTTTTATCCCCATAGTATATGTTGATGAAACAATACTTACTGTTTATGACATATTAGTCATACAATCTTATAAGGATTAGTCGAACAAGTGTTTCTCAATGACAGAATTAGGAGAATAACACTACATTTTAGAGACCAAGATCAATCATGAAAGTTACTTGTCGCCCCTTGGACTAATTAAAGTACAAACATTTATGATAAACCTAATAGATTTAGTGTGGTACAATCTATATGGAGTCAGTTCTACTGTCACATGGTATACATATTAGAGAAGAAATGTATCCTCATACATAATAAGGGAATGAGAGAATGAATAAGATATCATAAACATCACTGGTAGGATCAATCATATATTCCATGGTATGTAAAACACCTGATGTTCCCTATTCACTAATCATATTAAGATGGTATCATGATGATCTAGGCGAACAACAATGGTATTCTATTATGGGTGTATGGATTTATTTATGAATAACTAAGGATATGATCTTATTGTGTAGAGATGAAAGGTAGATGGTTATTAGGGGTTATATATATTCTTGTTTTCACAATGATCAGAATGATATGAAGTCATAATTATGATATTTTTTAATTGTCGATAATAGAGTAGTGATCTGGAAGTGTTATTTTAACTGATTTTAAAATGGTGTGTGAGTCTATGGTGGAATCTTATGTAGAAAAAGATTTTGTTTTGATACAAAATATTTTCCAAAATTATGATTTTAAAACTATTAGTAATGTCAATATCACATGATATTATGACAATACTAAAGCGGTGGATCTTGTAAATGAACCTAGGTCAAACCAACATTCAAAGCCCTTAATATGAATGAATCACCTCATGAGGGGATTTTTCTAAAATGGGTGATGTTCTGGTAAGTGAAAATCCCATATAAGAACATGTGGGGAACTCCTTTACCAAAGGACAATCTCAAAAGAATTGTGATTTTTATATGAAAACAAGCATATCCAAGGCTGTTAGCAGTAGTCAGTGGTGCAAGTGGGAGTATATTGCAGTTGATTCCTTATAACTAATTTCTGTGTTATTTATGAAAACATTTATTGTTTTTTCATAATATTAATAAAAGTTTTATTACATAATTATTTTTATTATATGTGACATCTTTTTTGAAAACGTTATATGAGGATATATCTCTCTAAGATCATAATAGTTCTCGACTATGATAAAAACCCATATGTGCAACAAAAGTATTCTTAAATGATTTTTCATAGCCAGAAGAAATAAATTGGGGTTAAAAAAATGTATAGGACTATAAGGGTGGATACTAATAGGACATTATGTCACTGTATCGTAATATATGACCTTGGTAATATTCAATGTAAGATATTACGGGAACAAGACCCGTAAATAGTAATTCCATATTTTTATATTTCATTGGATGATCCTATTAAGGGATGTGTGTATTGATCCTTAAGCATTATTATCATTATTAATAAGTGTTTTATGTCTCACTCTAGTATGTATTGGAAAAAACCATGATGAATTATGTTTTCAGTAAGGTTAGATATGTTGGGTGCCTCATGAGTAATATTTCATTAATTAATAATGTGATAAATAATTTTTCTCTTATTTTCAATAAAATAATTTGATATATCAGACTGATTTATGGAAATCATATGCCCTAGATAAATCTATATCCATGGTGTTCCATCATGAATTAGAATTTATAAAAATTCCATGAGGGATACATTGAGAACATACTTTAATGGATCCATCAGGAAAATTATTGATATGATATATCATGACAAAGTGATTATATTTAAATTTTAAGCATTTATATGAGTTATAATGTCATTTTGGCTTTATATTATTTGTCTATGGGTTCCTTGGTGTGTCACTAGGATATAATATTGGATATTAGCTTGCTTCACCAAATGTCATTGTAAAAGATGCCAAGAGGGTCATACATAATGTGTATTCATAATATCAGTTAAATAAAAAAAAATTATTTATTATCTAACTTGTTGAATAATTATTATTCCCCTAAATGTATTAATAATTATTCATATATATTGATCACATATATTCTATCACCAATTATTCTAGAGATTATTATGTAATCATAATACTAAATAAATAATTAATTTTTATTTAGTGATGTTAATATTTTTATTTATTTACTTGTGAATAATGAAGTGATATTAATTTTATTAATTGAATTGTAATTGCGGAACGACCGATAAATATTTTGGATGAATGGTGGGTTGTGATAATTGGACTGGTGATAAATAATACATATTGAATGTTATTTGATTAAATAATATTTCATTTTCTTCCAGAGATTATCATATGTTAAAAAACATATTATATTATTATTAATATAGACATCAGAATCTATAGGGATTAAATAAATATAAAAATTAAATTGGGAAATTATTTATTTATAACCCGAGCATCATATAAAGCCAACAAAACAATTTTCTAATAAATCCAATTCATTTTGTATTATTCACAATGAAAGTTGTGTAATCCACTTGAAGCTCTAGTGAGACACTTTCTCCATGAACACTCCCAAGAATAGAGAAAAATAATCATCTACCATTCATTCTCGAGTCAAGAGAGTTCAAGTAGAATCCTTTGGAAGTGATTCATGTTCCAATCAAAAGAGAATGCATAATGTGGTATTACCCACCTTGATATCTATGAAATATACCTTCGGTGACTGTTGGAGAACTGTGGAATACAGGTGGATCAATATTATATGGAATCTTTCAATGGTTCATACAATGAAACGATAGTAAAACATATATTCATTTTCAAATAAATAAACAAAGCATGAATTTATTATAAATTAATTCATTAATTTCATAAATTAATTATATATAACATGATACAATCCATTGATTTGGTTTTATTGTTGACCATTTTTTATATTATTTGATTCAATTCTATTGATCACAATGTTAATAATATGTAAATAATAGATTAATCATTGATCATGAAAAAATAAAAAGTTGGGCATAAACCATTTCATATATCTATTGTGCTCAAAACCAACAATGATAACCCTAACAAGGTAAAATGTTTTTTCATATCATAATAGAAGATGTGCGAACAATTAAACCCCAAATAATACTATAATGAAAAATGGTTTCCAACAAAGAACCGGAAATTAGGTATCCGTGCATTGGAAAATATGATAAAAGAAATAAAAATTATTAATTCTAAAAATCAAATTAAACAAGTAATAAGGATAAATTATAACTGGAAGAATATATTATATAATTTTCAATATCAAAATAATGTTTTCTAAAAAATATATTATATTTAAAAAAATTGTGAAAACTAAACAAATAGTTCATGGATGATGTTACAAAACAAGAATCAACTATTACACCCAAACTAAGAGACCAACAACACTAACATTATTTGACTCTGATATAAACTACATGAACCAAACATTTTTCCAATTCCCAATTAATGTTTCACCAAACCAACCCAACTCTAAAGATAATACCATATAACCTACATAATATACTCAAACTATATTCCCACCAATGTACATAAATATTTTATCAGCCAATGGCTAGTAAAATATTACTATGAGTCCATTCCAATCCATTTGAAAAAGAATCCATGTTAACTATTATTAAAAAAAAAATTAAAATTGGGTTTCATTTAATATTCTTATTTTGAAAATAAATGACACTTAACAACCCATATTACATGTTTTCCTCTGCATCCACAAAATAAACCTTTCATTTAATATTTTTAAATATACCTTAAAAAACACATATATTTTTCATAAAATCAATTAAATATCCATCAAGAGATTAATTAAAAAATAAAATATGTAATATAAGTCATACAAAATAATGATTAATGGTTAATGGAAAATCTATTAGGCTATCCAAAAAACCAATAAATCAATGTTATAAAAAATTAAAATGTGATAAAAATTAATGATAAATAATAAATAAGGAAAATATAACATATGATAAATATCATTATGAAATTTTATATTTATAAATATTGATGATACTCAATGTATATAGGTGGAACCCCTAGTATGTGAGTCTTCTGGTCTGAAATTCCTTTATAAAATCACTCTCTTCTAACCTATAGAGAGATACATGGCTTAGCTATAAGAATCATAAATCAGTGACACTAGCTAAACATAATCAACTAGTTGTAAAGCCATCTCGAAATACCTAACATAATTTCTTATGATTTATCATTCAATAGTTAAAGTAGGTGGGTTACTTCCATGAAAATTTCAATCATGTGACAACAACAAATCCCTTTCCTAACATAATAATTACATTCATCTGACCATTAATAACCACCTTATAAATCTCCCTGATAAATAATCACAAGAATTTGTTAAAATTCTTTCATCAATCACATGGATATACTTAAACTTAAATATTAAATTAAAGGTTCTCAATAAGGGTAAAATAAACCAATCCCCTAAACTAAATTTGATATAGTTATAAATATGACATTGATTTATAAATAATTATTTTATATTTAGGAAATAAATCTATTAAAACATTTAGAATATAAATGAATGAAAAATAGAATTCATAATGGAATACCAATGAAAAAAGTGAACATATTTCCTAAATTTACAAGATAATTACAATTATAAATAACTACATTTTAAAATATGGAAAACCATTATTTTTTTTCGAATCCCTCTTAAAAAAATGGCTTCAGTAAAGAAATCATGAAGATACATTCATATTCGTGAAACCTACTTTTAAAATTTATCAATAATTTAGATATTTTAAAATAAGTTATGGATTTCATTCATTAAACAATTAAATTCCCCAAATTTATCAATAGGAAAACGAAAAAATATAGAAATATACCAACAAGAAGATTTTAAGTATCATCGATATCATTAAATTAGTTTAAAACACATTGAAAAACCAAAAATCAAGTACCTCTTAAAGAAAAGTCAATTTATGGTAAAATCCTCCATTGAGATATAAACCCATGTCACCTTCAATGGAACCGAATGAATAATTCTGCAATAATGGTTCAAAAACATTATATTTTAAAACATGAATTTTTATAAAAACCCAAAACCATTAAAATCGACTAACATGTCATCCAGTGTATGTTTACGGGGAGAGAATAGAAGGAACCCAAGGAAGAGTAATAAGGTAACCTTACCCATTTGATCATTAATAAAAGATAATAATAAATCACTACAAACATTCATTATAGAGGGTAATAATGTTGATAAGCACCGTTAGGAGGAATATATGTTAGAATATTTTGAGTTGGGAAATTTTTTTGAGAAAATTATATAAAAATGGTACATGGAAAATTTTACCTATCTCAAGAAATTCATATGGTTTACATCCATTGTTTATCAAATTGTTTTTTAACCATATAAAAATATTTATTCAAAACTACCTCTGTCACAAAATTTCTACATTATTATTATTTTTAATAATATTCCTAACCATGTAGCCTCGTAAAATATTCAATAATATCAATATTTCTCCCTAAAGCCCCCAAAAATTGAATCTACACAATCAATGCAAAATAATATACAATAAGTGAAATATTGTAGGCCAGATGCATCATATGAAAACACAAATACTACATTATTCTTCCTTCACAATTCATACAAAAACTATAATAATCTTCATCTAATCCTTGGGAAATTTTAAATAATATAAAAAGTTATGTATAGATTACCAGTAAGGGGTAATGTATAGTGGAATATATTAAACATAAAAATTGAATAATAATATATTAATAATAAATAATGTATATAAAACATTATATATCTACGGATTACATAATTGTAAATAGGTACAAGATTAATAATAAATGGTATCATAGTGTTTATATTCCTAATATCTAGAATATAAAATATAAAATCAATGACTCATAGTAATAAATCATAAGTAAGCTAGTTTCTATTTTATGAAATACCCAATTATTTTGCCTCATGAGGCCTATTGATGCCTAGAGAGGCAATATAATTCTACATCACATTAATTAAAAATTAATTCAAATGGATCCATTATATGAAGATAATGGATATATAATAACATTCCCTATGGAACACAACACATATTTTTGGTGATGATATCAATAATTTTCAATATAAAAATAATTTATATTTGGAATATTAATAATCCCCCATTCAACATAAAAATATGTGTATGTTGGAGAATATCCTATAATAAATTCATAAAAAATGACATTTATAGTGTAATGGAAAGTATCCTTATAAAAGTAATGATAAATTTTATAATAGTGAATCTTGTAATGATGGTGTGGATATATAAGTTTGATATAATCCTTCATTATGTTTTATAAAGATCTTTTGAATTATGAAAATCATATGACCAAGGAGTGTCAAACAGTGTGTGTTGTTAGTATATATTATCATACTCTGAGGGATAATTGAGTTAGTACCCACCAATGTTTTTAGGGTTATTACCCATAAGTGTATCTTTTTTGGACAATTCAAACATTGTTTGGTATCTAAATAGGGATTTCACTATAAGAAAACAATAGATGATTTAAAAAACATATTAATTTTAATTGTTAGAGAAGTTTTTATGAATTATAATATCTTTTGAATACATCATAATGAGAGGGTATGGTGATCAATAATCGAAAATAAAGAATTGATTTTTTTTTAAAAATTATCGTAATTGCATTTTTCATTGGAATTACATTAAAAGGTAAGTGCTTTAAACATAATGGAGGGAAGTGTCTATGAACCATTACATTGCAATGATGATCATTAATAATTTTTAATAACACCTATGAACCACATGAACTTCTTCTAGAAACATAGGTTATATTATATGAAATTAACATTTAAGGTAATTTTAGAGGATATGAATCAGAATACGGGTTTTAAATTATTCATGAGAGGGTGGTATTTTGTGGTTAAATTAATAATTATTTTTCGTTTAATATTAAATTTTTTGAGTGGAATTGTTTACCATTGAAATATTTTTATTACTATTACATAATATAATGATTATTTTAAATTTAAATCATTCATAGAATTGAATGGAACCATAAAACCACCCCATTAAATTAAATGTAAAAATGTTTTCAAGAATCAATGAAAATTTTGTGTTTAAAATGTAAAATGAAAATATATAAATTCAAATTAATATTTTGAAAATCATTATTTTACTTGAATAATTAATATTATATTAAAAACAGGTTTTATAAATTTTTATGACAAATTTACATTATAATTATTTTGTTACTGTTTAAGTATTTATAAAACCATTAATATGTACAATTCATAAAAAAATTAATTCTTTTAAAATATTCCAAAAAAAGTACCAATTTTGATTTTGAAATTATTATTAAAGTAATGAAATGTTTTTATGAAAATAAATTTCACGTTATGTGAAAATTAATTAATTAATTAAAAACACCTTTTTATTTGTGAAATTTATGTTTTTATCTAAAAATGTGTAAAATCCTCTTTTATTGATAATAGTTGTTATTTTAATACATATTTATATAATTATTATCCATCTATTATATTATATTATTACTTATTTATATTTGTATTGATAAAAATGATTTCATTCACTTTATTAAAAAAGTGAATATATAATTGTATCATTAGCTTAGTGGAATCTTAACTCCAATATTCTTCCCCCTTATATAATTTTATTCAAAATATATAGGGTTTCAATCAATATAAAAAAATATTTTTAAATATTCATTATTGATTCCTTGAGATCCATTATTGAATTATATAAATTATTATTCACTAAAAGAGTAATCACCAAACATTTTTTTGGATTCTATAACACCTTCTCTCTAGTTTTGTGAATCAATAAACGCTCTAAATTATTATGAAACTATGGTTAGATCATTATTTCATAAGTAGTGGGCATTGTTTTGTTGATTATGTCATATAATTTCATAACATTGATAACTATAATACATCTTTCACTCTAGAGAGGATAGTTGTGAAACATAAAATATTAATCAAAAAATCTAATTCTATACAAAATATCAAGAATCACAATATACATTAGACATATCATTCCTACCTATTAATCAATTTTTCATTATATTATAAGGATACACTTTTGAGGACTTTATCTAGTTATTATAATTTGTGAAATTGTTCGATTTTTAGGTGTGTTATGATTTAATTTGAGCTTTTCAGTATTATGATTTTAGGTAAGGTATTTTTAGTATATGTTTTAGGGGTTTCTGATATGTTTAGATCATTTATGAGACCTTTTATTAGGAAAAATAACATTCCCAAACTATATTAATTATCTAAGACACTATTCCATGTGATATATAGACACATGGGGTGGAGAACAGTTAGGGAGCATGATTTGTGTTGCTATATGACCTTTCCCAAGTGAACATAAAACCATTAACTATTATGGAGCATGATTTATAAAATCATTGGAGAACCCCTATAAACCTATTTGATAGAGGTATAAGCTAAAAGGAACAATTATTTCATGGTTTCCAAACCATTCAAGGGTCTAGGGGAAGATAGAATCTTCACATGATTGGTGAACAGTTTGTAAAACCATGCTCCAAAACCACATAGGAATGAATTAATGATTATAAAATACATTATAATGACCATAAAACACATATTTTACCAATTATTCTTCCAAACGCATTCCCTATTTGGAGAAGAACCCAACATTCTCTCCTTAACAATTTCATACCCTTATGTGATTGATTCTTGAAGTCAAAATCATGTAAGTGATATAGGAATTAAGATACATCATTCAGACAAAAATATTCTTATATTTTTCATCTAGATGTACTTAGTTTCCTTTTATATGAATCCTTAACCCATCATATTTCATCCATATCTATTTATTTTGATTTATTTTAGTAATGAATTCTTGGACAGTTATTGAATCATGAGTGCTGGAAGCCTTACATTGATCAATATTAGATCTTTTGTTGTTTCTAGATCCTAAGTGGTATATTGGAGTGTAACCACTTCCATTAGAAAATAAAACTCTTGTATCTCATTATAGAACCTTTATTTTATTCATAATGATGGTTCTAGGAGTTCATTCCATGATGACTATATTAGGTTGGTGCACATGCGTCACTCAGGAATCATCCCATAAAGGATTTTTGAGTTAGTCATCACCAACATAAAGTATGATATTATTAATATATAGGGTCATAATATTGAGTTTGTTTCCGTGTTCAATTGTATCTTCATATATATCTTTAGGTCCATTGAAATATATGACATTATAGACTAGATTTATATATATGATTGATAACCATTTTATAATATGGTATTTGTGTTAATGGATATGTGACCATGAGACCCATGATAATTATACTACACCTTTGGATATATTTTTTGTGATAAGAGAACGTTATTTGTGGGTGTTTTATTTGATATATTCAATAATTATTTTATTTTATACATGGTACCAGTGTGATAGGATTACCCATCATGGATCGATGGCCATAGTGAATGATCTTGTTCAGACACTACATGTGACGTGAGGAAATGACTGAGTTTGATGATGGGACATTATATATAGTTGTTTCTAGAGATGTTCTCATGGTGGACATCAGTGACCTAACATAAGAGGTAGTAGAGGTGATAGAGAATCAAGACCTTATATGGCATTGCTAGTGTATTTGGAACTAGAGACATGGAATTATTGGAATATGTACCTTGACTTGTGGCCTTTGGATTGAAAATATACTATTAATCCTTATGGATGGCTGTTAGATTTATTAGATTCCCATGAAAATTACAAATATTATTCTTTATTATAGAATAAGTGAGTATATCTGGGGTTTGTGGTGCCAAGTTTAGATAAAAAATTCTCAATATGGAATTGTGTGATTGTGTGTGCCTCTTCCTTATTTTCATTTCACACTGCTATATATTAATATGAACCTCTATTATCAATGCATTGGTGATTACTTACTAGATTATAATCACACCTTGACTGAAATTATAAATATGGAATATTGTTATTGTGTGTTCCTCTTCATTATTTTCATTTCACACCCCACTATATTAATATAAAATTTAGTTATCAATGCATTGGTGACTACTTATTTGATTATAATCACACCTTAACTTATCATCTCAAAGTACATGATCAGTTCATGACCAGGGATCCAGTGATGTGAAACCACCATATGAAACATAGATTATGGAACATAGTCATAGAGTTTGAGGTGATTTGGGGACACAGTTTCGACTACTATCGATTCATTTATTATATTTATATTTTCTTATTCAACGGTTAAAACAACACATTAAGGATCTATTAAATTTTTAATGTATGACATTGGGGGCTTTTGTTACTATATATGTTTTTTATCATATATTATAATGTTATAGGTTGTTGTATTTATTTATTTTATGGTTTATATAAATGATCACTCAATGTATATTCCCCCCTCCCCCAAACCCATATACTAACATATCTATTAATTATCTTGTTGTAATTAAGGATGCTTGTACGAGGTCCTATAACATCTCCATTTTGGCATTGTTTAGGAAAACTAGGTTTGGGCATTGCAAAATGGAATCCTAGGCTAGAGGTTTTCCATTATTTTCCTTCTTTATTGTTGTATAATTGATTTAGGGTAGTTTTACTTAGGTATGGTAATTTTTATTTCCCAATCCATCTCATTTTCATTAGAGATATGAGTTATCAGTTTTGTGATTTTTTCATCCAGTTATATGGTATTTTGGAATCTTTAGGAATCATGTGTCTATGTGTTAGATCACATGACATTTATATACCTATTGTGTATATAATAATAATTATATAATTTAATTAAATTATAAAAGAAAAATATTTATTGGTATATGTGTATTCACTACTATTATGATATATCCACTGATAGTAGTTTTTTGAACCTTATCGTGCAATTTTATTTTTCATATATATGATTTTAACTGATGTGAAGCTAAAAAGAAATTTTTTTTGATCCTTGGGTATATATTAGGGATATACTAGTTGTTAAGGTATCTATGAGAATATATCCATATGAAATGAATCCAATATGTGTTACTAATAATTGATTGATATTTTATAATAATCTAGATGTTATAGGTACTATAACCAATCAAATGTAATTTTTGAAACTTATACCATAGATAACTGTGATGGGACTAGTAGTAGATGTGGAACAAAATTTTCTTACATTATAGAATACCCATGTTCCACCACCAAATGTAATGTATTGGTCTGTTGATTGGGATCAATCACTTGTTCTGTTTATTCATGTGAAAAATTTGATAATCCTAATATTCTTTCATATTTTTCATGTTCAAGGTGGGGGTACATAGAGGACCATGGTGGATTATTCCTTGGAATTATTATTCTATCATCCTTCAATTTTATATGGAAATGGAGTTACCCATGATGTTGAAAAATTTATTTATATCATAGATGGAATCATCAACTTGGTATAAGACCCATGTCGTAGTCCGTTAGGGGGATCCAATCAATAGATAGTTGGGGGAACCATAACCTAGTTCATTAGGTGGTACCACTTAGTAGGTAGTACACCCATTACAAAGCCTGTTATGGATGTTACACTTGATTGATGGAGGACATGCACTACAATCTATTAGGGAGAAACACTCAGAAGATATAGGTGTATGGGGGACCAAATTCCAATAATAATAGAGAGATTACTAAACCCAAACACTCTTTGGTGATCATTCCAGATCACCTGTGTCACAGAGTACCACATAAAGAAGTATCATTTTTGAAACATCTCACATAGTATATAAAAATACAAAACAAATGACCCCATCTCATTATACATGGAATCAAACTATGGATTGGTTACTTGTGGGAAAATATATGTACCCAATCACATCTGATAAAATATCACAAAGTTGTATAAGGAAGTACATTTTTTGTAATGTATCTACATGGTATGTCTCCTTGATCCATATTTTATGTCCTCTATAGTACATGGAACACTATATATGTAGTGTTATAAGTCATTTAATTGTACTACATGAAATTTCATGGGAACATAGGGCATTATCATTGTATTCTAGTCATTCTCTTGTACACTAAGCATGTTCTAGTACATGGTGTGTGCCTATAAATTCATTTATATGTGTAATCCACATGTACATGTTGTTCCTCCATCACCAAGCCACATGTAATGTGGCTTCTACCACATGGTATATGATATATAAATCACCTGAAAACCATATCCAACATAGCTAGGGCACATTACACTATGTGTTCTTCAAACTACATGACATGTACTTAAGATTTTCATAGAAATCATTGATATCATCTTGAGGATTCTAGGTCTGATTCTATTCCACAAATCATTCATGTTGACCCCTTAAAAGGAGTGTAAAATTCCTATATCCATCAATTCTGGACCAGTATTAGTCAAACAATGACGTTTTTTTTCATTTTCTCAAAACCCAAACATGCCTAATTTTCTTATCATTGTTTTAACTCGATATTTAATCCAATATATATGGGACCCATTACCCATAACCAATTATATATCCTTATCCCTCATAAAATTGGCAAAATATTCATTTCAAACAAATCTATCATGAGTCCAAGGGGTAGATTGCACTCGAACCAACATGAAAAAGTTGAACGATGACCCCATAGACCAACATTTAAGAATGTAAAAAATGATTGGAGAAAACACCCTAAAAATTATAATATTAATCATTATCCAAGATTAATTGGGAAAGTATTACAATAGGGGAATTATAGTTCAGAAACATGGAATAATAATTGTTAATGAATTGATTATGATATTTATTTTTCAATGTGGCTCAGGAGAAGTTTGGAAGTTTCCAAGAAATCAAACAAGATTCATGATTCATGATCGATTAATTAAATATATCGTGAAAAAAAAATATTCCCTAACTTGATATTATACCATTGGTTTGTGAAGAAGACATTTACCAGTTATGGGGATGTTCTGCTATGTTTTTTGTCATTAAAACAAACTCTATCACTTCATCGATCATCATCTCATATCTATCTTCCAATGAAGAAAGGTTGAATCCTCCTTTAAAATATCCTAGTGTTATGTTGGTAATCCTTCAAATTATCCATAAAAAAATATGTATATAGGGTATTCATTATTGGGCATTAAATTAATCTAATAAATAATTTTATTAATGAATCCACTTAACGTTCCCACCAATGGAGGCTTCATCCGAACACATACTACTAACCAACATTAGGTCACTCTTAGGGTTAACCCGACATTATGGATTTACCCATGATATTATGTTATTGATTGAAGACTCTATTACAGATATATTAAATTATTTCTAATAAAATATTCAAACATGATATAAAATAAATTCAATAACTTAATAAAATAAATTAGGGGCTCAATGTGCCACATAAGCACACACCATCTAAGTGTATATATTTAAAAATATTTATTAACTCATTTCAATGTCCTAAAATAAATTAATATTGACTCTAAATTGTTCTCCCAATCTAAAATTTGAGTCCCAAAAAATATAAACATAGAAAAAATGTGGGGATAATGTTCTTCTATTTGGTTCTCCCACTTTATGAAGATCTCCAAAAACCTCTCATACTACCACAATACTTGAACAAAGGGAATGGAACATACACGATTTATCCTATCCTATCGATAATTCATCAACACTAGGTACTCTACAATGTATTGTCTATCATTTATGTCTTTATCTATACAGTCAATAACGTGTGTCAAATCATGAACATATCTCCTCAAATAAAACAAATGAAAAAATGAATGCACCCAGTAAAACTATGGGGGTAAGGTGATGTGGTAAGAATAACCACCATCCATTTTCAAGATCCTAAATGGACCAATGAACCTCATTGATTGATTTTATCCTCTTTGAAATCATTTCAAACCTCATCACGGTGAGTCTCTAAGGAACACATTGTCTCTATGCATGAATTATAATGGACTATGATGCCGATCTACACAGTATTTTTTCCAACTCGGGACATTCCTCATCCACTCAATGATCAGTTGGACCTTCCCCAGTGTTCACTACACCATCTCAAACCTAAGAATATGCACCATACTGATCACATTACAATATAAGGATAACATGTACATTCTCCCACATAGAGACTCAAAATTTTCCTCATTGATAGTAGAGTGTAAACTATTACTATATGAAAACCATACCAATCTTAAATAACCCACCTAGATTTAGCTAATTCCAAACACACAATTCCCAATTATATACCCTAGAACATAGAGATTTCACATTGTCTATCCATCTATCAGGCGGTGAAAATATGTAATAATATTCATCTTCATCCTCAAAGCCTCTTATAGTACTCTCAATAAATGGACCATGAATGGAGTTCATGGTCAGATGGAATCATCAAAGGCACCCCATGAATGCATATAATATCCCATATATATAACTTCCACAAAATCCCCCCCTGAAATCCACAACCCATGAGTAAGGATGTGTAGTAACATGGTTTTACATTCCACTATCACCATCATAGAATCATGAACTCTCACTATTTATGTAATTTTAGACAAAACATCCATTGATATTCCATTATATTTCTACTCTGGGATCTCAAGAGAATGTAAAAGACCTACCCAAACATCGTACCCACCCTTCATCTGGTGAAATGTGAGATACCAAGAGATAAACTCGGCCATGCTTTACCTAATTCCAGACAACCAAAACCACTATTATAGGTCCCTATAAATCTTCCCTAAACATGGATGTATATCCAAAGGAGATATTTGAAACTCATTCAACACCTCCTATAACATCACGACTAGAATCCACGTCCATCCTTAGAAAATGATAACATGATTCACTCATTTAGGGAATCCATATAGTAAATATCCTTTGGATATATTGTAATAGAGAAACTCATAGTCAATGTATTCCATCTAATCCACCCTCACAGACTAGATAATTGGACGATTCAACGTCATCGACTAAATATAAGCATCAGCATCTTCCCCTCATAGGGACAGTTTCAATGAAGACAAATACTCATACACCTCCTCCACCTAGTGAGAACAAGACTTCCTAGTAATGGAATATTCTACCAAATTTCACTCCTTAAGAGAATAGACTATATCAAATTCATAGACCTAGAATAAATCTAACCAAATATTCTCTATCATTAGTTAATGTCTCCTTCCAAGGATAAAAAGTTGATACTCTCATGTTCTAAGTGAATAAAAATTCAATCTCCATGAAAAATGTTTCTCCACATCATTAGAAAAATGACTACAACTTCCAAAACAATATTTTGAGACATGTAGATCAGGTTATAGGGTCTTAACTACCTCGACACATGTGGGACCACCTCATACTTCTACATCAACACATAGAAAAAAACCAACTCTAAATTCATCCCGACATATTATGTACTCTATGAAATCCTCTTGGTGTCTCAATATTTGATAACATGTTATCCTAAACCTAAAATTGTTAATGAGTATATATAACTACTGAATCTAGGTCAATGACCTACCATTCTACATCATGGTATCCAATGGGGTTGTGATCCTATAACATCTTCCATGAACCTCATATAGTACCCCCAATAAGAAAAGAAATATTTGTACCTCTAACAAACACTTGGGTAGCTCCAAAATAATAAGTTATCAATCATTATTGGGTCAATAACTAATACAATAATAGAAATTACTTTGCCATGAAAATGAAACTCAAGGATTGAGAACTGGTACTTTGAGATCATATGAAAAAGTTGGTTCTCCAAAAGAATGTATAAGACCATCATAAAGTGATGAACATGATCCTCCTCTATCATATTCTATATGATTATTCCATCAATGAACAAAAGAAATAATCATTCAAAGTATGGATGGAATATTTGTTTCATCATATTCATAAACACAATGGGGTAATTCTTTATCATAGTAGGCATCAACAAAAACTCATAATGTCAATGGTGAAATTGTAATGACTTCTCTAAAATATCAACCTTGTGAACTCTAAACTGGTATTAATTATAACATATATTGATCACCAATAACCATCTTGAATATCAAAACTCATCAAAGAGGTCATCAATCCTCATCAAGGGGTAATTTCTGTTTATTTTATACTATTTTATGTCATGATAATCAATATAATTATAGAATATACCATATTTCATTTTAACAAAATATTCAGAGATTCCATATGGGATATAGTATTTTTAAAAAAAGAATTCAAATGAAGGGCCAACGAATCCACCCTTATCTCCTTAAGCACGAAAGTGGCCATCTAATATGCTATACAAGATATTAGTGTGGTATTTTGGTTTATGTCTATGAGAAACCATATCTAACACCTCATAGGTATTACGAGAATGTCCTCAATGAAGATATATATATAATCGTCCAAAAATTTATGAATCCATATAGTATTCAACATGATGGTTTAAAAAACACATTCCATGTGACCTCTACCATCACATGCATATCATTGACCATCTATTAAAGACGCTCATCCTTTTCACATTACCAGTGTGGCATGACCATGAGTTTGAATGTGGCCATGATGGGATCACCTACACTAATACACTACCAACCATCACTTCCTAGCTAATATAGATGACTCATCACTTTGATTTTCATTTTAGGATCTAGATGTGTGTCGTCCCTTAGATAGGATGCCCATCTTCACCTTTCCCACTCTAAGAGTCTATCATACCTGGGAATGCATCGGCAAACCACATTAGCATGTATTTTTTTACAAATACACTCCTCAAATATCAATTATTTGAAGTAACCAACCTAAATGATGTCTATAGGGTATCGTGTATGATCAATGAACATTGCAGCAAACAACAAAACATTCATACCTCCCTTCTTCCAACTAGGAAACTAGTAAATATGAACTAAGAACAACCATGGGGGATAGTACTCCCCAATAAAAATTTCTTCAATGCATACCAAAAGAGTTCTAGCTCATTATGCATCTGTGTGACTACACTACACCAGCACCAAACTACCCAATGGAAAATTTTGGATTCCTTGGAAACCATCTGAGAATATAGGGTTTAGCCATGCTTGAAAAATAAGATCATTGAATCATTCCAATCCAATGATTCCAATGGATCTGTCTCACCATCGATCCTGAATGGCCTCTGTTGCAAGAAATCATGGAGTATGCTAAACCTATGTTTATCCTTCAAATGATTTACTTGTATAATATTCTACATGATTAGTGGGGTTTCTTATACCATACCACCTAGATGAAATATCTCACATGATATCCCTCGAATAATGTCCTCATCTCTCATCAGATGTTGGACATGATCCTAAATTGGTAACCTGGATGATTACCTTTAAAAAGGCATCCAGAAAATATAATAAAGTCATATTGTGGTCAATTTAACATATATATGTGGAGCTAACTGAAGAATAATAATCAAAATAAAAAATGCAATATGATATATATTATAATGTTGTATACAAACAATGCATCGATAATTAGAGTTAACAACCATGTAGACAAATCCCTTCTGAATGGATACATCAGTCACCACACCAACACTTGGTTCATTGGCCTAAATTCCCCACTCGATCCGCACTAATGTAGATTCCCTATGCTCCCAACCAAATTTCATTATTTGAAAACACTTAACACCTCTCTATTATGATCCAACCCAAAAAATAATCTATCATGACCCAACCCATTAGGGCCAAGCTTGCTGTGGATAGCTAATCCAAATCTACCCGAAGCCCACCTTTATATATTGTTAGATAGAAACCATCCTTGAAATGAATTACTAAAATCATATACCTTATCTTAATGTACCTATATGGATTCACTAAACCATTTCCTTGTAGAAGTGGGTAGGAATAATATAAAACATTGTAACAACTATAGTAACTTCCATTCATGCAATAAGCTCTAGGGAATACAAGTTAGTGAGAACTTATAATCTGGAATGAAAAGGGATAAAATAGATTCCCACATAGAAAATATTTCCCAACATAATGATTAATTGAAAATACATTAATAAAGAGGATAACTTCATATAACCTTGATGCAACCCCCATACATTGTCAAATGCACACCAGGTATCCCTATGATCCTCTAAAATTAACACGAACATATATTTCATCTTTATAAGATGTGGCATGTGTGAGAAAATCTTGTGTAGGAGTGAGTATATACATACCTATCAGAAAACCCTAAAAACCATAGGGGGGATAAGACAAATTAAATATGAAGTCATCTTAACCAAATTTAAGAGAGAATGAAACAAAACATCAATTTTATATATCATAATAAATTAAACATAGTTGAGAGGGAAAAGGGGATCTCAATATCATATATCCTTATATGAGAATATTATAAAAATAAGTATTAAGGGTCCTTAAATGATTCTCAGTATCTTATCTGTCTAACCCTATATGTAACCATGTGGAGAACCCACATCATGCCACTATATCACATGGTCAATGGGGAACAATCACCTAGTAGAGGAACCATTTCATAGGTCTTCATGGATTCCCACATTGGAGATAGATAGAGGAGCCATTCAAAAGTCCATATGGGTTGATCCACTTTGTAGAGTGATAGAAGATATATTCGATAGTCTGTTAGGGGTTATCACTCAGTATGTAGAGGACCTATGTGTTATTCCATCTGTGGGTACCACTCAGTATATAAATTGAGGACATATTCCCAAGTCTATCAGGGGAGTACCACTGCTAGGTAGAGGAAATACACCCTTTTCCATCAGTGGGTACCTTTCAGTAGAGACAAGACCCACACAATAGTATGTTAGGGTTTACATATTATAAGGCCGAGGTCTATAAAGGGCACACACACCCTATAATAACATCAGGATTTAGAACACCAAACTCTCTCTAATGACCATTCCTAATCACTTTCATCATTGAACACCACCTAAAGAATCATCACGATCAAAACATTTCAGATCATTTTTCAAAATCCACTACAAATTTTAATATCATATTATATGTGAAAAAAATCAGGACATGCCACTCGCAAGCTAATATACGAGTTCAAATGATGGAGATACAAGTGGGTAATGTTTTATAAAGAGCAATATTTTCTATAAGGTGTGCACATGGTGTTTTTACCAATTCTTCTATGTGCCCATTTTTATACCAGTACATGGATTACAAGAATTTCAGTACAAAATAGTGTTCAAGTGTACTACATATGGTGTGTCAGCCATCTGGGGTCTGGTCATTCCCATTTGGATGCCCGAGGCCAACCAACATTAAGTTATTACTATGTTAAACCCCATGTTACATATTCAATCATGCCTACATATGTTGGATCCAAGACTCTATTTCGGTTATATCCAATTAGTTATATACATATTTTTACGGGTTATATAAAATATATATAATATTTTATAAAATGTATTTTGTCCTCATTGTTCAACTAAATAATGCATCATCTCCATGTTTGGATCGTAATGTATTTCCTTATATGTTTAATCTTATTACAAGAAAAAAATACAATATCTAAAATGGTCTAGACAAAAAGATATGGGGTATGATTTGGACTTCATTTAGGGAATTTTTATTCAATGAATTGATTCTTCACTCAATAAAATTTGACGAATCATATAAATTCATGGAGCTTCACCAGGGTATGATGACAATATATACACGTTCAACCCATTTCATATATTTAAAATATTTTTATCCTATCTGGAATGGGAATGAACAATAGAATGTTATTGAATTTGGTATAAATCTTCATTTAGAGATCAGACATCCTGTCAAAAACATTAACCTGATTATTTATGGGTTATTGTACATAGAACTTAACAGTTAAAAGTGTTTATATGAGGCCACTATAGTTGGTATTCATCTAGTTTCTAGTGGATATGTGGGTGGACTACCTAGTGATACTATGTGTATTATTCTTCTGTTAATAAAAGAAGGGTTTTCGAGCTACACTAAGATGGAGATGTGACGATCATGCGTGGTAGGATAGCTTTAGTTTTTCTAGTGTATGTGGTTTTCAAATTTAATGAATGTGGTAAAAATATAAATTATCATATTGATAGAAAAAAGACTTAGAGGAAGTTCCATTGACTTTTAATGATGTGTATATATATCATTTCATCTCAAAGGCACCATGGATGAGGTCTTAAATTAGATCCAATCAATCAAATTCATCTAGCAACAGGTCAAGGTAGAATCCTCATTAGTATGTTCAAAACACTCTAATTATGATGACTTGGGTGTGAAATCCATATCAAGGGTATCACATTAGAGTTGAGGTACACCATGTGTATTAATTGGTATAGATTTTGGCTAACATTGGGAAGGGACCATCAACCATATAATCCATTGTATTGATCAACTCTAGTATTTCTAAAACACTATTTGATTCTTTTTTCCCATTCATTTATTTATTACAATATTTCTTATGGACCTGAAAAATTGCTTATGTTATCTTCTGGGTAGTTTTACATCAATAGACAATTAGAAATGAATGTTAATCATCACTACATGTTCCCATAATGTAATGTAGTTGTTTTTGATATGAACAGCTATGGTAATACAAAATCCATGATATCACCATTTTGGATGTGTTATTCAAGATGGAGTAGATTTCAAGATATCATTATAATATCAACAATTATTAAATATGGGTATATTTTATTTCACAATAGGGGGAGAAGTTGGGGTTGAATGGTGATGATGATGTGTGAACTATTCGAGTGGGTCCATATTTGAACCAGGCTGGCAATATTATTATTCAAGATTCAGGATTTACTCTTACTATAGAGTCAGTATTATCTCCTTATAATTTATAGCCAGTGGTGGATCATTATATGATGGTCTTCCAAAATGAATTTTGTGGACTTCCACCTAATATTGGAATCAATTTTGAGATATAACACAAAATGGGAGATAATTCAATTTGATTCCTCCATATAATATAGAAATGAGATGATTTGATAGATTATGATTCATCCATAGTAATTAAGACTTTATTGTTTTATTAGGAATAGAACATATCTATGGGGTACTAAAATGCCATTTTTCATGAAGTTAAATATTATTATATGAACATTATGGACCATAAGAAAATGAATCCACTATCTATTAAGAACATGTATCCTCTACCTAAGATTAAAAATCTCTTTTCATAGTTTCAAGAGATGAATTTTTCTATATGATTGATCTTTTCACTTGGTATCCCTAGATTTTTTATAGAGGATGATATAAATAAGATTATGTTATAGAATACAATTATCTTTTCTGATTACATTTTTATGCCTTTTGGACTAAAAAATTCCCCAAAAGTGTTGATGGATCACATAAAAAATATGGTTTTCCATATCATGACACTTTTGTCATGTTCTTTGTTGAATGTTTTTAACATTCTTAAAAATTTGAGTTACATGTTATACCCCATTGGGGTGTTCTTTGTACACTACAATCATATTTACTTTATTCCAATCATTAGAAGTGTAATTTCATGATCTGAATAGTGTTTATTCATGGACATGAGATATCTAATGTAGAAATTTATATATACCTAATGAATTTTGAACTGGTGATATATTATGATCACACATAGATTTGTTTTGAGATCAAGTGTTTCCTGATGTTGGATGTATATGATTTATCAGTCATCGAGGAACTCTCCCAAATACTAGCATAAATGATAGGTCATTTTTTTAAGAGACTGAAATTTTAGTGGTCTAATATGGGTCAAGATAAGATTATAGATCATAAGAGGAAATGATGATAGATCCAACTATGGTTATTCCATTTTTGGAGACTAGATACATATTGTATTGTGATTTATATGGTGTTGGGATAAGGTTGTACTGATATATAGAGATTATGAATTTTGTTATGGGTCACATCAACTATGATCCCTGAATTTGAACAAATATATTCATGTCATATATTTATCATATTTGAACAATGTACTAAATTATTAATGACACTATCTATTTGGTGATAGGATTGTTTTTTACAAAAACTACATGATCCCACGATATATTTTCTCATATAATCATTCAATATTGATACATATAAGTTGTGTACACCTACTAAAGATCATTGTCTTTGAAATGGAATATGCTCCTGGAAATTGGAATGGTGAATCATATTTTGTTTTGTAGGAATGTTCCAGAGACCTATGGGCTAGCTGAGAGTCTATCACCATAGGGGTGGTGTATAATGAGTTCATTGGATTAATGTGATCTCAATTAATATATAGACAATGGAATCATGAAATATTCATTTTATGTCATCACATATTCAAGGAATTAGTATGAAATTTTTATTATAATGTAGGGTGGTTCATAGTTAAGGTGCATAGTTTGATTAACAGTGTTCCCTTTCTAAAGTGACTATGAGACAAATAATAGTTAATGTGTATATTTTACCAAACCATTCAAAATATCCTTAAAACCCATGTGAATTTGGATTTATGATAAAAGAATAGTTAGTGCATGGTTTAAAAAACACTATGACTAAACCACACATGCTAACAAGGGAGGCATAATCCTCACAATATTGGTAAACAACGTGGAATCCTATGTGTATACATATTAATGATCCAAAATCCATATTATAAACAAAAGAAAACTTCATTTTACACGTTATTCATCATAGTTACATCCCTCTCAAACCTAAAGACAATATACTAACTCCTTTGAAATTTGTT
Source organism: Viscum album (assembly GCA_963277665.1). Classification (NCBI taxonomy): domain Eukaryota; kingdom Viridiplantae; phylum Streptophyta; class Magnoliopsida; order Santalales; family Viscaceae; genus Viscum; species Viscum album. The sequence continues at coordinate 1,193,079,608 of OY728130.1, read as the reverse complement.
TCCTTACCATTTCCAATTTCAGTGGCTCCAACAATGTCAGTGATTCGACAATTAAGGTATGTCATCGAAAAATAAATGTTTTGTGGATTTCTTCTAGATCTAAAATTATATTTATAAAAAACATTGATCATGAATATCATGTCAAAATATATTTATTTTTATTTCATATAATAATGATTTCATCGATCATTGATAGATCTGTCAATGATCTAGTGAATTGGGGGTCTTCTTCTGATCAACCTTAGATTTATCATTTTTTACGGATCATAATAGGTAAATTTGAGTAAAAAATTATTTTTATATAAAAATTAATCATTAAAATAATTTAATAACCATTATGTGATAGATTTGGAATCTATTTTAGGCATTCATAGCATGTGGGAGAAATCCGATTAGTGCATGGGCATGAATCTGGTATCGTACCTCAATGGGTTTTAGTGTTTATAATCATCAAGAAAAATGTAATATTCCCATGACATATATGGACATTAAATTAAGTTTTTTTTCATGTTCAATTTTATCCATATGCATTTATATTTTCCCCAAGGGTGACATGGTATTTTGGATAATGAGCATACATAGAATATGGAACAATTATGTGATATGATATGTCTATGTGGACAGCTACAATTTTGACACTCATGCTTGTTGTGTTCTGCTTCTTGTTATATGTGAAAATTTTTATTACACTTTTTTTATATTATATATTAGTTATACAATTTTTCTATTGCATTTAGTGTCCCAATATAGCGTGTGGGCCCATCGTGACACGATACCCCAAATGGATGTTTAGATGGTCTGTGTTCTATAATAACAAGAATATTTTTTACAATGGGAATGATATCCTTGTTTTGACTAAAATTTGGGAGTTGTGGTATTTAGTGACATGAGATGAGATTATATAGTAGAAAAGGGCATGAAAGTCTTATACAGCTTGAAAAACAATCATTGTCCTAGAGGTGGGGAATGATTTCCTTCCATGGAATGACCAACGAACTTGGTCCTATACTACATAAGAGAAACCTGGTGGCCCACTCCTCTTAGTATAATGTTCCCATTTCTATTTTTCTATATTATACCTGAATAAATCCAAAGAGGGTATGTTTGAGTTTAAAGGTGGTTGTTTTTGGGGCATGGATACTCGGTATGGTTTTGTTTTCTTATATGGGATTTTTTTATTATAATGGTATACCGATCAGTATACAAGTGATCTTATATTAAATACACACCAGTTGTATCCTGGTCTTTTATACTCACTCCCAGAAATGGTATCTCAATGCATGTGAATATGTCATGAAAAATGATTTTGTATATTTAAATAGACCTGTTACAGGAAACTATGGAGATAGAGGCTTAGAGTCTAAGTTGATGTTGTGTCATACTCAAGACTATTGATGCTATAATTATTTTATTTACATTTATTAAAACTTATTTCACTATCCACCATGGGTTTATATTTTATTTTTCATGTATGAAAATGTGATAGAATTTATAGAACAATGTTTTTTTATCGTCTACAATGATATTCTATGTTGTTATTTTTTATTATGATTATAGACTGTGGATATAATTAAAAAGGTTAAAGTATCCCCACAACACCCCTAGACCCTCGCCACTAATACAAACCCTCTTAAATCTGGTGAGGTGTCCATGAAGATGTATGTCATATCTATTCATGAGTTACACTAGATAGTTGGGTTGGGGTATTATATAATTATATATTCTACTATTGAAAATATTAACTAATTATTTATCCACACTAATCATTTTTTTATTATTAAAGACATATCACACCTTCTAAATTATACCCTAAAGTATTTAAACATCAACAAGGCAATTTTCCCTAACATTATTCCAATGACATTGAGTATGAAATCATTTTCTACACAATTCCTTGTACCGTACGATTTTTATAATAGAATTATTTAATTATAATAGAAAAATTATACTAGTGTTATTGATTGGTCCTATGTTCCAAGTAAGTCAATATATTATTAATATATAATGGACAATATGGATTTGATTGTTCTTCTAGATTTGGAATCCGTTTGAGGATGAAAAGTCATGAAAAAATGTACCTCTGTGTTTACTGAATTATTAAGAGTACTACAAAATATCAATTTGAAATAAGTATTTTGATAACTTATAACCAAAAAGGTTCAAAATAATTATACATACCATCAATGATTTTGTATCATGAAATTATTTCATCATGTTTATCCTCTTTACATTCATGGAAATGTGCGATATGGTTTTTGGAACCAAACTAATCCATATAACAACATTCTTATTATAAAACATATGTAGTCCAACAAAAGATTCTTTATGATATTATCCCACTACAAAAACATAGATCATGTGGGTCAACCAAGTTATATCCCCTTGGGTTGTCTTCTAAACTGATAAAGATAGAAACCTAAGACTATGGATATTATATGATTTAATATTAATATTTATAACATTACAAAATCTTCTTGATGAACCTAATAGTTTAGTGTATTTAGAAACACGGAACAAACTATTATAACAGGTTAAATGTTCTTTAATGTTTTTCATAATGATATTCCCCTTCCGTACTTATACTTAAAACCATTATTCATAACTTGGGGAAAAGGAAGTTAGTAGAGTTTATCACTGATGTACATTAAGGGTAAACAAAAAAGATGTGCAAGAATTAAAAAAGAAAAAGGATATGAGAATATGAGAATAACATATGATGATCATACCATGAATATCAAATATTATATACATGATTCAGGGAAAAAATATTTCTTGTTATAAATACATAAATAATATGCTAATAAATGTCATAATCCATTAGACCATAATAAAAATAGACATCTAGTTTACTGTAGACACAAAATAATATAAAATGATCTCCATAGTAGTTGATGAATTACAGCCAATACCATATTAGTAGTATGGGGACACTCCCACACACCATATTTGTAGTCATTTTTCACTCCCATGACCATCATAGTTGTCAAAGATCACTCCCAAGACCATATTAGTGGAATAGGTCATCTACTGATTTGAGTTCACTCCAAATTCTATCCACATACATCTCATGAGATAAAAATCATTGCCTAATTAATTAGAGTGTGAAATAGGTCCCACATATATGATAATTAAATAATATACACATGTTCCATAAGATCATAATATTTCATATCATATAGCATAAATTTAAGTGGGTATCATAAACAATTAATCATTTCATAACCTGTGAAAAATAGAAAGGTTTCATAATTATTTCATCATTGAAACCCCATGAAAAGAATATAGATTCATAAAAATTTATCGCATGAAAGGGAAATTAGTTTTATGAAAATAATTCCATCAAAACATAACCCATTTATAGAATGAATATGAGTGCATCCATAGGATCATTTTCCTATAACGAAATGTGTAACACCAACAGATGTAAACTTTGATGGAGAATTATTTTGAATTGTTTTTTAAAATTATTTATGGATTAAAATAAACATTATGGAGTGAAATTTTTTTTGTAAGACTTAAAATATTATGAATACGATTCTCATGGAAAATAACTTTGAAAACATATAAATAATATTGAAAACCATTTGAAAACTATTTTTCTTGTAAATACATATATGAACCGTGAAAACATTTTAAAATTATTTTTCATTGAAAAATGATAAAAAAATCTTGAAAATAAATTTATAACCATTTCCCATGAAAACATATTAAAAAACCCAAAAACAATTAAAACATTTTACAATAAATTATAATAAAATAAAGATGAAAACATTTTGAAAAAATTATATTTGAAAACATATAAAAGAATATTGAAAAAAGAAATAAAAAAAATTCCTTGAAATAAAAAGAAGCACTAAAACATTTTTAAAAACATTTTCTTTGAAAATAATTTATAAATATATAAATGTTGCTTCGAAATCATTAAAATATTTTTCATTGAAAAAAACCATTTGAAAACATATAAATCTAGCTTTGAAAATATTTTAAAACATAAATTTTAAACATAAAAAATTTCAAAAAAATATTCTTTGAAACCAATTTTTAATTACAAAAAATCCAAAATATTTGAAAAAAATATATAAAAAATAAAAAATTTAAACAATAAAAATGTTGAATTTAGTAAATTAAAGTCATGAATACTGGTAATTTCATACATGATAATAATTCCTTTTTCACCTTAAATGTTTAGAAAAGTTCCTTGGTGAGAGAACAAATAGAATAATGCTTTTGAAATAGATATTTTAAGAAAGTAATACAAGGGTAAAAATGCCCTGTAAACATTGTATTATAATATAAATAAATTTTATTGTTTTTTTAGAAAACATAGTTTTCAAAGAAAACAAATTTATGACTAAACATATAAATAACATAAAATGTTCATAAATTTTTTTATAAATTATATTAATTAAATTTGAGTGAAAAATGTAATTATGACAGGAATATAACCCAAATTACAAAATTTTAAGAAATTTCTTAAGGGGTCTTGAGATATATATCCTCGCATTTCATCAATAAAAGGCAATTATAAATAATCTCAACAATTAATGAGATTATAGAAATAAGGAATTGACACCATGGTAACATTGAATATTAATAAAGTGGAATGAATAAGATTACATAGAGATTAAAATATCATTACATCAAGGAAATTAATTTTATAACATTACAATTGTTCTATATACAACACATTGAAAAAATATCAGTTCATAACATGGCATGTGACTCAAAGAAGGGAAATGAAAGGAAAATTACTATACCAATTTGGTAACATTTGAAACATAATACCCATGAAAGAAAAATCCAAAAAGGTATATGTAAATGCCCAAAAATATAATAATAATAATAATAATATAATAAAACCATCATCATTTAACACAAAAAATATAACCAATTTTGTTGATAATGTCTTGTTTCACATATAAAATAAAAGTGAGACGAGAAACCCATTAACTTAAGTCTTTACTTTATTAATACATGTTCAAACCGCATATATGATTAATATATGATTATTATACATATAGAAAAAATATTAATATATATTATATAATATATGTTATTCTTTTTTGAAATTATATTAATCATTTATTAACAACTTTCTATTGATGTTATGTTTCAGGTAATATCTTCATTACTTTCCTTATTTGTTTTGACTTGTTAGTATTGATCCACATAACTAGATCGGGATTAACCTGCCACAATATTATAAAAAATGGTGTTGAAAACAAATATATTCTCTATATATGTTTTTACATTAATATATAAAGATAGAAGCATGAAATGGAATACACTATTCATGGAGATGGTAGGTTGTATGTATGCATGAACACAGTTTATGTCTTATTGTCACATTGAATGAAAGGAACTGAATTACACACACACATACATATATATATATGTTATAGTTATATTATAATTATTAACTCATACATATCATATAAATTCCTTAATCCCATCCTTAATATTTTTTAGGTAATTATTGAACGAATCACATTTTTTAGAGTCGAGGGTAGTCAAAACATCCACAAACATAGATGACTGGATAATAAAAAGCCTCTCTATGATCCCTCTATACATAATGATATATTTCTTGATTCCCTCAGATGATTATCTATAGTAAATCAGGATCCAAATATTCCACTGCAAAATTATCGGAATAGAAGTTACAGTTATAGAGTTCCCCCTATACACCTCACAATGAAGCCTTGATTCATATATATAATCTAATTCATCTCAATAACCCATCAATGGAAGAGTGTTTCAATAACCCTCAACATTTCCAGAAGATAATATATAAATATGGTCATCCCCTTTCAATCATCCATCCAAAAGTTACACCCCATGGTATACATTGTATGAAATATCACTGTAGTCGGACGTCAATCCATGATGGTATTCCACCCCATAATGGCATTTCACATCATCAATAATGTATTACCTTTTGTGATTAGATGATTAGTACCATCTAATCATTAGTCACATGAAAAAATCTGGTTATTCATGCTTTATGCCTTATAAATTAAATGTGATGTCCTTTCTCATACAGAAGACAACCTAAGGTGATGGTAACTTTCTGAACCACCCTTGGATGGTATTACATCTATTATGACAAAAAAGTCCCAAATGATCACACTGTTTAGAGTAAATTAGCTAGGAATCATCAACATTGGTCAGACTAGGTTTAGTATCATCTGGTAAAAGTTGAAGAATAAATGTATAACATGTGGTTACAATTGGATAATGATGATATACAAGTCATGTTCTGGCCTTTGGCCACTCCCAAATAAGCCATTATAGTGTGATTTTTAGATGACTCTCCGCACAACATCTACCTCTATATATGGAATAGTCACTATAAATTAAAATATAAAGTATTACCTTACGAATAGTACATAATAAAAGTCAATGTAATATAATGGATACACTTCTAAATTGACTTGGAATCACCTCCAGCTGTATGAAATTAAATATAAAGAAAATAGTAAGGATCTTTACATCCTGTATTTCTTGAAATGCGCAAATAATTAAGACTTCTATTAATATATTCTCGATCCAATATTCCTATTAGTGGTTGTGGAAAACAATAATTATTTCATTTTACCACTCTAAAAAATCATAATTGTATGCCAAAAGTGTCATAGTCTAATGTCACATGCTTAGGATGACATCAAAAATTGGACAATATTCATAATAGACTATCCACTCGTCAAACAATTACCTTGATTGGAACCCACTAATGTCAGTATAGAAGAGAAAGATCTATGAATAAACTTTTTCATTTGGCATCAAAAAATAACTAGCATGTATCCTACTTAAGTAATGCTAACCATCAGATAGTAAAAATGTTTCAAATTTCTCAAATTTCTTCAATAGTAGAGCGATCAGCTATGGGATTCATTATTTACCCTACAAATGTTCATACATGGTTCTATAAAATCAAAAATTCTATCACGACAGTTTCATCCATGGAAATCTAAGAATAACCCTAATCAAATAGCTGGGGGAATTTTTAACACATCATTCACGGTCAGAAATACTGGAATAAAAGGCACTACATGTATAATGAGAACTAACCTATCCCTCAAGGATGGTGTATTTTTCACCATAATAGTCTCCCCCTCAATGTAAGTTGGTTTTTCCCGTCTATGGGGAATTCAACAACAATAATAGTCCTAATTTATCCCATCCAATGATATGGTGTCCTCATTATGAATATGAAAGGATTATTTTTCTGAAGATTCCCTTTTGAATTATTTTTAACTAATAGTTCTAATAGGACAATTAGAGTAAATGATGTGAAAAAATGGAGGGTAAAATAAGTATTCTTCTCACAATTATTCTAATAAAATGCCTACAATTAATTATGAATCATTGAATGTCATTAAATCCCCAAATTCAAACCTGAAATAACTTGAGGCCAATATAGAGGACCAATATGAGGTTTTTTTGATCTATAATATGGTCTCACTTGTAACAATTGAAGAAGGTGTTGTTACAAGAAACTATTTCCTTTCTATGATTTTTGAAATTCCCTCAAACACCCAATTACATCCTCCTCAGTTTTCATCAAAGAAAGAAAAAAGTTAAGGTATGGTGGGGGCTTTACCCTACATATGAAGAGGTTTAATATAGTGACCTTATCCTTCTACATATTTTATTACATGATTTTATGCATATTTAAACATAAATTTATAAGACAAGGATCACAAATTCTAGTTCTTTCTAATACTAGGTATATAATCAATCATCATAAAAACAATATTTTATTTAATCTCTATAATGAGCTCCTAAAATCCATTATTATCATACATATTCATAGGATAACCAGGGGATAACGAGAAAAATGGATGAGTTTAATGCCCAGTATGATATTAAGCATAAGAATAAATCATTACCACATTGGTTAGTAAGCATGACATAATGTCAAAAAATGTAACTTAACAAAATTGAACAAATATAACAATAACACGTATAACATGGAATCATATATACATAGAATCATATTAATGTGGAAACAACATAAAAAATTAATTTAGAACATGTCTAGTAAAGTTATACTTAGAGGAGAAAAAAAAGACAAGTTTAACCACCAGAAACCTTGCACATGGTAGCACAGTTCAAGGCTATCCTCCTAGAACATTTCATTGGGTACCACAAGTCAAGGCTAACCACTAAGTCTATTGCACATAATGTCTCATTAGGATCAAAATTACCCAATTAATTGGTGTGATATCCTGACACACCTATCATAAAATGTACAGTAATTTGTTTTCCACATACAATATCATACGTAATCAATCACACATAAACATAAGGGAACCCATGGGAAGAAAAGGGTATCATAATCACGTAATAAATCATAATTTAAAGGGTGTATCATAAATGTGTCCATGAATGAAATGAATTACAACATACATGTAAATTTTTCAGGTAAAATAGGCATATATCATGGCATGTTATGTCAAACGTAATTGATAAAATATAATAATAGTATTTAAGACATTTTAGCATTAAAAAAATTTATTGCGCTTTTAAGGAATATACTAAAGTGCATTGAAAATTGAAAACGGTATAATATTTTATATAAAAATATTAGTGATGAAAAAATGTATTCATAATAATTATTATTATTATATAAAAACAATTGTTTTTTAGAAAATTTTATAGAATGAACAGTAAATGGGTGAAAATTCGAGAAGTTCCCTTAAAATGGTTTTTTTTATCAGAATGTATTGAGGAGGGTTTAACAAAAATGCATGTATATCCCCAAAATGGAATTATTAATGGATCTTCATACATGATTTTTAAAATATAACATAAATTATAAGATATTAATAAATATAATATATGATTTCATTTGGCTAAAATGATATTAAGAATAACCTGAAGTAATAATGGAGGTTTCGGTAGAATCTCATACCCTAGGTCTGATGGTGTTCTACACTTGATATTAATGACAATAATAACAATATTAATTTCCTTAAATAATAATTCCATAACATCCATTACAAGAAATAGATTTATTATAACCTTTTTGAGTACATTCATAACCTTTTTTATTTGTTATGAGGTTCAATTTCATTGTTCGGGTCTATTTGTTTCATGATCGGTTTAATTATATACATGAATAGATAATCGGGTTAAATGCTGATGGTTATCTATAATTGGAGTTATATTTTATTATTGAATATATAGAAGGTTAATTGGTGGTAAATTTCATTTGGTTACAAGTAGTGAAGATGAATCATTATATAAGACCTTAGAGATAACCTGTTGGATTAATTGGCATTTTTTATCAAAACAAACAAATTTAATTATAAATCAACACCCTTTGTAAAAAAATATTCTAGATCCATATATTATAAATAATACATATATTATAGTCTTTTCAAACTATAATAATGGTTTAATGTCCAAAACTGATGATGGTAACGGAAATTAGAAACCCAACGTCCTTGAATCTAGTAAATTAACACAGCTCGAATGGTGTTTCACTAATCGTAAAAAAGAAGTGGAAAAGAAAAATGATAATAAATAATTACATTAACAAAAAAACATTAATGTAAATATATATTACTATATTTTTCATAACATTTGGATGACAAGAGGTAAGGTTAGATTAAAATGCAAAGAAATATGAAAGGGAATTAAAAGAATTTAAAAGAGGAATTTACCTCTAAAATAAATCATCATAGAGATCTTATTAAGTGGAAGAAATTTGGTATTTTAAGAGAACAAGGGATTCTGTACAAGGGGGAAATACATTAGGAGATATTTTATCATAATTTAGGCATGGAATAAGGCTTGAGAGTACTGAATATAAGAGGGGAATGTGGGTTATTTTTATAGTGGAGCACGAGAGGGTTTTTGTAATATTGTAATCACTAAAATATTATTTCCCTCTAAGGAAAAAATAGTCCTGATTCCATGAAAAAATAGTAATAATTGCTTTTGAGTTTGATCCAATGTCCATTTACATCATCAATGACTCAAGAATGATTTAGATATTTAGGTTTTAGCACTAATTGTAATTTATCATATATTATAGTTTATAAAAATTAAATTATTTCAAAAAAATCCCAAAACATCACCGTATCCATATTTCAGTGTGTCGAATCCAAAATTTTACTCCCTTTTATGAAAATATTTTTGTACGTATGGGATATTTAATTTTTAATTAAAATCATCATTTAATAGAAAAATATATATTTTATAATTGTAACTGATTTTATAATATTTTGATAAATTAACAGAGGTCTCAAAAAAAATCCTTTAATTGTAAGTCAGAAAAAATAATTTATGTATACATTTTATGAAAATAAATTTATCATTTTATTATTAAATTATTCATAGATGTTTTATTAAAAATATATGACTTATAAAAATACTATAACATTCCTATTGTCACATTTAATATTGATAAGTTTAATTTATACATTCATTAGAAATGTCTCTATTTACCTAGATGATTGACTATTGTGAAGGGTAACATTATTATTAATAAGGGTAATATTACTATTCACAAGGGCCAATTACTATTCACCAAAAGTTATGATTATATTATCAACTCTAAATATCATACTAATCGCTACCGTGTATGTCTTATTTTCGAAATTCAAATCAAATAAGTGACAATATTATATTTAAATGTCTTATAATACTTAGTAGTTCATTTTGTTGTGATTTCATGTGATTATATGACATAATTATGACAATGGAATTTCAATTGATTAAACATTGGTCCATTACATTCTTCACCCCAAAAGAAATTTATACATCAAAATATTGTTTTACATTATATGCTGTGAATAGGTGTTAGTATTTTTCCATCATTACCACCTCCAGTTCCCATGTATCCTCTTTGAACTTATGGTTCTACCATATTACGTTGACCAGGTGAGTAGTCTCATTAAGTATATGATTATTTCTATAATCCAAGATCTTCATTTGATTCACCTTGTACGAAAGATAATTCTCCAACGGTACCGCCTATGAAGACAACATCTGTGAAGGATCTGGTATGTATATTCTTTATAGGGATACATGGAAGACATCGTGTACTTTATACATGATAGGTGGAATTGCTAGTTGATTTACCATAGATCCAATATGATCTAGAATCTACAAGGGGTGGTGTACTTAAGAATTAGCTTTAATTTCTTCCCTAACATCCTGACCTTCTTCCATAGAGATATATAGAGAAATATAATGTCCTTTTCTTTGATCTCAAGGTCCCATTGATGATTGTCTGCATAAAACATCTATCGACGTTGGGATTCTTTCATGCTCTATTGAATGTATTTCAGCTTCTCCATCATTTCATCAACCATTTCAGGTCCTAACATCCTATGCTAATAGAAATCATCCCAACATGCTGCTGATAATCACCTTTTCCTAGAAAAGTCATTATATGGTTCCATTCAGATATAGTAGTTAAAACTGTTATTGTATGAGAATTAAACACATGGAAGATGTTGAACCCACCCTCCTTTGAACTACATAGAACATGATCTCAACATGTCTTCTAGTGTCTAAATAGTTTACTCAAAATGGCCATCAGGTTGAGTATGATAGGACATACTGATGTTCAGTTCAATGCTTAGAACTTGTTGGGGACTATTCCAGAACACGAGGTTAATCTAGAATCTCTATTAGATACAATAGATATTGGTAATCTATGCAGACTTACCACCACATTGAGATATATCTGTGAAAATTTATCCAATGTGAGGCTATCTCGAATTGTGATAAAGTGTGTAGTCTTTATAAGATGATCCACAATGACCAATATAGCAATATTTCCTTATGATGTCCTTGGGTGTCTAGTGACAATGTCCATGGTGATTTAATCATACTTACATTTTGATATGCCTAGTGGTTTCAACATCCCCATATACTTTTGAATTTCAGAATGTACGTTCTGACATACCCCAAACTGTTATGTATACTAAGAAATCTTCTTCTTCACATTTTCCCACAAAACTTTCTCTTGGAGATCATGAAACGTCTTTGTCCTCCCTTGGTGAATAGAGAATGTTTAGGTATGTATGTCATTAAAAACATCATTCATTATCTATGGATAAGATGTCACATGTAATCATGACCCAAATCATAAAACTCAATCCACCTCATTCTTGAACATAGAGGATTTCTAATTTCCAATGGCTTCCACAGTTTTCTAATTTTCATCATCTCTTCATTGAGAATAGTTTATTTTCTATATAGGGGATGGTTGAGAAATAATTTGAGAACAGATTAATGATGTTCCACCAATATTGATTCCCATGTCCATCCTCTAAAAATCTCAGAAGATTGAATCCTTTTCAATTCACATAATTAATAAAGATGGAGGATCACTTTATTATAGAGCATCTTCCACCTTATTTGCTTTACATGGATGGTAATGGATTGAGTATTCATAAGACTTGATGATATCTATCCATATTCACTTTATAATATTAATCCATTTTGGTGTGAATATATATTTGAGACTCTTGTGATCAGTATAAACCTCAAAATTCTACCCATATAGATAATGCTTCTAGACCTTCAACATAGAGATCACAACCACCTTCTCTAAACCATGCATGGGATAGTTTTTTTGTTGTATTTTCACCTTCCTTGACACATAATCTATCAATTTATTATTTTTCATCGACACATATCCTAATACCTTCTTTGAATAATCATTTTACAACACAAATAGTTATCCAATTGTTGGGAGTCTGAGTATTGGCGTAGTGATAAGTCACTTTTTGAGTTCCATAAAACATTCCTCTCCTTCTTAGGTCCAGAATATATTCACCCCATCAATTTTATATTGTTCATTGGGTTTGAAAATTGTGAAAGTTCTCCACAAATCATCGATAATACCCAGCTAAAAAATGGAATCAGCAGTTCTCTTTTATTGATGTTGGCTGAGAAAACTCTTCAATCAACATTGTATTGGAAGGGCCTATAGATACCACTTTTATGGTGATAACATTCCGTATGAATGATACATCCTCCATCATGAAATCACATTTATTTTATTGTGCATTTATTTTATCCCTTCAAATTTTCTTTATCATAACATTCAAATTCTCCTCATGTTTTTTCCTTATACTTATTATCAATAAGGAATACCACATATTTTTTATGGTAATATATAATGACTATATTCTTTAAATCCCTGAATATTTCTGGATCATTAGTGAGTCCAAAGCACATACCAATGAACACATAGTGTGAATACCTCATTAGAATTGTTGTATTGGAAATATCTTCCTTCCTCACCTTTAATTGGTGATATCCCGACCGAAGATCCACCTTAGATAAATTACTAGCCCCACGAAGTTGATTGAAAAAGTCATTTATCTGAGGCAGAGGATACTTTTTCAATATAATGAATTTATCGAGTGCACGATAATCAATGAAGAGGAACATCGAACCGTCCTTATTATATACAAAAAGAATTGGCCCTCCCCATGGCAAAGCACTCTGCTATATCAAACACTTCTCCAAGTTCTCTATTAACTACTTATTTATCTATTCTAACTCTGCAATATACATTCTATAAGGTGTATTTGATATAGGTATGGATCCAGATATAAGATCAATTAAGAACTCAGCCTCGTGATTCGGAGGAAAACTAGTGAACTCTTCATGGAATACATTATTGTAATACCTTGTGATGGGCATATCTTCAAGGTGTATCATCTTCTTTTTGTCAATAAATTGTGTTAGACAAGGTTTCTCATAATGAAATAGAATCCACAGTTGAGACCACGTTCTTAAATCAGATTCCTCACCCTCCTTTCACTTATAATGTATAAGAGGATGCTTCTTGATGTGAAGAGTGATATCCATTTCCTAATAGTTGATGTTTTCATTGTATAATGATAGGAAATTCATAACGAAGATAACATCGAAATCCACTAAAGGATGTATGAAAATATTTAATGGGAGTTTATGTCCACAAACATTTACAAGGGAGTATTTTTAAACCAGATATGAATAAATTTCCCCATTAACTATTCTAACAAATAACATAAGCACAAAATTTTGAGGTGGTTTTTGAATAGTTCTACGAAACATGCAAGATATGAAATAATTGGAAGAACCAGAATCAAATTTTGCATTCAATATTCTTCAATGAATAACTAGCGTAGTAATAAAGACATTGTTTTCCAAGTCCACCTCAGTATTGGTGATAGAATAATCCCTTCCTTGTCACTTTGGAGGTTGTTGCTGATTTCATCTCACAACCCTAGATATAGGGAAGTTGTTCAAATAATGGACATGGTCATTGATGTTGTCACACTTCCCCAATGGTTGAGAATTTATCTGAACCTACCATTATTCATTCACATTAGCACGATTCTGCATATCCCTTCCACATTTATTAGCTTTATGTATCATTCTTCCACATTTGAAGAAATTGCGGGTTCCCTTTAGACAGCTCCCAAGATGTTACTTCCCAGAATTATTGTATGGGGGATGTTTTATATTCTCTCCATTATTGAATAAATTTTATGAACCATCCATATTAAACTCAATATTACACTTTTTGTCACCAGTCCCATGAGAAAACAATGACTCTATGATCTCTATTTCAAACTTAAGGGAACAACTGATAGTTTCATTATAACTGTCAAAGTCTCAAATCACCAACAATTTTCATAGTCTCGTCTTTTTTAAGATAAATAAGTGATGCACATTTCATTATGTGTTCCTGACAATGACAGAGGCATATCTTGAAATCCCTATGAAGTCTTCTTCATATTCCCTGATAGTCTCACTTTCCCTCTTCTTGAGTCAGATGAACACTCTTTCATTATTGAGGCGGAGGGTTCAGGGGAAATATTTATTGAAATATATTTCTTTATTTCCTCCCAATTAATGGAATAAATTTCCTCTTTTTTACTTCATATTATTGATCATTTTCAACCATTTTCCAGCTTCTCTATCAAAACGATATACCACAAGTATGAATTTCTCTTCATCTAAGTACTAGAGGGAAGAGAATCTCTTTTCATTAGAGTTAATCCACTGCACCCTGAGGAGGGGATCCGTATATACACTAAACATGGGAGGTATTTATACATAAAATATTCAATGGAAACATACTATATCCATAGTAGAGGAGGGCATTGCACAAGATTAAATTAATTATTCATAACACGAGCCAACTAGACAAGTACTGTCATGAAGTTTTTAGGACTCATTCCCATCATATTTGGCATATCATTATGTCAAACATCACATTCCTTGTCAAATTTATTATCCTAACATGTTATTTTATTTCCCTCCATTTACTAAGAAAAATAATGGAAAATTATGGGTAATTAATACTATGCTATTAACCATAAAAAGGAATCATTGAATATTAAAGGATAAACATGTAAAGGAAAAGTATATCCTAACATGTGATTCCATTTGGATTAATTATATGTTATTTTTGATATTTTTATTATCTTATGTTATTATTGTATATTTTTTTCTCCCTTAATAATTGTTTTCACCATTCTCATGAATTTACCACATAATATCCACCAGAAGTGTCAAACCAAGAGTGCAACAATGCCCTTTATCGTGCACTAGTTCTCGTTCGAGTCTAGCTCAATGTAGTGTTTTTATGTTGTACCCCTAGATTCATCTATTCTAGATCCAACAATACTTGTATATATCCTGAATGGGATGTATCTTCTTGATAAAACACTTAATCTTTACTTACAATAAATTAGGGATGCTTTCTTATAATTAGTCTAATTATTAAGGTTCTTAGTAAAGTGCTCTAATCCTAATCTCTAAAAATAACTAGACCATCCTATGGTACAAACTATAGTGACCCTATAGATTTAAATTTTTAATTATATGATTTTAATCATAATTAAACATCATGTTACAATCTACAGATCATAATGTCTACTTCCATGGAAGACTACTCACATAATCAATCATCATAAAAAATATATTAAATCTCTATAATGAGCTCCAAACATCCATTATCATCATACATCTGCATAATATTACCTGAGGATAACATGAAAAAATGGTTAACCTAAAATCCCATTAAGGGTTTTACTAATATAATAAAGCTTTATCACATTGGTTAGGAAGAATGACCTAATTATATAAAATGACATATAACATAATTGAACATATGGAACCATAATAGGTATAACATGGGATAATATAAACATGGAATCGATGTAATATAAAATCAACATTAAATATTAATTTAGCACAATTGATGGACCACTTCAATTATAGGATCACAAGTAAAGGTTAAGCACGAATACTATTTCAGAAGGTAGAACAAGTCAAGGCTAACCTCCATTACCTTTGTGCATGGTAGCACAAGTCAATGATTACTGCCAAGACCTTTGCACATAACGTCTCAGTAGACTCAAAATTACCAAATCCATTAGGGTTCTATCTAGGAACACCAATTATAAAATTTTCATGAATATGCATTACACACACATAATCATACGAAATCAATCATACATAAACATAGGGGAACCCATATAGAGAAATCGGTAACATAATCATGTCATAAAGCATAATTTTGGGGGTGTATCATAAACTTGGCCATGGAGGAAAGGAATAAGAACATACATGTAAATTTGTAAGGTAATATAGTTATATACCATGGTAAATGATGTCAAACAGAAGTGAAAACATGCATAAAGTGTATAAAAGAAATTTTAGCATTAAAAAATATTATTGGGGTTTTAATGAAAATACTAAAAAGAATATAAAATTGAAAAATGAAGAATATTTTTTATAAAACCAGAATTGAAACAATATGGTTTTCATAATAAAAAATTAATTTCACAAAATTAATGGTGTCTTAGAACAGATGGTAGAGTGCACTTGAAATTGGGAAAAAATTTGGGAAGTTCTTGTAAAACGAGTTTTCTTATCAGGAAATTTTGAGGATTGAATCACTTAAAATGTAATTCCCCAACCCTAGTTACTTAGACTTGATTCATTGTTACATAACATTGGCATGATCACAAGAAAGATCGAGTCTCGAAATAATGATTAGTTAGTAGCCTTTGAATAAATAGATACATTCATAAAGATTACATTACATCATAAAATGAAAAAGTACAACAATATAGTCTCTATAGTCCACATTCTTATCCCCTCATACTATCCCTGTAGGCCATTCATAAAATAATTCTTCATATACTGGGAAAATTAAATCATAGAAAAGAGTGATCTCAAATGCCCATTAAGGATACCAATATAGAAGAAACTCTCACAAATAAGAATAAACATTTAAGGCAATTTATAACTAAAACAAACACCTTTTAAAACTTGAACTTCAGCAGAATATGGAAGATATAAAATGAAATAATGACATATACATATTCACATAGATATCCTACTAGTCAAATAATCACATGCAATATCCATCACCACTTTCATAATGATGGAATGCATAATCCAGACTATCATAACCACAGAGCCAAGGACTTGTGCCAAGACTACAAATAAGATTTTGTCAAGGCCTTGTGCCAAGACACCAGATTGTCTCATGAGACCTACCGATGCATTGAGGATCTATAGCGGGATCCACCCATCACTTATTCAGTCCAATGAATACCTTATATGAACAGGTTTAATCATAACATAAACATTCGTATTAAAAACAGCATACGAAATGTAAATACAATCTTCATAAATCATGAAATGTATAAAAATAACACATCCACAGACAAACATATCACAAAACCATCAAAAAAATATGGATGTTTTGTATCATAATAAATCAACTCCAAATAAACATAAAATCCATCAAAGGATGTCGACATAGATAAAATCAAAACTCTTTTTATAGAAATATCTCTTTCTATTTTGAAATCATTTAAGAATCATATATTTATAAAAAAAAAATTCTTTGAAAATATTCTTATAAGATTTTAAGGGAATCATTGATGATTTTATAATGGTGGAAAATAGCCACACCCACTGTATATATTAAAAAACATTCTTACCTTAATTATATCGAAAAGTTTAAAAAGGACCTTGTTTGGAAAACGACATAATGATTCCTTCATAAAAATCTTATAAAAAGTCAACAAGGGAATAAATGAAATAATCCCATATTCTTTAAAATAGTAATAATTATTTGTAATACATTTTTTTGAAACATGGATGTGGATGATAAAGAGTTCCCAGTAGATAATTACATATAAACAACCTCGGATAATGAAGAAATTGTCAAATAAACCATTACCTAGTACTTTTCCGTGGTAGGGGGTAGGTTAACCTCTTATATAATTGTGAAATAATTGTTATTAAATTATACAAGAATAATATACATTAATATGATATCATATATGATCTTTTAACATTTTTTTGTTAATAATATCTTAGTATTATCGTCGTTTCAGGTGTTAACTTACTCGTATATGTTTTGTTACATAAGTCGTGTTTATTATGGATTGGTTTTATCTTATTCATATCCATAATGATATAAATTTCTTAAAAATTATTTTTAAATCATCACATTATAATTATACTTGAATGGATACGATGGACAATGAATCACATCGCATTCGTGGAGATGGTAGTCCGTACATACGCACGAGCGACAATATCATTCTTTTTATATTAATATAATATATAATTGGATGTTATATAATATATATATAATCACTATCATGTTATATTTATTATTTAAATTAATTATACATAATTATTATACCCATCAAAATAAAAATTTATTGAATAACAATTACACCACGACATGGAGATGGTAAAACGTACGCACGCACGTATGGTGACATGTCATTCAAAGGATGGATAGAATACTGAATATGGTTGTGCCATATTTTTAATAACATCATAGTATATATAAGATAATGGAGTTATTATTTTAGAATGGGAATAACAAAGAAAGAAGATGTTCAAGAAGAAAGGAACTTGGAAGAGGGTAGTGAAAACATTACCTCTTCTTCGGGCTCTTCCTTTGGATTTGTTCAAAAGGGCTCCATAAGTTGGATTTATGATAAAAATAAGGCCTCTAGGTTGAAGTGAGGAAATTCAAGAGAGTATTTGTGCAGGGGTGTCCGAGCCAAAAGGCTTTGAATTTGAGAATTAATGTGAAGGGGTAGTTCCCTTTTATAAGAGGGGTGAGGGGCCCCTTTTGAGAAGCTAGAAATATTATTTTATAATAAATTCTTATTCAGTTTCTAATGGCTCTGAAGTGGATTATTTAAAAGTTAAGGTGGGGATGGGTATCAAACCTCTCAACGAATATAATTTAGAAATGTTTGTGTCATTATATTAACCTTATCGTATAGTTTTAACTCTTAGTTAAGTAGTTTGACACTTACCATGTCACTTTTTATTTTTATATTATATAGTTAATAAACATAATATATACCTACAAAAGACCCCCAAGAGGTCCATTAATGATACAACTATCATGATACAAGTCTCTTAGATGATCCTTATAATTTTAGGAATTGAATATAAATTAATAATATAATATTTGTTTTAAAATCCCTTTTATGTCAATTTTGACACTATTGGGTATTTTGTTTTTGATAAATACATAACATCATTATTACATTGATACAAATTTCTACAATCAATCATAATATGTCATATTAACCTAGAAAATTATTGAAATTCATAAAAAGTCTCAAATATCATTTATTTTGATATTTATAATATCAATTATTATAATATTTCATTAATTATGTAATTACTGCATCACCATTGTGTCATTTATAAGTTAAAATATTTATTGTATAAAAATTATAAATAAAATACCATTATTTAGGAAATCCTTTCATATTTCTAATGAATATTTACAATCGAATTTAACTTATGTATGACCCTATTTAATAAATGTTTTATTAAATAAACTTTGATTTTAACTCTTTTAACTCTTCTTTGAATAAAATAATAATAAATGTCCTAATCTAATCCAAGTGGACCTAAATGATAATATTTTATTCCATTGTTTGTTTTTGGTTGATATACACTTTTCTAATATAATTAGGACATGTGTTAGGGTAATATTAATATCATTTGTAACCTTAATTACCCTATTTATTTTTAACCGTGGTAAATAAAAGTAAAAAGTTACTATTCACCAAAATTTATTTTCATCTCATTGAACCAAATTTTACTCCTTGATATTAATCATGTCTCTCTGAGTTTCAAAATTCCACTCACAGAAACGGTAAAATATTGTTTTATGTGAATTTCCAAATTCTCCTAAGAGGCGGGTAAAAGACGGTGAAAAGTTCAATAAAATGTTTATATATCTAAAATTATTCTAAACTAACTCCAATGAATTACATTTAACTTATATAAGTATTATGTATCTATTTGTACCTTAATTAAATTTAAATAAAATCAATAATTATTTAAATCAAAATTTGGTTTGAAACTAAAACTCAATGTGTTTTCACTGTTCATAAAAAATTGAAATTTTTCAGAAAAATACAATAATTTCAGCCTAGGATAATTTCGATATTCTGAATCCAGAAATGAAGTCCATTTTGAAAGATAAAATTTATAAAATTTCAAAAAGAGGGTATTACTATTCATAACGGCTAGTTTGATTGGTTGTGGTGTGTGCGTGTTAGAACTCGAATTGGCGTACAACACACCCTACTATATTATTCAAAGGAAAGCATACCATGGAATCTTGGGGTATTAGATTCTCCCCTCCTTCAAATAATTTCATCCCCAAAATTTCTATAATACTACCGCATGAAAAGACTCGGTGGTTCTTCATCATATGTTCCTCGGGTTCCCATGTTGCCTCTTCCTTCTTATGGTTTCTCCACAAATCTTTTACCAGAAGAGTCGTCTCGTTTCTTAGTACTTGTTCTTTCGTATCAAGAATCCTGATGGGATCATCGCAATAAGACAGATTGGGTTCTAGTTCTAATTCCTCATAGGTGAGTACATGCGTTGGGTCAGGCATGTATTTCCTCAATAATGATATGTGGAACACATCATGAACTTTGGAGAGACTTGGAGGCATTTCTAAATGGTAAGCTACAACCCCAATTCGTTCTATAATTTCAAAAGGTCTGATATACCTAGGACTCAATTTACCCTTCTTGCCAAAACGTATAACTCCCTTCCATGGAGATACCTTCAAGAAACCATGATATCCTACCTAAAATTCCAAATCCTTCCTTCAGTTATCGGCATAGCTCTTCTTCCTACTTTGAGCTACATTGATGTGGTTTTGGATTACCATTATCTTTTCCATTGTTTCCTCCACTAGTTGTGGGCTTACAAGTTTTCGTTCACCAACTTCATCCCAATAGGTTGGTGTGTGACATCTCTTTCTGTATAACGCTTCATATGGTGCCTTCTAAATACTTGGATGGAAGCTATTATTATAGGAAAATTCAACGTGAGGTAAATATAGATCCCACAGACCCTGAAAGTCAAGTGTGTAAGATCTAAACATGTCTTCTAAGTTTTGAGTAGTCTGTTCTGATTGTCCATCTATTTGAGGGTGGTAGGCAGTGCTCAATTGAAGTTTAGTATCTGTCGATTTCTGAATACTCTTCTAGAATCTTGAAGTAAAACGGGGATCACGATTAGAAACAATCGATAGTGTTAATCCAAGATGTCTTACCACTTCATTAATATATATCTCTCTAGACATTCTAGTGGTTGATCGTCTCTTATAGAAAGAAAATGTGCTGACTTGGTAATATGATCAACAATAACCCATATTGCATCGTTCATTCTTGGATTCTTTGGTAGCCCCATGACAAAGTCCATCATAATATTGTCCCATTTCCACTATATTATTTGAAGAGGTAGCATGACTCTTCCAGGCTGTTGCCTTCCAGCTTTCACATGTCGAAAAACCAAACATCTTGACACAAAATCAGCAATCTAGCTCTTCTTGTTGTCCCGCCAAAAATGTTCCTTCAAGTATCTATACATTTTGGTTCTCCGAGTATGTATAGGGAAATTGGAACTATGAGCATCATCCAACAATTCCCATTTTAGATTAGGTATATTGGGAACACAAATTTTTTTCCCAAATTTCAAAATTCCATCTTCATACCCAAATTCATTCAATCTCCCATCATTCACAACTTTAATCTTCTTTTGAAATTCTTCATCATCGGTGTGAGAACCCTTAATCTCTTCTAGTAAAGATGGTTTGGAAACCATTTGAAAAAGCACCGATGTTTCACCTTCAATGGTTATTCCCATGTCCATCTTCACTAGATCCATGAAAACTGGATCCCTTTAAATTCTCATTTTGTTAAAAACTCCATGATATATTCTTCTCAAAGCATATTCCACCTTATTTTTCATCCCTGGGTGTTAGTTTATCGTACAATCATAATCCTTGAGTAATTCAAGCCATCTCCTTTTCCTCATGTTGAGTTCATTTTGTGAGAAAATATACTTCAAACTCTTTTGATTAGTATAAATCTCACATTTTTCACCATAGATATAATTTCTCAATATCTTCAAAGCAAAGATCACAACTGCTAAATCGAGATCATGAGTATGATAGTTTTTCTCATGAATTTTTAGCTATCGTGATGCATAGGAAAAAACCCTATCATTCTACATAAGGACACAACCATGTCCTATCTTTGATGCATCACTATAAATATCAAACCCATCATTCCCCGATGGTAGAGTCAATATAGGATCATTGAATAATCTTATCTTCAGTTCATTGAAACATTCTTCACACTCTTTTTTCCAAAAAAATTTAACCCCTTTACGTGTGAGCTTTTTTAATGGGTTATCCAACCGAGCAAAATTCTGGACAAAACGTCGATAATAACCTGCTAAAACAATAAAACTACATACCTTAGTTATACTGGTCGGTGCTGGCCATTAATGGATTGAATTGGTCATAGAAGGATCAATAGAGATTCTATCTTTGGAGACAATATAGCCAAGAAAAGACATCTCCTGAAGCCAGAATTCAAACTTGCTAAACTTCCCATATAATTCAGGTCTTCTAAGAGTCTTCAGGATAATGTTGAAGTGATTTTCATGAACTTCGTATATTTTGGATTATACCAAGATATCATCAATAAATACCACCACAAATTCATCTAGATATTCCTTGAAAACACTATTCATTAGATCCATGAATATGGAGGGTGCATTAGTCAGCCCAAAAGGCATTACCATAAACTCGTAATGGCCATACTTTGATCGAAATGCTTTATTCAGAATGTCTTACTTATTCACACACAAATTATGGTAACCATATAGAAGGTCAATCTTTAAAAAGTATTGATCTCCCTGCAAATGGTCAAGTAAATCATCAATGTGGGGTAGGGGATACTTTTTCTTTATAGTTATAGCATTGATCTCCCTATAGTTGATACATAACCTCACAGATCCATATTTCCTTTTAATAAAAAGAACATGCCCCCCCCCATGGAGAATCACTAGGGAGAATAAATCCCTTATTAATCAATTCCTATAGTTGTTTCTTTAGTTCAACTAATTCCACAATGGACTTTCTATATGGGGTCTTCAATATAGGCATTGATCTAGGAATTAAATCAATGGAAAACTAAACTTCTCGTTCTGGAGGATGTCCAGGTAAATCTTCCGGAAACACATCTACATATTCTATCAAAATAAGTACATCCTTTATTTGAACATTCCTTTCCTCACCCACAGTCATTTCATTCTCTTCCTCCCCAATAATTGAATTTAGTTGAGCAATTGGTGGTGAATCTAGATAAGAATTCGGTGGTGACGATTCCGTTCTAAAGATAAGGTGTTCCTTATCATCATCATCAAAAATTGTAACCTCTTTCTTCTTACAATAAATCTTCGCATCATGGTCCGAAAGTCAATCCCTACCAAGGATTATGTCAAACTCAATCGTAGGTATGACGATGAGATCAGTGGATAAAGAACATTAATGTGCTCTAATGGGGACTGATTCACAAAACACTATTGCAATGATACTTCCCTTAGGAGTTTTAACTGACAACTACATTGTTAAATAAAATTGTAAATATCAAATTTTCATAGAAAACTGGGAAGATATTAAACAATGCGATGATCCAGAATCAAATAATGCATTTGATAAACTTGAGGAAACCATTAAATTACCTTCCCCCTCGTATTTTGGAGCATCTACCTCAGTACTAGTAATAGCATAAGCTTGTCCTTGGTCTCTTGGCCTTTTCTGAGGTAAGTTCCCCTGATGCTTCGGACATTAATTTCCATAATGTCCCATCTCCCTGAAATTATAGAATTGGATATCGGTAGCTTCCTTCTTCCCCTTGCAATCATGAGCACGGAAGAATTTTTTACCACACATGTAACAATATTTCATTCCTTTTAAGAAAGTACCAGGGTGTTTCTTCCCACATTTACTACTTGTTGGATATTCAAATTTTCCCCTCTTCCCCTTATTTCTGTTCCCAGATTGATCAGCAGATCTCTTCTTGTCTTTCTTTGTTTAAAGTCATAAGACTTCGAGAATTACTTTTCTATCTTTATAACACATGAGACAATGTCTTCGTATGATGTGATAGATTGTGAGAATAATGATCGATGGAGAAATGGTTTTAACCCAACAAAGACACAATCAATATTACTTATTGGGATACGTATATAATATCAATCATACCATTCTAACCTCATAAAGTTATCCTCATACTTTGCGACATTCTCATCCTCCTTTTGTCTAAGACTCAGCAATTGACTTTCCATATCTGCTGGATGGTCACGAGGAAATTATTTTTCTAAAAACAGATATTTGAACTCTCTCCATTCCATATTTGATACTTCATCATATTCCTTCTTATTTTGAATCAATGACCACCATTGATCAGCATCTCTAGTGAGGAGATAAACTTCTATGACAACTTTTTCCCTTTTACTACTCCCCAAATCCTGAAATATTTTCTCTAGGGAACTTATCCATTTTTCATCTACTAATGGATTTGTACTCCCATTTAATGTTGGTGGTTACTGCCTCATGAAATGATCTATCATTGATCATCCATGTTGTGGATCAGGGTGCTCCATACGGGTAAGGTTATTATTCATAACCTGAGTGAGTTGTCCCAATATGGTGATTAGTTGATCAGCACCAGGTGCATCACCAGCTTCACTATAGTTATATTGAGCAGGATGAAAATCCCTACATGGAGTGCATTTATTGATACAGTTTCCATTTCTTCCACTAGGCGCCATTTATAAACAATGGCATAATCTAGATCAGTTTATGAATCAAAATACATAATTCCAAAATTATAAAACAGTTATCATAAATTGAAATATTTATGGATATAATCCATAATCATAAAAATGTTTTCTCTAAGGATTTATATACTCATAAACCCTTCATAATTATTTGTAATGAAAATTAGAGTTATTCTAAGCATATCTCCCGGGAGTGTCGTAACCAAGAGTGCAACAAGGCCCATTGTCGTGCACCAGTTTTCATTCGAGTCTAGCTCAAAGTGGGGTTTTTGGGTTTTACCCCTAGGTACATTTGTGCCTAAGCCGTCTCTACCTACTCATATCCAGAAAGGTATGTCTTGATCGGAAAACATCACAAAATCTTTACAATACCAAAATTATAGGAAGTTCTTCAATATTAATCCACAAAGTCCATCTTAAATTATTGTGCTCTAATCAGAGTTCATCTAAATCTAGCTTCCAAGGTTTGTACTAAACTTCCACTGATACCAACTGTAACACCCCGACCCCAATTACCCAGAGTTGGTGCATTATTACATAACATTGGCATGATCACAAGAAAGATCAAGTCTCGAGAGACTGATTAGTTTATAGCCTTCTAGTAACTAGATACATTCATAAAGATTACATTATGTCATAAAATAAAAAACTACAACAATATAGTCTCTGTATTCCACACTCTTATCCCCTCATACTATCCCTACATGTCATTCATAAAATACTTCTTCACATCCTGGGAAAAATAAATCATAGAAAGGGGTGAGCTCAAATGGCCAGTAAGGATAAAAATATAGCGGAAACTTTCATAAATAAGCATTAACATTTAAGGCAATGAATAACTAAAACAAAATACTTTTAAAACACGAACATCAGCATAATATGGAAGAAAAAAAATGAAATAATTCCATATATATATTCACATGGATATTCTTCTAGTTGAATAATCACATGCAATATCAATAACAACTTTCATAATGATGGAATGCATAATTCCAGACTATCATAACCACATAGCCAAGGCCTCGTGCCAAGACTAAAAATAAGATTTTTTCAAGGCCTTGTGCCAAGACACTAGATTTTCTCATGAGACCTACCACTGCATCGAGGAGATATAGCGGGCTCCACCCGTCACTTATTAAGTCCAATGCATTCCTCATATGAACAGGTTTAAACATAACATAAACATTCGTATTAAAACTAGCATAAAAAATCTCAATAGTTTCTTCATAAACAATGAATGGTATAAAAATAACGCATCCATAGTAAAAAAATATCACAAAACTGTCAATACAATAAGGAAGTTTTGTATCATAATAAATCAACACCAAATAAACATAAAATCCATCAAATGATGTTGATATAAATAAAATCAAAACTCTTTTTGGAGAAATGTCTCTTTATATTTTGAAATCATTTAAGAGTCATGTATTTATAAAATAATACATATTCTTTGAAAATATACTTATACGATTTTAAGGGAAGCTTCAATGATTTTATAACGGCGAAAAATAGCAGCACCCGCTGTATAAGTAAAAAAACATTCTTACCTTAATTCTGTCGAAAATGTTAAAGAGGACATTGTTTGGAAAATGACAGAAGGATTCCTTAATAAACATCAAATAAAAATTCAACAAGGGTATAAATGAATTTATCCCATAGTCTTTAAAATACTAAGAATTATTTGTAATACATTTTTAAGAAACATGGATGTGGATTATAAAGATGTCCCAATAGATAGTTACGTATAAACAACCTCGGATAATGAAGAGATTGTGAAGTAAAACCTTACCTTGTACTTTTCCTTGGTTGGGGGTAGGTACACCTTCTGTATAAAGGTGAAATAATTGTTATTAAATTATTCAAGAATCATATACATTAATATGATATCGTATATGATCTTTTAAAATTACATTGTTAATAATATCTTAGTTTAATCGTCGTTTCAGGTGTTAACTTACTCGTATATGTTTTTTTACATAAGACGTGTTCGTTATGGATAGGATGTATCTTATTTATATCCAGAATGATATCAAGTCCTTAAAAATTAATTTTAAATCATAAAATGATAATTATACTTGAATGGATACGAAAGAGAATGAATCTCATCGTGTTCGTGGAGATGGTAGTCTGTACGTACGCACGAGCGACAATATCATTTTTTGATATTAAAATAATATAAAATTGGATGGAATATCATATATACAGAATCATTATCATGTTATATTTATTATTTACATGAATTAATCATCATTATTATACTCATTCAAATAATAATTTATTGAATAACAATTACACCACGACGTGGAGACAGTAATCTGTACGTTCACACGTATGGTGACATGGCATTCAAAGGATGGATAGAATACTAAATATGGTAGTACCATATTTATAATAACATCATCGTTTATATAAGATACTTTAATTATTATTTTAAAATGGGAATAACATTGAAATAATAATTTGAAGAAGAAAGGAACATGAAAGTGGGTGGTGAAAACATTACCTCTTCTTTGGGTTCTTCCTTTTGATTTGATCAATAGGGCTCCGTAGGTTAGATTTATGATGAAACTAAGGCCTCTAGGTTGAATTGGGGGATGTTTATTGAGTATTTGGCAGGGGTTGGCCGAGCCAAAAGGTTTTGAATGTGTGAATTAGTGAGAAGGGGGAGTGCCTTTTTATAAGAGGGGTGAGGGGCACCTTTGGAAAAGCTAGAAATATTATTTTATAATAACTTCATATTCGGTTTCTAATAACTCAAAAGTGGCTTATTTAAAGTTTAAGGTGCGTATTAGTCCAAAATCACTCAGATAGTAGAATTTAGACAGGTTTGGGTAATTATATTAAGTTTATATTTTAGTTTTAACTGTTAGTTAATTAGTTTGACACTTACCATCTCACTTTGTATTTTTATATTATATAGTTAATAAACATACTATATACCACCTAGATACCCCCAAGTGGTCCATTAATGATACACCTATCATGATATAAGTCCCTTGGCCTAACCTTATATATTTAGGAATTGAATATAAATTAATAATATAATATTTGTTTTGCAAACTCTTTTATGTCAATTTTGACACTGTTGGGTATTTTGTTTTTGATAAATTCATAACAGCAACATTACTGCGAGAAAAATATATATAATCAATCCTAATATTTAATATTAACCTCTAAAATTAGTGTAATTCATAAAAAGTTTCAAATTACATTTATTATGATATTTATATGATCAATTATTTTAATATTTCATTAATTAGGTAATTACTGCATCACCATTGTGTGATAAATTAATCAAATTATTTAATGTCTAATAATTATAAATAAAATACCATTATGTAGGAAATTTTTTTTATTTCTAATGAATATTTAAAATAGAATTTACCTTATTTATAACCCTATATTATAAATGTTTTAGTAAATAAATTTTGATTTTAACTCATTTAACTCTTCTTTGAATTAAATAATAATAAATGTCCTAATCTAATCCATGTGGACCTAAATGGTTATATTTTATTCCTAAGGTTGTTTATGGTCGTAATAAACTTGTCCAATAGAATTAGGACATGTGTTAGGATAATATAAATATCATTTTTACCCTTAATTACCCTATTTACTTTTAACCATGGTAAATAAAAGTAAAAAGTAACTATTCACCAAAAAATATTTTCATCACATTGAACAACATTTTACTAATTTATATTAACCCTATCTCTCATATTATCGAAATTCTACTCACAAAAACGGTAAAATTACTTTTATGTGAATTTCCAAATTCTCCTAGGAGGTGGGTAAAAGACTATGAAAAGTTCAATAAAGTTTTTATATATCTAAAATTTTTCTAAACTAACACCAATGAATTACATTGAAATTATATAGGTATTATGTATTTATTTTGACCTTATTTAGATTTAAATAAAATAATTAATTTTTTAAATAAAAATTTGGTTTTAAACTATAACTCAGGGTTTTTTCACTATTCATAAAAAATTGAATGTTTTCAGAAAAATACCAAAATTTCACCGTATGGTAATTTTGATATTCCAAATACAAAAATGAAGTCCATTTTGAAAGGTAAAATTTATAAAATATCAAAAAGCTGGTGTTACTATTCATAACAGCTAGTTTGATTGGTTGTGGTGTGTGTGTTAGAACTCAAAGTTGCGCACAACACAAGTTACTGTATTATTCAAAGGAAAGCGTAACATGGAAGTTTGGGGTGTTACATAAAATCATGTATATCCCTAAATAAAGATGATTAATGGATATTTTTTTATTATTTTAGAAATATAAAAATATTATGGGAATTAAAAAAATATAATATAGGATTTATTCTAGGTAAAAAGAGAGTAAGAATAACTCGAAGAAATAATGGAGGTTCGGGTTGAACCCCGTAACATAAGCCTAATGGTGTTATACACTTGATATTAATTACATGTATATAAAAATCTGGTTCGTTAATTAATATTTCTACAACCTCTTTAACAATCAATTGATTTAGTATAACTATTTGGAGTTTATTCAAAACCTTTTTGATAGGTTATGAGGTTCAATTACATTGTCTAGGTCTATTTGTTTCATGATTAGTTTAATTATATACATTAACAGATAATCATGTAAAATAAAGATTATTGTTTAGAATTGGAGTTATATTTTATTATTGAACATCTAGAAGGTTATGTGGTTATAAATTTCGTCTTCTTACATAGAGTGAATCTAAATCATTATAAGAACCATTAGTGATAACCCTTTGGGTTAATTGGCGGTTTTTTTCACAATAAACACATTTTGTTTCATAAATCAAACCCAAGTGTAAAGAATATTCTAGAACCAAATATGAAACATAATACATATATTATATTCTATTTAATCCATAATAATGTATTAATGAACATAATTGAATATGGTAATGGAAAAAAAACCCATCGTCGTAGAATGTGGTAAATTAAAACATCACATATGGTGTTTTTACGACTAGTATAAAAGAATGATATTGAAGACATGATAATAACATATTCAATTATCAAAAAAAAACATTATAGTACATATAAGGTACTATAGTTTTTATAACATTTGTTTGATGAGAGGAAAGTATAGAAAATAAATCCAAGGATCTTGAAAGGAAAGTAAATGAATTGAAAAAAGGAATTTACCTCTTAAATTATTCTTCCTTGAGAGTATCCTAAAAGGATAATATTTGGCCTTTTGAAGATAGAAAGGGCTGATGGACATGGAGGAGGATCTTGGAAAGATATTTTAGCATAATTTTTCAAAGTTACAAGTCTTTAGAGGAGTGAAGAGAAGAGAGATCTGTGGGTGGTTTTTTATATTGGAGGGGAGGAAGGAATTCTTAATATTTTATTAAAATGTTTATTATTTCACCATACGTATATCAAAAGTGATTATTCAATGAAAAATAATATTAAGTGAAACTGAGTTCTAACCAATGTCCATTTACATTATCCTTGACTCTTGAAGGATGGTTATGTTCAGGTTTTAGTACTTACGTAAATTATTTTACATTAATATTCATAAAAAATTCAAGTATTTCATAAAAATCCTAAAAATTCACTCTAACCTTTTTTCAATGTGTATAATCCCAATTTGAGCTCCCATTTATGATTTTTTTAGATTTGGTAAATTTAATTTTTAAATTAAATCATAATTTACATGGAAAAATAATTTTTTTTCAAATTATAACAAATTTTATAATACATTGGAAAATTAACTAGGGTATCATAAAATTAACCATTAATCATAAAAAATCAAAACAATAATTTATGAATATATTTTGTGAAAATAAATTTTATTTATTATAATTATTAAAATTTTCAATAATATTTTATTAAATATCTGTGTCTTATAAAAATACCAACACTATCATATTGTCACATATATGATAGATAAATATTATTTATAATTTTATTATTAGTAAGGTCTCTATTTACTTGGCCAATTTATGGTTGATAAGTGCCATATTACTATTAGATAGGGTAACATTACTATTGATAAGTGTTAGTTACTACTCACCATGAATTAAGTTTGCTTTATCAGACTCAAAACATCTTACTAATTGCAACTATTTATAAACAATTTTGCAAAAATTCAAATCACAGATGTGAAAATATTATGTCTAATAGAATGTAGTACTTAGTAGTGCATTGTGT
This sequence comes from Viscum album, assembly GCA_963277665.1. NCBI lineage: Eukaryota > Viridiplantae > Streptophyta > Magnoliopsida > Santalales > Viscaceae > Viscum > Viscum album. Next base: position 1,193,048,250 of record OY728130.1, on the reverse strand, counting down.
TGTGATTTCATGTTATTATATGACATAATTATAAGAATGTAATTAAAAATTATTAAACATTGGGTCATTAAAATGAACCAATCACAGTCAAGGAATGATATTCTCAATAAGAGGAAGATATGAATGACATGGGAAGGCACAATACATAATTACACCGAGGTGATGTTTTTTCTAGTTATATTCTAAGAGTAGGGCTTCAAATCGTACTCTCAGCTAATGTACAATAAGAAATAGGGTTTACCCCATAACTCTTGTGGAACTGTAATATTCTCTCAATTTTTGGGACCAAAAATAAGTATATATATATATATACCACATAGAAGTTAGATATCAGGAGTTCACTCCACTAATAACACAATAAGGGCCGGTTTAGACACATCCCCATTGAATGGACCCTATAGGCTACCCACCTTGGGTATGAGTAAAGATGAAACAAATGGATTTACTAGTTTCTTCCTTTGCTCTAAATCATGTTCACCAAAATATCCCTCAAGTTATCCTCAATAATATTGAGTCATTAATATCTCAATTGAATGTTATGGAAGAAAGACATGCAACCGTCTAGCCAGAAAAGAGGCATTACCCTAAATGGGTAGATCTGACCCCACCTCTACTGATCCTTGGGACACTAAATATATTATCATTAATGGATTGGGGAATCCATATTAGAATTTGATGCACGTTGTTCCACTATGATCATTTTTTGGGGACCCCTATAGAAAAAGAAGTAGTGAAACTTGGATTCATCCTACAAACAATCCCAGGGCTAGCCTTGGTATAATATAATAGATTTCAAGCTCGGTCAATCATGGGTTGGGAAGATATTCATCGATATGTTATATTGTCCTTCTACTCCATAAAATAGAAGACAACATTCTTCTACCTATCAGACAACAAACAGTGGACGAATGAGAGGGCCTTTGAATTCATTACTCGTTGGAATGTTTCGACCTACTCCTTGATCCTACAACTTACCCGTGAATATGTTTTTGTTTATCTACTTAGAGAACCTCTAAAATAATATTTTTATAGTACACATACCTATAATATTATTAAGAGGGTTTTAGGATCTCCCCATAGTGGCTCAAACATGTAAGAATCCATTTTATACACCAAGGGAAAGACTTTAGTTATTATAGTTGCTCATGGGAGGAGAACAAAGAAATTATAAGTTTCCTTCGTTATGGTTGAGAGAACCCCTAAACTATCTATATATATAAAACCCATTCCATATGTTGTATATATTATCCTAGAACTCAATTTCAATGGATGCTGCAATAGGATTAAAAAATAGGTGAATGATTAAACTATTTTCAGGAGCTATAGTTCATGGTTTATTCATTATGAGGTGACCAAGTTATTAAATAATTCATTACAGAATTAAAAAACAATGTTCACATGTTGAAAATCCCATGGGGTGTAATCAGGATAGTTTTAAATATATCCCAAACAATTTCCCTATCCACCAAAAATTGGAGAACACCCTTTAGTAATGGTTTTTTTTCAAAGAAATAATGAAAAAATGGTGGACTCTGGACATCAAAAGATGGGAAGTCACAAACACAGGTAGCATGCTCTTCTACCACTAATCTTCTGGGATAGGGTGAATGGTATGAGGTTTCTATCAATGTTAGAATTTATATAGTTATTTGACAGTAATAAATATGATCATACAAACACATACTATCTCGTAAGAATAATTGAAACATCCAATTATGCCCTGACTTCTAACACTATAACACAACTGACTCCATCATTGTTAAAGTCCTCCAAAAGATAGTCTTCAATGAAATTTCCTAGTCAAAGGATCAGAAAAAACATAGGAAAATTAACCTATACTAAGGATGAATTCTAATTTGATTGTATCAAACATCCTTCAATCGTCCCCAAAAGCATGGGCACAACCCCCACTAAATGGTACAACCAGAGTCGACCCGATAGAAATATTTCATATCAGACAAGGAATTGACCATAAGTTTCATTAATGTTATTCACTTCATAAATCCATAATTTAATGATCATTGTGGATATAAAATATATTTAACATCAACTAATTGATAAATATAGAGGAAATTTCAATAGTGTTGAGGATACATTGGAATGTGTGATATCGGAAGAAACCAATACGCCTCACACATCACTAAAAAAATATTATATACTGACAAAACTCATGGGAGACCCCTCTAGTGAGCTTAGTTGGAGTAGTAAATCTCATCCACACATGTCAGTACTTATAGAAACCTGATCAAGCTGAATGACCAACTAAATGGGATATCATTACCAAATCATCCTCGACACATAGGAAGACCTAGCTGACCTCACCCACCATGGACATAAGTGCCATAAACTCAAATCCTAATGGATGATATGCATAGATATAGTAATTTATACATTAAATTTTTTCAAACAAGAATACTCATACTAGGGAGAAAAGAGAAGTAGCCTAGATGTATAGAAATTAAATGAATTAGCCTTAGTGACAGACAAGTTTTCAATCCTTGATTATTTGATTAAATCAAAATACCTCTGGAAAGAGCTCGTAGAGGATTTGGGAATCCCTAAATAACATGATGCTCTAGTTACTACTACAGAATTATATCATGAAAATATAGATCATACAGATTTCAACACAATCATCTTCCTCACAGAGTTGGAGACATATGCCATTATACTAGGACACATCATCTCGTTATATGAATTTGGAAGGATAAACCATATTACATTTGGTAAATTCAAACTCTATTATTTTGAAATCAATGCAATATCATGATATTTTTAAAAATAATAATGTTTGATAGCATATAATACACACAACACTGAGCTTAAATGAAACCTAGAATACTATTATTTTATACTCACTATAACCTATCTGTTAAATTGGTTGGATTTAATATAATTTGAAAAAATAATTTTTATATACATTAAATAATTTATAAATAATTTATATTTAATTCATAGTAAACAAACACTCAATTTTCCATAAATTTATTTTATTCATTAAAAGTATTATTTTTTAAAAATGGTTTGCATTTTTTTGTTAATGAATTTAATTTGAAAAAATTGATATACTTTTTTAAATATTCATAAAAAATTACCTTTAGGTTTGTTTTTAGGAATTTATGAAGAGATAGATTTTTCAATAAATAGTGAAGAATACTGATTATTATTTTTAATACAATTTTCCCTTCAAGTATATAGAAAATAAAATTATATTCTGTTAGAGTAAATTTTTTTAATAGTTTAAATTTTTTCAAAATTAGATGATTATTTTATTTAAATTGAATTTTATACTTTAATTTGATATAAATATTTTTCATACTTAATATGAATTTTTACGATAAAATTGTTCTTTACACTTTACAATATATTTTTTAAATTAAATTAGGATATTTAAATAAATATAATATTAGAATATGGATTCAATATTAGTAGGCATGGGATATATATTTTGTGAATAGTCCCATTTTATATTTGGTAAATTAGAATAGTTCCCAGAGTGTATTTTTATAACTACTGTTGCATTAAAATGGTTTAATTAAGGTCAAAACTATTTATATAAGTCTATAAATTTATTAAAAACATTATATAACTACATCGTATGAGTTTATTTCAACATTAATCATCACAAATGTTAAAATATGAAAATTTACCATTCTGAAATTAATTTTACCATTATAAAATTTTAAATAAAATTAATGACAAATTTTTCACTTTCTTTCTTTTAATATTTTAATATTTTATGAAGTGGAAAAAAACAAATCATGTTTAGTTACACAATTTTATATGAAATTTTTATTGTTTTTATCATTTTAATTTTTTTATTAATAAATTATTTACATTAAATAGTTATGTTATGTTGACCCAATTCCTTTTCAAGTATTAGTAAAATAATTTAATTTATTTAAAAATTATTATATTAATATTATGTAGTGACTCAATATATCCCAAAAATATTGATGATAATTGTAAGATACCAAATATAGATTATTTTTTTATATTCAAATTCCATTATTTTCATGTTGTTTTAAATGTGAAATTATTTGAATAGATCTTAAAATGATATTAATAGTATTTTATGTTCAATATATTTTGTAAAAATATTTGAAAAAATGAAAAACTTGTAAAATAAAATTTATGATGAGAAATGGTTTATTATTTTATCCCTTAACAATTTTTTATAATTTTTTTAACTATTAGTAAAATATAAAACCATTAATATTAATATTTTATTACAATTATTTTGGATAAAATTGGTTCACTAGGGTGTTAAACCAAACAATAATGTTTTAAAAAATTATATTCCACTATAAATTTTGTTAGATGATTATATAAATACCATAACATCTGTATCTTATAATTCATTACATATTAGAAATATTTTACATGGTTTAGAAACATCTAATATTATAATATTTCATGAAATTCCAAAAATGAAATTAATTATATTTTTTAATAAATAATAATTTCATATATGATATTAAATTCTTAAATATCCAATCATTGGTCAAGTGAATGGTATATGGTTGAAAATATCATCTAAGGTCAATTTATTGATCATTTTTTATAGTAACCTTATTGCCCTATATATTATAAAAACATTAATATACACATAATTGTCAAAGGGATAATGAATCTCAAACAAATAAATAAAATTTAAAAAAGTTAAGTAATCTCGGTTAAATTTTATCGGATGATGTTATTTTATATAATAATTATATATTATTTGAAATAAATCAATTTAGAGCCATTATGACAAGAAAATTAATTTATATTGTTCTAAAACATTCAATGATTCCATCAATACTTCTTCCCTCATTTATAAAAAGGTACCTCTACTCATATTTTCATCAGACTTAATGAACAATTTTTTTTGGACAATCCAGGTCCAAATATACTTCTAACATATCTGCCTATATTTAAGAGGTATTATTTTGTATACAATACAATCTAAAAAAGGAATAAGTTTGTTTGAAGAAGATGATGATATAGAATGTACATAATGAGTCTAACTCGAGGTATGGCACACCATATCATAAATCCTCATTTCAAATGATTTAAAATTTTAATTTATAAATATATTTAATTCTGTTTCCATAGCTAGAACATTATTTTATGGTTGTATTTATATGGAAAAAAATATATTATAAAGGGAAAGTTATGTCTCTTTTTACATTATTTATATTTTTTCAACAGAAATATTTTTATATAGTATATTAATAATGTTTTAAAAACATTTATATGTGGAAAAATGAATGTTATATTTTAACATATATTAAATTAAGAGCTTTTACCAACACCAAAACTATAATTTCATGTTTTTATTCTTTTATAATCTTCTATTAGCTGTTCAAAGAAAAATTCTTCTACCCATTTTTTGGGAAAACCAATTTCAAAAGATGGGTTTTAAAAATTAATAGGTACATATATATCTAAAAATGTTTTTGATACATGTCCATGAAATTTTTTAAAGTAATTTATGATAAATTTTTTAAATATTTAAAATTTTCTATTTATAACATGGTACATCATAATTATAGATTTTGAAGGGTGAGTGAAATACATCTTATAAAAACTATTGATATCGATATAACTTATACAAATAAATTAGAAAGATAGAACTAATATGAATAGATCATCCTAATATAGATTATAGGGTAGGGGATCCTGATATTACTCTTCAATTAACTTTTAAATGTTACTTATCTTCAAATCTAAATAGGGAGTTAACTAGTGTGGTTTCTTGTAAGGATTTAATTTGCATCAAGTTATTTCTGGCAGATTTTTTACATGAGTTAGGAATATAATGCAATAAGATAACTACAAGGGTTTATTTATGGTTATTAAGGCTTTTAGAGGCTTTATTTATGAATGAAATATCTTATAGATGTTAATTATTTCATACACAACATGATTTTTCTGATAAGTATAAAAATTTAATGTGTTTTCAGGTGTTTAACGAGCCTAAAAAATCATAACTTATATCTATTACTGGTATTTTTTATGCTCATCAAATGATTTTAAAAGTTTTTTCATTTGTTCAATGGATGAGCTAGAACCGAAATTAATTTTTGTAGAAAATCATAATGATTTTTTAATAAATAATAATTTTTTTCTATTAAATGTTTTATATTGTGGGGAAATTGGAGGCTAAGAGTATTTTAAAATCTTGTAGTGTGTGGGTTTTTGTAGATGTGTCATGAAAAAATTATATAAAACTCTAAAACATATAATATCGTTGAAATAAAATATCTTTAATTATTTTTTTTCAATGGTATATTCAATATAGATGGTTTTAGGTGAAAGATCTAGAAAGCATTATAGATTATGATGTTATCATGTTACATTAACATCAGTGTTATGAGTACCATCATGGTTTTTTATTTGATGGCTGATCATGGGTTAAATGTTATATACTCCCCTTTTGGGGATTTATTTTATATAACATTATGGATATTATAATATTTTTTGGGATATTGTATTCTGTTCAAATGTATATAACCCATAGTTTTATAATTGTAGATTATTTTAAAAAACATCTATTATATTTTTGGGGTTGTAACCTAAAAGTTATGAGATGAACTTTAAGATTAAAAATTTATTAAAGGATTAAGTTATTATTGTTATATATAGGGATTTAAATATTTTTTGGTTAATGTTATAGAAATTGTAAAAATATATATTTATTAAAAATACAACTAGAAACACAGATGACAACCTATAACATCTTGTATGGTTGTGGGGCTAGAATCCATGACCAGAGGATACGTAGGTTATATATCCTCCCGCTAGCCTTCACGATTTCATAGTTAGTTTAAAATTGTGTTTTACTAAATCAATTTTACATATAATGATTATGTTGATTTTTCTAACAAATATTTTTTGTTATAAAAAACCATGGATAGAATGGTGTTTTAGTGATTAAGTGTTTAATGTTATTTTGGAATAAGTTCACTATAATTTTGTGGAATAATATTTGATTAAGGTAGAAAGAATAGTATAGGATTATATTTGAGTAATATTTTTTGTTTAATATTTTAGAAAAATATAACATTATAATGAGGCTATACAATGATATATTTTATATTTATAAATAATTATAATATCTTTCATATTTTATGATTTGAGAATATAAATTTTTGGTATGATACTTTAAGAGTGATCAATGTTATTCAGTGATAAAAGAATAATTTATCATGGAATACAATATGATCAAATCACCATAATCATTAGCTTTCAATATTAGGCAATAATATTTGAAATTTGATGTTATTTATTTATCAAATGATCTATGTTGAAAATTATGTGTTATTGTTTTGTATTTAGTGATTAATGTTGTTTTTATATAGAACTTGGTTTACTAATTTTGGGGACTATATTATTGCTTGATAGCCATTTATGTAATGGTAAATTTATGAAGATAAGTGGACTAGATTATTATAATTTATTTGAATTATGTGATCCTTTATAAAGTGAATTTGGTGATACATTCATGAAAACCGATCTCAAATTCCCATCATTTTGTGAAAAAATATTATATTTTAAGAAAAATTGATTAAAGGGTGAAATTATTATTTTCAATTAATAATATTTATATAAGTTATTTGTTTTTATAGTAATGTAATTTATCACATCTAGGGAAAGGATCTTGAAAAAAATGTTATCCTAGACCCATCATTTCAGATGAATCTATGATCTCTTTCACAAATAATTCTTTAATGGTTTAACAGTCATCAACACTTATTTGACCATTGAAATTATTTTGAGAACTTTTTTGTGTCACACTCAAAAAATACCATCATATTATTTTTTTTCTCTATTACAATATTTTTATATCCCACTTATGTTCCCAAATTTGGAATCCCATATATATGTAATTCCAGATTACCATTTGATAAATGTTGTTGTGGGTGCTCTGAAATTATTTTTTGCATTACATTGTACAGTGCAATGGCTATCCTAGGTCATCTCTCTTGAGGAGAATGTGAATTAAACTAAAAAATAATAATTTAAAAAAATATCAAAAAGTAAAAGTGATTTTTGGCTATATTTTTCTTTTAATATCAATGGATCATTACATTAAAAAAATTAGATTAAGAATAAAATAAATTGGGTTTTGATGTGAAAATAAATCAAAATAAGAATAAGAATTATCATTATAAATTTTTATTATAAAAATGAAATCTATCCATACAACCAATTCAATTAATTACTTATCCTTATCTAATGTGATTGGATTCATTGAAAGTTTATTTCCTAATTTTTTTTAATTATCTAACCCTACTGAAATTTGACCAGACCAAAAAAAGTAAATGATTTTAAACCTTTTAAAAATTTTCAACATCATACCAGGGAACAATAATTTGATAATAATAAAAGATATTAATTTATATTTTATGGAGAATTATGAAAAAATTAAAAAATATTAATTGTAATTATTTGATTCTTGGGATTATATTTGAACCCTATAATTCTATCATGTTTGATTGGAATTAAAATTTTATGTTTGCTGCCATGATTTACATACAATCCACCACACATTTTATGCTTTCATCAATTGAGTTTCTTAATCCATTTTTATAAATCATTTAATTTATCACTACTTAATGAATTCAATTATGTTTATGGATTTAAAAATAAAATAAAGATGGTTTATTTAGATCGATGAAAAATAAATTATACTTTCTTGTATGGACAGGTAATCATAAAGATGTTTTTCATAAACCATTTATTTTGATTGAAAATATCTGATCACATATATATTATTATTTTCCATCCAAAAGATGCAAAATAATAATAAAAATAAATAGGATTGGAATAAGAGAAATTGACAAGAAAAGATGATATTTTTATGTCATGAACAAATTACTCAAAATTGGAAGATGGAGAACATGATTATAGGAAAGGGAGGTGGAAAATATTTTCTTCAATTGATCCATATCAATTGATAAAAAAATATATTCTATTAAATGGATGCATCTAAATATTCTTTTTCTAAAATGTTAGTTAAAAATATCTTGTACATCATCTTAAAAAATCTACTCCATTAACCTAAAAATAATGTATATATGGCCAAATCAATAGAAACATTATTTTATACATTGTGAGTCCATCAATATTCAATGTATCTAATTTCCAAAAAAAATTATATAAAATAATAGAAAAATATTTTAATCTGGTTTTCTTTAGGGGTTGTTTCCCAAGGTATTTCTAGTCTAGAAAAAAACATTATCCACTAAAAGTCATGTTGAAAGAGTTATGGTATAAAAATTGAGGATAATATGTATAGAATAGTATATTAATTTAATATGGATGAATCTAATTAAATCACATTTTTACCATGGTAAAAAAAGAACCCGAAGTTCCTAAAGTGGGTTTAAATTCTCCACATAATTTAATCTTGATTCTGGAAAAGTTTAATGAAATTAAAATAAGGGGAATACTTTTATAGATAAATTATCATTGTAGTACACATCTAGTTAAATTCACATCACCATTGAAGTTATAGATACTTATTACACCTCAAATGTTTGATCTAGATCCAATGGTCTAAATAAAAATTTAAAAAAAAATTGTACAATAAAATAAGAAAATTAAATATTAATACACTTTGTTAATTATATTTTTTATGAAAATAATAAAATGTGATCGAAATGGAAGAAATTGAATTATATTATTTTTTTCAATTAATGTGATACATAAAAATATGATGAAATTATCTATTGAAAGCTGATATGGGAGAGTAAAATCATTTATAATAACTAAAGAATTAAATACAATCATAATATATCTAATATTCCACACTAACCCTATTACACTCATAAGAAAAAAATTTATAATATCAAAATAAACATTTAAAAAAAATATTGTTAAAAATTAAAAATGATCCCCTATAAAACTAAATTTATCACGTATCATCTATAAAAATAAATTCACATTCATTTTATTCCATCACATTAAATTGTTTATCCTCATGACTATATCGAAGACCCAATAAAATCTTACCTCACATTGATTTTTTTACTCATAACTCAAGAGATAAAAAATATAGATTAATAATTTATCACGTGGTATATGTTACAGAACCATAGAATTAAAACTAATCTAACAGCTCTAACTCATAATGAAAAAAATCACAGTCAATATTGAAGAATTTCCATTAAGGATCAAATAAGTCAAAATATTTGGGTTTGTGGGAAATGATAAGAGGAGTACAATAAGGCTAAAAAGGTAGGATTAACTCGTAGGTAATATTCATAATAATTATAAGATAATTTCAATAAAAATAGTCTTCCCAATATGATAATTTAATTTCCACACTCCATAAAACCAATGTTTTCTCATGAATAACTGAATGTATTATGTATTATTCACCCCTTCTTTTTTATATTGTTTTTATTGAGTTGAGAATTTAAAAATCACATCCCCCACCTAACCCCATATTATATTAAAACCCTTAGTCTAATAATGGTGAATATTAACATGCTTAAGAATGATGTCATGTATATTTGGATTTTTTTATATTTTTTCAAAGTGGGGTGATTAAAAAATATGATGAATGATAAAACATGGTGCCTCTCAAATTAAATGATTACACTACACATATCTTCTCAAATGTGAGTCATTCATTTCCACCACAAACAACCTCTTTACCACATATATCCTATAACACACCAAGATTTTTTAAAAAAATTTCTAATTAATTTAATCATATGATATTTTACCTTTCATGAAACACTAAAAATTGTTATTTTATATTAAATTACTAATTAAGAAATTCCTTTCACACAGAACCGATATTCCTTGAACTACATGCAATGCTGACTTTTCCTACATTATACGAAACATCTATTTTCAATATAGCATCATTTTATTGTTATAATTAATTAAATGAGATAATTGTAACCTATCCATTAAATTTAGTAATTTTAATAGCAATAAATACATTTCAAATATTTTATATAAGGGTATTATTAAAATAAAACATATTGATGATGAATGATACAATTTTTTGTAAAGTCCTGGTATATTTTAAAATACTATTTTTACAAATGAACTACTTTTAATGATCATATATTAAAAATAATAAAATTTATTTTAGAAAAGTTTAGAAATTTATTTCTTAAAATAAAAATTTTTTGATTAAATTAAAATTTCAAAATTATTATTGGTTGAATTTTTTGGTTTTTCTGAGAAACATCATTTTTTCGATGAATTGTAAAAAAGATGGAGTTTAATTAAAACCAAGTTTTCATATAATTTATTTATAAGGATATATTATATTTTAATTTGGTTTAAAATTTTAATTCAATTATATTATTATAAATTAATCTATTTTAGATCATTTTAATCAATTTCACTTTGAAACTAGGTAAAATAAATGAATTTTTTTTTTGATTTTTTTACTTTTAACACAAGTGTAATCCCATTAGTGGGGTTAATTATAAAATATTTTCTTCCAATTTTATGACTATAAACTGTGAAAATAGGTTCCATATTTACAATCATCATAATTAATAATTTATCATATGGTAAACCTAGTATTTTACAAAAAATATTAGTTAATATAAATTTCATTAAATCTATTAAGGTAAAATAATTTTAAGGACTAAAACAAAACTTTTGGACCCAAATGACATAAAAACAAGTCCAATACCAATTGTATTTCCATTTTTCATCCATGAACCTTCCATTCCTATGTTTGGTTGATTTGGTATGACTTTTAAATGAGAAAACATGGGCACTCCTAACATGTTTTTAAAAATTCAATGATTATCCTTTCCCTTCAATTTAAGAGGCCAAAACCAGTCTCTCTTCATAAGACCACTCAATCCATGTAGTTTTGGTCATTATCTATCCAATTAACTTGCATATATACCTCCCTTACATATTTAATTTTCTCATTGGGTAGAAATTCATCCAAGGAAACATTTTGGTGATTACAAAAAGGATTTACCTGTTGAAGAGGTAACATCTTCTCCAAAGATCATTTATTTTATTTTTATTCTCCACAACATCCACTAACATTATTCCATTATTTTATAAAAGTATTTTTATCATAAATATACATGTATATTTTTTTGATAATTATTTGATCTACACATATACACACAAACATCAAATTGATAGTGAACATACTGTTTATATCATAAATATCCTTCTTTTCATGATATTTTATATTACGTGTAATTTCATTTTCCAACATGGGGAGTATGATTCATAATTAAAATGATGTAAGATTTTATTGAAACAATCACATTATATTTTGAGAATTTTTAAGATCAAGTTTTCAGTAATATAATATTATTATGTATTATTAATGAAAACTCATGAATTTTTATTCTCCTTGGGTTAGTATTTATGTTTTCTTGTATCAATACCATTTTCTAAACTATTTGGATCATATGATAATTAAGAATTTTTTTTATGAAAATATGACAATACATCCCTCTTCATTTGAAAATCTGTATTCTTTTAAATCCATTGTTTCAGAAAAAGGGTTTCAGTGAAGATTCTTCCAATATGCTATGATTTTTAAAATTCATTTTTACCCGTTTCTTACTTAGTAGTTTTTTCTAAGGAATACTCTTATCTCTTTAAAAACAATGAATCTCTATTACCATTTTATAATAAAAAAGTAATGTTCTTTTTACCTTATACAACATGTATGGATTTAACTTCCTCTAAATATTTGATGTTTTTTTATGTCTAAAGGTGGAATTTTAAGAAAATGTTGTTAGAATTATTTTCAAGGAAATGGTTTAAAAAAATAATCAAACTTTAACTATAATTTTACAATATTATTTTCAATGAATTTTTTTCAAAAAAAATTCTACTTTTCAGTATATATTTTCATTCTATATACAATTAGATTCTTTTCAACACTTTTTTAATATTTCATAATAATTTTTTAATGTGTTTTCAAAGAACATGTTTGTAAAATTATTAGATTCTTATTTTATAGTTTTTCCATGAAAAAATGGTTTTCAAAATTTTTTAAGGTTGTCTTATAATTTCAAAAGTAAAAAAGTTTTTCAATGTTATTTCAGGTATTCATTATAGGTTTTCAAGGTATTTTATAAGAAAATGATTGTTAAATGGTATAACATAATAAAATACTTTTTCATAGAAGAAATGATATTATTTCAATGAAACATTTTTAAAATGTATTTGAAAATTATTTTCCATATTAGATGACATACATTGATTGTAATATTTCATTTCTAGGAAATTATCATAAGGATCTACTCATAATATTTCTCTGAATGAGTTAATATTGATTTCACAGTCTTTATAAAAATGTTTTTCTTTCACATGTTATTTGTTTATGAAATCCATTTCTCTTTGGTGGATCATATGTGTATGAAATATGTTACTATTTCATACGTTGTATGTTTATGAAATCATATCCTCTTCCATATGTTTTAATTTTGATGAAATTATAATGAAAACTATATCTTTCTTCAGAGGTTATGATATTATTATATGTTTATGATGCTTATTTTATTTTTTGTGTTCTTACATGAATTTTAATAATTTTTTTTCACATGTATATATGGTTTCATAGTGAGATTGAATGGACCTATATCTCCCTCCAGTTTATTGGGTGAAGATCAATATCTTATTAGCTAAAATAAGATGGACTTGTGAGTGCACTATGCCTACTATGATATCCATGAAAGTGAATCTTGACTACCAAAATGGTATGGGGATAGAACTCATGCTACTGAGATGGCCATGGGGGTAAACCATGACTACTAAGATGGTATGGGTAGTGAAAAAATACTTCTAAGATGGTATTGGTAGTGATATATTGTATACTACGTAAATAATATTATATATTGTTATGTGTTTCCCACAATTCCATGTTTTATTTCTATTTTGTGGATTCATGGCTTATGATATATATTTACTTATGATTCATGTATTTAAAAATTCCTTTCTTTATGTCGTGATTCTTTTATATGATATTTGATATGAAGGGTATGATATTTTATTTTCATGATCATTTTATCAAACCCTTAAACTCATGATTATGCTTACATATCTCCCTTTTTAACCATTATAAAGCTTCTCATCTGGCCCATTTTTAGGTTTCCTTCCCATGGTTATGAATACAGGAATTGTGCTTGATGTGTCTAAGAATGGATTTAGTTAAGAAGTATATAGTTTCAGAAAATATATCTCACTAATGTATCTATGTTTACGTTTCCATGTATATAAAGGAACTAGACTAATACAATATTTGTGCATATATTTGTGTAATCTTTTATGAATTCTATAAAATTGACGTAATTTTTATGTACATTAAGACCGAATCATTATAGTTTTTTTGTGGGGAAATGGATTAGTTGACCATTGGAAACTGGGCTATGAAAACATTAGTAACATCCCTATGTATATTTCATTTAAGGATATGCCTAGGGATGTTTCAATTGACAATTATATGGATTATTTTATGTTTAGGAAAATTTCCTCTATGTTTTGTAATGGATAGAGTGAGTCTTTTCCTGGTAATGAATCCATGTCTAGATACTACAGGTAGATATGGCTCTAGCATATATGTACCTAGGTATAAAAAATCTGATAAGATTTTTTGGGCTATACTTAGGGTTATATGGGACATGACAATGGGCTCTACTGCACACATGGTTTGACAGTCCCGGGGGATATGATTTGGGAATTCATAAATCTTTTCACGAACCATCATGATGGATTTAAATATATATTCTCTAAGAATAACATTGTATGAACCTAGGGTGTCATAAATTATAGAAAGTGTCATGATTTTGAAATTATATATGTAATTATTTCCATGACTATGTGGTTTTATACTTTGATATTTAATTCTAAAACTATGATTTTGGTTTTACACAATGGTATAAACTAGAAGGAAAATGATTTACATTTAATGTGATGGATGTTTTTCTGATGAGAATTCAACTTGGATGATCACTGGAGTGAAATAATTTATGATCATCCCTAATCCGTTTTCTTCTAACATGATTAAAAACATGTACCTTAACTGACTCTCATACTCCCCAATGAAGATAAATAAGGAGTTCACTGAGAGATCAGGTAAGAGAGACTATGGAGGAAAGATGATTCAATTTCTCTTGGGACTACAATGTGGAATGAATCGCCTAAATTAATTTCATAGTGGAAGAATAAGTTTTTTTACCTTGGAAAATTAGGACATAATGAGAAATAATGCAAGATAAAATTTATTATTTTGTTTAATTAAATGGATGTGAATATTTTCATCCCAAATACATCATCTAAGTTTATGTGTTTTATGTGTGGAATAAGAAGATGTTATGCAACTCAATGTCCCAACAGGAAATCACATAAAGAGGTTAAAAAAGGTTTTTGGAGTATTCGTAACCTTACTAATGTTGAAGATAATACATATGAAATGTTAATGTAAATTGTTATTATGTAATAGGATAAGGTATCCTTGAATATAGATTAAGGATGAAGTAATCGATGTTTTTTAGGTGTTTAGATTCAGAAACTTTATATAGTTAAATATATAAGGATTTCCAATTTATTTTTCTCTCTAATAATATCAATAATATGTTAAATAGATCTGATAGAATTGAAATGTGAATAATGGAAAGGTTATTTCCATGGAAAATGCATGATTAAGGGAAAGTTAACTGTTAATATATTCCCTATATTACTATAATATTATTTGAATATGTATATATTGGATGATACTGATTTCCATGGAAATATTTAAGGACCTGTTGAAAAGTGGACTTTGCTATCATAGAAGAAGTTTACAACATCTTAAATTAATTGAATATATCCAGTAATATATGGAATAAGGAAGCATATACGTTTTCCAGAATTATTTACTGTAATTCAGGTTATTACTATGTTTCAAGAGAATATATGATGAGGTTATTCGTATGGTTGGAATATGACAACCAAAATAAATTTTTTGATATATGAGGGAATACATGTCATACAGATTTCATGAATTTATTTCTATTGTTTTTTATTTTCATCTTTTATATGGGTTAGAAGGTTAACAATTCATGAAATGTGTACGTTATACATTAGAGGAAGTTTTTATGCACAAGGTTTATTTTGAAAATCATGGTTTAATGGCTATTTATTGAGTAACCATAATTCAAGGATGGACATATTATATATTTTGAAAATTATATTAGTTTGGTTTTTTAAAAATACATCATGTGTGTTGGGGGACAACTAATCATGCTTTCCAATATCATGGGTATTGAACCCATAAACGAAGGATGATAAGTGTTTTATGTCTACCACTAGACAATGTGATGTCCTAGTTATTATATAATTTGTTTTATGTATAATTAATTATAATGAAACATTATTATTAATTTTAATATTTAGATATTAATTTATTAACCATATTCATTTTTATGAATATTTATAAATTAATTGTTACATTTTTCATTCTTTTAAGATCATTAATATCAGCTAAAAGTGTATTTTTGTGCTTCGGGCATAAAAGTAATTTCATGGACATCCATTTCTTGAAGTAATGGATGAATTATAATTTGATAAAAGAATAAATAATGAATTATTTTTTTATTGAAAAATATCAAGTATGTATATTTCAGTGTATTAATTGTTAATAAATGAAATTTTCAATGTTAGGATAATGATAAGAAGAAAATTTATTGTCCTAAAAACGTTTTTTTGAACAAGAGGCCTTCTAAATCATCACTGATTTATCAATTTGATGCCCTTAACTTATCATTTATCATTCACTAGTTTTTGATTTATAAATTCAATCACTAACTATAAATATTTACGTTTTTATTTAATTTCTAATCACTACACCCAAACTATGTTACCCTATGTAGAATCCTAGTTATATATTTCATTGGTTAACCCTTATGGTTCGAACATTCGATTTTTAAATTATGTTTTGGAATTCAATTTTACAATGTTGGTTTCTATAAAATGAACTTTCATATATTAAACAATTAATATCTCAGATGAATTTCAATTATGAAATTCATTTTAAGGGGGGTAAAATGTGACACCCTGAGATTGTATTGTCTTGTGCTACATGAAACACCTACATTTCTTACGTTACATACAACATCGAGCTTCTATGAAGCATCATTTTATTATTATTATTTAGTAGTGATAAATGTAATTGATATGTTAAAAATTTAAATATGAATAGTAATTAATAATTTTCAAAAAAAATTTATAACGGTTATATAGAAAAAAACATATTGATGGTGAAATATTATTTTTGGTAATGTCCTTATATGTCTACAACTACTATTTTCCAAAATTAACTACTATTACTCTCCTTCTATGAAAAATAGTAAAATTAACATTTGATAGTTTTTTAATTTATATTTATAAAATAAATTCCATTTTTTATTCTATAATATTGAAAATATATTAGGGTGTGCTTTCTAGAATTTTATGAGAAACTTCGAATATTGGTGAATAGTGACAAATAACAGATTTTTGTTCACAAATGAATTATTATATAATTTATTAATAAGGATGAATTATATTTTAAATTGGTTTCAATGATTAATTAGAATATGTTTTTATCAATTTCTCTAATTTTTTTTATTTAAATCAACTTCACATTGAAATTGGGTATAAAAACATAGGCAATATTTGGGTGTTTCATCTTTAAAAACACGTAGTGTCATCCCGTCAACAAGATTAATTTTAAAATAATTTATACCTATTATTGGTTTAGAATTTTTAAAAATGGATTATTTATTTTAAATAATAATAATTTATAATGTTTGATAAGGTCAAATGAGTTTGTGACAAAAAAATTTGTGAAAGTAATATAAAATAGTTACATCAATAATGGTATTGTTAAGATAATTTAATGACTAGTCATTAAATTTAAGACACAAAATAAATTAATAACATGTCCAAACTCAATTTTATTACAAATAATCAGAAATTTACCATCAATTATTGAGTTTGGTTAGTTTTTATGACTTTTCTATGTATAAATGTGGGAATACCTAACTTGTTTTCAAAAATGCCAACTGCATCCTTTCACTTCTATATAAAAGGCCACCACCTCTCCCTCATATTCACACCTCTCAAACCACATAATCTTGGCCATTATCTTCCACAAAGCCTCCCAAAATCCTTCCCTTACTCCATGAATCCACTCTTCAGGTAGAATGTATTCCAAGTAATCCATTTTGTTCAAACCTAAAGGATTTACCTGATTAAGAGGTGACGTCTACTCTCGTGATCATTTCTTTTTTTCATTATCAAACATATAAAATATTATTATTCCATTATTATATGATAAAAAATATCATAAATATAATATTCTATTTTTTGGATGTCATTTATTCCTACAAAGACACACACTTTCATCTAATGGGTGACGAACATATTGTTTATTTATATAGAGAACTAACCCCTCACTATAATATGATTATTCATTTTTACATGACCAGTAATCATAGTGGAAATTATGATGAAAAAATTGTTTATATATTTTATACATAATGTTTATTATGCATTTAATTTTTTCTATTCTATTTATAATTGATATCTTTTTTACTTTCTATCAGGTGTAAATATGATAATTTTTTTAATGAAGTATGAACTACATCCCCCTTAAATATATGTAATTATTTCGCACACTACATTTAATGTATTATTGAAGAGTGCAGATAAAATATATGATATATATTATATAATAATTCTACATAAATAATTATATTATATACATTTATATATATGCAATTTTTTTCACTCTATCAACATGAAAATTAAACCGGAAACAACCTTAATGCGTAGGTACGACATACCATGTCCATGAATGGCATATTCCATTTCATAGTTATATATTATATATATTATTATAACACATTTATTATGAAAATATATTATATTTGTATCATTATTTAGATTTTGGAATCCTAATATAATTATAAGGTTTCATTATATAAGAAATTAAGATACATGCGAAATACTAAGAAGATATTACCTGAAATGAAACCATAATGCAGGATTTTCAACAAGAGGGTAATATAACGTTATAGTAAGAAAATATATAATGATTGTGATATAAATAAAATTTTATGAAATAGATTTATAATAAAATTGTATTTATTATACAGGTGGTTAGAAATATTTTTATGAGAGTCGAGGAAAAAGGTAAGGGATTTCATATTACATTTTATTTCTATGGGATAAATGCTTTATTCACCACCAATTCATTTTGTGTGGGGTGTATACTAACCATGGATTTATTTAATGAATATTAAAACTACATTAATGGGTATTTAAAAATAAATTTTATTATATTTTTATGATGGAGATTATGTTTCAAAAGTTACTAAACTAGTAAATTAATTTTGTCTTAATTTTTATTCTTAAAGACGCATGACATGTTATAAACCTATATTTTTCTATGATTTGTATAAAAATACTTTGAAATTTTATATCTTAAATATCCTTCATTTCATGATATTTTAAGCTTCATTTAATTTTATTTCTTTACTTAGGGAGTATGACACAAAGTTACCATGTTGTAAGACTTTATTGAAACAATCTCACCATTTTTTAATTTTTTTTATGATAATGTTTTCAATAACAAAATATAATTATCCATATTTCAAGAACACTAATAACTTTTTTTCCCATCTGGTTAGTTTTTTCGTCTTCTTCTATTTTTACAATTTTTTCAAATCATTTTTACTTAAGAAAAATAATGATTTTTAACAAAATATGAACTTACCTCTCTTTTTTTTGGAAATCTATGTTCTTTCAGAACCATGCATTATAAAAATAGTTTAAAATAATATTCTACTGGTATCCTGTGATGATTAAAATAATTATTACCCACTTTTTTATTTCACCAATGTTTTAAAATTAGTTTTTTAATTTTTTTAATGAGGAATTTCTCTTATATTTTTACCATTCAAAAGGAATTTTATTTTTACCTCATAATTCATGTATAAATCTACCCACCATCAATTCATGGAAGATTTTTCTATGTTTAATGTTTTATTTTTACGAAACAATTTAAAATTTGTTTCAGATAAATGGTTTCCAAAACATTGTCATGATTTATTTAAATGTTTTCAATGTTATTTTAAAATAAATGGGTTTCAAAACGTTTTCATTTTTTCTATAAAATTTTTAAATCTAGTTTCAGTGAAATGGTTTTTAAAATGTTTCAAGATTTCTTTATATGTTTTGAAAAGTGTTTTCAAAGAAAAATAATTATAAAATGATTTGAATCTTCTATTATTAGTTTTCATGGAAGAGATTTTTATGTATTTTACTAGGATTCATTTATAATTTTCTACGAAAAATTATTTCAAAATGATTTCAAATATTTTTTAAAAGTTTTCAAGTTATTTTATCAGAAAATTAATTCAAATGGTTTTATGTATTAAAAATCCCTTTTGAAATAAGAAATTATTTTTTACCCAAGAAAATGATTTGAAATATATTTAAAAATTATTTTCCATCTACGATTACATTAATTGTTGTTACTAATGTTTTTTTAGAAAATGAACTAAAGGTTCAATTCATATTTTTTCTCTTAATGGGTAATGATTGAGGTCATGGTCTTTATAAAACCTATTTCTCTTTCATGGGTTATATGTTTTAGAAATACGTTTCTCATTCATAGGTTATATGTTTATGAAATCTAATACTCATTCACGAGTTATATGATTATGAAATAATTTTCTCTATTACAGTTTATGATTTTTATTAAATGATTATGAAACCTATATATTTTTCATCTAGTTATAATATGATTATTTGATTATGAGACCCATTTTATTTCATGGGTTATGATATGATTTGCAATGCTATTTTGAAATATGTATGCATTATTTCATTATGATGTGGGGGAACTATATCTACCACCAATCCATTGGAAAAATAATTACATCTCATGATATAGACTAAGAAAGTATTCTATATTTACCTTTACTACTAAGATGGACATGGGAGTGAACCTTTACTACCAAGATGGTATGAGGAGTGGAATCAGGATAAAAATATGTCCTTGGGAGTGAACCATGTATACTATGATGGTATGGGGAGTGAACTCATGTTACTATGATAGTTTTTTACAAAATTACTTGGATAATATTGAAATCATATTATATATTATTATCAGTTTTCCACATTCAATGTTTTATTCCTATGTCATTCATTCATGGATTATGATCTTCATTTTATTATGAATTTTGTCTTATGAACATCCATGATTAATTCCATCATTATTGTATATGATCATTAATATATTGGGTATGATCTCTTATTTTCAGGATCATTTTTCCATACCCTTATTCTATATAAGGTGTATATATATTTCCATTGTTTACCCTTAATTATCATCTGAAATCCCAAATTTTTATGTCTTCTTTCATAGGTTATGATGATATGTATTAAGATAGATGTCTCTAAAAATGATTCTACTCATGAAAAAACACAGTGGGAGATAATTTAGTCAGCATATGTATATATGTTTATGTTTCCATTTTTCCAAAGGCACTAGACAAATATGGTCTTTGGTAATCTAATTGGGTAAGTTTTTTAGTATTCCACAAAAGTGATGTAATGTTTATGTATTTTAAGACCATTTGAATATATATCCAATGAAATATCATTAAAAAACCAAGAGTAGGGTAATAAAAAAAATCACGATTTTTATGTGTCTCATTACAATAAAATTAAATTCATGGATCTTATTTGCTAAGTAGGATTAAATGTCTAGGTAGGTACAAGGGAAAAAGGGATAAACAATTGAATGCATTAAAAATTTAAAACCATACAATAATCAATCATAGATGTTAAGAATGTTGTTGAAGAAAACAACTATGTTTTCCTCTCAATAAACATGTATTAAATAGAATATGAATTCTTTTCATTATGAATACTTCTTGAGATAGTGAAATTATTTTTTTTCAGAGTTTAATGGACATGAATTTAAATATGTGTTCAAACTAAAAATTGTTTTAAAATCAAATTCATGAAAAATATTTATCATTTTATTCTTTTATGTTCAATGCTTCATGGGTATTTTATAGTGATGATGTTTTCTGAATCACCCCATACATCTAAAAGATTGAACCAATCTTTTTTACTACATATGTTTCACCCATGATCAATAATGATATATTACATTACTCCCAATAAAAAAAATATAATTTTAATGAAAAAATAAACTACATCATGAGAATCATAAGTCTAGGTGGTTCGCCCTCCACCCATTTGATAAAATATTTAACTGCAACTATAATGTACAATTTGACAAAAGAAATAATAAGTGTACCCATCAAATGAACACCACATTAATCAAAAACTCCAAAAATAAATATTGTTTATTGAGGAATCCCATTTTTCGTGAAAATAATACCATTCTGATGACATCCTGAACATGACATAAAAAACACATGGAAATCATGGAAAAACTAATACTATAAAATTCTTATTCTAAGTCAATCCACGTTGTTAATTGATGGAGAATGTGTCCCATACTATAATGTGAATGATAAAAATGAAGAAAAATGTCAAAATAATGAATCAAAATGGATCTTCTAATGACTTTTTAAATACATATGAGCTAATGATATGGGTGTTCCTATACATAATTCCTGAAATAACTTTTTAATTTTTCAACTTAGTATTTCATTAGGTTTATAGAAATTTAATAAGAACCCAACTAATTCACTATGTCAACATACTAAGGGGGTTTTCATGAGAGAGAATAGAAAAGATCATCCAGAAAAGTATACTGAATTGGTAATCATTTTGGCATATCATGTTATCTCATGGAGTGATACCACACATGTGGTTAGCCACCACATTATCTAATCCATTATTTCTATTTATATTAAGGTAAAATTTTTAAATATGTATCATTTAATATATTTTTTTTGTCATTGCATTAATATTCCTAAAAAGGTATCTCAATTTTATTTGTTCAACTAAATAATAATATTTTATGTAAAAATTTCACAATAAAATTTATATAAAGAATATGTGATAGCAAGAAACTCTTTTTCCATTATTATGTTCTTTTCGGGCGAAAAAATATAATCCCCCCAAATCGTGTTCTATAACAAAAGATCACCCTTCCACACTCTGGGATAATACTTCTTCAAATGACAATTTGAAGCATCACATATATATTTAAATGTATACTCCCATTATTGGGGTTGTATTATTGGTGGTGTCCTTAGACATTTCATTAGATAATCAAATAAAGACTGAAGTGTCTGATGATGCTTTGATTGAAACATAGCTGTCATAGGAATGATCTAAAATCATACAGACATATAAGATTATTTAATTTTGAAATAATTTCATCTTTATATATATATTCCACAATTCCATTCTCAAAAACTATATTCCCTAGGAAAATTCCTTACCATTCCATGAAATAGAATTTCCCAAAACTCATAACAAGGTTTTTGTTCAAACAAGAATTCATATATTTTCTCATTCTATATAGACATTGATCAAATTATTATACAAATATTGAAAATTTATCTACTAATTCCTCCATAAAAGTATCATGTAGGTCTGAAAAGATACACACCACACATATATAGATGGTAACTAGGGAATTACGGGGTCTTAAAAGCATAATCCATTAGGGGAATATACCAAATGGGTATACAAATATCATCTTATCTAGAACCACTAGATAAATAGGTACATGAATATATCTAGACAAACCATATAAAAAGAAATATTATGTACTAGTTAAAAGCATATCAATTATCTAATCAATGAATGAGGGAGGAAAATTTTCATTATGAGGGGACAAATCTAATTACTATAGTATATTTATAGTCTCTTACTATTTTATACCCATATCAAAACTAATTCAACTATCTCATTTTCTTATATCTATGGATCTATTTTTCAATGGTATAACATGAACATCTCTAACCCATTTAGAATCAGATATGAGATAAATAAGACATACCCCAATAATCATTTCCACTAATTTATTTAAAACATCCTATAATGTTGGATTAATACTACTTTAAGGTTGTGTAACTATTCTGGACTAATCCTCCAAAATTAATAATATTCATGAAAATAGAGGGGATAATCACTTATTTTAATGAAAGGATCCACCCAATATCATAGATGTTCTCAGTCAAATGAAATAAATGTTTCACCTCTTGTTCATAAAAATGATTTTTTTGAAATAATAACTTGAAATTTCACTCTAAAAAATATGTAGAAGTATTTTATATTTATTAGTAAACAAATTATTACCAATTTGGGGGGAGTAGTACAAATGGAATAATTGAAGGAAAAAAATTCACACAAATGACTTTTTCATCATAATATACACCCTAAAATTGAATGAATAATGCTTCAAATCAATTAGAATACTCAACAACCTTGTCATATTATGAAAGTTTGTTCTCAGAATCAAAATATCAATCTATAAGAAAATAAAATCCAAATGAGGTATAATCATGAATTATAGGTGTGTAAATTATCCTTCACGTCAAATTTTACCCAATATAAATAATTTCTTTAAGAATATAAAAATAAAAATCCATATTTTTCATAAAATATGAACCTGAAATATGAGATAACAAAATTAGATGAATCCAATGTGGGGAACATAGTGGATTCCATAATATTAAATATAAAACAATAATTTATAAATTATATTGAGATTATACCATTATGGACATTATGAATGTTTTTTATGTTTTGTGGAAATTGCCAACTAATATAATGGGTTAATTGGAATGTACTTGACCATCCTCTATGTTGAGAATATAGATGTCTACATGAAAAAAATTCCTTTTAGATAAACAATAACATCATCAAGTACCCCTTCTAGAGATTTTGAAACTGAGTCTTCTAACTATACAACCACCCTTTTCAGAATTATCTCTTAAATATGTATAGATAAGAAAACCATGTGACTCATCAAATTAATATAAACACCTCAATCAAAAAACAAATCATAAAAATTTGACTCCCATATGGAACTTGGTATGGTGAATGTATAGGTGTATTGAAACATTATTGGCATTTCCCATATAGGTGTGATGTTTCTAGAAAAAATTCTCTAAATATTTATCCCCTCATTTCTATTTATCTCAATTCAGTTGGTATAAATTTATTTCATGAATTTATCATACCTTGGTATATTATTAATTGATTTGAGAAGTTTAATGTTGATATCATTTTTTTTGTGTTTCTAGTACCTATATTTGAATCACATCATCTACCAAAATATTGGTATATATAACACTATTTTGAATTGAATATATTTTTAGAGGAACATCATCGATCTTATTCTTATAAATATCAATCTATATTGGTTAATTATTAATTGTTATTCAATATGGATTCTCTAGAGTTGGGGTGTATTGAATTGGATAGATAGAAGTATATTTCTCAGTTGTTTCCCTCCATATTCTTAGTGTTATGGAACTAACATCTCACATGGGACTTTTTTAGGAACAAACATAGGAAAACCCTTAACATTTTACATAATCTGTCCCATGAAAATCCCCAAGAGGTGTTCTCAATCCTCTCAGTATGGAAACTATTGTCGTGTATCAAGAATACAAATTTGAGAAAAATTTAACCCATGGATATAGTTAATTAAACATATATTAATAAAATAGTTAAACTAAACCCTTGTAGTGAAATGATAATAAAAATTCATGGATGCCTCTATGTGACCTCATGGTTTACCTCCAACCAAAGGATAACACTAAATCCATAATAAAATAAGAATACCATGTAGTATGAGAAGCTAAAAAAGTAATGTTACAGGCTGGAAAACTAAATCATAGTAGGCGTACCCTGATAAACAATTCATTATGCCTAACTTTTAAAAAGAAAACCATGAAATGCTAGAAATAGTGGTTTTAACAATGGAGGATGAAATTATAAAGTATCTAAAGAGTAATCACATCACAAGCCCCATGGGAAATCCACAAGCACCAATGAATCATTTTTTAGATAATGTTTTTAGGGAAATTATTTTCTTCAAGAAAACACTTTTAAAGGATGTCTTTCTTAAAGGAATATTACATTTAAATTTCTATGTATTCATGTCCCACTGCATAAAATTTGTGAGATCCAATTTGTACTGAACCATGTCAGAAGAGATCACCACTAGAAATCGATATATGTAAAAAGGCATAGCGGGTCCTTGTGAAATCATACCACAGTGATTAAAATCCTCTAATAAGAACCAACAACGATTTAATATACTATACAATAGAGAGGAATACATCCAATGGTCTAGTGATATTAATATCATAAGACAAAAATTACAACATTATCACGAACGATCCACTAAATGGGATCCCATCCAATGTTATAGTGGTCCTTGATCATATGACATGTTTAGTTATTCTTATATCAAGAATACTTCTAGAAGAATCTTGGCCTCAACCTCTTCCTAATCAACTATAATAATATTTCTTGTTTTCCCAACCAGATACCCTGGATTCTCATGTTATCTATTTCAAATGGTGGATACTTTTTATCAAGTAAATATTTTTGTGAAAAAATTTTTCTTTACTCGCCATCCCAACCAACAACTCACCAATTATCTCGCCCCATAAGTGAATCCCCTTCCCAAGACACGCAATAATGAACATGGCCATTCACTAGGAGAAGGACAAAAATCACACATTTAACAAACACATCATATTTATAAAAATATGGGGGAATGCCTCAAGGGGGTTTTCCACTTCCGAAGAACCTTTTAAAAGATCACAATAGGCACACTATTTTAATAGAAAAATATTTATTTTAGAAATCATTATTTTCCAACACATTAAATCAAATTTCAACTAAAAAGGCCAATTGAACAACCAATGCACATCACATTAAAAAAAGTTTGATACAATTATTAATTAAAGAAATCAATTTCAACATGGAAAACCACCATTTAACCTTGAACATATGAAAATTTTTACACACCTTTAAAACCATATGAAAATATGTAATTTATAATCCTTAAAACAACATATGAAACCATTTCATTCATATTAACTTGAAAAATTATTTTACAGACACCAAACATATATATATATGCCTTTTCCACACCCAAAATCATTTTTCAAAACCATATCTACAAATTTAAAATGTATATCATTTGAAAAAAGCTTAAAAAATATTTTAACGAAGGATACACTTGTCAAATTTGATAGTGAAGATGAATAATTTAGTAAATTACAACAACAATAATCACTACTAACATTCATATGATATACATACAATCAGTATTATTAATGATTTTGAAAATACTCTAGCAAATAACAAATTCAAATTGCAGGCCTTTGCATGGGGATCTTAACTCAAACATAAGGTGTGATGAAATAGATGATGGAAACTCAAATATTCCATTTACCACGTTCACAAATATTCACATTTTCTTATATAAAAGGTCAGATTTCCCCAATATACAATTTTTATGTCTAAATATATATAATGGGATCCTTATAAATAGTGTTATACCTGCCTATACCAATTTTCACTTACAAGTGTTTGAATTTTCATAAAAATACATGTTAACACAAATACCCAATATACATATTTTTCCTACCATTGGTATGTATATAAAATAGGGGAACATAATCAAATATATACCTACCTATGAGTACCCATGTAATTCCGTTTTCAGAACGGCAACATAAAATCATATCAATAAAATCGATGGAATTCTTGAAAAAAATATTACGTACTCAAAAACCACAAAAACCCTAAATTAAAATTGATATAAAGATAAATAACTAAAATACCATCCATAAAATCGATGTTAACCCTATTACATTCAATGAACAGGGGTAAACCCATCCTTGATATTACCCAAAAAACCCTATTAATCTTGAATCGTCTAAAATGGAATCTCCCAAATGAGTTAGGGTTCAAACAAACCATACACTACCCATGTAAGAGAATAATATAAAGAAAATAATTCCTGGGAATGGAGAATAGACTTACGAGATATTGTTTCACACCCAATCAATAGATTAATATGAAACCATATGGAGAGGAGTGGAGGAATTTCCATTCTAGGAGAGCCTCCTTGGGTTAGGGTGTCATGCGGGAGAGAAATAGAGGTGTTGGGGGGATCTGCAAATTGGTGGATATGGGATTCCATTTGGAAATTTAAAAAATATAATAATAATAATTATCTTAATAATATTATTCATAATAATTATAATAATAATATTATTATTATAACATTTTGTTTTTATTTTATTTAATTTTTCATATTTTATATTCATTTAGTTTTTATTTAGTTTTTTTTGAATAATGGATAAGCCATATGGTTTTGACGTACAATCTTCCAGACCATGAACCAAATTTGTGAAACCCAATGGATATATTATACCATCACATGGGATTGCCATAGGTTTTTTAAACCATGCACCATCCGTGCATATCAATTCAATCTATTGATAGATACATTTTTCATGCTTGCCTCATGGTTTTAACTAACCATGCATAGTCATCACTCCACCAAAACTATGCAACATGCTCACTATTGGGCCTCACATTGTTTGGGCAGACCATGATCAAAAATTGCAAAGGGTCAAAACAACCTAAAAACATAAAACTCAAAAACATATAGCGGGAACATGACCATAACCTCTACCAAAATAAACAAAAATGGGAAAGGAATATAATAAATTAAAAATCATGGTCCGAGTGTAAAATTTCTCCCCATTAAAAACTGTATCTACCCCCAAAAATTCACCCAGCCATATGTGGAATCATTCTCATGCTCAAAAATAAACAAGGTCCCTAAAACCACAAACTCAGTGTGATATTGAACTCTAATCGTCACACATGGCCATTTATAAAAGAATCCAAAATGAGATCAACCGTACGGAAAAAAAGAGTTTTCTCCCCACCATAAGAACCCAAATATAACCACAATAGCCACAAGGGAAATCAATCCAAAATTAACCTGGTAACCCTTCACACAGACCATTCAGCATAGCCACCATTAAATTCTAACCCATATAAGAAATCCCTAAAACTCACGGAAGCCATTCAATGAGATCAAACTAAACATAAAACTGAACCATGTTTCTTCATTACCATAAGAAATGAAATTCAAAAAAAATTGAATTAACTAAACCAAAAACAGTCCACACTACATGTTAACCACTCAATAGATAAATTCTTCTTGAGACGAACATCCTCAAAGAGAAGTCCATTAAAGGTATTTCATCCATAAGGCACAATCAATCCTACATTCGATTACAAGTATTCTATCCCACCATGATATTGACAACCAATGTTGAACATTAAATATATAGGATGACTGGAGAAGAGGGACATTCAAAACAAAGGGGATTGAAATAACGAAATGATGTGTATAATTATTCTACAAAAAGGAAAATTCGATGATAGATAAGCGATAATAGGGGAACCGAAATTGTCCCCATTACAAAAATGGAGACCTAACATCGACCAAGGTCCTATGCACCCAATTGATTTCAGAATGTGTGACAGCTTTACTCCATGGAATGTGGCTAGAGCCCTAATGACTGATGAATATAATGCATCCCTATTAGATTATACATCCTCTGACCAATACTTATTCTTCGGACTTCAGAAAATGTATAACTTCTCCTAATGACCAAAATAGTCTCACTAATGGAAAACCTTTAATGGATGATGACAAGATGTCTTAGAGTGCCCAAACTGACCACACTGGGAGAAAAATAGTTATTTGTCTAACAAAAGATACAGGAACTAGAAATGACTGTCACTCAAAAATGGATACCAGTTCCTTGAGATCTTCAACAACCCCCCTTCACAACCAATTAACCTTATCATGAATCAATGAGAACTGACACATTCCTCCCCATCACATACTAATGAATAAACCACTAGATGAATGTGGTCATGAATATTTCCAATGACATCCTTAGTGGAAACAACAATGGATTGACCAACTTCCACTCATCTAGTCCCAATCCTTCTAACATACATAAGAAAACTCACACTCTCACTATAATTAGAGTTCCAAGAAACCCAATTACTACTAATTTTCACAAAGACACTCAAATACCTCTAATATACTATGATGGCTATAGACACCATTTAATAAAATCTTTTCCTCATAACTTGTGTAGGAGTTTTTCTAGGGACACCAATTGGATGAGAAACCGAGAAAACACATTTTGGGTAATTCTAGGGGGAATACTCTAAAAAACATAAGGTAAACCACTAGATCAGCATCAAACTAAAACTCTACAAATATAATGTTATATTAAATATAAATATAATAAAAAAATCATCAAAAAACCAAATCTAGTCCAAATAAAATCTCACTCAAAATAGAAACACATCATTCCTAAAAAACAATCCAATAAACCTATTTTAAAAGCCACCATTTTCCATTTTCACACAAAAGAAATTTTTAATCCCCCATTTTAGAATCAAAAAAATTTCATTTTACCAAAAAAATTAGTACCTTGAATTTAAATTTCAATACACCACCTAATAGTTCCCCTTAAAACAAAAAATCTTGTTAGAAATGAATCCCATTTTTTACAAAAACTATTTTCATTTCCAAAAATAAAATTGGAAAACCAGTTAAAATATTTTATCTTGAATACTCACCAATGTTATCATATGAACCATCGCATATGTATTCATCCCCACTTCCTCTTATATCATCCACACATACATACTGACATGCACTATCCATTCACACTCCCACATATGTAAACATTGATATAGAATACCAAGGGTCAAAAAACGATTTTATCATCAAAACCTAGAATTTTAAAATTCCCTTTTCCCTTTTCCTCCAAATAATCCCAAACTATTCATGATTCTTAATTATTTTTTCTTTTAAATATATTTTTTTCAATATGAAAATCCATATCAATAATAATTTTTATTTTAAAATACACTCTCTCCAACCAAAATCAAACAAAACAATAACCAATAACAAATTAACCAAAATAGGTAACTAGTGGTCATTCATAAACAAGCCACATGGGTTTGTAGACCATACACTAAGCATACACCTACCAGTAGATTCATATTGAACAATTCAATAGATATAAAAATAGATCTCTATGCAACTTAATATCACTATATAAAACCATAAAAATTACAAAATCGCCCCGAATTAAACAATCACGTCAATGTGAAAAAACATGAACAACATAACAAAAATGAAAAATAAAGAATCAAAACACAACTAACCTTGGAAAATCAGGTCCCATCACGAGTGGTTGTGATAATTCACCAACCCATGACCAACCTATTGAGCCCGAACAATATAATATCTGATCTACATATCATCTAAAATAACAATGGAATAATCTATTACAATTTTTTATGAATGAACATAGTTCACCCTTGAACCACTTACATGATCTAGCCCCTGATAAGACCCAAGAGGCATTCTCGATCATCCCAAATAGGAAACCAGTTTTGGGCATAATGAATTTACATTTAAAAATAATTTCTCCAATGAATAACAAATAAAAAATAAATAGAAACAAAATAACAAAATTACCTCTAGTAGTAGAATGAAAATAAAACTGCACACGTACCTCTATTTGAATATACGTGTCACCTCCAACCATAGGATCACACTTGCTTCAATATAGAACCAGGTTTTGAAGCATTACCCAAAGCTAAAAACAAAACTTAATCTATATGCCTGAGAATTATACCACAGTAGGTGTTCCCAGACAAACTATTCCCTATGCATTATATTTAGAAATAAAACCATGAAATATTAGTTTGAAAATAAGACAAAAAGATATTTTTTTTGTCATTATATGAAATATTAAAATAAAAATATTCCATTCCTAGTAAAAAAATTCCCTCAACCACATTTCAAAATTATTTTTCAAAATTTTATAAACATCTCATAATTGAGGGAAATAAATTTATATTAAAACATTGTTTTTAGAAATCAGCATACAATGTTGAAGAAACTAAAATGGAAACCACATGAAAATAAACATGGTAAAACCCAAAGAATATTAGATATTTTTTTCATTAAAAAATTATATGGAATAAAATTCTGGAAAAAAATTTAATGGAATACTTTCTTAATGTAATTTTACATTAAAATTACCATGTTTGCAAGGTCCATATCATAACGATGGTGACCACCACATTCTAATCAACCAAGTCACAAGAGACAACTAAATGGAATCATTGCATATAATTATCACTAGTGGGACCTTAATAACCTTACAACTTTGGGATCAAAATCCTCTAAGCAATACAAATAGCAACCTCTTGTATGTTCCACATAAGTGAAACACATACTAAGGAATAGTAGTCTCTATAGCATATGCCAAAACTAATTATGTTCTGATTCATGATCTACTAGAGGGGACCTGATCCAAAGGTTTAGTGATCATAGATCATATCTCATGTTTAGATAGTGATGTAGCTTCAATCATGCTAGTTGAATTTGGTACTTAGTCTCTTTGGAATCATCATGCATACGAGTTCTAGTTCACCCACATGGACACCTATGTTTCCCATGTTATCAATTTCCAATGGTTGTGATTTTTTATCAAAAAAATATTGTATGTACACATCATTACCTTAACTTGAAAACCCATCCAACTACTCGACACCCATATCTCTCATTAAGTGAACCCCCCTTCAAATCCACCCAACAATGTATAAGACACTTTACTAGGAACATATAAAAAATCACACATTTAACATACACATCATATTTCTAAAATAATGTGGTTAGCCTCCTGATGGGTTTCCCATTTCAATTAAACCTTATAAATGGAACAAAGATGCGTCACCCTTTTAAAAAGGTAAATTTTCACCTAATAAAGCTCAATTACCCAAAAAAATTAATATTAAAACCATAGAATAGGCTAAATGAACAAACCAATGCACCACACATTTAAATAAATGATTGAAACTATATGTAACTCAAGAAATCCATTTCAAAAATATGATTCACCATTTATCCTTGAATTCCAGCCAAAACCCTTTCATATATCCAAACATACTATAACATGAAATTTACCCTATTTAAAATCACATACAAAACCTTTTTTATTATAGTCAAATTGAAAAACTATTTTATATACAAAAAGAATCATTTCAATTACCCATTGAACACACAAAACCATTATTAGAAACCACCATCAAGTATTTAAAATTTATTAAAATCAAAAACAAACTTGGAAGCATATTTTATTGAACATGATAGATGATAATCATTATGGTGAAAATGAAAAATAATGGAAATTACCACATCAAGAATCACCATTACTATAGAAAGTATATAAATTTTATTAATATTTAAATAAATTTTTATGAAAACTGAATCGAATATAGAATTGATATCGCATGCCTAGGAATATGGAACCTACCAAAAAACTCATGGTGTACTGATCTATATAAAGGCAACTCAAACCATCCATTTACCACTTTCATGCATATTTATCATCTCTTATATTAAATGACACCCAACCCATATGTATATATTTTAATGTCTGTGAATCTACAAGGGGGTCCTTACACATAGGTTTAAACATGAATATACCCCCTTTCACATACACATGTATGCATTTTCATATACATACATAATCACACATAGCCAAATTAAATGTATTCATCCTTCTATTGATGAATATATATAAAGGTGTAATATAGAAATATTTATTTCTAAGTACACATTCCAATATATGTTTTTTTTGATAACAACAACCCAACATAATTAAAATGAAATCTAACACACTCTTGGAAAAAATATGGGGAACTCAAAAACTGCAAAACCCCTAAATTAATATTTTTCTAAATTGAAGTAACTGAAAGCCCTTAC
The DNA here is from genome assembly GCA_963277665.1 of Viscum album. Classification (NCBI taxonomy): domain Eukaryota; kingdom Viridiplantae; phylum Streptophyta; class Magnoliopsida; order Santalales; family Viscaceae; genus Viscum; species Viscum album. The sequence goes on along the minus strand of OY728130.1, from coordinate 1,193,014,430 downwards.
CCAAAACTGAAGTGAAACATAATTCCATTGAGGACCATGGATAGAATCAGACTCAATAGGACTCAAAAAACCATATTCATCAAAAATTGACCAACATTTAAACCCTTAAGTGAGTCAGTGTCGGGCTTAACCATACGCACCACATGGAAGAGAAGAATATCCAGAAAAAAATGATGAGGAAGAGAGAAGTGTCATACCAGTGATGGTTTCATGATGAATAGACAGAGGAAGTGGTGAGTAGAGGTATTGGAGAGGCATTGGTGGTGTGCCAAAAGGATCCTCTATCAATTGAGGCATCTTGTGAGAGAGAAGGGGAAAGATAGGATGTGTCGCACTTTGGAGGGATGTACAATCCCTTTGGGTTACAAAAACATAATAATAATCACAATAATAATAATATTATTATTATTATTATTTAAAATAATAGTTATATTCCTAATTATAACATTATTATTATTACAAAAAAATTCTTTTAATTTTATTTTAATTCTATTATTTTATTTCATTAAATTTTTATTTAATTTTTTTTTCAATACATGGAATGTCACAGGGTTTAGCCCCACTTTTTTCCAAAACATATGCCAATCATGCACAACCCACTCAATTGAAGGGAATATCACATGGTATGGTCGTATGGTTTATGAAACTGTGCATTGTCCATAAAACTCAACACTCTCATTTAACAGAGGAAGTTCATGGCCGTAATGCATGGTTTCCTCTAATCATTAGAAATATATACTTGATAAAAATAAGGGTGCATAGTCACTAATAGGCCTTGTATATTTTAGACCAATCTCTTCTCAAACCATGTAAATGGATAACACCATCTAATTACTCCAAAAGTCAAAAAAAATCGATCGGTACTCAATTTGAGCCTGATCCAAGAAAAACCTTAAAAAAGAATAAATTCAAAGAGAACGCATGTAAGAGGATTGACAGATTTGGAGTAGTTTGGGAAGGAATTGTTTTAGAGTTTTTATATATCAGTTGATTATACATTGTTTCAATCTAACTCATTTTTATTTTTTCTCCATTAGCTTTGTTCAATGAATTGTTACTTCATTATTTTAATTATGAAAGCACTATATAGGATGATAAAACTATTAGAGCCTTTATTGTGATATTATTTCCATTTTTTTTAGTCTTGTTGATACTTGGGGATAAAATATCATTTTGATGTTGTTAAAAAACATTTTGGTAGTGTGGTTGTTGTAGATAGTTTTGTTAAAATAGTGACCTTTGTTTTTTTTCTAATTATATACCTTAGGCGTGGATGATAATTTTGTCCTAGATTATATCTTAGATATAATGGGGAATAAATGTTTTGTGGAATTTGTGTCTAATGTAGATACAAACTTCTTAGAAACATTGTAGAATAGTCTTCTAATTCTTAGTGTCATGCACAAAAATCCGTAGGGTGATCAAGTGTAGTAAAAATCCCAAAAAACTATTATAGTATTGGGTTGTGGATTCTTTTTCCCCAATTAAAACAATATAACCATACTACTCTATACATTGAATTAATTTTCATTTAAATGATTATCCACAGTAGGTAGAAATACCTATTATACAGCTCTTTGTGTGGGGGTTCTATAATCACTAATTTATTGGGATTTATGTTCCATTTTATCTTTCAATGCCTGAGATAATAATGGTGTTCTTTCAAAGAATGTTCCTCCTATTCCAGAATCCAAAATACTAAAATAAATCAAGTTGATTCCTTAATATATGCACGTGAAGAGAAGTTAATCACTAACTTGATAATGTGGAAAGCTTGAACATATATTTTGGAACATCTCCCAATAATGATATATTGACTAACATTTTAATTTTTGGATTTTTTTTATATACATTCAAGTTAATGTGGTGTATATTATTGGAATGCTATATATAAGAAATGTTTTTAAATATTTCCAATATATTGAATCATTAGTTCTAAAATAAGATATCTTTTTCTTTTAGGTTCTATCATGTAAAAATGGAATTACAGTAATTTGATTTTTTCATTGAGGAATATTTCTTGTTTTTATTATTGAAAATATTAAATTGAATAATTTCAAATTCTTATTTGTTTAGTCAACATAATGACCATGAAATTTGAGTAGAATATGTTTTACCCTACATTTATGTTCAATATCCAATTCCATATTTTGGTATTCAATACAATTTTTTTGTATTTAATATTAGGTGTGGCCAATTCAAGAATGGGTTGATCAAGATAATTATTAATAAAATTTTTTCATTGAATCATATTCTATGTATGATTAAAAATTGATACTAGTTTTAGTGTTCTCATACTAGAGAATGTGTTCAACTTAATGTATTTTAACACATCCCATATATTGACATCATCTGTTTCATGATTGAAAGATGTCTTAAACCTTTTGTTATAGTAAAAAAATTATATTTGTATGGTATTATGTCACGAATGGATGAAAATAATAAAACAAAAATGTTTCACCATAATATCATTAAACAATGTTCAATTGACTATTTTAATAGAAAAGGTTTTAGGAAAAGTAGAAAAAATAAATCTGAGAATAATGTAAGACAAAAATAACATAAAAGGTGTCCCATAAATCACTAAATATCCAAAAAATTGGTTCCAATTTGTTAAATTCCATCATGGGATCCCTCAATTGATTCGATTGTTTTAACAAGGGTAGCACAACAGATGAAAAAGGGTATATCTCTTCAAAAGTAAGTGAATTAAACTACCATATTAATAATTAAAAATAATAAAAATAAAATGGAAGAGTTAATTGGGGGTTTATTATCAAAATATAAATATTTAATGGAAATAATAATATTAATAATAATAGAATACGTTTCTTATGATTTAAAAACAAATCAATTAATGAAGATGTTTTTTTATGGAAATTTATTTTATAAAAGAAAAAATGATCTAACCCACCACTTCAATTAATTATTTATCTTTAACTAAAATTATTTTTATTAATTAAATTATGCTATATTTATATATTCAATTCCCAAAGCCTAGGAAAATTATACTTGATTATAAAAATTTAATCATTTTAACCCCTAGTTAATTTTAGGACATCATAACATAGAACCTATCTTTGATAATAATTCCAAAGATAACCTTATGTTCTATATCCAATTATAAAAACATTTAAACATTATAAATATGTGTTAATTAATTTGTGGGATGATATTTTATCCTAATAATTCTAACTCATTTTATTGAACATAAAAATTTACATTCACTCTCATGATTCACCGAAACATTATCTCATGAGTTAGGTGTTTGTCGATAGAGTTTCATAATTCATTTTCAAGAGTACAATAATTAATTATATTTAAATTAATTAAAAAAAATTCTTCGATTCATTATAATATATTAAATATTGTATAATTAGATGAATTATTAATAAATTACACTTCCAGGGGTGGTAATATCATTGAAGATATGTTTTTATGCAATTGATTTATATTATAAATATCTTATCTTTTCTCAACTTTTAATGTCCAAACCAAAGAATAAAAATAAAAAACATGAAATAGGAGTTCAATAAAATAATTTGAAAAAAATTTATAAAATTTTCTTTGAAGAATGACAACATCATACATGAACTATGATGAATATATTTTTATCCATGGGGAAGGAAAATATTTTCCTCAATTATACCCTTAGAATGTGTTTGTGAATTTTAAAAATTAATTAGACGAATATGGATAAGGTGTAATCATATTTTTTTGCAAATATATCTTGAATGTATTTATATATAATTTATGCTCTATTGACATCAGAATTAAAGTGATATTACTATATCATTAACATACGTATTCATCCCCAGAAATACTATCTAGAATAAATAACTTGAATGTCCATTCATATTTGACTTACTAAAATTCAATTTTTTTTATTTTATCTAATTTTAACATTTCCCTCCATGTCTTTCACGTCTACCATTATAATTTTAGTATCATTATCATCATGGTGAGTGAAATATATTCTAATCATTGATGATAATACTTCTTTCGATTAGATTAATTTAATATCAACACATCTACTTAATAGGTAGTTCATATTTAGATAAAAATATTATTATAAATTTCTCTAGAATAATTAAAATTTCCACATAATGTCATCTAGATTAATTAAATGTTTCAATAAATTCAATGTTTGGGGAAAATTTTATTTTTGAAGAATTATGGTGAGATCCATCTAGTCGAAACCATGTCAAAATTGATTTTATGACCAATTAATGAACCGCATTCATTTGATCAATATCATATGGTCTAAATTAATAATTTAGAAAAAATACTTTATTACAATTGAATTAAATTTATAATTATAATAATATGTAAATGAAATTTTATGCAGAAAACACAAAAGTGAGGTTGAAATGGTTGAATTGGATTTCTTATCCAATTTTCAAATTACACCTCAAATTTTAATGAAAAAACTAAAAATATCATCGATTAAAACACTATGTGGGAGAATTGAGTTATTTATTTTTAAAAGGTATTCAATAAAATCAATGTTCATCACTTTATCACTTATCTTTCTTTTTATCAAGATCATGATTAATTTTCCCTTTTTATGATTTGTGATTTAAACAAATGTATATTCATAGGTGGAACCCTTAATTATAGATATAAACTAAAAATTATGAGATTAAAATTTATTATTTGGTGTATAATGTAATATCCTAATATTAAAAAAACACTATGTTTGATAAATTATACGACACAAAACACATAGCTTGTACAATATAAGAAATGTTATTATATTATGACTATTTTATCCATGTCATTAAATTGCATTCTATAAATAATATTAATGACATTTAGAAATATATTAAGATCTTAATAATTTAAAATGGGTTAATTAATTAATCAAAAATAAGAACACAGCTTTTAGTAATGTAATTTTTTCTTCCAATATATGTTTTATTCAAAAAAATATTACATTTTTAATGATAATACTATGATAATTTTTTCGATCTTTAGAAATTTTATTTCGTAAAACTATTTCATTTTTCATCATTATATAAAAATTATATTACATTGAATTAATTATAATTTTTTGAAATTTTAATTTTTCAATGAAGAGTGAAAAATAATGATTTTTATTTAAATCAGTATTTTATTAAATTATATACAATTTAAAATTATATATTGGATTAATTTTTAAAATATTAGCAGTTTCGTATGATTAAATATAATCCAATTATTTTATTTTTAATTAACATTTTAACGGAATTTTGTATAAATTATTTTTTTATAAAAAAGATATATTTTTTAGAAGGCACTATTTCATGATGTTTTATTAAATATTTTAAATTTATTTTATTAAATTTATTGAATTTGAATCCTGAAAAATTAATTCCATAGAAGGAATTGGGAAGTTCAAATTTTGTAGACTGTCAACTTTTATTTTCGGTTATTATGAATAATTACCATTGTATATTTTTTTTAAAATGGTAAATGAATTTTTTTTAATTACTGTTATAACTAATATTACAAGGATTCAAATTCATTCAAACATATAAAATAATTTCATAGGATTAGTTTGTTTTATAGATTAATATTTCATCATTGAAAATGTATCCTTTTTTTTATTTAGATTTTATTATCATTATAATTTTTTATTTAATGGTAATGTAAAAAAATGAGAATTTCTTGATTATAGTATATATTTTATTATATTAAAATTATTGAAAAAACATATATTAAATTTTAAAATTTTTATTACCAATTGAAATTATTTTTTATCATGCTAATTTATTTTTAATTTTTAGAGATGAAATAACTACATTAAATACTCATAGATCGTCGACATAATTCATGTGTAAGTAGTAAAATAGGTCATGTAAAAAGTTAAATACCACTAAAATTCATTTTTTTGTGAGTTAACATGACACCCTAATTTTGAATATAATCCTACCATATTAAATATGTTCTTAAGTCTCATATTCCAATTCCATTGCAAGTATAATGTTTTAAATGTCAAATAATGTCAATAGTTCTTAAAATGAAAATAATATTAATTTATGCTAAATATATTTTATAAAACTATTAAAGTTCACAAAAATCATGAATTAAAAAAAATTATGAGAAATGAGGAAAATTTCATCCAATTTCAAATTATGTTACAAAATTTTTTTCTCAATATGTAACTTCGTATCCCTTAAAATTGAAGCATCATTATTGAGATTCAGTATAAAATTGGTTAAAATATGTTAATCCCAAAGACATGGTTTTAAATGACATCCAAACCAATCAAAATTTGACTGGATTGTTTTATTAAGAATTTTCCACTATTTTTGTGAATTAATTTCAATTTCGAAAAAATTGAAATTAGTTAGACACGTATTAAAACATATTATTTCATATATCTACGAAAATTATATTTATGACATTTTATTATAAAAAATATTTAATTAAATTATTTAACATTACTAAAAATCATATCTTTAGAAAAGTGAATATTAAATGGTTTAAAATTTCTCTCTTTTTCTAGTTTTGGGTCGCTTTTGTTTTTGTAAAATTCTAAACCCATAATTAGTAGATTACATTATTATCCTAGTAATAGTCAAAACTGTTCATAGGGGTTAAAATAAAGAGATTATGGTGAAATCATCACCCAAAATAGACTGAATTTTATTGGATGATAGGATTTTAACTCATCCTCAGGTAACGATCAAATTATATAAGGTTGTAATCATTTTAATTGGAAAATTAATTTATATTAATTTAATAATTTTTTAAAATATAACAATAACCCTTCTATCAACTATAAAATAACATTTCCCCTCCTCTTTTACAAACACTTAATGTTTTATTTATGTCATCGAAGACCTACCCAAATTCTATCCTAACATTCCACCCTACATTTTATAGTTATTATTTTGGGATAAATGCAAATATTATATGTCTTATGGTTTAAAATGAAGGTTTTCTTCCATACAAGAGGAAAATAAAAAACATACATGACGAGGGGAACTTGAGGTTGGGGACACATTAAAATAAGTCCTATTTTTAAATTTTATAGAAATTTTTTTATAAATAATAATTTTTTATTTTATTATTATTAAAATATATATGTATATATTTATATTGGATGAATTTAATTAAAAAATAAATTTCTTCTCATTAGGATTTTATTCAATTGTTTTTAAAATGGATCATAAATGTTTTAATTAAAATGTCCTGAATTCACTTAAAAATAGAAAAAATAAATGTTAAATTTTAACCTCTATACATTCAAAATACTATTATAACACCAAAAGTTTTATTATATGTTTTATCCCATTACATAGTTCCTATATTCTTTATGAAAAATCCTTCTTCACTTTTTTCTGGGTATTTGAATTTTCCAAATCGATTTCTAAAAGGAAATGGTATTTAGATATTCAAAAATGTTATTCATGTGGTCCCAAGTGAGTTTTAAATAGTTTTATGAGAAAAAATTACAATATTACAAAAATATTATATCTAATATATTACTTGATAATTATATATGATGACGGTTGATCCCAATATAGCTTATGAAATCATGAGTATCCAAAACAGCTTATATTAATTGATTAGCCCGATATAGCGAATTTAAACTAGTGAGCACCACACAAATCACATGATGGGTGAGAATTATATAGTACTAAAATTTATTGTGTAATGTTTTTTGCCTTATGAGGTAATAAGTATTGTTTTAATTGAGATGAGTTTTCCTATGGTTTTAACTTGATTCTAGATATTTTTGAAATTTGTTTAACATGGATTAGGAATATGATGCTCTAAGTTGCAGAAAATGGTGTCGATTTTATTTATATATGGTTTGAAGGATTCATTTGAGGTAAAATACTATTTTCATTTTTTTATTATTTATTTCACATGCTCAATGTACATTTGGATAAATGTATGCATTTTTTTTATGTTTCACTATTGACTAATGAATTTCTTACTTTTATTTAAATCCCAAAGATATTTTCCCTATCCCACATGTCTAAATGTTTTATTATTAGTTTTATGGAAGGGTATTAATATATAATAAGTTAGGTTTCATAACATAGTGAATTTTTTTGGAAGAAAATGTGTTTTATTTTGATTTTTTTGTACCATGGAAAAAATTGTTATGAAAATGAGGCTTCCAACATGTACAATATTAGATTGTTATGTAAGAGTTATGACCTAAATATATTAATAGGTAAAACTAAAATTATCATCAAAATGAATGAAATTGAATTATTTTCTATAGATTCAATTTTTGTATTTTTTTTATGGATAGGACCTTAAAATCAATGCTTTGAATAAAACCATATAATATATCTAAAAATATAAGTAAGAATAAAACTATTTTCTCTTTTAAAGGATAATTACTGAATATTCTTATAGTAAATATTAGTGATACAAGAAAATTATTTATTAAAAAATTAGTAGGATTAATTTTTAGACAATTTTATGTGGACTTTTTAGCTGAATAGTTTGGTTTAATACTTTAGTTGACCAATTTTAACTTTAACTATAGTAAAAAATACATCTTAATGGAATGTAAATTTACATATAAGATGAAAATTTCTCAAAAAAATGTAATGGGATATCATTTTAGGCCATATCCCAAAACAGGTAACCTATTTCATTGTTTTTATTTTTTCATAATCATTTTATATAATAATTTTTAACATATAATGCCATTAAATTCATTTTATCAAATATTATCATATTCTAAAGTTAATGACCTATTTATATAAAGTAAATAAAAATATAAACACTTTGAAAATTAATTATACATTATTAATAATCCTAAAATTCATGTGACACTACGATTTATGAAAAAAGAATTACTTTTGATATTTTTAAAATCGATTTCTATGTTTTTTCAATTGCTTGGACAAGCACTGTGTCATCTTAATTTAGGAAATTATAGTAATTATACGATTACTAAAAATGAAAATAAATTACAATAATAAATTACAATTAATATTTTCTAAATAAAATTTTAGATTTGTTCATTACATTATCTTATCCCTACAAAAACACATAAAATAAAGAAATTAAAAGAGTAATGTTTCATTATTTTTCATTAAATAAAATAAAATAAGGGTATTAATTAATGAAAAATGGAACTGTGATGAAATATTATTTTATATATGAATGGGGTGATCGAATTAAACAAATAATATTAAATATATGAGAATTTACAGAATCTTTTACGATCGTATTATGTAGCATTATCCTTTTTTATTCAATTTTACCATTTATGGGGGACTTAACTTTTACAATGCATATTATTCATAATTCCTAAAAGTAAAAGGGAAATGTTAAAAAAATTATCCTCTTAATTAGTTAAATTAAATACATATTAAGAAATTATATTTCTATAAAAATTCAAAATTAATTTATAAATAATCCTTCAAAATGGGATAAATAAGGGTTATCTTTGAAAATGATATTTTCAAAAATAATATGATCTTACACAAACTATATAACTATTTATGATCATTATATGATTTTAAATTAAATAATGATATATATTTTATCTCTATGTTTTTTTTATCATTATGTTTTTTTTAATTATACAATAAAAAAAATTCACTTCAAAATAGTTTTCTGAAAAATATGAATTTCCAAATCCAATTATTCTTATCATTATTTAAAATAAATTTAAACCATTCTATTATTAATTACTAATATTAGAACATATTATTATAAATAAACAGAGGGTTATATAAATAATAAATTTAAATTTTTCATAAAATAATGTTTATAAGGCACAATTCAAGACACTCATTCTAATATTATTTTGACATACTAAGTTCAAACTCAATATTAAACCTATTACATTATAATTTCTTCCATTAAAAAATAAAATTTTAATTTTATTCTTGTTTCATTACGATACAATTTCATTTTAATAAAATTTATACTCATGTGTTACATTCTTTTAATAGGTCATGAACCTAAATTAGAGGAATGTGGTTGAGTATCTTCAAATAGTTGATTTTGAAATGGTTTATACACTATGAGAGGGGAAAATCAATGTAAATTATCAAAATAGAGACACTGAGGGAAAAGATTTTCATTAGTATTTAAATTGGTGAAACATGAAGAGTTTCTTTATTCAATAGTGGTTTGGTATAAAAGTGGTATAGGAGGGTATAAATATTTCTCTTCTAAAAACTACATTTTTAATAATTGGTTACATTAAATTGGGATATGATTATAATTTATTTTATAGGAGGGGTATTATTTTCAATATGGATCCATTTTTAGGATATTTAAATTATTGAGATACAGTTCTTTATATCCAAAACAATTTTATAGTACCCAATTCTGTGAGGGAAGATTTGATGAGGGATTCTTATCCCTCTTGATGGGAATCAAATCTATGTCTTAGAATGAGGTACTATAATATAAGGGGAAAATTCAGTTTTCTATGTTTTTTGATGGACATAAACGTTTTTTATCATTTTATTACCTATGAAATGGTGAAATAATTTATTTAATGGTTAGTAAGATCACATCATCTTTTTTAATTGATTAATTGGATGTCAGATTAAGGGATCATGGACTTTTTCACCTTTATTCCAAGAACACTATGGAGATAAAATGAACTATGGGTTATGGTATAATGATAGATTATGATCCCCCGTTTCATTAAAAATATGGGAATGTATCATTAAACATGGTAGAATATATGTGCATGGTGAAATAGATCACCATGATTTATATATATATGTATCTGTGTGTGTGTGTGTTCTCGTATTTCTTGATTATTTTTCCACATCTAGATTAAATTTAGTGTTTCATAAATATACAGGAACATAGTTCAAGATGAGAAAAATATACTATACAAAAAATATTGAAAATTTTGAGAGAAAAAAATATATAATAAAATATAATCATAATTCTTCTTTGATAGAATTGAATAGAGTGTGGTATTAAAGTCATGTGTTGAATGGTTTTTCATATCAAAATATTAAACCCTATAAATTAATGAAACCTCTTTATGTTTGCTTATAATCTTAATTACGTTTCCCAAAACTGTATTGGATAGTGTTGGTAATGTAAGATATTATTTAGTTTATATTGATATATTATACCACTGAGTAGTTTCAGTTGTTCCAAAATTTGTTTCTTACAAAATATAGTTAGTAGTGATCTTTTATCTAGTGGATATAATGACACGTTTTGTAATGTATCAAACCATCTCACTCATTAATTTGTGTTAGTTAAGTAGACAGAGATGTAATTTGGGGTATCGAGGGAGGTGGGGTGAATTTGAGCTCAAAATATAGTTGTAAGTTGGAACATCATCATGAAGATTTTTGTTTTGACAATGTGAATTCCCTTAGGTCATAGTAGTGGAATTTTAGAGTTGAGGCATGTAATTAGTGGTTATGTTGGCTACGTTAAATCTTTGTAGGCAAAGGAATATAGTTGAGTCATGGAATTCAGTTTGTAGAGGATGAATTTTGGGACCCAATAAAATGGAGTGATGTTTTAACATGCCCACGAAATTATTTTATATTTGGTAAGAGGTGAATATTTTGTGATATAGCTATAGAAATAATGGGTTAGATGTCTATATTGGTTTATTCTTGTTATTAATTATATTTGGGGTGTGTTATGATTTAGTTAATGGATTGACCTATAGCCTTACCCTATTTGTAGAATATTAGAGATATCTATTTCATAGATTCTAGAGTATAGTTTGACTAGGGATGATTGTAGTAAAGCATATTATCTTACACCATAATATTAGGTAATACCCGGTTCACTATTTCATAATAAAGGGTGTTCCATCATTATATTATAAAAAATTTCTAAATTAAAAATCTCTATCCCCCTTTGAAATTTGTAATTTCTATGAACTCGGTCTTGATTCTTCGATAAACTATTGGTGATTTCAATATTATTTCATCCCTTCATATATGTATATAAACTAAAATATAAGGAGATCAAAAGTAAAGAATCCAAGGATTGTTATATTCAAATTCCCCTTAGATAACCTCATTGCTTTTCATTAGACCCTTGTTTATAGGGACTATAGTAGAATATTAGAGATTATTTGATTAGCTAGATCAATTTATTTTTATGGGTTTATATGTTCTTGGATTCTTGTTTTTCATTATTTCATTATATATAGTGATCAACTCATTCATTATTTTGTCTCATCTAACAATTTTAAAATCCTTGAATTTGTTATGGATGCAATATCCTATCTTTCCTAGGTACATACCTCTTGATTTTTTGTTGAATACATTTTTTTATTTCTTTTCTTATTTAAACCATAGTGGTCGAGCCTTCTATTTGGGGATAAACATATTTTGTCAAGGAAAATTAAATAATGTTTAGGAATATACGTTTGATAGAATTAATGAAATCTGAGTATAAATGATTCAATGTCTTCTAAGATTTCTTCATTGGTTTGGAATGATTTTTATGCTGTTCATTTTTTTAAAAAAAATATTTGTTGGGATCTATTTGTTGGAAACTTTAACATTGATAACTAGTTGCACAATGTGAACCTATTATTGGTAATATTACATTGATTGTTTCAAAGTCTGAAAGATATGCACAATGTGAAAAAGGATCACGTAGAAAAAATGATGATCGAGGATATTTTAAATATTCGTTGATGAATTTTTATCATATCATATATGTAAATAAATATGTGTAACTAATGGGGTTCAAATTATGAATATATTAGGACCGTCTATTTTAAACCATAATTTAGGGATGATTTATTTTCATTCAATGTGTAGCCACCAATCTCAATCCATAGGTTGACGCAAATAAATTGTGTGGTGATTCCATACCTTTCTAACAAAATGGTCTGGCATTTAATCTCTGTAATGTTCCCTTATTTTTGTTTTCCCCTACCTTATACTATCCTCTATTATAGCTATGAGATATCTTGACTAAAATTGCATCATTTTTTGATTTAACATTTTTATGATCTATGTTTTCCTTGTGATCTCATGATCTATCAATCTTGTTTGTCATTATTTTTCCAGATTGTTTTATTGATTTCCAATTAGAGGTAGGTGATCTTGAACAATGCCATATAATTGTGTAATAATGTGAAACACTATGTGTTTTTACATAATAAATGTTCATTTTAATTAACAAATGAATGGATGATGATAATAAATTTTTTAACTAGTACATGGATCTATTTGGAACCAATATTGTTGAGACATGGAATCCCGATACTCATAGGGTGGGCCTACCCAAGAAATATAATAAATAGGATTTTGGGTTAAAATATGAATTAGAATTACATGATACAATAAGTGATATGTTTTGATATGATCAGTTTAAAATGTTGATGGATTATTTACTAAAATGAAAAAATATATTTATATGAAATGGTTTTTTAAACATTAATAATTCCAGCTCATGATATAACTTTTTGAATGAAATAGATTTGATTGATGTCACTGGAATAATTGACCATTTTTCTCATGATGTAAGTTTTTTTATTGTTCTCATTATGAATAGTGTAATATGTTATCTGTAATGCTGATATAGAGGACTTGGTTTGGTATGATGAAATTATTATATAGAGGTCATGGATTTGTTATGATGAAATTCTTATAGGGGTTGGATCGGTTAAGATTAAACGTTTATATAGAGGGCTCAATCTGTTTACTAAAATGTTTATATAGAGGTATTTTCCTGATTATTATGAAATTTTTACATGTATTGGACTTGTTATGTTGAAATTCTTATACAGAAGGATTTTCTAGGATATGTAGTGATTCTTACAAGATGATCCCAAACATACAAAAATGCCCATATTGGGGGATTGTCCTAGTTATACTATAATACTTATATTGTGTGGTCGGGTTATGTTGTAATTCTTATAGGGATTGGATTACATATGTTATAATTATTATAGGGATTGATATGTTTATGATGATATAATTATAGGGATTTTCATAGTTATGTCTAAATGTTTAGATGGAGGGTTTTAATAAATTATGTGATTATTCCCGGGACTTGGGGTTATAACTAGAATAGTAATGTAGAATGCACCTAGATATTTTGACATGGTTCCAAATAAGGTTGATTGTGTTTTTATAATATTGAAAAAAATAAATACATTATTTATCACTTAAATGCCTGATCTTAATACTAGACTAGTTTTTTTAGTCATGTTGGTGTTGACCTACTATGTTATACTCCCAACCAGTTCAGTCAACCATTTGGTACATGAGAATAATAAATGGATAAATGTTTTGATAGGGGAAATAGGTATTTTTGTTGATTATTTGATTGTTGGATGGGTTTGAGCTTATAGATAGGACTAACCATGGATTTTCTGTAGGGGTACATTAAGAATAAATTTTTAAAATTTTTCTAAAGGATATAAGATTTCAATCATGTAATTTAGTTAAAATATATTTCCCAAAATTACTTGTTTTATTACTATTTCATTAACATGGTTAATCCTCTATCATCCAGTTGTATGATGTATTGTATCCTAAATTTATGTTACTATGATATTTTTTATTTCTAATCTATTAAATTTCGGTACCAAGGGATATAGTCACACCCTACATTTTCAATAACCATGCTTATTCTTTGATTCTTTTCGCATACGGGGAGAAACACTTGAGATCCAATAACAAACTCGGGTTTTCAACACGAGAGAGTGTTGAATCAAAAGTAATTACAAATTTATCTATGAGCTATCATTATATTCATCATCAATGAAAATAATATCCCTTTTTCAATTGGTTTTATAGAAAGATTATAACGAAAAATACAATGAATTTATTGTGAAAAATGGAGGGGATGAGTGAAATATCAAGTTTTATCCATTTAATTTAATAATGGTATTGATGGTCCGAATCATGAACCTCAAATTTATTATGATTTTCACGTCATAGGATCTATGAATTGAGATCCTCTACTATGAGTTTTTGTATTATTTTACCATAAATAGGTGTTTAACCACCTATATGTTGAAAGGATATTGTTTTGTGTAAATTTGGAAATTGAAAAATAATAATCATGCAAGATATGATGATATATTACGATATTCCTAATAAAAATGAATTTTAATAGTTATAAAGATTGATATTTTGTGTAATTTTTGGGTTTTTTTGGTTGAAGTAATACTTTTCCTTGTGTAGATATAATGGGGGGATCAGTGGTTATGATGGTGACTATTTAAGATGTATAATGGTTGGGGTAGCAAGGATATGTTTATCCAGAATGATATATGTTTTGGGATAGATTTTTGTGGTTGTTAAAAGGATGTTTATGTTTGGTGGTTGAGTAATGGGTAAATAATTGGCATGATATTCATTTCTTATTATTGTGACATAGTTGATTTATTTTTAATGGAGTATATTTTGAGTTTATAGATAGGTATTGAATATGATCATTAATAATGAAAAGGAAATGTTAGGTGATGGAATATTTAGGGAATGCATAGTAATAGTTTTAATTCAAATATGATTGGGTGGTTTATAAAATTGCATATAGGCTGTGCTTGTAAATGGATTTTTATTAAACATGGTATGTAGTATCAAATTAAGAGGAACATGATTTATTTGTATTAAACAAGGAATTAGTTAAATCTATGAATAATGTAACGCCCCGGGTTTCTATAATTTTTGTAAATTAATTTGGTATATTTTGTTCCATGGTATGCTAATTTATTATTTCATTATAATCTATACAATTTTAATATTAGGTTTCATGGAGAATTGTGTTTACCTTACATTACATAGAACAATAAGTTTCTACTAAATAGTATTTTATTATTATAATTATGTAAATAATTTAGTTATAACCAATATTTACTTTTTTAATATAAATATTAATAACTTATTTTAAAATTGGATTTATAATGGATTTATACAATGAAAAAACTTATTTATAATGAAATATATATTTTTTTGGAAATGTATGTATGTTTTGAAAAAATTATTTTCTCAATAAAACTGATTTTCATGTTCATCTAATGAAAATAATAAAAAAAATACATGGTATAGTTAGATATTTAATTTGATAAATTAAAGATCATTTTTCAATTTAGAATCTAAAAATTATATTAGGTTTAATGTTTTGTTTTTTTTTGTATTATTTAATTTTTGGATGAATAGTTAATAATATTCAATGGTAAATTTCTATTTTGTATAATTTTAATATATATATATATATATATTTAATTAAATTTTAATTTTCTTAAGTAATAATTACTTTAATTATATATGAATAAATCCAAAATTTAGTTATTGGAAATATTTTCACACTGAAACCGTACATAAAAACACTACAATATTTTTCTCAATTTCATAATAAAAAATCTATTGTCATGTCCCATTTATGGGATACAACAGAAATTATTTTCTTCCGCATTATTTAATTAAATTTAGAAAAATGGATTCCACATTTTAAAAAATCATAATTTACAAATTTTAATATTTCCAATTTAATTTTTTTCTATAATGATTCGTGTAAATAGTTAAAATTAATCATAGTGATTATGAGAAAAACACATTTAATATCAGACTAAACATTAAATTTAAGGGGGAAATAAAATGGAAACTATCCCAAAACCCATAGAATTTCCATACTTAAACCATATCACTTCTATGATAGATATTGGTCCATTATTTTAGCCACCTTTATTGAAAACAATGTGCATTGAATGTTTCCTTTAAAAAATTTCCAAAATTTCCACTAAATACCCATATAAAACTCCACCCACTAAACTCCTCTCTTCAAACCTCTCCAAAAGTTGTCTCATCCAGTATATATCCAAATCTCTTAAGAAATTCCATCCTATTATCCTATAATCCTTACATTTTGTTTAAATAGAACTAAGTTATTTCATTGTTACAATCTAAAAGGAGATACCAAGAGAAGAGGTAACATTCATCAATAAACTGATGTAATAAAAACCTAATAATCCTCTATATAATAGTAATTTTAATCATGTTTTTTATATAAAACCACAAAACTCCATCAATTGGGTTAATAAATCATCGTTTCTCTTCATGGTGGACTACCACCTCACGAACTAATGTCTTTTGTTTCTATTACCACATATAAAGGTTGGGAATAATGAAGAAAATGATATTTATGTTTCATATTTATGATTTTCTTCATTTTATTATTATTATATAATTTTTAAATAAAATATTCTTTGGTACTTTACATTTTGTTGTAATATAAGAACTTCATTCAGATTGTGGTGAACTACCACCTCTCCAAGCGATGTGATATTTTATTTCCATAAATTAGATATATTAAGGACCGGTTTATTAATCATATATGACATATATGAACAGAAAATGATTTTTAATGATAATATATCATATAATTTTCTTCATTTACATACTACAATAAAATGGAGTTATTGTTCATGCATGTGTAAAACCGACAATCTCCTTGAGTGGTGTATTTCATTCCCCATTTATATCTATTAGATGTTATTATAAATTCATATTTAATTAATATATATTAAATTTATATCATGGTGATCATTATATATATTAATAAATCATAATAAATATAAGAGTACAAATAATATAAAAAATCAAAACACACACAGAAAAAAATACATTATTACCATAAACATTACATTAACATTTAATTGTTAAAAAAAGGTTTATAGAAGTAAATTGGAAAATAATATATTGAATTATATAAATTATTATTGTTTTATAATATATTTATTATAATCATGTATTTATTATAACATATAATTTAATGAGTATAATGGGAGTCAAGACATAGGTAAGGGGTTTATGCCTCACTTTTATTTTTTGTGAGACACAAGCCATGTTTACCAGAAATTTCTTTTTTGTGGTATGTATACTGACCACAGATATATTTTTTGAGAATTATTTTCATTTAGATATCCATTTTATCACCTCCCTCATGTAATAACTTATTCAAATTTTCCAATGTGGTAAGGAAATTTGGTCTCAATTTTTCTTATTTGACACAAATGTTATGTAATGCATCAATATTATATTACGAGGTGTATATACATCCCCATTGACATAGAATATCAATAATATCATTATTTTTATAATATATTAATATTCCTTTATTTTTATTTATTCATGGGGTTTTTGATTCAATGTTACCAAAATTGTAAGAGTTTATTTGGGAAATCTATTTGTATAAAGGGATTCTTTATGATTATGATTTTAGGGATGAAATATCTATAAACATCTCAGAAAAGTTATTATCCTCTTTTTTTGTGTGATATATTTGAGTAATATAACTATTTTTAAACTCTTTTATACATAAATTATTAAAAAATCGTTTTTAGGAAAATATAAATTTATATCTCTATTTATTGTGAAATATATTTTACATCAAATACATATTTTCTAAAAATATCTTCCAATATGATTTATAACTCTATTATATTAATTAATGTAACTTTTCCCCAGGAATACCTTTAAAAAATGCCTGTAAATTTTTGTAGTTTTCCAAAATAAGGATTATTTATCTTTTACAAAAAATGTTAAAGGAACATTCATTTTTATGTGTATATAATTAATCGAATGTTTTTAAATAATGAATAATCATTTTTTCAAATATTACTTATAAACATTACTAAACATACTTCCAAATAAAATGTCTCTCAAAATGTTTTATGTATTTAAAAGTGTTTCTCAAAGTGAGAAAGATATTTTTTTCAGGAAATGTATTAAATGAAATTTCAAAATTATTTTCTATATAAATGAAATTTTTTGGTCTTACTCATACCTTAAATGGGATATGATCCAATGGTACCATTCCCATTCTATATCTGTATTGTTTCACTTTTAAAGAAATAATTTTTATGAAACTAGTTTTCCTTCCATGAGATATATTCATTTTAATATATTTTTTCAAGGGTTATTCTATGATTATGAAACATAATTATTTTCATGGTTTATTCGATGATTATTAAACCTTCCTATTTTCAATAATAGAATATACAATGGAATGTTTTTTAAACTTATTTCATTACATGGGTTATGATATGATGATTGTTTATGAACTTCTGCAACATATATGTATGATGAAATTATGTGATGGGTTGGACCTAAAATACCTGAAATTTTTTTGGTGAAAATTTATATCTCATGAGATATACATGAATGGAATGGGCATAGAACCTGGTTTAGTAATGAAATTTGTATATTAAAATGTTATTGGTAGTGGAACTTTACTACTAAGATGGTTTCTTAAGTGATACCATTCCACTGATACATCCTTGATATTATTCCTTGACTATTATTGAAATCATTTTATATGTCTAATTTTTCACAATTCAATGTATTATGACTATATTATTCTAAAAATTATTTTTCTATTTGATTCCATTATGATTCATGCCTTCTAGTTTTCAATATTTATGTATTCAATAAAATTTATGATATTTGATATGTATTGTATGATCTTATAATGATATGATCATGTTATCATACCCTTATGCCAATGATTATTCTTACGTAACCCAATCTTTTACCCTTAGTGAGCTTCTGGGATCATTCATTCTAATGGTTTCTTTTACCTTGTTATGAATATATTTTTAACAATTGATATGTCTAAACACATTTCAAATTATCAATAACATAGTCATAGAATATTAATTCACTTATAGACCAGAGTTTATTTTTCTATGATTCCAATGAATCTAAAATAATATGGTATTGGGTGTTTACTTAGGTAATTTAATTAATATTCCTAAAAATCATGTATTTTCTATGTATGAGAGGACTAGTTCTCTATAGTTGGTTTTAGATAAAATGTTTTGTTACCTTTTCAAAACATGGATGAGAAATAGGTAGTTACATCCCTAAGAAATTATTTATAGATTATTACATGTATGAGTCAATGTATTGTTAAATTTCTAGGAGTTTTGGTAATGAATAGTGACAAAGAATTATGAGAAATAAAATTACAGTTTTGATAATATATGTGTTTGTGGATCTCGCACAGATTAACATGGGGATAAAATCCACAAAAACACTCTATTGAGCTACACTCACTTGAGAACTAGTGTATGAAAGTGAGAATCAATTGACACTTAGTTTGACTGACCTAATATATATTACTTTGGAATTCATAAATCTTTACAACCATCATAAATGAAGTAAATATATGATAACTGTGGTTCACTAAGAATGATCCCAATGTATCATACGTTAAAGAAGGTGTTATTATTTTTAAGTCATATATTTTATATTGAATATTATGTGGTACCGCATTATCATTGTTTTTTCTTATATTATTATTTTTATTTTTAGTTAATGATTAGAACCTTCTTGTACAACATTAATTCTGAATTTGATAGTAAATGCAATGATTTCCCTCCCAATAAGTTGAATACTATATAATGTTGAACTAAAAAACATGTTATTATGCTCACAAAAATTTCCCACGATATGTATAATGATAGACCCCCAAATGATATAATAATATAGTAATATTATATTGATTCTTTCATGAGGAATCATCCACCTTCTCTATGTTGATCTTTTAAACCACTAGATTTTGAGAAATGGATTAGTTTCATTGTAATGTTTTTTTACCATTATCCATGTTTGGAAGATGAGAAATTCATTTTGGGTATTTATCATTTAAAAGGTGGTAAGGTCTAGTGGTGGAACCTGATCAATAATATGAGTCAATATAATGTAATTGAATCTATGTTTTGGGAAGAGTTCATTAACTTATTTTCAATTATTATATTCCTTATGATCAACATATGAATATGGATAAAGAGTCCCTTGAGTTGAATAAACGGTATGATGAATCCATGGGAACCTAGGAAAATAAATTTACATGCCTTGCGAGGTACACTTCAATAGTTATCATTCAATGTGAATATTGGTTTGATTGATTCTTCTGTAGATTAAATACAATCCTATGAATGGTTCATCCATAAAATACTTTATTAGTTATAAGAAAATGTAATGATTTCCCAATAATGTGGAAATGGATGTTAGAATTATATATCAGTATCATTGTTTTGATAAGAAATGGAATATGGATTTCAATGGGAAATCAATGAACCATGTAGAAATATAAACAAGAATTACATTATTCTCAATGTTTGGAAATAATCATGAATGAAATTTCATAGAGGGTATTATAAAATGATTTCGTTAATGATCTCCATCAATATTTTACGTATCTATGTTGTTGGAAAAGGACAGTTCATGATATAAATAGAAAAAAAACTATACCGAATTCACCAACCACACTTTAGTACATTATGTGTAAGGATAAAAAGAATTATGCTATCCAATTCCCAAATCATAGGTTTGATGATGATTAACAACATCAATATCCTCTTAAGGTGAGGGAAAAAGTGAAATATCATTTAATTCCCATTTCTGAAGAGGGGATTGAAAATAATGGTGAGAAATGTACACTTACAATTCACTCTTGAACTGCTAAAGTATTTTTGGATTCTGGATCAACCAATTATTTTATATCAAAATAAATTTTTGAGGGAATAAATATGTCACTATATAGAAAACATATTAAATTAAAAATAAAATTCCCTAATGGCACGATGATCACATCACATGTCTATGTCTCCTCCCTAATTAATGTTTTTTGAATGTGCTTCCAGAAAATCTTTTTATTCTCCCTTGAGATGAATTTTATATTATGTTAGTATTGTATTGGATTCTGTTATATAAGACTCACATAAATTTTTGAGGAAGGCAAGTCATATTTGGAATTCCAAGTGATCCTATGATCATCAATAAGAGGGAAGATAAATATGCATGTCTACTGGAAATAAAATATATTGCGTTGGTCATGATTCATTTTTAAAAGGATGATTATCCGAGGAGGGTTGAGATAAATACAAAATCAATTATATTCTTAATGTTAATGTTTTTTGGATGTCATTCTTGAATAATTTATTATTCTAATACCAAAACATGATGTCGAGTTATCAACATAACTCATACATGATGCCAAACTAATTTCAAAGACACCATATAGAACATACTCTATTGTTTTGTTTGAATTGAATAAGAAACTCCAGGAGAATCATGAAAAGGTATTCCTTCATATAAGTGTTTCATGTTGGGGTTCACTAGTTCTGTTTATTGTGAAGAAACATGGATTAATGCGACTTTGTATTGATTATTGGGAAAAGAACAAGCCATCTTAAATAAAAACTATCATATATCCCATATTGATGACTAGTTCAATCAAATATAACAAGCACAATACATATAAAACATATTCCTACATTCTGATTATCATAAATTGATGGTAGAGAAGGATGATATACCCATGATAGATTACATAACAAGGTATAAAAACTATGAATTTATAATGATGCCCTTTGGTTATTCAAATTCACCCACTATCATTATGGATTTAAAAAATGGTGTCTTTATATATTACCTTGATTAGTTTTTTGTACTCTATATATATGAAATTATTTATTATTCAATGATAAAGGATGAGATGATGAACACATGATAATTATAGTAAATATAATAAAGAAGGAGAAACTATAAGAAAAATTGTAAAATTTTGAATTTTTTTCATAAGATGACACATTTTGTGGGTCATAAACTCTCATCATATTGTATATTTATGGATCCATAAAAATGAAATTTATTTAATGTTGGCATAGAAAAATAATGATTACTACTATCTGAGGTTTCCATGGCTTGGTTGGGTATTACCGAAACGTTTTCTATAATTTTTAAATATTTTCTAATCCACGCACTGTATTAACTCGAGAGGGTGGGTAGGTACTATGTATAGATTAATTTTAAGAGAAATTCAAAGAACAAAAGACAATGATATCCTATGAACCTATTCTTAAATTACCCAACTGTGGAAAATTTAATGTAATCTGTAGTGTTGCATCTATGAATGGATTGTGATTCATTCTTAGGGAATTATTAATGGTTATATCTTATGCCTCTTGACAATTGAATATATAATAGAAAATTTACCCAATTCATTATTTTGTTTTAGATTCAATTGTATTTTCTTTAATGATATAGAGTAATAATCTTAATTAGGAAATATGTGAAATGTACTCTAATAATAAAATTTTAAAGGATATATTCACAAAGAAGGAGTTAATCATGTTCTAAAGAAGATGTTTAGAGTTGATTAAAGATTATGACTACCCAAAACATTATTTCCATGATAAAGTGAACAAGGTGGATGATAATGTGAGTGAAAATGATCATGAAAGATTTTTCATGATGATTAACCCCAAAGAAATAATATTTTTGAGTTTTTTAGTAATGGACAAAAAAATAATGAATAAATCAGGATATTTTATCAATATCAATTGAATGTTTAAAAAAATATCAATTTTATTATTAAATATATGTAAATGGAATATATTATGCTAAAAATAAATTTCAGAAATACTCTTGAGTTTAAATATGGTCATGAATATATGATAATGTTCTGTAATAGTGTAAGTGTTCCATCTATAGCAGATTTGGAAAAGTATTTATTAGAGGAATCTCATGTTTAATCATTCTCTATTAATCATAGAAGTATGAATATGTGTATATATTTGAAAGAATACTTCTACTGGGATGTAATATAGAAAGATATTGTATAGTTTTTTATCATTTCTTTGGATCCCAAAATGTAAAAGATAAATAGAAAAATTATGAAGGGATTTACAAAACTTCCCCATACCTGAAGTGTAGTGCAGAAATTAACCATGGATTTTGTCGTTGGGCTGCCCAAAACATTTAACATAAATAATACTATATAGGTAGTTTAATATATTTTTACAATTTCATTACATATCATTGTTCATAGAGATTCCACCTCTTTAGATTAGATGAGCATGATATACATTAAGGAAGACATATTGTTTCCTAGTTTACCACATCCCATTATATCTAATCAAAATTTGAGATTCACCATATTGTTCTGGAGATGTATTTTTCAAAATAATAATATTATGATCAGTTTCGACAATTCATAAATTCCTCAAGTATTTTGTCAGTATAAATAAAAAATTAATATCCTAGAGGATATTTTGAAATAATTTTATTTAGTTTTGAATGGTGTTTGTGATCAACACCTTCCTCTAGTTGAGTTTTTTATAAATAATATATTTCAATAAATCTTTTTGTTACATCTTTATGAATCTATCTATAGAAAAAAATTTAGAGCTTGAACATGGCAGATATATGTTGGGGAATGAAATCAATTGGGACTTGAGATAGCTGAAGACATAACCAAGATGGTTAGATCCATTCAAAAAAAATCAAGGAATCTAAAATATAGAAGAAAAGTTATGATAATAACCACCGATGTATTATAAAATCTTATGTTTTTTATATGATGTTTTTATGAATTAATCTATGGGAATGGTTATGATATTTTTGACCAAATGGAAACAATCCATAGGAATGTTAGTCCCTTTGAAATTCTTGATTTTATCATGTAGGTATCCTATCTTATGAGAATTACACCAAACCACACTCAAGTCCATGATTTCCTTCATGAATCACCCTTGAAAAATTGCATACCTGACCCTCCACATATACTTAACTTAGAGGTATTACTGGGGGAGTAGGATCCTTCTTATGAGGACAACTAGTTGAGATTCTCGATCATACACATAAAGTAATAAAAAATACCACTCACATGGATAAATTCATTGGGTGAAAAAAATTAGAGGAATATTCCTGGTTATATTAGGATATGATGATATATAATAATCCTCAATTTTTTATTAGATTGGTGTATTTATAAAGAGAAATTCATTTAATTGAGTAGAATGTTATAACCTGAAATTTATGAAATATTTATAATTTTTTTGATATATTGTGTTGTGTAGTACACCAATTAAATATTGTGTTATACTCTACACAATAGTAATCTTACACTACTCATAATACATATTTTAACTTCTGTTACACACATCACTGAGTTTCTACAAAACAATAATTTATTATTATATTTATTTAAACAATACTATAATAACATAGATATTAAAATGAGTAATATTAATTTTAATAAATAATATTAAAATATTATTTTTAATTTATATTAATAATTTAAACATTTTTATAATGAAATATATAATTATTAAGTAAAGCTTATATGTTTTGAAAATACAATTTTCTCAAAAAAAATACAGCATTTTATGTCATTATATGTAAAGTAATAAAATAAATTTTTGATCCTTTTAGAAATAAAATATCACAAAATAATCATCATTTATGAATTTATAATGTCTAAATTATCATTGTGTGAATATTTGGGATTTTTAAAAAATATCTCATTTTTTATGAATATTGAAAATTGCATGATTGAGAACTGCCATTTCATTAAATTTATTTTAAAACTAAAATTATATTTTAAATTTTATTAAAAGTATATTAATTTAAATTATATGTATATAAATCCGATTTTGTTCATGTCATTCAATTTCACTATGAAATTTGACAATAAAACATTTAATCTTTTGGACTTTTTTCACATTAAAAACATGTTGTCTCATCACATCGATGTGATAATTTTTAAATTAATTTTAGATACATAAATAAATTTATTATATATAAATTGATTCAATATTTATAATTGTAATATTTTATACGTTCTAATATGTCTATATTAAATTTTTAACCATAATGATTCGTGAAAATAACTAAAATTAATCGTTGTGATTAAGAGAAAAACAAGTTTACTTAGGGACTAAACATTTAAAATAATAATAAAATGACATTGAAACTTGTCCAACGACCATTTTATATTCATATATAAGACATATAACTTATTGGATCTTGATTTATCCATTATCGAAGCCTCATTACATAATGAAAATGTGGTTGGAATTTTTACTTTGAAAAAATTAAAATTTTACCACTTACCACCCATAGAAAAGGCCACCCATTCATCTTCTCACTTCACAGCTCCAAATCACTTAAGATTGGCCACTACCTATCCAAATATATTCTAAAAACCCTCATATCTTCATATAATCATTAATAGTGGGATAAATCCATCAAATAAATTCCTTTGGTGAGAACAGAAAAAAGAGATACCCATATAAGAGGTAACATTCATCAAAAAATGTATTTTTACTTCTTCCTCTAGATACATTAATTATTTTTATATAATAATTATATAATATCCATATTTTAATAAATATAATAATATGTTGTTATGTCATTTTTATGACCAATTACCACAGACACTTCCACCAAATCGTTTAATAAATCATCGGTCTTGTGTACGATGGATTACCACCTCGCGAATTGATGCCATTAATTTTTCCATTACCACCAATCTAGGTTGGGAATAATGAAGAAAATTATGTTCACAATTAATATTTATGATGTTATTATTATTATTATTATAATTATTATATCACGCATACAATCATGATCTTCATTTTTTTGAAATATGATAATGTCATTTCTGTGTATGGTGGACTACCTCCTCGCGAAGTGATGTGATTCATTAACAACTTATACAGAATTTGTTAATGATGGTTTAAATAAAAATATTTGACACATATGAGAAAAATTATTCATTAATGATAATATCTCATATACATTTATTTTTTTCAATCCAATAAAAAATAGAAATAACATTAATGTTTACGTACAACCTACCATCTCCATAAACAGTGAATTTTGATTCTTAATTGTGTCTCTTATAGATTATTATAAATACTTATTTTATATATTTATATAATATTTGTCTCATTTTTATCATTTTGTAAATGTTGAAAAAATGATGAAGTAATGAGGATGAAAAATATAAAAAATCAATATATAAATAATAAATTCTTAATACCACAAACACAATTTTAACATAGAATTATTTAAAAATGGTTATTAAAAGGTTATAAGGAAATAATATATGGTTTTATAGAAATTTATATTGTTCTATACCATATTTATAATTTAAATTTATTTATTATATATAATGATTTAATAATTAAAAAAGAATTGATGACTTATGGTACGAGATTTCCAGAACACATTGAATTTCTGTGATACCCAATCCCAAATCGCCACCTATTTTGTATATGTGTTCTATATAATGACAATGGATTCCTTTTATGATAATTATTTGGATTTTAATATACATTTTAAAATCACTCTTTCATGGGTTTACTATATCAATGTTATAAAATATTTATGGTAATTTTATCTTAATTTTCTTTCATTGATAGTCATTTTATGTTACACGCATATATTTTTTATGAGGTGTATATACTACCCATTTGGCATGTTTTTCCAAGACTCGTCATATTTAATGATATATTAATAATCATTTAATTTTAATATTTCATGCATGTTATGATTTAATGTTCATAATTTAGTAAGAGTTTATTTCTACAATATCATATTTTATCAGGATTATTTATGATTGTACTTATAATGATGAAATATCCATTTAATTATCATAAATATTACTCTATACTAGTTATTCCAAATAAATTCAAGTAATAGTAGCATTTTCACACTCTTTTTGTATAAAATTTTATGAAATTGTTTTTTTATAAAGATAAAACAATTTCAATATTCGGTCAAAAATCTTTTTTCCTTCAAAATCATGTTTCTTAAAAAAAATCATATTTTTTTGTTACTATCTTATAATTTTTAAAAGAATCATTTAATCATGCATATCTTTTTACAGAAAAAAAAATTAAAAGGAATAAAAATTTTGTTTTCTAAAACAATCCACATTCGACGATACCAAAATGGGAACAAAACAATCATTTTTATGTATATGAAATGAACATAATAACCCAACCTCATGAAATATAATTTCATGGATGATTATGTCATAAATTTTCAAAAATACTTTCAGAGAAAAGGTATATCAGAATTTCATTATTAAAAAGTGTTTTTAAACTTTCAGAGAATATTATCATCATGGAATTTTTTATCTAGTAATTCCAAATTATAATATTTTTAATATTACATATTTTTGTGTTACTTGTTTTTTTAATAGGGATATGATTCACGGGTATCATTAAAATTCATTCACATAATGATGTATGTTTTTATAGAATGATGATTTTGAAACGTGTTTCTCTTCCATAGGTTATATATTTATAAAACTGGATTCTTTTTATGGGCGATACTATGATTACTAAACCCACTTATTTTCATGGGTTATTCTATTATTATGAAACATATCCCTTTTCCATAGCTTAAGATATCATGAAATGTTTCTTATACCCATTTTATTTAATGGGTTATGATATTATGAATATTTATTATCTTGTGGCACACATATGATCAGGGGAATTGATGTTACACATACTTGGAGAGAGGGGGAAAAAGTGGCGGATCACTTGTCATCCCTTGCGGGAGAGGATATCGTGGTCACCAATATTTCTAATTTTTCTCAGTTGGTGCCTGAGGGAGTGAACCTGATTAGGGGGGATGCCCTTATTCTCCATTACATTAGGCCCCCTTAGTGTTGTTTCTCTTATTTACATTTCCTGAATAAAAATTGAAATGATGATGAGGTATGATTTCATTATGTTTCAAGTGGGAACAATATATCCCTTAAATTCATTGAATAATAATTATATATCATCATATGGACACAGAAATAATTGGGAGTGAACCTAGTTCAATAAATATCTTTTTCCACTATGGTGTTCTTGTAAGTGTACCTTGAGTACTAAGATGGTTTATGGAGTGAAAAATTATACTAAGATAACCTTGGAAGTGATTCTTATCTACAATGGAAATAATTTTATATGTTCATGTTTTTTCACAATTCCATTTCATATAAATATGTTTTGATCATATGGATTATTCTATTTTATTCCTTCTCGATTCATGTCTTTTTATTTCCTACCATATGTTATGAAAAAAATAATTTGATCATTGATATACTAGGTAAGAACAGCAAATGTAATTATCTTGTTATCATACCTGTATTCTCATGATTATGATTTCATATCTCACTTGTTTACCCTTACAATGATTCTAATATCACCCTATCTTATTATTCATTTCCCCAGGTTATGAAGATATTTATTAAGTATGATGTGACTAAGAAGGGTTCTAGTTATGAGGAATATAGTGAGAGATGATGTTGTTAAATTATGGGCCTATGTTGATATTTTCATGTTTCTAATGGAAATATACAAATAAGGTCATTGGGAATGTGTTTGTGTGATGTAATAAATATTCCAAAAAATTGATGTAATTCCTATTTATCGGAAGTTTAAGTCACTATATTTTAAAAGTGTATCATGAGTTGTGTGAATGACAGTTTTCTTTTTATAATTACACTGAATTGGGAAGTGGGTGGTGATGGATGTCATAGGGTGATGTGGTAGTATCATGGTCTATGGTAGTTCCATTTTATGTAAACCCTTATATAGGGATTCTATGTGAATATATTTTCTTTAATTTCTGTTTGATTTATATATATACTCCATCCATGATAGAAATTATTAAAAATTCCCATATTTTTTGTGGTTCTTGGTGTATTACCAAACATATAGGATGTATTGGGATGATATATGGATAACCAAACATTTTTATATCCCTCCATAAGCGGTGTATATTGAATGAACTATTGGTAGTTATTCCTAGTGATAAGAGTAAGTGGTATACAATGGGGACCCTTTATGGGAGAAGTAGGGAATGTGGTTGATTTCTATCTTGTTAATGATAACATACTACTCTAGATATATGATGTGAGGTGTGGATAATGATTATGTTATTGTTTGGTGATTCTATTAATACTAGTATAATATAATTGGACATGTTGGAGGCTATGTTAGGGATAGTGATGACCCAATTCACGTCAAAAAATGAGGTATAGATGTGGAATGAGTAGATACCAATATTAAATTTTAAACCATGGTGTGGTGGGATGGGTTGTGTTGTCATTCATACCATGCTGTATAGGTAGGGTTGAAATAAAATGATATTTTGATGTTTAGGCTTGAGGAATGAAATAGTTGGGATGTGGTTTCATGTGTCAGTTGCATGAGGTTTTGATATATTTTTTTAGAAATTTTAGGATTTTAAGAAGATGTTGTTTCAGTAGGATATGAATATATAAATATTTCTCAAATGTTTTTTCTCTTGTTTTCAAACAAAATTAATATAAATTTTCTATTATTTCAAACAAAATTGATCAAACATTGTTAATAATTTTGAGTTTATAGGGCCATGTTCTTTATATAAAGATCACTAGACTGAGGTGATCAGTCAAAATTTTAGGCTAAATTTTTAAACTATAATGTTTTCAAATTCCACTACATATATTTCATGATAATTAAATATAGAAACTATTTATCATTCATAGTGTTTTTAAAAAATATTTGTATTATAAAACCATATGATCCAAGATATATAAAATGGTGAAGAAATATTGATTAATACTATGATTTTCTGAAGTTATTCAATAGATTGAGTCTATAATTCGGTGGTTTAGATGAGAAAATTTTGTGATGGGATTTACTAAATATTTGGAAATTAAATATGTATGTTGTTTTATTGGAAAATAATTTCTACTTATATATGAAAAGATAGATCTTTTCAAAATTAAATGGAATGGTGTTAAGAAATGTCATCAGAAATATACCATTGGAAAATATTTCATAATTCTATCAATCTAATTACATAAAATGAATCACTTGAAATGATTATAGAAGGTTACTTATGTACAATGTTAATCAATAGAACATGCATATTGATTTGATAATGAAAAAAAAATATTTTACTATTGGTTTATTAGAAGGATTTCATTGAGTAATCACACATATGATTTTGGTTTAAAAAATCATAAAGTTATTTCTGTAAGAATTTCAACAGTTAGAGTTGGTATCTAAAGGTAATATATTATATTTTCTAATGAAAATAATCATAAAGTTGACGTTTTGGGGGATAATTTTTAAATTTTAAAATGATTTTGAGAAGGAAATTTTAATGATATATCATCAATCATAAGTTTTACTACAAATTTGTTTGAGAAAATTGAGTGGTATTATATCATTATAGTTGAAATTAGTTTATAAAACATTCATAAAAATAACCAATTAATTATTATATTATAAAACATCAATTTACCAAATATCATGGAAGAAATATTCATAATTTTCATTGAGTTTTACGGAATATAACAAAGCACTTTGATGGAGAGTCTTTAGATATGTTCACATTTTCGATGATTTTTTAATGTTAAAAAAGGAAAGATATTTCTTAGTGGGATTATATAAATATTTAGAGGGAAATTTTTAATAATTTCAAGGTGATTCAATAAGAACACAGAGCAACCATCCCCATACAATGATGTTTTATGTGCTGAATCAATGACTTGAGAATTTTCTGAAGAGTTATAAAGATCTTCTGAATTTGAAAATTGATTATAAGTATTTTTGTAAGAATCATTAGTTTGAATAATAATAGAAAGAGGGTTTCACATAAATTACTATCAAATGGGTGGTGAGAAGTAGTAGATCACACAAACTATAAGAATATATATACATCAATATATATCATATTGAGTATCATATATAGTGATATTAGATAGACATTATTCCAAAGTGATTATATGAATAGAGAATAAGATGTTATATCACTAATTAGAAGGAACTAAATATAGTTAATTGGATGAATGAATATATATATATTACTAGTTTTATAGGGGATAATATTTAAATTTATTTTAAAAAGTCCATATATGTGTAATTACATAATATAATGAAAGAATGTAAAGAAAAATAAGTAATTTAATGTAAAGAATATGTGAAAAAAGATCATGTAACACACTAAAAACATTGTGAAACCTTTTGGTAAATGATTTTTTTAGTTTTTCAATAACATTGTATAAATTTTATCTAATATAAAATCAGATGAAATTTATAATGAATATACTACAAAAAAAAGTTTTTTGATACACCGTTCTAGTTTTAACCATGTTAATGGATTGATTTATAGTGGTTTTTGTGGTATTGTATTATTTTAAAACCAGTCCAAAAACATAAAACCTTTATTGACTATTAATATTGAAAATTATTTTCTTCTAAAGGTTGTACCACTTTTCTTAATTATATATAATGTTATATATTTTGGATTGGATGTGATGGTTGTTTCTTATGTATTAAAACATGAAAAAAAAAATATTACATATTCCTACCATCCAGCTATCAGTGATCATAGTTATCCTGGTGGATCATTCAAGTGGAATCTGAGTTAAGGATACATTTTTGACTCATTATTGATGATAGATGATAAGAGAAGCTGCCATGGATGCTCAAAATAGTATGAAAAATAAATATATTAATGTATTTTATGGGAAGAAATTACCAATTGAAAATGATATAATGTTTCCCTATTTTATGTAAGTTGGTTATCAAGTTATATAGGTTGATTGAGATAGTCTCCATAATAATGATAAATATGTTCTATTAAAATATAATGATAAGTGGAATTTATTGAATAATGGGAGAACCAAATATTATATACATTTATCACTCTTTTTTATGTGAGTTTATTATAGTTAATAGAATTAAAATTACTAATGAAACCAAGGAAGAGTTAAAGAAAATAAATGAAAGAATATAAATGTAAATAAAGAATTGTTATAGGTTTGGTGATTATGTTGTGGAGATCTAAATATGTGTAAGGATGAATCAATTGGCAAAATCATTACAGGTGTTCATGACATTGTAAGAACCATATAAGGTCTTGGTGTGATGTTTGATGATTCATCCATTAGGGTAAATATCATATAAATTGTCATTGATAAATATGATTCGATGGTATCATCATCATAAAATAGATAATTAGATGCTCTATTTCTGGGATATATTCATACCACATGAATCAATAAAGAAATCAAAATAGAAAAGATGGTGATTAAAACAAATTATGACTGATAAATTTCCTTCAATGTTCCGATATAGGGATTGTATACAAATGTTCTTAAGGAAAAAGCTTGTTTAATGGTAACTAAAGATGAGGCTATTATAAAAATTAAAGTTATTATGGATTTATTTTCTCAATTTTATAATATAAAAATATTAATGTTCAAAGTAAAGATACCTTTAAATTTATTTTAGTTTGGAGGTATTTTAATTTTTGATTTAAATTTTTGAAGAAATAAGGAAGAAAAAGAAATTAATTGAGATAAGAAAAAAAAATAAGTTCCATCTAGAAGACCATAGATAAATATATGTCATATTATAAGAGAAATGATAAGAAATTATCTAAATAATAAAAAAATAAACCATTTTTTCTATGTATAAGGAAGATGATGACAAGGAAGAATATAGAAAAAATCATGTGATGATGAAACTCAAAAATTTATGTTTAAAAATTATACATGAATATTTCATCAATGATAATATGTGAATATCTTAAATAGTTATAGAAAACACTCAATTGGATTTGAGGCTAAATAGAGTGTTGAAGGAATGTCTTGAAACGACTATTAGATAGGTTAAAGGGAATAATATTTTGAAGGATTGTTTTTAGAAATAATTGAATAATCATTTCAAAATGATAATTACAAGTATATTAAAAATAATGATAATCATATGATGTATCAAGATGAATAAAACATCATAAAATAAATTATTCATTAGAAAATAAATCTATAGGAGAAAGTGTTAGGACTTATTTAATAAAAACCTGTTAAATCATAAAGTGAAATGAAATTATTAATAAATATATTATACAAAATAATGAATGTTCTATGAATTTTAAACTGGATAAGGATACAAAAAGTTTTCATAAATGATAAAAATAATGATGAAGATGTCCATAAGGAAATTCAAGTTAAAAAATACCATGTTCCTATCCATAAAAGTAAATTTGAAATATGAAGATTATAATGTTTCAATGCTTGAACCAAAACATGATAATACTATATTTTCTATCAAGGAGAATAATAAATCTATGATAAATAATAAAATAGTAGGATGTATCCAAAAACTGTTTCTTAGAAAATGGATAATATATAAGGTACGAATGATGATGAAAAAAGGTACACAACTACGAGAAGTATGTTACAATAGAAAATATGCTTTCTATGGTTACTAGTTGTAATGTTGTAGTTTTAGAAATATGGAGAAAATGTGATGGTTTAATCATTAAATTTACAATGATCCCAAGAGAAACTAGAGGTAGATATTGAGAGTGATTCAACCCACTCAAATAAGATAAACCCTTAAAGTCTGTCTGATGAATGAAAATAAATTCTGAACCATGGGAAAATATTTTGACATGATATTTACTATTTTTTTTAATGAAAAATATTATATTCAATTTATATTCAATTTTTTAATTGATGTGTCTCAAATATTAAAAGTGATCTGACTTGATATCATTGCGGAAGAAATTTTAAAATATAAAAGGGTCTTTTTTATTGAAGAGTTTAAGCCAAATTTATTATTTGTTTTATAAACATGTGATGAAGGTAAAAAATTATTTTTAGAAGATAATATCTTATTGTTAAATTACATGAGTATGGTAAATTTTTTATATAAAAAAAATAAACAAGGGGAAACGTTTTTCTGTTGGTGATGTATATAGAACATGCTATTTGAAAATGCTGTAATAAAATATAAAATCATATAACACTGAATGGATAATATTATTTAGATTAATTTAAGAAGGAAAATAAGGAAAATAAGTAGTCATTATATTTTTTAATTGATTATAATGGAAGACTAGTGTTTTTCCACATTTCAGAAAGGATATATTACAATCTTAGTACATAATAAAATTGAATTATATTAAACACATCCCATAGTGATAAAATATTACAACATTTTTGGTTACATGTGAAATCAATCAAAAAATGGGAATAGGTAAATTATTTAATCAATGGATGACTTTAACTATATTATATTTTTATGTTTTTATAGAATGAGTTATAGTCCTTCAATATGTTTAAGATTATCATGGTAATGGTTGAAAATAATATGTATAATCTATAAAAAATATTTAAATGTATATTTATTCTGAAAATATAAAAAAAACATTTAGATAATATCTAGATAATACTGTTATACATGATAAATATTGTAATCCATAAAGAAAATATTATAATGGTGAAGATGAATGTATAAATTGATGGTTCGTTGAGATGGAATGAACATTATTAATCAATCGTGACACATCTCGATACTTTTAGAGGTTGATTTTCAAAGAATTAGTTCAAATTATGAATCAATTATTCTATTAGTAAAACCCTAATATGATTCCATAAGACATTAAATGAAATGAAATTCCGTTTTGGAAATACCTAAGAGTGTTTCTAATTCCATGAATTTTCAAATCAAAGATGAAAATCATGTGATGTTTTATTAGAAATATGTTGATGGAATATTTCCTAGATTTCCCCTAAATATTAGAGGATATATATTCAATAATAATGAAATATGACCAATAAATGACATTTTAGTTGAATATATCCTTTTACAATCATATAATAATGTTTCATATATGATTGAATAATGTAAAAATATAAAGATAAAATGGTTATCGCTGAAAAATGTACAAATATTTTTTAAATATACTAATACTGTTGTTGTTTATAACGATGAAAATTCTAAGTGAATTCCCTCAAGTGGTGAGAAACAAGTACATTCAAATCATCTCCTAATAAAAAAGAAGGGTAGTTTTCATAACATATTTTAAGATAAATAATAGTAGGTTCAAATTAAATTATCATCAATGTTATTAACTCATACATCTATATATTTGAAGGTTGATCGTGAATAAGATGAAGAATATTTGGATAATCATGAATGGATCGATTATATGAATGAAGATCATGAACAAAATGAGATGATTGATACATGGGAACTTATTACGAATGAAAATAATATGCATGCAAATAGAAATAAATGACTATTTTAAAAAATGCCGAATGAAAAAAGATAGAGTGATAATAAAAAATAAGAAAAACTAGTTTTTAAATGTTATCATAAATTGATTTCATTTACATTGATGAAAGTTCTATCCATTATAAATGTTAGAAACTATCACAATAATTATTATTAACACAACACAATGTAAATATAATATTATATAGATGGATATCAAGTAAGAATTTTTTAAAAAAATAGACTGATAAAGAAGTTAATATTTAACAACCTTGTGAAATAATTCTTGATATATATGACTACAACATGTCCAAGTTAAATAAGTATTTTTATTGGATAAAGTAAACACTAATATATTGGTATTATATATTAGATACATTCTTAAAAAAGATGAACTTCCATAAAGAAATAGTAGAGAGTAACCTCTATATAAAATAAAAGAAAGAGTTTTCACTCATTGTGATTATTTATGATTATGAAATTATATTCATCAGTAATGATAAGTAAATATTTGATACCACTTCTATTAAAATGAAAATGTTCTTTGAAACTTCCATTCCTGAGGAGATAAAAAAATTACTTTTCATAAAAATCTCTCTGAAAAACAGATACATTTTTTTTATCTTCAGAGATGTATTGTAATTATATTTTGAACAATTTTGTAAGGGATGGATAAAATGATGTTTCCAGGCCTATTTTACTGTGAAATATGTTTTTAAAGACAAATATTGTAAATAATATGATCCTAAAGAATTTATTATATAGGATTGAATATTTTTACATCTAATAAAATAAAGAGTATATATTGTGTATGTTATTACATTGTTTTTTTTGGTATAAAACTAATCATAAATAATCACATCTCAGGATATGAAAAATAATTATTACAGATATTAGAGGCACTATTTTAAGTGGAATATAACATGATATATTTACATGAATTGATATTTATGAATATATAAAATATGATTGGGAAGATAGTTTTTATGATAGAAGATCCACATATAGTGGATTATTATTATTTGACAGTTGTCTTCATCTAATGAAAATAAACAAAATTCCATCACTCTCAGCCAAATATATATATATATATATATGTTACTACCAATCAAGATCCCACATTACTGTTTTGGATAAATACATGGTTCGAAGATATTTTCTTAAGTAAATTTTCTATTTCAATTTGGTTGAGATAATTTATATGCAATTAATATTACTATGAATAAAGTGAAATATTCTCATTATAAGAACATTAACATCAAATATTACTTCATTGAATTGAATTTTGAATTAAATAAGAAGAATTTGGGGTTTTTCTTTTTATAGAGAATGATACATATGTATTCACTAATACATTTCCACTAGAAAAATTTCACGAATAGAGGATGATCGTGGGTGTGAAACCTAATTTTCTCCAAGGATAAATTTTATGATATTTACCATCTCTAATATTTTATTTGGTTGTGTTGGTTATAGGAAAAAAAAATAATGTAAAATAACTATATCCATTGTAATGTTGTTAACATTCTTATAGAAGATCATGTATTTAGAGGGATTTCTTAAAAAGGAAAATATAATATTTCATCATGTGTTTCAACTTCATTAGTATTTTATTTATTTGGATACATGAATTTATTTTATTTTAGGTTGTTGTTTTTTTGATGAAATTTACATGTGGATAAGGAATTTTGAAGTATATATAAGAATATTTTGTTAATATTTATTGGAAAAAATTTCATAAGTCACATCATATAGATATCATGATATTATTGTTCAATAGATATTTTTTCCTATATCATGTTCCAACATTATCATTTTCAATTTATGGATATGTTATCCATTACTTGACTTATAATTTTTCTATGAAATATAATTGTTGGTTGACAAAAAAAATGGGGAAGTTTTTTTGGACCAAAAGGTTGGGAGGTGTTTCAAAGATTTATGAAGATGGTAAGAAGATTTGTTTTAGGCTTATATGAATAAATAATATATTGTAAAAAAGATATATCATTTTTTAAATCAAAAAATCCAAAAAATAGAGAATATTAAAAAATGATCAAATAATGATATTTTGGCTTGGTTTAATGGATCATGTTCATCTCACAATGGTCAGATAACAGAGGTGATCATTCAACGTTTTCTTCTGACTTTTTATCCTATCAAATTTATAAATTATATTCTATATATTTATTGATAAATTAAATTTTAAATTAAGTTATATTATTAATGTTTCTAACGACATGTGTTTCAAAAAAATCCCCATCTACAATTATTCAAAATAGCGTGAAAAACAGTTGTTAATTTTAAGATTTTATGGGGCTGTTAATTGGATAGAAGCTATCAATAAATGATTTGGCATTTATTTTTTTGAGTCATTATTGTAGCTTGGGATGTTTTGATAGTACAATTTCTTATAATTAAACCATTTTTTGACCAAAATTAATTAGATAAAAGTATAAAAAAATAAAATTAATGGGGATGATAAATCATATTAGATGAAAACAAATTGAATAAAAACCAATGGATGATCTCTCATAATTTGTTCAAACAATGACCTTCAGATAAACCTTCTTAATTCATGGTGAATGTTTCAATATGTACATATTCCATACATAGGACAGGTACTATTTTACAATGATGGAGATTTGATCTAATTATAAGTTGATGACTTGGAATTCTCTGAGACAACAAATAGATTATTTTGGATGAAATCATTAGATGGAATTTTTTATTTGAATTCGTTAAATTAACGTTCACATGAGAAGGAAATAGAAGAAGTGTTATTATTCAAATCAATATATGGAGGACATTTCTAGAAGAATAATTTCAAATTATTCCTATGAACATGTGAAAGAACACTCATATGACTATCATGAGTCGAAATCATTCATATACAGTTTAAATAGTCCAATGAGTGGTATAAAGTTATACCAACTCGAAATACACTGAAAAACATTTATAATGACATAAAATTTTATTATGATACACTAATTTTTAAATATTCTAACTATCATTGAGGAAATATCTATAACTCTATTTCAGTTGTAACTATGGTTCATGAGTCTCTTTGATGTCAAGTCATAAGTGAAGCTACAACATTCTTTGAGATTTGAACGTATTAAAGTATACTCACTTAGGTTTTATTTGATGGATTCCCTTAATTTGAATGCTTATGGGGGCTCTGTTTATACTAATTTTACTTCTTGTGTTTCATGATAAATATAATATGGTTTTAATAAACTATTATTTAATGATATTCAATTTTAGAATAATTTAATTAAAAATGAATAAATAATTTTGTAGTGTTTACTTTGGTGTGTTCTTGGTATATTTTTTTACACACCTTGGAGTTCATTAATCATGTTTTTGTAAATTGTTTAAAAATTATTATTTGTGAAATAATATAATGTTTTAACTTATTTTCTCTAATATTGAGGTAATGCATATGGATTTTAACATTATACAGATGATTATATGTTTTCATTATTTAAAAAAAGAATAAAATGCATGCATATTGCTTTTCCAAAATCTAGTCACATGAATTATTAAGTAGAGAATGGTTACCATAGATATATGTCACTGTATTTAGCATAACATAATTTTATTATGAGTTTTTAGCAAGATTAATATATTTAATATTAATATTTTTATAAGATATATGCTAAACCATTAGTATTCCTTAATACATGATATTCTAAAATGGCTAAACTATCAAGTAATTGAGTTGAACAAAATTTTTAATGATATTTTTTTGGAAATCAAATTTAATTTTCGATGATTTTCTATAATAATATATTTTATGTTCCTTCTCGATATATATTGTGATGCTTTATGTTTTTTTCTTGACTTTATTTAACATAAATATACTTTTTGGAACTTCTTCTCCTCGTATAAGTTTTATATTCCCTTTAAAATATATATTTCATTGACACTAAATGTTTATTTAATGAATTTTGTTGATTTACTAAGTAATTAAATTGATCTAAATTATAAAATATTAATTTTTTAATATCATTTCTTGTTTTGTAGTATTGTGTGGGGAAATATCCAATGTCACTGACATAATTTTCATTAAAGAAGAAGTTTGTGTTTGAAATTTTGTTATCTAAAATATTTGTTGACTTTCATTTTATAAATATTGGAATAGAATTTTCAGAAAAAATGTAAAATTTGACTTTTCTTAAAAATTATAATTAATTTAAATTTACTCCAATGTTGAAAATATATTCAAAAAAATATTTAAATTTTTTTTAATCGTCAAATTATTTGAAATATTTAAATAGAATGATTTCAATGATATTGATTCATAGAAATTTTTATTTAAGCATGTTTAGTGGATAAATTATGAAAAAATAAAAAAAATTAAATGATTTCGTGTGGATGAAAAGGTAGATGTACTTTTTTAAGATAAAATAGTTATGTCAATGATAATGAGTATGTCTTCTGGTCTGGGAATTAATGGTTCTTATGTCTCTTTGTATATGGTTGTGTCTTTAAATAATTTGGGTATGTAAATATTTTTTCATGAGAAAACAATATGTGTTATACGGATTTTAGAAAATATATTATTATTTAATATGAGTAGTTAATTATATTAAGAAGTATAGGGTTGGATTAGGGGGGTTAATTTTTTTATTCTTTCATCATTTTGATTTGATAGTGTTCTAATGAAAAACACAAAGTACCATATTTGTTGACTGGGTTGATATGTCCAAGGTTTATTCTGATTTTACAATTAATGAGGATCATATTAAATTCACCTTACTAATTGGTATGCTCCAAGGTTTGGCCTAAATGTGGTCTAAGATGAATCGTTGTTCAAAAAAAGTTACTCTTAAAGAAGAATTAATTATATAGATTAAGATATTTTTCATTTACAAGGAACTGAGGAATAATAAATTATATAATATATTGAATCTAAATAAATTAGAGTCTTATGTGTGACATATTGGAGATTATTTCTATTTTTTTAAGTTTCTTAACATCCTTATAGATAATGACAATACTAACAGGAAATTTCATGTCTTTCCAGAATTAGATGATTTCATAGATGGTGGATACTCAACTGTTGTTATCTTCACTATATGTGGGGGGTATTTCAATAGTGATTGATAAGATTCTGAATTTAGTTGTTGGAATATTGTAATGGGGTTATTTTTATCATTTAGAAAATAGTTAGTGTAGGAAGGGAGTGAGATAGTCACTCTAGGATTAGGCATGAGCTCATGAAATTGGTCCCCCAAACTCTATTCATTCCTAAAAGATCAAGATAACCTGATTTTATTATGTTATGATGTGGATTCAACTATTTTAGTGCCCCATAATACATTACATTTCTTGGTCATAGTTAATTAGGATATTATTCCTCAGGGAAGATGAGTCGTAATGAGTAGTTAGGTCAGATTATTTTGATTCTAATTTTATTTTGGGTGGGTGATTTTATTTCATATAAGTAACCTTATTCCATTTAATTACATAATCATTATTTTAAATAATATTTTTAAAAAAATTTCTTAGTTTTTCTATATAATGTATTTTACACTTCATTCATTAAAGGATTTATTAAAATATTAAATCAACTCTATGTGTTACTTGTTTAGTTACTAAAATATGGGAAAGGTATTTCTCACTTCTTAAATAAAATGTAGTAGTT
Source organism: Viscum album (assembly GCA_963277665.1). Lineage (NCBI taxonomy): Eukaryota > Viridiplantae > Streptophyta > Magnoliopsida > Santalales > Viscaceae > Viscum > Viscum album. Next base: position 1,192,972,986 of record OY728130.1, on the reverse strand, counting down.
TTGGGAGAATATTTTCACATTGAAATAATAATGGTTTGATGGGAAAGTATTAATATTGAAAAATGGGGATTAATATTCAAAATTATAAGTAATATTTAGATAACTGAAATTTATTGACATACTTATACATTGGTCTTCATTATGATGAACCCTCTATTACAAAGGCTCTATTTGAGAGGTATCTCATTTGGTTATTAGTTACTACTGGATTCCATTATAATCTTGTTCTAGTAATTAAATATGAAAATAAGAAAAATGGTTAGTGCAGATTGAATATATCTCCTTGAGAGTATTTTACTTTTTGGAGGATGGGAAGCAATCCCCCTTAACAATGGTAATCTAATTATTTTTTCTATATTAAAATTGATGTTTTTATGGTTTCTTTATCATTGAGTTGGGATATGTAATATTCCATTATAAAGGGGGTGTATTTGTTGGGGGCTTCCACCATATTTTCATATGATCAACAATGTATTTAACATGTCCCTACTCTATAGGTGTCTTTAAGATGACTCCAAGAAAATCAACATGGTATAGTTGACATAATGTATAATAGGACAATTTCAAAAAATTTGGTTAATAATCTAGTATCATCATGTGATTATAATTCGTGGGTGTGTTTCCCCTTAGATAATTTCATTGTGGGCATTGGGGTTTTGTAGAGAGTAATTAGGTGCATGTTAAAAATTTCTATTCTCAATATCTATTTTTTATTTTCATTTTCTTATTCATTGATGATGTTATACCAGCATTGTTATAGGTTAATGAAATTTATTCATTCCTTCTACTTGTTATCCTTAGTTGGTGGATTCATTGGTTTTAAGATGTATCTTCCTAAGATGTATGGTTGTGGTATATAGGTGCGTCATATAGTGATTTCTCAATATCTCTTATGTGGTCTTCATATTTATGTTATAATGAGGTTCTAAATAGGAATCTAACCATATTTTTATTTATACCATTTCCCATCTAATTCCATTCCATATTTATTTTGATTAATGGGGATGATAATCATTTTAGAGGTATCTATGGTTTCAGATTTCCCATACATACCAATTTGTTTATCTGAAATTTAGTGATTTCTAAGATAGTATGACTATTAATAAAGTTGATTATGAGATAATATTATGGTTTATTATGAATAAAAGTATTCATTGTGGATATTTTTTTTAATAATTGAGTCCACTACAGCATAATATAGGACTAATGGTGTATAGAGATGGGATGAGGTTTTTAGTTGATCTATTGATTTTTATATGGTTGAGATGTATATGTGAGTTATGGAGTAGGGTCTAGGTGAGATTAATTTTTTTTAATTATTATTTTTAAATTTTTAGCATGTATTTGATGTTTTTTGATTATAAGTTGATGGTGAAACATTTAAGGTATTTCTATGAGAATTGATTCATAGACATACATAATTGTTAGTTCTGAGTATTCTGTTGACTTTTTATTAGTAGGTGATCATGCATGGGTCACATAACCACCGTACCCTATGTGTGTAATATTTTATAGTTTTACATGTTATATATTGTTAAGGATAGTTGGACTAGGGGTGATTTAGGAATAACATATTTCCTTGCATAATATGATGGGGTAAACCCCTATTCACTACAACATGGTGAATGGTGTTTTAATATGGTATTTTAACAAATGAACTTGTAGGAAAATTTATATCGGTATAAATAGTCATTATTTATCAACTCATTATTACCTCCATGTATAATTATAGACGATTTTGGATGGTCTTTCAACCATATATCCACCATCTTTAACACTTATCCTTTTATGATGAACTATATGTGGCCCAAGGTGAGTTATTCTCATTTCCTTCAAGGATTCCATCCAAATTTACCCTTATCCATTTATTTAGAGGTAATTTGAAAGTGTACTATATTATTTATAGTGGAATAAAGATATGGTATTAATGAGGGTTGTTTTGTTCTAGGTTTCTTGTCATTACCTGAGTGCTTCTAGTTAATGATTATCTCATTCAATCATAGGACTCATGAATTTTATCAAAAATCCTTGATTGAGGTAGGGAATAAATTCCCACTAATTATTTTGGGAATTTATGAAATTATCATTGTTTTAATTTCATTTGGGATAATTTTAAGGGTTAAATAATGTTAATAATGAATCATATATGATTTAAATAAATATTAATGATGAATTCTCATGATTTTTCAATTTACCTCAATATATTTATTTATGTTTTCTACCTTGAACATAAAATTTGTTCCGATGTGCATGTCTCAAACATTGAAATCTATGAATCACTATTATTATTTTTTGTCTAAATTCACCATGAATAATTGTTAAAAATTAATACATGAATAAATTAACATTCCCTTTTTGAGTCTATGATATCTATAAAAAATACCTATTAATGATATAATGAGATGTTATGAACCCCATCAATAAAATTAATAGTGGTAGTAATGAATGACGATATCTAATTTTATGTTTGTATTAGTGTAGTTTTTTTGATCCTTATGATTGTATGTTTCTTAAGGAGGATCTAGTGGTGAGTTGGGATATTGAATGGGTAAATAATGGGTTTAATGTTTTTTGGAATAAGATATAATGTGGAATGGTTTTTTGGGGTTAGTAAATGGTTTTTTATGTGTGATGGTGGATTTATGGTGAAATATCTTTCATGGGAGGTGATTTTTGTTTATTCGGATATGGTTAGAATGTTTTTTTATAATCTATGGTTATTGTTTCCCAATAGGAATGGACTAAAATCAGTAATATCAAACATGTAATAGCATGGCCTACAATTTTAAGCAAATTATGAAAGAGAATATAAATAAAACGATAATTTTTTTATGAAATCTAATATGAATTTTTCATAACAATAGTATTTTTTGAACAATTGAAAAATTTATATCAATAAATCGAACATGGTTGAAAACGAATAAATCTTGAATTGGTTAAATATGTTTTTAAAGAAGAGTATTATTGGTTTTTTTCAAATATTTTTTGTAGGGATTTTTATATAGTGTTGACGTCTTGTGGTGGTGGATTCCATGGGGCGATGTGGTACTATCATATGGAATGATAGATTTCATTGATAAAGACCCTTTGGTAGGGATATTGTTTTAGTATTTGTTCATTTGTTAAATTTTCTTACTATACTCACCCCTTAGTGATTAAAATTTTTATATACACAAAAAACTATGTTCCAAGTGTTTTACCCAATATCCGGGGTGGAATGGGTGAATGGATTCCTACCCCCTCATCCTAGCTCCCCCTTTAGTAGTAGTGTCTAGTGATAGAATAGTTTTTCATGATGTGTTGTGGTAAGATTATGTGGTATACATAGGGGATCATTTATTGTACGGGGTGGAAGAGGTTGATTTATTTCATGTTTATGATACAATTTGTCCCTGGACTTATGGGGCTATTTATAGATGATGATGAGGTTGTGATTCTTGGGATCCCTTAATGACAACACAAAATGATGGACCTTAATAAATTATGGGGTTGGTTGGGTGGTAACTCAACCCACATCTTGAAGTGAGGTTTGTATGTATGAAATTAATATAAGATTTCCCTAATGGAAAGTCAATATTTCGGAATTTGTGACCATGGGGAAGGTATGGTTGTTACCCGAAACTAATCATGGTGATTTGGATGGTTGCACAAGACAATTAGTGTTGGGAGTGAGAGAATAATACATGTTATTAAGTGGTTATGAGGCTTATTATATTACTATATTTTTAAATAATCACAGTAAAATGGATTTTTTGCCTGGTTAGTGAGCCTTCATGATGATTGTAATTGATAACCGACCATTTTATTTTCTTTTATTTCTACTTTCTATTCACTTAATGATTATTATTCTCTATTCACTATTGAATGAGATACCTTGGGTATGAAAAAAATTAGTATCATTATTTTTATCACCCATTGAATATATTGAATAAATTTTGGGTTACCATGAGGGTTTTAGACAATGATGCAAGAATTTCTATTCAAGAGTTTGGAGTCATTGTAGATTTTTTTCCATAGATTATATTTGTATTTAATTTTAGGGATTATTGTTTATATTGATTAACATGAATTTTAGTATGATGGATATTATATATATATATATAATTTAGTTTTTTATGGGTGTTTATTCATTTATATGATTCCATTAAAATATTATATTTTCGGGAATTCCACCAACTGTATTTTTATACCATCAGTGCTACTCAATAACTCTAGGGCTATTATAGGTGGAATTTGGTGGGTCAATACTTCAATTCACTTCACGCCTTATCGGGGTACCCATGGAGGGAGTGGGTTTTGAAACATATTATTTTTCATAGGAGATTAGTTATTCATAGGATTATCACCATAGTAATTTCGTTGTTTGTTAATAATGTAGTGGAATCGTGGACCATATCTTTCTTTCCATTGAAGATTGTAGAGTAGATTGGAACTATAGATTATTTTTCGACTCTTTCTCTAAAATAGCATTCATGAAATATGATTTTCATGAAACTATTCCCCTTGTGATATATATTTTTGAATCTTACACATATGATTGATAATGAAGATATTATATTTGAGGTAAATTATTTTTAAGGAATTACAAATATTTATAATTGGGGAAGGTAAAATGGTTATTTGATATAATAACATATGTCTTGTGTGTAAGAAATATATTAAATGGAATATTAATGGGGAGAAATGTGAGTGTAATCTTGATATATAATACTAATGGGTAGAGTTATTTAGTAAATAGTAGTCGATATAATTTTTTAAAATGAGAATACTTTAATGAAAATATTTTTAGAAAATGCAAAAAATTAATTTATTATTTAATATAATGTTTTTTTTAAATTTATAGAATAAGTAATTTTGTGTGAACTTATAATGGTTCATTATTCGATTTTTCTTTTAAAATTTCTATATGAGGCGCAACTATGAAAACAATGTAGTATATCCGACGAGGTAATTAGTGTATCCCACTAAGTTCCCACAAACTAGTTTAAGGGTCATGTGGCCCCTATATCACCATTATAAAACATGTTGGAATGCACTTTCTATATAATGGAGTTCCAAATTCCTCATATATAAATAATTAGTAACCCGTGGTCTACCTATGGAAATAGCTCAGGTGAATTTCAAACCATTCGCCATTTAGAAAATTTCAAAGCCCCCATATTTTTTTCCCCTAACCCAGATATAAGACAACTACAACTATATGTTTCATATTTTCTCCAAAATTACCTTTTATATTCATTTATTTTCCATTTTATATTCCATAATTTTACATCACTTACTTACATTATGTATAACATTATTAAATTATTATTTTTTTGGGAATCTACTATTTCTTTTGTTATGAGTATAAAATAAAAAATTTAATGGGAATTATTGAGGTTTGGTTTTCATAATTGATTAATCTTTATGTCATTTATGTTTCATGGCGATTTATACCCTTGTGTGTTAAGGTGAAAGAAATTATTCTCTATTCATAATTTATGTATCTTTACATGAACTATCATGAATTTGGGTGCATAATTTTGAATGTAATACTTCTAAAAAAAGATAAGAGTGTTGAGAGTTTCTTACATATGGATTTAACAATTTGTAACTGGATTTTTACTCATTATCTTAGTTATGAAATTGACAGGGTAGGTATTGATGGTTTTCTTTAGGTCTTCTAACATAGATTTCTCATACATGTTGTTGGATGTCTTTATTTTTTAATTTAAAATTGGGATCTAGTTTAGAGTAATTATTATTGGGAAAAATATTTAATTGAAAATACATTAAAGAGTTATAGTAGTAATTAATTAATTTTTTATAACATTTGTGACATATGGGTATCCTATGGGATAACACATTATATATTGTTTGTGTGAGATAATGAGTTTTAATAAGAAAGGCAATATAGTGGGTACTTCATTTTTATGGGGTATGTAAATTCAATATTGGGTATCATGTAGATTTATTTTATGATATGGTCATTAGAACTTCCTAAAATCAAGATTAATTTTTTTATAATTATAAATAGTTTATATTTATTATTTCATGATTGAGAGATTTATCCACAAGTACATACTATATTTTAGGTTATGGTATGATTTAAAACATTTTCAAGGATATCGATTCAAATCTACGAGTCTATCCATGGGATATACCATTTAATAATGTATATGTTGAAAAACATGGGATGTTGTACGTTTTACAGCATCATAGGGTTATATTCATTATATTTGAGAACTATTAAAGGGGCACAACTTATAATATGGGGATGTTTAGTGTAAATTAGTGGTCAATTATGTTATTCCCCACTCAATATCCATTTCTCCCCTGAAAGAATTTCAATATTACTATCTTAATAGTATATTCATCTTTTATGTCCATTAGGGATTTCTTTACCATGATATGACCCTTCTTTCTATCATTGGTTGAAGCATGTATAGTCTTGTTGTATAGTCTTATTTAGCATTCATTTACCATACATTTATATGTATTTGTTTATTTATTTGTTTTCTTTATATTCATGCACTCACAAATATTCTCACTCATTTGAAAAAGGAATGTTCATTGTATCATATAAGGTTTTTATCCTAAAACTATACATAAGAACCATATTGTGAATGAATACATACTTATTAGAGATCTAGGAATGTGTAAGGCCTTAATTTTGTGTTTCTAAAGAGGTTGAGATCCACCTAGAGATATATGTGGTAATAGAAAAAATTTAAGGACCTTTTTTTATAGTTCTTCTATTATTATTTTTACACTTAATAATTTTTATACCTCATGAATTAGTCTATATTATATATAGAAAAACTATAATGATCTAGACCTGCACTCCTGTTATCTAGAATGAATGATGACCTTATTTACATTGATTCTTTTAATGAACCAATGTAGTTAGTAATTGTATTCATAATTGAGTATACGTGGTTTTAAGTTATCAAATAATCATGGTTTAACATTTATAACCCGTAATACATGGGCGGAATTTTGTCAAAATAATTAGATAGAAAATTTATTATTTACATGGTTGTTATGATCTAGAAACACTTGAACCACCCATTGGATTTTTTAATTTTAGGTAAATTATGATTTTATCTTTGAACATCAACCCATTTAACTATTTTACTTATACTCCGATAAATGTTTTTAATAGAATGGTAAATTTTATATTCCCAAAAATATAAATTAACTGATTTCATGATTTTTTATTCATTATTATTAATATTGAATCAATTTTACTAAATCCATATCAAATAATTGAAAAATTAGATTTAAAACAAAACCCAAAGATATGATAATAGATTTTTCAGAAAGTTTATTTTTCAAGAAAAAGAAGATTTTATAATAGGTCAATGACTAAATATTATAAATATATGAAACTCAGTTAGTATTTACTAATTTAAAATCTATAAATTTCATAAAAAATCCCTATTTTATATTATCTTAATTACTTACGAAGGAGAAAAATTATGTTTTTTAGAAGAGTTTTCAGAAAAACCAGATTTGAAAACTCATAAATAAACATATTATAAAATTAAATATAATTTGATTCAAAATATTTTAATTTTATGAAATAAAACTAAATAATAATTATGTTTCCTATAACAAATAATAACTTGTATTTTCAATATATTACTTTCGAATATTTTATATACTATTCTCAAGACTATGGGCTAAGATGATGTACGATTCAGAGGTTTGGTGTGCTCGAGATAAATGACTGAAATATATTAAACGTTATTAAATTTAATGTGTCCATATATTTCTATAAAAAATATAGTGACATTTGAATGGGTGATTATATTAGGAATATAAGGGTATCATTGAGTTCAGAATATAGTGTTTTCCCAACATGTGACATAACCTTGATTGACTCGAGGCATTTTTTAAGAAGTCTTCACATGTGTAAAATGAATAAAATAATTAATTATTTTGTTTTATTTTAGTAATTTTTTTGCTGCACAAATTTATGTTCCCTTAAGTACATTATTATGGTAGAATTATAAGTTTAGTCACATAACCCTGCACCCATTAGAGGAAACTAGGTAGGTTTGTCGGAAAATCTATCTCAAGTGAATGTGTACCAGATCCTGGACCGACGAGCGTTGTGAAATGGGATTCATGGATCTCGCCAATGATAACTACTTCGGAACATTATTAATCATTGATTGGTCCTTCTTAATTTATTATCGTGTTTTCATTGGATTATATCTTTGTTATTAAGTCTTATGAGGATTGTGAATCAATCAACGAATAGATTTCACTATAGTTCAATGGTCTTATTGAAGAGGTTTATTTGTAAGATTATTTTGGTAGTTTTGAATAACTATTATTAATTATTATCTTCTCAATATAATAGATATAAATGTAGTCCAATTTGAAAATTTTTCAGGGTCCATTCCTCGTGGTTTTGGTTGTCTATTCTTCCCATATTTTATCATTCTTTGTCAGTGTTCTTCAGTGACATGTGGTTTGACATCCACTAAAAAATTGATCAATGGGAACCAAATTCTGGGAACATCAATCCAATACTATAGATCTGGTATCAACATGAGATGTCCATGGTGTGATGATGGAATTGGTTATAGATCAGGCATATTTTCAAGCCTTATTTCATGTTATTTAGTGCACAATGAAAAACAACATTAGGTAGTGTTTTCAATATTCATATGATTTGCAAAAATGTGTTATTCATCAACATCAAGGATCAACTAACATGGATCCCTATTTTCTAGTGAGGCATGTGGACTGATGGCTAATTGAAGGCATAGAAATAGACATGTAATCAAGATCATTGATTCTAGAAAATTATGCAGTACACGAAATTTATGTTAGAGTGACACATTATGTGAGACTCTCTTAGTGGTGGATAGAGTTTTGAGAGGGATATATGTGACACATGGTATGTGACCTTTTCTCATGGTATTCGATCCCCTCTGGGGAGATCAACCTGCACCTCATAGGGTACAAAACCATTGGATGGATTACAACTGTATATTCATGTAGTGTACTTCCACATGGAAACTAAATGGACAACATGTATACGAGATAAGTCATGTTCTGTTGCATGTATAGGATTACCCTAGAATAATCCTTACATGTTCTTTTACATAGACATGAAAATGGTATTTTTAAATAGGCATGCACCAGGGTCAACGGGATATGTCATGTAACCAAACCACATGCCTTTTACTATATTAATGTTTTTCTGGATCATTTCACCTCTGTAATATAGAAATGTTTCTACTGGGTGCATTACCCAAATCCATTCCCTAAGTGTAAGAATTGAGTCACCTCTATGACTTAGGTTTGTGATCCCATTAGTAGGAATTATAGGATAGATCTTTTGGAATCATTCCATGAGGATCATTATAAGATCATCTATTCATTTTTATGACCATGGTGGAGTTCAATGTATCATATTAACCAACACTAAATGTGAACTAATCATCATCTTAATGGGTTAATTCGGATTTATTTTTTGGTATACCACAAAAATTTGGGTGTGATCCTCACATATTTATCATATATCTTCGGAATTAAAATTTATACTTCAATGGTGAGACTTGATGTGTGTTATCTCTAAAATGAATGTCAATAGTGATATCAAAAATATCGATATTATTCTCCAGAATGAGTGCTATGTTAATCCTTTGAAATAGAATCCTATTCTGGAATTATTTTGGTGACATTACCTCTATATTGTGTGTATTTATTAAGTATATCTACATATTTTTGTTATATGTTTATAAGTCATTTAAATGTGTGGATATGACTAGTTTTCCATTGTTGTATTCATTGTGGTTCCGGGTTTCCCTACATGGTATTTTGATACTATCCCTTTGATTGGATTTTACTGTGTGTGTCATTTAATATAAAGATAATCAACCTTTTGATAGTCTCTAGGAAGGACAAGGACTAGATGTTTTTTAGTGAGACGGGATAGACTGAGGTTTGTTCCAATGGTACCATGAAAAAATTCCCCTATTTACATTCAAATTGGACTTGTTTTCTATCTCTTTCTAGTGGGAATTTATACAGACCTAATTAATTTTCTTTACATATTATTATACTCTAGTTTTATTATTTATATGGATGCACTCATTTTTTGGTTTTTTAAAATTTCATAATTTTATGGGCTTGGAGATGTCTATGTGTACTTGTACATAGGCTGAGGCATCCCATGTGATTTATATTCCTATATAGTTATAGTTGATAACCCCTAGAATATTGAAGGATTTGTTGGGGTTTTGAAGCACATACCACTTTGGCATGGGTCATGATAGAGTGGTATTAGAGGATTATGAAGTATGTTAGTACTGATTTATATAATATATTTTTATAGAAACAATGTTAAATGTTTCGTGTTTATTTTTTTGTGCATGGATTCCATTGTTGTTGTGATGGTTTCTATTATCATACACGGGGACCCTGATCACTTGTTTCATTATTCGGTACATGAGAATAATGTTTAGAAGGAATATAATGGTACATGCATCATATATGAATCAGATGTGGTTTTCATTCATTTTTTGAGTCAACTTGTTAGATATTCTCACTAACCATGGTACATCTTGTTTACATTCATGATGTCCCTATGACATATGATATCTAGGATTCTTCCTCAAGATCCTTAGGATAATATCCTCAATTAAGAGAATTTGATTCAGGGACCAGTTATAAATGTAATACCTTTATGTGGTTCACCATCAACACCACGTCATTTAGAGATAAATATCTTACATGTAGTACCAGGTGATGACGTGCGCATTCTGATTTCACTTGATGACATTCAGCGGGAGAGAGCCCTCATGTTTTGATGTGATCCCAACCCAAAGGTGGATGAGATATGGATTGATGCAGTGACCATAGTTTCTATTTTGTTAGAAAACCTAGATTTAATATTGGGGTCCTAGCGTTGAGCTTTATTTATGGATCTGTATGAATTTAGTGGAGTTTGGTGACCAAATATTATGACGAGGTGACTCTATTTTGGTTAGAGATTGATTTTCTCTTCATAGATGAGTAAAATCTAGATATGCAGATGGATGAAAGCATCCATGAAATTTTTTAGCTCTATCTGGGCATCACGATGCAACTAATTATTCATTATGGTTCACCTTACTCTCTAAGTACTCAATGGATATGGTTCAATACCAGTGCTGCAAGGATTGGAAATTTATGAAAGGTCTGTGAAAAGGCATCAAATACTAAAGTATCTCCCTTCGATTTCCTACCTATGATGGGATACTATAGTGAGCTTTGGTGGATGAGTTTTTCTAGGTTCACCATACACAGGTTGTAGTTGATGATCGTGTGGACACAATACTAGTGACCTCTACATAAAGGTGTCAATGTGAGTCTCGAGGACCTAGATGTGATATCATTTTCTAGAGTATTTCCCAACATAGATGGCCTATGGTTCATGGATCACATGATGGGTAAAATCATCCTAAGGAGTGGTTATCCAACTCTTGTGAAGTTATCAGAACTCTTGCTCAAGTTTTTCTAATCCACCATACAGCTGATAAAGAATGTGTGGATGGGCCACCGAGGTAGAACCAATTGTTGGAACATGTAGGTTCATATTTTGATATAATTGTAGATGAACTGGGAGAGTAGATGGAGGTGTTAGATTCTTTGAATTGTTAACATAACCACCACCAGGTGGACCATCTCATGCCTAGGGTGTTGGAGGAATATGGAGTGGAAATCTCCATGTAGTCAGGTCTTATGAATCGACATTTTGGGAATGATATAATGTATTATATGAATCTCTTATAACATATATATGTTACTGATAGACCTATTTTATAGTTATTAATTTATTTCCACATATTTTCATTGATACATATAGATTAGGGTTGAGCCCTGGGCTCAACCCTTATTCACGGATACTTATACAAGAGATGACTCGGTGATCACATAATAATGTTGATAGTGTGAACAAACTCATTAAGGTGAGAGTTTATATTGGCATATCATTATAGAAGTGATGATTCCTTACGATGCCATTATAGATATGAATTGGTTAACAACATTACATTCCCAGATTGACTATTTTAGGAAGAATATTTAGTGTGTCCATAGTGAGAAAAACAATTTTTTCCATTGTGGGTGAAATGTAATCCCAGATGGAATAGGTTGCAATCATCCATAGGAAGATACAGTCGATTACTCATTAGTTGGCTTGAAAGACACTAGGAGAAGTGGATTTTATGAGTAACCAATTTCCTTCAGAAATGGAAGAGTAAGAGGATGTCTTCACTATGTATGTTTCAGGATTACCTACCAATCATGAGAAGGACATATACCGTGTTCTACACCCTAGGATAAAACAAATATCTTCAACAGAATATCAAATTACACTCATAGTGATTTAGAATTGAGGGTGCAGTTAGATTCCTTTTAGAGAAATAACTTTGATAATACCAATTTTTAACTCTAGGAATACCTTGTTTTGTTATATAATAACAAGGACTATAGCTTTTGGTTATGAGTTCACTACAAGAACATAAACTATTTGATTATAAAGAACAAGTATCCACTATCTAGAATAGATGAGATCTTTGATCCACTGTGTGCTAGAATGATGGCTCATGAAGGTTTAACACAAATCATCTTATCTCTAGTTGTGATTATGGTATAAGGATATACCTAAAATTTCATTCAGCTGTCACTATAGTAACTATGAGTACATATCAATTCCCTTTTTTGTGACAAATTCCCAATGTAGTGTTCATGGGAATCATGAAATTGATCATTCATCACTTCTTAGACATATTTGTGGTATCTTCATCAATGATATCCTTGTGTACTCGGTGTCCAAGAGAAGCACATGGGACACTTATGGATGGTCCTGGATATACTTTGAGAGCACCAACATTACTGAAATATCATGAATTTTCAGTTCCAGATACATGTGGTATACATCCTTGGACATGTTATCTCAATAAATTTTGTGGTAGTGGTCTCAGCCAAGGTTGAGGAATTGTTAGATTGGGAGTCTCCCAAGAGTATGATAGAGGTTGGAAGCATCTTTGATTTATCAGGCCATTATCATAGTTTAATATATGATTTCGCAAGAATATCTTCTCCCATGAAAGATTTGACCCAAATGTGGGAGCCCTTTGTGTGGATAGAGAGGTGCCAAGATATTTTATAGTAGTTTAGGTTGAGATTCAATAGTTATCCCATCATGAGATTTCTAGTAGAGGGTGTCGATTATGTAATGTTATTTGATGCATCAAGAGCTATATTTGGTTGTGTTATTCTATAATGGTAGACAATATATTAATATAGTTCATGTCAGTTGAGACCAGATGAGAAGATATATGTGACACATGATATTCAGTTAGAAGTAATTGAATTCATAGTAAATATGTGGAAGCACCGCCTAATGGGAAATTAGTTTATAATATTTTCTGATCACAAGAGTCTTTGGTACATCTTCCCTTATATTGACCTTAACTTGATGTAAAGGTGATTTATAGAGTTCCTCCAAGACATATACATCATGGTTGACCATACTCTGGGTATAGGGAATATAGTATTGGATGATCTCAATTGGATATCTTGTTCTTATTTGTTAGAAGATGTGTTAGGGCAGTTATCCAAGTTGTAGTTATTATTTTTGGATGGAGATTGAGAAGCTTACCTCCAACCAATAGGTTTCACCCCCCCCCCCCCACTCCAACTCATTCAGTGAGGCAGGGAGGCACAATGTGGGGAATATAAAAGTGATACATGATGCACTAAAATATCAATTGAATATTGTCATGATGGATTTTTTATGATTGGTATAATTTCATTATTTTCAAATGACACATGATGGTACCACTGGAATTTCTGGATGAGGTTCTATGTGTGTTTTAGAGGTATCCTTTGGTGGTATATCCAGTTCTGTAAAATATTCATTTGGACCTCCAATGTCATATTTGGTGGCTAGGTTTTATGATAGGAGTTATATGGTTTTTCTCTCAATTCCTTATTAGTCAACAAGTTAAGGTTGATCACTACGTTCCAATGGGTTTAGCTCAAGCCATTGAGGTGACAACGTTAATGTATTGTGGGATAACCTTGGAATTATTGAGAGGCTTACCACATATGTCCAGGGGGCACAACACCATCATGGTGATTGTTAAACGACTCACCATTTATACCCACATAATATCTTTTCAGGGTAGATTCTAGAAGATAACTTGGGGTTCCTCTTCATGCATGAGATAATCAGACTCCACAGAGTTCCATCAGTTATCATTTTGGACGATGATGTTCACTTCTCTTCATGATTATGTGAGAGATTTAAGAAGCTACTCGAGCACATTGTTTCCCATTCAAACTAACGGTGATACATAGTGGACCATTCTATTCTTGGAGTACAAGCTGTGAGCATTCATGTATGACATTCGTTGTAGTAAGGAGGATCATGTACTATAGGTGGAGTATGAGTAATCCAATGGATATTATACCACCATTGGTATAAAACCATTCAAGGATTTTTATGGGTGACTATGACATTGTTGGTCTTAACTAGGAGAGGAAAAAAATGTGACTAGGGTTGTAGTGAAAAACTATGGAAACGGTGAAGATCCTCTTAAAGTGGATAGAAAAAACAAAGACCCATTAGTAGTCTTATGATGATAGAAGATTGAAACCTTTGGAGATGGAGGAGGGATTCCATGTGTTCGTATAGGTCTCACCATGATTTGTATTATAGTGATTTGGTAGGGGTATAAATCTATATCTAGGGTTCACTTGAACTTTTTAGGTACTAGATATAGTCTTTGAGGTGGTGCACCCCTTAATATTCCTCAATAGTGTGATCAGGGAAATCACTTCATCCATGTGTCATAGTTGAGGAGATATGTGCATGACCAATCACATTTTATTGACCTGGTTGAGATAGAAATTGATGATTTATATAACTTAGCTGAGTACCTTATAGATATTGTGGATTGCTAGAAAAAGATTGTCTGTGGGAGACCAGTTCAATTAGTGAAATCCTTCTGGGAGCACAATAATCTTGAGGATATAGCCATAGTGTGGGAGGCTCAATTGCTGGCTCAATTCATATATATATCTATATAGACACTTTTTTCATTTTTTGGGATGTAAATTTCTATGGTAGGGAAAATTTAATTACTTTGATTTTCGATGTATTATTTTTTGAAATTATATATATGATATTTTATACCAAGAACTATGATGACATGAAATTCTAGTGCCTAGTGTGCACAGAATAAATATATGATATATATTAAATATAATAAAATACATTTATGGATATTTTCCATAGAAACTAGAGTTAATTATAAATAGTAGGCCATATCAATCTTTTGAGAGCACCATTGAGGCCAACGAGCCCGTACCTGAGAGGTAAGGGCTCATGCTTGGAATCCAAGAGACCCATGTAAAAATAAGGTAGAGGAGAATTTCCAGGTACTAAAAATCATTATAGTAATACTATAGATGTTTATTTTGGTTCTGTAGTAGCCATGAACTATTCTCCTAATTTGGGCCTTCGGTCCATCGGTTTGGGCCTCAGTGTCTCAAGAGCCTTCAGGTCTTCAGAAACCATTAGGCCACCTGGCCATCAGGACACAGAGACCATGGAGTATCCCAGTTCACACTAAACATGCCCCAAAAAAGGATCAGAGCAACTAGAGTAGAAACCACCAGAAGCATAGCTGGACAGATTAGAAGATTGAGAGTGTATGGTAGCCACCATCGGGACCAGGCAACGTGAAACTTTGTACGGGAAAATGCTAGGTGATCAACATTGCAAGGTGGGGAGCTAGTTGATTAATGATGCTGAAGATGGGGAGGGGATGTTCCTATGGGTTGGGATTATCGGTCATGTAATGGGCATGGTATGCCTCTGGGACTTTGGGTCTTGTATTGTGGGACTGTTCGACTTTGTGCATGGGCCTATGAGTCATTTATAGGTTCCCCTTCAACCCTTAAAAGGGAGATTATCCTTAATAAAATAAAAATAAGGCATTCAGTCCATTCGAATTGAGGGCACCATTGAGTTCAGAATGAAGGTTTTACACTAGGTGGGATATAAAAATGGTCAGAACATAGCTCTTCAGAAAAGTCATTATGGGAGTAAAGTGAATAAATCTAGTAATAAAATTATTTTTATTTTTCAACTAATCGGTGTTGTGAATTAAATTTAATTAAATAGAAAGTTATGATGAAATTATATGGTTATCAATATAACTCTATATCCATTGTAGAAACCATAGAGAGAGCATTGGATGATTTCACTTAGGTGAACCTCAACCAGATCATGGATTGATGATTAGTGTGAAATAGGGTTCGTTGATCTTCCCAAAAATATGAAGCCAAATTTTTCATCATTAGTAATCGATCCATCATTAAGTATGACTTTTTTTATTGTATATTCCACACCCTTAATTAAAAATAAGAATGAGAATTTGTCAACCAACATATTTATCTTACTTTCAATCATTTTTCCACGATGTATTTATTTTTTATATTATTTTTTTTAGTTTATATTTATTGATAATGATTCTATAGTTTTTATTCTAATGGAAATCAATTGAGAGAGAGATGAACATTATAAGAGGTTCATTTCTCGTGTTTTTAATAGTTCTTTCCACTATTACATCTTCTATTATTATAGGTTCTCTTCATTGACACATGGTTTGACACACACCGAGAAATAAATTTTTGCACATAGATTTCTTGGTGGAAAATATGATATTGTTGATATGTGATTCACATGACAAGATTGTTGTCTGATGTTGGATGTACAAACTAAACGTATGTCTTTGGATACCAGATTTAGTGTTCATAGGAACACAATAAAGAATGGAATTCGATAGTGTTTTCTAAATGGATTTTCTAGTTATAATGTGTTGTCCTTTGATAGCAAGAATGGGTAACATTGATCATTCGTTTTCTAGTGAGGTTCATCGTTGGATTGATGGATGAAGGAATATAGTCATTTAAGGAAACTAGATCTAAGATTATATAGAATTTAAAAGTACATGGTGGGTAAATCAGAACGACACAGATTGTGGGCCTATTTCAAAGAAAGTATCGATTAAGTTGAGAGATAAGTATCACATGGATTGATAAATTGTGACATAGAATTTGGTCTCCTTTTGTGAGATTGGTGTGTATTGTAGAGGGTACATGGTCATTAGATAGAGTATACAGGAATGGGAAGTCAGGTACTCCCAAACTGACATTTTTTGGACTGCATGTACATGGGTAATCAATTTGATGGTGCATTTGGAGGAGTAAATGGTAAATTTCTCACTATATACTTCTACATAAACATGGACATGGGCTGTTTACATTGGTAGTACCCAGTGTCGAAGGGACATGATGTGAAACTTAACTAAATTCAATGTATTCCCTTAAAGTTGGTTTTTATCCATTTTCCTATTTATCTTGGACAAGTTTTGTTATGGTGTGTTCCCTATATTCATTACCAATGTGTTATTATGGAATCATCTCCTACACATAGTAAAATGATCCCTTTAGTAGTATTTCTTGGATAGAGCTGATAAAATCTTTCCATGATACCAAAAATGAGATCTAATAATCATCGTTGTGCCCTATGTAGGAATATTGGAATCGTTGTGGACATCATTACACAAGTTTTAATCCTCTACTTAGCTGGTTAATCCAATTCGAGTTTTTGTAATACGTCATGTCCTTGGAGGTGATTTTCATTTGTGTATTTTATCTCTTCATATATCCATTATAAACCTCTCTTATGAAACAGAGAGTGTTATCTCTCAGACGGACATCATCTATGCTATCTGACTCATGTAGTGGGTTCTCCCAGATAAGTGATATGTGAATCCACTAAGCTTGAATCCTATAATGTCATTATGGACTTTAATTTACATATAATCATTGAATCATTGTTTATTATATCTATATATTCTATTGATACATGTTGTACACAAATACCAATGAAGAGATGAGTAGTTTTCCTTTGTTTTAAGCTTTTTGGTTTGGGGTTTTCCAACATTGTATTATTATACTAACCCCTACATGTTAATTTTGAAAATGTGTATATTCTAATGAAAATTATAAAACATTTGATATATTCCTTCATGAACAATGACCAGATGGTTCTTTGAGAGATTATATTCACCAATTTATCTTCATGTGGTAACATGATAGAAATTGCCAGTTTATTTTTAGGCTGGACTTGTTTTCTAACTCTTTGTGGTGGGATTCTATACTACCTTACAACATTTTTTTACTTCATGTCATACTATAGTTGTGGTATGTAGATTTATTCATGCATGTTTGTTTGTTTTTTTTATTTTTCATCATTTTATGGGATTGGAGTTGTGTGTGTGAGTAGAAGTACTTAGTCTATATAACAACATGTTAGTGATATGCCTTCTCGGTGCTAGTCTCTATACCCTAACATATTATAAGAGGTTTTAGCAACTCATAGAATATGAACTTTTCATGGGTCATGAAACCATATTCAATAGATAATGTGAATTTTAACCTACCTATGATATAGAAAAGAAATGACATTTATACAAAATTAATATTTTCATTATTCAATGATAAATTAATCTTATCATAAGATTATCAAAAATTCATCGTAAGATAATTTTGGCATGCTAAATCAAAATATGATGTGCATCTTATCAGATACATTTTATAAATTTTTCAAAAATAAGGCATTTTTTCTCATTGAGAGAAATAAATATATATTTTGGAATAAATAATATATTTTAATAAGAAAATGGCTTCTAAAAAATATATGATTATTTACTACGAATAATTTAATATATTAACAATGAGGTATAGAATTACATATTTCCTAATATGGTCAATACTATTTACTCCTCCCAATTTTTAGTCTATTTCATAATGGTTGTGTTAAAATAATGATATTTTGTAATTTTTTATCTTGGTGTTTTGTGAAATGTAAGATATTGAACATTGTGTTCTTTTAAAATCATATTGTGTTAAGATTTCATATCATTCAATAAATTTCATCCTCAAAATTTAAATATGGGATTGGAATTCATGGAGTTAAATTTGAAAATACCTTTTTGGAAATCCAACATCATTAAATGGGTGAATAATACATCATCAAACAGAAGGGGAAAGGATAATATTAAGGTCACAAAAAAACTTTTTTTATACAAGAAAATATTACTGTGAAGTGAATAATTGAAATTGAAATGAAAACCAACTATTCAGTTTTGATGGATAGTGATAGAGAACATAGTCAATATAAGGTTATTAGCCACAAACCATATACCACACAGGTTTAAAAATTATTATTGATATAATCATAGGTGATTATAATAGGATAACAATTTATCCCAAATCCATTGAGAAAATATTCTTACATGATTTTATTTCACAATTAAAATCTCACTATTTTTTATAACATAATCAATTTTGTTATCATTCCATACTAATATAAATCAGGCTTAAATTTTCATTCCTACAGAACTAGTTGGTCTTAAGATCCATAAATGGGTGACAAGTCATTTATTTTATCTCTAGTTATAATCCTAAAAAATAGTTACCATGTGTTATTCAGAACAAATAAATATTCATATGACTAAGTATACAAATAATCTCTTAAGACTAATTCAAATTTAAACATAGTAATTTTCTTAAATGGTTACCCTTATAAACCTTCCAAAATATTAAAATAATAAAATTGAAATATGGTATCAAACAATTCAAAATAATGTTATCATAAATCTCTCAAAAAATATAAAGTATAGTATAATCATGAAATTTAAAAAAAAAGTTAATACTTTTATCAAGTATTATTATAAAACGTGGTAATAACTTGATTTACTAACTAAACATATTTAAGACATGAATGATTCCTTATTCCTTAAGTAAGACACATATTATTTTATTTATTCCACAAATCAAAAAAGGTTTTAATCTCTAACAATGATAGCATTAACCAATTTGTAAAAAAAATCATTAACTAGCTCCAAGAAATTTATTACTATCAATTTTAAAGTGTCCATATTAATCATCTATTCTTCCCAATATCATTATCTCAATATCAAAAAAAATATTATGGGCAATCATTATTTCAAAAATGGTTTACAAAATAAATCAACTTTATATTGAATCACTTTTCCTTGTAATTGGAAACACTCAAAACATTATATCTAATATTTGAAGATAACTTATTGTAGTAAAATCATTTTATATTTAATAATCCATATTATGATAATGTCATACAACAGATGTCATGGACCCAAAAACACAAGATCAATAATCATTCAATTCCAGATATATCAATTGAAAATCCTTTTCCTTGATCCGTTATATTCTTAATATGTATATCCCATTTTATATTTTGGAATTTATTTTCCATGTTCCAATGTCCCTACAGTTTAATCATTACACATTGGAAAATTATTTATCTACCTTACAATCATGCTCATGGAGGAATTATATCCAAACATGAAGAAAAAATCTTTTACTTTTATTCATGTAACAATGCTTCTCTTCCACAATTATTAGAATTTTTAAAATCCTTCTTTCCATTCCTCTATTTATCCTTCTTTTCCTTTTCCATAATCTTTTTCTCTTGAACCCCATTGAAGAAAAAATACATAGATAATTCTTCCACCATCTAATAAACAAATGATACTATGTATTCATCTTATGAGAAAGTTACATAAAACATTTCCCACCAAATGATTGGATTAATCCCATCCACAAAATGATCATTATATTCTTTGGATCACATGCCTTGATGCACTTCCCATCCCTTATACATGGGAACTTATCTAAAAAATGGAATCCAATAGATTAAGAATAATAATATAATATATATATTCAAAAAAATAATTTTCATAAATTGAATATATATATATAATATCTAAATAACCAATTTGTTTTCTTTGAGAGTATTTTTATATTCAATTAAAGGTTTTCATTATCTAATAAATGCTTTCTTAAACCTAGTTCCCAAATATTTTACTAAATATCCTATGATACCATTGATAATGACTCTAACCAAATTATCCCATATTTGGTAGTTACATTATTATATTTGAATAAGAGAGAAGGAATAGCATCTTAAAGAACAAAATAGTATAGTATTCTTAGTAAACTAGATTCATTATTGATATTCACATTTCATTTAAAATACAAAATAATCAATAAAATAACATAGAGAATGCAACAATTCCCCTTTGTTTATCCCAACATATCAATCATAAAAGTCTTCCTCATATTCTAGGAAAAATAAAATGTAATAAAGGGGTGAGCTCAAATGCATGGTAAGGGTATGAATATAGTGGAATAAACGAATAAAAAAGCCAAAACATTATAGAAAGGTAAATAGCAGAAAAATATTCTATTTAATCAATAATTTTATCATAGTATGGCCAGAATAAAACATAATCATTTAATATCATATAAATAATAACATGATCTTGAAAAGGTAATTATAGTTAATTTAATATTAGATTTATATCATGGAAATAAATAACTAATATCATAATGATGGAATTGAAAATTGGGTACATCACAAACATACTCTCTAGGCTTCAGTAAAGACACCAAACATATGAAATTATGAAATAAGGAAATTCCAAAAATTGTTTTTCAAATGAGACCTACTTATGCATCGAGGGGTATTATGAGCCCCACCCCTAACATATTAAGACCAAGGTACCCATCATATGAAATTGGTGAAATTCAATAAACACATCCCTTTTTATAAAAAATATTATACCAAATGTAAATAACATTCCAAAATTAGTGAACATAATCCCAGACCATAAAGAGTATCATAATGAATGCTAGCTAAATATTACATTCCTAGTCAAACTAATCATAAACTATTTAATGAAACATGTGAGATGATATAATAATAAATTAATCTAAATTAATCAAAATATTAAACCAAGGAAATTGACATAGATTAAAATACTTTGTGATGATCATTAAAACATTCTTTGGGAAAATATCATGTTTCGCATTGAAAATAAGTTGTTTTTAAAACATAGAAAAATAATAATAATAATATTTGAAAATGACCATGTAAAAATATAAATGTAAATATAAAACATTTATGTTTTATGGTGGTGGGAAAAAACATTCACTCTGTATAAGTTTTAAAAACATTCTTATCATGTTTTTAGAAAATTTCATAAAGAACCTTGATTAGAAAAAGAAATAATATATAAATCAAAAAAAAAATTTAAAAAGTAGAAAATAAATAAAAATTTCTTCAAAATATCATAGCATATTATTAAAAACATATTTTGAATCAATTATTGAAAATGTATACAAGAAATAATAATAGAGTTTAAGCAGAAACATTCAAGATATTATTTTAATGAAAGTTTCTTATAAATATCATATCATTGAAGTGATCATTAATAATATGAATCAATTATGTGTATCATCTATTTATAAACTAAATAAAAGATTAATTTAAGCATAAGGTAATATAAAGTATTATCCCATATATTATTATCATGAAAAATATCAATGATGTATAGGTTTAACTCAATGAATGGAAATTGAGTTATATAACCCATTAAAACCTATAACCAGTCAAATTGATTTCCCTTATAAGTTATAATTATAAAATGAAACATTTAATACAATGAAAATTAGGAGTTTTTTTATATGATATATCTATTGGTAGTATGTACAACACAAAAAATAAATTATTAGTGAATATGGTATATATCTCATAGAAGTAAATGTGAAACAAGAAACCCTTACCTCATGCTTCCCTTTAGTTTTTGTACATTAAACTCCTTTATAATGGTTTAAAATATTATTAATTAATTATAGAAATATAATAAAATATATATTTCTTTGTGTGATAGTTTTATTACATCTTAACACTTGTTCATTAACAATAGTATATTATTTTCATTATTTTAGGTGATTTCATATCATATTTTCGTGAGTGGTTCATTTGTGTATAATTATCGATTTTCTAATCTAATGGAAATAAATCACTAGAATTGAAATGAAATGGTATTAATGAAAATAGATAAATTTAAATTTTATCAAATATATTTTTTATTTATTAAATGAGGATTATTTCATTCATAAAATGATAATGATAAATGTTTACTTTATTTGGTTGTTTTGTCCAACCAATATGAACTAGTTTGATTTTATTTAATATTAAGAATATATATTAGTTCAAAAAAATAAAATATATTATAATATATAGTTTAAAATATGATTTATCGATAATAATAATTTTATTAAAATTGATTATGGTGGTAATTGAAAATGAAAAATCATTATTCATGAAGATGATTAACCACCATAATCTGGATAATGGTTTATATTATTTGTATATGAGTAGATAATAAATCAGATATATGTAATATATTCCATTATAAACATAAAATTATAGTATATAGAAGATACTACAGTTATAATGCCTTTATGGACAAAGTATTTTAGGTGAAGGTATAAGAATAAAATAAAATAAGAGAGGTTGTTTGAACAAATTATCTCTGTAATATCACCTCCTAGAAGGATCCCTTAACAACCATAGAATATTTATATTAGTGAATATATTAGAAACATTATGTGGGGAGAGTAGGGAGGAGATACATTTGATGATATTTGAAGTTATAAAAGACTATTGAAGAGAAAGGGGTGGTAAATAGTGAAGTATATACTTGTGGATGGGTAGTTTTAAGTTATTAAATAACAATTATTTTATATTTAATACCAACAAAATTTGGTTGGAATTAATTAAAATTAATATAATTGATAATTAATGGTTTAGAGGATTTCAGTGTTCATTAAAAACATCCACCACCCATTAAATGTGGCATTGTTCAGTCATTATATGATTTACCCTTTTGACATTAATCTTTTTCATTATTTCACCTTTACTTAGATAAAACATATCTTACCACGATACATTTTTTGATCCCAAAAATGAAAATGAAATTATTTCAAAATTTGGAACCTATAATTCAAAATTAAGAGTCCATTTTCCATGTTAAATTTATAATAATGGGAAAATAATATTTAAAATAAAACCCAAAGATGTTATGAAAAAGTGGATTTTCAAGAAGTGTATTTTTTAAGAAAAAGTTGATTTTATATCAACTCTATGAATAAAAATTATCATTTTGTTAAACAAAATTAATATATAATAATATATAGAATAGAAATTTAATTTAAAACAACCACACTAGGAATTATTTTATTCATTAAATAGTGAGAATCATTTTGTACTTTAAAATAGTTTTCATAAAAAAAAAATTTCCAAAAACAAAATTATCTTATTCTAAAATAGAATATATATTTAACTCATAAAAATTAATAATATTAAATATTAATGAATAATAATAATTTTACATTAAACCATATTCAAAACAGAAATTAATTTTATATTTCTTAATTTTTTGAAAAGTTATGACATTCTTATAAAATTTATAATTTTCACTATTACTTGAAAATTATAATTTTCATAATATAATAAAAAATAAATGATAAGATTATTTTGAAATTAAAAATCCAAAAATCATGATAATTTTATCAATTATATTTTCTAAAATTTTAATAAGTCAACTGTGTTTATTTTTTCATATAAAGCACCAAAATCTCTCTTTGAAGAAAACATATATTAAATGATGAAAATATATTTACTAAAAATTATCTCATTATATAAAAATCATAAATTAATATATTAAAAATTATTTGGAAAATCATATATTTTTTTCATGATTAATACTATTTATTCCTTCAATTTAATGGCTAGGTTATAATGGTGATGGTGTAATAATGATATTTTGGATTTCATTTAAGCAATGTTTTCATTGTAACGTAATCTATTTAACATAGTGTTCTTTTAAAATAATGGGGTGACAAAAATATCATAATTTAAAATAAAATATGGTCTTAAATATCAACCATGACTTTTGGAATTTGTAATTGATACAAATAACACTTATAATGTTTAAAAAATTAAAATCAATAACCATTCCCTGATAAAATTTCAAAGGAAACATTAAATAACACAAATAATGAGAGGATAATGATACAAAATTTTAAGAGAGATGTAGATACTCTATTAAATAAATAATGTTGTATAATATGAAATATGTTTCCTAGTGCACAATTTTAAGACAATAACTTCTTACTAGTAAGACAATCACAAGGATAAAAATCAATTAAAAATGGGGTTATGAAGAAGAAATGTAAAACCCCATTAAGGAAGGATATACTAAATTGGAAATAATTTATTTATAATAATAAATAAAACATTCAATGGTAGATTTTAAAAATAATGTTTATAACTGGATAGAGGAATGTTGAGTAATCATAAAACCATATAAATATAGAAATATTCAGGGAAAAAATAATTGATGGATATGATTTCAAATAAAACATTAAATATATTGAATAATTATTTGAACAGTATGAAAAATATTATATTCTTAGTATATACACTATTCCAAATAAATCATTGTGTATAATAGAAATTTTTTTAGGGGGTGATAATTTGAGAAAAGAAAAACTGACATGTAAAATAATTTCGGAGGAATAAATCATTTGATATTTAGGATCAAAGGATACATTGAAGTGCCCAATAAAGTAATGGGGATATAAAATAAAAATTATTCATTAGGTGGAATAAAATCTAAATTTAAAAATATATTACAATAATAATTTTTAAAATACAATGGATGAAAATTTATTTATAAAAACCCTTTATCATGGTCCTAATTTGCTATGTGCATGTGCCTAGCATCCAGAATAATAAAATTAATTTTATTAGATAACATCATATAGTAAATATAAATCTATAAATATTTTAATAATTATAAATTATTTTACTATACAATATACTCATATTATAGTATTTTCTTATGTTTGTTATTTTTTATGAAAATTTAATATGCGTCGACTTATTTTTTTAAAATATATTCATCAGGGATGATATTTTCATTACATTTTAAAAACATAATATAACCTATAAATAACTATAACATATATTATTTTCTTAATATCATATAGTAAAATTAGTATTAATGTTCCCATTGTCTACAGTGATATAGTTTTATAGAAAATCCCATCTATCTAATTAAACTGACCCAAACTAGAACACATTAAAACTAAATGGATGAGTGTGGTTTTAAATGTGTATAATATCATTACATAAGATGAATAATTATATTTTTTATTTATTTTATGTTTTTTAAAAATATTTGACATTAATTTTATAAATAATTAAATTTGTGATGAGAAGAAAAAAAGGGTTTTTCATATAGGTGTTAGTCTACACAATGCACAATTGAAAATATTTTGTTTTTTAACAGGTTCAGAAGTGATAAATAATAGTTTTATATTAATAAAATTAAATCATTATATATAAATTATATTTAGGTAATTATATTTACAATTTATTTTTGTTTTAGAAAATAAATATTATTAATAAAATGATGTGTATTATATAATTCTCTTTTTGGGAAACAGATGCACCACTTTAATTTTTCCATGTAAATGAAGGAATCAGAGTAACTCACTGAGAAAAATGGATTAAGAACTGGAGATATTATTTTAAAATGAAAAAAATAATGGTGTTGTGGGAATAAATCATATGGAATGGTTTTTTGATGATGAATGGGAAGTGTCCCATTTTATATTTTATTAAATATTTAATTTGGTAAAAAAAATTTAATTTAAAAAATGGAATTAAAATATTCAAGGATAAAAGGATAAAAAAGTGAAAAATAGTGGATTTTTGTTTGGAGCATGGGTCGACCAGCCATAATCCATGTATTTCTAAACATGTCTTAAACATGTTAGACATCATGTAATCATGACTTTTTATATATACCTTTTTAATTAACATAAATAGTTATTATAAAAGTAAATTATGATTTAATAAACATATAAAATAAAATAACTTACCCAAATTTATTATCCATTTAGTCTATATCAATATCTAATTGAAACATTAATTATATAGAAAAAAATGCATTTTAGAATTTTATTGTTCTCACAATTAAGGGTAATTGAAAATATTTTGTATTGACAACCAATTAAATGATGTATAACTTATTTTCATATAAAAAATTGTATCAATGTTAGTTTTGTTAGAAGATTAATTTATTAGATTACATAAAAATTAAACAATATTAATTAATATGTTATTTAAAAATAATAGTTTTAATATAACACCCCAACCCCAGTTACCCAGAGTCGGTGCATTATTTTAATACATTGGCATGATTACAAGGAATCATGTCCCAAAGGACCGATTAGTTTAGCAGTCTTGGAAAATAGATTACATACATGAATTTTACATTACACTTCATAATATACAAAACAACATAACTAATCCTTTATGAATGACATTCTTCTCTTGTCTTAACCCTTCTTATCAATCACAATATACTTCTTGGAATCCTGGGAAAAATAAAACATAGAAAATAGGTGAGCTCAAACGCTCCATAAGGGTAAGCAATACAGTGTAAACTTTCATAAATAAGCATAATCATTTAAGGCAATGTATAACTAAAACAAAAGCCCTTTAAATTTGAAATTCAACATAGTATGGAAAAAAAATTAAATAATTCCATTTACTTATTCACATGTATATTCTACTAATCGAATAATCACATGAAATATCAATAACCACTTTCATAATAATGGAATGCATAATGCCAGACTATCAAAACCACATATCCAAGGCCTTGTGCCAAGACTACAAATAAGATTTTGCCATGGCCTTGTGCCAAGACACTAGTTTGTCTCATGAGACCTACTGATGCATCGAGGAGCTATAGCGGGATCCACCCATCACTTACTAAGTCCAATACATTCCCATATGAAAAGGTTTAAACTTAACATAAACATTTGTATTAAAACTAGCATACGAAATGTCAATATTTTCTCCATAAACCATTAATGGTATAAAAATAACACATCCACAGTAAAACATATCACAAAACCTTAAATTCAATACAAAAGTTTTGTATCATAATAAATCAACTTCAAATAAACTTAAAATCCATCAAAGGATGTTGAAATAGATGAAATCAAAACAATTTGAGAGAAATATCTCTTCTCTCGAAATCATTGAAAAGTCACACATTTATAAAGGAAGTAATTTAAAAGAGATTTTTGAAACAAACTGTCCCATACCACATTGAAACTTTTGAAAATAAATATCATCTCAAAAAATTCATGTCCATTTAAATAAATCCTTAAAATCATTTTGAAAACATGGACATTAAAATAATATTTAGAAAGATAAATCTTTAAAACATTTAAAATTATGATCTTGATAAAGAGTACCTTTCAAAAATTCTTAAAATATTCATTTTTAAATCATTTAAAATTCACATAATTATAAAATAAAACATTTAATTTGAAAATATTCTTATAAGCTTGTAAGGGATTCTTTGACAATTTTATAACGGCGGTAAATAGCCGCACCCGCCGTATAAGTTAAAAAAACATTCTTACGTTAAATTTGTCGAAAGGTTAAAAGTGCCTTGTTTGGAAAACGATGGAATGATACCTTTAAAAACACATAAGGGTGTAAATTAATTTAACCCATATTCTTTGTAAATAGTAAATATGTTTTGAAATACATTTCTAAGAAACATGGATGTGGATGATAAAGAAATCCCAGTAGATTATTACGTATAAACAACCTCAGATAATGAAGAGATTGCGAAATAAACCCTTACCGTTTTGGTAACATACGAAATGTACAACCCATGAAAGAGATATCATACAATTAACATCTAAATACACATAAATTAAAGTTTATTACACAAAGAATATAATTATGGGTAGTACATACACCACACAAAATGTAATAGTGGCAATATGGCATGAATCTCACGAGAATAAAGAGTGAGATGAAAACCGCTTACCTTGTAATTTTCCTTGGATGGGGGTAGGTTAACCTCATGTATAATGGTGAAATAATTGTTATTAAATTATACAAGAGTCATATACAATCATATGATATCATATATGATCTTTTAACATTTCTTTGTTAATAATATCTTAGAATTATCGTTGTTTTGGGTGTTAACTTACTCGTTATCTTTTATATGTTTCGTTACGTAAGCCTTGGTTTTCATGGATATGCTGTATCTTATTCATATCCAGAATGATATCAAGTCCATAAAAATTATTTTTAAATCATAAAATGATCATTATACTTGAATGGATACGATAGAGAATGAATCTGATCGCGTTCTTGGGGACGGTAGTTCGTACGTAGGCACGAGCGACAATATCACTCTTTTGATATTAAAATAACATATAATTGGGTGTTATATCATATATACAGAATAATTATCATGTTACATTTATTATTTACATGAATTACATATCATTATTATACCCATCCAAAATAATAATTTATTGAATTACAATTACACCACGACGTGGAGACGGTAAGCCGTACGTATGCACGTTTGGTGACATGTTATTCAAAGGGTGGATAGAATACTTAATATGGTTGTACCATATTTATAATAATATTACAGTATATAGGAGATACTGGATTCATTATTTTATAATGGTAATAACAATAAAAGAAGATGTTGAAGAAGAAATGAATTTGAAAAAGGGTGGTGAAAACATTACCTCTTCTCCGGGTTCTTCATTTTGATTTGATCAAAAGGGCTCCATAGGTTGTCTTTCTGATCAAACTAAAGCCTCTAGGTTGTATTGAGGGAAGTTTAGAGAGTATTCGGGAAGGGTTTGGCCGAACCAAAAGTCTTTGAAGGTGTTAAGTAATGAGAAGGTGGAGTTCCCTTTTATAAGAGGGGTGAGGGGCACCTTTGGAAAAGCTAGAAATATTAATTTAAAATAAATTCATATTCGGTTTCTAATGGCTCAAAAGTCTATTATTTAAATTTTATGGTGGGGATGGGTCGAAAACCATTAAACCAATAAAATTTAGACAGGTTTGTGTTACTATATTTAACTTATCTTAAATTATTAACTCTATATTAATTAGTTTCACTTTTACAATGTCTCTTTGTATTTTTATATTATATGGTTAATAAACTTACTATATACATCCAAGACACCCCCCAAGTGGTACATTAATGATACACCTATCATGATATAAGTCTCTTGGATGAACCTTATATTTTTAGGAATTTAATATCAATTAATAATATAATATTTGTTTTAAAAATTCTTTTATGTCAATTTTGATAGTATTAAATAAATGATTTTTGTGAAACTCATAACAGAATGATTACTTCAATAAAAGTCAATAACATAAACCCTAATATGACATATTAACCTATAAAATTTTATTAATTAAATTAAAGTCTCCATGATATTTATTTGGGTATTTATAATATCAATTATTTTAATTTTTCACTATTATGGTAATTACTTCATCATCATTGTGTCATAAATAAATTAACTTATTTAATGTCTAAAAATTAATAATAAATTATCATTATGTAGGAAATATTTTTATATTTATAATTAATATTTATAGTCGAACATCAAACATATATTACCCTATTTAATAATTGTTTTTATAAAAGATACATGCTTACGTTATATTTGTACTTATTTTAACTTAATTAAAATAAAGTGTCCCTATCACCTTCATGGGGTCCACAAATCGACCCAAAGATGCCCATGGTTGGCCATGTATCCACCAATAAGGTCTGGACATATTTTAGTGTAATTTATTATTATTATAATATTATTTTTTTAACCCTTATTTACAAGATTTACTTTTTAACTATACTGAATAAAATATTTACCGAAATAATTATTCAAAATGTCTAAAAATAAAATTCACGTATTTACACAATTTGGAAATCCAGATTCGAAATATGGAATACATTTTTCTAAATTCAAAACACAGAAGTGGCAGAAATTAATTTTAAATTAATTCCCACTGTCAAAACAAAAAGCGTGTTTTTAAGATATAATAACTATCAAAAGATTGATAATTGTTTTTGTCGGGTTTAATTGTGAAATTATGTCCAATGACCAAAATTGTATTAAATGGTAAAAATATATTCTAAATATACTTTAAAACCACTCAAATTCATATTTTATCACTATTAATTATTTTGGTTTAAAAAGTTGTTTTTAATTAAAATTTATTAATTTTCACTATTCATCAAAATATTAAAGTTATCTGAAAAGTACCAAAATTTCACCTTAGGATAAATTCGATACTCCAAATCCAAAAATGAAGTCCATTTTTAGAGATAAAATTGATAAAATTTAAAAAATTAGGTATTACTATTCATAATGGCTAGTTTGATTTAGTTATGGTGTGTGTTAGAACTCGAAGTTGCGTACAACACACGCTACTGTATTATTCAAATAGAAGCATACCGTGGAAGCATGGGATGTTTCATTTTAAATTTTTGAGGTCCCCATTTAGTTAAAAAGTTTAAAATATTGTATTTAAAAAGGGTTCACTATTAAATGTTGGTAAAAGTGCAATACTAAAAATGAATTTGTTCTTACATTATGTCTAAGAAACTCATAATATGGATTCTAAAATTATAAGGATTATATAAAGTTTATAATTTAGTTAATATTATTCATAACATCTTTTGAACGTCTTGTTTGGTAAGTCATGGTGCGCTTCAACTCGGTGTTGCATGTAGTGCAAGTTAATGAATTATTTTGAAGAAATAACACACTATAAAATCTTGGGGTGTTAGATTCTCCCCTCATTCAATAAATTTCATCCTCGGAATTTGAAATTTTTCTTCGAAAATAAAAGGTTGAAAATAGAAAAAATATTTTTGGGAAAACCCACATCGGAAATTGGGTTACTAAAATTTAGTCTTAATATGAGGAAAAGAGAAATGAAAGGGTCCCCACCAAATTATTATCTCGATTAGGAGAACATTGGTGGAAATTAGAGACATATAGTTGGAGGGAAAACTTAAATATTTATAGGTAGTGACTGAGGTCATCAATCACAAACAAGTGTAAAATTGAGGTAATTAAATTCATCAATCTATGATGATTTGAAATACCATCTATTCAACAAAACATGGGGTATTAGGATAACACATTTTTGGTTTTACGATTCTTTAAATAAAGTATAAGAATTAATTTCTTCATAGAATAAGAGAAGAAGAAAAATAAATTCTTGACAAGTAGAGTTCCATCCTTTAACTAATTTCTACCACAAACTCATTATTCACTCTAAAAGATAATAGAACGTAAAAAAATATATTCTATTTATCCTATTCGTATTGGGTTCTAAAAAATGAATTTATAATTCATCTACCAGATCATTAAAAAAACTACATTATTTAATCCTGGACATCATGTGGGTCAGTGGTAGGTGATACACCCTTTTCTCCCTTCGGTTGTGGGTTCAAGTCTTGCGGCCTTGCCGGACGTGGCGGGTTGCCGCCTGACCTCCGGGTTGTCCTTTTATGGCAATCCAAAATAATCCAAACTAGAACTATCCAAAATACTTCAGTCCAAAATTTATATGGAAGGTAAACACAATAAAGATCCTTTTTTCCGCTTAATAACATGTGAACACCATCATCATGTATTCTTTTAAAACACTGTAACATCGTGAATTACCATAAAACCTTATTGATTACATTCATTATCCCTTATTCCTTAAAGAATAATAGATATACTCCTTCAATACAAATTTTTTTTGAACCCCAATAATGATGGAATATACAAATCATTAATCAGTTTCAAGGTAGTCAAGAATATCCAATATAATTTATCCAAATCAATCATGTATTATCCCAAAATCACTACCTCATTATCAGAACTATATTATGGTTTATCATTCTCTCAACCATATATTTTCCAAAAAAAATATCCTGCTATTGAGTCACTTTTCTTTGTTCCACACAATCTAACGTCCTTAATGAAATAGTACTGCAGCACAATCCTTATATACTATATAATTATTATAACAAGTACATTGTCAATACAACACTCAAATGACATAATCAACATAAGAAATCTAATCATTCCTCGTCATCTGTGGTAGTATCATAACATGATTATTATCCAATATCATCATGTGCAGCATTGTATGATGACTGGGACATATGTTCGCATAGTGTCCAAACTCCTTGCAAATGAAGCATTGTACATTTGAAACCATTTTATTACCCTTGCAGTCATGTACTTTGTGCCATTTTCCTCCACACTTATAACAAACTCCCATTCCATTCAGGCATGTTCCAGGGTGTTTCTTCCCACAGTTATCACATATGGGAAAATTCTTCTTTTCCCTCTTCCCTTTATCCATCTTTATCTCTTCCATCCTCATCTTCTCTTCCTTCCCTTAAAATCCATAGGACTCAGTAAACTCTTTACTTATCTTATTAACACATGATATTATTTCTTCATATGATGATAATACATGGGAGACTATTTCTCTTATAAATTCTTGCTTAAGACCATGAATGATATGATTCTTTTTTCTCTTTGGATCATTTTCATTGCTGGAGTTCTCATTCCTTCTACTGGGCACCATTTCTAAATAATGGAATACACTAGATTAGTTTATGAATAACAGTACCTAATCCCAAACATGCATGACACATAACATAAATTAAATAGTTTATGGATATAGTCCATAATCATAAAAATTTATCCTTTTAGGAAGTATATACACATAAACGCTTCATAATGGTTTGTAAAAAAAATTTAATTATCCTAATCATATCCCCCGGGAGTGTCATAACCAAGAGTCCACCAAGGCCCGTTGTCGTGCACAAGTTCCTATTCGAGTCTAGCTCAAAGTGCTGTTTTCGGGTTTTACCCATAGGTACATCTGTTCCAGAGCCGCCACTACCAGCTCGTATCCAGACAGGGATGTATTGCTCAGAAAACAGACAAAATTTCTACAATACCAAAATTCTAGGAAGTGCTTCTATACTAATCCCCAAAATCTATCTTAGGGCTATGTGATGTAATCAGAGTTTATCTAAATCTAGTTTCCAAGGGTATTGCTAAACTTCCTCGGATACCAACTGTAACACCCCGACCCTAGTTACCCAGAGTCGGTGCATTATTTTAATACATTGTCATGATTACAAGGAATCAAGTCCCAATGGACCGATTAGATTAACAGTCTTGGAAAATAGATTACATACATGAATGTTACATTACACATCATAATATACAAAACAACATATATAATCCTTTATGAATTCCATTATTCCCTTGTCTTATCCCTTCTTATCAATCACAATATACTTCTTGGAATCCTGGGAAAAATACAACATAGAAAAAGGGGGGAGCTCAAACACTCCATAAGGGTAAGCAATACAGTGGAAACTTTCATAAATAAGTATAAACATTTAAGGCAATGTATAACTAAAACAAAAGACCTTTATACATGAAATTCAACATATTATGGAAAAAATAAAATGAAATAATGCCATTTACTTATACACATGGATATTATACTAATCTAATAATCACATGAAATATCAATAACCACTTTCATAATAATGGAATGCATAATGCTAGACTATCATAACCACATATCCAAGGCCTCATGCCAAGACTACAAAAAAGATTTTTCGAAGGCCTTGTTCCAAGACACTAGTTTGTCTCATGAGACCGACCGATGCATCAAGGAGCTATATAGGAATCCACCCGTCACTTACTAAGTCCAATTCATTCCCATATGAAAAGGTTTAAACATAACATAAACATTTGTATTAAAACTAGCATACGAAATGTCAATACATTCTCCATAAACAATGAATGGTATAAAAATAACTCATCCACAGTAAAACATATCGCAAAACCTTCAATTCAATACAAAAGTTTTGTATCATAATAAACCAACTTCAAATAAGTTTAAAATCTATCAAAGGATGTTGACATAGATGAAATCATTACAATTTGCGAGAAATATCTCTTTTCTAGAAATCATTGAAAAGTCACACATTTATAAAGGATGTAATTTAAAAGAGATTTTTGAATAAAAGTGTCCCATACCACTTTGAAACTTTTGATAAGAAATATCATTTCAAAACACTAATGTCCATATAAATAAATCCTTAAAATCATTTTGAAATCATGGACATTAATTAAAATATTTAGAATGATAAATCTTTAAATCATTTAAAATTATGATCTTGATAAAGAGTACCTTTCAAAAATTCTTAAAATATTCATTTTGAAATCATTTAAAAGTCACATAATTATAAAATAAAACATTTACATTGAAAATATTCTTATAATCTTGTAAGGTATGCATTGATGATTTTATAACGGTGGTAAATAGCCGCACCCGCCATATAAGGTAAAAAAACATTCTTACGTTAATTTTGTCGAAAGGTTAAAAGTGCCTTGTTTGGAAAACGACAGAAAGATTCCTTTAAAAACACATAAGTTTATAAATGAATTTAACCCATATTCTCTGTAAGTAGTAAAAATGTTATGAAATACATTTCTAAGAAACATGGATGTGGATGATAAATAAATCCTAGTAGATTATTACGTATAAACAACCTCGGATAATGAAGAGATTGCGAAATAAACCCTTACCATTTTGGTAACTTACGAAACGTAAAACCCATGAAAGAGGTATCATACAATGAATATGTAAATAAAAATAAATTAAAGTGTTTTACACAAAGAATATATTTATGGGCAGTACATACACCACACAAAATGTAATAGTGGCAATATGGCATGAATCTCACGAGAATAAGGAGTGAGATGAAAACCCCTTACATTGTACTTTTCCTTGGTTGGGGGTAGGTTAGCCTCCTGTATAATGGTGAAATAATTTTTATTAAATTATACAAGAATCATATACAATCATATGATATCGTATATGATCTATTAACATTGCTTTGTTAGTAATTTCTTAGAATTATCGTCCTTTCGGGTGTTAACTTACTCGTTTTCTTTTATATGTTTCATCACGTAAGCTGTGGTTGTCTTGCATAGGTTGTATCTTATTCATATCCAGAATGATATCAAGTCCTTAAACATTATTTTTAAATCATCAAATGATAATTATACTTGAATGGATATGATAGAGAATGAATATCATCGTGTTAGTGGAGATGGTAGTTCGTACGTACGCACAAGCGACAATATCACTCTTTTGATATTAAAATAATATATAATTGGTTGGTATATCATATATACAGAATAATTATCATGTTATATTTATTATTTACATGAATTACATATCATTATTATACCCATCCAAAATAATAATTTATTGAATAACAATTACACCATGACGTGGAGACGGTAAGCCGTACGTGCGCACGTATGGTGACATGTTATTCAAAGGGTGTATAGAGTACTGAATATGGTTGTACCATATTTATAATAATATTACATTATATAGGAGATACTGGATTCATTATTTTATAATGGTAATAACAATGAAAGAAGAAGTTGAAGAAGAAATGAATTTGAAAAAGAGTGGTGAAAACATTACCTTTTCTTCGGGTTCTTCCTTTTGATTTGATCAAAAGGGATCCTTATGTTGTCATTATGATCAAACTAGGGCCTCTAGGTTGTAGTCAGGGAAGTTAAAAGAGTATTTGGGAAGGTGTTGGCCGAACCAAAAGGCTTTGAAGGTGTTATGTAATGAGAAGGGTCAGTGCCCTTTTATAAGAGGGGTGAGGGGCACCTTTGGAAAATCTAGAAATATTAATTTATAATAAATCTATATTCAGTTTCTAATGGCTCCAAAGTTGATTATTTAAATATTAAGGAGGTTATGGGTCGAAAAACATTCAACCAATAGAATTTAGATAGGTTTGGGTTACTATATTAACCTTATCATTAAGTATTAACTCTAAGTTAATTAGTTTCACTGTTACAATGTCTCTTTGTATTTTTATAATATATGGTTAATAAACTTAATATATACATCCAAGATACCTCTAAGTAGTCCATTAATGATACAACTATCATGATATTAGTCTCTTGGCCGATCTGTATACTTTTAGGAATTTAATATCAATTAATACTATAATATTTGTATAAACAACTCTTTTATGTCAATTTTGACACTATTCAATAATTGATTTTTGTGAAACTCGTAATAGAATGATTACTTCGAAAACAGTAAATTAAATAAACCCTAATATGACATATTAACCTATAAAATACGTTTAATTCAATAAAAGTCTCCAATTAGATATATTTGGGTATTTATAATATCAATTATTTTATTTTTTCACTATTATGGTAATTACATCATCATCATTACGTCATAAATAAATTAACTTATATTATGTCTAAAAATTATAAATAGAATATAATTATGTAGGGAATATGTTTATCTTTATAATTAATATTTATAGTCAAACATCCAAAATATATTACCCTATTTAAAAAAAATTTCTAAAATATATATGCTTATGTTATTTTTGTACTTATTTTAACTTAATTAAATTAAAGTGTCCCTATCACCTTCATGGGGTCCCAAAATCGACCCAAAGATGCCCATGGTCAGCCATGTATCCACCAATAAGGTTAGGACACATTTTAGGGTAATTTAGTATTATTATAATATTATTTTTTAAACGTTATTTATAAGATTTACTCATTAACTATAGTAAATAAAATATTTACCGAAGTAATTATGCAAAATGTATAAAAATAAAATTTACCTATTTACACAATTTGGAAATCCTGATTACAAATATGGAATCCATTTTTCCAAATTCAAAACACAGAAGTGACAGAAAATAATTTCAAATTAATTTCCGTTGTGAAAATAAAAAGCGTGTTTTTAAGATATAATAATTATCAAAAGATTGATACTTGTTTATGTCCGGTTTAATTGTGAAATTATGTCCAATGACCAACATTGTATCAAATGGTAAAAATATATTCTAAATATATTTTAAAACCACTCAAATTCATAATTTATCACTATTAATTATTTTGATTAAAAAATTTGTTTTTAATTAAAATTTAGTAATTTTCACTATTCATCAAAATATTAAAGTTATCCGAAAAGTACCATAATTTCACCTTAGGATAAATTCGATACTCCAAATCCAAAAATTAAGTCATTTTTGAGAGATAAGATTGATAAAATTTCAAAAAGTAGGTATTACTATTTATAATGGCTAGTTTGATTTGGCTATGGTGTGTGTTAGAACTTGAAGTTGCGTACAACACACGCTACTGTATTATTCAAAGATAAGCGTACCGTGGAAGCTTGGGATGTTTCATTTTAAGTTTTTGAGGTCTCCATTAAGTCAAAAAGTTTAAAATATTGTATTTAAAAATGGTTTACTATTAAAAGATGGTAAAACTGCAATACTGAAAATGAATTTTTTCTTACATTATGTCTAAGAAACTCATAATATGGATTCTAAACTTATAAGGATTATATAAAGTTTAAAATTTAGTTAATAGTATTCATAACATCTTTTGAACAGCTTTTTTGGTAAGTCATGGTGCGCTTGAACTCGGTGTTGAATGTAGTTCAAGTTATTGAATTATTTTGAAGAAATAACACACTATGAAATCTTGGGGTGTTACATTTAACATTATTATAGTCATTAACTTTTATCATAGTAATCATAATTTTATGCCAAAAAATGAAATAGACATTATTAAATAATATGATCACTTTGATATAAAATATGAAATCTAGTTTTTGGATTTAAATTCTCAAGGGGATACAGAATTCTTTCTCACATTACTGAATAAATCTATATTTTATTAGTAAAACATTACTTATGTTTCGAAAATAATGTATGTGTTTTGTAAAAACTCAATATAAATTTTATTTTATTTATATTACCAATATATATATATACTTATCATAAAAATTTTCATAAGCAATTATATGAATCTTGTATTATGGAAATGTTATAAAAGTAATGGATTTAGCTATATCAATATTTTTCATTATTCACCATCATTTAATTATTTTTAGAAAATACCAAAAAAATCCATAAGTTAATTATAGATTTATGAATTAAAAAATTAATTTATTTTAATAATTTTTAAATTCATTGTTTTATTAATTTAACATTAAAATTAAAATAATATATTTAATTAATACATACTATTCATGAAAAATAAATATTATTAAACATTATATGTTCGCAATTTTATTTCCCATTAATTATAAATTAAATAATTAATATTCGTATCTGAGTCACTTAATTTTTCTAAATCTATTGATATTGATAAATTTTATTGATTTTTATCATATCATTATTTAATAATAATATTTATTACATAAAAATATTTTTTGAATAAAATAATTAAATTAAATATTATATTTTTTATGTATTTATTTATTCTAAAAACAATAAATAGGTTAGGAATCCAAAACAGTAAAATTATGAATTTTTCAAAACATGTATTTAAAATTAACATATTTTTAATGACCATATTTAATATAACCATATTTTCAATAACTTTATTTTATATGACCTTGTTTTGTTCCAATTTATATCCTTACTACACATATTAATTCCATTAAGAAATCTCATGTTACCCATCTCATTAGCATACTTTAAAATTTAGATCTCATAACATTCTTTCTAGATTCAAGTTGTTTTTAAACATTATATGTTTTCTTTAGCTATAACTTATCCTCAAGATCAAATATGATCATGGGGATTTCATACTCAGGTTGATTTTATTCTTTTCAATTTATTATTCACTATTAGTTTATGTGCTATTGAAGGACATATTCATCAATTGTGACATATATCCCATTATGTGAAATATTTAGATTCATGTGATTTTTTTAACGTTTCATCAAAAGATAATGTATTTAAATTTTTTACAGTTCAGTGTTGTGTGTATGAAATTATAACATCACATTAATGTGTTATGGTCTATGTTTTTTTAAAGGTTGGGGCTGAAGCCTCATTTTTATTATTATATCAAAGAAAAGTCCTCTTTTAACTGGGTAGAGGGAAACCCATTACATAGACCAAAGGCCCAGTGGGCTTGTAGCCCATTACATAGCCTGTAGGCCCAAATTCAAAGGCCAATTCACATTCTGTGAATAGTAACCTGTTGCTACAGTACCGCATAGTATCGCCGCCGCTACAGTGCCATGTCGCCGCTACAGTACCCGCTGATAAACAGTGCCGCCGCTGCTACAGTACCGCTATAGTACTGCTACAGTAACCTCTGCCCCATGGGTTTTGAACCCCCATTTTCCATGTAGCCTTACGGGGTGCTTACCACTAATCCAAACCCCAACTACACTAATGTGTTATGGTCTATGTGTTGTTACATAATCATTCCAATGTTTACGTATGATAGAACTGATTTCTTTTTGTCATTACCTAATATTTAATTTATATTATTATAATGTAGTTATATATCAACAATATATTTTCTTGAATATTACAATTTTTTCATTTATGATTGTTTATATAAAAGATTTGTCACTAAAATATATGGTATTATATAACAATATTAGTTAAAAATCTCCTGCATAAATAGAAGAATGTGTGATGTTATTTACTAATCTAGCTTGGACCTGGTGAACGGGGCTAGTGATGTATAAAATTTAATATTTTACTCTTGTATTTATTAATATATAATTGAATTTATTATTTTTATTAATTCATTTATTCCATTAATTATGGATTCAATAGTTTTGACTAGATACCTTATTAAAATTCTAACTCCGTGGGTGGTAAAATTTAATGGGTTTCATATATTGAAAAAATATTTGTACTTATTCCATTATAATAGCTTATATATATTTGAATAGGATAATAATTTATATAATCCAAGGGATATATAATAAAATGAACAAGGATATTTTTTTGTTTATTATCCAATGTAATTAATTTCAATAACCTAATTAAAATATTTCATTAGTCGCACTACAATATGATACCCATAGTGGGGTGTTGAGTTTGGGTCTATTATTTTTGAACAATACCTCTAACATTTTTATTCCATGATTAGGAGGAACATTAATATTTTCCACAATTACTGTGAATAAAAAGGAAATACATAACTAAAAAAATTTACATGGTTATCATGTAATAGGATAATTGATTGAAGTACAGAATGCTGATTTTTTTCCAAATTTCACTCATTAGCCATATATATTTACAAAAAACTGGTAATATTAATATCTCATTATTTACATTTAAAATAATTAAGTTTTTATAAATAATAAAAACATTTATTATCAACAATCATAATATATAACATGATACAACCCTTGTTATATCATTAATATATATCTTCATCGTGTTAATAATATCATTAAAACTATTCATCTTTTTTTGAAGGTATGTCAATGAGGGTAAAAAATTCTCTAAATTCTAAATTATCACTAATAAATTTTCTACCTCACCCACTCAGTTTAATATCCCTCATATTCTAGTTTTCAAAAGATCATTTTTACACATTATGATATATAATTAATTAATATAATATCATCGTGTCATTTTCCACCTCCTAGATTATTAATCCTAACGTTCACCCATATTTGATAGTTAGAAAAAACTAGAAGGGTACATATATATCTTTATATATCGACCAAACACATCTAATGTCAAAGGATTATTATTTAATGAAAAACTATACATATGTAATCCATTGTAACAGAATGTTTAATAATAAAAATAAAGACTTTAAATTCCATATCTGTTTGATAATTATGGAATCTTAAAAACCATTTCACAATTTTTACTATGTCTCTTGAATTTGGGATACATTTTTAAATAAATATTAAGGAATGGTAATAATTATCATCTCAAAATCATTTTTTGAAAAACAATTATATCCATTACATATGACATGACTAAAAGATTCTTAATATATAATGACACTATTTCCTTCTCTTTCAAACTTCATTGTTCATATCCCTATATTATTATGTGAAATATGTGATACTTTTTCATCACATGAGAGGGCCTTCTATATTGAGGTGAGTCAGCTAAAATATCGTATTGAAGAAATATGTGAAGAATGATTATAAATTTCATGAGATATGAGGTTAAACCCAAATCTAATATCTCTGTTCCATCCACATCACTGACTTATTTCAGGACATCTGTTCTTATTAAAGGGTTCATATTTCACTCATTGATATACCCATTTTGTGTTCTCAAATGCTTGTTGGTGTACAACCTCGATATTTGAAATCCATTGTGATACTCACAAAACTCATATCCAATAAATGAGACACTCTCAAATTAGATCCCAATCATCATGAAAATCCAAATCATATAACCTAATTGTAATTTTTTATATCCAACATAGGTCAACTACCATATAAGATAATCTATATGTGAGATTTATTGCAAAATATCAGGGTTCATGTGTTTCAACCATAGTCTAGGGATGATCCATAATTCTATCCAATCATTGCCTTATGAGTTTATGGAAACTATGATTCAAAATTGGTAAATAGTTGTTTCTCACACATCAGTCATCCCCTACAGTGGTTCAAAACAAAAATTCCAGGTTTTACATTCACTCTCCCCCAGCCTTTCAGATGGTGAAATTTAAACATTCATGGGGTTAACCTTTAGTGCATTAATTCATGTTGACTATGAATTATAACAATATTTTGAATCTCTCAAACTAGTTTCTATCCACTATTTTTTTTCACTACCATGTGATAGGGGAGGCTCCTGCGCAATCCTAGTTTTTCACACCATGAATGGTTAAGATACACCTAGCCTCCTTCTATTCAGGGTATCATGACTTTAAACTATGGAAAAACTCATTTAGGTCATGTTTTTGTGGAATGATACCCATTTGGACATCTATTATTATTGGTCTTGATCCCTCATGTTCCACAGTAACACATATAAAATAATACCCTTCTCTATAAAATCCATTAACATAATGTTGATGTTCAATTCACTTTTTTGGTCAAAGAATCATAGACAAAAACAGTGTGCAATATCCCACAAACAAGATTTTAATACAGTTTATCTACTTTCTATGATGTAAAAATTCCAACAATGATTTCTTTGTACCCCATATGGGGAATTCATTCATATCGGGTATGATCTACTCTTAAAAAATAAGGCATCTCAACCCTTTCTGATCCATGTGTTACGACCTCAAACTATTTGAAACTAGACTTCGAGGTGTTTTAGTGGTGCGAGGCCTCTAGTCCACCATTCTGATTAAGTTTTCACACTCATACATGTCAACAAAACTATTCTACTATTTCTATTAGAGCCCAATGAAATTAAATTTATAGAATATTTTTTTGATGATATATGACCCTAAACTACTAACAACTCATGCACTATGCCTTGGAGCTAAGTACAGGACCCTAGAAGAGATATGTGTTTCAAAATACCTAATATTCATCCCATAAATAATTATATTTGTGTCACCATTTTTTTATAGTTTTATATTCCTCAAAATTTACTTTTCTAATGACCTTAAACTATAGGAAAATGTCCTCAACATATGATGTTAAACTGTTGTACAATGTCCATGAAACAAAATGTTAATCTACGTTATGATTTTTCCTTACTATATGAGAATAAACTACACTTACAATGTCCATACAATAAGATGTTAATATTCATTTTTCACATATGTACTACATTACATAACACTATGTGGAACTTTGGGCCTCACCAGATATGACCTCCCACTGGTTCGGGTCTCCAATTTACCACATTATTGAAATTTATATGGCTTGATTCAGATTTTTTAGAATATGTGGGGACCCTTAAATCTAGGATCATGGGTCTAAACTAACAACATATTTATTACATGGCCTTATTCATGTGAATAAGTTTGGATATCACCTAATGAAATTAAAATTTATTGGGTTTGAGAACAAGGTTGTGTGTCTCCCAAAGGGTTGCGCCCTCCCCAAACGTTGCCTCATGTCCATATTAGAAATTATTTTATTCCCCTATATGATTCTCCATCATAATATAAATAAAATTGGTTTCCCATATATGTGATTAAATATATCCATAAAGGCTCACATCATGTATTAGGTACATGACTTGAAGGATATCTTTCGACAAGAAGTGGTTACCATTATACGAACACGGTTAATGGTTTGTCTTGTAATTTCTCAACCAATCCATCACAAATTTTGGTATAGAACCTATTTTTCATACATTTTCAAGGGTAAGTTATAATACATTGGTCGCCAATTTTGAGGTTAACATCTTAAATTTCATGATTTACTTCCATTCTACATCCCTTTGGTTTGTTTTGCAATCTTAACATCATCTGTAATAGCCCTATGTGAATTATCGCACACTGAATAGTCAATTCAGTAATGTTTGTAATTCACCAACCAAAATCACATTGGCCATTATTTCTTATTCAATGTGATTGGGCATCCCCCACATCATTTTTTTCTTATAGTGAGTATAGATCAGTTGGCCCTTTGATTCATGGATGGGTTAGTAACATTATGGTCAAGACACACAATATGTTGTTCTAAAACCATTTAACATAAACTATAACAAATCCTCCAAAGAAGCACAATTGTTTCCCATTGTATTTGTAGTACCTTTCATGTAACACATTCCTCACCATGAAAACCATGTTCCATGAGTAACCGCCTAACATGTTTGCAATTCATTAATGAAATGGTTTCTCAATGTATGTCCTCTTTGTCCCTCCATTAACATCAGGTTCAAAATCTTTTTTTTCTATATGAACCTATCTAGAATTAATCATTTTGGTCTTACTCTATGACCTTAAACTAAAGGCCACTGCATTGGGTGTAATCATCAAGACAATAAAACTAAATATAATTGGGCCATTTTCCCATAATTCACATCTGGTATGTTCCACCTTCAATGCCTCACCAACTAACACC
The DNA here is from genome assembly GCA_963277665.1 of Viscum album. NCBI lineage: Eukaryota > Viridiplantae > Streptophyta > Magnoliopsida > Santalales > Viscaceae > Viscum > Viscum album. The sequence continues at coordinate 1,192,928,225 of OY728130.1, read as the reverse complement.
CCCCCACCACAGTTCACATCAATCTGATGGGATGCTTTAATAAAGGAGGTCCATAACCTACACCCTTTAAATTTGTGTTCCTTGATATAAGGGGACATATATGTAGTACTAGGAATTATACCTTCATTTATGTTAGATATATTTAACCATTAATTCCACAAAGGATCCCCCACATGGTCCGACTAGAAATACCATAATCTTCACAAGGAAAGGGGCAGAAATTCCTATCTAGATGAAAATACATATAGGGAATCCTTAAAAAATGTTTGGATTTTTTCTTCTAAATCACTCTTAATACATAATAAAAGGTATGGGAGAAAGTGTAAAAGACGTAAAACCTAAAGGACTCTATAATATACCCACATAAAAACCTATTAATACCTGAAAAAATCCACTTGATTAGGCAGAATTATAGAAAATCCTTCCCGGCTTTTAACCTATTCTCATAATCCTTGCATGAAATGAAACCTAAAAATGTTTTATCCGTTTTTTGAGAAGAACTCCCCACCCCCTTCGGTGCTATTCACCTACCACAAGCCTTGAAATCATTTCCTTCACATGAAAACCAATATGTTGGTCCCCATGAGAGATGGTTTTATCCATTCCCTGGCCAATATGCCACTTAAATGTCCATAGATCTATTTCGGTGATATGACCCAACTGTTGAAATCTTCTAAAACATATAATAGGTTCACCATAATCTATATTATCAACCTTTACATATATCCAAATAATCATCCATGACAAAATTATCTCCCATAATAATGTTGGTTCCTAGATAAATTGGCTCAACTCTAGTACGCACCATCGTTTCACTCCAATTGTTGCTAGGAAGCTTCAATTCATAAGACCCAATCATACCATCACTACAGCCCATATGAACTCAATATTATTCTATGTGTAACCCCTAATAATATCATAACTACTAATTGGTAGATTCTAGGCATCATTCATGTGTATTCCAGAACTATACTATAACATATCATCAAAAACAACATGTAAAATTCCACATGTAAACCCCAATCATAACATCATTGTTCTTTAATAGATCTTTGGAAGCATCCATTTGTATGAAAAAATTATAATGTCATATGTCCCCAACAGAACCCAAGAGGAATATATATATATATTTCGCCACAAAATCCCTTGATTTCTCTCCATACATGACACAAACTAACATACCGATTGATATTAAATATCATGGATAATGAATGTCACATGACCTTAAACTATGAAGTTAAAAAACTCATATTTTGATCAATGTCACCTGATAGTGTATGTAGGATTCTTCCATGAGGTTAAATCCCAATTTACACACAACCCCAAATAAACATTCCCTTGAGATTTGGAATCACCAAAACATCTAGCATCACAACCATGTATATCCCCATCCAAATATAAGGTCTCTATTGGACATCGACACCATAATGTAATGAAAATATTTATTCGATCTAGTACTTAATGATAATATGTGAGGAACATTCCCATACATATTTAAACTCCTGATATTACTATATTTGAAGAGAACTTGTGTGATAGTCTACCCTAGACACTAAATATGTGAAACTACCTCACTCAGATTTATACATTTGACCCCTACTATTGCATCAGCATCTCTAACTAATGTGAATTGAATGAGAAGCGTTATGTGATGAACCAAGAAAAACATATGTGATGAGAATACTATTTCAGGCATAAAGAGTCTCATATTCCCCAATGAACACCTAATAATTGTGAGTCTCTGTGTCTTACAATTGTAGTATTCTCAGGGTAATGATCCTAATATCCCTTATAACCCCTGCCATTAGTTGTTCGTAATAGACATGGGATTCCTTTGGTTTCATATCATAGATTCTATATAGATCGGAATCCATTAAAATAGAAAGATTAAATCTTTTTTAGCTTAATAACATTAATTATGTCTATAGATTATATAAATACCAATATTTGTGATCATTCTCTCCAATTTCATGTATGCACCCTATTAATACATAAAGGTCTGTAATTAACTAGCATTGTCTTGATAATGGTTCTATGTATATTATTTTTGAATATGACATTGATTTATGAGTGGGGTTGAGACTAGGGAATGAATTCCAAGGGAGAATCCATGGAATAGTGAAATAATATCTCATAATCATGTTGTAATAATTAATTTGGAATCACTAGCCATTGTGGTAGAGGATACCAACCTTTTAAAAAAAGGAATGTTGGGATACGACCTTGATAAAGAATGACATGTCCAATGAAATAGACCACCACATGAAAATTACACCTATGTGAATCCTAGGGGAGTTATAGAAATCCAATCACCTATAAATAATACCAAAAATTAATCATTGTAATCTCTAAGGACTATATTCACAATATCCATGAATGTAGAAGGGGAATTAGTAAGTTCAAATAGAATAAATACAAACTCATTTCTCCCATAACTTGTGTGGAATTTTTCCATTGGATTATCTTCCTATTATATATTGATTTGATGATATCTTCACCGGAGGTTAGTTTTTTAGAAGAATTGAGCTCATACATGTTCATTGATGTTGTGAGATATATTTGGTAAATCATAAATTTTTATTATGATTTATTTAGCTCATGATAATTGATGAAAATGAACACTGATTCATACTTATTTTTTAAAAAGTGTACTTGTGCACCCCATGGTGGAGATAAATGTCATAAAAATACCTTGTCAAGAGTCTATTTTAATTGATTCCTTATTTAATCAAATTAAATTGATCCCATTATATAGGGTGACTTTGAGATTGGAAAATATCCTTGGATGAGTTTGATTGACAATTTTACCTCACGTTCTTGGGGAGGTCAAAGAAATTCATCATAAAAAATATCTTCCTAATCCAACACAATAATAATTCTATTAATGCTTAATTTTTCCCATATAGTATAATCTGTGATCTGTTAGCTCCTTATTATAAAAGAAGATATAATATAATTTGATTATGTTGGTACTCAAGGTTTATCAATGAATTTATACACTCTAAATGGATGATTAGGGATATGAAATGATATTTCCAATTGTTGTCCCATTATATGAGCTATGTATTAGGAAATCCACCCCAAACCCAAAATTAGGAAAAATTAATGTATAGGTTGTAGAAATAAATTTGATTTAATTTAACCCCCATATATATGATACAATAATATTTATACACTTTATTTTTATTTGGAATGCGATATTTTTTTTGGGATACATCTAAATCAAAAGATTCAGGCGGTGAATCAATATTCTTTGAAAACATATAATATATATATTAATTTAGAGAACTATAATCAAATAATAAATCCCTCGTTAATGTTTACTTAATTATTTTACCTATCACCACTTTTTTATTTTGATCCACCTCAATATTATTAATTGTGTATTACTTCCCTTTATCCCTTGGATTAGAAGGATGTTGCGCCCTATTTCCATCATTAAAACTAAGGTTATGGAATTGGTTCACATAATTCCCATACTCCATAAAGTAGAAGTAGTGAAGAATAGTTAAATCCTTATATGGGGACTTCTTCCCACTTGATGTATTTTTTCTTTTCTAATTTCATCATCATTCACGAGTTTGGTGGCATTCTTTTCCACTCTTGTAAAACATCCCATAAATGTTGGGAAAATTACCCATGTGTTTACATATACACTATTAACATGTGTCTAGTTGGAACTACTTACCCCCATTAGAATATTCATTAGGGATTTAATGATTCTCCATATTTTATTTATTTTCTCTAAAATCAGGATGGTCTCCAACTTCAATTTAATCCATAACCACAATCCAATCAACATCGTCATAAATTCTAACACCTATTATATATAATTTTTATAATAAAGACTTGTTTTTAAGACAAAAAATAATTGATCAATCTTATTTTCTTTTCTTTATATAAGAATCTAGGAATACGAAGTGAGCCTCATGATGTTTTACTTATAAGATACAATAATCTCAACTCCCTTTTTTTATTCATGGAATACTCATTCCAGCATTGTGTGAAATATTTTAGGGACATATGTAGTAATTATTATTCCATTTAAACCATCAAAATTAATTGAAAAAAATGCATACCTTTTCATCAGATTCCTTATGAGATATCACAATTTTTTATCCTCACATTCATGATATTAGATAGCCAGAACAACATTCCCATGCTCTAATCATTGAAGGGCATACAATAGATTATCCATCACATTAATTTGTTTCTCTATAATCAAGGGTTTGGATTTAATGTTATACATTGGAGGGTGTTTTCACATTAAATATTAAATATCATGTGTCTCCCTTATTAGTGTGTTTTCTATCCAATCATTATTTTTTTCATTCTTAAAAACATGATATAGCTGTGTGATAATTTCCATTTGATTTAGAAATAAATTTCCATTCTCATTTTAATAATCCTTAAATTTTCAATTACATTCATCAATTAGATGATTAATTCTATTTCTTAACATATAATTGATAAATTAAGGTTCATTATGAGGATTCATATATTAAAAAACATATAAATAAAAAATCTATAATCATAAAATAAATACCTCAATAATGATGAGTATATTAATCATTCAAAACTCATTAAATCATAATTCATATTATCCATGATTATATCCCTATTATATCTTCCTTTAAAAATATATTTAACATGATTATGAAACCCTTCCTAATGGATCATAATGAAAATATTAACTACACTATGAATATACCTTGGTTGGGTGAAACATAGTTTGCGGTAAGGGATTATTCGCCGGGAGCCAAATTTATGGATGAAATATAATAACCCAACAAATTTCAAGGTCATTACAACTTGATGCATCTATTAATAACCCATTACAATTTTTATATACAAGTGGAGTTTTATTTCTAGGAAAACCACATAATCCCAGATTTACTAAAATATTTGGATGTTTTCTTTTACTTTTCATTATATTTTTTTAAAAAATATCATTCTAATCCCCAAAACAAGAAAATAGTTTCTTTGATTACAAATAATATAACCCATGTTATTCATAAATAGATAATATAGGGAAAACATGGGTTATTACATATATAGAATTTGTTATACACCATTGACCATAATGTTTAGTTTCATGGGGACTAGAAATACAAAAACACATATTTCACAAGTTTGTGGAAAGTTCCCCATAATATAAATACACTCATAGATATAATATGTCAAATAATACACATTAAATCATGGGTATTAGAAAGTATAGAATTTATGAGAAAAAATTATCCGTAATTTATAACAAAACAAAATCCATGATGGTTTGATTATAAAAATGGGTAAAATCTAGAATAAGTAAAATAATTTTACTTAAAACAATCATAATTATATAAGAATTGAACATAAGATAAAAATATTGAAAAAAATATCAAATGATAACACTTTTAACATGGTATAAGAAAATAAAAAATGAATCATATAACATAATACATTAACAACTTCAAGGAATGTGGAATAATCATAATCATAGGATTTTTTATCATTGAAAACTTAGCTACTCATTGGCCCATTCATCCTTAAAATTATGAGTAGTGAAAAAATGAAACCACACTCACTATTTTTGAACCTATATAATTTCAAGCACATTTAAGTAAACTTTATATCATTAAATATATGTGTATTTAACACATTCCATAAAGGTATATATTGGTCCCTCCCACCTTTTAATTTATTACATTTGGTGACAATTAAAAAATATACTTCACATGATCAAATAAATCGAAGAATGAAAGGATTTTCCAAATTTTTTGAAATAATCCAATAAAAAATAGGTATAAATAAATTCTTTTTCATATAAAATAAAATAAAAGTCTTTTAATTTATATGTGTAACCTAGGGAAATAATTTTTTTTCATAAAACATAAAAAGGTATAAAATAACATCATGAATAAAATAATATGATAGTAAAAAAATGATTTACTATAAAAATCACAGAAAAGAATAATATAGGTTGAAACATGAAAAATAAACCTATTATACCTATATAATTAGATGATAATGAAAAAATTACAACGAAATAAACTTGGGAAAACATTTTTTATTTATCATTATATAATATTTAATTTATTTATTTATTCAAATGAAGTCATTATTTTCAATGAAAAATAAATCGAAATATTTCATGGAAATGACATTTTTTTTAAAACCATTTTACCCCCAAGATAAAAAAATTGACCCCATTTATATTGGAAATCCTTGGAAAATGGATCTCATATAAGAAATTGTGTATCTCAAAGAAATTATTTTGAGTTACCAAGTCCCTTAATTTTATCCTTGATTTCAACAATAGTGTTTGACATCCAATATTATAATTAAAAACATTTGACGCAACTTTTTCATAACTTTATTCATATATATTTTATTTTAATAACTAAATTTATTAAAATTCTCTTCATGTATTATACCGGTGTAATCGTTTTTCAATGTCATGTGTTAATAAGATTACCTTCTTTACACATGTTTAATAATATTTATATCATTTCTTGAATTTAATTCAAATTTAACTATAGTTTTATTATTTAATATTATATGATATATAACATATATTAATTTAAAATATTATAATATCATTGTATATGTTTTTTTGTTATAGGTTGTTAAAACTAACTTGAAAATAACAAATTTTAATAATTTTAATTAAAAAATTTTACATTAATAATAAGATAAATAGCTTATATAATATTTTAAAAACTATATAATATTAATTATTTTCATAATTTATTATGAAAATATATGTTATTATGTTCCTATAGTAATATATAATTGTCTTTTAAAACCTTTTTCACAAAAGTGGATAAACTGGCCCAAATATGAACCCACATTAACTGGATTGTTGAGTATGGTCAAGGTGTTGTTTATTTTGACGTAATATTAGTATCAAAATGAATAATAATATTATTTTTTATTTATTTTTACCCATATTTTATTATTTTTAGATAATTTATGAAAATTTATATAATGGTAAATAATGTTTAATCGTGGAGGTTATAAAGTATTTGTACACATTATTAGAATTCACATTTATCAACATGTGACAGTTGTAGAAGGTGGGTATTAAATTTTTATTTTTGGATGCTAATTATATGAGATATATAATATATATTCATCATTACCTCCACTAATAGTGGTATTGGTAAAAAATCATTTTATCTTTGTTGAGGTGGTAGTTTATGCAATACACTTACGATGTTCTAATATATTTTCTATTGGGATGAAATTAAGTAAATGAGGGTTATACAACAAATATAAAAACATATAAATATAATAATTTTATATAATACATCATATTATTGTGTTGAAATGATATTTATAAGTTTATTATTAGGAATAACATATTAACATAAGATAACACTTACATTAGAGGATTCATTTTTTCGATGGAAGTTCCCTTGAAATTGAATGGCTTGTGATAAATATGATTAATAATGGGACTATATTTATTAGGTTAATTTGTAGTTAGTTTAAAACTGAAAATTTTAAAGGTTGAATTTGAAGGGTATGTGTAGTTTTTAAGGTTGGTAGATTTCATAATGGGAGAAAAGGACACATATGAAAACACTCGTTATTTTTCATTAATTACATTACTTTTAGAGAAGTATAATTCCAAAAAGGTTATAAAATATTGTGTGTGGGTTGTAAGTGGATTTATAAATTTACAACCTTTTTGAACACATGTTTTAAACATGTTTTAGGGGTTTTACCATTATGTATTTAAATTTTCCTTTTATAGTTTTTAACTAAGTAACTTGTGTTTTAAAAAAGTGATTTTATGTTTTATTAAACATATTACATAATCCATATATCAATACATTGATTTTGTTGAACAAAATATCAACAAAAATTAAAAAAATTTAATTCATATACATTAGAAAATTAACATTTAAATTAAAATAATAATGAGTAGAAAAACTATTTTAGTTGGAAAAATGACATCTTCTACATTACAGATTTATAATATTGTTTATCATTGACTAAAATTTAAATTAAATTAAATATATTTATTAATTTTTTTTACACATCACATTACATTAAATATTTAAAGGATTAACATTTAATTGATTTAATATAAATTCCATTTTTTAATAAAAAAATAATTTGAATATAATTGTTTCACTATTATAGTTGTAATTTCATTAATCATAACAATTTATATTATATATAATAAATTATATTTCACATATTAAATGATACAAAAATTATTATATTTGGAGAAATTAGGAAATTATATTTATATGTTTTGGAAAATCAATTATTATGTTTACTCTTATAATGGGAAAACCCCATTTCTAGGAAAATATTATTTTTAGACCCAAAGAATTATTATTTGGATAGAATTATCAATGAAATTTCCTCAAATGATTTTAAATTATTTTTCATATATTATTATATGTAATTTTATAAGAAATTGTTTCTAAATAATTCATTTTTTTTCAAACATTAAAATTATATTCTATAACTGATTGTATTAATAAAATCACTATTTTCATTATTCACCTAAAAATAAACTTTTTTTATCCCATAAATTAATCATAAGTTAATATGAAAATAATAAACCAAAATAATGATGTTAATTTTGAAGGTTTAACGTCCTAAAGTTTATAAACTTTATGTTAATTAAAATTCATAAAATATCATGGGAATAGTTTTTAAATAATGAATTTATGTTTTGTAATTCAATTATTCATTAAAAATTATAATATATCTTACTGAAAAATACCCATTTAAGATAAAACTTAATCGTAATAACATATTTCATTCATTATTATATATTGTAATTATATCAACATTTGTAGTCAATATATATATATCACAGTTATGTTACTAATTTTTATACCTTATAATTTTTTGGCTACCTTATATCAATATATATTTAGTTAGTTTTTATGTGGAGTGTGTAGAAATCTACCATATATATTATTTAATTGATTAGAAAAAATGTGTTTTGTTATAATTTAACTTATTATATACATGATGAAGTGTTTATTTTTATTTAAAGCTAGATGAAAAGTTATAATCAATTTCATATGGTGGTCAAAGAATTATGGACTTGTTTATAATCAGTAAATTATATATTTCACCAAAAATAAAGGTTGATCATTTCATTTCCCTTTTATAGGTAAAAATGATTTTTATGGTTTATTATAGGATGAATCAAAATATGATATGGGAGTAGAGTATTTGTATTATGAAATATCTAGATAATAGGGTTATCATGAAAATTGAGTAAGTTTTTTGAAAAACTGTTCATAGACATAATGTTATATATATTTAATATTTTCATGAATCATGAAATTGTAAAATCAATATATACCAGTTTCATTGTATTAGGAATAAAATTATTATATTTAAAAACATGTGGTTCTTTTTTAAAAATAATATAATGTTAGGTTATCATTATTTTTTAATTTTTAAGAATAAAAAATTGAAAATAGAATTTTTTATTTGTATTTTGGAGTGTTTGAGTTCATGGTAATTCTATCAAATGTAATTAATTACCCTATTCTATTTGTGGGTAATGAAATTTATAAAACTGAAACACTAAATAGTATATTGTTTTAACTATCTATTATGAAATCCTTTTTTCATATTGCATGAAAAATAAAAAAGGATTGAATAATTTTAGACTACTTTTTTTTATTTTATGATACCTATAAATAATAAAATATTTTAAATATTATTTCTTTTTAATTCACTAATCTATTTCCTAGGATGTTGTATTTAGAAAGATATAGTAGATTATTTTGGGAGAAATGTTTTTTTTAAATAACAATCATTTTTGTTAAGAAATAAATAAAAATACATATTACTAAATTTTTCATAGGTGTTTATTTTCAACGATTTTTTAACATGGAAAATATATTTCTCAAATTTCAAATTCATCTAAAGGGTTATTCCTGATGATGATGTGAGGGTGAACTCCTGATAGGGTATTTATGAATACATATGATTTTATTAATAGTATTTCATACCTTAACAACATTGGGATATTATATGATACATGTAGATTGAATGACACTCAATGAACTTTTATAAATCTAGGAGGTCATTTATATATAAGAGTTATAATTCAATTCACAACATTATGTTGGATGAATTTATTTTTTCTACCATGGAAAGATTATCTTTCATGTGAGTGATTATTTTATAAATGACTCAAGAATATTAATTATATATTCTCATATATAATTTTAAATATTATGCAGAAAATATGGGTAGATTTAATTTATTATATTTTTTATGATATCACATATACCATGCTAAAGATGATAGTTAGAAAAAACAAATTAGAAAAAAATATAGAAGGCCACATTTGTAACATACTGTATTTATGTATGGGAATTATATAACTATTTTACTTGGTTTATTCAAAATGATTATTCAAAAAAGAATTCATAAATAAAATATATATTAAATGATCCAAATAAATAGAAACTTTTTCACTCATGACGTTGAATGATAAAAAAATTACATGAAACCATTTATTACATAGCAAGGATGATTCCATCCAATAAAAGTTAAAATATTAAAATGTGTTAATAAATATAAGTGACTAATATTTTTAATACTATGAAATCATATAGATCAACATCACCTTGAGAATCACCTTTAGTAGAAAAAACCTATAATGTGAAAAAAAACATCATCAAAGGGGAAACCATGTTGAAAAAACCATAATGGTAAGTATTTGAATGAGAAAAAGTATTTCTAATGTTAGAATGGATTTAATTTATAGAATAAATTAAAATAAATATAGCCATTATATATCTCTTCCTAAAGGGTAGATAATTTGTATCTATAATACCACTATGCACCCAATACTTTGTTATTATCGGTAAACTGTTGATGTAAATAATTTTTGTTTGTAAATTAATAGTAAAATTTCATTATAATTACTTATAATGAAATATAATAATTTTTTTAATAAACACTTATAAGATAATATATAACATGGTAAAATTATACTTGTCCTAAAGAATTTTTTTAAGTATTTGAATATTGTTTTTAAATTTTTTTCGTTTAATGAATGACATAAATAAAATACATTGACAAATTAAATGAATAACTATTAAAAAAATTAATAACATATAATAAAAAATTATGTAACTATAATTAATACTAATTTAATTATTCATGGATATACAAAAACAGTTTTTAACCATTAATAACATTATATATAATATTGTTTTAGTTTATGGTTTTGTTTCTCATATTTAAATATGAATTTCAATAAAATTTATTAGTTATACATATAGTCAAGTCAATATACATTCAAGAATTTATTATTACATATATAATAATAATGAAAAATTCATTTAAAGTTAAATTGATCAATTTTTAGAAATAACTATATTCTTATATGTTATTTTTCAAACTAATAAATTATAATGAACATTATTAATTATTTTTTTGATGAAATGAATATATATATATACATATTTATATTTATTTATTGAAAAAAAATTGCAATCTTCTAATGATTTCATTATAGGAAAATAAATTTAATAAAATAATTTTACTGCATAAAAATTAGTTATTCAAATAAATGTTTTCAGGAATTATGTGTTTTTATAATGAAAGTAAATTTTATCAATTTCATAAAATTGAATCTTAAAAAATAAACTTCAAATTTTTAATTATAATGAATTAATTTGAATGTAATAAAAATTTCATTATCATGTATATACAATAAGTTTCCGTTGTTAAAATTGATTTTCCATGGCTGTAGAACACTTTTATATTATAATTTAATTTATCAAAATAATACTATATTCCTCATTGTTGGGTATACACAACAATAGGATAAAACAAATCAAAAAAATAATATTATTGAATTATGACTATTATAAATTATTTTTCTAGTTGGTTGGTATAATTATGAATAATCATAGTATGAAATATACTTTTAAATCATCTTTCACAAAAGTATTAATTAATCATACATTAAATATTAGTTTTTTTTTGGAAATGAAGTTATTTTATATTAATGACAATATTTTTTTACATCAGGGTTTTAATGTTCGTAACATATTTTTATATCAATAATTTAAAATAATATCTATAGATAAAAGTTACTAATTAAATATGTACAATAAATATTCCATTGAATGAATTAACATTAATTTAATTATGGTAATTAGGAATTTAATTTGAATAAATACATTTTATGCATCAAAAAATAGATTCACTTCAATAATGGATTTTATTTCTTTTTGTGTCTGCATATTAGCACTAATTTCAGCCACATTATATTTTTTTTTGAAATAATGGAATTTTTTATTTAAATAAACATATCATAATATTTTTAAGCTGAATTTTGTTGGTTTTAATAAAGTTATTTATTTTTTAGTAAATTATGAAAAATGTTTTATGTGCCAGACATTAATTTCATTTCCCTAAATAATACAATTTAAAATGTCTCATTATACTTTTGATTGGTTTTAAAAGTAACCTAATTTACAAATTATTAAATATAATCCAATTAATTAAAAGTTAAACCTCCAAACCTAGAAACCAGAAAACTTTATCTCTGGGTAGGGTCCGTATATTACCTAAAGTGTACCTCCCTAAAAGCTAGAGGTTTACAACTAGTATAAAGGGTCTGGTACTTCACATGGGGATACTATACCCTCTTTACGAGAGTAAGGCACAACAGATAACATATGGACCAATCGAAATAATAATCCAAAAACCAAAACATTCATTTTCATCTAGTTTCTAAATAGGGAGTGAACCACATCCAAATAGTAAATATGTCATGTCCTACGAATAGTATCTAAGGTGAAAGAAAACCCAAAAATATGAATGAATAGATAAATCCCAATAATGGGTCTTAACTCAAAGGTTGAATCCTCATCCATGCACTCCCAAATCCATCTCAAATCCCTGGAATAGGACATATGCCCTTGTCCTGAACTAAAATCATGATATCTTCATGGGTACACAATGATGACCCAAGTAGGGGGTGAGAACAACTTAGTATGCCACCATAATATGTGTCTAAAAATATCCAATCTAAACAAATAGTGCCAGAAATAACTAAATAAATAATAAGAAAATGGAATAACTTTCGTTCTATTATGTAACGTTGTTTACTTCACTAATTCTCCACTTTAGTTCCAATTATATCTTTTTATCTTTCTTCCCAGCATAATTCAATTCCATTACATGTTCTAGGGGTTATGAATTTACATTATTTACAAAATGGTAAATGAAGGTCAATTTTAAAGAATAAGGGCATAAATCTTGTTTTATATCTCTCTATGGAAACTAATTTCATAAACATTCAAATTACACTTTCCTTGGAGCCTTGATCCATGCGATCTCATCAAACACATCTATCAGAGGTATATAGAATTAGTCCCCATTCCTCACATATGCATTATAGGGTGGGGTTTAGAGCCTCAGTCTAACCCTATACATTTTCATAGATCCTCACATTGAATATTCCAAAATATCCAAGACAAGTGAATATTCTTAATTATCCATGAACCACATATACCACATCACAACATAATCATAATTAGTACACAAAACATAACAATTTATCATTTCATTTAAAACATAACTCATACTTGTTTCTTAACCCAATAAAACCTTCATTGTCTGCTTAGCATAACCAACTTAACCAGTTTCATTTTTTAATTCCTTAACCATTTTATCATATTAAACATGTTCCCCATGTTAACCTATTTTAAAATATTCTAAAATTATCTTACATTATCCCATTTAACATATTTAAAAATTTATCATATAGAATCTCATTAAACATAATCATAATGCCCATTCATTAACCCATTTACCCTTTTACTATTTCATATTCATTAATTCACACAAGCATTTTCCTTCTAATTTGTAATCCATTGGACTCATTCACACAAACCCATTCAACACCCTATACACATTATGAAAAATGAACCCTTATCCCATTACCAATATCTAGGCACACCCACTATTGTTTACATTTTTAATAAAACCAACATGTCAACAATTTTATTATGCGATCTATTTCAATAAAATTAAATTTCATTCTAAACCGTACCATGCACTATGATCAGGAATGTTGGTTCACCCTATGGATGACCCTAAATCGGTCAAATAATCCTCAACACATCGCAAAGGGTTCATTAGGGTTCCCTTTATTCATTTATCCTAACATTTTTCTAAAATAGTGGAAAAGAACCAAATTCACCGTAAGATAAAAGAAATATCATAACCATACATGGAAAAATGTATAAAAACCATGGGATATAACATGTAGACCACTTAAATTTAATTAAAAAATGAATAATCCCTTATCCATTTCCCTAGACCAGGATTTAAGTTCTCTTTGAAGGCCAATTCTAATATCCATCTGAAAATAGGTTTTGTGGATTATGAATTAGCTAATCTTATCAACATTCCATTTTCATGAAAATAGAAGTAAGAGGAATATTGCACATACCTAGAGATTCAATCTACAACCATCTATGCTCCAAAAAGCCTTGAAATGAGATATATTTTCCTTGGGAGCTCTTGTGGGTTTAGGTTTTTAATAGGATCTGGAGAAAGAATAGAGGGGAGGTAAATATGGTTAGAACATAAAAATACATAAGGTTATTTTAGTGATTTTTCACTGTTTGATGGTTTGTGTGGCTTGGATTCCTGATTTTTAAAACCATGCACAATATGTGCACTGAACACTATCCAATATGGCTTGAGGTAACACGGTTTACTAGGTTTCTCTATATGGATTCATGAACTATGTGCCAATAATTCAGAATGTCTCTATCTATGACTGCATGGTTTATCTCTCCCCTTACTTGGTTTTATTAACTTATCACCCCTGCCAACATCTGTCACAATTTGGGTGCAATATTATCTCTATCCATTTGCTAATCGTGTAACATGAACCGGATCGACAAAATCCCATATCTTTCATGTCCGAAAACCTCAAATCACCTATGAACCTACTCATAGATCCATTAAAAATTTCATTAACCAGAAATTTTATATTAATAAAATATAAACAAGTACATTCCTTCAATTAGTCCAGGATCATACAAAATTCACACCTTATAATGGATCGTCCTCAAGAAGCTCTTCGTAGTAATCACTGAGATTTTAACTAATGGAGATAGGTTAATTGAGCCTACCTATATAACTCCCTCTCATAATATTATTCTTTAACATTACCATTTTTTCCACAAAAATCAAATGAATGTTAGGGTATTTCTTAAAATACATTCATTCTATGATCTATAAGTTGAACTGTATGCTCCTCAACGGATGCATCAGCCTCATGTCAAACATATTCGACATCAATCACTAGAGATGGGCCTGGGTGACACATTCTAATTTAAAACACAATAAAAACATTTTTCATAACACAATATCATAGTGGAAGATCTGATCATTACACCACCAGTCTGATACTCTCCAAGATCGCAAATGCACCCACGTACGTGGGTCCAGACATACCCTTTTTATGAATTTAATCATGACCCCACCTTCATGACTCTGGAATAAAAAGATAGTGACCCACCACAAACTCAACAAGTCTATGATGCAGATCATTATAAATTATTTTCCTACACTAAGATGTTTACATATGTTCCTGAATAAATTGAACTCATTCTGACATCTCCAGCATGATACTTAGTCCCAACAATTCTGATTCTGTAGCTTCTATCCAACACTAAGGATATCTACAGATCCTATCATAGAGAGCTTCATATGGTTCCATCTGAATCATATCCTGGAATATATTATTTTAATAAAACTCAATTCTTTATATGTTATTTAACTATGATCACAAATATATAGGACACAAAATCCCAACATGTCCTCTTGATCCGGAATGGTACATTCGGATTACACAATCATCTATGGGTGGAAGGTCGTACTAAAAAACTATAGAGTCCCCAGAGAAATTTGTAATCACTACCAGAAGAACAATGTAAAATGAATATCTTTATCTGAATCTATCATGAGTGGTACCCTATGGAATTTTACTATCATTTGATCTAGTAACTCACCCAACAGGTCCATGATAAAGGTCTCTCGAATCGGTAAGAAATGACCCACCATAGTTAACCAATCCACTACCACCCAGATCGTGTTCAAAAGCGCTCATGGATGTCCTACACACAAAATAAATCGTCAAGTCATCCCATATCCATTTTTGAATAGAAAATGTATGAAACAAACTCCATGTACCCTAATGCTTAGTCTTAGCTCTAGTCAGGTAAGCAATCGTACCATGAAACCTGAAACCTATTTTTTTATCCCTATACAACAATACTTCCTATGATGGCCCTAGATCAATTTGGTCAAACTAGTATACACAACACACTATGATGTTTGAAAAATGAGAATCAATTCTTCTCGCACACATGTTGTCTTAATGACAGGACAACTAACATAAAAAAATCTTATCCTCACAAATGGTCTAACCATAAGGAGACTCCACACCATTAGGAATTTCCTTCAAAAACCAAAACTCAGAATCCACATGCTTATTATCCGCAATCTGGATTTGATGATTGGACTCAACTTACAAGGATTCAAGGGATTTCTACCCTTGGCCATCCTACGCCTCTAGATTCATCTCATCAAACAACACCATCATCTTCCACTTTGGACTAGATTCATAAACAAGCTAATTTTGATTCTTCTGACACAGAGCATCTAGAACACTATTTCCATTTCCCTGTTTGTAAACTAGCTCAAAGTCGAGGGATTTAATATATTCAACCCATATTCACTAAAGAATATTCCAATCTTGCTATGATAAGATGCACTTAATGATTTTATGATCGATTTACACCATAATTGTTCTTCCAATAAGTAATGCCACCAATATTATAAGGAAGGAACCTCTGTGACCAACTCATGATATGGTGTAGGGTAATTTCTTTCATGAGGTCTAAAATTCCATAAACTATATTCCATAACCTAGTGACCCTTCATCGACACCACTCCAACACCAACACCAGATGCATATAAAAAATGTAAATTTCTTAACTTGCTGAGGTAAGATTAGAATTGGTGGGGTTGTAAACTTCATATTCAATTCTTAAAAATCATTCTCATAATCCCCAACAAACTCAAACGTGATATCATTATTGGTCAAATTGAATGTAGATTTAATAAATGGGAAAATTATTTAATTAACCTTCAATAATAGAAATCCAAACAAAGAAAACATTACATATTGGAAACATTCTTAGGAAGCATCCAAGGTGGGACTTCCTGCAACTTCTCTAGATCCAAAGAGACACATTCCTATGAGATTATATTTTATTAGAAATACACCATATCAATGAATATATGAAACATGGATAGAATGGAATATAGCATATGATCTATTAGTGTGCCCAAGATGATGAAAAGATATTTGGAATGACTACCATGAGTGTGATAGTACAGAATGATTTCATTAAAAAAGAAAAATGAGATCTCTTCTATATGTGGATGAATGATTCAATTTAAGAAATCCATGAACATTTTCGGTGTGTTGATCAACCCAAATGATATCACCATATACTCTTACAACCCATGACATCTTTAAATGGTAGTCCACATTATATAAAAATGTCTCACCCTTAGCTGGTGATAACTTGATCTTAGATCAATTTTGGAATACACTGAATTGCATATCAGCTAGTCAAAAAGTACATTGATTTGATGATTGGGTTATCAGTTCTTAACCATATTCTGATTTTCATTCCTTCAATTGATAGCCAACATCAAATACCTATGATAATTCTTGGAAAATAGCTCTAGATATTCATAACAAGACATACATGGGTGAATAGACCCCTTATTCTCATGTTCCTCCAAATGAGATTTAGGATCTAGGAGAACATTGTATAACATTATATATGGAGGAATGAAAACTAGTTATTCTCTCGCCAGTAACTCTATCATGAACTCAAAATCCATATCAGGTGGAAGCCCAATGAAATCATTATGAAACACATCCAAGATCTAATCCATCATAAAATGAAATAAAATAATCCCAAATTCAACATCATCAAGTATAACTAAAGATGAATAGGATTTTATTTAACACAATTTCTAACAAACCAAAACTGCATTGCATGCTTCAAAGTCCCATACACTACGATGGATATATGTTCATCCATCAAGAGACGTGAATGTTACCCTACATAGGTAAGAGTAAATATGACCATGGAATAACATTATCCTGTACATTCCCAAAATGAGTTCAAACACCAACATCTTAAGTACAAACACGTATCATAAGAAACTATTCCCACCAACCTCAAGAATGCACAAATTACAATGCATGATATTTTCTTCTTATACCCATAATGATGTATCAATTCATATTACACCGCACAATGGTTTCATCACATGACCATACATGACCCCAAAATAGAGAAGAAACATAATAATGTGTGCCACCTATGTCAAATAAATACATAGTGAGTGAAGAAGCTACAAGAATCACACATCAAAATATCGAGGGCCCATCCTCTTCACCATTAAGTGTATACTGAACTGCGTGAAGCGAACCTACCAATATTCCCTGACCCTTAGTCTATGTTCCAGGTACCACATTTCTCTAATACTATGGGAACTCTTACTCTAGAGTACAATTTCCACCACCTCTACCAGTACGTCCAATCAAATATTAAATTCATTCATAGTAGGGGGCTTAAAATCCCCCACATACACTCAGAACTGACCTCGATCCACCAATTGTGCTTGGATGTAAAGGGTTACTACAAGAACTCAATACATACCCCATCTTTTAGCATGATCAACACTCATCTAGTGTTCAGATACACTGACCGTTCATGTTCCCCGACATGCAAAAAGAAAATTAAAAACACTATTTCATTGTATTGAGAGGGTGGTCCACTCATTGGACTACTCTGCACTCTTCAACCCTATATGATAATTTCAGAAATTGTGATTCCTTTCCTCAAAAGCCTCACCATTTTTCCATGCAATTAGAACCAGAATCCCACTTCCCAATGCATTATTTAAATTTCCTAGGGAAATAAGGCTCCAATCAACATATTATGTATAAAACTCTAAACATATGATATTTATCTAAGACATACTATCATATATAATCCAATCCCGGAAGATTCTTTTCATCATAACCTCATCTCCCAAAAACACTGGAATGAAGCATTGAATTTTCATGAAAAGACCTGTATAATTGTTCACAGATAGTATTCCCTTGTTGAATATACTGAACTCTACAGCTTTCTCCTACGTCAAGGTTTCAGGGTAAAAGTGTTCCAGAAACATTTCATGGAAATCCTTCCATAAAATACCATTTCCCGGTAAGACTGTACCTAGATGTCCCACCATTGCTACATCAGTCCCCATAACATGTTTGATGCCAACATTACTTTATTATCTACATGAGTATCCATGTTATCTAAAAATTTATGGATGAAATATATCTAAAATTATGCTTCCTTAGGTCCACCCTCTCTATCAATCATTAAAGGGTGATGAATCTAAAACTCTATGGTCAGATAAAAAATACTCGACAATGACATAACTAGGTATCATTCCACCATCTGCAAAAAAAAGTAAATGTTCTCTTTGAAATCATCCTCTCCTATATTACCATGAAATATGGGAACTTTACCCCCCCCCCCCCCGAATCTGAAGGAGTATGCTCAGTAAAATCCTCATATCAATTAACAGGTATGCGTCAATTTGGTGGAATCTTTCAAAAAATCCATCCATGATTCTTAAGACATATAACATATAGCTTCAAATTTTTTTATAAAATAAGGCTCATCTCTGGCCATAACCACCCATCCTAATAAAATAATATGAACAACAATTGTCACATCGATAACACTACCCTAGACCATTCCTAACATGGGTCATGACTAATGTTTGTAAACCCAAACACATAGAAATAATATATTTCATTATACACATTTTTAAAAACATTACTCACATAATATGAAACCCATTTTTATGTAGTTAATTTTCTATCCATGGATTTTTTTACAACTATGATTTTTAACTAATTCAAAACTCATTAAAACCAAAAACCTAACACATTTATGCCATATCATTATGTACTACCCGATAACAATTATTTAGCATTATTTCTTTTATCTCATTTGAATCAACTTAGAAGGATAATATTTTAATATAATTTTCAAGAAAGTAAAATACATTTTTCTCTTCATGTCACACACACCCATCATGTGTGTGCCTATCATGATGCATTCCATATATATCCCTAAGTGAATATAATTATATATGGATGCATAACCTCTTATTGTTCCATCTATAAAAAATTATCCTAAAACATTCTGGTAAAACAACACATGAATCACCCAATTGTGAAATAATAGTCAACTATAACAAAAAACATCAAGAACAACAATTACCACTATGGACACTAGAGTTTCCCCTTATACATGGGTTACATACTTCTTCACATGATATCATGAGAGAAGAAAAACAGTCACTAATATCCCATCAACCATTCAGAAATAGTATGGTAGGGACAGAAAGACCAACGATACCACTTTGTAATGTCCCTGGACTAGAATCCACTAAACCAGTTATCTAACCATGCCCCCTACATGACCTTAATCATGCCACCCAATATTCCATAGGATGAAAACTAGTAATAAGGGACTACTAGGTCACGTGGGGATAATATACCCTTTTTACCATAGTAATCCATATTATATAACATATTAAACAAAGGATAAAAAAAATTGAAAACATGCCTTTTTAACCAGTTTCCAAATAGGGCATGAACGAGAACCGAATAGTAAATATATTAGGTCAAGAATATAGTGAAAAAAATGAATGAAAATCCAAAAAAAGACTAACTTCTGAATCCTGAAAATGGGTCCTAACACTATGTCAAGGTCTTCAACAATACACTCCCTGAGCACCACACAACTCCCAGGCATAAGGACATTTCCCTTGTCCTGAATTGCAGCCATGAAATCTGCTCATGGACTCAATGGTGGCCTGAGAAAGGTGTGAGTACAAATAAGAAATACACCAATAATATTGTTCATAAAATATCATGTCTAACCATATATTTCATGCGAGAACAGAATAAATAAGTAGAAAAAACAACTCAGATTCCATTAGGTAAACTTTGTGACTTTACTCATTTACCACATTAGTTCTATGTTTATCTTTTAAACCTTCTTCATTAACGTATTTTCCTCTTTTACATGTCACATGGTTTAGGAATTTAAATTTTTACACCACAACCTATGAAAATAAATTACAAATTATAATGGTATAAAACATGTACCCTATCTCTCAAGGGATAATCATTTCAAAAATATTCACATCACACATTACATGGTGCCTTAGTTTAGGTAGTATTATGAAATTCATATGTTGGAGGAATATACCCTTTGTCCCCTTCCCAAACTCGTTCATTATGGGGTGGGGTTTAGACTCTTATTTTATCATGACTAGTAGGAGTAGATCCTCAATTCCAATACCCTACAACAATCAATCCATGTGACCATGATTTTTTTATTCATTCTCCTCATATACCATATCATAAACCAAACATGCTCAAACCACAAAAACAACAATTTCACATTTCATTAAAGATATAAATAATTTTCATGTCTTAACCCGATGACACATTTACTATTTTCATTGCCCTACCCACTTAACCGATTTTCCTTTTTCATTACATAACCCATTTAACATATTTAACACTTTCCCTAGGCTCAACCATTTTAAATATTCCAAATTTTTCATAAATTAACAGATTTAAAGCATTTTAAAAATTCCAATACATTATCACATTTAACATATTCATCACAACCCATTAATTTTAAATATTTCCATACATTAAACCATTTAGCATATTCAACACTCTATAGGACCACCGGGTATGACTCTCCCCATTTCACTATTTTCCTAACTATACACCCCTCCTCCAGGATAGTATGATTTTGGGGCACAGGTTTCTCTAACTATGTACCAACCATGCAACATGCACTAGATAGCCATAATTTCATTTCTTTCGTGTCCCGAACCCCCATAAAATGCTCAAACCACCTCACTTGTTCATTAAAGATATCATTAAACATAAATATGGTATTCAAACAAAAATATAATTAATTACATACGCTTATAATGTCTGGGATCTTATACATTGGACTCGTTGTTACATATTTTTATATATGTTCATTTTTATGTATGAAAAAAATTCATGGAAGTTTTTTATATTAATATAATGTAATTAAATTAAAATAATATTTAAAATAATAATAATTTAATATTGAAAAGTGCATTTAATTATTAGAATCTAGATATTCAAATATAGTATATATATTATTTTAATTGTTAGTTATAATGAATAGTAACCATTGTAAAATTGAATTTCCAAAATAATATCTAAACCATGTTAACTAAGGTTAAATCCATTGGATAAGGTCTCAAAATAAATCTAAAATATTTCATTAATTTATGTTTTGAGATTATTTTTACAATATCCTTAATAAATTTGAATAAGTGAATGTTTTCTACATTTTTATTGTGAAGCTGACATTTATATTACCAGAAGTTATAAAAATTACAATATGTCACTCTTTATATTTTAGTATATATATAATATATTTTAAATCAGATTAAAAAAATATTATTAGATATAAAATGTTATATTTATTTTTAATAGAATAATATTTATATTAATTTAAATTTAATTTTTAGTTCTGACATAATTACCTTCAACCCTTACCCTATTCTGATATAGTGATTGTGGAATATGTAGACAAATCATGGTAAATAAATTTAAAATCAATAAAATTAATATATATTAGATGAATTTTGGTATCCAATGAATTTAATAGTTAATTTAATACATTAATTAATTTAAATTTTTATATCTATTGAATTCTATTTCTTTATTGATTTCCTAGAATACAAATTAAATGAATAGATCAAAGTAGAACTTTAAGAATATTTTTTATTGAACAATATATTAATAAATTATTAAAAAATAACAAAAATTATAATGAAATTATAAAATCAGGATGGCATATTTCTACAATAAAAACCAGAGACCATTTTTCATCCACTTCATATAATAAATAAAATTATAAACCTTAAATTCCAAAATATCTATTACCATGGTTATGTTTAAAAAGTGTTAACATGGGGGTTAATAAAAAAAGGTTTAAAATGAAACATACCCTTTTCTAAATTTAATTATTATAATTTTTCTACCTTATGATGACTTATATAATTATATTTTTCCATTTTTTACCCTTTTACATGGTTATGATATATATAATACTGAAATACTTTTTATAATTTCAAACATTAAAATTCTATCTTCTATATAACGGATCCACCACTCTTCACGTACAAATTCTTCATGAGGCTTTCGGTTTACCCATTTCCTAGAATAATAAAATCCTAGCCTTCCCCCAAAATTTCAACAGGTTTTGGTCTCACCAAATGTAAAACATAATAAGGCTTAAGGTATAACAGATGGGGGGATTTACAACTATGATATAGAATACATAATCAATTGATTTTTATGTTTATTGAATCTTCCACCACATTAAAATACTCTAATAACATGATGGAATCAAAAATTAATGTTCTTACATATGAAAAGATTTCGTTATTATTATTATTGAAAAACCCTTCATCGTCCCAATTTTCATTAATAGGGAAAAGATAAATTGTTTATGTGTATGCGTGGACTGCCACCTCCAAAAAGTTATGTGTTTCATTTTAATGTCCTCCTATCATTGATGATTGTAAATATTTTTTAATTTATAATAATCCGAATAATATAATGATTAATATTCAAGAGAGTATAGAAAACTGAACCCTTTTACCATGATAATCCTATCAGGGTTTTTTAGTGATTATGAAGAGAATGTAATCCAAACATCAGTGAACAACTTATTCAATTTAGTAGTTATAAAATACATGGTAATAAATGATATAAAGAAAATTATTAAAATGTATAAAACATGAAATTAATTATTTTCAAAATAATTAATTATGATTGTATCATTATATTGGATTCATTGAACATACTTTATATTTAGGGAGACGAGGTAAGGGATTTCAAATCGCAATTTACATTCATTGAGACATATTTTATTTTCATTACATGTTTTATTTTATATGGTGTTTTAAATAAATTATAAATTAATTTTATCATTAATTAAAAAAATGTTTTTTAAAAATTAATTTCAGGTACTCTTATTATCCATCCTTTTGTTTTAGAAGTTATGCTAGTCTTATTGAATTTTCCTTTACATGGTTGTTTTAAATGTTTCAAACTCTATATCCTCTATATATATATTATTTTAAATGTTTCGATAATTTTTATATTTAGGAATAGTTTTTTTACAATGATAAGTTTTAATATATAAATTATTTTCGTTAAAAAGTAAAATAAATATTAATCATTTCATTGATTTCTATATGGGTTATTCATTACATTGCAGAGAAAGTGAAAAAGAATGTTTTTAATTTTTAATACATAAAATACTTCTCCTATAATAAACCCCATTATTATTTGTCATCATTCCACTATAAATTATCAAGTTCATTTAAATAATTTCATCTATCTTTTCTTTTTAATTTTTTTATTTGAAATTGTTTTGAAGAAAAAATGAATATTCTAATTATACCTATAAAAAACAAGATTTTTTTTCTTATGTGTTAAAATTGGTTTTCATGGGATTAATAATAAATCTAGGAATTATTACAAATATTTTTCTAATTATATTTTACATTATCATTATATATTATGATAGGTGATCCTGATATGTCTAATGACAATGGGTGAACCCAATATAGGTCTACAATTCATGAAGTAATGATTATGTTACTGAAGGAAAAACAATTGAGGGATATAATAGAGTAGGTTTCTCCTATAGAATAAGATGGGATTTGGTTATTTTTACATACATAAAAAAGAGTGAACATGTGATATTAATATGATAACCCAAGATAAATACATCTTAGTCTTCTAATTTTTTTTATGGATATATTTATATGTCATAAGTTGATAAATGTTTATAAACATTTAAAGTGGAATGATTTTTTTACAATTTAATATTTTCATTCTTCATTTATGATTTTACTATTCAATCAAATGGTATTCAGACGTATTATTGTAGAAATATTTTATTTTACCATGAGGATGTTTTCTATTAATTTAATGAATGTTTTATTATAAATAAAGGTACGATTTACCATGTGTTTTCATGTTTTCAATTGGAATAATGAAATTCTATTGTTTTTTATATAAATTAATGAGCTTTTAATTCATCATTGAACATTTTCAAATGATTTTCCAAAAATATAAGGATTTTTTAAACTATTTCTGGTTGAATCACTCCTCTATGGTTACTATTTAGGGATAATGTATAAGGTTGTTGAACGAAAGAGGTGAATAAATTTAATAATACTTTATTATGAAAAAACATTTACAATGTGTCCATGGGTCCCCTATGTAATATAATATTTTTAGAATTCACAAAAACTCCAATCGAAAAGATTCATGAAATTAATGAAATTTATTCCTTTTTTAAAAATCATGTAATTGTTAGGATTTTATGGTATGAGGTATTATAGTTGTTATCAATGGAATGGTTTAGTTAGTTTTAACTCTTATGATGATTTGGATGATGATATTTTCAGAGTTATATATACAAGTATTATAAGGGACCTTACCATAAAAACCCATATATACATGATTTGTAACAAAGGATACATTTTATTATATTTCAAGGATTTTTCGGTTAATAGTTACAGATAGTATGTTCTTAAGTCCAATATTCAAACCCATGTATTATAATGTGGAAAATTCAACCAATTATCATTTTTTCCATGATATAAAACATTTGTAATTAATCATCATTTCTTAAAAATAAAATTTTTCCTGACATTAAAAAAGGAAATTATTTGTCATTACTCATCCATAAAACCTTTAGGAATCATTTAAAAATGTGTTATAGTTACAAAAACCTTTCATAGGGTTATATAAAAAATAATGAATCTTTTTAATTAGTTTTAAATCCAGGATATAATAAAAGAGAGTACTCATTTAACCAAAACAAATTTAGCTAAAGTAATCATTTTAATGCACAAGAAAACATATTTACTACCCAAATCATTTCATAAAACCTTTTATTAGAAAACATAAAGGTAGAATTATAATCATTGGAATCCTTGAGAAAACATTTTTTAAACCTCGTTTTTTACCGAGAATGGGAATAAAATTTATTTAAAAACATATCACTATCATATGTCATGAAATCAAAAATATTTACACAAAAAATTATAAATCATAGATAAATCATGTAGGTGAACCAGCACATCATTATCATATCACTCTTACAATCACTCTTAAAAATAGAATAACCTACCTTTTAAATTCCCACAATATTTTAAGATAAACGTATCACTGGTTAACTCCATCCCTCTACACAATGTATTTGAGGTTTATATCAGGCTCACCCATCATCACAAGCTATATTATAATAAACCATATTATAAAAAAAATAAAATGAAAAATACATTTATTCTAACATATGAAATAATTCGATTTCAACACAAAATCAATAAAATATTTTTTCCATCTATATAAAAACAATTCAATATACCAAAATATCCTTTCCATTTGAAACCCATTTTGAAAATACATAGAACCCAGGGAAAGGGTGTTATTTTTTAAAACAAATTTGAAATTTTAAGTAATAAAAACATAAAATAATGGTTATGGAAGAACAAATAACAAGTAACATTATATATATTAAAATAATGCATTCAACTTTCTTCTTTTTTATTGTAAATTCAAAATGTTCCATTAAATATGTAAATATGTTTCCTTTAATGAAATTTAAAATATATTGACTTGTAAAATAAAAATATATTTAAAATTATTTAAAGTAAACCTATATAAATCCATAAAACAATTTTAGGAATATGTTCATGCAAGAATAATATTTTCATAATAAATATTTGAAACATTTAAAATATGGTTTTTATGTTTAACTTCCCTTCAATTCGAGTCTAACTTGTTTGGTAAATTATTTATCCTCCCAAATAAGTAATTTTTGTTAATTAATTTTTCTTATATGATCATATATCATGTTTATTATTCAATTTATTTTATTTTAGACTTTTTATATATAATAAAATAATTATTTAAGTTCACATCATAATTTTTGTGGATATTCAGTTGATATGTCCAAAATGAATTTGGTATGTTGAAAATTTTAAAATGGGTAATTATTTTCTAAACTATAGAATAATAAAGAATAAATATTTAAAATTTATAGAAAACAATTATTCTTTTAAAATAAACTATTAATTATGGTTATGAAATGTTAACTACGTTAAAATCATTGAGATGACATTCCCTATGTACGCATGAGTAAAATTTCCATTTTTTAAGACACATGATGGAAATAAGGTAAGAATTATTTTATAATTTTATACTTATTATTATATCACATATAACATATCAATTCAATAAAAAAATTATGTGTATCATCCATATAATGTGATCACAAGAAAACAAAACACATCACTTTATGGAGGACATAATATATATATATATATATGCACCAACAACATTACCATTTTTCAAAGGATGTAATGGTATGAAATTACCTGATATATAATAATTGAATAAGGATATATATTTCATTAATATCATACGGATTCATTAAATCCAAGATTATAACAACTTGTGTGAGGCAGTGATAGAAAATGAATTACATAGGTTTGTGAGTTGGTAATCCTCTGTAAACATGAATGGGGGATTGATTTCACCTTTTATGTAGGTGGAGAAATATATAGATTTTAAAATTTAAATAAAATATATATAATTATATAAAATATACTATTTCAATTTTTTCATCATTTTTAAGAGGATTTTATGGAGGTGGATGAATAAATAGGAAAAAATATTCGATTAAAATGTATCCATATTCCTCAAATAGCATTATTTTCATCAATAACTGTTACTAATAAGGTTTTATAACTCCTAAAATAATACATATTAATGTGTTGAGTTATGTTGAGAAGGTGTTTACATTAGTCTTGACCAACTTAGGGTGCTAAGTCGTTTTCATAAATAGTGGAGAAGGGTTTACCTTCAATAAATGTGGGGAAGGATACATGTGGAATTTATTTAATAATTAAATAAAATATATATCATTTTTATGTCATGATTCTACTACGAACAAGAAATTATAATATAATATTTTTTGGATCAGAATAAACTCATCCAATCACACTTATATATATATTTGATATATTTTAATCATGGTATCATATTTATACAACATTAAACACATTTTACCCCTAACTATGGTAATATAACTTATTGTAATTACAACATAACTATATGATAGAAAATTGATGTAACACCCCAAACATCCATGTTACACTTATATTTGAATAATACAGTAGTGTGTGTTGTACAAATATCAAATTCCTACACACCAAAACCAATCAAACTAGCTGTTATGAATAGTAATACCCACTTTTGGAAATTTTATAAATGTTATCATTCAAAATGTAAATTATATTTGGATTCGGAATATCAGAATTAGCTTAAGATGAATTTCTGGTACTTTTCTGATAATTTTCTTATTTTGATGTATAGTTAAAATTACTAAATTTTAATTAAAAACAACTTTTTAATTGAAATAATTAATAGTGTTGAATTTTGAATTTGAGTGGTTTTAAAGTATATTTAGAATATATTTATACCATTTAAAAAAATTTGGTCATTAGATGTAATTTCACATTTAAATCGGACATAAACTAGTGTTAATCTTTTGATAGTAATTATTTCTTAAAAACATGCTTTTTGTTTTGACAGCAGAAATTATTTTTAAATTAATTTCTACCACTTTTTTTGAATTTATAAAAATTTATTCCATATTTTGAATTAGGAGGTAAAAATTGTGTAAATAGGAAACTTTTATTTTTAGAATTTTTGAATAATTATTTCGGTAAATATTTTATTTACAATGGTTAATTGGTAAATCCGGTAAATAAGGGTAAAAAATAATGTTATTATTATAATAAATTTCATTAAAATGTGTCATTCCCCTATTGGTTGATACATGTCCGAACATGGACATCTTTGGGTCGATATTGGGACCCCATGGATCCACTTGTAAATGATAATGACACATTATACTAATTAAGTTAAAGTAAATACAAAAATGACAAAAACATATATCTTAAAAAAAACAATTTTTACAAAGGGTTATATATGTTATATGTTCGACTATAAATATTAATTAGAAAGATAAAATGATTTCCTAAATAATGGTATTCTATTTATAATTTTTATAAGTTTAATAATTAAATATATTTATGAGACAATAATGATGCAGTATTTTCTTTATTAATGAAAGAATCAAATAATTGGTATTATAAATGTCAAAATAAAAATAATATTAATTTTTTGATGAAATTCACGAATTTTATTGGTTAATATGACATGTTAGGATTTCTTAAATGATTTTTTTTGAATTAATAAATATGTTAAGACTTTAAAAAAATCAATTATTAATTAGTGTCAAACTTTACACAAATGAGTTTTTAAAACAAATATTATATTATTAATTGTATTTTATTCATAAAAAACTAAGGATCAGCTAAAGGACTTATATAATGATTGGTGTATCATTTCTAGAACAATTGGGGTCTCTTGGATGTATATATTATGTTTTTTAACTATATAATATAAAAATACAAAGATACATGGTAAATGTCAAACTATTTAACTAAGCATTAAAACTAAAATAAAAGGTTAATATAGTGACCCAAACCTATATAAAATCTATTTTTTGGGTGTTTTTCGACCTATCACCATCTTAAACTTTAAATAATATTCTTTGGAGCCATTATAAATCTAATATAAATTTATTATAAATTAATATATCTAGCTTTTCCTAAGGTGCCCATCGCCCCTCTTATAATAGGGTACTCCCCCTTCTCTCAAATTCATAACATCAATGCCTTTTGGTTCGGCCAAAACCTACACAAATATTCTCTCAACTTACACAAATTCATATTAAAGGCCTTCCTTTAGTTAGAAATCCAATTTAAGGAGCCCTTTTGTTCAAATAAAAAGTATGAACTCGAAGAAGATGTAAGGTTTTCACCACCCTCTTTCAAGTTCCAATATTCTTCCACTTATTTTTTCTTTTTTATTTCCATTATAAAGTAATAACTCCAATATATTATATATACTGTGACGTTATTATAAATATGGTATAACCATATTCATAATTCTATTAATCCTTTGAATGACATGTCAGCATACGTGCGTACGTACTGGTTACCGTCTCCACATCGTCGTGTAATTGTTATTCAAAACATCATTACATGGATGGGTATAATAATGATGTGTAATTGATGTATATAATAATTATAAAATGATAATTATTATTTATATATGATATAACATCCAATTATATATTAATTTAATATCAAAATTATGATATTGTTGCTCGTCCATACATACGGACTACCGTCTCCATAAACACGATGAGATTCATTCCCCATCATATCCATTCAAGACTAATTCTCATTTCATGATTCAAAATTATGTTTAAGTACATGGTATCATTCTTGATATGAATAATATACAACCTATCCATACCAATCATGTATTATGTAACAAAACATATAAAAGAAAATGAGTAAGTTAATACCTGAAACGACAATAATACTAAGATATTATAAATAAAGAAATGTTAAAAAGATCATATATGTTATCATATTAATGAATGTGATTATTATATAATTTAATAAAAATTATTTCACCATTATACAGGAGGTTAACCTATCCTCGACCAAGGAAAAGTACTAGTTAATGGTTTATTTCACAATCTATTCATTATCCGAGGTTGTTTATACGTGATTATCTACTGGGACCTCTTTATCATCCACATCCATGTTTCTTAAAAATGTATTTATAATCATTCTTAATTTTTTATAGACTATGGTTTTTAGTAATTTATACCCTTTTGACATTTTATAATATGTTTAGAAAGGAATCTTCCCATCTCTTTCCAAACAAGGTCCTTTTTAACCTTTTCGACAAAATTAAGGTAAGAATGTATTTTTTTAACTTATATGGCGGGTGCGGCTATTTTCCGCCTCTATAAAATCTTCAAAGATTCCCTTACAATCTTATAAGAATATTTTCAAAGTAAATGTTTTATTTTATAATTATGTGGCTTTTGAATGATTTAAAAAAGAGATATTTCTCTCAAATAATTTTGATTTCATCTATTTCAACATCCTTTGATGGATTTTACGTTTATTTGAAGTTGATTTATTATGATAAAAAAATTCATATAGTATTGAAGGTTTTGTGATATGGTTAACTGTGGATGTGTTATTTTTATCCAATTCATGGTTTATGGTGAAAGTATTGACATTTGGTATGCTAATTTTAATACGAATGTTTATGTTATTTTTAAACCTGTTTATATGAGGAATGCATTGGACATTATAAGTAATGGGTGGAGCCCGCTATAGCTCATTGATGCATCGGTAGGTCTCATCATACAAGCTAGTGTCTTGGATAAAGGCCTTGAAAAAATCATATTTGTATTTTTGTAAAAAGGCCTTGACTATGTGGTTATGATAGTCTGGGATTAGGCATTCCATCATTATGAAAGTGGGTATTGATATTGCATGTGATTATTCACCTAGTAAAATATCCATGTGAATAAGTAAGTGGAAATATTTCATTTTATTTCTTCCATATTTTTTTGTAGTTCAAGTTCAAAGGGATTTTATTTTTGTTATACATTGCCTTAAATGTTTATGATTATTTAAGAAAGTTTCCGCTATATTTTTATACTTACTAGGAATCTAATTAATGCCATTGTTTAGATATGGTGCCTAGCAGAAGAAATGGAAACTGTATCAATGCATGCACTCCATTTAGGGATTTCTCTCCAACTCAAGATAATTGTAGTTGATCTGGTGATGCAACTGGTGCTGATCAGCTAATCACCATACTGGGACAACTCACTCTGGTTATGAATAATAACCTTACCCTTATGGAGCACCCTAATCCACATCGTGGAGGATCAATGTTAGATCGCTTCATGAGGAAAAAAACACCATCATTTGATTGGAGTACAAATCCTTTAGTAGCTGATCAATGGATAAATTCCATAGAAAAAATATTTCATGCATTGGGGAGTAGTGAAAGGCAAAAAGTTATCATGGCAGTTTACCGCCTCACTAAAGATACTCATCAATGGTGGTCATTGATTCAAAACACAAAGGAAGATGATTAAGTATAAAATATGGAATGGAGGGAGTTCAAAGAGATTTTCTCAGAAAAATACTTTACTCATGACCATCGAGAAGATATGGAAAGGTAATTTTGGAGGTTGAGGAAAAAAGAGGATGAGAATGTCGCAAAGTATGATGGCAACATTACTTGGTTAGCGAGTTATGCTGCAGATTATATACGTAACCAAAGAAGTAAGATTTATCATTTCTTTTATGGGTTAAAATCGTTTCTCCATTGAGAATTAGTCTTAAAAAACCTTCTCGTTGTAGGAAGATATTGTCACATATGCTATCAAGACAGAAAAAGAATTCTATAAGTCTTTCGACTTTAAGGTAATGCAAGGGAAGAAGATATCTTCTAATCACTCTGGAAATGGAAATAAGGGGAAGAATGGAAAAGTTTAATTACCATCATACAGTAAATTTGGTAAGAAACACCTCGTTACTTGATTTAATGGAATGGGAGTCTGTTACATGTTTGGTGAAAAATGCCATCAAGCTCATGATTGCAAGGGGAAGAAGGAAGCTACCGAGGTTCAATGCTACAATTGCAGGGAGATGAGACATTCTGCAAATGAATGCCCTAAGCATCATGAAAACATACATGAGAAAAGGCCAAGGGATCAAGGCTATGATTATGCAATCACTACTGCTGAGGTAGAAGTTCTGAAAGACGTGGTGGTAGGTAATTTAATGGTTTCCTCATGTTTAGAAAATGCATTATTTGATTCTGGATCATAACATTGTTTCATATCTTACACTTATTCTAAGAAAATTAGATATTTCCAATTTGATCTAAAAAGGTAGTTGTCAGTAAAAACTCATAAGGGATGTATCATTGCAACAATGTTTTTTGAATTATTCCTCATTAGAGGACATAAATGTTCTTTATCTACTGATTTTATTGTCATACCCATGATTGAGTTCGATATAATCCTCGGTATGGATTGGATTTCAGACCATGATGTGAAGATTTATTATAAGAAGAAGGAGGTTGCAATTTTTTATGATGAGGATAAGGAACACCTTATCTTTAGAGCAGAATCATCACCACCTAATTTTTATCTAGATCCACCCTCAGTAGCTTAGCTTAATTCAATTGTTATGGATGAAGAGAATGAAATAACTGTGGGTGAGGAAAGGAATGTTGAAATATAGGATGTACCTCTTGTGAAAGAATATGTAGATGTGTTTCTAGAATATTTACCTGGACATTCTCTAGAATGCGAAATTGAGTTTTCCATTGATTAAATTCCTAGTTCAAGGCGTACATTAAAGACCCCTTATAGAATGGCCACTGTGGAATTAATTGAATTAAAGAAACAACTAGAGGAATTGAATCATAAGGGATTTATTTGCCCTAGTTTTTCTCCAAGGGGATCCCATGTCCTTTTTTGTAAGAAGAAAGGTGGATCTATGGGTTTATGTATCGACTATAGGAAAATTAATACTATAACAATAAATAAAAAGTATCCCCTATCTCGCATAGATGATTTATTTGACCAACTTTACAGAGCTCATACTTTTCAAAGATTGACCTTTGATCTAGATACCATCAGTTTTGTGTGAAGAAGAATGACATTCCAAAGACAACATTTCTAACCAGGTACGGGCATTACGAGTTTATAGTAATGCCTCTTTGGTTGATTAATGCACCCTCTTTTTTCAAAGATATAATGAACAATGTTTTCAAGGAATATCTCGATTATTTTGTAGTGGTATTTACTGATGATATTTTGGTATACTCCAAAAGCAACAAATATCATGAAAATCACTTGTGCATTATCCTGAAGACTCGTAGAAGACATGAATTATATGGGATGTTTAGCTACTGTGAATTATGGCTTCATGAGATTTCTTTTCTTCACCATATTTTCTCTAAGGATGGAATTTACATTGATCCTTCTAAGACCAAGGAAATCCACAAATGGAAGGCACTGACAAGATTAACCGAGGTACATAGTTTTATTGGTTTAGCAGATTATTATCGAGATTTCATCCATAATTTCACCCGATTGGATAACCCATTAACAAACTCGCATGTAAAAGGGTTAAATTTGTTTGGACAAAAGAGTGTGAAGAATGTTTTTATGAAATTAAGAGAATATTATTCAATGCTTATATACTGACTCTACCATCGGGGAATGATGGGTTTATTATTTATAGTGATGCATCGAAGAAAGAAATTGGTTGTGCCCTTATGTAGAATGATAGGGTTATTGCATATGTATCACAACAGCTAAAAATTCAGGAGGAAAACTATCCTACACATGATCTTGAGGTAGCAGCTGTAATCTTTGCTTTGAAGATTTGGAGACACTATCTCTATGGTGATAAATGTGAGATTTATACTGATCAAAAGAGTTTGAAGTATATTTTCTCATAGAAGGAACTCAAAATGAGACAAAGGAGAGGTCTTGAACTACTCATGGATTATTATTTCACAATAAACTACCACCCGGGGATGGAAAATAAGGTGTCGGATGCTTTGATCAGAAAGGATCATGGTGTTTTGAATATGATGAGAGTTGAGAGGGATCATATTTTCATGTATCTAGTAAAGTTGGATATGGGAATAACAATGGAAGTTGAAACATCGATACTTTTTTCAAACGGTTGCCAAACCATATTTACAAGAAAGGATAAATAATTCTCAGACCGATAATGAAGAATTTCAAAAGATGATTAAAGCTCTGAATGGTGGGAGATTTAATGACATTGAGTATGAAGATAGAATTTTGAAATTTGGGAAGAGACATTGTGTTCTCGATATACCTGACCTTAAAAGGGAATTGTTGGATGATGCTCATAGTTCCAATTTCTCTATACACCATTGGAGCACCAAAATGTATAGATATTTGAAGGAACATTTTTGGTGGGACAACATGAAGAGGGAGATTTCTGATTTTGTTTCAATATGTATGGTTCTTCAACAAGTGAATGCAGGAAGGAAACATCCTGGTGGAGTATTGAATCCTCTACCCATACCCGAGTGGAAATGGGATAATATCACGATGGACTTTGTCATGGGACTACCAAAGACTCCTAGAAGGAACGATGCAATATGGGTCATTGTTGATCGTCTTACCAAGTCAGCACATTTTGTTGCTATAAGGGAGGATTTACCACTTGAACATCTAGAATGTCTATATATTTATGAAGTTGTGAGACTTCATGGAATACCCCTATCGATTGCTTCTGATCGTGATCCCCGTTTTACATAAAGATTCAAAATATGTCTTCAGAAGGCCTTGGATACTGAACTTCATTTGATCACTGCTTACCACCCTCAAATTGATGGACAATCAGAATGGACTATTAAAACCTTATAAGACATTATGTGATCATTCTCACATGACTTTTAGGGTATGTGGGATCAATATTTATCTCTAGTATAATTATCTTATAACAATATCTTCCATTCAAGTATTCAGATGGCACTATATGAAGCGTTATATGGAAAGAGATGTCGCACACCAACCTATTGGGATGATGTTGGTGAAAGAAAACTCATTGGCCCTGAATTGGTAGAGGAAATGATGGAAAAGGAGAAGGTAATCCAAAACCACACCAAGGAAACTTGAAGTAAGAAGAAGAGCTATGCTGATATCTGAAGGAAGGATTTGGAATTTCAAGTAGGAGATCATGCTTTCATGAAGGTATCTATATAGAAGGGAGTTATACGTTTCGGTAAGGCATGTAAATTGACTCCCAGGTACATAGGACCTTTCGAAATTCTAGAACTAATTGGGGTTGTATCTTATCGTTTGGAAATGCCGCCAAATCTCTCCAAAGTTCACGAGGTGTTCCACATATCACTGCTGAGAAAATACATGACGGAACCAATGCTTGTACTAACCTATGATGAATTAGAACTCGAACCCGATCTATATTATTGTGAAGAGCCTGTCATGATTCATGATATGAGAGAACATGTGCTGAGAAATCAGACAACATGTTTGGAAAAGGTTTAATGGAGAAACCATAAGATGCAAGAGGCAACGTGGGAACCTGAGGAACTTATGATGAAGAACCACCTGATTCTTTTTATGCGGTAGTATTCGAGAAATTTCGAGGACAAAATTATTTGAAGGAGGGGAGATTGTAACACCCCAAGATTCCATGGTACACTTCTCTTGGAATAATACAGTAGCGTGTGTTGCACGAACTTTGAGTTTTAACACTCCACAACCAATCAAACTAGCCGTTTTGAATAGTAATACCCACTTTTTGAAATTTTATCTTTCAAAATGGACATCATTTTTGGATTCGGAATATCTAAATTCTCTTATGATGAATTTTTGGTACTTTTGTGATAACTTTCTTATTTTGATGAATAGTGAAAATTACTAAATTTTAATTAAAATTTTTTTTTTAATCGAAATAATTAATAATGATAAATTATTAATTTTAGTGGTTTTAAAGTATATTTAGAATATATTTTTACAATTTAATACAATTTTGGTCATTGGACGTAATTTCACATTTTAAACGGTCATAAAAAAGTGTCAATCTTTTGATAGTTATTATTTTCTAAAAACACGCTTTTTTTTACGGCGGGAATAAATTTTAAATTAATTTCTGCCACTTCTATGTTTTCAATTTTGAAAAATGGATTCCATATTTATTATCAAGAGGTCCAAATTTTTTAAATAGGTAAATTTTATTTTTAGACATTTTGAATAATTACTTCAGTAAATATTTAATTTACCCTAGTTAAAGGGTAAATCTTGTAAATAAGGGTAAACAATAATATTATAATAATAATAAATTGACCTAAAACCTTTCCTAAACAAATTGGATGATACATGTCCGACCATGGGCATCTTTGGGTCGATTTTGGGACCCCATGGATCCACTTGTATGTGCTAATGACACTTTATTTTAATTAAGTTAATGTAAATTCAAAAATGACTTAAGCATATATCATTTAGGAAAAAAAAATTTACATAGGGTTATATTTGTTATATTTTAGACTAAAATATTCATTAGAAAGCTAAAATTATTTCCTATATAATCATATTTTATTTATAATTTCTAGACATTTAATAATTAAATATATTTAGGACACAATACTGATGTTGTATTTTCCTTATTAATGAAAGAATCAAATAATTGGATTTAAAAATTTTAAAATAAATATAATTTGAATTTTTTGATGACATCAATGAATATTATTGGTTAATATGACATGTTATAATTTCTTAAATGAATTTTTTTCAAATTAATAAATATGTTAAATCTTTAACAAAAATCAATTATTAAATAGTGTCAAATTTGACATAAACGAGTTTTTAAAACAAATATTATATTACAAATTGATATTATATTCCTAAAAATCTAAGGCTCGTCCAAAGGACTTATAAAATGATATTTTTATCATTAATGGACCACTAGGTGGTGTCTTGGATGTATATAGTATGTTTATTAACTATATAATATAAAAATACAAAGAGACATGTTAAATGTCAAATGATTTAACTAAGAGTTAAAACAAAATGATAAGGTTTATATATTGACCCAAACCTATCTCAAATCTATATTTTATTGTTTTTAAACCTATACCTACCTTAACCATTAAATTTTAAACTTCAAATCCATTAGAAACTGAATATGAATTTATTATAAAATAATATTTTTATCTTTTCCTAAGGAGCCCCTCAAACCTCTTATAAAACGAAACTCCCCATTCTCTCAGATTAATACCTTAAAATACTTCTGGATCGGCCAAAATCTGAACACATATCCTCTAAAATTCCATCAATTAATTATAATGGCCTTCCTTTAGTCATAAATCCTACTTACGGAGCCCATTTGTTCAAATCAAAAGGAAGAACCTGAATAATAGGTAATGTTTTCACCACCCACTTTCAAGTTCCCTTCTTCTTCCACTTCTTCTTTCTTTGTTATTTCCATTCTAAAATAATAACTCTAGTATCTTATATATAATGTGATGTTATTATAAATATGGTACAACCATATTCATTATTCTATCCATCCTTTGAATGACATGTCACTATACATGCGTACGTACGGCTTACTATCTCCAAGTCATGGTGTAATTATTATTAAAAACATTATTATTTCGATGGGTATAATAATGATGTGTAATTGATGTAAAGAATAAGTATAACATGATAATTATTATATATATATGATATACCAACCAATTATATATTATTTTAATATCAAAAGAATGATCTTGTCGCTCGTGTGTACGTACGGACTATTGTCTCCATGAACGCGATGAGATTCAATCCCCATTGTTTCCATTCAAGACTAATTCTCATTTTATGATTAAAAATAATTTTTAAGGACATGATATAATTGTTTATATGAATAAGATAAATCCTATCTATAATAAATGTGGCTTATGTAACATAAAATACAAAAGAAAACGAGTAACTTACACCAGAAACGACGATAATACTAACATATTATTAACAAAGAAATGTTAAAAATATCATATATGATATCACATTAATGTATATGATTCTTGTATAATTTAATAAAAATTATTTCACCATTATACAGAAGGTTATCCAACCCTCAACCAAGTAAAAGTACAAGGTATGGTTTTATTTCAGAATATCTTCATTATCCGTGGTTGTTTATACGTAATTATCTACTAGGACCTCTTTATCATCCACATCCATGGTTCATAAAAATGTATTTCAAATAACATTTAAAATTTTATAGACTATCATTTAAAATAATTTATTCCCTTTTTGAATTTTTATAAGATTTTTATAAAATAACCTTTTCGTCGCTTTCTAAACAGGGTCCTTTTTTACCTTTTCGACAAAATTAAGGTAAGAATGCCTTTTTTATCTTATAAGGCGGGTGCAGCTATTTTCCACCGTTATAAAATCATAGAAGCTTCTCGTACAAGATTATAAGAAAAAATTTCAATGTAAATGTTTTTTATTTTAATTATGTGGATTTTAAATGATATAAAAAAAGTGATATTTCTCTCAAATAATTTTGATTTCATCTATGTCGACAGCCTTTGATGGATTTTAAGCTTATTTGAAGTTCATTTATTATGATACAAAACATTCAAATAGTATTGAAGGTTTTGTTATATTTTTAACTGTGGATGTGTTATTTTTATACCATTCATGGTTTATGGAGAAAGTATTGACATTTAGTATGCTAGTTTTAATACGAATGTTTATTTTATAGTTAAACATGTTCATTAGAGGAATGCATAGAACATAATAAGTGACGGGTGGAGCCAGATTTAGCTCTTCGATGCATCGGTAGGTCTCATGAGACAAACTAGTATCTTGGAACAATACCTTGAAAAAATCTTATTTTTAGTCTTGGCACAAGGCCTCGACTATGTGGTTATGATAGTCTGTAATTATGCATTCCATCATTATGAAAGTGGTTATTAATATTGCATGTGATTATTCGACTAGTAGAATGTCCATGTGAATAAGTAAATGGAATTATTTCATTTTATTTCTGCCATATTGAGGTGAAGTTCAAGTTTAAAAGGTTATTGTTTTAGTTATACATTGCCTTAAATGTTTATCCATATTTATGAATGTTTCCTCTATATTTTTATCCTTACTGGAAATCAAAGCTCACCCCCTTCTATGTTTTATTTTTTCCAGGATGTGAAGAAGTATTTTATGAAGGAGCTGCAGGGATAGTATGAGGGGATATGAGTGTGGTCTATGGAGGCAAGACGCTGTTGTAGTTTTTCACTTTATGATGTAATGTAAACTTTATTAATGTATATAGTGATTCCAAGGCTACTAAACTAATCGGTCATTCGACACATGACCTTTTGTGATCATGCCAATTTTATGTAATAATGCACCGACTCTGGGTAACATGGGTTAGGGCATTACAATGGACCATGAATTCTGAAAAATTTAGAAATTATTTTTCAAAACTTTGAATCTATTTTATTATTTAAAATTTCTAATATTTTATGAAATTTCACTTAATATAATAATTCAAAACACATGGTAATTGGTTCTAGTAAAATACATGATATTAGTGTAAAAAGTAGTTTACCTTTATATCAATTGAACAATTGTTTTCCAAAAATATTGTTAGTTTAATAATAAGAAACGTAAGGTTTTTTATACTTCTGGATCAGCCCAAAACCATATGTAATCTTCTATACAATCCATTAAATTGAAATTCCAAAATCTTTTTTTCATTTTCATAAAATATAACTAATATTCCTAATAGTCAAGCTGGGTTTCTCTGGATCATGTGAATTTTTAGTAAAAGACAATTTTGTGCTACTAAACTAAAATCAATGTTTTAATATATATTATTTAACTCCATGAATACTTTTATGGTGTAACTTAACACGTCTAATAAGATAAAGTTAAGAGTTTAGTTAATTCTAAACATTATATATTTAGTCAAACCTCTGGTAAACATGTTTTGACCATTACCGTGGTAATAAAGTTTTTATTTTTTACAATTCATTATAGCCATATTATGGCCAAATTATTATATCAATTATTATAGTTACAAATATTTTATCAAATGTATCATATTTTTCTCACATATGAGGTTTAATTTAATTTAAAATAGAACCCACGAAAGAGGAAAACAAGCAGTGTTCCATAAAAATGCATTTTTTGTAAAAACATTATTCCAAATCAATGTATAATGATCATTTTAATGACAATTTTTGGATTAAATTTAATAAAAGTTAATTAAATATATTTATATACTAATGAAATATATAATGTGGTATTGTAAATACTTGAAATGAAAATAATGTTTTCCAAAAGATATATATTTTTCAGAATTCAGAAAACTATCAAACCATATAAAAACATGTCAATAATTTCTTTTTAGATCATTTTAATATTATTATTTAAAAATGGTATCCTTCTTCTCAAATATAAATAAAAAAGGATCAACATATTAATTAAAATATTTTCTTATTAAAATAAATAAATATTGTTTTTGAATAAAACATATTTTTTTGGTAAGCTCCCGGAGTAGGATGCCACCCTATGGTGCCCCATGCCTAGTTGGCCACATGTCCCCAAGAGCATCTCTCCAAATTCCAGAGGCTACCGACTAGTAGTGAGGGCCTAAGTGAGTCATTGGAATGAAAATTCCCTCATTACGGGAGTATCACAATATAAGTAAAAATATAATAAATATGAAAATCTAAATAAACATCAAACAACTAAAGGAAAGATATTACATGAATACATATTAATAACTGGATGTGTCTCATTTTAAAATATGGTGCTGATAATACAAGTATCTAGAAAGCATCCAAGATAGTACATGACAATACAATACATTAAAAATATCCCAAAAAGAACAAAAGACCAAAAATGTATCCCAGCATCGTAAGCCTCTTCTTACTCCTATGCTCCCCTACTCTAATGTCGTAGTCAACAAACAATACTAGGGAGATTCACCCTATCATCACCTAAAACCATATGATCTATTTGGGTCCCCAGAGAGGCCCAAACTAGATTTGAGATAAGCATCCTAGTAGTTAACCACACCTGTTTCTTTAATTCTAATAACAATTTTACAAAAGTGTAATAAAGTGTATAAATCCCTTCAAATAAGTGTGTTTTTTCATCGCATAAGTCTACTATAGTTTGTAAAACCAACCAAACCTTAAGGATACCTACAAAACATAGTCAAATCCTAACAAGGTAGAAATTACAAGTAAACAAGAAAGTGACCCGACCACACTATATATTCATCATTACTAAAACAATTCTTTCCATGCTATATACAGAAGTAATGTTTACCACGAACACATTGTATAATGAAATGTGGACCTCAAGGGTCGGATCCATGGTGTCAGCTGACCAAGGCA
Organism: Viscum album; assembly: GCA_963277665.1. Taxonomy (NCBI): domain Eukaryota; kingdom Viridiplantae; phylum Streptophyta; class Magnoliopsida; order Santalales; family Viscaceae; genus Viscum; species Viscum album. Next base: position 1,192,886,083 of record OY728130.1, on the reverse strand, counting down.
TCCATGTAATAAATATCAAGACCCTAGAGGGCCAAATCTAAGGAGGTTGTCCAAAGCATCCCCTCGATTCCCATGGGAATCCCAAGTGGAAACATGTTTTGGAACTAGTAGGGGTCCTAAGAGATTGTAAATAGAATGCCCTACATGAGCATAATCAAGCCAGATCCATGGGCTAGCAAGGCCCGAGGCATCCCATGAAATCTTGTCTGAAGGGGCAGAGTCAACCCAAGGTATCCAATACCATGTTCTAGACCATAGAGAGTAGTCCAAGGAATCTATCAAACTATTTCATCATTCATTCAAGAATTAAAAATAAACATTCATTCCATGTGATTATACCCACTCACATCAACTGGCCTAAGCTTGAATATACCAACTCATTAAAACCATTAACAAAACAATTATATGGGCCTAATTTCCATTATAAACCATTTAACAAGACATTAGTCATTTCATATGTGTATACACACTCATATCTTCAATTTAATTTAGAAAATTTATTCAAAATATTCATGACATCATAAGATTCCAATGAAAAAAGGAGGTACTACATCTCTTAAAAATACTCTCAAGATATCAAAGAATATAATGGATTTCTCTAGATAGGAAAGAACAATCACACACCACTTTGGTGGTTTAAAATGGAATGAGTAGAATATTTCCTTAAGTCGAAACCCTTGGGTGACCATAAATCATTTAATGGGTGCCAACGCACCTAGAGGATACCTACATGAATCCTCACTAGGTCCCACTATGACTACGACAAGCAACTCACCAAAAATCGAGGCCTCTCCAGAAAGTCCAACCTATAAAAAAGTGAATGAACACCCAAAAATCCAAAAGAAATTATAGACCAACTACCTCACCTCGGTAGTATACATCTCATCCATTATCATTGATTCATTCTATTTTGGAGGAAATATGATGAACGGATGAAAAGAGGATACTAGGGTAGTTGAGACTAAATCCAAATAGCATAATAATTGTTCTAAAGAATCAAGAAAGAATAAAAAGGAATCTAGTACTTACCAATGCAGTTCTAATTGGATAAAAAATTCATGAATTGTTGTTTATTCAGATTCTATATATAAAAAACTAGATTAGAGAGGTGTTGGGTTCCAAAAATGGGAGAAAAACTTATATCTGTCAAAATATTAGGCTACTGCCACTTTTATAAAAAAACAAGTTTGTCAAGTATAGTTAGTGTACCTAATGTACATGATGTGTAATCCACATTTATTTTTTTCAAGACAGACTATCTACATGATGTAGCAAATCAGTTCACAGCGTCTATTAGAAGTGGATGATGTGTAGACCCATTACATGACGAGTACCTAGCATGTAACCCAATTTTAACTTTTTTTCCCCTATCATCCCAAAAAACAACCCAAATGACCCATGAACTAGCATAGGGTATAATAAAAAAAATGAAAGTAATGGAATTAAACCGAAAATAGATATCCATACATCATGAAAAACATGGGATCTTACAATATTCCCCCATTATACAAATTTTTCCATGAATTGCTCTCTGAAGGGTGGTAAAGATTCTTATGAAAACAAATCCTAACACTAATCACATACGTCAACCTCCCTCTCCCATGTCTTGTCATGTAAATGGGTGTGATTCTATAGAATCTATACAAGAGGAACTGATGGGCCTTGAAGATCCTTTGTGCTCTTATCAACTATATGAATCATATGATCTTCAAAGGATGAAACAACTTGAAGCTCAACCTCCTTGGGATGTAAAATATGAGATGGTACTAAGTGATAGAGGAACATCAGAGATACATGGAATATTTCACGCATGGCTCTGTACCTCTCAGATAACTGAAACTGTTAGGAAACTGACCAAACTCTCTCCAGAATCTCAAATGGCCTGACATATCACGGTGAATGTTTACGTTGTCTCATGATCTACATGTGTGATAGCCTCAAGAAAACAAATAATAATCCATGATCCCCAACCATTAAATCTATTGGTCATTTTCAATGATCGGGGTATTATTTCTAATGATACTTTCTAGTATTTATCCACTTCTAAATCAACTGGACATGCTCGGAATTATCCTACACAAGTCGTGGTCCAAGTAAAGCTACCTCTCTTTCCTTTAAACAGCATAGGATAAAATGACATGGTCTACCGTATAAATCCTCATAAGGTTCCATTTGTATTGATGCCTAAAAAATATTATTATAGATAATATCATCTGGGGAAATGTGCCTCTCCCAAAATCCCCCAAAATCAATAACGCATGCTCGTAAAATTTCCTCTTGCACCCATATTGTATGCTCTGACTGGCCATGAGTCTTAGGGCAGTAAGTTGTGCTCAGAAGCACCTATGTACCCATTTACCTCTAAAAACTCTTCCCAAAACGAGATGTAAACAGGGAGTCCCTAGATGAAATGATAGTGTTCATGACCCCATGAAGTTGTACCACCTCTAGGATGTACAATATTACAATATCATCAACAATGAATGTATCTTTGATCAGTAAGAAATGTGTGACCTTTGTAATCCTGTCAACAACAACCCACACAACATCATTACCTAGATGAGACCTCGTAAAACGAATTACAAAATACATCATGACATCATCCCATTTACACTCCATGATAGGAAACTACTATAAATTCCTAACTTGTCACTAATGTTCTTCCTTCACCCATTAAAAGGTGGAACACCTCATAATAAAACCAGCTACCTCTCTCTTCATTTCTGGTCACCTGTGCTGATGTGGCAATTCATGGAACATCTTGGTGACTCTAGGTTGAACTTCCCATGATGAATCATAAAAATGCCACATTAAATTCTTGCATATATCCATTGGAACCCAGACACATCCATGGATACACAAGATCTCATCATTTCCTTCCATACTGCCAGGAGGAGGGTCCCCACCTGCCAGACCATCCTGTAGAACTAGGCCTTCTATATATGATAGATACCTCATCGTATCACTATCCAGTAGGGTAGAGGTAACAACAACGGATGAAATAAAATCCTTCCCATATCTATCATGCACCTCCAGATTCCTCTCAAAAAACAACACCATATTCTACCACTCTATATTGGTCTACTACACTACATGTATTAGAGTCATACTTCTTAGTGCATTGGTTAATACATTTCCCTTACCATGCATGTTGGAATGCTTGAATTCAATGCACTGTTGGTACTCCACCCACCTTTTCTTCCTCCAATTTAGATCATGCTGTGCAAAGATATAATTGAGGGTTTTATGCTCCTTGTACACCACAAAATTCTCTCCCAGTAAACAGTGCCTCTAACAGTGCCACACATGAACAACTACAGCTAACACGAGATTGTGTGTAGGGTAATTCCTCTCATGTGGCCCCGGTTGTTGAGACCCATACACTAGGACTAGATCTCCCTACATCAGAACTACCCCACCACAATACTTGAAGCATCATTATATATTGTGTAGGTCTTTCACTATAGTGGTTGTATTAGAACTAGTGCTGATGTCAACCTTCCATTCAGCTCCTAAAAGGATTTCTCACAATAATTTAACCACTCAAACATCACACCATTCTTAGTCAAGACCATCAATGGTGTTTATAAGTGTGAGAAGTCCTGTATAAAACACATGTTCTTACCAGATAACCCCAAGAAGATTCGTATATCAAAACATTTCTTGTGATTTTCCTAGGAAACTATAGCTCTCACATTCTTTGGTTCCACTAACACTCTTATATCCATGAAGATGTGACCCATGAAGTGAATCTGATCCATCCAAAAGTGGCACTTTGTGAGAATAACATATAACTTATGCGATCTTAGTGTATTAGAAATGATCTTAATATAGTTCTCATGGTCATGTCGATTGTGATAATACACCACGATGTTGTCCATGAATACCGCCAAAAAAGAATTCCAAGTAAAAATGGAACAATCAGCTCATAAAATCCATGAAACAATTTGGATTGTTTGTGAGACCAAACAACATAACCAGATACACATATAACCCTTACCTACTATGAACGGTTGTATAATGTATATCTCTAGGTCGAACACACAACTTGTGATATCATGAACTTAGGACGATCTTGTAGAACAATCAATATCCTCGAATCCGAACAAATATGTTTTTTATCTATGGAAAATGTTATCGGTTTTTTACTATTAGAAGGTTCTATTTGTAATAATCAGTGCATAGCCTAAGATTGTTGTTTAATTTTTTCACAAAAAGTACTAACAAACCCCATGGAGAAGTACTCATTTTGATAAAACCTTTTATTCCCCTAAATCCCCTTTCTTCCTCTTGAGGTCCTACCACTCTATCGTATCCATACTATACAGAGGAATGGATTTTGACATATATCATGGAATAGGCTCATTGGGGAACTCCACCTCTCTCTCAAGAGGTAAACCAGGAAAAGTAATTTGGAAGGATATTTATGATGTGTTAAACCACTATAGGAATTTCTGCCTAACCCACTCCGTAATCATCAAGAAACAAACTCTCAATTTGGGTTGTTATCCTAGCCAACCCAAAATTCGTAGGTCCATCTCCTCTTACTTGGACATCGAATTCACCCTTAGAATAAACATAACACCATCAGGTGATATGAAATCTCCTCTCCGACGATAGTAGTCAATGTATGCTCGATAAGCCATGATCCAATCCATTATGAGAATGAAATCAAATCCTTTCATCTCGAGGAAATAAATGTTCAAGATGTAGTGGAACCCACCAAGATCAAGGGGACACTCCGTACACATCCAAAAATCACTCATTATAACTCCCAACAATGTCTCTAGTGTCAAAACTCCATCAAAAAGAAAAACCACAAGCCCAAAATTTGTTACCCCTCTTGTAGAGATAAAACAATGAGAGGAACCTATATCGAAAAGCTACGATGAGATAGTAGAAGATACTAGGATTGTACCTCTCAAAATAGAGGGTCTAGGATCTTGCTCCTATTGGGTCTATTGCACTACATAAGTCTGGCCAACACCTCACCCCTTTTACTTTACCTAGATACCATAAACTAGTATACCATATTGCCTATAAGAACTCAGTGGCTAGATATCACTTCCATGACGACCACTACTCAGTCCTGACTGGCCTACACTTCTATAGCTCCCATCATGATGGAGAGTTAAAGAAACTGATCTTGAACTCGGCGTTGGAGCTGACCCTTACCACTCACATCTTGAGGGAAGGTCCCGCAAAACCACTCCATGTTCCCCATCATGCCTCAATATCGTCACTCAAATGGGTCGCAGTCACATAGATTTTTCATGTGGCCTCGCCTATCACATTAATGGAAATACACCAAGATATCTACACACATAGCATGATAAGAACTCGTGTCATGGGAAGCCTCAAAATAGTGTTTCCTTCCTGAAGACGTACATCCACTGGGGAGAGAAATAACACTCTCAAGTTCAACATACCCATATTCCCTCATGTTATGCTCTATAATCAGCACAATATTCACAATATCAGTTATTGAAGGCAACCTAAACTCCATGACCTGAGATATGATAGCATGTCTAATACCATCCTCAATGTTCCTTGGCTTTAAAATCGAATCAGTAAGATGTGTTGGTGGAAAATGATGAACCTAGGGAAAGTTTGTCAAGTATTCCAAAACCATCATCATTCCCAACTCCATATGCATGAAATCTGTATCCCACTCTTCTTGTAGAGTCATCTAGGTAAGAGATTTTGTAAATGTGGATTTAGAATTCATCCATACCCATATCTTGCTTCCCTTATCTATGGTTCAAAATTTCTTACAAGAAATTTCCACTCTAGATAGAATATAAATCATGAGCATTACCCTATGCTCGAATGAAATTTCTAGATGTTTAAATAATAGATAATGTGGTCTATAGATACAGGTCATCAACTTGTGGACCTCCATCCCCTGAAGATGTAGGAGGATGCTAATGCTGGAACACCTATTCATGCTCATACATATTCAAGTATGGCTATGGTGCCCCCTGGAATGTCTATATATATCAAAAGAAACCCTTGTGGAACTTTTCTGCAGCAACTCTATCCAAAACAGCCTCAAGTTCCACAGATGGAACTACATGAGTATCAACTAATAGCTGGTGGACCCCAATCTCTAAATCATGGTCATCACCTCAATTGTGGCATACCAATGGAGGTCATCATGGTTGAATGTATCTATAATACCAAATGAAAGCCTCAAGATAGAAGAACATCATTCCAAAATCACAAAACATAGGATATGTCCAAACCCTCCTATTAACCATGTCAAACCCACATTTTTCATCTAAATCTAGTACTGTATAAATAACATCCATCAAACTACTAGAAACTATGCCTCTTTCCCACTCAAAACCGAGTATAGGTCAAGTCTCTATTCACAATTAATGTTTCAATTTCAATTTCACAGTCAGTTATTTAGGAAATTCAACCATGGTTTTACCAATTTTGGAATCCATGAGGGCCCATAACACCCCATGAATCCCAAACGTGGCTCCAATTCAAACAATACCTATAAGAAGTTCACTAAACATTTTCAAATCACTGATGCGTCATTTCCAAATTTATAAGGTCCCATACTCCTTATGGATTAAAATATGACGACACACCATTATCTATTGCACCAATCTAACACAACAGCAGGCACAATTGTCAAATCAACAATAACAACTACATGAAATATCTACTGCATCCTAGATAGAATGGAATAATGCATGACCTGTGATTCAATGATATGTATATATGATGAATGAGATGTAACCCCCTTGTCACATTGGGTTGTAACTGAAATAGAACCCACAATTTCATCAATAGTAATAGAGCAAATCAACTGTGTCACCCAATAGTGAAATCAAATCATATTGTAATGGCCAAAATTCTGAAAATCATAACTCAATTCGAGGAAATTTGGGTTTTTCCTATATATGGGGTTGCTACTACTAGAAATAGATTAGTACCAAAATCTATTTCCTTCATATCCACTTAATATATCTAAAAATAATTCAAACTAATAAAAACTCCTCTGATATAACTTTTTAACATCCTGGACCCAAATACCACCCCATGGTTCTCTAAGCATGGCTGCCCACATGGCCTCAAGCACATATCCCCAATGCCAAAGGATTTCGACTAGCCGTGAGGACCGATGTGCGTCAGTGGGGAGACTTTTATATAATTACCAAAGTATCAAAGTGGAATTCAAAAATATAATAAGTAGCTTAAGTGAAATAAACATCAGACAATTGAAATTAAGAGAATGCATGAATACATATCAATAAATAGGAGTGTATCGCATACAAAAAATATGCAGATGGAGCATGTATCTAAAAATCATCCATATCTGTAAATAGAAATACAATAAAATATATGTACCCTAAAAATAATAAGATACCAAAATGGTATCCCACATCACAAGCCTTAACATGGTTCTTTTATATCCTACTCCAAACCCGCAATCAACAACATGTACTTGTGTGCTTTCCCCTATCATCACGTGCAATGATTTAATCTGTTTGGTTCCCAGAGGAATCCCAGACATGGTGTGAGATAAACATCCCAGTAAAAAAATGACCAATTTCTATGCAATTCTAATAGAAATTCTATGATGGTTCCCGCAAGTGTAAATATCTAGTAATGTTAGTGTGTGTGGCCATGGAATATTTCAACAGCATCATGTAAAACTAGCCAGCTGTTAATGCTACAATCAAAAGAGAGTTAACTCCTTTCAGGGTAGCTATGAAATATAATCAATCAAGTCACATGGCCACACTGTACATCCATATGTAGTAAGAAATCCACATACACACTGTATAGAGAAGTCAAGTATCCCATGACCACACCTTATAGTGAAATGTAGACCTCAAGGGATGGATCTAAGTTATTAGTATACCAAGTCATATGTGTAATAAATATCCAGACCACAGAGGGATGGATCCAAAGAGAATATTCGAGGTAAACCATCAAGTTCCATGGGATTCCCTGGTGGAAACTCAGATAGGAACTGGTTGGGGTCCTAGGAGCATGAAAATAACATATCCTATGCATGCCCATGAAATCCAGATTCATGGGGTAGCATGGCCCGAGGAATCCCATGGAAACAAGTCCTGAGGGGCAGATTCAGCCCAAGGCATCTACTACTACATTCTATATCCACGGAGAGTAGTCCAAGGCAACAATCAAACCATTCCATCAAGCATTAATGCATTCAAAATAATCATTCATTCCATGTTAGTATACCCACTCACACCAACCTATACAATCCATGATTATACCCACTCATGGAATCAATTTTTCAAATCTTTTTTATAGGCCTACCCTCCCATATAAACTATTAAACATTCCATTATTCATTTCATATAGGTATACCCACCCATATCATTAATTTAATTTAATTTATTTAATCAAAATAATCTTGGAATCATAATATATCAATAATAAAGGACGATTTACATCTCTTAAACAGGATTTTCAATCTATCAAATAATTTAAGGGATTCCTATAACTATAAACACACAAGAAATCCCACATTAGGTGTTTTATATAGGTATAAGATGCATATTTTCTTACGATCACACCTTCGTTGACCTTAAATCTGTAATAGGTGTCAATACACCAAAAAGGAACCTACGAGAATCCTCACTAGGGCTGACAACAGCTATGACCTGCAAATATCTCCCAAATGAGGCCTCACCAGAATGTCTGACGGGTGAAAAAATGGACGAATGCTGAAAAAGTACTAGGGAAAATAAAAGAATGTATAAACCACCTATCTTGCTTCGGCAGTAGACATATCATCTAGTATCAAGTCATAATTCATCGTGGTTTCAATGAAATCTGAATAATTGACAAAGAATGGGATATTAGGGAATATGAGCCTAAATCCATGTATCCTAGACATTGTTTTGAAGAATCATGTACGACTAAAAATTAAAAAATTACATAACGATGTGGTTCTAATGTGATAGATGGCTCTTGAATCAGAGTTCAGATATCATCTATATAAGAAAGACTAGATGAGGGTGGTTTTGGGTTCCAAAAATTGGAGAAAACTTATGCCCATCAAATTATGAGGCTATAGATTCTTTTATAAAAAACATGTTGGGAATGTACATGGAATGTACCAAAATTACACTTAGTGTACTCCCCTTTAATTATTTTTCTTAGCAATACTGGCTAAACATTGTGATGGACTAATTCAATGTGTATACTAGAAGTACACATCGTGTAGACCAAGTGCAAGACTTGTACCCGGATTGAAACCATATTTCAGCCTGTTTTCCACTTTCATTCACAAAAACAACCCAATATGCACACAAATTGGCATAGGGTCTATGCCAAAAAGAATGTAACAATGTTAACCAAAAAATAGAGACATGTACCTCAATAAAAACATGGGTACTTACATTTTTGAAGCATAAAATTACATTATTAAAAATTGAGTGCTTATTTCATAATAATTAATCAATACATTGGTATTGAGTTTGAACATTGCATATATTAAATAATTGTTTTATTCTTATACATACCCTCTTATTTCATTTCTAGGTTACAATGACCACATTTAAATAGTAAAATTTCATTGTTCCTTTAAAATATATGTTTTTTGTCATATTAGATATCAAACATAAATTCATTCTTTTAAAATATCATAATATTAAATTTTACACCACAATAGTTAAATTCATTATAAAAATTTTTTCTTGAGCATAGAAACCATGGTATTTTCATTAATGTTACATTTATTTTGGAAAAATACTTCATAAAAATGATTAATAACCCAAATTATTGAAACGATGGAATAAGAAATATAATGGTGATCACGTAAGTAGAATAATAAATATAAGAATGTTAGTGGGAATAGAAAATATGGTTTTGAAAGAAAAAAAAAATTCAAAACAATTATGGATATTGAAAGGGAAAAATGATCACAAGAAATTAAATGGTCATGAAAAAGTAATGGTAAAAACACCATAAATGAATGAGGTGTTAAGAAAACCCTCGATTCATTTAAAATGAATATAACATCATATCATTTTTCATGATCATTTTTCTATAGTTGAGGAACTATTATACCATCTAGACAAACAACATATATAATTATACTTACATGGAATGTCTACATTTTTCCTTTAATAAATTTCCCATAAAATTTCAATTTTTCCCCAAATGATGGGTGTTTAGGATGAATTTATCTTACATAAAGCACTAATTTTTTTAATTTTTTTATAAAAGGTTGAAGATAATGGGAATCATTAGGTTATAAAAATAGTACTACAAAAGAGGAACCAACCAAGACCAATTGAAACAATAAAAACAAAAGAAGTGACATCATGTAACTCAGGAGTGTGTGGTCATAAAATGATGAGATAGATGGCCACCTCTACCATGAGCATGATGTCCTGTCATCCAATTCGTGAAATATAACAAAAGACCATCATCATCTTCTAAGAGGTACGAGGCAGAATCATCACTCTTTTCATTAATATTGTGCACACCATCATTTGTTTCCATTAACATCGCTACTAAAAGAGCCTTGTATGTGAAACAGATTATGAGTGTAAAAATTTTTAATAACCTTATGAGTAGAAGATTTTGCACAAACATTTTAATGTAGATCAAGTAGTTGTCATGACCCTATAGTGATTTATAACTTTAAAACCAATTAAGTAGCGGGTTAATGTCCAAAATTTCCCTCCTTAAGAAAAAAAATCCATGCATGTAGGAATCCCTATCTCACTAGATCACATCCCAGAAATAAATTGAGAGCTATTGTACAAAAACAAATCTACCATTGTCCTGTTAGGATCCACTAATTCTATAGTGGAAATTAGTTTTATAGTAGGAATACTAACCTAAAAAATAGGATTCAGTTCAAAAAGAGTTAAATATAGAAAACAATTAGTGATATTTATTTTTGAAACAATAGAAGAATTCTATATGCATTTTGTTTCAAAATATTCTATATATCAGGAGGGGTGATTATCCCCCACGATAAATCTTCATGGCCTAGGATAAATTTTATTAGTGAAGGGTAAGACCTTCTCATTCCTCTACATTATAGAAGAATTGTTGATAGCTTTGTTGGATTTACTTCTATTTGAGGTAAAAATATCCTTTTTATTCTTCCCTTTACTTTCCTTGAAATTAACTATTATCTTCTCTTCCCACAAATTTTCGTCCAAAATCTCTTGATAAGAATGTTCCTTGATAACCTAGAGTTCTTCTATTTCACCATCAGATTCATCTATTATCTCTTTAGACAACACATCTTCAAAAGAAATCCCATAAATAACATTCTTTTAAAAATCATTAACATTCATGTGACAATCCTAAACCATATCAACCCAAGATAAGGTGACTTTACCATTAATTTGGGTAGAAGAAATCAATATATTTCCACCTTGAGTAGTTAATCCGTATTTCAAAAAATGTTCTTCAATAACATGTTGTGACCCTACTTCAACTGTGGGATTTCATTCAACTAGAGCATTTAGGATCATAGGATCTGAATAACTAATAGGGTTCATTCCCTAAACCAAGTGAGACTCTTGATTATCCTTATTATGGTAGTTTTGTATGAAATGAACCTTAGATTGACAGTTGTAATATATCATTTCTTATATTCATGTATTAATCAAGTGAACTACAATTTGGTAAGACACCAAACAAGTAGGATTTTTGTCATACTCAATTTTAAGATTATTCTCATTATCCATGGTGCAAATCTCTACTCTATCAAAAAAATTAGTACATAAATCAAACTATACCAAAAATCATGAAAAATGACTAAAAATAATAGATTAAGTGACATTACCCATTCAAATAGGTATACAAATCACTAAAAGGATGTCATACAAGATTTCATAGTTCCATAAAACACATATTAGGACAAGGAGTTTAGTCCATACATGTGCACATGAAATTCTAAAATTATTTATGAATTATGATTAGGTTCTATTCATGAATCATAATAGTTCCATTATTTATATTTATTTAACATGTACCCTATGATTTTCTTTTCACTTATACAGTATGGAAAAAAATATGGATGAATCCACATCCTATGGAAACACATCTGAGATATTAAAATTCCCAAATAGAGGTAAGATGAGAAATATGACATGTGAGTTTCCAATGTTTCATACAATTTATCAATGGGAAATGAGTGATTATTAAGTGTTTGTAGAGATCAACCCATGCTAAAATAGCATCCTTATAAGTAATAACAAGAGAAATTGAACCATTTTTGATAGAATGATGTGGGGCATGATTTAAAAGCGAAGAAAATCAAACCCTTAGAAATGAAGAAAAAGAGTAGAAGATATTCAAGTATTCATTATCTCAGCCATTGATCAAGTCTGAAGCGGGTAATCTCTATTGATCAACATGAAGATTTGTAGTGAAAGAATTGATGTTTTCTCCTTTTGGATGATGTTGGGAAGTCAATGTTTTGAGATATGTGGTGGCTTGCCTCTCCCATTCAACTATTCATTAAGCACTAAAATAAAATTCTTAGAGATCACATAATACTCCAATTGATAAAATTTAATTTATAAAATCATTAGATGTTAACCAAATCCAAAATTTTAAAAATAGGGTAATATACAATCTAAAACATATAAAATATATATTAATCGTTTAATCATTCACAATAACACCGAAATATAAAATTTAAACATTAAATATATAATTTTTCAAATTACTCCTCATAAAAACAAAAAATATATGAGAGACTTGAACACATGTTCTTAAAAGATAATTTATTCACATAATAATATTAGTGACGTAATATTTCATATATATAAAAAATATTCCATATTTATATTATCTCCAAAATACGGTAGTCATTTCAATACATTACTTTAATCATCATGAATTCGTAGTGAAATCATATATGATTCTAAAAGATATTTCATCCAATACTAATCAAATAGAATCTCACATTATCGAATAATATTATATTTATCTTAATAATATAATAGTCCCCAAAAAACTACAGTGATATTATTTAAAAATATCATTAATTTCTAAATCACTAAAGAAAATTTTAATACCATGGTTAATTATGTGACAAAAAATACATTTCTAAATTTTAATAAACTATAATTACCTCAACATCAATAATATTATAATCCAAAAATGTTATTAATACGCTTACTCATATGTACCCAAAATCTAAATGCATTCTTTCTCAAATATCTACGACTCATTTTAATCTTAAGTGTTATATATAGAAAAAACATCTTTCAAGTCACAATTAATGTGTCCCAAAAGTATTCTCGTCACATAAAAAATGAAAATGGATATCTATAATATTGAATATATGATCAACCATAGGCTTATAAACCCACGAAACAATAGGATTATCTATATGGCATCTCATATGTTTTCTTAGGTTCTATGTACCAATTATTCATAATGATTTATAAAGAGATGGTGAATTATGAAAATCGGTATCCCTTAATAGTGACTATCTTGATGTGTACTGTTATGCCTAATCATTAGGCAACAATAATGATTGAGTTAATACACAATCCACCCCTTTAAGAGTTATTACATCTAGGTGTATCTCTTCTATATCAACATCTTCATTACAATATCCAAACATGGACTCCATCTCTTGGAAAACAAAAAATTTCTAATTTATGAAATTTTTAGATTTTATACATTTAATATACATGTTTCAAATTTTTTAGTCAATGTTTACTATTATTAATTTAGAAACATATCAAATAATTTACATGGATGTCAACTCTAAGGAACAATGCCTTAAAAAAAATAGATACATGATTTATAAAAGGGGATGTACTTTCATATATTTCAAGGATATTTTTGGTTTTATGTTTTACATAATTAGGTCATAAATAGTACATAAAATCCCATGTATTATATATTTGACACATAATTCCAAAACTAAACAATCCATAAAATAAATCTTTTATAATGTAACATGTGTTATTTTCAAGAAAAATATTCTTACCTTTCAACCTGACCTATTATTTGTTCCTAGTAATCCTAAAACAAAGTTAATACCATTTAAAAACGAGGGATGATAATAAAATATCAATAATTGAAATATATAAATAAATAAAAAATGCGTTATTCTATTTTAAAATAATGATATTAGGAAAGAGAATTTTCCTTTATAAAATAAACATTGATCTCAAATATGTGTTTACTAAAACATGAAATCGAGATCAATGCCCAAAATTGTTTTTCAAAAATAACATTACAAAAAAATTACCAAATCATATTTTTGAGTTTTTCTATATAAAAATTTATAGTCCTTGAAGAAAAACTCATAAAAATACCTTTTACCTGAAATTGAATAATATTTCATTTAAAATAAAAGATCATTACTATTCCGTATGAAATAAAAAAAAATCAATGAAAAATAATTACAACGAATTAAAAAGTAATATAGGAATCCTGGGAAAACATCTTCATATAACACTTACAATCACTCATTAAATTTAAATAAGCAACTTGATAAATTCTAATAATCTATTTGGAGAATCTTATAGTGGGTTATCCTTATCCCTTGACCCAAATAATTGGATATATATATCATGATCAAACAACATCATGAGTTATATTTGGCTCTCCCATCATCATAAATTTTTTTGATGAACCATAACATATTTATACCTCCTGAAAACTATTATTTTCATCATTATAAAAAAAATCTTATCACCCATAAGACAAATACATCAGTATTTTGAAACACCCTTCTATTTAAAACCCTTTTAGACAATATAAAAAATATAGGTAATGATCGATTCTATTTGAAGAAAAACATGAAATCATGTAAATGAATAAAATTTTCAAATAATGTTTATAGAGGTATTAATAACTTCTCATTCTATAAAAGTTATAAAATAACATTCATTTTTTTATTGTAATGAAATTTAAAAACATCTATATAAAATACGTAGAATGTGTTTCATATTAGAAGAATTAAAATAAATTTCAAAGTTAATAAAATAATTTTTTTATTAATTTATTTAATTATAATTAAATCACTAAAATAATGTCGATAACATGTACATGGATGAAAAATAATTTAATAATAAATCTATAAAACATTTAAAAATATATTTGTATAGTAAATTTTCAATTACCTCGAGTCTCACTAATCATGTATGATATATATCTACATGATTAATAAATTTATTTTCATTATTTACAATATTAAGATGAATTTTCATATTTATTATTCCATTTAATTTATTTATCACCATTTTATAAACAATTATGTATTTAATTAAATTTATATCAGATGTTTTGATGATATTCTATTCATATGACTAGATTGAAATTGGAATGTTGACTATGAAAAATGCTTTCATTATTTCATCATATATAGATTATTTATCATGAAATAATTTTTATTTTCTGAAAAAAAAATAATTATAAAATATTATTATGAAAACTCTTTTATTTTACAATCACAGATTCAGTAGGCCATATATACATGTGAGTAACACTTCAATTTTTGAAGGAAAATTAATGGAAGAAAGTACGTATTATTTTGTCCATAAATAATTTTATTATATCATAATATTTATATTATTTCTTGAAATAAAATTATATATAGAGAATATGTGATCTGTCTATAAAAAATTATTCACATTGCTTCATGGAGTTGGTAACACACATGTATAATGAATAGAATTAACATTTTTCAATGGATAGAATGGTAAGAAATTATAATATATATTATAGTTATATAATAATAAATATTTCATTAATACCCTATATATATATATATATATTAATTCCATATTTATAACAATATAGTAGATGTGGTGATGGAAAATGAATTACATCGGTTTCCGAGGCAGCCATGCCACATACACATGATTGATTGTTTTATTTAACATTTGATGGAATTTGATATTAGTATAGTTTATATAATTAATTTAAAAATATCATTATTTTGAAGAAATGTTTTGTTATTATTTTATTTTATTTAATAAATACTTTCTTGAGGTATAAGATGAAATAACACTAAAATATTCTATTAAAACCAATGCCTCGTCGCCAGATAACCTCTTTGGTCTCACACCATAATCACTCTTAAATTGGTATTGATCCAAAATAAATTACCTCTATGATTTTGGGAGGTATATTGATATGTAATTTGAGTTTGGATTGGATAATATATAGTGATAAAAAGTTTTTAAGAAATTAGTTCCATAGGTACCCTTTTATATGTGGAGGGGGGATAACAAATGTGGAATTACTTAAAATAATAAGTAATGTATATATCATAATTATTTCAAGTAGAACCCAGGATTCTAAAATCCCAGGATAATATGTGATATGGTTAAAATATACTTAAACATCACATTTATACAAGTGCTTGTCAAATTTTTTGGACATATCTCTTAGTTAAACCATTATAAACTCATTTTAACATTTACCATGATTACTTAGGTTTTAAAATAATAATGTAATTATAATAAAAAATGTAAATTGTCCTTTTAACCCCATATAGAAATTATAATTTAAAATCTGAAGTGTATTGTTTTGGTTTAATTTCCAATTATAGAATAAATTACATTTAATATATAAACAAAAAATGAACGATAAATAGTTTATAAAAATTTACATGATTTGAGGCTATGTCATTTTATATTGAAATCATGTAACCAATTTGATTCCAAAAAATATTAATTAAATAATGAAAAAGTTAGGTTTTATTCTTTTTATCTAGCCAAATTTAGTATAATCTTTTATCCAATACAATAAATTCAAATACACAAAAAAAAATTAAATTTGATTAAAATATAACTTAGCTTCTCTAAAGTCATTCTTAGGTTCCCAAATTAAAAATAAAAATTAAAAATTAATTATTTAACCGTTTATATATTTTTTTGGTCTAAAATATATCACTCAATAGGATAAAGTCGTGTTTTAGTTTATTATAGCTCTTACCTCTAGAGTGTAACCATCAAAATATTTGTTTTAACCATTACCTTGAGGAAAGATTATTACTATTTTTAATATTGTCTATTAAAAAAATAAATAAATCCTATTAAATTATATTAGTTAATATTATTGTAAATATGAAATTTATTTTATTAAATTTAATTAACTAAGGTTGCATAAAAATTAATATTAAACCAACAAAACTAAATTAAATGTCGATTTCTAAGAAAATATGTCTTGAAATATAATTTTTTATACTAAATTCATCTATAATTTTCATTGAAAATAAATAAATTTTCTTATTTTTAATCAAAAAGATGTAATTATATTTTAAAACTAATCCAAAAGATAATTTTTGTCAAAATAAATTAAAATAAAATTAAGTTATCAATAAAAAGATAAAAAACACTATTCACTTCCAATCAAGCATTTCTGAAAACTGAAAAAACAATTACCATAATTTAATTATTGATATTATAATTTATAAAAAAAATATAGTTTCATATAATGTAATGCCCCGACCCCAGTTACCCAGAGTCGGTGCATTATTACGTAACATTGGCATGATCACAAAAGATCATGTCTCAAAAGACAGATTAGTTTAGTAGCCTTGGAATCAGTAGATAAATTCATAAATGTTACATCACATCATAAAGTGAAAAACTAAAATAACATAGTCTCCATAGTCCACACCCATATCCCCTTCAGACTATCCCTGCAGGTCAGTCATAAAATATTTCTTCACATCATGGGAAAAATAAAACATTGAAAGGGGTGAGCTCAGATGCTCAGTGAGGATAACAATATAATGGAAACTTTCATAAATAAACATAAACATTTAAGGCAATGTATAACTATAACAAAATCAGTTTAAACATAAACGTCAGCATAATATGTAAAAAATAAAATTAAATAATTCCATTTAGTTATTCACATGGATATAATACTAATTGAATAATCACATGCAATATCAATAACCACTTTCATAGTGATGGAATGCATAATGACAGACTATCATAACCACCTAGACAAGGCCTTGTGTCAAGACTTCAAATAATATTTTGTTAAGGTCTCATTCCAAGACACTAGTTTCTCTAATGAGAACTACCGATGCATCGAGGAGCTATAGTGGCCTCCACCTGTCATTTATTAAGTCCAATGCATTCCTCATATGAACATGTTTAAACATAAAATAAAAATTTGTATTAAAACTAGCATATGAAATGTCAATAATTTCTACATAAACCATGAATGGTATAAAAATAACCCATACACAGTAAAACATATCACAAAACCTTCAATAAAATATGGAAGTTTTGAATCATAATAAATCAACTTTAAATCACCTTAAAATTCATCAATGGATGTTGACATAGATTAAATCAATACTATTTGAGAGAAATATCTTTTTTTAAATCATTTAAAAGTCAAATAATTGTAAAATAAAACATTTACTTTGAAAATATTCTTATAATATTGTAAGGGAATCTCCAATGATTTTATAATGGTGGAAAATACCCACACCAGCCATATAAGTTAAAAAAAATTCTTACCTAAATTTTGTCGAAAATGTCAAAAAGTACCGTATTTGGAAAATGAAGGAATGATTCCATTAAAAAATGTATAAGGTAAAATAAGAGTATAAATGACTTTTACCCATTATCTAATAAATAGTAAAAAAAAATTTGAATGACATTTTTAAGAAACGTGATTGTGGATGATAAAGAGGTCCACATAGATCATTACATATGAACAACCTTGAATAATGAAGAGGTTGTAGAATTAACCCATACCTCATGTCTGACTTGACTCGATAGTTATTTAATGTCCTGAATAATAAACTTGAGTTAATATCTACTTTCTTAAGAACCTTTTTCAAGATCATTATTCATTTTATATCACATATTACCTTTTTTTGAACATTATGTATTCATTTAAGTTAATAACGGTTGTTTTGTCGATCTTTGGTACTTGAGTGAATAATAAACTTCTTGTAATTAAAAGTTGTTCATGTGGTAGAATATCCATTATCTCCAGAATTATATTCATGATCTAGATAGGATATATATAATATATATCCAGTATATACATGCATTTATAATATTACATAACATTTATAAGTAAGAAAAGAAATGCACCGTTCATAGAGACGGTAAGCTGTACAAACGCATGAACGCTACTTTCATTTATATTTTCTGTTAAATGAAATTAAATAATAATGATATAAAGTTATATTATAATTCCAATATGATATATAATATCATTTAACTCCTTCCTTTATGTGTCCCACATATGGAATTAATGATTCAAATCACTTTGAGGGGGCGGTATTCCGCACTTCTTAAAATTTAATTATCGTGTTTACCCATTATGGAAACCATAAAGGTATGCCATAAATGAAAAACACAGAAGCATAAGGAAAACATAAACATAATATATATCATATATAAATATTGTTACTTCTTAATGGTCACAATTAAAGGTGTTAAAATAATATTTAACAATCATCATTTTGTGAGACAGTAATTTACCACCAATAGAAACAGTATGTTCTTTAACCATTAGACGGAGGTGTGTGTAAGTGTAAATAAAATACTTCTCATAACAAATACTAATATATATGATACAATTTTTTGTTACAAAATAATGTAATAAAATGGGTTTAAGTGGATGGAGAAACAAAATAAAACAAAATAACATAAGAGAAGACATTAACTTAAAATCAGGTAACTCTTTTTTATTTAAGCCAAAGGATTATTTGGAAGACTTATTCCCAATGTGATGTTTATAAGATTAATATAGGGAAGTTGAGAGAGTATTTGGTCAGAGGTTGGCTGAGCCAAATGTCTTTGAAGGTGTGAATAAGGTGGTAGTGGTGGGGGCCTTTTATAAGAGGAGAGGAGGGACACTCTTTGAAAGTCAGGAAATGTTACATTATTATGAAATGGGTTTCGGATTTTAATGGACCCAAAATGATATATTTCGAGTATAAGGTGATAAGGGTTCGAAATACACCCATCCAATAGGCTTTATACAAGTGTAAGTCTTATATTTTACCTTATATATTCATTTTATTGAAATCGTTCATTAATGAGGTAATTGCAGCATCATCATGGTGTCATTAATAAATTTATTTATTTAATGCCTAAAAATTATAAAAAAATTACCATGATTTAGGAAATTTAACTATATTTCCAATGAATATTTATAGTAAAAAATATGACTTGTATAACATCTTCTAAAATTTGTTTTAGTAAAATAATACATGTTTGTGACATTTTTATTTTTTACTTTAAATAAAAGGTATTAATGTCATTAACATACACAAGTAGCTCCATGGGGTCCCAAAAATCGTCCCATGGTTTTTCTTGGTCGTCCATGACTCATACAATTAGAGTAAGATGTGTGTCAACATATTTTTATATTCTTATAATATCATTTTTACCTTAAATCACCCTAATCACATCTAATCTCGGTTAATAAAACTCAAAAGTTTCTATTCAGCAAAAATTATTTTCATCCCATTGAACCACATTTTAATTACTAGTGAAAAAAATGTTTGTCGTATTTTTAAAATTCTATTCGTAGAAGCGGTAAAGTTTTATTTAGATGAAAAATCAGTTTTTTAACTACCACATAGTGGTTTCACTATTCATCAAAAATTGAAGTTTTTCAGAACAATACCAAAAATTCACCCTAATCTATAATTGATATTCCGAATTCAAAAATTATCCCTATTTTAAAAAATTCCAATCATATAAGTTGAATTAATTATTTTATAATTAATTCCTATTTTCAATACAAATAGCGTGTTTTTAAGAAACAATATCAATCAAAAGATTGACAATGGTTTATGTCCAATTTCAAACTGAAATTAATTCTAATAGCCACCATTGGATAAAATGGTAATATTATATTATAATTATAGTTTAAAACCACTCAATACTATAATTTATCCCTATAAATTATTTTTGATAAAAAATGTTGTTTTTAAGTATTTTTCACTATTCATCAAAAATTGGATGTTCGTAGAAAAATACCAAAAATTCCATTTAGGCTAATTTCGATATTTCGAAAAAAAATTAAGTCCATTTTAAAATATAAAATTTATATAATTCAAAAACCTGGAATTACAAATCATAATGCCTATTTTTATTGGTCGCGGTGTGTTAGAATCTCGAACTTGCGTACAATGCAAGTTATTGCATTATTGATAGAGAAGCGTACTTTGAAAGCTTGGGTGTAACATTATAACCTCCTTCAATAAATTGCGTCCTCACAATTTGAAATTGTTCTTTGAAATTAAAAGGTTGAAAGTAGAAAATACCTTTGTGGAAAACCCACATCAAAAATAAGGTTAATAAAATTTAGCCTTAATAAGAGGGAAAGGGAAATGAAAAAGTCACCACCAAATTATGATATGGATTAGGAGAACATTGGTGGAAATTAGAGAAAACTAATTGGAGGGAAAACATAAATATTTTGTGGTAGTGATTGAGGTCATTAATAACAAACATGTGTAAAATTGAGGGCTTCAAAGCCTTCAATCTATGGTGATTTAAAATATCATCAGTTCCACAAAACATAATTTATTAGGATAATGCATTTTAATTAATATCCCATTCCTAAAGTTTAAGAATTAATTTATTCATAGAATAAGATAGCAGTATATATATATATATATATATATAATTGACATGTAGAGTTTTATCCTTCAACTAATTTCTACCACAAACTCATCTTTCCATCAAAAATATAATAGAATTGAAAAATATTATATTTATCCTAATCATACATGGTTCCAAATATTAACACATACAATATAGATTTGGAAAAATATTTTGTAATAACCAGGGACTTCTTGTAGGCTAGTGGTAGGTAATAAAGGCCTGTCACACTCTGGTTGTGGGTTTTATTACTAAAGCTTTGTCCGACGTGAAGGGTTATCCCCCAACCTGTAGGTTGTCCTTTTCCTAAAACTATAGTATTATAATATTCCAAAAATAATCATCAGAAATGTTTTAACTTTAAACAATACTATCAAAAGTTCATTGTAATCCATTCCAACGTTTATAATAATCCAAAATACCTCTATCCAGACTTTATCTAAATGGTCTCTAACTTCCAAAACCAATTGTACCATCAGATTCCCCAAACAAAGTAAAGTTTCTCTTATTGTCACATACTAAAAATATGAATAACTTCATCATATTAAAACCTTAATGAAATCAAAAAGTACTGTAGTAAATTCCGTAAATATATCACATTATTCTTATAACCAGAATATAATCCTTGAGTCTAAATGCACCAACACATTAATTGTTCCACTTCAACTGTAGTAACAACATAAGAATGTCCTTGATCCCTTGGCCTTTTCTGAGGTAAGTTTCTCTGACACATAGGAAATTCATTTGAATAATGCCCCATTTCCCTTCAATTGTAGAATTCAATATTGATAGCCTCTATCTTTCCCTTGAAATCATGAGCCTGGTGACCTTTTTCTCCACATTTATAACAAACTCCCATTACTTTTAGGCAAGTACCGGGGTGATTCTTACCACAATTATCCCATAATGGAAAATAATTCTTTTCCTTTTTCCCTTTATCTGTCTCTTGTTCCACCATTCTCTTCTTCTCTTTCTTTACTTTATTGTTATAAGATTTAGAGAATGCCTTTTCAATCTTGATAGCACATGAGACAATATCTTCATACAACGAGAAAGATTATAAGACTAAGGCTTGATGGAAAAATGGTTTTAACCCATCAAAGAAACGATTAATATTACTTCTTGGGTTACGTATATAATCTACACCATGCCTCACTAACATTGTAAAGTTAGCCTCATACTTTGCAACATTGTCATCCTCCTTTTGTCTCAGACTCAGAAATTTCCTTTCCATATCGGCTCGATGGTCACGTGGGAAGTATTTTTCTAAGAAAAGCTCTTTGAACTCTTTCCATTCCATATTTGATACTTCATTATCTTGCTTTGTGTCTTGTATCAATGACCACTATTGTTTAGCATCTCCAGTGAGTCGGTAAACTACCATGAAAACGTTTTCCATTTCACTACTCCCTCAAGCCTGAAATATTTTTTCAAGGGAATTTATCCATTGTTCAGCTACTAATGGATATGAACCCCCATTAAATTTGGGTGGTTATTTCCTCATGAATTGATCTAACATTGATCCTCCATGTTTTGAATAAAGGTGATCTATACGAGTAACGTTATTATTAATAACCTGAGTGAGTCATCCCAGTATGGTGATTTGCTGATCAGCACCAGTTGCATCACCAGCTCCACTATAATTATCTTGAGCATGAGGGAAATCCCTACATGGACTGCGTACATTGAAATAGTTTTCAGTCCTTCCACTATTCTCCATTTCAAAAAAAATTCATAAACTAGATTAGCTTATTAATCGAAATACATAATTTCATACTTGTAAAACACTTAACATAAATTGAACTATTTATGGATATAACCCATAATCATAGAAAAGAAATGTTTTCTTTGAGGAATTATATACTCATAAACACATCATAATGGTTTGTAAATAAATTGTGAACTATCCTAAGCATATCCCCTTGGAGTGTCATAACCAAGAGTGCAGCAAGGCCATTTGTCGAGCACCAGTTCCCCTTCGAGTCTAGCTCAAAGCGGTGTTTTCAGGTTTTACCCCTAGGTACATCTATTCGAGATATACCTCAACCTACTCATATCCAAACAGGGATGTATTTCTCGGAAAATACTCAAAATATATACTTTTCCAATATTTTAGGATGTTTGTCTATACTAATCCTCAAAGTCAATCTTAGAGCTATGTGCTATAATCGGAGTTTATCTAAATCTAGCTTCCAAGGTTAGTATTAAACTTCCTATGATACCAAATATAACACCCCAACCCTAGTTACTCAGAGTCGGTGCATTATTACGTAACATTGGCATGATCACAAAATATCAAGTCTCAAATTACTGATTAGTTTACTACCATTGAAACACTAGATACATTCATAAATTTTACATTACATCATAATGTAAAAACCTACAATAACACTGTATCCATATTCCACACTCATATCCCATTCAGACTATCCCTGCAGGTCAATCATAAAAATTTTCTTCACATCCTAGGAAAAATAAAACATAGAAAGGGGTGAGCTTAGATGCTCAGTAAGGATAACAATATAGTAAAATCTTTCATAAATAAACATAAACATTTAAGGAAATTTATAACTAAAACAAAAGCCTTTTAAACTTGAACCTCAGCATAATATGGAAAAAATAAAATTATATAATTCCATTTAAATATTCACATGGATATTCTACTAGTCAAATAATCACATGCAATATCAATAACCCCTTTCATAATGATGGAGTCATAATGCCATACTATCATAACCACGTAGCCAAGGCCTCGTGCCAAGACTAAAAATAAGATTTTTTTCAAGGCCTCATGCCAAGACACAAGTTTGAATCATGAGACCTACCGATGCATCGAGGAGCTATAGTGGGCTCCACCCATACCTTATTATGTCTATTGCATTCCCCATATGAACAGATTTAAACATAACAAAAACATTCGTATTAAAACTAGCATAAGAAATGTCAATACATTCTCCATAAAAAATGAATGGTATAAAAATAACACATCTATAGTCAAACATATTAAAAACCTTCAATAAAATAAGGAATTTTTTATTCATAATAAATCAACTACAAATAAACTTATAATCCATTAAAGGATGTTGACATAGATGAAATCAATAATATTTTAGAGAAATATCTTTTTTGAAATGATTTAAAAGTCACATAATTATAAAAGAAAACATTTACATTGAAAATATTCTTATAATCTTTTATGGGAAGATTCAATGATTTTAAAAAGGAGGAAAATAGCCTCACCCGTCGTATAAGTTAAAAAATCATTCATACCTTAATTTTGTCAAAAATTTCAAAAAAGTACATTTTTTGGAAAATAACGGAAATATTCCTTTCAAAATCAAATAAGGACAAATAAGGTTATAAATGCCTTTAACCCATTGTCCAATAAATAGTAAAAAATGTTTTTAAATACATTTTTAAGAAACATGGATGTGGATGATAAAGAGGTCCCAATAGATAATTACATAATAACAACCTGGAATAATGAAGAGGTTGTAGAATTAACCCTTACCTCTTGTCCGATTTGAATAGATCATTCATTAATCTCCTAAATAGTAAACTTTATTTAATCACTACTTTCTTAATAAACATTTTCAAGTTCATTATTCCTTTTATAACACTTATTACCTTGTTATGAACATTATGTAGTCATTTAAGTAAATAACGGTCATTTTTTCGATCTTTGGTACTTGAGTCAAAAATAAACATCTTATAATTAAAAGTTTTTAATTGGGTAAAATATCTATTATATACAGAATTATATTCATGATCTAGATAGCATATATATCATATATATACAGTATATACATGCATTTATAATATTACATAACATTTATAGGTATGAAATGAAATGCACCGTTCATGGAGACGGTAAGCCGTACATACGCATGAATGCTACTTTCATTATTATTTCATATTTAATGGAATTAAATCATAATGATATAAAGGTATATTATAATTCCAATATGATATATAATATCATTTAACTCCTTCCTTTATAGGTCACACATATGTCATTAACGATTCAAATCACTTTGAGGGGGCGGTAGCCCGCACTTCCTAAAATGAAATTATCGTGTTTATCCATAATGGAAACCATAAAGGTATGGCATAAATGAAAAATACAGATGCATAATGAAAAAATAAACATAATATATATCATATATAAATATAGTTACATCTTAATGGCCACCCATGAAAGGTGTTAAAAGAATATTGAACAATCATCATTTCGTGAGGCAGTAATTCACCACCCACAGAAACAGTATGTTCATTAACCATTAGACAGAGGTGTGTGTATGTATTAATCAAATTAATCACATAAAAACATCCTATTATATTGAATATACTTTTTTTGTTACATAATAATGGAATAAAAAGGTTTTAAGGTGTTGGATAAGCAAAATAAAACAAAATAACATAAAAGAAGACATTACCTTAAAATCAGGTAACTCTTTTTGATTTGAGCCAAAGGCTCTCTTGGTAGGAAATATGCCTAAATTGAGGTATATAGGAGTAATATAGGGAAGCTAAGAGAGTATTTGGGCAAAGTTTGGCTGAGCAAAATGGCTCTTATGATGTGAATAAGGTGGTAGAGGTGGGGGCCTTTTATAAGAGGAGAGGAAGGGCACTCTTGGAAAGTCATGAAATGTTACATTATTATTAAATAATTTTCAGATTCTAAAGGTCCCAAAATGATATATTTTGATGATAAGGTTATAAGTTTTTGAAATCCACCAATCCAATAGGCTTTATAAAAGTGTATGTCTTAGATTGTAATGTAACTTTTCATTTTATTTAAACTTTTCATTAATGAGGTAATCGTTCCATCATCATGGTTTCATAAATAAATTTATTTATTTAATGCCTAAATTTAATAAAGAAATTACCATAATGTAGAAAATCGTTTTATCTTTCCAATTAATATTTATAGTCAAAAATATGACTTGTATAACCCATTTTGAAATATGTTTTAGTAAAATAACACATGTTTGGGACATTTTTATTTTTACTTTAAATAAAAGATATTAATGTCATTATCTTACACAAGTGGCTCCATGGGGTCCCAAATATAGTCACATGGTTTTTATTGGTCTTCCATGACTCATCCAATAAGAGTAGGAAATGTGTAATATATTTTTATATTCTTATAATATCATTTTTTTATTAAATTACCCTAATTACCTCTAATTACGGTTAATAAAAATCAAAAGTTACTTTTCACCAAAAATTATTTTCATCCCACTAAACCAAATTTTACATACTAATGACAACAATGTATGTAGGATTTTTGAAATTAAATTCGTAGAAGTGGTAAAGTTTCATTTAAATGAAAATTCAGTTTTTTTAACTACCACTTTGTGGTTTCACAATTCATCAAAAATTGACGTTTTTCAAAAAAATACCAAAAATTCATCCTAAGTTATAATTGATATTCCAAATTCAAAAATGATTTCTATTTTAAAAAATTCCAAAAATATAATTTTCATTAATTAATTTTATAATTAATTCTCATTGTCAAAACAAATAGTGTGTTTTTAAGAAACAATCTCAATCAAAATATTGACAATTGTTTATGTCCAATTTCAAAGTGAAATTAATTCTAATGAACACCATTGGATAAAATGGTAAAATTATATTATAATTATACTTTAAAACCACTCAATAGTATAATTTATCACTATAAATTATTTTGATTAAAAATGTTTTTTTAAGTATTTTCACTATTCGTCGAAAATTTGATGTCCTCATAAAAATACCAAAAATTCAACTTAGGCTAATTTCGATATTCTGAATCCAAAAATGAAGTCCATTTTGAAATATAAAATTTATATAACTCAAAAATTTGGTATTAATATTCATAACGGCTACTTTGATCGGTCGCGATGTGTTAGAATCTCGAACTTGCGTACAATGCAGCCTATTGCATTATTGAAAGAGAAGCGTACTGTGGAAGCTTGGGGTGTTAAATATAATATAATTTATATATGTTTTATAGTTTAATTATAATATTTTTTCAAATATATAGATAAAAATAATTTTTTAACAAATTTTATTTTTGAATCCTAAAATGACTATAGGAAAAAATGACTGTTTATTTACAATGAATTAATATATACATTATTATTTAGTTTTTACATTATATATATTATTATTTTATGGTGAGAGGAGAGCTAGAGATGGGGATCCCGACCTAAGCTCACGATGATAACCTAGCTCCGGAGATGGGGATCTTGTCTCCCCCCTCCCCGTTGAAGGGGGGAGCTCCTTCTCTAGCATTGCCACAGATGCGCCCTCCCGCTTTTATTCCTTTCTCAAATTCCGAGTTTCTGCCCTCACTCTCGCAGATCTCAATTTGCCTAAAAGTTCCAGATCTGTACTGTGGGGAGCCTCAGTTCTCTTTAGAGCCTTCGGAGTTCAACTCTGCCTTGGATCTATTCAAACTGACATTGGTGGCTCGGTTTCATCTACGGAGGCCCTCGGTTGATGTGTTCGACTGATTTGTCTTTGAAGCCTGGGATCTTCAAGATCGTGCTATTATTGGACTCCTTTATCGAAGGCATATCATGATCCGGTTTGCGTCGATAGCGGATCTTATCACTGCGTGGTATAAATCCCCCCGACGATGCTACGGTTCGTTTTTCCATCTCATTCGGTGGATCTTTAAATTTCATATGCAGAGGGATAACCCGAGCACGGCAATATGGGTATGCTTTCCCGGTCTCCCACATCCCTTTCAGAACCCTTCCATTTTGCCTCTCCTTGGGAATTTGATTGGTCGTTACCTGTGTTCGGATACAAAAACTAATGTTGTTTGCCACCCAATCTACCCTCGGATATGCGTGGAGATTGATGCTTCAAAGCCCCCGGTTGAGTGGGTGTGGATCACCAATGGGAAAGATTTTCGGTGGAGGCAAGCCATCATGTTCGAGTCATAGACAGACTTTTGTGGCTCAAGTTATAGGTTGGGTCATGGTACTGCGTCGTGCCGAAATGATTCCTTGAGCAGGCAGATGCGCAGATGATGATCAGATGCGGCTGCTGTCTGTGATGGTTCTGTTGGGGTGTCTATGAAATTGAAGGGGATGCCTTCGTTGGATGGTGGGCTGAAAACTCAGCCTGTGAGGGAGGATGCTAGGGTCTGTGGTGAGGCAGGTTTGAAGAAGAGTGTGGTACCTTCTGGGCCGAGGGTCAAGGATGGATTCAATAGACTGTTGCAGGATTTGGGGGAGGCAGTTTATATAAGTGGAAAAAAGCATGCTGCTCTGGCTGCTTTGCCTATGGTTTTAAGGGGCTCTAATGAGCCTTATGTTGTTGAGGGTTCCTCCATGATACTACTTCACAACTACTCCGAACCTACGGACCAAGCTGCAGTTACAGATTGGGATTCGGCTAGGAATGTTGATGGTGGAAGATCCTTTGGACAGATTCAGGAGGAGCCTACCATCCCTTTGAAGCAGGTGGTCAGTGAAGATGGTGTACAGGTTAGAAGGTATGATGGGCTGAACACAGCTTCTGTGAAATAGGCTACTAGATTTTCCCTTAGTAACCAGTTTTCTGGATTGGTTGATGGGGCTTCGGATACGGATCATGCTGGGGGTATGCCTTCAAGAGACACTACTCTTGAGGATCAAGGTGCTGTAGTTCTGGGGCTCTTTGATGGCTTGCAGAAATAGGATGCTGTAGATGGAGATCCTGCAACTGCTTTGACTGAAAATTGTAAAAAATTAGTAGAGAATGAAAATGTTGAAGCCTGTGTGGAGGCTGTGCTGAATGAGATAAATGTTGGTCATAAGGTTGTGGATCATACAAATTTTCTTGCAGTGATTGACACTAGTACTCTGCCTCAAATGGAAGGGGAGGTGAAAGAGGGTTTTCGTGCTGTGAACATTTCTGGGAACTGGGGGGATTGCAGTGATAGTGATAAAGAAAATACTGTTGTCATGCCTCGGACTTCATACAGTGATGCTCTGTAGGGTGAAAAAAAAGGTGTATGTGCATGACGTAGTGATTACTGCCCCACCACAAAGGAAGATGAGGAAAGACTATTCTCACCTGTCAAAGCCAATGTCAACCAGGTCCTCCATCGGGAAGGAGACTTGGGCAGCGAATTCTTCTGAGGAGTATCTTGCCTCGGAAAAATTGAATCTCAGAAGGAAGTATGCATAGATTTTGAAGCAGTATGATAGTTCAGAGTGGGAATCGACTATGACGGAGGAAGCACTTCATTATAGATGTAGTGATGGATCTGAATTTTATGATATGTAGTTGTTTCTTTTACCTTGTTGTAACTGCTTGCTCCACTTTTCATTCTTTTAATAAAAGGTCAGGGTCTTACCTCTGACTAATCTTTTTGGGTATGTTATTTTTTTATATTCATGTCAAATAATTCAATAGCTGGGTTATAATATTTATTTTTAAATAATAATATATTCTCGTGGTATGCTTAAAGTTAGTGTTTCATGTCATATACACTTTCAAACCTAATGTTATTCTTATAAGATATCATTCTATAAAAATATTAAGTAAATAATTAATATTCTTATCATAATGATAAATCTTTATATTCCTATTTTATAGTTTTTTGTGAATATATTTTATGATAATAATCATTAATTTGGGAGACATATACTATAATAAAATCCTGGGGTTTATATGTGATTTAATGAAGGCTTTATTTTTATAAAAATGAATATATATTTTTTTTGAAAATAAGGTTAAATGCATTGATAACCATTATAGTTAATATAATCTTTAATTTTTTTGGGTAATTTTAGATAATTGTGATAAAAGTGAAATTACATTTTGGACCACTTGTTTTATCATATAGAAAACAATTGGATTGAAAAGTGAATTTGTCAGTAAGTGATTAAAGTGGTTTTTGAATAAGTTTACTACCTTTAGAACATTATATGATTAATGAAAATGGGGATAGGATTTTTTTTAATATTGGTTAAATTAATTTATTGATATATATCTATATAATTCATTTACTGTTTTTTAGGATATTATGAATAATATTATCATATTTTTTAGATGATATGATTATTACATGTAAATGTTATGGTATATGACTTTAGAGTGAGTTAACTTTTGAATATTCAAATCATGTTTAAATTTTAATAACATTTTTTCAATTATTTATGATTTTTTGGATCAATATATGGTTAGAAATATTTTGAATAACTATAATATCAGTTATTTAACAAATTTTTAGTATATAATTTTTTATGTTATTATTGAGGCATTGAAGATAAATTTTTCATTTATCCATATTGAATATTGTCTTAAAGTTTTCTATTCAATTTGTTTTTCATTAATTTCTAATTTTTGGAAGAAAATATTTTTCATCCATTAATGGATCATGTGATCCATTATAGGTTCATTTTAGTAATTGTTTCTTGAAACACTCATCTTTAATATTCAATTATTAGAGTAATATATTATATATAAGGAAAAAATATCTAATAACAACAAATGGATGTCATTGGTCATATTTAAGGGAAATAAATCATGTAATTATATATTCAAATTTTCTCTAACATGATAGTAATATAATACCAAAACTCATGGAAAAAGACATCAAATGAAAAATTATATATATTTACCATCATTTCTAATGAATGTATGATATTCATTATCCATTACTAGTTTTTTTTTGTCATTAGATTTATCATGACCATGTTTTATATATCTCTCTCAATAATTCCTTTTACATTATATTTATTATCCTTTTAATATTTTCAATTTAAACCAATGTTATCATAATGGGGGAACATAGTTATGTGTTATTTTATGTGAATTTAATATTTATCATCTCCTATTTTCAAATGGATGTATTATTTTCCCTATTTTGATGTGTTTATTAAAAACATATATTTTTGAATATTTTAATTTTTTTTATTTTTTGATCGTATATTTTATTCCACTAATTAGAATATATTCTAACAATGTTGTAATCCTATTGTTCATAGAATGTGAGAATAAATTATGAAGATGGAATTTAATTAAGTGGTGTAGAATTTCACACAACAATTTTTTATATTTTATATTATTTAAAAAATAAATCCTTCAATAGCATTAGGTATTTTCAACCTCAATATGAAACACTCCATAAAATATTTTTATTTAATAATACATTTATAACATATCAATTTGGGATGAATGATATGAATAGAAGTAACTATATAATGAAATATATACAGACTATATTTCAAAAATTATTGAAAAATTAATTATACATTTATTTTTAATTGGTTCTACATTATGAAAAAATATTTTGAAGTAAAAGGAGAATATTTTCATAAAACTATTTTGATGTTCATAATGTGTTTCTATCATAATTGTTTCAAATAATCATTGTTGATAAATAATTTTAAATAAACAAATGGATTATAAATTATATGTAATGGTTTAATGTTTATATAGTTTTAAATTATATGTCAGGAGAAATAGAGAGGTTCCCTCAAGGTGATCAATAAAAAACCCTAATGTTGACATTAATTTCTTTGTAGATGATTTATTCATTCAAGATTCTAAGATGAATGAGACTCTTGTGAATCTAAATTCTAATGTATATATTGAACAGAAAACATTTCAACATCAATGTTGTTCAAAAATATTATTTTCAATAAATTTTCTATATAACCTTTCCTCAAATCTATAATGTGTGCTTATTGGGATATTTTTCAAAAGTAGTCCTTCATTGAACTACTTAATAAATTCATTGAAGCCATTTCATTTTCTAGCATTCATTTTGGAATGTGGAAGTCATCAAATGATTCCTTCAATTTTTCATCTAAAAATGATTATTATCATTTCTCGATGAGGTGATCATTGGTTTTTTGGGATACTATATTAGAGGTCTAAAATAGACCTTCGAATTCAATAATAAAAATGAACATACCATTATTACGACATGGTTAGGATTATTTGATCTTTCACTTTACCTAATCAAACGAGTGACAATTTTTCAAATTTCTAACTTAATTATTCAATTTATAAAATTGGATTCTTCAATAAAATATCTCTCAGGACACTCAGTTGGAAAGTTCTTTACAAATAATTATATCTCTCAGCTACTTCCTTCCAATGATTGGATTTAAGATGGTTCTTATGTATTTTAACAAGAGGTATATCATTGAAATATACTAGACTACTCCCATAAATGTCACAAAATTAGTCATTACTTTAACAATTTTAATAATCAACAAAATAGATATCATTCTATTCAAATAATAACAAATAATTATTGGTTAAAAGTTATAGTAGAAGGTATATCTTGATGAAAATATGGATCATGGAGACCTAATATTAGGGAACCCCACGTACTTTGTTGGAACTACTGATATCCAACCTCTCTAGTTGGTTGTATTGATGGATAATGATTAATTAGAGAATGAGGGGATGCCTAATGGGGATCCAATGAGACTAACACCCAATGGGGAATAAATTGGTTAGTCTAAATATAATCAACCAATTATTCAAAATTTTGATGCCATCTATGACTTTTTGGATTCTATCTACAATGATAAACCCATTTTTGTTACCCTATAATATGATCTTTAAATTTAAAAATAGATAAATGAGACTCAATCTAGATTCAATGAATCTAACCAATATGAAATTTTCAAAGCATGCTATATTTAGGATGACTTAATTCACTCGAGTGTTATAAAAAGTTAAAAATAAATTTTCATCATGGATGGATTTATTACACCACATCCCAAGATTACTAAATATTGTATTGATCACCTAATGTTGGATAAATCTATTTTTACTAGATCTTCAATAATTAAATCTGGAAAAAATATTATCCCCCATCAACTAGAATGTGGTGAGGATCACCTACATCATCATATGATAAGGGATCATCTTTTACCACAATAAAGATATTTTATAAGATTTCATCATTTATAATAATTGAAATTGTGTTATTAACAATGGTTATAAGCTAGAATTATACCAATGGACTAAGGAATAAAAGAGGCACATTATTAGAAGTAATCTCAATAAGTATATAATAGTGGATGATTATCTATGTATCCTAGAGAATATATTTTGTAGGGTTAAATTTTAACGTTCTAGAAAGACTAATTTTGATTGTCTACACCTTCACTGGTGTTAGCTATACATATAGAGAACAAATTGTTTGTTTCCACACAGGTGTCTAGTCCTAAAATTCTAGGACTGGTTCCAATTTTTTTTTCCAATTGCATGATATTACATGGGGTAACACAGATTTTCACTCCACAGTTCATAGTTTTTAAAACATTATTACAATAATATTTGTTTTCTCTTCATTTTTTACAAAATTTTATGAAACAAATATATATATTTTTTGTTTTTTTAATGTAGAAAATTGTGATTTCTTGCAGCTAGAGTCAGATAGATGTTATGATTAATATATTTAGATTGGATATGATGTGTATATAGACCCAAAAATCTCATACATATATGTTACATCTTAACATATGAATATTAATTACATTAGATAATGTTCCATGCTATAATATTTTAGGTCCAGTTCCTTTGGAAATATAGACATGTAACAAATAGGTCTATAAATGAGCTAAATTTTCTCCAAATATGTTATTTATAACAAGAACCCTTCTTATACATATCATAAATATTGAATTTATAAATATCTAGGGGAAAGAAACATAATATAGGGTGATCTCAGATGCACACTAAGAGTAAATAATTGAGATATCATAATATAATTAAAATAAGGGTAAGAGAGAATGAAAATATAATTATAAAATTTTAACCAATATAAAATAAATAATAAAAATGAGTCATGTACAAAATCATTTTATAATTAAGACACAACTAATAATGGAATCAAATAAAATGATCTATAGGAACATATCATTGGCATAAAATATTGATTTCCGGCATAAACATAATCGTAGAAAGTCATTTACATTATAGTCACGGTTTATTTCCAAGTTCATCATAGTGGAATGGGATCAATTATGATACCATTATACTAATATACGTTGACTACCAAGACTATAATAGGAGACCGAGTCCCTTACTGAAAAGGGTTCACTCCCCATTCCTATCATGTTTCTCTCATACATATAAATCTTTATCAAATTCGTTAGAGGGAGATATAGGGCCCACCTATCACACAGTGAAAATAATAAATAAGTGTTCCAAAAGATAATAAAATATTCATCAAATCAAAAAGAATTAAAATAAATGGGATTCACAAAATTTTATCACAATATAACCTTTGTAAAATAATTA
The DNA here is from genome assembly GCA_963277665.1 of Viscum album. Taxonomy (NCBI): domain Eukaryota; kingdom Viridiplantae; phylum Streptophyta; class Magnoliopsida; order Santalales; family Viscaceae; genus Viscum; species Viscum album. Next base: position 1,192,851,236 of record OY728130.1, on the reverse strand, counting down.
GGTTCAATAATTTTTCCATAACTTCATCAAATCGAACATTGTTGTAAATGCTCTGGGATTCATATGAATTGTATCATGGTATAACCTGTGGAAGAGAAATGGTTTTCAAAAACATATATTTATCATAAACAAAAACTAATCAAATTAGTAATATGAATTTTATCCTTGGATAATATCTCAAATAAATTACAAGTAAGATGAAAGGATTTAATCATAGATGAAAAAATTATTTTTAAAGAAAAGGATCCAAGAATTTTTAATCAGGAAATTATCATCTATTTTATAATCACATTATTAAATAGAAAATTTATAAAATATTTTTTATTTTATTTTAAATAAATATACATTGGCACATATAATAGATGTTTTAAAAATAATTTTCTACCTTTATAGAGGAAAATACCCTATCCATTTAGAAAATTAATTTTCAAATATAAAATATCCTAAAACATTTTAGAAATATGTTTATTTGGAAAAGATAATTTAATCTTATAATAGAATATTTAAATCAGTGGGTTTTCATGAGGGAGGGAAATTTCATTTACTATAAACATAGATTTATTTGACATTTTTATAAAAATAAAAACATTCATTATTTAGAAAAAAATAAACCATTCCATTAAAAAAACTATAAAAAATTCACACATGAAATAATTCTTCATTAATAAATAATTTTTACAATTTTAAACTACTTTTTTAAAATAATTTTAGAAAACATTCTATTGTATCCAAAACGGGTTATCCAAATAACGGAGAAATGAATAATATTTTTATTAAAAACATTCTTGTGAAATCTTGCAAACATAAATAGATGAAGATGAAAGGAAAAAAATTATTATATTTCAATAACCATATGAGAATAATATTAATTTGTTTCTTCATAGCTATATTACAATATATCAGCCTTGTAAGCATGATCTTGAACAATCCTAAAAAAAATGAGATTATAACATGAAATAATTTTCACCTTGGAAACCCTAGATAATATTCCAAAATAAATAATAAAATAAAATTAAACTTATAATAAACATAGAAGGAATAAATTCTTCTTTTTTACATGTCAAATGGTATGTATATACACCTCATAGAAGAGGATAGGTTCATACTGTATTATTTTCTCAATGAATACAAATTGTTAAACAAATTAATTGTTCTATGGTAACTTGGGAATTGTAAAGCTCGTGAAGGCGTGTTATTAAAATGGATAACTAAATCTGTTTAATTTTTTGGAGAATAATCATACAATTTATCCATGAAAATCATATATACTACAATAAAATATGATGTGATGTGGCATGTGTCTCAAAGAAAATTAAAATGAGGAAAAAAAATTGTACTTTATGTATCGACATCCATCGTACATGTATGAACCTCCTATATAATAAATAAATTTTCATTAAATATCAATTAATTATTCAATTTTATATATATTATATCATATATTATTTACATATGACATTATATTAGTTGTTTGTTAAAAATTTCTTGTTAAAAGAATGTTAGGGGTAATAATTGCTTTCTTTTTCATGTAAGTGTTTAATTGATATTTTTTGACCTCTTATATTGATCATGGTTAAATAATCTCTATAATTTTAATAATTATATAAATATAGTATATATTATGAAAATATTTATTTATATAAATCCAAAAATTATAGGGATTTAAAATGGGATACATTGTTCATGGAGATGGTAGGTCGTATGGGTGGACGAATGATGATTCCATTTTCATGAATGATTAAAATAAACAAGGGTAAATTATATATTACCATTAAATAATAAATTAAATTTCATATATATCATATATTTTTATTTAATACTATTCTTGTTAAAATCAACGTAAAGCATACATGAAAAACAAATCGCATCGCTTCATGATGCGGTAGTCTATCATACCCATGAAATACATTATGGTACCCCTGGAATGGAAAGTAAAAAATGGTATCTATGATAAATTTATTAAATATGTATAATTATTTTAAATATATTATATTTATTTAGTTAATCATTTCTTATTACCATCAATGTAAATCGATACTGAAAGACACATCACACGGGTTCAAGAGACAGTAATCTAGGATACAAAAGAGCGACATTGTTGATATCCAACTGGTTAAGTGGTAATATGGTATATGTGGTGTTTTAATTATAATGTAATAATATTATCATAAATATCATATATAAAAAATAAATACATCATAAAAACCATTCGTTAGAGGTGGTGATGGAAAAAGAATGGTATTGGTTTAGAGGGTGGTTGTCCTTCGTACACAGAAATAATGATTTTGTATCTCATTGGATGTAAGATGAGATTTATTTAGGATAATATATTAACATAATAACATAAAATTATATTATCAATAATAAATTTATTATAAAAACAATATTTAATGATATGAAATAATTTACAAAGAGAAATAAAACCAAAATGGATGTTTAAGAGTTTTAACTCCTCCTCAGATAGCCTCTTTTGGTTGACACATAAATCCTCATTATGAGGGATTAATAAAAAAATAAGGACTCTAGGATGAGGTTAGGAAAATAATGAAATTGTTTGGGTAGTTATTTTATAATCCAATATTTTTTGGACGTGTGAACAATAGAGGATAAGGGTGGCCTTTTACAAGTGATATGTGTGGAACACTTGTAATTACTAAAAAGAAAAAAGTGTAACTATGATTTTCTTATGAAAAAAATGATAAAAAATGGAAATTATTGAAAACTAAAGGATATAAGTTCAAAATATTTCAATGATATATGTTTTTTAAAAGTTTTTTAGTCATTTTATCTCAATTCTATTGAGATAAACCCCTAGTAAACACATTTTAACCTTAACTATGGTAATTAGTTTTTATTATTTATACCATTTATTAGTGTAAAACAATATGTTCACATTATTATATAATATAAAATATTATTATTATAAATATTGAATAAAAATTTCCAAATTACTTATCTAATTTTCAATATGAAATTTCAAATTAATCATGTAGACATGATAAAAAAGTGGTTTTCCCAAGAGAAAATTATTATAAGAAAAAAATATTTTTAGATAAAAATTAAATATTGAAATGATTCTAATGAACTAAATTATATTAATAGATATATAATTTTACAAATATTAATTTTAAATACTTATTAAAATAGTTTTTATGATTTTAAATACTTCATAAGAAATGATGATTCTCAATAAAACCCATTATTTTTTACTATTCATCGAAACATTTATCACTTTAGAAAATTAAAAAAAATTACTACAAGAAACGTTGAATTTTTTATATGAAGATAAAATTTTATTTTAGAAATAAATTATCAGAAATTATTAAAAAATATTAATATAAGTAAAAAAATGTGACAAAAATACTTTCTAAAAAATATAGCTTTAAGTAGAAAAATTAAATCTATTCTTATCTCTTATTTAGAAACCACATTAGAATGATTTTTAATATTTTATTGAATATATAAAATATAAAATTAATTAAAATAAATCATAAAATGTTATTGTTCAATTTATTTATGTAAACTTTATTTTTGTGAATAAAAGTGGTTTTTTTTTAAAAATTCATTTATTTTTAAATAGTTCTTATTATAAGATATAATTAATTGGTCACCAGAGAATTTATTTTATATATATCTATAAATAATTTATTTCCATAATTTATTAATCTTATTCACACCCCCCATTACATATTGTAATTGATAACTATAAATATTTTAAACAAATGTTTTAATATTATGTCATGTTTGATTTGAACATGGGGTTATATATATGAAAGATAAACATAGTGTAGAATGTATTAGAAAATATCAAAAAGATTAATTTATTTGAAATTAAATTTCAATAAATCTTAGGGTGTTACATTCAACCCCAATAATTTCACCCCGAAATTCATCACTTTTGGACCAAAATATTTACATCATCAACATTACATCCTAAAGTTGTAAAATTTATTTCTCATACTAGTGGAATAACCACAAATAATTGACCATATGTGTGGAAATGTTTCATATATCTTTCTCTATATGAACTAGAATATCTAATAGTTGATCCTCATAAGAATTATATGTCTCTGGTGATATGAACAATCAATTAACTAAATGTGAGGTATTAGGTATGTAATTCCTCAAAAGATATACATGGAACAAATTGTGGACTTTTGAGAGGTTCCATAGAATCACCAATCAATATGAAACCATCCTTATATAATCAATAATTTTATATAAACCATTATACAAGGGAATAATTTTACTATGTATCATAATCATAATTTTATATTTTAGTTGTGTTTTTATCAATTTTCACATCAACTATTACGTGAAAAATGATATTTAATTTGTTATTCCAAAAAACTAATTAACATAATGGTTATGTAATACATTAATTTATAATCACCCATTAAAAAATAAACTTAACACTTTCCATAAATTTTTATACTAATGGCCCTCTAAAATATAGATTTATTATAATATTGATCACTAAATTTCAAAATATCAACTAAAAATTAATCCCATAAATTTCATTAAGTAACTCTTAATGGCCTCATCCGAAATATGTTGACACATTAAATATATATTCTCTTGAATCTGGGTAACAACTGAAATTACCATAAAATGTAAAACACCTGCTTGATTCTGCATTTCTTAAATAAAACCAAATATTGTTTAATATATTAAATAGATCAAATAATATTTTAAACTCCATCGATGATAATATAATCTACATTGTCATGAAATTATTTACTACACCCAAGTTATTCAATACTGTCCAGTTTAATTTTTCTACATCAATCTCCCCTTTATCTAAAATAAACACCATTTTTTAACATTAAGTACATAATATGGTCTATCTTCCCATAATCATAATATCAATTTTTTATTAAATCACCTTTATGGGTCATCAATTCCATTTCACATATTATTGTAAATACTTATTCAAAAACTACTATAAGTAAATCCATTGATGCTTCCAAATTTTAATAAAAAAATACCATCGGTAAAATTATAAATCATTTAATACATATAAATAAACAAAAATAGTCATTCTAATTTTTTATAAATATAATGAAGAAACTTCCTCTTCTTAGTTGATAACACTTATTTCATTTTAAATTTCATTTTTAGTCACTCTATCATCAATAATTTAACCATCACTAAATAATTATGTTGTTTCACTTCATGGGAATTCCCCCTAGGACATTGATTTTCATAATTCCTATATTTTCACACTTGAAACAACGAACCATGGATGAAATAATAGGGACACCACTATTATTATACATTGATATGACAAAAATTATAATTTTTCATTTTAAATTACCGTCTTTGGGTCATTATTTTCAACACTAAAAAAATATTTACATTCCACTAAGACATCCACTAGTGTGCTTCTTCCAACATTCTCAACCCATCGGATAATGTAAATTCATTACCCTTGGTCTTCACTATCAATAATCTCAAATAACTATCTCTTTCTATTCTATTGTTAGTTTGAGTGTTTTTTAATGTGTATGTTATCAAAAAAATATCATTATAAATAATTATACATCATCATAATAATTGTTTATATAGTCATTGTCTAATTTGGTTTCTCATAGTCGGTGAATTTTCCATCATATTCCGCATTGACATCATTCCATATTGCGTTATCCATTCACTATAACCAAAAAACCTAGTGTGAGAAAAAATAACCACAGTGGGAAACCACATAGTCCTGAAAAATGTATTCATAATATGTTTAAATCAGTATACATTCTTTTCAATCAATGACACATTTGGTTAAACCTTGTCAACTCATGGTTTTTATTAAATTAAATCATGATGGTTCATAAAGATTTTGTAAATTTACAAATAATATCCCCTAGGAGTAACACACCTAGAGTATAAAAATCTCTTTTTTTGCATCAGGTGAATATCAATTCTACCTTAATGATGTATTTTCATATTTTCAACCCTTAGTTCCTCTCTTCTAGGGAAACACCCAAATGGAGTATACCTAGAGGGTTGTAATTTCCTAGAAACCACTAACTCTATCCTTTAATAATATTATAATATATTTTCAATACATTAACTCATCCTTAGTATTATCCCTAGTAATATCCCTAGACATATCCTTAGAAATATCCTTGAGGATATCACTATTGTTTTAAAATTGTAGTTTCTAAAGGATAACTAAAATATTACTCTGATAACAACTATAGATCCTAAACCTCTCATACATAAACATTAGATCATAAGAAATGAATATTCATTACATAACATAATGATCAACACCAAAATTACTTGGGTATAATGCCTTAGGAAACATGGATTCAAAAAAAATTATCTTAAAGGTGTGCTACATCGACTCCAACTAAGTCATTTATTAATGGATCCCATCTTATATATATCATAAATAACAATTTTTTCATATCACGGGGAATGTAATCATACTAAATGGTGAGATTAGATTATTGGTATGGGTCTGAAAGGGATATATCAATATATCATTTGAATAAGGGAATAAGAACATGAGAATCACATTTGAATCCCATACCCTACACATCATAGATTACAAACATGTGTTAAGGAATAAATCATGTTATTTTATGAGACATGAATCATTATAGACTCACTGAACGTAATCCATGATAAAAAAATAGTGGTATGAAACTATGGTTAGTGGAGTAAACATGATAATATAAAGTTATTTCCATAATTATCAACTATCATTGGCATGGATACCAAAATGTAATGGGTTTACCCCAAACCATTTTAGTAATCAAGGTTAATTACCAATACTATCATAGTGAATAGATTCCCTTTTAAACAATATCTAATCCCCATTCCAATCATATTTCTCTGATTACATACCATTCATTAATCAATGCATTAGAGGTAGATAAAAGTACCATGCATCACATAATAAAAATAATACATGTGTATTCCCTAAGGTCATAATACATTCATCACATCAAAACCCATGAAATAGAATGGGATTTTGTATACATTCCAATATAACATATCTATGCAAAATAAAAAAAAATTCACTATTGTTTTATCATTTCATCCAAGAATAAACCATGGAAAATGAAATGGGTTTCATAAGAAATTTACCTTGGTATAACCCATATAAGAGAAACGGTCTTCATAAACATCTTATCATACTAAAAACTACCATTTAGAGAAATCATATAAATGGTATCCCTGTATCATATCCCAAATAAGTCATAATCAACATCAAAATATGTCATATTAGAAATAAATTTTTTTGAAATAATAAATACATGGAAATTTTCTATATGAAAATACTGTTTTTTGAAAATCAATTTTTAAATCTAAAAAATCATTAAAAGTATTGATAACCTTTTTAATATAAATATTTAATATTATAATTGAATCTTGTAAAATAATTAAAAAATCTTCTTATTGAAATTATCCATTCCATTTATAAAATAAATTTTTAATACCCAAAAAAATCAGAAAACATTTTGGAAATAATTTACTTTTAAAATTGATAATGAAAATTATCAAGGATTCATTAAAACATGTAGTATTAATGATGGGGAGAAATTCTAGATGCCCTAAAATAAATATTCCTTTCACATTTATTTGGTAAAAGCAATACCGACATCATTTTGAAAATGAAGAGGTAATTCAATTTGAATTTTTTTTAAAAAATTCATACATGGGTAAAATAGAATATAAAAAATCATATTGATCTTTTTAAAAAAATCATGTTTTTTTAAGGAATCATGTTATTTGGATGAAATGGGTTATCAACAGAATAGTGAAATAAACATGTTTTTTATTTAAAATAATATTATGAACTATTTAGTAAATAGAGAGAGTAAAATGAAGGTAAAAATGCGTTATCATGAAATAACCATAGGATAATAATATAAATCAGTTTCTTGATATATATATATTTCATAATATTTCATCATTGGAAGAATAATCAATAATAAACCTGATATGCGATGAGACTATAACATTAAACCCTTAATACTTTGGTATCATTGAATCACAATCCCCATAAAAGAATAACACTAAATGAAACATATAACATCAAAATAACTAATAAATTAAATATATTAAATTTCAAATGGGATATATATACATGTCATAAAACAAGACAGGGGTATAACATAATTAATCGATCTAAGAAAGAAAATTGAGAACAAAATCCCTTACCACTAAGTTATCATTTGAATCATAAACCCCATGAAGGTGCGATACACAATCTGGAAAGGAAATGAAAATAAATATTAGGATTATAATCGTATAATAAAATCAAGGGTAGTATATACACTACATAAAAGAAATAAGTGGAAAATATGACTTATGTCTCACAAAATATTAAATTGAGATAGAAATCCCATACCTTAAGTCTTGAATTGATTCGTGTATGTTTTAATCACAATTATAATAAAAATAATTTTTTTATAAACCCATTATAAAATGATATTTATATATTTATTTCCATATGTGTTTTAAATATGATATTTTATTACCAATTTATTAATAATTTCTTGTTAAAATCAAATTATAGCTAATAAAAACATTATGTTTCATGTAAGATTGGTTTTTTCATTCTTATTATTTTGATCATGATTTAATCAAATCCATAATGTTAAACATGATATTTATATTATATATATTTATTATATTATTACATATAGTATTCTATAAATGTAATAAATATAAAACAAGATGCATCGTTCATGTACATAGTCAGTCGTACAAATGCATAAATGATATTTCCATTTTCATGGTGGATTGAAGGAAATTAAGGTAAATAATATGATACCATTACATAATATGTTTTATGTTGTATATATCTCATATTTTTATTAAATTTTATCCTTATTACCATATATGTAGAGCGTATATTAAAAATTAATTACCTCACTTCACGAGGAGGTAGTCATCCGTAAACACGAACGACATTATTGTATCCCCCACAGAATGGATAGTGGGATGGTATATGTGATATGATAAGTATATAAGTATAATTATATTAAATATTTATTTTGTATTAATTTAACCAATCCTTATTACAATTCCATAAAAAAATTGTAAAACCCCACAAATTTATTCCTGAAGAGGTAGTCCATCATACACAGGTTCGATTTTCCAGTTCTCTAATGTGTTAGGTCATCAGAAGATATGTGTGGAAATATAATTCCCCACGAGTGGTCCAATTTCATATAAGATTCTCTAAATAATCATGAATATCTACTAGTTATTCCTTGTATGAAAGATCAAGCTCAAGTAGAATGACCATTGAGTTCAGTACATGTAAAGGATCATGTATAGACTCACTCTAGAGAGATATGTGGAATACATCATGTACATGATAAAGGTTCAGTAACCAATAAAAATACAACCATATTGATAAAATAAATAATTTCAAAGAAACTAATATGCATATGTAATATCTTTCCATTTTATCATAATCACAATTTCATCCTTTATTTGTTCATCAATCAATTTCTGTTTCATCTCTTACTCCATCCAATGAATATTATTTTTTATGATTTATCCTCTAACAGATCACAATATTTATAATAGGATGATATGTAATTTCTTTTCTCATAGGTAATCACTATAAAAAATCAATATTGGTTTTCCAATATACATAAAAAATTATATGGTTATGTTATACATTAATCTATAAAACATCATCCAAAATTCAATTAATCCATTCCATAAATTGTTAAATTAATAAACACTCAAAAATAAAATATTTATAGATAATATAATTAAATTTCCAAAAATCAATATAACAAAAATCTTCCAAATATCATTAAGTATTTATTAATGTTCACATAAAAAATATGTGAACACCTTGGACATATATTCTCCTAAATCATGATAATAACAATAGTTCTGATAAAAACCTATAGAAAACTTAAATTATTCCTCAGTCATTTAATAATTCAACAAATTATTAAATATATTCCATAGATCCAATGGTGTTTAAAACTACTTCAAATGTAACACAAAAAAACGTTTTCAAAAAATCATTTATCAGGTCCATGTTAATCAAAAGTATCAAATCTAGATTATCCATATCAATCATCTTTTTATCCAACCTAAATAGAATTTTATCAACATGAAGTACATATTAAGGTTTATCTCCCCTTAATCAAAATGTCACCATGACATTAAATCTTATTTTCTACATCATTTATACCATTTAAATTTTCTTGTAAATCCATAATTCAAAGAAAATATAGAATAATTCATTATTGTTCCATGATTCTAACAATCAAATTTCATCTGATAAAAATATAATTATTTGAATCCAAAAACATAAATAAAATAATCATTATACTTTATTTATGAGCCATTAACTATGATTCTATATCATATTCGATAATACTTCTTTCCTTTCATAAAGTATTTAAAGTATCTTATTTATCAAAAAAAAATTCCATTAATCATACATCCATGATACTTTTTTATATAAGGATTTACCATAGGATAACTTTTTTAACATTTCTTGATACTTTCCAATTTTGAAACATTCAACCAGTGATGTTATATTATAGAGACCATTGTTCTCTCCCATTACCTGAATAAAAAATTTAATTTTTCCTCTATATTTACATGAATTGTTTCCATATTTTACAAACTCAACACCTCTTCATGTTTCTCTAAGACATCCACTAGTGTGATTCTTCCAAAATTCTCAACTCATAGAGAACTGAATATTTATTCCTCTTTTGTCTTCACCACATGAAATCTCAAAAAATATTATCATTATCATTTTTTTGATTCCATGTTTTTTTATTTTCAAATGGATAATAATATATCATGATAACTAAATAGGCATAATCCTTGTATTTATGTCTCCCATCATCATCAAATTTTGTTTCGCATAGTCACCAAATTGTACATCAGATTAGTGTAAACATGAATCCTTTTAGATTTATCCATTCTGTAAAAAAAAAAATAGTTTTTTTAATAATAATAATTGTGAAAAATAAAATAATGATTTCAAATATTTTATAATATATATAAATCATGAAAAATTATTTTCTATCTTTCAGACATTCAGATTAACCATGTTCATTTGTGGTAATTATTCAAATACATCATGATGGGTTGTAATGAATTTTTGAGTTTCCAATGAATATCCCTCAGTATTTCAAAACATGGTGTGACGAAAAGAATGTTTTATTACACAAGGTGATGATAAATCTCATCTAAATGCACCCTTTTAGAAGTTATTATTCAAAGGAACCTATGTTCCAAAACCATATATACTTGTAGTATCAAAACAGAGGAATGATATCTTAGAAACCACCCTCTCTATCCTAAAACAATATTATATAATATTTTCATATAATTTGGTTCATCCATAAAAATATCATTAGTCGTAACCCTAGAAATATCCTTAGAAATTTCGCAATGGATATCACTAAAGTTTTCACGTCACATTTTCTAAAAGATAAATAATACTTATATCTAATACAAACTCTATAGACCGAAACATACCATACATAAATATTGAATCTTAATATAAAATATACATTACGTAACATAATATTACACACCTTAATCATTTAGTTATATTGAATTTTTATACATGGAAATATTAAAAAATTGGTCCATATGTGAGGTAAATCCCCTCTAACTATGTTCTTCAGATAAGAACCTTTATTATACATATCATATATAATACCATTATTCATATCATGGGAATAGAAACATAATATAGGGTGAGATTAGATGCACAGTAAGGGTAATTAAAGGAGATATCAACATATCATGAGACAAAGTGTTTGAGAACATGATTATAATATTTCAAAAATAAAATGTGAATATCATATACCATAACCATAAGTCATTGATTATATCATGGATTTTAAAATACACACATCATAATAGAATGAATGAAAATTATCCATGATAAATAAAATTTTAGTAAAACCTATTTTTTCACACAAATATGCATAGAAAGTCACTTCTGTATTACTATAGAATCATTTACAAGGTAGTCATAGTGGAATTGGTTTACTATAAATATAATAAAAGTAACCAAATTTCAGTCCCTATACTATCATAGTTTACAGAGTTCGTTACAGAACTCGGTCCACTCTCTATTCGAGTTATATTTTTCTCATGGCAAATAAATCATTAATCAGAGTATTAGGGGGGAGATAATAGTCCCTCTTATCACCAAATGAAAATCATACATGCATATTCTAGAAGTGGATAATAAATTCATCATATCAAAAACCATGAAATTATTTTTTTGTAATAATTTCATCATAACAAAACCTATATAGAAGAAATAGGTTTCATATTCATTTAATCATTTTATCAAATCATGACTCTAGGAAATTTGAGAGTATTTCATAATACTTTTATTATATAATGACCCGTGGAATTGAAATATGATTTATAAACATCTTTTAATAACAAACATAAACCATCTATATAAATAATAAGAATGGAATCCTTATATCATATCCCTAATAAATCATAAGTAACATTAGTAGATATCTTATTAGATAAAAAATAATTTCGAAAGGAAAATAACTCGGAATATTTTGTGAAGAATATTTTTTTATTTTAAAGTCAAATTTTATAATAAGAATCATATAAAACAATTTTGATATCTTTTTTTGAAATAAACATTTAAATATATAATATAATCATTAAATATCATTTACGAATGTTCATGAGGAAAATATCTTATCAATTTTGAAAATTACATTATAAAAGTAAAACTATTTAAAAAATTTAAATCACATTATTTGAAAAAATAATTCGAATATAATAATTAAATCTTTAAAATAATTAGTTTTTATGATGATGGGAAATTTTGTATATTATAAAACAAGGAATAATTTAACATTTTTTGTAAAATTCAAATTTCAATTATTTAGATAATGATACAAATATTTATTTTAAAATAACTTTTTAAAAAAGTAAAACATGGGTAATATTTTTTTAAATGAATAATTTTTATAATATTTAAAACATTTTTGAAACATTTTTCATAAACATGGTTTTTGAAAAAAAATGGGTTTAATATGAAGAGTGAAATAATAAGTATTTTTATTAAAGTAATTATTTTGAACTACTAATTACATAAAGAGAGTAAAATAAAGTTAAAAATTTTATTCCCCTTGCATAAAATTAGTATAATAAAATATATGATCGTCTTATAGTTATATCCAAATATTTCCTCATTTGAATCATAAAAATGAGAAATCCAAAAAATGATAAGATTGAAACAGAAATCACTTACCTCATTGGTAACTTTGAATCATAATACCCATGAAAGGATAATATTAAATTATTAATTGAATAAAACAATATTAAATAAATTAATTATATTACATTTTAATGGGTATGAATATGCCTTTCATAAAAGATGATAAGAGCACAATATAACATTTGTTTCAAAGAATAAAAATCTTGAAAAAAATATTTTACCACATTATTAACTTTTAATCCACAAACCACATGAATGAAAGAAAAATAATGGATTAGTGAATCTAAATAAATTGTTGATAGAAATCATAAAATAAATAAGTCATATGTATATATACCATATAAAATAAATAGTTGGTGAATATATTATGTGACTCATATAAAATTAATGTGTGATGGGAATCTATTACACCTAGTATAAACATCATTCGTACATGTTTTATGCATTTTTATATTTATTAAATATATTATAAATCATAAATATAAAAATATTTATATCTAAAATACCATATATTATTTACTTAGGACCTTTTATATCCCATTTATTAACATTTTTTTGTTTTAAATCATGTTACGGGTTATAACTACTTTGCATTCCATGTTTGTTTTTGTATATTACATTCAATTATCGTAAATTGATCAAGGATAAATCATATAAAAATGTTATAAATGATATAAAGATAATATAGTATAATTTTATACATATTTAGGATATTATATAATAATTAGAGATGTAAAATGAGATACAGTGTTCATAGAGATGATAGGTTATATGTTCTGATGTTCATTGTTTCCATTTTCATAGAAGATTAAAAGAAACAAGTGTTCATAATAAATTTATATTATAATAATTTTTATATATTATACTCCACATATTTCTAATTTAACATGTCCTTATTATATTCCATGTAAATCAAACAAGATAATGGAATCACATTGCTTCGTGTGGTAGTAATCCACCATACACATCACCGACATTGTCTTATCCCCCACGGAATGGAATATAAGAAGGTATATGCGATATAATAATTAAAAAAGTATAATTGTAATAAAAATATAATTTTTTAAGTTAATATATCCTCACCACTAGCCATGTACAAAAAACTGAAAATCACATCACATTTTTTCACAGTCCGGTGTACACACGAATGACATTATTATTTTCCAATGAGTTGGAATGTAAATATATATATATATATATGTAACAAAAATTACATAGATATAATAACATCATAAATATAATATATGAACCTTAAATTTATCATTATATCTATCCTTGAGAGGTGGTGATGGAATGTGGTTATCATCAGTTCATGAGGCTTTAATCAGTCACACACAATAATGCTGAATTCATACCTCATTATATAGAAGAGAAAATGTATTATGTTTATGAAATTAAATTTATATAATATTATTATATGGTTGATATTGTTTCTTTTATTCCAACATATTTTAATAATATTAAAATATTTTGAAGAATAAATAAAATAAAAACCCATGTTTAATAATTTTTCCTCTGCATAAGGGTGCCTCTTTAGTTTTACACCAAAATCCCTCATAGGAGGGTGTATTCCAAAAATGACACTATGAAGAGGATAAAAAATAAATTAATTCATTATGGATGGTATTGCAATAACCAAATAGTTTTTAATGTGTGTATAGGAGAATAAAGGGGTGGCCTTATACAACTAAGGGGTGTGACACACATGTAATGTTTTTTAAAAATGTGTACCCATGTTTCTCACGTTAAAAAATGATAAAAAAATGTTCCTATACAAAAATATGATAGTTTATAATGTCCATGTATGTCTATAACATTGGTATTATACCTGTTTAAAGGTCATTTTACCCCTTATAATTTTATTTTAACGCCTGGTAAATCCAATTTAACAATAAGTATAGTAATTGTTTTTTATTATTTATATAATCGATTATATTAAAAAAATAACATGGAATTATTAAATAATATAAACCCTCATTATACCAAATATGATATCAATTTATAAAAAATAAAACTCAAAGATATGGGAAAATATAATTTAAAATTATTTCCATGTACCTGATGAAAAGGCAAGTTTCCAAAGAAAAGAGTTTAATAAGATTAAAAAGTATTTATATAAATATTTTCAAAACATTTATAAGAATGACCTAAATTAAATAAATAAAAATATAATTTTAATAATTTTAATTGAAAAATTATATTAAAATCATTTGTATATTTTTACATTCTTTAAAACAAATGACAATTCTGAAAAAACACTATTTTTCACAATTCTTTGAAAAATTGTCATTTTTGAGAATATTCTAAAAAATTCTATGTAGGATTATTTTTACAAAAATATTAAAAATTTAATATTATTAATCCAAATAAATTTTCTAAAAGTGGAAATATAATTTTATATAAGTGTGTAAAAGGGTACAAAATTACATTAATTAAAAAATACTATTATAAGAATAAAATAAGATTTATTTGAATATCATGTCTAGAAAACACATAAGATGATTGTTAAAGTTTTTATTCAATAAATGAATTAGAAATTTTATTTTTTTTATTAATAAAAATTTATTTGTCTAATTTATTGAGGTGAAACACAATTTGTGTTCCTAAAAATACCATTTCTAAAAAACACTTCCTTTACTTTTAAAAAGTTTTTATTTCTTTATGTATGTAATTAGTCAACAAGAAATTACTTTTATATTCATGTGTGAAAAATATATATTCAAAATATATTAAATTCTTTACATACTCTTCATTCCAGCATCTATGTGATAACTATAATATTAAATTATAATAATATTTTAATAGTCTGTCACATTCCAATTAAACAGAGGGCTACTTTTAACAAAAGATAAAATCAGTGTTGTGTGTTATAAAATAAAAATATAGTGATACCAATTTCATAAATATCATAAATATGAAATTTATTTGAAAAAATATAGTCCAAAAAATCTCGAGGAGTTACGTTGGGTTTGTTGACTATTTTTAACATTATTATATTTATTCTCTTTGTGCAGGGATAATTATTTGGTTGTTTTTATATAAATCTTATTGTGTATTAATTCTCAATTATTTGGGGACATAATGAAGACTACCTAGATTAATATAAGGGATTTTTATTATTAACTTATTTTTATACATATGAAGAGTGTTACTATGGGGTCTCACATAGGGTGTCTTTTCTACACATTTGATCTAGTATTTTTAGAAAATTAAATTTATTACTACATTGATTAATAATGTATTTCAAGTGCTACAGTCATATAATATTCTTTATTGGTGGATATTTAACCATTATTGTAACTCCACAAGATTCTACGATACATTTCCCTTTGAATAATGCAATAGCGTGCATTGTACGCAACTTCGAGATTCTAACACACCGCGACCAATCAACATAGTCGTTATGAATAGTAATTCCCACTTTTTAAAATTTAATAATTTTTATCATTCAAAATAGACTAAATTTTCAGATTTTTAATATCAAAAATATCTTAGTCTGAATTTTTTTCATGTGTCTGACAACTTCCATATATTTTATTGATAGTGAAAAATACTTATTTTTAATTAAAAACATATTTTTAAATAAAAATAATTTATAGTGTTAAATTATAATTTTTAGTGGTTGTAAATTATAATTAGATTATATTTTTACCTTTTTATCCAATTTTGATTTTTTATGTAATTCTACATTTGATATGAACATAAATAAGTGTCAATATATTTATAGTTAATATATCTGGAAAACATATTTTTTGTTTTAACAATGGGAATTAATTTTAAATTAATTTCTTCCACATCGGTGTTTTGAATTTGGAAATATGGTTTCTATATTTGGAATAAGTAAGTCCATAATTTTTAAATAGTTAATGTTTATTTATTGACAATTTAAATATTTATTTCAGTAAATATTTTATTTACCATGATTAAAGGGTAAATATAATAAATAAAGAAACAATATAATATTATAATAATATTAAATTACCATAACATGTGTCCTAATCCAATTTTATGATACTGGGCCGATAATGGGCATCATTGGGTTGAATTTCGGAACCCATGGAGCCACATGGGAGTAATAATGACATTTTATATTAATTAATTTAAGGTAAAAAAAATGACATAAACAAATATCATTTAGTAAATATATTTTTACATGGGGTTGTATAAGTTATATTTTAGACTATAAAAATTATTTACAAAGCTAACAATATTTTATACATCATGGTATTTTTTGATTAATTTTTTGACATTAAATAAGTTAAATTAATTGTGACACAACAATGATGGAATATTTACCTCATTAATAAAGGATTTTGATAAATAAGATTAGAAATATTAAATGAATATCCAAAACCTATCCAATTATTATTTGATTATTTTATTTTTACCATGAGTCATAATAAATTTTTTATTAATGAATATTTGACCTTTTGAAACCGAATATAAGTTTATAATAAAATAATTGTTTCAAACTATCCTAAAAAGCCCCTCCTCTCCCTTATAAAAAGTTTTCACTTCATACCTATTTCTCACACTTATCAAGCCTTTGACTCATAAAAACCCTACCCAAATATCCTCGCAACATCCCTCACTTCATTCTATAGGCCTTACATTAATCATAAAGCCAACCTAAGGATTCCTTGTGATCAAATCAATAGGAATATCCCAAAGAATAGGTAATAATTTCACCACCCTCTTTCAAGTTCTTTCATATTCCACTACCTCTTTCTTTTTTGTTTCAATTATAAAATGAAAACTCCATTATCTAATATATACTGTGATGTTATTATAAATATGGCACAACAATATTCATTATTCTATCCATCCTATAAATGATATGGTCACCATATGTGCATATGTACGACTTACCGTCTCTACATCATGATGATGTTTGTTATTCAAAAACTTCATCATTTGAATGTGTATAATAATCAGTATAACTGATGTAAATAATAAATATAACATGATAATTATTCTTTATATGTGATTTACCATCCAATTATATAATATTTTAATATCAAAAGAATGATATTGTCTCTCCTCTGTATGTACGGATTAACAAATCCACGAATGAAATAAGATTCATTATCCATCGTAACCATTCAAGAATAATTTTCATTTGGTTATTAAAAATAATTATTAAGAACATAATATAATTCTGAATAATAATCGAATACATCATATCCATGAAAAACATGACTTCTGTATGAAAACATATAAAGGAAGACGAATCAGTTAACACCTGAAACGACGATACTATTGAAATATATTTATCAAAGAAATATTAGAAGTTCACAAATGATATCATATTAATTTATATGTTTATTTATTAATTTAATAATTATTATTTCACCCTTATACATGAGGTCAATCTACCCTCGACCAAGGAAAAGAACAAGGCAAGGGGTTTTCATCTCACTCATTATTCCAGTAAGATTCATGTTATATTGCCACTATTTCATTTTGTGTTGTGTATGTACTGCCCATAATTGTAATCTTTGTGTAATACACATTAATTTATGTGTATTTACATCTTCATTGTATGATAATTCTATCATGGGGAGTATGTTTCGTATGTTACCAAATTGGTAAGGGTTAATTTCACAATCTATTTATTATCCGAGATTGTTTTTACATAAGTATATACTGGGACCTCTCTATCAACCACATCCATTTTTCATAAAAATGTATTCTAAAACATTTTTACAATTTACTAGAATATGGGTTAAATTCATTTAAACCCTTGTTCGACTCTTCATAAAATGGTTTGAAATGAATATTTTGGTCATTTTCCAAACAAGGTACCTTATGACCTTTTCAAAAAAAATAATGTAAGAATGTTTTTTAACTTATACGGTGGGGCGGACAATTTCCACCATTATAACACCTTTGAAACATCCCTTACAATCTTATATGAATATTTCAAAAATAAATGTTATCATTTAAATGGTTTCAAAATCGAAAAGGAATTACTTTCAAATAGTTTCATTTTATCTATGTCAACATCCTTGGATAGATTTTCAACATGTTTCATGTTGATTCATTTTGAAACAAATATTCCATATTGTATTGAATGTTTTGTGATATTTTCGACTGTGGATGTGTTATTTTTATATAATTTTTGAATTATGGATAAAGTATTTATATTTCATATGCTAGTTTTAATATGAATGTTTATATTATGTTTAAATGTTTTCATTTTTGGAATGAATTGGACTTAGTATGTGACGGGTGGAGCCTACTATAGATCCTTAATGAATCAGTAGCTATCATGATACAGACTCATGTCTTTGTACAAGGCCTTGACAAAATCTCATTTGTAGTATTGGCACAAGGCCATGACTATTTGGTTATTAATGTCTGGACATATGCATTCCATCATTATAAAAGTGGCTATTGATATTTAATGTGATTATTCGACTAGTAGAATATCCATGTCAGTAAGTAAATGGAATTATTTTTATTTTATCTTTTCCATATTATGATGATGTTCATGTTTAAAAGGCTTTCTTTTCTTATACATTGACTTTAATGTTTAATCTTACTTATGAAATTTTCCCCTATATTGTGATCCTTACTGAGCATCTTAGATCACCCCTTTCTATGTTTTATTTTTTCCAGGATGCGAAGAAGTTATTTATGAGTGAAATATAGGCTTAATCTATGAGGCTCGGATGTTTATATGGAAATAAATTAGTGTTGTATTTCTTTTCCAATTTTAAAGTTGAACTTATGTATAAATCTTATTTCCAATAATACTAAATCGATCGGTCTTTTGGGACTTGATTTCCTTGTGATCATGCCAATGTTATGTAATAATGCACTGACTCTAGGTAACTGGGGTTGGGGAGATACAATTGGTATCATCGTAAATTTAGTACAAACCTTAGAAACTAGATATAGATAAAATATAATTAGAGAACATTACCCTAAGATTGACTTTGAGGATTAGTTTATAAGTACTTTCTAGAGATTTGGTAATGTAGAGATTTTGGGATTTTTCCAAGCAATATATCACTATTTGGATACAAGCAGGTAGAGGTGGCTCTGGCACTGATGTACCTAAGGGTAAAACCCGAAAACTCTGCTTTGAGATGGACTCGAATGAGAACTGGTGCACGACAACAGGCCTTGTAGCACTCTTGGTTACAACACTCTCGAGAGATATGACTAGGATAATTCTCATTTTTTTCAAACCATTATAAAGGGTTTATGAGTATTTAATTCCTCAAAGAATTTTTTTTATGATTATGGATTATATCCATAAACTTTTCAATTCATGTTAAGTGTTTTACCAGTATGTAATTATGTATTTTTATTCATAAACTAATCAGGTTTATTCCATTTTTTAGAAATGGTGCCTAGTGGAAGGAATGGAAACTGTATCAATGCCCATAATCCATGTAGGGATTTTCCTCCTACTGAATTGTAAAGACCCGTAAAATTTAAGAGAAATTTTTTCATAAATTTCATTGGAATTTTACAAGAACACAGTTTCTGAGGGCACCTGATTCCGAGGCCCAGAGTACCCGGAATCAATTTCCGAAGTTTGGCTCGGGTACGTTCAGTGAACGAATGAGCGGGAATTTATAACTTTTGAACCGGTGCCCAGAATCAAATTCCGAGGGCACCGATGAACTCACAGCGCAGATCTTCGCTTAAGGAGACCTTTTCCGAGGTTGCGTTTTATGTGGAATGTATGTTAGTTTTTGTGAAAAATTAGAAGAAGTTAAATAAAATTATGGAACACAATTTTATTTTTAACCTGTTGGTTTACTCCTCCCAAAGCTAGTTAGAGGTGGGACCCACATCCACTTAACCTCCCTTGAGAGGATTAACTGTGGTGGGCCCCACACGAAGCCTAAACTCCTCAACTCTCCTTAAAACTCCCACAACTCCCCTCTAAATGTGACCTTTGAGTTTCTTGCCAACTCCTTGCATTTAATTAATTGAACCAACTTAATTAATTAATTTGAGTGTTTGAATTATTTTGAATTCATTTTGCCAACATTAAAAAGATGGATTATATTCTTCTTTTTGGGTTGGCATAATCATTGTGGGGAGAACTAAGGAGAGGAGAAGAACTCTTGGAAGATCACCAACCTCTCGAGGAAGAACGTTCCACGTTTCCGAAGAACGTGAAGCAACACCTCCGACCATCTTCAACCGGAGTAAGGAAGGGAAGCACCGCCGCCTACGAAGTATACGGAGGGTGACGTCTCGGCTTGACTTCACCGAGCTCTTCTCCCACCAACCTAGACGGAATGACGCCCGACCTCCACGAAGCTTGTCTTCCGTGGGTCTTTGAAGAACTCCGTTCATGAAACCGAGGTAGGGGTTTATTTTATTCTTTTGTTCATGAATTATACCCGTGATTATTTCTTCGTGAAATTTGTCCAATTGTTAGAAAATAACGCGAGGGGGCCGGACCGCACGAACACGGCCGACCCTCCTCCTATTCATGTTGATTCTTTTGTGGATTAAAACGGGTGTGGCGCGGTGCCGTCGTACCGCGCAGGATCATACAGCAAGGAACGCGCGGTGCCGTCGCACCGCTTCGTAAAATAATGCAAGGACGCGACGCCGTCGCGACGCGTCGAAGATAGTTGAAGGCACCGTGGCTGGAGCGGGGCCGCGGCGGAGGGGCGCGATGTCATCGCACCACGCTGGGCAACGAAGGTCACGGCCGGTTCCGGGCCGCGGCGGAACGAGAATATCGGCGGCCAGCCGGGCCGCCGGTGTCGGAAGCCGGAAGGGGGACTGGCTTTGCTGGTCCGTTGAGGAAGAACCGGCTGGCCAAGTCGGGCCGGCCGGAAGGGTGGAAAACCGGGGGGAATTAATCCCCTGGCCAGCAAATAAATGGCCCCACATAATGAGGGGGGCGGTTTCACAAGGGGGGGCAGGCGGCCCCCAGTTTCCAATCTGCTCGGGCTACGGCCGAGCTGGCAGCACGCCCAGCGCGCTGCCTAGCGCAGAACCGGCGCGTCGGGCCAGTCCGCCAGGCCGGGCCTCCACGCCGCGCCGGGTCGTGCCGGGCCGGGTTGACCCTATCCGGGGTTGGTCGACCCTGTTTGGGCCAACCGGGGGGTCTCGGGTCAGGACTGCCCGGGCCCAAAACCCCCGTTACCGAACGGTTTGGATTCAAATGCATATAACTCGGGCTACAGACCTCCAAACGATGCGCCGTCAGCGGCGAAGCAATCCTTGGAACGAGTCGGTCGTTACGTTATATCGCACTCAAGGTTTCGGATTACATTGGGTTCGGCCGGGTTGGTTCGTACACGAAACCAACCGGGCCCTCGGAGCGGAAACGCTCATATCTTGAGCTACGGACGTCCGAATGACGTGCCGTCAGCTTTGTTGAGTTACTATAAGTGAGACAGATCTTTTGGCTTACTCCGCTCGAGGTTTGGATGTCGTCGGAGTGCGGTCGGGTTGGATCGCTCACGAAACCAACCAGGCCCCTGGAACGAAAAAGCCAATAACTCACAGACCGGGCGTCCGATTGACGCGTCGTCTGTCTCGTTGCATTTCTGTTGACGATACGGAACTTTTGGCATCCTCGGCCTGAGTTTTGGATGCAGATGGATAGTGGTCGGGTTGGATCGCACTGAAATCCAACCGGGCCCCTGGAACAGAAAAGCTGATACCTTTCTGACAGAACGTCTGTTTGACGAACAGTCAGCAGCATTGGTGATCTCATTGGGAAACAGTCCCTATGAGTATGCCCTATGAGAGATCGGGGTACAGTTGAGATATAGCTGGGTTTGGTTCGCTCACAAAACCAACCGGACCCCTGCGACGAAAAGGCTAATAACTCATAGACCGGGCGTCCGATTGACGCGCCGTCTGTTGCGTTGAGACCCCTATGACGAGGTGGTCCTTTGAGATACTTATTCCTGGGACTTTGAGATACTTGGAGTATCGACTTGTAGCTCGTGGAGTGGAACCTCCCAGAGACGAGCGTACAGAGTACAGAGACCGTGTAGCCGGCCGAGACCTGAAGACTGCTTGTCCGATTCGATTCGGAGTGACTTACGTAGCCCAGTGGGGAGCACTACTTTGTAAGGTGGCAGACCCATAGCGGAGGAGCACTACTATGTGAGGTGGCAGACCCGCGGTACTCGACAAGAGGAGTACCTCTGTTGGCTATGAGGGGGGAGCACTGCTGTGTTGGGTGGCAGACCCCGGTGGGAAGCACTACTGTGTGAGGTGGCAGGCCCGCGGTACTCGACAGGAGGAGTACCTCAGCAGTCTTAGGTTAGTGAGCAGTACCTCAGAGTTGTGACAGGAACACTGTACACTCTAGAGACAGAGCTCTTCCTCAGTTATGGTATTGATAATGAAAATCCTGGTTTGAGCTGAGACTTTTGACCTTTTGTGTTTCCTCATGATTGAGATGGGTCACTTGATAACTTATGTATATGTATGGGCATATACCTGGGTAGTGTTTATCCGTTGATTTCACAATCCTTGTGTTTCCTCGTGATTGAGATGGGTTACTTGATAACTTAGGTATATATATGGGCATAAATCTAAGTAGAGGTCATCTATTGAGATCTTCTTGTGGTTATCCTTGTTGGTTTTAGTGAGACCTTGAGGGTCTCGGGGTCCCTACTCAGTATCGTTATACTCACCCCTGCACGGGCTATGCCCGCACTACGTTGTATTGGTTGCAGACAACGGATAGCGTTGATCGTGGTTGATGCTTGCAGAGCAGGACGGTACCTGGAGGTGGACCACTGGGCAGGACGTGCTTGGAGCGGACAGCGGGACCCGAGGAGCGGTGGAGCTATATGTACCCACCCTTCAGGTGGGATTTCCAGTGGATAGCTCGGTGTAGCGGATTTTACTTTACAGTTGCTATTTTCCATTTCGAGTTGTACTTTACTTTCAGTTTGGGTTTGTATACTGGCCCATTTAAGTTTCCGTACTTTCAGTTGTACTCTGTTATTACCTAGTGTTTACTATTTTGCTTGCTTTCTCTATGGTTCTTGTCTACTTTTCAAAGGCAATGCCTTCCCTTTTTACTGGGATTTACACCTTGGTGATAGTCTCCAACCCCTAGCCTATGGAAGGCGGGCTTGGGGTAGTCACGGCACGGGCCCTGAGGACGGGTCATGACAAATTGGTATCAGAGAATTTCAGTTCTACCGTAGAACTTATAACACCGATGTTTCTTTCTGTGAAGTAATAGTGTTAAGAGTACCGAGTGTGGTTTTCAGTTCAGGGATTCCAATGATGGTGCGGGCGGCCTACGTATCCATACACCAGGACCCTGACAACTGATTTCCGACATTGTGCACAAAAACACTGATTGCGTGTGTGTTTTCCAGAAGTTTTATTTGAATATCAGCTCAAACTAGGTCAGCTCACCAGGTATAAATTGTTTGACCGTGTCACGTTGTTTCTTTCAGGATGCCTCCCCATGGATGACCAGCTGGAGCCCCGAGAGTGGTACGTACTGACAGCCCGTCGAGCGACAAGGCCTCAGTACAGGGACCTTTTCCAGTTGAGGCACCATCGGAGGCACCAGCGGTACTACTACCCTTTGGGCCACCGATGCCACCAGCCCCAGCAGTAGAGGATGCACGTCGCTTGAGCGCACTGCATGAGTTCCAGCGCCAGAGGCCACCTAGGTTTCAGGGAGGGATGGACATGCAGGCGGCTGAGGATTGGATGGAGGCTGTGGTGAGAGTCTTCAGGCTAGTGGGGACGCCAGCTGATTTCATGGTGATCCTTGCTGCCAGCCTTCTTCAGGCAGCAGCATGCAGATGGTGGAGCCTGATGCTCCAGATGCATGACGAGGCGACACTTCT
This sequence comes from Viscum album, assembly GCA_963277665.1. Classification (NCBI taxonomy): domain Eukaryota; kingdom Viridiplantae; phylum Streptophyta; class Magnoliopsida; order Santalales; family Viscaceae; genus Viscum; species Viscum album. The sequence continues at coordinate 1,192,826,207 of OY728130.1, read as the reverse complement.
ATGGGCAGACTTCAAGAGCCTGTTCCGGGCAGATTTTGTACCAGCCACCCTTCGAGCGGTGCATATACAGGAACTACTTTAGCTGCAGTAGGGCGGCATGTCAGTGGCGCAGTACTCAGCGAGATTCACAGACCTCTCGCGCTACTCCACAGATATGGTATGGGACTAATTCTTCAGGGCCCGAACCTTCGAGCAGGGGCTCAGGAGAGAGATCAGAGCTTCGGTTGTCTCGCAACACATTTTGACGCAGACAGGAGTGTTGGAGCAAGCCCTCTTAGTGGATATTTTCCTTGCGGAGTAGTCTCCAGCAGCAGGACCCACCACTAGCCGGCATGCGGCAGAGTCTTCTATAGCGGGCAGTAGACAGATGACGCAGGGGTCCAAGAGGACCAGACCTACAGGTGGTCGACCGCGTGACTCAGGGTCAGTAGTGCGGGGCACCAAGGGAAGTGATAGAGCCAGACCTGCCATGAGGTGTTACTCCTGTGACGGAATTGTTCACATAGCACGTGACTTTCTGACCCGCCATGCAGATGACCAGCAGTTAAATGAAGAACCTTAGAGGCAGAGGCAGAGGTTCGGTCAGGGCGGCCATGGCAGAGGAGCTGGCCGGGCAGCTGGAGGTGGACGACGCTTCGAGGTTTTGCCACCACCACCACCAGGAGGTCCGCCCCGACCGTAGGGAGTTAGTGGATATGCGAGAGCTCAGATTCAGGCAGCTGAGGCCTTCTATCATGGAGCTCTTGGAGCAAATGGACAGGAGCGAAACTTGTAGATACGTCCTTTGTACTTCTAGTTTCTTATTGCTATTGTGTAGCATCTTTATATTATGAAGTAAAATAATAAAAGATGCTTACCTTTGTGATGTTTTCAGTCCTGCCCTCTTTTGTGTTGTTACTAAGAGGTTCTAGTTAAGACTGTTGACTTGACCCTCACTTTCGAGTTTTCTACTGAAGGAGACTTAGTGACCACACACTAATGCCGACAGTGTGACTCGACCCTTGGAGGCGAGAGTGACAGTTGTATCTCTTGGTAGTTACGTCGAGGCCTTACGACGTCATCCATGGGATGAATGCATCATTCATGTTGGGATTGACTATATTAGGCAACGAATGTGGTTCATCCAGGGGATGAGACCGGATTTCTCTTTTTCAGCAAAGAAGAAATCATAGCAGCTCTTGTGAGACTAGAGAAGGTCCAGGTCATCCAAGAGCAGATGAGGACGGCTAAGGGCCGACAGAAGCCTTATGTTGATAGGACTTGGAGGCCACTAGAGTTCGAGGATGACCATCATGTCCTTATACGAGTCTCACCTCGACGAGGTTTACAAAGATGTGGCCCGGGAGGCAAGTTATCTATGAGGTTCAACGGACCTTTCTATGTCCTCAGCTGGGTAGGCGAGGTGGTTTACCACTTGGCCCATCCACTTCAGTTGCACTAGGTGCACGACGTTTTCCATGTATCTCAACTGAGGAGATACGTGCTCGACCCTCTACATATCATCGACCATGAGGAGCTGGACGATGGCGATGGGGTGTCTTTCATGGAGGTTCCAGTGGGGATCGAGGATCGATAGGAGAAGATCCTACGAGGATGATCGATTCATCGGGTGCACTTTCTCTGGCAGTACGAGAACCTCCAGGTAAGCACATGGGAGCGAAAGGCTTGGATGCGTGCTCTGTACCGTTTTTGTATCCCTAGTTTGTGTTGATGCTTTACGGGGACGTAAAGCCCTGAGGTGGGAGGAATGTAAAGACCCATAAAATTCAAGATAAATGTTTTCTTAATTTTCTTTGGAGTTTTACAAGAACATAGTTTCTGACGGCACCTAATTCCGAGGCCCGGAGTGCCCAGAATCAATTTCTGAAAATTGGCTTGGGTACGTTCAGTGAACGAACGAGCGGGAATTTCTAACTTTTGAACCGGTGCCCGGAATCAAATTCTGAGGGCACCGATGAACTCGCAGCGCCGATATTCGCTTAAGGAGACCTTTTCCGAGGTTGCTTTTTATGCGGAATGAAAGTTAGTTTTGGGGAAAATTTAGAAGAAGTTAAATAAAATTGTGGAACACAATTTTATTTTTAACTTGTTGGTTAACTCCTCCCAAAGGGAGTTAGAGGTGGGACCCACATCCACTTAACCTCCCTTGAAAGGATTAAGTGTGGTGGGGCCCACACAAAGCCTAAACTCCTCAACTCTCCTTAAAACTCCCACAACTCCCCTCTTAATGTGACCTTTGAGTTTCTTGCCAACTCCTTGCATTTAATTAATTGAACAAACTTAATTAATTAATTTGAGTGTTTGAATTATTTTGAATTCATTTTTCCAACATTAAAAATATGGATTATATTCTTCCTTTTGGGTTGGCATAATCTTTGTGGGGATAACTAAGGAGAGGATAAGAACTCTTGGAAGATCCCCAACCTCTCGAGGAAGAACGTTCCACGTTTCCGAAGAACGTGAAGCAACACCTCCGACCATCTTTAACCGGAGTAAGGAAGGGAAGAACCACCGCCTACAAACTATACGGAGGGTGATGTCTCGGCTCGACTTCACCGAGCTCTTCTCCCACCAACCTAGATGGAACGACGCCCGACCTCCGCGACGCTTGTCTTCCGCGGGTCTTTGAAGAACTCCGTTCTTGAAACCGAGGTAGGGGTTTATTTTATTCTTTTATTCATGAATTATACGGGTGATTATTTCTTCATGAAATTTGTTCAATTGTTAGAAAATAACGCGAGGGGGCCGGACCGCACAAACACGGCCGACCCTCCTCCTATTCATGTTGATTCTGTTGTGGATTAAAACGGTTGTGGCGCAGTGCTGTCGCACCGCGCAGGATCATACGGCAAGGAACGCGTGGCGCCGTCGCACCGTGTCATAAAATAATGCAAGGACATGATGTCGTCGCGCCGCGTCGAAGATAGTTGAAGGAGCCATGGACGGAGTGGGGCCGCAGTGGAGGGGTGCGGTGTCGTCGCACCGCGCCTTGCAACGAAGGCCGCGGCCGGTTCCGGGCCGCGGCGGAACGAGAAGACCGGCGGCCAGCCGGGCCGCCAGTGTCGGAAGCCGGAAGGGGGACCGGCTTTACCGGTCTGTTGAGGAAGAACCGGCCAGCCTGAAGGGTGGAAAACCGGGGGGAATTAATCCCCCGGCCAGCAAATAAACGGCCCCCCATAATGAGTGGGGCCGGTTTCACAAAGGGGGGGGGGGCAGGCGGCCCCCCGTTTCCAATCAACTCGGCCGAGCGCCGAACCGGCGCGCCCGGCTGGTCTGCCAGGCCAGGCCGGGCCAGGCTGGGCCGCGCCTGGCCGGTCCGGGCCGTGCCAGGCCAGGTCGACCCTGTCCGGGGCGGGTCGACCCAGTTTGGGCCAACCGGGGGGTCTCGGGTCGGGACGGCCTGGGCCCGAAACCCCCGTTACCGAACGGTTTGGATTAAAATGCCTATAACTGAGGCTACAGACCTCCAAATTACGTGCCGTCAGCGGCAAAGAGATCCTTGGAACGAGAAGGTCGTTTCGGTATATCGCACGCAAGGTTTCGTATTACATTGGGTTCGTCCGGGTTGGTTCGGACACGAAACCAACCGGGCCCTCGGAGCGGAAATGCTCATATCTTGAGCTACGGACGTCCGAATGACGTGTCGTCAGCTTTGTTGAGTTCCTCAAAGTGAGACGGATCTTTTGGCTTACTCCGCTCGAGGTTTGGATGCCATCGGAGTGCGGTAGGGTTGGTTCGCCCACAAAACCAACCGGGCTCTTGGAACGAAAAAGCAAATAACTCACAGACCGGGCGTCCGATTGACGCGCCATCTGTCTCGTTGCGTTTCTATTGACGATACGGAACTTTTGGCATCCTCCACCCTAGTTTTGGATGTAGATGGATAGTGGACGGGTTGGATCACACCGAAATCCAACCGGGCCCCTGGAACGGAAAAGCTGACACCTTTCTGACAGAACGTCCGTTTGACGAACCGTCAGCGGCGTTGGTGATCTCGTTGAGAAACGGTCCCTATGAGTATATACTATGAGAGTTCGGGGTATAGTTGAGATACGGCCGGGTTTGGTTCGCTCACAAAACCAACTGGGCCCCTGGGACGAAAAGGCTAATAACTCACAGACCGGGCGTCCGATTGACGCGCCGTCTGTTGCGTTGAGACCCCTATCATGAGTCGGTCCTTTGAGATACTTCTTCGTGGGACTTTGAGATACTTGGAGTATCGACTTGTAGCTCGTGGAGCGGACCCTCCTAGAGACGAGCGTACGGAGTACGGAGACCGTGTAGCCGGCTGAGACCTGAAGACTGCTTGTCCGATTCGATTCGGAGTGACTTACGTAGCCCAGTGGGGAGCACTACTTTGTGAGGTGGCAGACCCATAGCGGAGGAGAACTACTATGTGAGGTGGCAGAACCGCGGTACTCGACAGGAGGAGTACCTCAGTAGGCTATGAGGGGGGAGCACTACTGTGTTGGGTGGCAGACCCCTGCGGGAAGCACTACTGTGTGAGGTGGCAGGCCCGCGGTACTCGACAGGAGGAGTACCTCAGCAGTCTTAGGTTAGTGACCAGTACCTCGGAGTCGTGACAGGACCACTGTACACTCCAGAGACAGAGCTCTTCAGTAGTTACGGTTTCGATAATGAAAATCCTGGTTTGAGCTGAGACTTTTGACCTTTTGTGTTTCCTCATGATTGATATGGGTCGCTTGATAACTTAGGTATATGTATGGGCATATACCTGGGTAGTGGTTATCCGTTGATTTCACAATCCTTGTGTTTACTCATGATTGAGATGGGTTACTTGATAACTTAGGTATATGTATGGGCATATATCTAAGTAGAGGTTATCTGTTGAGATCTTCTTGTAGTTGTCTTTTTTGGTTTTAGTGAGACCTTGAGAGTCTCGGGGTGCCTACTAAGTATCGTTATACTCACCCCTGCACGGGCTATGCCCGCACTACATTGTGTTGGTTGCAGATGACGGACAGCATTGATCGTGGGTGAGGCTTGCAGAGCAGGACAGTACCTAAAGGTGGACCACTGGGTGGGACGTGCTCGGAGCGGACGGCGAGACCCGAGCAGCAGTGGAGCTCTCTGTACCCACCCTTCAGGTGGGATTTCCAATGGACATCTCGGTGTAGTGGCTTCTACTTTACAGTTGTTGTTTTTCCCTTTCGAGATGTACTTTACATTCAGTTTGGGTTTGTATACTGGCCCATTTACTTTTCCGCCATTTCAGTTGTACTCTGTTATTACCTAGTGTTTACTATTCCGCTTGATTTCTCTGTGGTGCTTGTTTAATTTTCAAAGGCAATGCCTGCCCTTTTTACTGGGTTTTACGCCTTGGTGCTAGTCGCCAACCCCTGGCCAATGGAAGGTGGGCTTGGGGTAGTCACATCACGGGCCCCGAGGACGGGTCGTGACATGAATGTAATTATAGTGGAGTTGGTGATGCAACTAGTGCTGATCAAAAAATCGCCATACTAGGAAAACTCACTCAGGTTATGAATAGTAATGATACCCATATGGAGCACCCTGATCCACAACGCGGAGGATCAATGTTATATCACTTCGTGAGACAACAACCACCAATATTCAATGGGAGTACAAATCTACAGCTATCTGATCAATGGATAAGTTCCTTAGAGAGAATATTTCATGCTTTGGGGAGCAGCGAAAGAGAAAAAGGTGTCACAGACGTTTATTGCATCACTAGAGATGTTGATCAATGGTGGTCATTGATTCAAAACACAAAGGATGATGAAGAAGTATCATGTATGGAATGGAAGGAGTTTGGAGATCATTTCATAGAAAAATACTTTCTACATGACCATCGAGAATATATGGAAAGACAATTTTTGAGTCTGATGCAAAACGTGGATGAGAATGTCGCAAAGTTTGAGGCTAACCTTACAAGGTTATCAAGGCATGCAACAGATTATATACATAACCCTTGAAGTATCATTGATCGTTTCTTGGATGCGTTAAAACCATTTCTCCATCGAGCATAAGTCTCGTAATCCTTATCGACATAATAATATATTGCCTCATGTGCTATCAAGATTGAAAAGGAATTATCTAAGTCCTAAGACAATAAATTAAAGCAATAGAAGAAGAGAATGGTTTAACAAGTGATAGATAAAGGGAAAAAGGAAAGGAAGTAGATCAATTATGTTATAATTATTGGAAGAAACACAATGGTACATGCCTAAAAGGAATGGGAGTCTATTACAAGTGTGGTGAAAAGGCCACCAAGCTCATGATTGTAACGGAAATACCGTTGCTATCAATGTTGAATGCTACGATATTTGAAGTGGAATAATTAATGTATTTGTGTTTTTCAACTCAAAAATTACATCTTTGTTATAACAATAATGTGATATATATAAAAGGATTGCATTGTAGTACTTTTTGTTTTCATTAAGGGTTTAATATGATTATGGTAATCATATTCTCAGTATGTGACTATAATAGAATCATTAATTTGTCTATGGAATATGATGTTAAAATTAATTTTGGAATTTAGAGGCCTTTTAGAGAGTGTTTGGATAGATGTATTTTGGATAACTATTATGGTTGGAATTGATATGGTTGAACTTTGGATTTTATTATTTATGTTCAAAACATTTATTATGATTATGTTTAGAATATATTATATTACTATAGTTTTAGGAAAATGAAAACTTATAGGTCGGGCAGTAACCCGTCGTGTCAGACAAAGCTGTTTGGATCGAACCCACAACCATAGTGCGACTGGACCTTATTTCCTACCACTAGACTAGAAGAAGACCCTAGTTATTAAAAAATATTTTTCTTCATTTAAATGATATGTGTTAATATTTGGAATGTTATAGGATTAGGAAAAATATAATATTTTTCAGTTCTATTATCTTTTTGAGTGAAAGATAACATTGTGGTAGAAATTGGTTGAAGGATGAAACTCTACTTGTCAAATACACACACACACACATATATATATATATATTTATTATTCTATGAAGAATTTAATTCTTAAACATTAGGTAAGGGATATTAAAACAAAAAATGTGTTGTCCTAATACCGTATGTTATTTTGATCTAAAGATATTTTAAAACATCATAGATTGATGGCTTTGTGGCCCTAAAGTATACACTTATTTGTGATTGATAAACTCAATCAGTGCCTACAAATATCTATATTTTCCCCCCAATTATATGTCTATAATTTCCACCAATGTTCTTCTATTCGAGATCATAATTTTGTGGTGAAAGTTTCATTTATTTTTCATCTTATTAAGTCTAAATATTTTTAACCCTATTACCAATGTGGGTTTTCCACAATGGTATTTTCTATTTATAACCTTTTATTATCAAAGAATAATTTAAAATTTTGAGGATTCAATTTATTGAAGGAGGGGAGAATGTAACACCCCAAAATTCCATGTTACGCTTCCCTTCGATTAATGCAATAGTTTTCATTGTACGCTACTTCGAGATTCTAACACACTGCGACAAATCAAATTAGTCTTTACAAATAGTAATACCCACTTTTTTAAATTTTATAAATTTTATCATTCAAAATGGAATTCATTTTTATATTTGGAAAATTTAAATTCTCTTATGTTGAATTTTTTGCACTTTTTTGATAACTTTAATATTTTTTATTAATAGTCAAAAATACTAAATTTTAATTTCAAACAACATTTTTAATCAAAATAATTTATAGTGTAAAATAATAATATTTGAGTGGTTTTAAAGTATAATTGTATTATATTTTTACTATTTATTCCAATTTTGTTAATTTCATGTAATATCACATTTTAAATGAACATAAACAAGTGTCAATCATTTGATAGTTACTATTTCTTAAAAACACACCTTTTGTTTTGACAGCGGGAATTGATTATTAAATAATTTCTGCCACTTCTGTGTTTTGAATTTGAAAAAATGGATTCCATATATTGAATATTTAGTTCCAAATTGTGTAAGTTGGTGACTTTTATTTTTAGAAATTTTAAATATTTACTTTAGTAAATATTTTATTTACCATGATTAATGTGAAAATATAATAAATAAGGGTAAAATATAATATTATAATAATAATAAATTACTCTAACAAGTGTCATAATCCTATTTTCGGATACATGTCCAACCATGGGCATCCTGAGGTTGAATTTGTGACTCCATGGTGCCACATGGGAGTAATAATGACATATTATATTAATTAATTTAAAGCAAAGACAAAAATGACATAAACAAATATCATTAATAAATAAATTTTTACGTGGGGTTATATAAGTTATCCTTTAGACTATAAATATTCTTTGGAAAGATAATAATATTTCCTACATCATCATATTTTTATAATTTTTTGACATCCAATAAATTAAATATTTATGACAAAATAATGATGCAATATTTACCTAATTAATAAATGATTTAAATAAATAAGATTATAAATATTAAAACAATATCCAAAACCTGTTCAATTCATATTGGATTATTTTATTTCGACCATGAGTCATCTCAACTTTGTTATTAACGAATATTTGACTTTTTGAAACCGAATATGAGGTTATAATAAAATAATGTTTTCAAACATTCCTAAAGATCCCCTCCTCTCCCATATAAAAATCACTCAATTCAACACATTTCTCACACTTCTCAAGCCTTTGGCTCATACAAACCCTTCCCAAATATACTCCCGACAACCCTCAATTCATTTTAGAATCCTTAATTTAGTCAAGAATCCAACCTGATAATCCCTTTTGATCATATCAAAATTAAGAACTCCAAAAAAGAGGTAATAATTTCACCAACCACTTTCATGTTCTTTCTTTTTCCACTTCATCTTTCTTTGTTGTTCCTTTATAAAATGATATATCCTGTATCTTCTATATAATATGATGTTATTATAAATATGGAACAACCATATTCATTATTCTATACATCCTATAAATGACAAATTCACCATACGTGCTTGCGTAAGGCTTACCGCCTCTATGTGGTGGTAATGTTTGTTATTCAAACACTTAATCGTTTGGATGGGCATAATAATGAGTATTAACTGATTTAAATAATAAATATAACACGATTATTATTCTGTTATGTTGTAATCCATCTAATTATATACTATTTTAATATCAAAACAGTGATATTTTTGTTCGTGTGTACGTACGGATTACCATCTCCAGGAACACGATAAGATTCATTCCCCAAAGTATCCATTAAAGAAAAATTTTCATTTGGTTATTAAAAATAATGATTAATAACATATTATCATTCAAGATAAGAATAAAATACATCCTATCTAAAACAAATAGGGCTTATGTATCAAAACATATAAAGGAAAACAAATTAGTTAACACCTGAAATGACGATACTACTGAATTGCCATCATCAATGCAATATTAGAAGATCAAATATGATATCATATTAATCTATATGGTTTTTTTATATAATTTAATAACAATGATTTCACACATATACAGGTGGTTAAACTACCCTCTGTCGAGGAAAATTACAATGTAAGGGGTTTTAATCTCACTCATTATTCATGTGAGATTCATGTTATATTGGCACGATTTCCTATTATGTGGTGTATGTAATAACCATAATTGTAGTCCTTGTGTAATAAACATTAATTTAGGTGTATTCACATCTTCATTGTATGATACTTCTTTCATGGGGTGTATGTTTCATAAGATACCAAATTGGTAAGGGTTAATTTCACAATCTCTTTATTATCCGAGATTGTTTTTACGTAAGTATCTAGTGGGACCTCTCTATCATACACATCCATGTTTCATAAAAATGTATTCCAAAACATTGTTAATATTTACTATACTATGGTTTAATTTCATTTAAACCCTTGTTTGACTCTTTATAAAATGGTTTTTAAAAAATATTTACGTTGTTTTCCAAACAAGGTACCTTATAACCATTTTGAAAAAAATAATGTAAGAATGTTTTTTTAACTTATACGGTGGGTACAACCAATTTCTGGCCTTATGACACCTTCAAAACATCCCTTACAAGTATATAAGAATATTTCCAAAATATATGTCTTCGTTAAAATTGTTTTCAAATAGAAAGAGGCATTTCTTTCAAATAGTTTCATTTAATCTATGTCAACATCCTTGGATAGATTTTCAACTTTTTTGAAGTTGATTCATTATGAAACAAATCATCTATATTGTATTGAAGGTTTTGTGATATGTTTGACTATGGATGTGTTATTTTCATACCATTCTTAATTTATTGATAATGTATTGACAATTCTTATGATAGTTTTAATGTGAATGTTTATGTTATAATTAAACCTTTTAATATGTAGAATTCATTGGACTTAGTAAGTGATAGGTGGAGCCCACTATAGCTCATCGATGCATTGGTAGGTCTCATGAGACAAACTAGTGTCTTGGAATAAGGCCTTGACAAAATCTTATTTTTAGTCTTGGAAAAAGGCCTTAACCATGTGGTTATGAAATTCTGGCATTATGCATTCCATCATTATGAAAGTGGCTATTGATATTGAATATGATTATTCAACTAGTAGAATATCCATGTGAGTATGTAAATCATAGTATTTGGTTTTATCTTTTCCATATTATGCATAATTTCAAGTTTAAATAGATTTTGTTATAGACTTATACATTTCCTTAAATATTTATGCTTATTTATGAACATTTCCGCTCTATTTTTATCCTTACTGAGCATCTGAGCTCACCCATTTATATGATTTATTTTTCCCAAGATGCGAAAAAGATAATTATGAGTGACTTGTCGGCTTAATCTAGGAGGTTTGGATGTTTCTAATGAAATAAATTAGTTTTGTATTTATTTTCATGTCGTAATGTTGATCTTATGTATAAATCTTGTTTCCAATAATACTAAATGGGTCCGTCTTTCGGAATAATATTTACTTGTGATCATGACAATGTTATGTAATAATGCACCGAATCTGGGTAACTGGGGTCGGGGCATTACAATTACCTAGTCATTCCATAAATTTTTTATATTTTTCATTGTCATGTTAAATGAATGTGAGGTGGTTGAAATAACATATATTAGGCATGTTATTATTGTTAAATATGGATGATTAAATTTTATTACAGTGGTTATCTATTGATAGTTATATATTATTCTTAACGTGTGATGGATAAACATGGGAGGATAAATCTTGTTTTCTAGATCGTCCTGACATGGACCCCTTTGGAAAAGAGTTCCGGTATTTTTGTGATCATGATGCTGGATAGTTCCAGAAAAGAATTATTTATGGAATTCTATGGCTTCTTTGGAAGGCTTGTTCCATCATTAGTATAAATTCAAATGATCTCATAACCCATAAATGAGTGCTAAATAAAAGGATAGGTAGATTTTGGATTATATTTTTCAATGAATTGATATGATATGGTTATTTATTGTTACTCAAATAGGAAGAACATCAATATGGGTTTTCTGATGATATATTATAAATTTCCCTATGATTAATGGTGCTACTAGAACATAAATAAAGATCTACAAATTGGTATTACTTCAAGATGGGATTTTACGATATAGGGTGATTCTAGATTGTTTCTATTAAACTATAGAAACATATGACATCTTTTGCAACAGTTATTGTAAATGATGATAATATTCTCTAAAAATTGATTATGTAATGTGGGATTTGTGGTTTGTTTTCACTTTTTTTATGTTTTTTTGAGAATCTTACACCTCTTTCTTCATTTATACACTTTCAATTTTTTTATTAAATTTATTAGTCATGTGATTTTGTTTTCAAACACATGCCTTATGCTATTTATAATTAATTTAGTTATTGTTGTTAATAATTGAATGCTAATTATGTAATTTTTTTCTTTAGATATGCATTTTCATAAAAATTTTATTTTACATGTTGTGTTCAGATATTATAAATTTTTCCAACACATTTAGAAATATTATTTGAAAATATGGATATATTTACTAAAAAAATTATGAGCTAGTATTATTTTAATTATTTTTTTATTTATTTTGAAAATATTCATTTTTAAATGAATAATGAAAAATTATTACTTTTATAAAAACTGTCATTTATTTTCATGTAAATGGTTATTTTAAAATACCCATTATTTTTTGGTGTGGGATTCAACGTAAAATATTGTACATGTTACTATAAATAATCTAATCAATGTGTTTGGAATCAGAATAATTATCGATTTTCGTACAAGGTCATTTTTATTCTCAATAGTATATTTTTAATGAAATTATATACATTATGTTTCGTAAAATTATATTAGTTTACATTTATATTAATGTAAATTTATACTATTATAGTAAATAAATAATAATAAAAATTATTCAATATTTATAATAATGAGTTTCATAAATATTATATAGGAATATTAATTTTTATTTATAAGAAATATTAGTTTTTTGAAAAGTTTATCTCCAAGGGAATAGGTAAAACATTTCATTTATGGTCTAAACATTGGGATAAGGTCTTAAATTCAACAAACAAAATCCATTTTCTTCCTTTTAGAATATTAATTTTCTCTTATCTATCCTAATGTTGAATATAGGTTATTTTGGATCCATTTTCATATAATAATGTTATGTATATTAATATAATTTTTCAAAATAATAAAATGAAACTATCTCTATTTTAATATCCCTAATAAATTTTTGATTCAATAAAAAGATGTTATAAACAGATATAAATGTACTTTTTCATATAAATGAATAATTATTTATAGTTATTTATTTTTTATTTTCTACTGATAATATAATTACCTTAAATAGTCAAAAAACACTCATACAATAGTTTTACAAGGAGTTAAAAAGTAGGTTAAATATTTTTTCAAAAAATAAAGGTGTTTTTTGGATGAATTATTGTATTAAATTCATTTCATAGATAATTATAACATTTAATTAATTTAAAATTTCTTAATATTGGAATTTCATTGATTTATATATTTATTCAATGAAAATTTTATTGAATCGTCTAATGAATTACTTTAATGATGTTACATGATATATAGTATTTTATTAAATTATTAAGAATTAAAGAAATTATTTAAAATGGAAAATATGAATGTAAAATAGTATAATATGAGATATGTGGGCCATTTATTTGACATTAGTCACATTTTGTGTAAATCTTTGAATTTAAATGAAAAAAATATGCTACCACATTAAAGGATAAAAAGGGTTAATGTGGGGGGAAAACATATAACATGGTTTAATGAGAAATTTAAATATGTATAAATTTTATTTTTTGATGTTTTTCTAAACATGTCATGTCTCAAATTTCATATTATATCCATTTTTCCACCTGACTAAATTCTGATATATCATATATTTAGATCATTTGAGTATTTCAATGTATTTACATTATATCATTTATAAAAAATAACCACCTATCCTCTCTTACTCATACAACTGTTGAGTCAAATGACCTATTTTGACTTCTATGTTTCGTTTTGGAAAACAAAAATGTCTTGTTAATCCTACTAACCTTGTCTATCATATCGTACTAATCATGCTGATCGTACTTACTATGCGTATCGTACTGATCATACTGATCATACTGACCGTGCCAATCGTACAATGCTCATCGTACTAACCATAATGATCTTACTGATCAGGCTGATCATACTGAATAGGCTAATCGTACTAATCATACTGATCGTACAAACTATGTGTATCGTACTGATCATACTGATCTTATTAACCATGTCAATCGTACAATGCTGATCGTACTGAATATGGAAATTACATTAACTCAGCTTCTCATATCATTTATTACATACTTGTTTTGGTACTTTGTCAAAAACACATGCTTCATTTAAATTGTACTCTTGATTATCCTATTCATACATCTTGTTCTAACCAATACGATGTCGTTGAGTTATTTACAAACTAATAAAAATGATGTCGTGCTTTCTATTTTAATATGACCGTTATGATGCCAGGTGTCCAAGTCCCTCTGAGTTTTTCAGAGAAATATGACCATTGGAGGAGATGTGACCATTGGAACCTGAGGCCTATAAATAGGAGGTCATTTGAAGTTGAGAGTAACAACACGGAAAATGAAGAACAAGCATGATAAAACTGTGATACTTTGCTTCCATCAAGATCTAGAGAGAGATGTTGTGACTTCTCTCATGCTTTGTGGCTTGTGCGTCTGATCATCATATCGAGGGCTTTCAAGTAATAGAAAGACAGAGGTGCCGATTACCTACAAAATCGAGAGCTTCCAGGGATAGGCAGATGGACATTCCGATCGTCATATCGAGGGCTACCAGGGATAGGCAGACAGATATTCCGATCATCGTATCGAGGGAAACCAGGGATAGGCAGACAGACGTTTCGATCATCGTATCGATGGCTCACAAAGGTGTTGGTGAGACGGACCTTTTATCCTAGGTGAAAGGATAACCCTTCTCTTTGGGTTAAAATAATTTTAATTCTTTTACATTTTTTCTACTATCTGTATTGGAATGGAAATTGTTTTTTTTTCCTTTTCTATCTCTTATACATTTGTAATTGTTTCAATTACAACCATTCTATTACATATTGTATTGATTGATTCTATACGCTTTAAGGTATAATCATTCATCTTTATATTACTCTAATTATTTTGTTCATCTTGAATACAATTGTTTTACATTTCATTCGTATTACATTACATCATACCTTTTATATTCAATACAATTGTGGGTGTTTGTATTTTTATTAGTTTAAGATCATTTAAACTAATCTCTTCAGTGATCAAACTCAAAAGGTTTTTAAACCTACAATTCACCACCCCCTCTTGTATTGTTCCATATAATAGACATACATAACTATATATTCAATCTAACAATTGGTATCAGAGGAGGTTTTCCACTGATTTATATTAAAAGATTTATTTCTTTTATCCTTTTTTACTACTTACTACACTAACGTCTGGAGTGGAAAAGATTTTTTTGTATTAGATGGCAGGAATGAATATTGGGTCAATAGACAATCTGATTCCTTCTAGACCACCAATCTTTGATGGAAATGATTATGAGTATTGGGGAGATCATATGAAGACTTTTGTGATCAATACTGGCGTAGAAAATTTTATTATGCTTACTGTAGGTTATAAAATTCCTGACAAAGAATTCAGTACTTTAACTAACCAAGAGAATCAAGAATATCAACTGAATTACAAGGTACTCAATACTTTATTATGCTCTATGACCAGAAATATATACAGTCAAATATCTTTATGTGAAGCAGCCAACTGTATTTGGAAGAAATTAGAAGTCACTCATTTTGGTACATCCAAGGTTATAGAAACAAGAAGAGCAATGCTTCGAGTAGAGTATCATGGATTTGTTTTTCCTTATGGAGAGCCAGTATGTAAAGTGCAACAAAGATTTATGAAAATCGTCAATAGCCTAAAATCAATGGGAGAAAAAGGCCTTGATGATGAATCTCTGGTAGATAAGATTATAGATATAATGTCGAATGAATGGGAGTCAAAAAGGATAGCTATTGATGAAAACAGAAAAGTTTCCCAGATTACTCTTGATGAACTTTTTGGAACTCTTTTACAGCATGAGAAAAGAATGAAAAGAGATTCTGAAAAGGTTTTATAAGACAAAGAATGTATTAAAGGCAAATTATACTCAGAGTGCAAGTGATAGTGATTCTTCAGATGATTCTTCAGAACATGAGTCCTCACGATAGAGGAATATCAGACTTTTAGCCATATTACCAATTGAAGATCATTGTAATGACCTGTAAAATTCAAGGTAAATTTTTCCTTAATTTTTCTTTGGAATTTTACAAGAGTGAGGTTTTTGACGGCACCTGATTCCGAGGCCCGGAGTGCCCGGAATCATTTTTCAGAAGTTTGGATCGGGTACGTTCAGTGAACGAACGAGCGAGAATTTCTAACTTTTGAACTAGTGCCCGGAATCAAATTCTGAGGGCACCGATGAACTCGCAGCGCCGATATTCGCTTAATGAGACCTTTTCCGAGGTTGTGTTTTATGTGGGACGAAAGTTAGTTTTGGGAGAAATTATAAGAAGTTAAATAAAAATGTGGAAACACTTTTTATTATTATTTTGTTGGTTAACTTCTCCCAAAGGGAGTTAAAGGTGGGACCCACATCCACTTAACCTCCATTGGGAGGATTAAGTGTGGTGGGGCCCACACAAAGCATAACTCTTCTTCTTCTCTTTTAAAACTCCCTTAACCTTATATTTTAATTAACTTGACAAGTTAGGTTTTTTTAATGGGTTGAGTTGTCTTAATTCAAACCTTTGAATTTCAAATGGTTTGGCTGAGTAAATAAAATAAGCCCTTAGCTTATTTTATTTGGTTAGAATTCTCTAGCCTCCTTGAGAGATTTTGAAGCCTTCTTCTTCTTCTTCTTCTTCTTCAAGCCTTGACAAAGAACGCGAAGAAACTTCGAGCTTCAACGAAGAACGCCACATTCCCGGCAACCGTCTTCCGCGACGCCATACCCTTGACACCGTCGAAGTCCTCTTCTGTGTCTTGTCTTCCGCGTCTTTTCTTTGGCGTCTTTTCTTCCGCGATGATTTCCCGCGACGAAATCGTCGTCAAAGAACTTCGAATCCTCGATTCACGACATCGACGTCCTTCTTCCGTGACGCCGAGCACCGCGACGCGTCTTCCGCAGGTCGTTGACGATCATCGATCTTGAAACCGAGGTAGGGGTTTGTTGTTGATTAATTATTTAATCTCGTTCTTGGTTCTAGCATGAAAATCTGGTGGATAAATATTTAAGTGTTATCGTCTATCGAGAGGGGGGTCGGACCGCACAAACACGGCCGAATTCCCCCTCCTTTGTTTTTGATTATTTTTATATTCTTGTGGATGAATGAGAAGGATTGGTGCCGTCGCACCATGCGGGAATCGCACGACTATATTGCGCGGCGCCATCGCGCCGCACCGTTGAAGGATTATCATGAATGCGACGCCATCACGCCGCGTCGAAGGGAACCGAAGGCACCGCGGCCGGAGCGGGGCCACGGCGGAGGGGCACGGTGTTGTCGCACCACGCCGGACGACGAGGGCCGCAAGCGGTTCCGGGCCGCGGCGGAACGAGAAGACCGGCGGCTCGTCGGGCCGCCGGTGTTGGAAGCTGGAAGGGGACCGGCTTTGCCGGTCCGTTGAAGAAGAACCGGCCGCCCAGTTCGGGCCGGCCGGAAGGGGAAAGACCTGTGGAATTTAATTCCCCCGTCCAAGTTAATTGCCCCCCCATTATGAGGGGGGGCGGTTTCACAAAGGGGGGGCAGCTCCCCCCCCCCCCTTTTTCCAAACGCCAGGCCCCCACGAGGGGGGGGGGGGGCGTTTGATCAAGGCGCAGCTCTCAGCTGCGCCGCCAGCAGGGAAGCGGGGGCCTTGCCCCCCGCGCGTGGCACCCGAACGGCGCCAGGCCGCACCGCCACCAGCCGGGCCGCGCTGCCGGCCGGGCCGGGTCGGACCCGGGTCTGGTAGACCCAGTTAGGGTTGACCCGGTTAGGGTTGACCCGGTTCGGGCCGACCCGAGGGGGGGTCGGGTCGGGACGGCCCGGACTAGGACCCCCCATTTTCGAGTCGACTTCGGTCTTTTTCTCATAACATGAGCTACGGACCTCCGATCGACGAACCGTCAGCGGAGATACGATCATTGGATTGAGATGGTAGATTCGTTATATCGCACTCAAGGATTCAGATTACTTTCAGTTCGGCCGAGTTGGTTCGTACACAAAACCAACCGGGCCCTCGGAGCGGAAACGCTCATAACTTGAGCTACGAACGTCTGATTGACGTGCCGTCAACTTTGTTGTGTTCCTCTTAGTGAGACGGATCTTTTGGCATACTCCGCCCGAGGTTTGGACGTAGGTGGAGTACGGTCGGGTTGGTTTTTCCTTAAAAACCAACCAGGCCCGTGGGACGAAAAAGCCAATAACTCTCAGACCGGGCGTCTGATCGACGCGCCGTCTGTTGCGTTGAGTTCCTGTTGACGATACGGAACTTTTTGATACATCAACTCTGGACTTTTTGACAGTTGATGTATCAGCCTCTCGGCTCGTGGAGCGGACCCTCCCGATCGAGCTTGCTGTGTGCGGGAACCCCAGTGCTGGCTGCGACTGTGACTGCTACTGCTACTGCTACTGTGACTACGACGACGACAGTACAGAGATCCTTAATGGATTGGACGACGACGACTTCAGCACTTAGCGATCCTACGTGGATCAGTGCTACAGGTCCTATGTGGGCCCGATCCTGTGTGGGTCCGATCCTGTGTGGGTCTTTGCGCTCAGCGGTCCTGTGTGAACCAGCGCCTACAGGTCCTGTGTGGGACCGATCCTGTGTGAGTCTTTGCGGGGGATAGTTACCTATCGATCCTTCGTGGGTCTGAAGACTTAGATGGATCAAAGATCATCTTTATCATCTTTTGAAAAAGTATACCTATGTGAGCTGAATCTTGTTGCTTTCCTGTGTGGATTGAGTTGTGCTATCTTGTGTGGATTTTTTTTCTTTCCTGTGTGGAATACGTTTACTTTCCTATGTGGACTGAGTTTTGCATGGTCTCGGAGGTTGGAGCGTTTTGGGAATTGATGACTTAGGTATATGTATGGGCATATACCTAAGCAGTGTCGGTTGTTACTTCGTGATTGTATCTTCCTTTGTGGTTTATCCTTTGTGAATTTTAGGAGACCATCAGAGGTCTCGGGGTCCCTACTAAGTATATTATACTCACCCATGCACGGGCTATGCCCGTACTACGTTGTGTTGGTTGCAGACGACGGATAGCATTGATCTTGGCTGAGGCTTGCAGAGCAGGACGATACCTGGAGGTGGACCACTGGGCGGGACGTGTTTGGAGGGGACGATGAGACCCAAGGAGCAGTGGAGCTATCTGTACCCACCCTTCAGGTGGGATTTCCAGTGGACAGCTCGGTGTAGTAGATTTTACTTTACAATTGTTGTTTTCCCTTTCGATGTGTACTTTACTTTCAGTTTGGGTTTGTATACTGGCCCATTTACTTTTCCGCACTTCATTTGTACTCTGTTCTTACTTAGTGTTTACTTTTGCGCTTGCTTACTCTGTGGTGCTTGTTTACTTTACAAAGGAAATGCCTTCCCTTTTTACCGGGATTTACGCCTTGGTGCTAGTCGCCAGCCCCTGGCCTATGGAAGGTGGGCTTGGGGTAGTCACGGCACGGGCCCCGAGGACAGGTCATGAAAAATTGGTATCAGAGGAGTTCGGTTCTACCGCGAACTCTGATCTTTTCTATGTGAGGAAATAATGTTTAACGTATTGAGTGTGGTTATCAGTCCAGGGAGTCCAGTGTTGGTGGGGCGGCCGACGTATCCGTACACCAGGACCCTGACTTCTGATTTCTGACTTAATGCACGAAAACATTGATTGCGTGTGTGTTTCAAAGTTTTCTTTGTGATTACTTTATATCAGCTCACCAGGTATACTGTTCTGACCGTGGTGCTCCTGTTTCCTTTTCAGGATGGCCCCACGACGGCAGCCAGCTAGGGTTCCGAGAGTCGAGCGTGACGACAGCCCACTGAGCGATGAGGCCTCAGTGCAGGGCCCTTTGTCAGCAGTGGCACCGGCGGTAGCTCTACCCGTCGAGCCACCGATGCTTCCAGCACCAGCCGATGACGATGCACGTCGCCTCAGCGCACTGCATGAGTTTAAGCACCAGCGACCGCCCAGGTTTCGTGGGGAGACGGACCCCCAGGCAGCCGAGGACTGGCTGGAGGCAGTGGTATGTGTGTTTAGGCTAGTGAAGACACCCGTAGACCTCATGGTGATCCTCGCTGCGAGCCTACTACATGCAGCAGCGGGCCGATGGTGGAGCTTGATGCTCCAGGTGCACGATGAGGCATATCTACTTTGGACGGACATTGAGAGCCTCTTCCGCTCGGAGTTCGTCCCAGCCACCCTTCGTGCGGTGCGTATCCAGGAGCTTCTTCAGCTACGGCAGGACAGCATGATGGTCCCTCAGTACTCGGCGAGATTTACTGATCTCTCACGCTACTCGAACGACAAGGTACAGGACCCATTCTTCCGGGCCCGGACCTTCGAGCAGGGTTTGAGACACGAGATCAGGGCATCGCTGATCTCCCTCAGCATACCGACTCAGACAGAAGTACTGGAGCGGGCCCTTTTGATCGAGAGTTTCCTTGCTGAGTCTACACCAGCGCTGAGACACACCGCAGGGCGGCACATGGCAGAGTCATCTGCAGCAGGCAGTCGACGGATGACTCAGGGGTCCAAGCAAACCAGATCTTCAGGCAGATGACCTCAGGACACTGGCTCAGCAGTGCGGGGCACACAGCGCAGAGCCAGTATTTCGAGAGTCAGACAGTGCTACTCGTGCGGCAGGCAGGGCCACATGGCTCGTGACTGCCCGACCCGACGTGCCGAGGAGCAGCAGTCGGTTGAGGGACCACTGAGGCAGAGGTAGAGGGTCGACCGTGGCGGTCCTCAGGGAGGAGGCGGAAGAGGCAGAGGAGCTGGACGAGTAGCAGGTGGTGGGCGACGCTTTGAGGCTCTACCACCACCACCACCAGGAGGTCCACCCCGACCACAGGGAGCTGGCGGGTAGAGACAGGCACAGCTCTAGGCAGCAGAGGCCTACGACCACGGCGCACCCGAGATGATTTGAGGTACTATCTGTGTCTATTATAACCTTGCATCAGTACTTATAGACACAGGAGTGAGTCACTCTTTCAAAGCCGCTGCCCTTGTTCGGAGCTTGGAGATTCCGACAGAGCCGTTGGCTCGATCCTTATGGCTAGAGACTCCTACGGGAGAAGGCTCAATTATGACGCACTGGTGCCGACAGTGTGAGCTTACTCTAGGAGGCGAGAGCTTCAGCTGGGATCTTCTTGTATCAGCGTCGAGGCCTTACAACATCATCTTGGGCATGGATTGGCTATCTACGGTCCATGCACAGATTGACTGTTTTAGGCGCAAGGTGCGTTGTGTACGCACCGACGGGAGTAGGTTCACCTTCACTGGGGAGAAGGGAGCCTTTACAGCACAGGATGGATTTCCGCGGAGGAGCGGACAGCCCATCACTCATCAGTTGGCTAGCCTCATCCTTGGAGCAGTTGACGTGCAGAGTCATGGTTTTCCTGCAGTGGTGGATCAGTTTGCGGACGTTTTTCCCGACGACGTTCCAGGGCTACCTCCTCACAGAGAGGTAGACTTTTATATTGACTTGTACCCCGGGACAGCCCCGATATCGACTCCATCATATCGGATGGCCCCCTCCGAGCTTCAAGAGCTACGAGTATAGTTGGAGGACTTGCAGGGCAAGGGGTTCATCCGACCCAGTGTTTCACCCTGGGCTTCCTCGATATTGTTCGCCAAGAAGGCGGACGGGAGCTTGTGACTTTGTGTTGACTATCGTCGCCTGAACCAGGTGACAGTGGGGAACAAATATCCGCTACTGAGGATTGATGACCTCTTTGATCAGCTCAAGGGAGCATGGTGGTTCTCGAAGATAGACCTCAAGTCAGGCTATCATCAGCTCAGAGTCAGAGACGAGGACGTGCAGAAGACGGCCTTCAGATGTCGGTATGGCCACTATGAGTTCTTGGTTATGCCTTTCGGTGTAACCAATGCTCCAGTAGTGTTCATGGCTCTCATGAACATGACCTTTTAGCCATACCTCGATCGGTTTGTCGTGGTCTTCATCGATGAAATACTGATTTACTCGACGACTGAGGAGGAGCACGCCCATCACTTGCGAGTTGTACTAGACACACTCCGAGAGCACCAGCTTTATGGTAAGCTCTCGAAGTGCCAGTTCTGGATACGTGAGGTCCACTTCTTGGGACACGTCATCTCTGAGGCGGGAGTTGCAGTGGATCCCACGAAGATCGAGGCAGTGCTAGCTTGGGAGCCACCCAGGAGAATGACTAAGGTTCGGAGTTTCTTGGGATTAGCTGGTTACTATAGGAGATTCGTTCTAGACTTCTCTAGAGTTGCGGCACCACTCACAGCTTTGACGAAGAAGGGGAAACCCTTCGTGTGGTCAGACAGTTGTTAGCAGAGCTTCTAGGAGCTGAGACAGAGATTGACTAGCGCACTTATCTTGAGGTTGCCTGAGGAGGGAGTAGGGTACGTAGTTTACTACGATGCATCAGGGACCGGACTCGGTTGCGTCCTGATGCAGGAGTGGGAAGTGATTGCCTATGGATCACGTCAGCTGAGGCCACATGAGCAGAACTACGCTACCCATGACCAGGAGTTAGAAGCAGTGGTCTTCTCTCTGAAGACATGGCGACACTATTTGATGGGCGAGCGCTTTACAGTCTTTTCTGATCATCAGAGTCTCAGAGATATCTTCTCGCAGAAGGACCTGAACTTCAGACAGAGGTGATGGCTCGAGTTCCTCTAGGACTATGACTTTGAGATAGTCTATACTCCTGGTAAGGGGAATGTAGTAGCCGATGCCCTCAGCAGGAGGATGGGCATTCAGTTACTTGAGGAGGCGACGGAGCAGCTAGCCTCTTTGTAGATATCCTTCGTGGATAGAGATGGAACAGCCTTCCTTCAGTCTCTCACAGTCACCCCTCCACTACTACAGCGGGTCAGAGAGGCACAGCACGAGGATGCTGACTGTAAAACAGGTCGTGTACAGATATCCTCGGGACAGACACCTGATGGTTTCTCCCATGGAGTAGAGCACGAAATCCTTTTCAGAGGACGTACCATGGTACTAGTCGCTTTGCGAGAGGAGGTGATGAGAGAGTTTCACACTTCTCCTTTGGCGGTACATCCAGGAGTGGCGAAGATGTACCAGGATCTCAGACGACAACACTGGTGGCCGGGCATGAACAAGGCTGTAGCAGAGTTTGTTTCTCGATGCCTCACCTGCCTGCAGGTGAAGGCAGAGCATCAAGTACCAGCAGGCTTGGTACAACCCTTATAGGTTCCAGAGTGGAAGTGGGACGGCATATCTATGGACTTCGTGACTGGACTTCCACGAACTTCCAGAGGTCACGACTCCATCTGGGTGATTTTTGACCAACTCACCAAGTCGGCACACTTCTTACCCATTAGAGAGCAGGGCTCAGTGGAGAGCTTGGGAAGTCTCTACGTTCAGGAGATTGTGCGGCTCCACGGCGTGCCATCATCTATCGTCTCCGATCGAGATGCTCGCTTTACTTCCCGGCTTTGGAAGGGGTTACAGGAGGCGTTCGGGACGTAGCTACGTCTGAGCACAGCCATTCACCCTCAGACGGATGGCCAGATGGAGACGACCATTCAGACTCTCGAGGACATGCTCCGTGCATGTGTCCTTGACTTTGATCGTAGCTGGGAGGACCACCTAACCTTGGTGGATTTTCCGTACAACAACAGCTACCACTCCACCATCGGGATGGCACCGTACGAGGCGGTGTACGGCCGACCGTGTAGATCTCCTTTGTGCTTGACAGACACTGGGGAGTCAGCACTTGTGGGATCGGAGATGGTCCAGGCCATGACAGAGAAGGTCCAGGTCATCCAGGAGCGGATGAGGACAGATCAGAGCCGGCAGAAGTCATACGCTGACAGGAGGCAGAGGCCACTGGAGTTCGAGGATGGCGACCACATCTTCTTGCGGGTCTCACCTCGACGTGGTATACGGAGATTTGGCCGAGGCGAAAAGTTATCTCCACGCTTCATCGGACCCTTCCAGGTCCTCAGCAGGATTGGCGAGGTGGCTTATTGCCTGGCTCTACCACCTCAGTTGCACCGGGTGCACGACGTCTTCCACGTGTCTCAGCTGAGGAGATACGTGCACGACCCGACGCACATCATTGACCATGGGGAGCTTGAAGTTGACGATGGGGTGACTTTTACGGAGGTCCCGGTGGCGATCGAGGATCGACAGGAGCGGGTCCTACGTGGATGGTCGATTCCTCTAGTGCGCATCAGATTGCAGCATGGGAACCTCCAGGAGAGCACATGGGAACGGGAGGCTCAGATGCGTGCTCAGTACCCTCATTTGTTTCCCTAGTTTTTTATGTATCTTTACGGGGATGTAAATCCCTGAGGTGGGAGTAATGTAAAGACCCGTGAAATTCAAGGGAAATTTTTCCTTAATTTTTCTTTGGAATTTTACAAGAGCGCGGTTTCTGACGGCACCTGATTCCAATGCCCGGAGTGCCCGGAATCATTTTTCAGAAGTTTGGCTCGGGTACGTTCAGTGAACGAACGAGCGGGAATTTATATCTTTTGAACCGGTGCCCGGAATCAAATTCCGAGGGCACCGATGAACTCGCAGCGCCAATATTCGCTTAAGGAGACCTTTTCTGAGGTTGCGTTTTATGCGGGACGAAAGTTAGTTTTCGGAGAAATTATAAGAAGTTAAATAAAAATGTGGAAACACTTTTTATTTTTATTTTGTTGGTTAAATTCTCCCAAAGGGAGTTAAAGGTGGGACCCACATCCACTTAACCTCCCTTGGTAGGATTAAGTGTGGTGGGGCCCACACGAAGCATAACTCTTCTTCTTCTCTTTTAAAACTCCCTTAACCTTCTCTTTTAATTAACTTGACAAGTTGGGTTTTTTTAATGGGTTGAGTTGTCTTAATTCAAACCTTTGAATTTCAAATGGTTTGGTTGAGTAAATAAAATAATCCCTTAGCTTATTTTATTTGGTTAGAATTATCTAGCCTCCTTGAGGGATTTTGAAGCCTTCTTCTTCTTCTTCTTCTTCAAGCTTTGACGAAGAACGCGAAGAACCTTCGAGCTTCGACGAAGAACGCCACGTTCTTGGGAACCGTCTTCCGCGACGCCATACCCGCGACGCCGTCGACGTCCTCTTCCGCGTCTTTTCTTCCGCGTCTTTTCTTCCGTGACAATTTCCCGCAACGAAATCGTCGTCAAAGAACTTCGAATCCTCGCTTCAGGACATCGACGTCCTTCTTCCGTGATGCCGACCACCGCGACGCGTCTTCCGCGGGTCGTTGACGATCATCG
Organism: Viscum album; assembly: GCA_963277665.1. NCBI lineage: Eukaryota > Viridiplantae > Streptophyta > Magnoliopsida > Santalales > Viscaceae > Viscum > Viscum album. The sequence continues at coordinate 1,192,801,261 of OY728130.1, read as the reverse complement.
ATCTTGAAACTGGGGTAGGGGTTTGTTGTTAATTAATTATTTAATCTCGTTCTTGGTTCTAGCATGATAATCTGGTGGATAAATATTTATGTGTTATCGTCTAACGAGAGGCGGGTCGGACTACACAAACACGGCCGAATTCCCCCTCCTTTTTTATGATTATTTTTATATTCTTGTGGATGAACGAGAAGGCGTGGTGTCGTCGCACCACGCGGGAATCGCACGGCTATATTGCGCGGCGCCGTTGCGCCGCACCGTGGAAGGATTATCATGAACGCGACACCGTCGCGCCGCGTCGAAGGGAACCGAAGGCACCGCGGCCGGAGCGGGGCCATGGGGGAGGGGCGCGGTGCCGTCGCACCGCGCCGGACGACGAAGGCCGCGGCCGGTTCAGGGCCGCGGCGGAACGAGAAGACTAGCGGCTCGCCGGGCCGCCGGTGTTAGAAGCCGGAAGGGGACCGGCTTTGCCGGTCCGTTGAAGAAGAGTCGGCCAGCCAGGTCGGGCCGGCCGGAAGGGGAAAGACCGGGGGAATTTAATTCCCCCAGCTAAGTTAATTCCCCCCCCCCCATTATGAGGGGGGGAGTGCCCCCCCTTTTTTCCAAACGGCAGGCCCCCACGAGGGGGGGGGGGCTGTTTGATCAAGGCACGACTCTCAGCGGCGCCGCAAGCAGGGAAGCAGGGGACTTGCCCCCCGCGCGTGGCACCCGAGCGGTGCCAGGCCGCGCCGCCGCCGGCCGGGCCGGGTCGGACCTGGGTCGGGTCGCCCCGGTTCAGGCGGACCCACGGGGGGTCAGGCCGGGTCGCCCCGACCCGGACCCCCAGTTTTCGAGTCGACTTCGGTCTTTTTCTCATAACTTGACCTACGGACCTCCGATCGACGAACCGTCAGCGGAGATACGATCCTTGGATTGAGGCGGTCGATTCGGTATATCCCACTCAAGGTTTCGGATTACTATGACTTCGGCCAGGTTGGTTCGTACACGAAACCAACCGGGCCCTCGGAGCGGAAACGCTCATAACTTGAGCTACGTACGTCTGATTGACGTGCCGTCAGCTTTGTTGTGTTTCTCTTAGTGAGATGGATCTTTTGGCATACTCCACCCGAGGTTTGGACGCAGGTGGAGTACGGTCGGGTTGGTTTTTCCTTAAAAACCAACCGGGCCCCTGGGACGAAAAAACCAATTACTCTCAGACCGAGCGTCCGATCGACGCGCCGTCTGTTGTGTTCAGTTCCTGTTGACGATACGGAACTTTTGGATACATCAACTCTATAATTTGTGACAGTTGATGTATCAGCTTCTTGGATCGTGGAGCTGACCCTCCCGATCGAGCTTGCTGTGTGCGGGAACCCTAGTGCTGGCTGCGACTGTGACTGCTACTGCTACTGCTACTGTGACTGCGACGACGACAGTACAGAGATCCTTAGTGGATTCGATGACGACGACTTCAGCACTCATCGATCCTACGTGGATCAGTGCTACAGGTCCTGTGTGGGCCCGATCCTGTGTGGGTCTAATCCTGTGTGGGTCTTTGCGCTCAGCAGTCCTGTGTGAACCAGCGCCTACAGGTCCTGTGTGGGCCCCATCCTGTGTGGGTCTTTGCTGGGGTTAGTTACCTATCGATCCTTCGTGGGTCCGACGACTTAGATGGATCAGAGATCATCTTTATCGTCTTTCGAAAAAGTATACCTGCGTGAGCTGAATCTTTTTGCTTTCCTGTGTGGATTGATTTTTGCTATCCTGTGTGGATTTCGTTTTTCTTTCCTGTGTGGAATACGTTTACTTTCCTGTGTGGACTGAGTTGTACTTGGGTTCGGAGGTTGGAGCGTTTTGGGAATTGATGACTTAGGTATATGTATGGGCATATACCTAAGCAGTGTCGGTTGTTACTTCGTGATTGTATCTTCCTTTGTGGTTTATCCTTTTTGGTTTTTGGGAGACCTTCAGGGGTCTCGGGGTCCCTACTGAGTAGCTTATACTCACACCTGCACGGGCTATTCCCGCACTACGTTGTGTTGGCTGCAGACGACGGATAGTGTTGGTCTTGGATGTGGCTTGCAGAGCAGGATGGTACCTGGAGGTGGACCACTGGGCGGGACGTGTTCTGAGCGGACGACGAGATCCGAGGAGCAGTGGAGCTATCTGTACCCACCCTTCTGGTGGGATTTTCAGTGGACAGCTCGGTGTAGCGGCTTTTACTTTACAATTGTTGTTTTCCCTTTAGAGTTGACCTTTACTTTCAGTTTGGGTTTGTATACTGGCCCATTTACTTTTCCGCACTTCATTTGTACTCTGTTCTTACTTAGTGTTTACTTTTCAGCTTTCTTACTCTGTGGTGCTTTTTTACATTACAAAGGCAATGCCTTCCCTTTTTACCGGGATTTACGCCTTGGTGCTAGTCGCCAACCCCTGGCCTATGGAAGGCGGGCTTGGGGTAGTCACGGCACGGGCCCCGAGGACGGGTCGTGACAATCATTGTCTCATGGCTAAGGTACATAATGCTGAGGCCATTACAAATGTCTCTTTGAATACAAATTATACTGATAATAGATATTATGAATCTTCAAATGATGAATCTTCATCATCAGAAGATGATACATTACTTTCTTTTGAATAAGTATCTAGATTTTCTAAATTACTTGAAAATGAAAATTCTAAATGCAAGAAGAGGCTTGAGAAAGAAAATTCTAGAATTTCAATCTTGACTCAAGAAGTATCAGATCATTCTAAAGATCTTGATGTGAAAATGTTTGATTTTGAAAGTATTTTAAAAACAATTGAGAAAGTTAAATCTGATAAGGATAAACATTCTAAGGATCTTGAAAATGTAATTTCAATGAAAAATATTTTAGAGCCTTACTCTAGTTCACAATCAAATGTTTTGGAAAATAAGAATTTTTTTTAAAACTAAAGTCAGAAATTTTTTCCTTGAAGAAATGTTTTTCAAACATTACTCATGGAAAGGAAAACTTTGACATGATGTATTCTCAAATTAGAACTTTGAGAAATCGTTCCGGTCTTAGTTATACTTATTCCAAAACTGTTTTTAGTAATAACTATTTTATTCTTCAAAAAACCACTTTCTATTCTAAGTGTCAATGTGGTGGACACTGGAGAAGAGATTTTTCTCTTAACAGAACACAATCTTTAGGATTTCATAAAGTTCATTTTGAAAAAAAAATGTGGATTCCAAAAAAATTTTTATCTAACCCTTCTGGATCCAAACAATTCTGGATTTTGAAAAAATAAATGTTTCTTTTTACGGAAAATGAGATGTGTGCTAATAAGAATATTTGGTACATGGATAGTGGTTATTCTCAACACATGACTGGAAACAAAGATCTCTTTAAAACTTTATCAAAACAAAAGATGGAAATGTTACCTTCGTAGATAATGCTCAAGGAATGATTGTTATTATAGGTAATATCTTTTTTCTTGGAAACGTTCTTATCTCAAATGTTTTGTTTGTTAAGGGTCTTAGGCACAATCTCATCAGCATAAGTAAATTATGTGATGAAGGTTACCTTGTGAATTTTAGAAATGATAAGTGTCTAGTACACAATTACAAGGATGAGTTCATTGTATCTGCTCATAGGTAAGAGAATGTTTACACTATTAACTTAGAAGACCATAGGAGCCAAGACATACCCTGCATAAGTGCAGTAGAAGACCAATCATGGTTATGGCATGGAATACCAGGACACTGTAATCTGAGAAACCTTAGTAAACTCTCAACGAAAAGACTTGTGAAGGGGCTACCGGACCTTAGATATGATTCATCAAAAGTTTGTGATCCTTGTCATTTTAGAAAGAAACATAAAACTAGCTTTAAATCAATTAATGAAGTTTCAACTTGTAATGAATTACAGCTAGTGCATATGGATCTTTTTGGTCCTTCACAATCTGGAAGCATTGGAGGCAAATACTATGTATTTTTTTTAGTTGATGACTTTACTAGATTTACATGGGTCTACTTTCTCACAATGAAATCTGAAGCCTTTTCCTATTTCAAAACTTTTAGAGCCCATGTTAAAAATGAGAAAAACCTACCATTGATAACTATTCATAGTGATCATGGTGGTGAATTTCAAAATTCATATTTTGAAACTTTTTGTAGTACAAAAGGTATTACTCACAATTTCTCAGCTCCAAGAACTCCTCAGCAAAATGGTGTTGTTGAAAGAAGAAATCAGATTCTTCAAGAAATGACACGAACCATGTTGAGTGAATACTCAATTGCTAATCACTTTTGGGCTAAAGCTGTTAGTACTGCATGTTATACTATAAATCGTGTTTTAACTAGAACATTTCTTAATAAAACCCCTTATGAGTTATGGACTGACCGAAAACCTAAAGATTCATACTTCAATGTTTTTGGATACAAAGTATTCATTCTGAATACAAAAGATAATCTACACAAATTTTCACCAAAATCTGAAGAAGGAATATTTCTAGGCTATTCTACAACCTCTAAGGCTTATAGAGTTTTCAATAGAAACACTTGTACTGTTGAGGAAACAGTACATGTAAAATTCGATGAAACTGATCCTTTTGTTTTCAACCAATCAAATCCTACATCCTCAGATGTTTTTTCAAAAACTGATTATCGACCTTTGATTGAAGATCCTTCTGATTGGGAAAATATTCAAGAAGATACTTCTGAAACATTTACCACGGAAGATTTTCTACCAAATGTTGATGAACAAGATTTAAAAAACCCAAATCAATTGTTTCTTAGGAATCATCCCAGTGATAACATCATTGGTGATGTAAATCAACCTGTAAGGACCAGAAATTCCTTAAGAAATGAAATAGAACATCTTGCTTTTCTTTCCCAATTTGAACTTAAAGCCCAAGTGAGGCCTTAGGTGATGATGATTGGATCAAAGCAATGCATGATGAACTAAATGAATTTGAGAGGAATCAAGTCTGGACTTTAGTTGATAGACCTAAATAAACAACTGTGATTGGTGTAAAATGGGTTTTCAGAAACAAGTATGATGAAAATGGAATTATTGTAAGCAATAAAACATGACTTTTTGCAAAAGGCTATAATCAACAATAGGGAATAGACTATGATGAAACATATGTTCATGTAGCTAGACTTGAATCAATTCGTATTCTATTATCCTTTTCAACATTTCTCAATTTCAGACTGTTTCAAATGGATGTCAAATGTGCTTTTCTAAATGGTTTTTATCAAGAAAATGTTTTTTCCAAACAACTTCCTAGTTTTCAAGACCTAAAACATCCTGATCATGTTTTCAAACAAATTGAGGCTCTATATGGTCTTAAATAATCCCCTAGAGCATGGAATGATAGACTTATAGAATTTATTTTACAAAACCTTTATACAAAAGGTACAGCTGATCAAACCCTTTTTATAAAAATTGAAAACATAAATTTTTTTATTGTTCAAATATTTGTTGATGACATCATATTTGGATCAACTCATAAATCCTCAACTGATTCTTTTGCAAATTTAATGAAATCTGAGATTGAAATGAGTATGATGGGTGAGGTAACATTTTTTTAGGTTTTCAAATTTATCAAAAACCAAAAGGAACATATATTTCTCAACATAAGTATATAAAAGATTTAATCAAAAAGTATGTACATGACAAAACTAAAAGTATTAGAACTCCAATTGGTACCTCAAATACACTTGATCTGGATGTAACTGGGAAACCAGTAGATCAAACAATCTTTAGATGTATGATAGGATGTTTGCTATACATGACAGCTAGTCGACCCAACTTAATGTTTTATGTATGCTTATGTTCAAGATACAAATCTAATCCAAAATAGTCTCATTTAAAATCCGTAAAGAGAATCATTCGGTATTTAAAAGGCACTATAGATTTAGGTCTTTTTTACACTTCTGGGAATGATATTGTTTTAAAAGTTTTTCAGATGCTGACTTTGGTGGTCGTATAATGGATAGAAAAAGTACATCTGGAACATGTCATTTCTTAGGAGATTCTCTGGTTTCTTGGTCCTGCAAGAAACAACACTCAGTAGCACTATCCACTACTGAAGCTGAATATGTAGTAGGTGGATGTTGTTGTTCTCAAGTATTATGGATGCAACACACACTCACTGACTATGGATTGAGTTTCTCCAAAACTCAAATTCTTTGTGATAATACTAGAACCATAGCTCTTAGTAAGAACCCAACACATCACTCTCGTGAAAAACACATAGATGATAGGCATCACTTTCTTAGGGATCACCCACAAAAAGGAGATATTATTCTACAATTTATCGGAACACAAGAACAACTTGCAGAAACTTTTACAAATCCATTACCATCCGATATATTTGAGTTTGTAAAACAGAAGTTAGGAATGATTACATTAAAATAATAATTCATATCTACTTCATGTTTTACAATTCTCCTAACATTAAATAACACCTTTTGAAAGGGGGAGGACATTCCTTTCTATGTTTTTTATGTTTCTTTTTATCTTATGTTCTTTAACTATTTACTCTCATGGTATGTGTTTTTGTTTTTATATTTATCTTATTGACAGTTTTATTGTATTATTTACCTCATCGTATCGATCGATGATAGTAACTAATTTCTTTTCCATCGTATCGACCGATGATGGTAACAAATTTTTTTTCCATCGTATCGACTGATGAGGGTAATGATTTTCTTTTCCATCGTATCGACCGATGATGGTAATGAATTTCATTTCCATCATATCGACCGATGATGGTAACGAATTTCCATTCCATCGTATCGACTGATGATGGTAATGATTTTCTTTTCCATCGTATCGACCGATGATGGTAATGAATTTTTTTTCATTGTATCCACCGATGATGGTAATGATTTTTTTTTCAATCGTATCGACCGATGTTGATAATGAATTTCATTTCCATCGTACTGATCGTTCATGGTAACAAGATTGTTCTCCATCGGCTTGTCAGTTCATGGTAACGAGATTGTTTTCCATCGGCTTGTCAGTTCATGGTAATTATATTGTTTTCAATCGGCATGATAGTTCATGGTAACAAGATTGTTTTCCATCGGTATGACGATTGATAGTTTTATTTTATTTCGTATGGTTGTGTATTCTTTAATCCTAAAACCAACAACTACCTTACATTTTTTGGCAGGTATTTTCCATTTTTTTATTTTTTTCCCTTTCGTTTTTAATCCTAACCATTGATCTGTTTTTCTCTAATATTGACCATAGAAGATCAACAATCACCCCTTTATCGCCTATAAATAGCCCCCCCTTCCCAAACCCACATTGGTTTTTAAGGTTTTGAGGCGAAGCTCTGGTCCACCGGTTTTATATCATTGTACTATATTTCATCAACATCACCTGTATGTCTCAATCCTCTACTAACACTCCCGCTGAAATGTCTTCAAAGACATTTACAGAGAAAGACTTTAACATAGAAAGGTTAGTTTCTCAGGACTTTTTTGATTCGTATGATTCCAGAATCAGAAGAATCATTCTGTCTCAAGGATGGGAACATTTGTATGTTGAAATAACTATTTCTCAAGATCCGGTTCTCTTTGACGAAGTTTGTCAGTTTTATAAAACCGTATCTTTTGACAAAGATATGACTACCAATTTTGCTGTGTACGATAGAAAGCTATCCATTTTTGTGAAACAAGCGGCACATTTTCTAAATGTCCCAATAGAAGGGGATTCTTTCTATCCATCTCATAAACTACCAGAAGAAGTTGGTACATTTAATAGATAAAGTGTTGAAAAGTCTTTGTTTGTTATTAATGAAGAAAAGAGAAAAGTGACTTATCTTTCACTGAACAATCGGTTTGTGACTTTATGGATGCAAGGTTTTCTTATCCCAAGGAAAGGGGATAGAGAGACTCTGAAAGTTTATGACATTTTTATGCATGACTATCTTGTAAATATGAGAAATGAAAATCTCATGGGGTATGTTTTTGAAACCATTAAGAATGTCAAGACAGGAGTGATTAAGTCCCAAATGATTATGTATCCAGCCATTATTACAATGTTCATTCTCGAAAGTATTAAGATTTGTAAAATTCTTTTGAAAGGAAACCTGATATATTTGAAGCCCTCCTGGATTATCAAAAGTACTATGAAGAAGTTTTATGTTTGTTTTGATCAGAATTCAAAACTTTTTGTCAGAGATGTAGAAGCTGAATTGGCTCAGAATCAATCAGCACCTATGCCAGCCAAAGACATTCAATCTACTAGTGTTACTCAAAAGTCTGATCCGCAAACCAGTCCAAAGCCTATGAAGAAGCCAAAGAATAGTAAGGAAGTTTTAGCCAAATGGATAAAGGATGAGGAACAGAGAAAGGAAGGTGATCCAAAGTTCTGTCTTGACCTGACTGAGGATTTTTCAGAAAGAAAAAGGGTAGAAGAAACCCTTAAGGATGAAAAGAAAAAGAAAACTATTTCGAAAATAAAGGCTCATGATCTTGATATCTCTAAAGTCTTGAAAGAAATTGAGGAAGCTAGTGCTCAACTTACCACAGAAGTGCATCAAGATCCTATCGTACAGAGCCTTCCTGAGAAAGAAAAGGGAAAACAAATTATGGAAGAGATAGAAGAAGTGGAAGAAGTGGAAGAAGAGGAAGGAGATTTTATTTTATAATTCCTTCAGAGTACAAAGAAAAGTAGGGAGGAATCAGTTCCAATGCAAAGTGAAGATACTCAACAAGTTCCTCGTGCCGATCAAGCACGAACTCTGGATAGAACTTCGTCTCAAGAAAATCAAGGTTCTCAATCCTCTCACACTGATAAAGTTGTTTTCATTAGTGATAAAGTGGAAGAAGAATGAAAGCAGAAAAAAAAGCAAAAGGAAAACAGCCAGTTGTAGATTCAATCCGATCAAATGAACTGGCATCGTACAATGATGATACTGATTCAGAACATACAATCTCTCTCAAGAAGAGTGATTACATTGTCCATGTTTTGAGAAGGGTTTAAAAGACCATTCAATATTTCACCAGGCTAGAAGGGAAGATTGATTATATTACTGACAATCAAAAGAAGAAGTTTGGCTCAGTAAAAGAATTAAGAAATAATGTTTTGTCAGTTTAATCCGATTTAAAAGTTCTTTCAGAAAGTTTTGTTTCTCATAAGAAGGCCTGCAACAAGATGACCAAGTGGTCGTACAAAACAGAGAGCTCAATCAACGATCATGAGATAACAATTGAAGATATAAGAAGGTTGTCAAATGAGCTTGCAATTTCTTTCAATAAGTTTGACAGATAACTGGTTGAAAGGTGGAATCTTTTGTCTTCTCAACGAGCCGATGTTCCTTCAATAAAAGACTTGAAATAGAGAATTAATGCGTTTCAATCTGAATTCTCAATGGTTTCATATTTCAAGGATGAAATGGTTTTATTGAAGAAACAAAATTCTGTGTTATCCAAAGATAACAAGAATCTACAAGAGAGAATTGCTTCTCTTGAAGAAGTAATCAGAGTTCAGGAAGAGACGATCAGAAATCAGGATCAACTCTTTGCTAATCAACAAGACCTTCTCAGGTCTCAGGGTGATGCTATTTTTGAAGACAAGAAGAAGATAAAAAAGTTGAAGGCGGTTCTACGTGAGTTGATAAAAAAGGAGAAGGAAAGAGAAAACAAGTGACTTATATTTATTCTCATGTTTAGTGTTGATTTTTATCGTAATGAAATTTCTTTTATCCATTGTCTTGTGTTTATTTTCTAACTCCTTCAGACAATTCAAGATTACCCCTTTCTTTTTGTTAATCATAAAGGGGGAGAATGTTTATAAAAGGGGAGAATGTTTATAAAGGGGGAGAATGTTTTATAAAGGGGGAGAATGCTTTACAACACTCTTAATGAAGATCTACGAATACAATCATTAGGAAAGTCCATACCTAAGGGGGTGTTAGTTGTATTTAATTTATTATTCAAAAGAGTTTCCAATAACTCAGGGGGAGATAAGTTTTTCTTTTAGTTTTTATTCTGTGATTTGTGCTTTCTAAAAAGGGGGAGATTGTTGAGTCAAAAGAACTCTTTTGAATTCTTTGTTTTGTTTTGGAAAACACAAATGTCTTGTTAATCCTACAAACCATGTCTATCGTATCGTACTGATCATGCTGATCGTACTGACTATGTGTATCGTACGGATCATACTGATCGTACTGACCATGCCAATCATACAATGTTGATCGTACTGACCATAATGATCGTACTGATCATGCTGATCGTACTGACAAGGCTAATCGTATTGATCATGTTGATCTTACTGACTATGCGTATTGTACTGATAATACTGATCGTACTAACCATGCCAATCGTACAATGCTAATCGTACTGAATATGGAAATTTCATTAACTCAGCTTGTCCTATCTTTTATTACATACTTGTTTTGGTACTTTGTCAAAAACACATGCTTCATTTAAATTGTACTCTTGGTTATCCTATTCACACATCTTGTTCTAACCAATACGATGTTGTTGAGTTAGTTACAAACTAATCAAAACGATGTCGTGCTTTCTATTTCAATATGACCGTTATGATGCCAGGTGTCCACGTCCCTCTGAGTTTTTCAGAGAAATATGACCGTTGGAGGAGATGTGACCGTTGGAGCCTGAGGCCTATAAATAGGAGTTCATTCGAAGCTGCGAGTAACAACATAGAAAATGAAGAACAAGCATGATACAACAGTGATACTTTTCTTCCATCAAGATCTAGAGAGAGATGTTGTGACTTATCTCATGATTTGTGCCTTGTGCGTCCAATCATTGTATCGAGGGCTTTCAAGTAATTAAAAGACAAAGGTGCCGATTACCTACAAAATCGAGGGCCGCCGGGGATAGGCAGACAGACGTTCTGATCATCGTATCGAGGGCTGTCGGGGATAGGCAGACAGATGTTCCGATCATCGTATCAAGGACTACCGGGGATAGGCAAACAGACGTTCCGATCATCGTATCGAGGGCTCACCAAGGTGTTGGTGAGACAGACCTTTTATCCTAGGTGATAGGATAACCCTTCTCTTTGGGTTAATAGAATTGTAATTATTTTACATTTCTGCTGCTATCTGTATTGGAAAGGAAATTGTTTTTGTTTCCTTTTCTATCTCTTATACATTTGTAATTGTTTCAATTACATCCATTCTATTACAATATTGTATTGATTGATTTTATATGCATTAAGGTAGAATCATTCATCTTTATATTACTCTGATTATTGTGTTCATATTGAATACAATTGTTTTACATTTCATAAGTATTACATTACATCATACCTTTAATATTCAATACAATTATGGGTGTTTTTATTGGTATTAGTTTAATATCATTTAAACTAATCTCTTCAGTGCTCATACTCAAAAGGTTTTTAAACCTATAATTCACCCCCCTCTTGTATTGTTCCATCTAATAGACATACATATCTATATATTCGATCTAACAACAACATGAGCCTTTTATGGAAATACCTTATATAATACCTTCCAAACAATCATCCTCATTTTTATGATGTTCTTTTGTCACTATGAGAGAATCCTAAAAAGTATTAAGGATTATTACACTTAGGGTTTTTCAAATTATAAGTACAGCTATTAACACATTATTTTCATGCTTATTTCTTCATCAATTTATATAAAATATTCAATAACCATGATGACATGATAACATATGCATCTAACATAAACATAAATTTTATGATGATGATGTATGTTCCCTTTATGATATCATTGTCCACTCTATGCGGAATGAGTACTCCATTCAGCCTTACAGGTGGACTACCACCTCCATTAAGAGAAGTGTTTCATTTTTCCTGACAACAACACAAGGATGGTTATTATGATAAATTTAAATAATATATATGATATTCATGAAATAGTAATTAGTTTTGGAATTATATGTTGTTACTTACCTTCTTACCCTTCCACTCATTATAAATGATAATGTTGTATCCGTGTACGTGTCGAATAACGCCTCTATAAAGTGATGTGATTCAATTTTAATATCCATGTATTATCATGGATGATAATAAAAATTTATTTAAAGTATAAAATTGATAATAATTAGAGAATTATTATTCTATAAATTATGTGAAAAATATCACTTTGACCTTGGTCATCCTTCTGATATAGTCTATTGGATTATGAATTTAACATCTTCAAAACATCTGACATGAATTTAATAAATTTTGTAACAATAAATTACTATATAATAAATGAAATAAATTCTATTATTATAATCTAATAAAATTGAGAATTCACATATTTCAATTATAAAATTAATATACAAAAATTATATATGATTTAATGAATGTGTTTGTCATGTTTGTAGAAGATATGGTGGGATTTCTCTTCTCAATTTTCTTTAAATGAGAATTTTCTAATTTTTATTACGTATTTTATAGTGGAATATAAAATAATTTATGAATGAATATTAAAAATTATTTAATAAATTAATCATGTTTTAAAAATCTATTTCATGTTCTCTTCAAAAATAGAATTTTAATTGAATTGTTAGGAAAGCAATAATGTATTATACTATAAAACATAGGTTAAATGTTTTAATCATTTTCTCTTAAATATCCATGTTATGTTAAAATTTAGAGATTAATATTATTTATGATTAATAATTTTATAAATGATGTTTTAAAATATCTATAACATTCTTTATAATGGTCAAGAAGGTATTTTTTATGCATTTTATAAGAGGTTATTTCCATCTTTTAGTAAAAATAAAAATAGAATATTTGTTTATCAATTTAACTGACTTCATTTTTATTCCATCGTATATAAGATTCAGTATAAAAATTAACATAAAAATTAACATAATTTTTAAATGTTTTCATGTTTCCTCTCTTTTTTTAAATATTAATTTGTAATATATTTCAAGTAGAAGAAATTTTTATCATTATGATAATAAAAAATGGAAAGTGTTTTTCATAGGTCTCTAAATAAGTTTTTCAATGATTTTTGAATTAAAATGTGCCAAAATAACATTTCATTACTAATGATATTGATCATAATAATTATATATTAAGATAGATGATCCTGATACAACTCTCTAATAAAATTGGATATAATTTAGTATTTGAATATGAAAAATATTTGAGATGACCATGTAGGTTACTCCAAGAAATTTTACAGGTCATCGCCTACTCTTTCTTGGTTTAAAAAGGGTGAACATGTTATATGAATATGATTTTTCTATATACCTATATTATTTTATGTCTATTGGTTTTTAATTAATTCTATGAATTTCATGAGTTAATAAATGTTTTTCAACATTTAAAGGTTAAATTTTTTTCTTTAAAAGAAATGAATTCATGTTTCATTAATGGTGTAATTATGATTATTAATGGGTTTCATGGGTTTTTATTTTGAAAATGTTGAGATTTTCATCTGTATATTTTTTATGAGCTCAATGTTTTACTGTTATGGAGGTAAACATTATCATTAGTATACATGTATTTTATGGAAGTAATATGATTCCATTATTTTTATATCCCATGATGAGAATTTTTTTCTCATCCTATAATTTAAAATATTTTTCATAGGATATAAGATTCAGTAGAAATTATATAATTTTTAATATTTACTCAATTATAAGTCTTCTAAAAATATTATTAAGTGTTTTGAATGAAATTTGAGTTAAAATTCTGTAATCTTTTTTTTTTTGAGGAAATAAATGAAAATTGTGTTTTAGTATTCTGTATAAATTTTAGGTTAACCCTAACTATATAAATTAGTAAACCAAAAATATCATTGAAATGTAATAATCTGATATCCTTTTTTAAATAATATAATCATGTGATATTTTTTTTGTATGAGGCATTATAACAGTAAAGGTAAAACCAGTTAAAATGATTAAACTAAATTGTATAGACATAACATATCATAAAATGATAACTATAATTGATTTTATGAAAGATTTATCTTCTTATGTTTTCTTATATCATTTATTTTCAAACTTTTTATCATTTATCTATGAGATATAAAATTCATTGTTAAGGATTGTGAATCCACTAAATAGATACTCAAAAACACCTATGAAAGGACCCCTATAATACCCATAACAACCAAAAAATTACCTTTGATTTCCTAATTAATACCTACCCAAATTTCATCCCTAAAAAGGATATCTTATTTTTTGGAACCTCTGATCATAATAGGGGGTCCAAAATTCATCATTTAGAAGAGTCCCTCTATGAGAATTGTTTTGTTCTAAAACTTATATGTTATGCTTCACTTAATCATTATTCTTTATCTTATTCATGCTCCTCTTCTAAAATGAAATTTATTTTTTCATTATTTGGATTTATCAGTCACTAATCTTATGTAATATTTAAATTATTCTTATTAAATAACAATATGTATCTTATTCAATTGTTATAATGTGTTATTTTATGGATTGGATTTACCAATTATATGAACGATGAAATAACACTTACCTAATGAATGGATAAGGAAACATAAATACTATAAATAAAATGTAATAATTATTTATTTAATGTATTTTCAGAATTAATTAACGATAATATATGTAAGTATAAATATTAATAATAGAATTTTTTATTGTATTGAATTTTTTTAAAAACAATTGGCCTCTTATAGTTTTACTGACCACAAATCATTCTTAATTATGATCAATTAAGTGAAATTATATTGAATCGGGTATACATATCATCTTAATCTATTCTATTAGTATTTCAAATTATAATATGTGTTTCTGATATTTGACTAAGTTTGAATCACGGTTAAGGTAGATTCATTGTTGGAAGTCCTACTAATGAAAAAATGGCTATGTATGAGCTATCATTGGCATGGAATTGCAAATAATATGTATCACTATTCACTATATAACCATCATCAAAAATATCAAATTCTAAAATAGGATGAGACTATATCACTCAAGATACCAATGAATTGAGTCACTATTGATCAACCTACTGATATCCCAACTCAAAATTTTTTCTAAAGAAGAGATATTTTCACTTTGAGCTACCGATAGCTTAGTCACCATTTCATCAACCTATAAACATATTGTCTTACTGATGGAATCAGAATATTCAACATGTATCTATTACAAGTATGATCTACTACTATAATGAGTCACCATCACATTGGCATATGGTAAGAAGGACATATTGATCCTGAGTAACCAATACTTATCTCACTATTCCAGATTGTAGAATACATTAAGTCTTATACAGAATTCCTAACATACCATTATTGAGTCACCATCGAAAAAAGTCACTGATCTAAGACTCCATCAATAATTAATTTTCATTTAAATTTAAATTAATTATTAAAAGGATTTATTTGTTAAAATTGGTATCATTATGTATTTTAATGAATTTGTTTATATTTTGTAGACTAGTTTTAATTGATTTTAGTGTGCAGTATGATGCACCAGGTAATAGAGAACATGCTTCATGCTAGTTGTAGTGTATATAGTGAATACTAGATCAAAAGGAAGAAGCGTGACTAGAGAAGTGTGGAGATACATATGATCCTATAAAGAACTAAATATCTTATTACTATGAACAAGTGGAAATACTAATGAGAACCAAAATCAAATAACCCTTTGCAGCAACAATCTATGAAAGAAGAAGATCTCATCATGCACATTCATAACTCATGGATAATAGAAGACAAAATCTCTCACGATACTCTGTTTTGTTGTCTATTTCTAGAAGTTAACTCCAGATGCATTTCAACGTAACATCAAATGAGAAGCAAGCTGCATTGACAATCACATAGAGTCTTCTAAACTCTATTATCTATATTTTTATCTTCTTCTGTATTGTTTCTTCATTTCAAGAAGTATATGTATATCTCTTATATGAACACACATTTTATATTATAAAAAACTAGAATATACACTAATATATTCACAAACCATCGCGTCATTCATTACACTCCCACAAATAATAGTGGAAGATGTCCTTGTGTAGCCTGGTTTCATTGCAATTCCCACAAAAATTAGGGAAGAGGTCAATTTAACTATGAGAGTGTGTAAACAGTTGTTTACATCGATCCATGATATGGATCAAAGTTTATTTGTATAAACTATTTAGTTGATGGTGATAAAAAAGTTGATAGGATTAAGTATCCTTTTTAGACTAAACGTATTATTTTATTTCTGCTATATTATTTCATGTTTAGTTTTTACTATGGTGTTTATTCATCAGGGAACTTCAATTTACATTGATAGTTAATCTTATAATGTGTTTATATTAGAATCTAATTTACTAGATTGATTTTAAAAGATAAAATAATAATCTATATTATTGTAACTAAGAACTAATCACCCTTTGATAAATAAATTAAAAGATAAAAACTTTTATAAATCCGATACTTCAGTTATCTAGGCCATTTTTTGTATTTCAAATCAAGGATCATTTAGATAAGTTTTTTAGAATGAAATGTTTATAGTTACTCAATTTATCCCAGAACCTCTTGAGTATCATACTCTAACAAACAAATTATCTTTTTAAGTGTTATATGATAACTATCCCTATAAGTTCTGTGAAATTACTATGTGTTTACATAACTATATCAAACAAATAAACAAAATTTTCATGAACATTATCCTCGAGATGAATCCATAACAATAGAGCATGAAAAAGGACCACCATATTGATGTTAGTAAAAATGTGTAATAATTATCACCTTGATATTAATTTTAACAACAAATTATTAATAAATGGATAAAAAATTTATTAATTAATGTGATGAAGAATAATAATTATAAATTTTAATCTAATATATATGAACAATTAAGAAAAAACTGATTATATAGGATATATGAGAACATATAACCATGAAGAAGTATTTAGTAAAGGTATTTCATTTCAAATTCTATTCATAGAGACAATATTCATATTATTCACATATATTTATTTATAAGGTTCATATATCTTTTATTTGATATTTCATATCAATATTATCTTTTTATTCATGTTATTTAATGCTCCATATAATGTTTTAGCTTCTAAGGGTTTATTAATTTTTTAGTTCCCAAATTTGAATAATTTTTTAAATATCTCATTAAATTTGACATTGTCAACTTCTAAAAATATAATTTTCAATATATATGATCCATACCTATAAAACCTCATAAATTATTTAATCTTCATGTTAGTGTTTGTTTTTACATTGCTTTTTACCATTTGACCTTTCATTGGTTCGTCACTAAACCAAAAGATTACATGTATGTATAGCTAACAATATATCATCTTTTGGTTTGGGATATTTCTCTTCCATTTACACATTTATTATTATTTTTTTTAATTTCATATAACACCTTGTAATTTTATGAGAAAAATAAATTATATTTTACTTCACTGATTTGTTGTGTTATATGAAACACTGAGTTTTAACAAACTATTAAAAATAATACAATTTTATTTTAATCACGACCATTGTTAAAAATATCTTAAAAGTAAGGGTTTTTATAGGAATAAATAAATTTTAGAAATTATATATAATGGTTTTATGTATATAAATAATATTTATATAAAAAGTACTCATTTTTTAGTAAATTATTTATATTATTAAAAATATAGTTCTCCTCTAAAAAATGATTTGTACAACTTTTTTGAACAATAGAAAAAATTAATTTTGTCTATTTTTAAAATTTAATTTTAAAATATTAACCTAATTTTATGAATCAAATTTTAAAATTTTTCATATGATGAATTATTATTATTTTTTGTAAAAGTGTAATTTTTTGATTTGTTTTGAAAGATATTGTTTTTTTTAATTTTACATTTTTAATGTATTTATACATAACAATTTTCTAATGGATTAGCCCTAAAGGCCCTAAGGCCTCCATTTTTATGGATTTTTGATTACCCCCTGTCAAGGGATGAGGGGTAACCCCTACACGGCCTGTAGTCTCAGAGATTACATGGCCCGTAGGATTAAAAGATTACATAACCCGAAGGTCTTAAGGAATTCAACCAACCTATTTACACAGAATTTCCCCTCCCCAGCATCTGCGTCATGGTAGTATCTCTCCACCTTCAGATGGTTTTCTGGCTAGGATTCTCATGCAAGCACAGGTTGGTCCCGATTGCATAGCCATACCATCTCATTCGGGAAAATTCATTTTACTCTGCTCTGGTGAGTTCACCTACTCTGAATCCTCTTCTAAGGCTGCTTTTTTGTATAGTTTGTCTGGGGCAACATGCATGTGGCTCGAAGGCCTTGAGGTGGCCTGATGGCCTTAAAGGTTGCCCGAAATCCCTACTGATCTGAAGGCCTAGGTGACCCAAAAGCCTTATGGACTCTAAGCCCAAACTAGTGGCCCAAGGTGAATAGATCCAGCTGCTACAGTAACGAACAATACCATCTACAGTACCTGAACAGTGTACAGTTCTACTACAGTACAATACAATGTACATTTCTACTATATTTCTATTAATGTACTAGCTAAAGTACTACTACAATACCTGGATATATGCCTCTACCTGGTATTGAACCTGGTTCTCATGGATGCACTTATTGATACTTTACCATCTAGGATGAGGCTTATGTACTTGAAATGGATTAAATTAAAATTATTTTAGTTATATCATAATTAATCAAATATAGTTCATTGTAATCAAGTTCATATAAATATCAAATATAGAAATGTTTTAATGATTTTAAAATTTTCTCTTTTTAAAACTATTTTTTAACTACGTCTATGAGTTTATTTCTAAAATAAATTTTTCTACTTCTATGAATGGAATTTATAAAAATGGATCCCATATTTTGAAACATTGTAATTAATATTCTATAATAATTTTAACTTATTTTTTTGGACAAAATGAATCATCCCAATAGAATAAAAAAATAATTACTATTGTTAAGGTTAAAAAAAGTTTACTGATGTTTAAAAAAAAAATATATGGTGTAAAATGATCTATAATAATTTATTTGACCAATTCTATAGACTTATTTCTACCTTATATCAAAAACTATTTGAGATCTACCCTTTTTGGAGACATTTTCCATGTGAAAACGGTGGGTATGGATTATTATTTTCCAGAATTCAGTGTGGGTCCTCTAATAAAATTATAAAAATCCACCCCACATCATATCTATATAAAAATTCCAAAACCCTTTGGTTCAGCTATTCCATTTTCAAATTTTTTCCTTAATTCCATCCCTAAATACAAGAGGATTTACATTTATTAGTAATGTAACACTCTAAAATTCTAAAATTTTAACAATTTATTAAATAGTTTGAGAGATAAGAAATATTTAGTTTATCATTGAATGTATGAAGCAATAAGTTTATAATCAATTACATGAATCAAATACTTTCTTTTATATCTTCATTTACATAGAATATAAGGTTTAATCGAATGACAATATATTATTAATGTTGTTATTAAACATGATAGTTATGGCCAGGAAATTGGAATAGTTGGTAAGAATAAGATTAACTATATTTTGAAAATATATAATTTACATAAATTTTTCGGTAACATATTGATCATAAAAAATAATAAGTATTTATTAAAAAAGAAATGTTTAAAAAAATAGGATTTTCTTAACAGAGAGTTTAGTCGCCCTTGGTGCAAATAATTTCAAATTAATTCTTTTTCAATTATATAAAACTTATATTGACAAACTAAACTTAAATTTTGTTAATTTTAAAATAAAAATTAGTTTTTAGTGATTTTTTGGGGTTTTTATTAAATATATCATTTTCTTAATTGTGAAAAATACTAGATTTCAATTGAAAATTCCATTTCCATCTAAATAACTAAAAATTTTAAATTACATTTTCAACTGGCTTAAATGTCATAATAGTTAAATAATATATCTATTAATAAAATATAGTTCTTTTTAATAATTTTAAAAATTATTTTTTTATATAAATTCTTTGTAAACCTTTGAACATTTTCACTTTAAACCCCTGCTTTCTCGTCACATCTGTATGATTAATTTTAAAATTGTTTTTCCCATATGTATGAAATTAAATTGGTAAAATAGATTGTATATTTGGAATCATAAAAATTTATACTGATTCATAAGTGACAAAGAATTTTTGTCTAATTTTATTTGTGAAAATAGTTAAAATTAATTAAAATGATTAAGAAAAAAACGAGTTTACATATTTGTTTGACTTAAAAATATGGTGTATAAATTACCCAAAACCATCCCAAAACCTATTTGATGGAAATATTTCTACATTATCTACAAATATGTTTTTAATTTATCATTATTTAGTCTTGATAACAATAAAAAATGTCATTATAATTCAATCATTGAAAAAATTACAAGTGTGTAACTCACCCAACTTACAATAGTCCACCATCTCCTCTCTCTGCTTCACACCGTAAAACCACTTTGAGTTGGAAATATAATTTCAAAATCGCTTCAAAAAATCTCTATCGTCATCTTATAATCCTTATAGTTTGTATAAATATAAGCTAGGAAGGCTTTAGTGAAAAACTAAAGAGGTTACCCAATGAAGGGGTAATGTTCTTTCATGACGTTTATTATTTTAATTCTTTCTCTACCTGCTTCAATATATATTATGCCAATATAATATAATAAACATATCATACTCCATATAATTTTTTTTTATAATATTTTTCGACATAAAACCACGTACACATCCATAAAATGCTTTAAAAATCATTTTTTTCTGTTTGGAGAATTAAATCCTCGTGAATTAATATCGTTTGTTTTTCCATTTCTACCTCTCAAGGATAAGTGTGATGATGGATAAAATTTTGTTATATGATATTTATTTAATTTTTGTACATCTGGAGTTTTAACATTATATATATATATATATATATTTCAACATTCCATTTCATTGAAGATATGTTAAATTCGCTTATGTGTATGGTGGACTACTACCTCGTGAAAAAATGTGATTCAGATTTCAAAAATGATTCACATTGAAGATTATAAAAAAATTAATTATTTTTGTTGATATAAATTAAATAATTTATATAATTATAAAATATTTACCATTATTATACAAAATATACATCATTTTATTTTATTTCTTCTCAGACATGTAAATATGATAGCATTGATCATGTACGTGTGGACTACATCCTTTACGGAGTTATGTGACTCCCTTTTCATCATCACATCAAATGGAGGATATAAATAAGTATATAATATGAAATTACTACTATTATAATAATTATTTAATGGTCAGGTATTACTTATGCCTTTCCGTAATGACCATCGATAAATGGAAATTTTAGTTATGCATATGTACGACCGATCGTTTCTATGATCACAACATACTTAAATTTTTATTACAATCATTCATGATTTATTTTAAAATGAAACTTTATGTAAGAATATAATTATTAGTTCATTATTAATAGTGTAGAGATGATAGTACTATATAAGATATAAAATAATTGAAATATTCATAACAAACCACACATTATAAAATAAGAAAATTAACACATGAAATAATGAAAATAATATAATATTATTAATGAAAATTTAATAAGATGTTATTAAAAGATCATATAAAATATAATAAATATTAAAATAATTAGTAGAAAAATCGATAACTTGTTTAAAACAAATATATAGTATGTTCAAGAACATTCAAATAAATGGAATCATGAGTAAGATATTTCTGAACCATATTTAAATTCATTTGGTTAAAATTCTTCTTAGTCAATTACATAATTTAAAAAAAACGAATTTTGATAACATTCTGTTATATTTAAACTTGTGTCATTTGGATTAATAGTTTATACACATGATCGATTCATTGATAAATTCTAACTTTTGAATTATGATATTTTCAGGGGTTTACGTTAAAATTTCATCTTAATTAGGATTATTTACACATGAATTCACATTAAAGTAAACTATATGATCGTTGTTTAATAAAACCTTTCACTTTATTAATTAATGGTTATTCATGACATATTTCGTGTATTAGCACAATTGTTTCTCTAATTTTTTTTAAATAATCAAGAACATGTTTTAATAAAGTCTGACTTCATTTCCTTCTTCATTTTAAAGTTATTTATATTCTAAATTTGTGTTTTTAAAAATATTTTCAGAACTATTTATAACATCCAAAAATGATTTTTAATGAAACGGTTTAAAAAAATCAATGGAATATTTATGTCATTTTATAAATAATGCACATTTGGGTTTTATGAAAATATTTAAAGGATTATTCTTATGGTTTTCCAAATTGGAACTTTTATAAATTTTTTAAATTAGGAAGCTATTATTATATTATATGTAATGTACATATTTACCCACGGTCATTTTATTGATGCTTCATTTAAAACATTATAAGGCAGACTTTTAAATGAACATTTTTTAAAAGTTGTTTTAGAATGAATGTATTTTCAATAGTTTTTTCAAAATTAAATGTATATCTTCTTCAAGACTGTATTTAATGATATTTTAATTAATCAATGAACTCAAACCATTAATATACTTATGATATACTACAGTTATACTTCATTGATATCTTCCTTATCCATTCTTTAAATGGATTATCAATTGTTTTCTGTAGAAATTATATTTTTATATCATTCACTATATTAATGTGGATGGTTTATGATTATTAATTTGGGTAAGTATTAACATTTCTTATGTTATATTGTAATACAAATGATTATGTTGATTATGTTTCACCCATTTTTATGAGGAATGCACTAGAACTTGTAGGTGATAGGAAGGGTCCACTATATCCACTCGATGCATTAGTTGGTTTAATGAGAACAACTAGATATGGTTTTTTCCCACAACATATACATTTATATATATTTATTGTAAATAATCCTAGATGGTATTATATGTATTGGTATGTGGCTTTTATAGTGTTAAATTTCTTGTAGAAAGGCTTCATTGGTATGTTAAAAATGAAATGTATTATGCCTTCGATCATTATGAATTTATTTATGGACATTCCCTGTTATTGTTTGATTAGTTAGAATATCAATGGTTATCTATCATGATTATGTAATTATTTATATGGAATAATTTGATATCTGAGTATTCCTTCCATATTATGATAATGTTATTAATTTAATGGCATCTATTTTAGTTATTCATCTTTTCATATTTATTATGCCTTATCTATTCATAACTTCCACTATACAAATACCAATAATGATAACCTAAGATCTCCCACTTGTCATGTGTTATTATCCCTTATATTTGAGGATGTATTTTATCGTTGACATTTAGAGAATATTATAATGGGAATAACTGAATTCTCCATGAAATTTCATTATTTATTTCCTATTATAATATGTAATGTAAATTTCAATGATATATATTATTTTCCATTGACACTAAACCATTCTGTCATTTGGGATGTGATTTCATAACACATATTCCAACTGAAGGAAGTATGACATCGACTCCAGGTTTCTGTGGTCGGGGTCACTATAGTTGGTATCAATGAAAGTTTTGTAGATACCTTGACAATTTGATTTATAGAAACATTGATTTGGGAACATAACCCTAATAAAAAATAAAATTTAATTGTATAAGAACATACTAATGTTTTGGTAAGGTAAATATTATTTGGTTTCTCCATAAAATAAAACTCTATCTAGATACAACAAGTGGATGTGCTTCTCAAAAAAATATCCTAGGTGTAACAACTCTAAAAATGGTGTGTTATGATTGAATCAATCATTACCTAATATATGAAAAACATGAATTAATGAGCACCTAGATTTCACTCCCAATCGATTTTTATAGGATAATTCAAATTTTCTTTACAAACCATCGTGAAATATTTGAAAATAAATATATTTCTAAAAAAAACATGCTTATAAGATTATCTATGTTAATTATTTCACCTGTTTCAGGATTATAAATTATTTTCATAATTTTATGATAGAGTGTATTGTATGATATTTTTTGTAAATCGTTCCAAATGAATGGAATGAGAACCGTATCAACTCATGTACTCCATAGATGCATTTACCTCCAAGGAATGTTAATGAAGATGTATCTTGGACAGATTAAATAATAACCATATTTGTGTTGAATATTAATGTTATGAGTATCATCAATTAAATTACAAATAATCCTACTGATCCACCATACAGAGTCACAATGTTACACTGATTCATGTGTTAGCAACCTCTATTTTTTAATGGGACTGAACATCTATTGTAGATGATCAATGTATATGTTCCTATGAGAAGATGTT
Source organism: Viscum album (assembly GCA_963277665.1). Classification (NCBI taxonomy): domain Eukaryota; kingdom Viridiplantae; phylum Streptophyta; class Magnoliopsida; order Santalales; family Viscaceae; genus Viscum; species Viscum album. Next base: position 1,192,777,128 of record OY728130.1, on the reverse strand, counting down.
TCTAATTATGGTATATATTAAAGGGGATAAAATTTCCATGGAGCTTTATCATCTATTAGGGAATTTGGAATAATGGTGGTCAGTGATTCTAAACACTAATGATAAGGAGTAAATAATAAGAACGGTTTTGATGGGTTTTGAGGAAATCTACATTGAAAACAATTTTCATCATGATTAATGAGTGGAAATTTAAAGACGGTTGTTGGGTCGTATAATGAATGAAGATGAATAATTTTATATGTATGGATCAATATTTACAAGGTTAATAAGTCATGATGTACACTATATACATGATAGAAATAGAAATATTGACCATTTATTTAATGGGATATTGAAAATTCTGTGAAGGGAACTACTTTCTAAAACATTATCATCACACAAGGACATAATATCAATTGTTATTATGAATGAATAAGTATTAACCATTTCTTAAGGATTTGAATGGAATAAGAAAATAAGAGTACAATAGAAAAAAATATAATTGGAAGAATGGATAGAATGATTCTCTAAAAAGTTATACTTATGGAATGAAATACCATGGTTTGATCTTACAATAAAAATTAATTTTCATCAATTATTGTGATAAAAGAGACCATTCCCAATAATTCAAGTAAAAATAATATTTTCTCAATGTTAAATAATTTAATTTTAAGGATTTGGGGAACTATGAAATATAATTCTCCAAGAACCATTGAAATATACCTCATAAGAAGTTAATGAACCAAGTTAAAGCAAATATTATTACTCCTGATGAAGTGGAATAAATAATTTCCTTTTATTTTTATTGAATAATTATGTTATAAGAGTATAATAATGAATGATATTATTATTTTAAGCTTTATAAATCAATTTTTTAGTTTTCTATCTTAATTTTTAATTTAGGTATTGAATGCTTATGTTGAATGGTATTAAAAACCTAGGGAACTTTTTCAGTTTAGTAATAAACTACATGAAAAACAAGTGTTTGAGGGAAATATAACCCTTAATATGAAATAAAATTATTATTATTATTATGGGATAAAAAGATGATTAATATAGATAAATTAAATTGGATCATAATAACTACCTTTGAACCAATTGATGATAAGTCCATTTTTGAAAACTATAGGGAAATTTTTTATGTTTTTTATGTTAATCATTTGGAAGGTCCATAATGTTATAAATTTATGAAATGGTTTATATTGAACATTGTATGAGGATTTATAGATTAATATATTATGTTGAAAACTTATTTTAACCATATTTTCTTTAAAAAATAGGTTGATTTTTAAAGAAATACTTGTCAGGTTTTTTGACCCTAAGATATGTTGAAAGTGAATTTTAGTGATTCAGATATAAAAAATCATTTTTGGATAGTAATTATTATTAGATCGACTGATGAATTGAAACTTTATTGAAGGATAGACAAATGGTGAAATATAACTTATATAATAGAAACACATCATGTATGTATATTTCAATATATTCTTAGAATATATAATAATTATTTAAATTTTGGGAAAGGATATTGAAACAATAAAATTATCTTATTAGCTTCATATTTGATGAATCATATGGTCCTTTAAATAATTATTCATTTATTGGTTTTAGGGCATTAAAATTCCATTTAACATTCAATTTATTGTGATCAATTACCTTATTCAATCATTATATTTATTAACTATTATCTTTAAAATCCATATCATCAGTTTCCACCGATGTAATCCTACTAAGAAAACTAGTTATTTGTTTTTCTATATAACCATTACAAATAACATTATATATTAGTAATTTTATTTTTTATTAATCTTTAATGATGTGTGGTTTTCAAAAACATTATTTCCAAATGTTAAACCCTTGATTTCTCTGATCAATTATAAATTCTAAGGAGGCTATTTTTTTAGTTGGGGAGAATATTACACCCACAAATTCAAAATGAATAAAATTTTATTATATATAATGAGAAACATAAATCATTTTTTTATCATTAAATGCACACAAAACTAGTTCTTATTTAACTAGAAACAACAAATTCATACTTTGATAGCTTGTGTTACATGTATGATCAAATTTTAGTGAACAAAAATACTAGATGAATAATATTATTTAATATAATATCTATATACAAGAATTCAATATATTGGTCATAAATATGATTAACTAAATGATTAATATAGATATCTATGTATTACACATATTCATTACTTTTATATTAGTTATAAGTACAAATAATAATCATTTAAAATAAAAATATGTGTTTTTCAAAATACATTATTTTCCAAAATAAGGTTTAGTCATGATCGACTCAAAAAATTTAAAATTAATTTTTAACACTTATTGAAAATTTATATGACCAAAACAATTAATTTTCAAAATCATAATGTTAGAATTATCTTAAGTTAATGTTTTGATACTTTTGTAAAATATTTAATTTTTGGTTGAATAGTTTAACTTACTAGATTTTAATTAAATAAATCCTTTTTGTCTAAAAAATATATATCCATAAATTATTTTTTAATTGGTTTCACAATAAAATTTGTTCAAATATAAAAATATTAATCCTATTTTGGAAATTTTAATCTTTTTAATATTGAATTTTTATATTAAAACAATTTAAACTTTTGAAGATTTTCACTTTAAAAACTGTCCTTCTTGTCACATCTGTGGGATTAATTTGAAATTAATTTATCATGTTTAAATTAATTGAAATTTTAGAAATGGATAAAATATTTTTAATATAAATAATTTATAATTTATAATAAGTCCAACATAATATTTTACCAATGTGATTAGTGAAAACAATTAATATCAATTATAGTGATTAAGGTAAAATGAGTTTACTCAGTGGTTAAATATATAATATAATGTTTAAAAATGACCCAAAACATGTCAAAAACATATTTTTTATCTATATGTAGAAAATTTAAATTATATTATTGAATATTTACATTTATTATGGCTCAGTGACTGGAAAACAACATGGGTAGAATTTAATCATTCAAAAAATTATAATTATGCTACTTTCCCCACTTGTAAAATTCCTCCCACTCTCTTCTCGACTTACCCCTTGATACTATATTATATTGACAAAAAATACCCAAATAACGTTCAAAAATCCCTCAAATCATCCTATATTAATTATATTCATCATAAAACAACACGATAAAATAATTAGTGAAAACCTGAGGAAACCTGAAAAGGATATAAAGTTCTTCAACGAGCATTATTTTACTTCATTCTCCCCCAACATAAATATATATTATACCATTATACTATAATAAAAACATTATGTTCCATATAATATGAAGTTTTATTAATCATTTAGTAACCTAAAACCATCTCCATGCTCATCAAATGGGTTATGAAATCATCTTGTGTGTGTACGGCAGACTACCGCCTCACGGACGGATATCATCTGTGTTTCCATTTCAACCGCCAAAATTGGGTTGTGATGAGGGATCCCAAATATATATAATATTTATAAAAAAATAAATTTAATTCACTATATCTTGTATTTTTTTTACCTTGCAGTCTGTACGAAATATGAAACTGTCGCTCGTAAGATGGTTGACTACCGCCCCATGAAGCGATGTGATTCGTGTTTTACAAATATTTCACATGGAATGTGATAAATATAAATTTAATGAATATAAATGATAATAATTAAATAATTATTTTACTAATTACACATTTACCATTTTATAAATATAATATTCATCATTTTTTTCTTTCATTTTCACTCCTGTAAAAATGATAAAATCGTTTGTGTACATGTGGAAAATTGCCTTTAAAACGTGTTGTCACTCTCTTTTCATCACCACACCAAATGGATGAAATATATAAGAATATAATATGGAATTAGTTATATTGTTATTATTATTTAATGAAAAATTATTACTTACTTTCTTTCCATAAATATCATTGTAAATTGAATTGTTACTCAGGCGTATGTATGAGCTATATCTTTACGGTCGTAAAGTGATTTATTTTTCCGAGTCATATTTCAAGATTTAGTATTAAACTAAAATTGATTTAAAAATATTAAAATTATTTCAGGGTTATTATTCAGTATCATCTATGACTATATAATATCATCATGACTTAGAACAATAATAACAAGACCCACATGGGAAAACAAGACAATTATCACCTGAAACAATAAAACTAAATAGATATTATCAACTAATGGGTAGTAATGTTTTGTAAAATTATCATATATAATATAAACTATATTAATATGGTTTAATAATATGTTTATAAAAATTTAAAACAACTATATATGAGGATAAATCATCATAAAAAAGAAGTATGTGTCAGGTAAGGGAATGCATAACTACATTTAAACTCATTAAGTTAAAAATATACTTTGTTGATTATATCAGGATGCGATAATGTTCTTAATCACTTATGATTATTTTATTATATATTTCCACTTTTATATGTGTGTTTATAGATGACACACAGAATCAATTAATTGTTTAATTCACACTTCAATGTTATGATATTTTCAAGGGTTTACATCCAAATTTTATTTTAATCGATATTATTTACACTTCAATTTACTTTAAGAGAATCTATTTGATTATAGATTATAAAATCCATTAATTTTTGAATCCCATTGTTATTAATGATATCTTTTTGGTATTATTACAATTTCCCCACTATTTGGTTGTTAAAATAATAAAGAATATTTTTCTAATAAATTATGAATTCATTTTCCACTTCGGTTCCAAAATTAATTTTTATAACAACATTATAAAGATTTTTCCATTTTCAAATATATTTTTTATGATTTATTACAAAAATAAAATAAAATGATTATTTATGAAAATTTTAAATAAATTCCCATTTGGCTTTTACAGAAAATGTGAATGGAATAATCTTATCATTTCCCAGATAGGGAACATTTATTACCATTTTAATGTGAAAAAGGAAAAATCTGTTATCTTTTAATGTATGTAATTTTTTACCCACCATAATTTATTTTCATATTACATTACATGTTTATAAGTATACATTTTTAAGAAAATGTATTTAAAAGTTATTTTCAATGGAATTTATTATGAATTTTTTTTTCACAATGAAAATGATTTTTACCTCAATAATTATTTTAATGATACTGTTTTTCATCAATGACAAAATCCATTTAATACACTTATGATCCAATAGGGATATATTTTGTTGATATCATCCTTATTCTTTATTTGGATATGTTATGATTAGATGTGTTGTGAATATACTTCTTTGATACCATTCTACATATTAATCTTTATGGTATATGATTACTGGTCGGGGTAAGTATTAATATTTCATATTTTGGTTTTCAATGTGAATTTTTATGTTGATTATGCATCACCTATTTTATATGAGGAATCTACTGGACCTTGAATTTGAGGTGTGGGTAGAGATATAACCACTTGATGCATCAATATGTTTCACAAGACAAACTACATATAGTTTTATCCCATTCTAAAACTATTTATATTGTTGTTTTGTTATGAGGACTCTATGATATTATATGTCTTCACTTATGGCCTCGATGATATTATATGTCCTATCATAAGGCATCGATGTTATATTTAAGAAGTAAGATAATATTAATTTCATCATTATGAATTTATTTATTGATATTCAATACTATTATTTAATTAGATAGAATATCCATTATGAATTTTCAGGATGATGTGATTATTTATATAGGATTATTTGATCACCTTTTGACCATGCCATATAATTCTCATGTTATTGTTTTAATGTCAGGTTCTTATATTATTTGACTTTCTATTTTTATTATGATTTATTTATTCATAGCTTCTAGAATACACATACCCTTACATAGAATCCAAGCTCACCATTCTTTTGTGATTTATATTTCCCAGGATATGAGTATTTATTTTATTCATTGATATAAAGGGATACTCTAAGGTGAATAATGGAATATTCAAAGAAATTTTTTTATTTTATATTTTACAATGTAGTGTAAGTGTCCTATATGTCTCTAGTTTAAGAAGACCAAAAAACTATTCGGTCCTTCACGATTTCATTCATTTTATCTTATGAAAATTGAATGAAGTGAAAAACCATATACCTGATTCTAGGGTCAGGGATGCTATAAGAAAACCCCCTAATATAGATTTAGGTAAAAAACTATAGTGGATATTTTAAGAACACGTAAATGAAATGTATATATATGATATATATGGGTAAAGTTTATGAATATCTATGATATATATGACATAAAAATTATTTTATATTATTAATATCTTCATTATCATTAATTCAATTCATATGTTGAGAAAATTGAAACATTTTTAACGATACATAGGTCCTACCATCTCTTTGAATGGATTCATTGATTTTTTATCTCTATAATTAGGGAATTAATATAAATAAAAGTATAATTAATAAATATTATATTGATAATATGGTTAAGGTTCTTGAAGATGATGGAACTATGACCCAAATGATAGGAATAAAGATTCCAAACCAAAACATGCATGGAAATACAAGATATTATTACCATAACTAGGTATTAGTAAGTAATTATTAATAAACATATAATAAAAGGTCATAAGAAATTCATAGATGGTATACTACATATTATTATAACAAGAGGGCAAGAAATTGGGACATATTTGTTTCTAAATCAATTTAATATTCTGAATATTTTTAATTACATGAAACAATGCAATTAACTTACAATATGTGAAAAACTAAGATTCGATTTTCTTACACCCAATGGATGTTTTAGCATGCATTACACACAACATCAAGTACAAATTATGCCTGACATAGGATTAATATATTATTATTTAAAATTAAACTAATCATATATCGATTTAAATGTTGGGTGTGAACAATATTATAAAACTTATGAAAATATAACCCGTACACATGTAATTGAAATAAATTATTTAGTGAATAATTAATTCAAAATTAAATTAATAACACTTTGAAATAAATGAAAATCTATATCTATAAAACTATTTATAAAGAAACAAATTGATTTTAACTTCAATAAATAAAAAATACACATTTTTGAATTTTTTCATTGAAATTTATATATTATATATTCAATCAAATGTTTAACATTCATCTTATGAGTTTTCAAAATAAGAGATAATAAATAATCAAATTTTAAACATAGGAATATCATTTTCCTAAAAAATAGTTTCATCACCTTCTTCAAAATTATTTTATAATTAGATTATTTATAAAATTTACACTAATAATAAAAAACCTTGTTGAATTCATCATTTCAAAATTTTCTTTAGGTAAATTTTTGAAACATTCCCAAAAAGAAATTTTTTTCGATGAATAAGGATACTTTGTCCTCTTTATTAGAAGTTTCTAATTATTATTTAAAGTAATGAAATAATTTTAAGATTGTAATAAAACTGAAATGTGTTAAATTTTATAAATATTAATCAAATTCAGATGATTTTAATTAAATTCATATTGAATCTTGTTATTAAATTTTTTTAGATATTTGAATATTTTCCCTTGGGAAAAATATTTTCTCGTAGCCTCTGTGTGATTAATTTGAAATTATATTTTACATATTATATGAATAATTTATAATAATGTATTTCGTATTTCGACCAAAATAATTTATATAATCCAATGATGTAAAATTGTACACAATCCTACCGAAGTCGACCATGAACCGGTCTCCCATGCCAGCCCCCAACAAGTACTAAGATGCATTCTCAATCCTTATAGGATAGAAACCAATATCATCCATCCAAATAAAGCAATCAAAAATGATTTCACAGATATAAAAAAATAATTAAATAAAAATGAAATAAATCATCGAAAATAAATAAAATTGCACATATCTTTATGTTACCCTATGAGTCACCTCCGACCAACAAACCAACATCACCACACATCGACCAAATCCATGAAATAATTTCCATCATAAGATAAATAAAATCTATAGGTGGGAGTTTTAAAACACTATTACCATTCCAAAACAAACCATTTTCTATGAATTTACTATTAAAGGAAAATCAGGTCATGATATTATGAAATATACAACTATATAAAAATAATGTTTCATATTCTATTAAAATTAAAATAACAAGCTTATAATTCTATAAAAAACCATTTTATTTCCCATCACATTTCAAAAATAGTTTCTCGTAATTCATTGAAATTATAAAATGAAAAGAAATAGTCTTAGTGAAAAAAACATGGTTTTGTAGAGGTTGGAATAAACATGGAGAAAATGAAATAGAAATTACATCACAAGTATCATGTCTTTAAGGACCACAACATATTGATGGTGAGAACCACATCATGAAGAACCAAGTAAAAAGGGGTCCCCATGGCTAATACCTATAGGTAACTAGTACAAGTGGAACACTTTGAACCTCAAAAATGGTGATAAAAATCCTCCAACTCAACTGCCAATAGTGTTCTCATGCATAATCCAATAGGGAGGAACATGTATCAAGTTCTAATAGTCTCCAAATTGTAATACTATACCAAAAGTGTTATTATGTGTGAGAAACTATAGGGGATACCATCCTAAGTATTCATTGTATCTGATCATATCAGATGTTTTGTTTTGTGTTGTAATCATCAATCCTCTAAGATGACTTGGGGCCTGAGCCTCTTTTGAATCAACTGGTGTATTAGTTATTTTTTCCCACTTACATATCCATGATTCCCATATTTTATACCTCAAATGGAGATGAGTATTTATCAATAAAACATGTATAAACATATAAATACATTTAGACAAAATTCCATCGAAATAATAACCATTGATCTCCCTCCATGATAGCATCCCACTTTTTAAGCCACAAAACAATGAACACACCTCTTCACTAGGAAGATATCACAAGTCACACATTAAACATAAACATCATATTTCTAAAACAATGGGTTATTCCTTAGTATGGGTTTTCCAATTCCAAAATTAATTTTTAAAGTTCTAAATGAACCCCATTACTCTATAATAGATTATTTAATTTTATAAGGCACTATTTTACCAAAGTATTTAATTTCAAACCCATTTAAAAGGCCAATTGAACAAATAATGAACTACACAATGAAAAAGAATTTTGAAACCATGATCAAATGTAAGAAATACTTTTAAGAAAGGTAAATATCCATTTAAACTCTAATCCACATAAAAACAGGTGCTATTTTCTAAACATACCAAAATATTGAATTCCCCATTCTCAAAAGCACAAACAAACACATTTTTATACAAGTTACATTTCACATCAAATTTTCACAAACCAAACATCATTGGAAATTCTCATCTCACAATCAAAACCATTTAGGAAACCAGTTTTAAAAAAATATCATTTTGGACCAATTGAACATTAGAAATAATTTATGTTTTCCAAGAAAAGGTAGAAATAATATTTCAACAAGAAAAACAGAGATAGAAAGTATAGACAAATTATGAAAAAAATTAGAACTATTATTAGAAACAACAACTAGATCACAGAAAATATACATAATACCCAAATATAAAATATATGTTTAATGTAGTAATGAAATTATGTAATTTCAATTTAAGGGTTATGCCAAAGGAACCTACCTCATGTAGAAGAATATCAAGATGAAAAATCATGGAAAGGGAAAATTGAATCTTTCCTTTCTAATTTCATGTATATGAACCTTCAATTACATTTAAGGACCCAAATACCCTGTGTATAAATTGTCATTGAAAAATAATTACAAGGGGATCCATACACATATGATTGTACATGTATATACACCTTTTCACTTAAATAATTAATAATTTTCATATATATACTTATGCACAACTTGCCTCAATATATGTATTTATATATCCTTGTTAGAATATATATATATATATATAATGTGTAAACATACACATATATATTCCTACCAATTTATACCCATGTATGTCACTATTGAAATTGTAAACCCAAACCCACTAGCGAAAAGTACAACACATAGTAGAAAAAATAAGAACTCAAAAACCACAAATACCGAACTTAAAATTGAACCAACACAAATGAACTGATCACCCTAACCCAAAATTAATGAAAACATGTTTCCTTCCACAATTATGGAATAAAAAGTCTTTAATAAGACAAATGATTCCTAATCATCAAGAAGAAATAAAAAACACAAAAAATTAGGTTTCTATCAATGTGTGCACCCCACGTAAGAGAGAGGAAAAAACAAAAAAATCAAGGAAGAATAAGGGATTTGGTACCTACCAATTATTAAAAATCACTAAATAGATAGAATAAGAGACAAAAAGAGGGATAGGAGGGGAAATGGTGGTGTGATGCGGGGAGCCGCCCTCAGATAGGGTGTCACGCAGAAGTGGCGAAGGGGGGGAGGGGATTTGTGTGGAGGAAGGGGGTGTTGTGGGGATTCATGAATGGGGTAAGGGAGTAGGAACCCAAAAGCGTACTATATAAACCCTTATCCTAATAAAATTAATAATAATTAAATTCTAAATAATATTATTATTATTTTTGATCTTATTATCATAACATTTCAATTTTTTACTCTTGATTTATTTTCATTTTATTTAATTTCTTTAAACATATGATAGGATGAACGATTTGGACACATTGTCTACTAGACCATTCACCAACCATGTGATACCATGTAGAGATAATGGACCCTCGAATAGGCTAGCAACACAGTTTGAGAAAACATGCTCCAATAATGCAACTCAACTATTTAATTTTTTAGAACCATTTTCATAATTGTCTCACATTTTTCTCCAGACATTCACAAGTCATGAGCCATGCCCCTTATGTTATGATAAAACTAAAATATCACTATTGGGACTCCCATGACATGATCCAAACTATATGAAATCTGTGCATAGGGCCAAAACCCACCTTAAGAAACCAAAACTCCAAAATTTACACCTGGGAATCAACCTGAATCCTGACCAAATAAATGAAAACCAAGAAAACAATAAAAATTAAGAGAATCCATGGTTGATATGTGATAATTATCCCAAAAAATCATTCTTCTTATATTAAGTATCCTAGATGAACTATGAATGAAACAACATTATAGAACTACATGAGGCCAATGAAAATTGAATGCCTCAATGTGACCTTTTAACTCAACAATTCAAACCCAACTAAATCTTAATAGATTCACAACAAGAAAAACCCCATTGAAATTAAGGGAGGGTTCTCCCCACCACAATAACTGAAATATAAAGACCAATATTGTAACTCCTAGTATTGGAAAACTCTATAACTATAGCATGAACCGAAGAGGGAACCCTTAATACAGACCAACATGTGGTCTCCCAATATTGACCAACAATGACCACATGTGGGCCCTGACAAAACCCCAAATAGAGTATCAAACCTTTCCATGATTCATAAACTCCATAAGTTTAAATACTATCTAAAAAAAGAACAAGTAAGAACAAAATCCAATCCACAAAGATATCACCATTCAAGGGTTCGAGACCATAGTGAATAATAAAAAATACAGAGGTTAATAAGGAAACAAGGACACCAAATCTTTCAGAGCCAAAATAGATATTTCAAGAATGTAGAAAACTCAAATAAATGAACCTTTAGAACAAAGAAAATGTTAATAAGGAAAAATTGACTCTATTACTTTTATAAAATAATGAAATCATTAAAGTGAATAATGGTTTAGTAAATAATCTTAAACAATCCACATTCCAACACTAGAGGCCAAAGACTAACCAAGGTCCCCCACAACCAATGATTCCTTACTATAAGAAAACTACACTCATAGGCCTATGTCTATATATATGATGTAATTAATCTTACCCAACCTCATGGATAGGTGATGAAAATATTATACAAAAACTTCTTCATTTGGTATTGCAATTTAAATAATCCCTCTAGATGACTTAAAATCCCATAACAAACGAAACTTATTTTCATAAGACACTAAGAAATATGCATTCCTCCATTTTTTATAAAATGAATGTGGAAAACCCCCATGAATACTCAGGTGTAGTCCAATTTCATGAAATTTTCCAACTCAACCACTATATTTAGTGTTGGGGTAGATTCGTTAATTGGAATACTCAAAGAAGCAATTATTTAGAATTTCATCAAAAACATTAACCACTTGAGTTTTGAAAATATTATACCACTAAAATATAACCATCCCCAATTCCCAAAAATTAACTTCACATAAATATGGATTAAGGTATCCTAGAGTAATATTGTTCACTCTTTTCTGATACTTATCTGGGGCATACTAAAAAACATGAAACTGATTCAAAAAGCATTATAAAACAAAAATCAAAATTTCAATCACAAACCTAAACCCAAACTCAAATAAATATTATAAACCCAATTTAAATATTTCAAAAAAATCCTTGAAAATGATTCCAAACACACACAAAAATATTAAAATATTTCTCACTGGCTTTTCAGAACATTGAAATATTCCTTTTTGAAGACCTTTATTCAACAAGAAAAACAACTTAAATCCCCATCAACAGTTTTCCATGATGTCTTGAATATATACTTATTTATTCTAAATCAATAACACATACATATATACCATAGAGGATCCACATTCTATTTATATAAATCTGTATATGTGATCATTCCTAGAAATATCTGGGGTCGATTAAAAATAATTATCATTTCCAAAAGAATTCATTCTAGGTAAATCCCAAATTAAATTTAAATTTTAAGTATCCCCTTATAATTAAACAAATCATTTCAAATTATAGTGTAATTTTCCTCGAAAATATCAAAAATTATTTCCAAATTTTCAAATAAATTACCAAATTAGATTACATTTCCCCTTTACAACCCCAAATTCTATTAAAATAAAACCATTTACTGAAATATTTTTTATTTAAGTAAACATTTTTTCATTCCAATGATTATTATAAATATTAAAATCCATTTCCTAAAAACTTTTTCCATTATCTAAATATAATCATGAAAACCATAACTAAACCATAATATTACTCATAGAAAAACATCATGCGTATGAACCTAGTGGTTATTCCTATCCTAGAAACATGGGTTAGTAGACCATGCTTCGAGAAAGAATCAACCATATAAAGTTTCTGGAAATGTGAACTCAAACTACTCAAGGGTAACTACTCCATAAAATATCATCCAATAACATTTTATTAGTCCCATGATCATCCCTTATCCACATAGACCAAAAAATTGATAAACCTATATCATGACTACATTGGTAACATGTGGCTTGGGATGGGAAACTGTTCAAGAAGTCCTTCTTTCACCTACCTCTTGGGTTTCGAAAATCCTATTTTTCAAGCTACCTAACACCATAAATAATATGAACATTCTCTAATACCATTTTTCTCACCAACCAACCCATATCGACCCTAAACCAGTCACCCATGTTGGCCCACAATAAGGCCCGAGAGGCATTTTCGATCCTCCCATGAAGGAAACTACTGTCAGACATCAAAATAATGAAATTTGGAATCATTTGGATCATAATCTTTTAAAATTAAATAAGTGTAAACTAAATGATAAAATTCATCATGAGAATAATAAATGAATAAAAATGGACATACCTTCACAAGACCATATGTGTCACCTCTGACCACTAAACCTACACGGCCTGATGGAGACAAAACTATGATAGAAGTAACACTAGAATCAAGAAAAATGATATATGCAAGAGTTTTAAAACATTTTTGGATTTCATGAATAATATTTTCTCTATGAATTAACATCCTAATTAAAACCGAGCCATGTTATTTTGAGAAATACAACCATATAAAAATAAGGTTTTCTGTTCTTTTCAAATTCAAATCACAAGCTTCTATTTGTAAGAAAAATCATTTGATTTCCAATCACATTTCCAAAATAGTTTGAAATTATTCATAAACATTTCAAAATGGGTGGGAAGAAATTTTGAATAAAATATGGTTCTTTATAAAGGATGAAACAAACATGTAGTAACTGAAATAGAAATCACATCACATCAATCTTGTCCACAAGGTCCACCACATACCTAATTTGAGATCCACTTCATAATGAGCCATGTACCAAGAGAGAAACATGGGAAATAGCTATAGTTAACTAGAACATTTGGAACAATCTGAACCTCATACCTCAGTGATAAAAATCCTCAGACTCAACTACCAATAGTGGTCTTGTGCACGAGATACTAGAGGATAAGACATCCCAAGTTCTAGTGGTCTCAAAATCATTAGCCAATTACAATATTAATCCCATCTAAAAGACACTAGAGATGATCCAATACAAAGGATTAGTGTTCTCTAATCATATCATATGTTTAGTTATTGTATTTCTCGTCAATCATGTTAGGTGAACCTGGGCTCCAACCTATTTCAAATCAACTATCATACAAGTTTTAGTTCGCCCAACTAGGAACCTATGTCTCCCATGGTTTCTATTTAAAATGGTGGAGAATTTTTATCAAGAAAAATTGTATCTTTATAAAATTTACTTTAGTCAAAAACCCATCCAACTACTCACCATTGATCAACCTCCTTGAGTGCATCAGACTTTTTTAGCCACATAACAATGTACATTCATCTTAACTAAGAACAAATCACAAGCCACATGTTTATCATAAAAATAATATTTCTAAATAAAAGTGGGAATGCGTTAAGATGGGTTTCCCCTTTCAAAAATCATTTAAAACGTTCCCAATAGGCCCCATTACTTCACATGTAATAATTTCACTTTAGAAAGCACTATTTCCCCATATCTTTTAATTCCAAAACCATTTAAATTTCTAAACGAATAATTGAGGCACCAATCATTTAACAAAAACTCATGAAATCATGATCAAATACTAGAAACCCATTTATGAGAGGAAAATACCTATTTATACTCAAATTCACAACAAAACTCATCCATTTTTTCAAACATACCAAACTAAAGAATTTCCCCATTCGTAAAATCACACACAACCCCATTTTTATTCTAATAAACTTTCATAACTATTTTATAAACACAAAAAATATTTTTAAATACCCCTCAAAACCTCTAAACCATTAAGAAATTTTTTTTAATGAAATATCATTTTGGTAAAAATTGATAATTACAAATAAGTTTTTTCCTAAAACAAGGTCAAGAATATTTCAACATGAAAGTCCAACATAGGAAGATTAATAATTTATGAGAACAAATATAGAACCATTTCTAGCAACCACAACCTTGTTAAATAAAATATACATACTATATAAATATAAAACATATTTTTATGGAAATAAATCAATTATTGGATTCAAATGAATGGTTTAGGGCTTGAGAATGTACCTCATGAATAAAAAGACCATGCCGAATCATCTTTACACTAAATGAATATTACAATTGAAACTGGAATTTTTCATTTCAACTTGCTTGAATATGCACCTTTACTTATATGAATGGAAACTTATCTTCAATGTACATAATTGCATGGAAAAATATTTTTAAGGGGATCCTTACACATAGTCTTATACATGCATATACAACTTTACACTTACACGCGTATGCATTTTCATATATATACATAAGCATAGGTAGCCCCAATATATATATATTCATACTGAAATGTGTGAATATATATTTAATGGTAAAACATATGAATATACTTTCCTACCTATGCATACCCATGTATGTCTCTTTCAGTATTGATAACATGTTACCACTGTATCAAAGTCCAACATACTCTATAAAAAATAACAAGAAATCCAAAACCCCTAATATGAAATTTTTCCTTTAAAATGAAACAAATAAATTACCTCAAATCATTTGGAAACATGATGCCTTCGACAAACATGATAGGAATGGTCTTCAATAGGACCAATGAACCCTACTAATCAATAATAATCATATAAAATTCCCAAAATAATGATTTTGGGTTTCAAAAAGGTGTGTTCACCACATAGAAGACAGGGAGACAAACATATAAAGGGAGAATAAGGTAGAGTATACCTATATGAGAGGACTAAATACCAAATCATGATATGAAGTGATGAATAGCGGGATATGAGAGGATGTAGTGGCGCACCGTGGGGAGCTAGCCTCAGTTGGGGTGTCGCCTAAGATAGGATAAGTGGGAGGGTGGAAGATAGAGAGAGGGAAAATAGTCAGGGGGGGTGCTTAGCTAGATGAGTGAGGATGAACCCAGAAGGGTTTTAATTAATATTTGAAAACAATAACAATAATAATAATTATCATAATGATAATAATTATATCATTATTGTTGACATTACTATCCTCAAAACATTGTTTATTTTTTACACCCAATTTATTTTTATTTTTTAAATTTTATTTTTATTGTTTGAACATAGGGAAGGACACAAGGTTTGGTTTCATGGACTACCAGATCAAATGACAATCATTCACAACCTAGTGGTGAGAAGGGAACCTCATACGGGCTGGCTGCACAGTTTGAGAAACCATGTGCCCAAAGTGCAACTCAACTCTATCATTTTATATAACCATTTAAAAAGCTTGGAAAAATTTTCCTATAACCATGAACAATTCATGAAACCTTTCCTTGAAATGCAAATAAATCTACAAGGGATTTTCTAGGAATCGATCGGTTTGATCCAACCCATGTGCAATCCATCTATAGGGAAAAAAACCAACTAAAGACTCGTGAAATAAAAAATTTACACTATTGACTCAAACTGAAAATTGACCAAAGGTAAAAAGAACCAAAAAATGATAAAAATAATAATAAACTATCTTTGGGTCGTGAATGGATTATTATTTTTATAAATAAAAATAATTTTAGTTATAATTATTTACTGCAGTTTAGGTAAAACATGATTTACTAGGGGTAAAATTAAAATGAAAAGGGGTAAAAATGACCAAAAACATGTACAAATTAATTTTTATGGACATATTTAAACCTAATATAATATATTTTATATAATATCCCATTTTGAATCATTTTAAATGAAAATAATGTGGGTACAAATTTTTCTTTTTTGAAAATATTTGTGTGTAACTCTTCTCTCTTACAAAAGGCCACCACTTCTCCTCTCCACTTTGCTCTACCAAAGAAATTCAAGAACAAACTCATGAAATCACATCCATACATCCCATCTCTCTGTATATAAAGACACAGAAATTCCATGGGATTTTTTTTAGCATGGAAATTTTATGAGTCTGTTGTTTATGATGGCGCCCGATTCCGAGGCCCGATGTGCCCGGAATCAATTTCTGAAGTTTTGTTCGGGTACATTCAGTAAACGTATGAGAGGGATTTTAGATCTTTTGAACCAGAGCATGAAATTGAAATCTGAGGACACTATTGAACTCATATCACCGTTATTCTCTTAAGGATAACTTTACTGTAGTTGCATTTTATCGATATTGGATGTTAATTTCTGAGGATTCTAAATAAATTAAACAGAAATATGTATAGAATATTTTTATTTGAGTAGTGGTTTAATCCTCCAACGGAAGGTTATAGGTGGCTCCCACCCTCACATAATCTCCCATGTGAGGATATTATGTATTGGGTCCTACACAAGCTTCAAACCCCCATTAACCCCCAATTAACTCTCCATTATTAATTTGACACCCCTCTTCATTAATTGGAACTCTTCACCCCCCCCCCCCCCCGTATCTTTTTGAATTTGAACCATTCCTCCCAATAATTAAATGATTTTTTTCATTTAATTTAAATAGTGGAATTCTAATGGTTGTGCCAACAAATAAGAGAGAATTCATCCATTATTTTTGGGTTGTAAATTTTTCTTTTGGGAGAGCTTTGGAGTTCTTGGAGAACAACTTATTCCAATGAAGAACACCCCTCATCTCTGAATAACATCGAGCATAAACTTCTTCCTTCTTCAACAGGGGCAAGGAAGGGAAGAATCGCCGCTCACAAAATACACCATTGACGTCATCTCGACTCGTCTTCACTGAGCTCTACCTCCTCCGAAATTGATGGAACGATGTCTGTCTTTAGCGTTGTCCGTCTTCCACATCTATGTCATTGATCACCAAAATCATGGTAGGGTTTTTTGTGGATAAATTAAATCCTCATTCCTCGTCGTATATTAGGGTTCGACATTGGTCATTTGTTATCACCTAATGTAGAGGGAGCGGGCCGAAAGAACAGGGCTCGATGTCCCTCCGTTGATTCTTGTTTGGTTGATGGTGGAGGCGGAGCCAAAAGGGCGCGGTGTCGTTGCACCATGCTGGAGAAGAAAAACGGCCAAGAGGGCCGCGGCGGACGAAAGAGGCATGCCTTCGTCGCGCCGTGTTGTGCTGGAGGTGTGGAACCATAGCTAGGGTGGGCCGTGGCAAAGGAGAGGGGCACCGTCGCCCCACACCAAAGAGTAACGGTGGCTGGGAGGACAGCGGTGGATGAAGAAGTGTGACGTTGTCATGCCGTAGGGTGGAGCCGGAGGCCTTGGCCATGTCGGGCCACGATGGTGGTAGTGCAGCGTTGTCGCGCCAGAGAGAGATCCTGAGGACCACTGTGCCATCACGCCGCAGTGGCAGCCGGCTGGGCCCACCGTCGTGGAGCCAGAAGAGTGGGACCACCCGGGTCCTGTGGCTCATGAACCGGCGCAATGCGCCGGTTCTGCTAGACAAACCGGGGGGCACCCCCCTCCAACGCGTGGCCGGCCAGGCTTCCATAGCTGATCCACCACGGCTGGGCCACCCTTCGTCTAGGAATCCCTTTGGAAAGGCCACCATGGGTTTGGCCACCACGGCCGAGCCGCCCTTTTTCCGGGCCACCAAGGGCCGGGCCGCCATGGGTCGGGTTTCCCTCAGGTAGGGTCGCGCCTTCGGGCCTGGCCGCGCCATCGGACCGGGCCCCCCCTTTGAACCGGGCCGGTCCCTTGGATTGGGCCACCTACTCGGGCCGAGCCGACCACTCAGGTTGGGCCGCACCCGTGGACCAAGTCAAACCGCAGTTTTGACCGGGTCAGCCCGACTAGGTCGGACCGGACTCGGACCCAGTATGGCCATTTACACCTTTAGGCCCGTATCATGAGCTACGAGTGTCCGATCAACGAACTGTCTATGGAGATGGAATTCTTGGAGCGTGGGGATTCTTTTGGCATATTCCACATGAGGTTTGGACACAGTTGGGGTACAACTGGGTTGGTTTCAGCCTAAAAACAAACCGGGCCCCAGAATTGAAATGCCAATAACTCACACACCGGGCGTCTGATTGATGCGCCATCTATCGCCTTGGGTTCATTATGATGAGACAGAACTAGGGGATACATCAACTCAAATATTCGTGGTAGTTTATTTATCAACTCTTGGCTCGAGGAGTGGATCCTCCCGGAATCGAGCATGTTGTGTGCAGGAACCCTATGGCTGGCAACGAGAGAGATGATAGAATCCTACATGGGTTCGATAGTGATGATACTATACCAAGATCCTCTGTGGGTTCAACAGTGATGAATTCTTGTACTGGGATCCTCCGTGGGCTCGACAGTGGTGTCTTCTGTTCTGGGATCCTCCGTGGGTTCGACAGTGATGGCATCTGTACTAGGATCCTACGAGGGTTCGACAGTGCTGATATTGTTCCAGGATCCTATGTGGGTTTGACAGAGGAGATGATTCAGAGGAAACATCTAATCATCTCCACCCATCTTCTTGTGTTGTATACCTATGTGAGATGAGTCTTGCCTTTCAATCATTATCATCGAGGTGATTGACTTTAATTGCTTTTTGGAATAGGCTGTGCTTCGGATTGAGTGTTGGAGCTGGACAGTGTTTGGTAACATAGGTACATGTATGGGAATACACCTAAGTAGGGATGGTGGATACTTATTGATTATATCTTTCTACTATGGTTTATCCTTAGTGGATTCTGGGAGACCTTCGGGTGTCTCGGGGTCCCCTACTGAGAATTGTTATACTCACCTATGCACAGGCATTGCCCGCACCTTGTTGGGTTTTGTGTAGACGATGGCCAGTAGTGATCAAGGTTAAGGGTGATAGACATGAGATTGCTCGGAGCTGGACCAAATGGGACGTACCTCAGTGATGAGTTGTTCGACTTTTTTACCTAACCTTCAGGTAGGATTCCCCAATGGACGATCCAGGAGCTGTTTTCCTATTTTACTTCTACATTTACTTGTACTTGTTGTTCAGTTGGGTTTGTATACTGGCCCACTTACGTTATGAACACTTTTCTTTTCTATTTAATACATGTTTCTTCTAATTCTTGAGTTTATATTGTGGTTGTTACAAGTTTAGAGGAAATGCCTTCCCTTTTATCGGGGATTCGCCATTGGTGCTAGTCTGAAGCCCTTGGCCTATCGAAAACGGGCATGGGGTAGTCACGACATGGGCCCTGAGGACGTGTCATGACAAATTGGTATCATAGGATTCGGTTCAACAGAATAACATAGACTCTGATTCTTTTAACAGTAATAGTGTTAACTATTTTGGGTGTGGTGATCAGTTTAGGGAAATCAGTGATGGTGTGGTGGCCAACGTATCCATACACTAAGACTATGAATTCTGATTTCGGACTCAGTGCATGAAAACAATAATTGCGTGTGTGTTTCCTTTGAAAATTTTTCTTCGTGATTACTTTTTGTCATCTCACCAGGTATATTTTTTGATTGTGGATTACCTGTTTCATTTCAGGATGTCCCCACAACGGTATCCATATAGGGTTTCGAGTTTTGTACGAGATGGTAGCCCATCAAGTGACGAGGCCTTAGTACAGGGCCCCATCACAGCAGAGGTACCAGCAGTACCACTACCTAGTGGGCCACCGATACCACCAGCTCCAGTAGTAGAGAGTTCATGTCATCTGATTGCATCGCACGAGTTCCAACGACAGAGTTCTCCTAGGTTCCGAGGAGAGATAGATCCACAAGTAGATGAGGATTGGATGGAGGCTATTGTGATAGTAGTCAGATCTGTATGTATACCTGTCAACCTCATGGTGATCCTTGTCATGAGCCTCCTGCATGTAGTAGCAGGCAGACAGTGGAGCCTAATGCTCTAGTTTCATGACGACGCATCACTACTCTGGGTGGACTTCAAGAATCTCTTCCGGTTAGAGTTTGTTGCATCCACCCTTCGTGCAGTGCAAATACAAGAGGTACTACATCTATAGGAGGGTATCATGATGGTAGATCAATACTCCGTGAGCTTCACCGACCTCTCAAACTACTCCACAGATATGGTACGTGACCCATTCTTTAGGGCTGGGACCTTCGAGCAGGGACCCAGGTATGAGATTAGGAATTCGATGATCTCCCTCAACATCCCGAAGTAGGCAGGAGTAATGGAGAGATCCCATATTGTGGAGGGTTTTCTAGCTGAGTAGTAACCAGTAGCGAGACCCACCATAGTGAGACACGTAGCAGAGTCTTCTATAACCGGAAGTAGACAGAAGTCCCAGAGGTCCAAGTGGACCAAGACATCAGGTGGATGACCCCAGGATACCGGTTCGGTTGTGCGGGGAACACGAGATAGAGCTAGCCATACGAGGAGCTGGTAGTGCTATGCTTGTGGCGGGCAGGGTCATATGGCTCGTAACTGCCCGACCTGCCATGAAGATGAGCAGAAGATAGTAGAGAGACCTCTCAGGAAGAGGCAGAGGCACTACTATGGTGTTCCTCCAAGAGCAGGTAGACGTGTCAGAGGAGTTGGCTGAGAAGCAGGTGGTGGACGACGTTTTGAGTCTCTACCACCACCACCACCAGGAGGTCCACCCTAGCCACAATGAGCTAGCAAAAAGAGGCGGGATCAACTCCAGGTAGTCAAGGCCTATAACCAAGGTGCACCTGAGATTATTCAAGGTACTATATGTGTGAACTCCACCCTTTATGTAGTACTTATGGACATATATGTGAGTTATTCATTTGTTGTCGCTTCCCTCGTTCGGAGCATGGACATTCTGAAAGAGCCATTGGCTCGATCCTTACAACTAGAGACTCCTATGGGAGAAGAATCGATGATTAAGAACTAGTGCCGACTGTGTGAGATTAATCTAGGAACCTATAGCTTCATATGGGATCTCCTCGTAGTAGTGTTGAGGCCTTACGATGTCATCTTGGGTATGGACTGGTTATCCATAGTTCATGCTTAGATTAATTGTATTAGGCCCAAAGTGCGGTGTGTCTGCAAGGATGGGATGAGGTTTACCATCACTAGCGAGAATGGAGGATTCATCGTAGAGGATGGACATACCCATATGAGGGGGAAACCGATCACACATCAGTTGATCAGCCTCATTCTCAGAGTGATTGATTTGCGGAGTCTGAGTTTTCCTATTTTGGTGGATCAGTACACAGATGTTTTCCCTAACGATGTTCCAAGACTACCTCCTCATAGAGAGGTGGACTTATACATTGACATGCACCCCGAGACGACACCAATATCTACTCTACCATATCGGATGGCTACCAATGAGCTTCATGAGCTATGGGTACAACTAGATGACTTGCAAGGGAAGGGATTTATCTGACCCATTGATTCACCCTGGGCATCCCCTATTTCGTTCACTAAGAAGGCTGATGGGTGCTTGCGTCTATGTGTTGATTATCGGCGCTTGAACCAGGTGACCATGAAAAACAAGTACCCACTACCTAGGAATGACGACCTCGTTGATCATCTTAAGGGAGTACGATGGTTCTCAATGATAGATCATAGGTCAGGCCATCACCAGCTCAGAGTTTGACTTGAGGATGTGCATAAGACAACCTTCAAATGTCAGTATGGCCATTATGAGTTATTGTTTATTCCCTTAGGTGTAACCAATGCTCCAGCAGTTTTCATGATTCTCATAAATAGTATCCTCCAACTTTACCTTGATTTTGTTGTCATAGTTTTCATCAATGACATACTGATCTACTCGACTACTAATGAGGAGCACGCCTACCATTTGCAGGTGGTACTGGACACACTCCGAGAGCACCAGCATTATGGTAAGCTCTCGAAGTGCCAGTTCTGTATCCAAGAGGTAAACTTTATGGGACGTGTCATCTCAATGGATGGATTTGCATTGGATCCAAAGAAGATCAAGGTCGTACTTGCATGGGAGCCACCTAGGAGTGTGACAGAGGTACAAAGTTTTCATGGACTGGCTGGGTACTATAGTAGATTTTTGCCAGACATCACTAGAGTTGCAGCACCTCTTTCTGCATTGAAGAAGAAAGGGAAACCCTTCGTGTGGTTAGAAAGATGCATGCTGAGCTTTTAGGAGGTGAGGCAGAGGTTGACTAGTGCGCCCTTCTTGAGCCTACCATAGGAGGGCCTTGGGTAGGTAGTTTACTATGAAACATGAGGGACCAGACTCAGGTGTGTCCTGATGCAAGAGGGAGCAGTGATCCTGTATGGTTCTCGATAGTTGAGATAGCGTGAGCAGAACTACACTACCCATGACCTGGAGTTAGCAACAGTGGTCGTCGCTTTGATGATGTGGTGGCACTATCTTATGGGAAAACTTTTTACAGTCTACTCTGACTACCAAAGTCAAAAAGTACATCTTCTCACAGAAGGACCTAAACTTGAGATAGTGTCATTGGCTTGAGTTCTTCCATGAATATGAATTCAAGATAATCTATACTCCTGGGAAGGGGAACATTGTAGCAGATGCTCTCAGCAGGAGGTCAGGCATTCGGATTTTAGGAGAGGTGACGAAGCAGCTAGCCGCATTGCAGATATCCTTGGTGGATAGAGATGGAGAAAACTTTGTACAATCTCTCATAGTCACTCTTATACTTCTTTAGAGATTCACAGATGCACAACGTGGGGATGCCGACTATGAGACGTGACATGCTCAGATATCCATAGGGCAGGAACCTGATGGATATTCTGAAGGTGGGGAGCACATCATTATATTTAGAGGACATACCATGATACCAGTTTTACTTTAGGAGGAAGAGTTGAGGGATTTCCACACATCTCCTTTAGCAGTACATCTAGGAGTGGAGAAGATGTATCAAGACCTTCGACGATAGCACTGGTGTCCAGGTATGAAGAAGGCAGTAGTAGAGTTTGTCTCTAGATGCCTCACTTGTCAACAAGTGCAGTCAGAGTACCAGGTTCCAGCAGGCTTGGTTCAGCCCTTAAGGGTACCATAGTGGAAGTGGGATGGGATATACATGGACATTGTAATGGGTCTTCCACGTACTTCCAGGAGTCATGATTCGATATGGGTGATCGTCGAATGACTCACCAAGTCGTCTCACTTCCTACCGATCAGAGAGTTGGGCTTAGTTGAGAGCCTGGGACGCCTTTATGTATGGGATGTCGTACACCTTTGTGGTGTTCCATCGACGATCGTCTATGATTTAGATTCTCATTTCACTTCTCGGCAATGTAAGGGGTTGTAGGAGGATTTCGGGATGCATCTTCACTAGAGTACTGTCTTCTATCCTTAGATGGATGGTCAGACTAAGAGGACCATTCAGACTCTCAAATAAATGCTCCGTGCATGCATCCTCGACTTCGTTCGGAGCTGGGAGGATCACTTAACCTTGGCGGAGTTTGCGTATAGCAATAGCTACCACTCCACCATTGGGATGGCACCTTTCGAGGCACTTTACGGCCGACCTTGCAGATCGCCTCTGTGCTGGACTGACCCAGGGGAGTCAGCACTTATGGGATCGGAGATGGTGAAGGCTACGACGAAGAAGGTGTAGATCATCAATAAGTAGATGAAGACTGCACAGAGCAGGTAGAAGTCCAATGATGATAGGAGAAAGAGACCACTAGAGTTTGAGGATGGTGACCACGTCTTTCTACAGGTCTCACCTCGACGAGGTCTATAATGATTTGGTCGATGCGGCAAGTTATCTCCATGAATCGTAGGACCATTCCAGGTCCTTATCAGAGTAGACAAGTTGGCTTACCGCCTAGCTCTTCTACCTCAATTGCACTGAGTGCACAAAACCATCCATGTATATCAGCTGAGGAGATATGTGCATGAACCATCCCATATCATTGACTATGGGGAGCTGGATATCGATGAAATGGATACTTTCACAAAGGTTCTTGTGGAGATTGAGAATCGAAAGTAGAGGGTCCTACATAGACTATAGATTCCTCTGTTGTGCATTCACTGGAAGCATGGGAACCTCTAGGAGAGAATATGGGAATGGTAGGCTCAGATGCATGCTCATTACCCTCATTTTCTTATTTAGTGTGAGTCGTAGCTTATGGGAACGTAAAGCCTTGTGGTGTGGGTAATTTAAAGACCGAAATTTCCAGTAGAATTTTTTTTAAATTCAGGGGAATTTTACGAGTCTGCAGTTTCTAACAGCTCCTAATTCTGAGGCCCGGTGTGCCCAGACTCAATTTCTGATGTTTTGTTTGGGTATGCTTAGTAAACCTATGAGATGGATTTTATATCTTGTGAACCGGTGCTCGAAATTGAAATCTGAGGAGACCGTGGAACTCGCAACACCGGTAATCTCTTTGGGAAACCTTTTCTGCAGTTGCGTTTTATCGATATTGAAAGTTAATTTCTGGGGATTATAAATAAATTAAATTAAAATATGTGTAGAATATTTTTATTTAAGGGGTGTTTTATCCTTTAAGGGGAGGTTGGAGGTGGGTCCCACCCATGCATAACCTCACATGGGAGGATATTATGTAGTGGGGCACACAAAAGCTTCATACCCTGCCATTAACCCCCAGTAACTCTCTATTATTAATTAGACACCCCACTTTATTAATTGTAAATATTCACCTCCCCCTACTCTTTTTTAATTTGAACCATTCCACCCACTAATTAGATGAGTTGTTGTATTTAATTAAAGTAGTGTAATTTTAATGGTTGTCCCAAAAAATAATAGAGAATTAATCTATTATTTTTGGTTTGGGAATTTTTTTTGGGAGATCATTGGAGTTCTTGGAGAACAACTTATTTCAATGATGAACACCCCTCATCTCCGAAGAACATCTAACATCAACTTCTTCCTTCTTCAATCGAGGCAAGGAAGAGAAGCACTGCCGCCCACTATGTACACCGACAACGTCATCTCGACTAGTATTCATCGAGATCTACCTCCTCCAACAATGACAGAACAATGCCCATCTTCCGTGACGTCCGTATTTCATGACTCTATCATTGATCACCAGAATTGAGGTAGGGGTTTGTTGTGATTAAATTAAATCCTTGTTCCTCATCATTTTTTATAGTTCGATGTTGGTCATTTTTTATACCATAATGTGGAGGGAGTGAGACAAACAAACACGGTCTGACATCCCTCAATTTATTCTTGTTTTGTTGACATCAGAGGCAGAGTCGTCAAGGCGCATTGCCATTACACCGCCAGAGAAGAACCGCAGCTAGGAGCGTCGTGGCTGGAAAAAGAGGCACTGTGTCGTCACGTCGCGCCTCACCGGAGGGGAAGAACCGTGTCCAGGGTGGGTGGTGGAAAAGGGGTTCGGCGCCGTCGCGCTGCACCGGAGAGGATCCGTGGCCGGGAGGGCCATGATGGATGAAGAAGTGCGGCGCAATCGCGCCGCGCAGTGGAGACGAAGGCCGCATCCAGGTTGGGCCACAGTGGTGGGGGCATGACACTGTCACAACACACAGAGGGTAGAAGGAATGTGACGTCGTCACGCTACATTGGAGGAGTGGCGGCGGCCGGCCAGGATGGCCGCCGTGGAGACGGACGAGCGGGACCACCCGGGTCTCGCTGCTCCTGAATCGGCACAATGCGCCGATTCCGTTCGAAAACCTGAGGGGGGGGGGGGGGGGAACCCCCTCCCACAAGTGGTCGGTTGGACCAGGCCGCCACGGACAGGCCTCCCTTTGGCTGGGCCTTTGTGGGTCGTGCCACCCTCAGGCTGAGCCGCCACGGGTCGGGCCGCCCTCATGTCGGGCCGCACCTTCGGGTCGGGCCGCGCCTTCGGGTTGGGCCGCCACTTTGTGTTGGGCCGCTCCCTTGGTTCGGGTCTCCCACTCGGGCCGGGTCGAACACTCGGGTTGGGCCGCACCCGTGGATAGGGTCAGCCCCCCTTCAGACCAAGTCAGTCTGGGTCGGTCTGACTGGGTCGAACCGGACCCAGACCTGCTATGGCCATTTACACCTTTAGACCCGTATCTTGGGCTACGTTTTTCTGATCGACGAACCGTCTTTGGAGATTGAATTATTAGAGCGAGACGCTTATTTTAGAATACTAAACATGACGTTTGGATGCAATTGGGGTAGGACTGGGTTGGTTTGAGCATAAAAACTAACTGGGCCCCTAGAACAAAAATGCCAATAACTCACAGACCGAGCATCCGATTGACGTGTAGTCTATCGCGTTGGGTACCTTATGAAAAGAAGAAACAACCGGATACATAAACTCAAGACATTGTGGTAGTTGATGTATAGACACTTGGATAAAGGAGATGAGCCTCCCAGAATCGAGCGTGGTGTGTGCGGGAACCCTATGGCTGGCTATGACAGAGATGACAGGATCCTCCATGGGTTCGATAGTGACGATAATGTGCCAGGATCATCTATGGGTTCGACAGTGATGACTTCTGTAACAGGATCCTCTATGGGTTCGACAAAAGTGAATTCTGTTCTGGGATCCTCCATGGGTTTGATAGTGGTGACTTCTGTACCAGGATCCTACGTGTGTTCGATAGTGGAGACGATTTTGAGGCTACATCTAATCACCTCTACCCATATTCTTGTGTTTTATACCTGTGTGAGATGAGTCTTATCTTTAAGTCATTATCATCGAGGTGATTGAATTTACATACTTTGTGGAATGGGTTGTGCTTGGGCTCGAGTGTTGGATCCAGACTGTATTTGGTAAGATAGGATTTTGTATGGGAATATACCTAAGTAGGGATGGTTGATACTTCGTGATTATATCTTACTGCTGTGGTTTTCCCTTATTGGATTCTGGGAAACCTTCGGGGGGCTCGGGGTCCTCTACTGAGTATTGTTATACTCACCCCTGCATAGGAATTGCCTGCACCTTGTTGTTTTCTATGCAGACAATGGTTAGAAGTGATCGATGCTGAGGGTGACAGACGAGAGGTTGGTCGGTTGTGGACTATACGGGAAATACCGTAGGGATGAGTTGTTCGAGTTCTATACCTACCCTTTAGGTAGGATTCTCCGGTGGACGATCCAAGAGCTGTTTTCCCTTTATACATGTACTTGTTGATTAGTTAGGTTTGTATACTAGCCCACTTACTTTCATCACACTTTTCTTTTATATTTTAGTAATTTTTTCTTCTATTGCTTGATTTAAGACTGTGAGGGTTATAGGATTAAAGGAAACGCCTTCCGTTTTAACGGGGATTTGACTTTAGGGCTAGTCAATAGCCCCTGGCCTATGGAAGGTGGGCTTGGGATAGTCATGGAATGGGCCCCAAGGATGGGTCGTGACACTTTATAAAATGTTTATTATAGTATGAAATATAACTTAGAAAGGCTTTGGTGAAAAAAAATATATGTTGTCTAAAGAATCTGTAATGTCCCTAACAGAGCATTTTATTTTACTTCTTCATCCAACTCATTAAACTATTATTAAAACATGTTGATATAATATCCTTGGTATCATACATATAATAATTTTTTTTTCTGTTAATGGAATTAATTACAAAAATTATCAACTTTTATCACATGGGATATGAAATCATCACTCATGTTCAAGGCATACTACCACCATGTAAACTACTGCTATTTTCTTTCAGCACCACATTTCATGGATGTATATAATGATGGATTTGAAATTTATGTATTATTTTTATGATGTTTTTACATGGCTATCTTCTTAATACCACATCTATCTTCCTAACTCACAATCCCTCTAAAAACAATAACATCCCTCGTGTGTACGTCGGAGTACCGCCTCCTGAACAAATGTGATGCATTTTTCATTTATGTTTTACTTGGATAATAATAAGGTCATATTTAATTAATATATATGATATTTTTAAGATAAATATTCTTCTATAATTGTTATATCACCTATACCTTCTTAATTTCTATTTTATCAGGGATATGATAACATCATTCGTGTGTATAGCTTAGTACCACAAAATGAATCGATGTGATTTATTTTTCACTTCAGCATTGCGATGAAGTTAACAAGGGTAAATTTAATTAATATATAAGAAATATATTTCATAAAATTTATTTTTAAAATTTAATATATTATTTAACTATATTTCATTTCATATTTCATGTAAATTGTAAAGGAATTCATGTGAACGTACGGTCTACCATCTCCCTTAATAGTGTATTTTGTTTTTTTATCTCCATCATTTATGGATTACTATAAATACATACATACTGAATATAAATTATATTTATATAATGGATAAAATTATGATGATGATAAAACAATTATAAATTTAATATTACTATAAATAAAAATTCAAAAAATGCATAAAACCTAATGAAGTTATTAAGTAAAATGTGATTTTAACATGGAATTGTTAAGAGATTGGTAATAAAAGATAATAATTAGATATTATATTATATTATTTATATATAGTAATATTTTATTAATATATGAATAATATAATTTTATTTATTATAATGTAGGTACAAACATGTAATAAGTAATTCGAGACTTCTGGTTTGGTATTTCCTTCTCACTTTATTATTTCTTAAATATATACCATATTAACCATGTGTTTCTTTAAAGTAGTGTATATAAAAACCATGAGTGCATTTTTTTAATATTTTCCTAAAAATTATTATAATTCGAATATCCATTTTTTGATATGTCTTTCATGTGTTTTGTGGTTCAAAATGTTCCAAATCATTCTGTGATATCTGTCTAAATTTTCCTTCTTTGAGATGTATGTTATGTTGCGCACCTATAATACTTTCTGAGGATTATTTAATTATAAACTGATATGTTATATATTTAATAAACATATATAAATGAAATTTTATGTTTCATTTTATTTAATTAATTAATGGTTCTTATAATTCAATGTTACCAAAGAGGTAATGGTTTTATGATACAATCTCATCATTCATCTAGATTCCTTATATATAAGTTTTTTAAGATGAAATTTCAAGATACATATCCCATGAAACTCATTAGTTTTACTATATGTAGGTTATTTCATGATGTTTCATTATTTTACTTTCATTTACCATCCTCTCTGGACACAATATTCTAAAAGAATGTTTTATCGAATATTTGACATTCTTTATCATTTCATTGGGAATTCATTTTCATCCATAAAAATAAATTATAAAATTGTTTCCAAAAAATATTTTATAACACTCCCAATGTGTTTTTAAAGAAATTATTACACATTTTTGTCTTCTATAAAATATATTCTGAATGTATTCATTTTTTTTCTTAAAAATTCTGATTTTTTACTTTATGAAATATATAAAAGACAAATTTATTTTAACATGTATCGCATGAATATAATTTCATGATTCCATGAACACTATTTTAATTGAAGAATAATTTATAATTTTTAAATGTTATTTTAAAAGAATCATATTTTGATAAAATTTTATTTATTAAATGACTAGAAGGATATTTTTCACGATAATTGTTTTAAATGATTTTTAAAGCTTCATTTATAAGTTTTCAATATTAATTTTAAAGTAATATATTTTAAAAAATTTATCTTTTAAAAAGTTTTTTTCAATGAGAAAAATATATTTTTATCTTTAAATGTTTTAACCGAATTATAAATATTCTGTAATACATTTTTAGACTATTTTTAATGAAAATGAATTTTAAAATTTTTATGCATTAATATGAGTTTTTCATTGAGGAATGGATAGCATTCGAAAAAATATAAAAAAAAATTGTAATGACTGATTTATATGTTTTGAATGTTCTATTCAACAAAATTTATTTCAAAAATGATTTATGATTAAAAAAATTATTTTCAATCGAATTTTCATTACCTTATAGAATGTATTATGTGATCATTCAGAATAATTTTCTATCATAGATGACATCATTTGATATTACTTATGATTTATCAAGGATATGATCAAGGGATACCATTGAAGACGGCTTATGTTTATGATGATAATATATTTACAAAATTAATTTCTCTTTTATGGTTTATACCGAAATAAAATTCTAATGAAACCAGATTATTTTTCCATTAGTTATTCTTGGATGAAATAGTGAAATTATTTTGAAACCAATTTTCATTTCCATTGTTTATTTTCTGATGAAAAGTCTATAAAACACATTTCATCTTATTGGTCAAAATATGATAAATGTTTTATAATATTGTGGAACATATGTATATGATATTCATTAAGTGATGGTGGAAACATTAAAACTACGGATTGTGGGTAACATATAACACGGGATAGTGGTTATAATTTAACAAAGGACTATGGATACATTATAACAAAAGATGGGTGTGAAATATATCTCACTCCCAGGCATTGGTTGAATATTTATATATCATGAAATAAAGAGGGATTAAATGGGTAGTGAACCTAGTTAATTAGGGTAATTTTTACACTATAATAGTCTTAGAAGTAATCCATGACTAATTTGATGTTTTCGGGGTGAACACATTCAACTATGATTGTTTTAGAAATGATCCTTTAATACTAATGAAAGTATTTTTCTATTCCTGTTTTAGTCCACAATTCCATTAATTATGTCAACATTAATCTCTCAGGGATCATGTTATTTAATTTAGTTATGGTCAATGTCCTATTAACTTCCAATATTTATGACATGACTCCGAATTATGATAATTATTATGAAAGGTTTGGATTTCATATGTTTTCTCACATTCAAAATAATTATTAATACATAATGATTATGTATTTTCGGTTATACGCACTTATTGAGTATCTAAGATCACCCTTTATTTTCTTTCATTTCCCCAAGTTTGGATAAAAATTTTATGTGGGTTGTGTCTATGAAGAATAATTTATGAGAAGCTATTTATGGTAAACATTGAATATATTTCACTAAATTAGTTTATTTTTTACCTATCCTCTAAAGGTACTAAACTATTATAATTCTCAGGCATGTTTGTTTAGTAATGTAATGAATATTTATCTAAAAGATGTAATATATGTGTATGAAAATTGTATGTCACCACAGTTTGTATCAAATGTAATGGTTTAGTAAACCATTGGAAACTAGGATATGAAAACCTTAGTGAAATCCATTGGGATATGTCTTAGGTTATGTCTACGGATATGTAAAAGGATATGTCCAAGGACATGAATATGGATGAGTCAAAGTGTAGGGAAATTTCATTGATGTTTGGAAAATGATAGAGATAACAGTTTCCAAAAAAATTATTTATGCCCGAATACTCGATGTGAGTATTGATCTTAATAGAGTTACCAAGTGGTGATAAATATGGAATTGGAGAATTTAGATAGACTCGATCCTCACTAGGATCACAAAATGCAGCCCTGTGATACACCTGGTTTGAAACTCCCAATGTATGTTCTTTGGAAATTCACAGTCTTTATGAACCATCATGAAGGATATAAAAAATGATCATCAATGAGATGGGGTAAACCTATGGTGACATATATTAAAATAATAAATCACACTTTTTAAATAATATAAATGATTTTTGAGGACAATGTGGTTACCTAATATTATTATTTTCTCTCACATAATGCTTTTTTGTTTTCTCCCATATTGATTACAAGAAGGAAAATGATAAATGATGAATGAGATAGAAAATTTGTTGATGATAAGAAAAAATTGGGATAATAATTGGACTAAAGCATGTTGTGATTATTCCACATCAGTTATAATGATATAATATTAATAACATACACATTAACCAACTATTGGACTCAAAATAGAAGATATGTATAATTTTCATTGAGTGTTTGAATGTTGGAGAATATAGAGGGAATGAGATTTAGTTTCCAAAATGTAAATAATGTGGGAAGAAGCACTGTAGAGAATGTCTCAAAAGAAGTTCAAGAAATTTTGGGTGTGAAAAAAGGGTATAAATCGTATAATAGTAAAAGAAACATTAAAATTTGGGTTAACATATTTGAAGGGAATTATGGTCTCTATATGATATCATTGACAGTTAAATGTTTGAATGTGGAATGTATAATCATTATGCAAATAGATGTCTAAAAATGAAATTTAATGAAGTGAATTATAATGGTTTTATGTGTAATTCTAATATTTCTAACTATGAATAGACTATAAATGAAATATTAAATTAATTAAATATTATAGAATAAGATGAGGAAACCAGGTTAATTATGTGTACAAAATGTTGAATTATTGATATACTTGGGTATTTGGAATCAATGATTTATATTTTTATTAGTGGATCTTAGGTAATTAGAATCATGTATCCTTATAGGATTATTCCACATTTGTTTTTCCATATGCTGTTTCAATAATATATTAAATGGTATTGATGGCTTATAAAAGTGATTTAATGGAAAAGTGATTTATTAATTATGGGAATATAACCATTAATATGTTCATTATTTTATGAAATGGTTTTATGTTTGGATAAATAGATGATAGATATGAATGAAGTAAATTGGATATTATTGATGACCATAGAACTATTTAATGATTTTTTTAAAAGGTTGTTTATGTTATCATTAATGTAGTCTTAAAAATTATTTTATTTATGGAATATATTCCATAATATGTTCTTTTGATAAGGAATAAAGAAGTGTATAAATTTTTGTTGATGTGTTATTGTAAATATGGATGTTTTGATGATTCAAGAGAATATATAACTGAGGAATTGGAATATTTTTTATATCACCCTTAAGAGATACTTATTGATATTTTGGGGTCTATTGTGAAGTTAAATTTTTGATGTTTTGTGAAATTCTTCATTAATTTATAATTTTTGAAGGTTCATAAGGTTATCCATTTATATAATGGTATTATTTTAACTTGGGAAGTTGTTTTTTAGATTAACGTATTAATTCACCCTATGATGATTTATGTAGATTGTATAACATTTACATACAATCTTTCTATGATGATAACTAGAGATAAAAGTAATGAATTATCATTCTATTATGGATATTTTGATCCACTAGTGCGTTAGAAATATAAATTCATATTCATTTCATAGAGTGACAGATGAAGTGGAAATTGATCAACGTATTACGAAATGGTGATATTGTGCTAATAAATGGAATGAATCAAGCAAGTATATCATCTCGTGTAAATTCCATAAATTTTGAAAATGAATATTGAAATAATATATTATCCTATTACCATTATTTATGATCATATAAATTACCTTTTAAACAACTCATTGGTTTATGGTTTTTTATCTGATGATTTTCACATGATTATATATTTTCTTGTGATGAATTATCTTTGTCACTCTCCATATTTATTTGTACATTACACTTTTCTTCCATCTCCAAATCATAACATACAAAATATGTCCTATTATTTAGAAACCTATTTTGTTTTATTATGGATGAACTTCATACATCCCTTTATCTCTTTTCAAGTGTAATTTTTATTAACCCTTTTTATGATGTGGGATTTCCACAGAGGTATTTTTAAATGTTAATCCCTCATTTACTAAGAAAAATTTTAAACTCTAAGGATGTTGTTTACCTAATGGGTGTAGAATGTAACAACTCAATATTTTTTGAAATATTTTTTTAAAATATATTTAATACTTTATATATATTTTATACATTAAACACTATATAAATATTTAATTAAAAGAAACAATATATTTGGTTTTCATTACACATAATATTGAGTTTAGCATATGTTACATAAAAACCTAATTTAAACAAATTGTGATAGAATATTCGAAAATTATTATTTAAGATGAAATTTATCATCTAGCCATTGCACTATATGGTATGATTAAGTGTAAAAAATTATTAGAATATTTTATTTAAACATTTATATATAATGGATTCTTTGTAAATGAGTTAATTATTTATCTAATTAGGATCCATTTAAAAATAAATGAAATAATTTTCTGAATTTGTTTTTTCAAAAATGTGTCATACCAAAATAAAATTAACAAAACAATTTTGGTGAATCGTTTTACCATTTATCTTTTTTATTTACTATACATTAGATAAAATTTAATCTAATTTTATGCTTAAACACTGAAATTTCCAAAAAGTAAAATTTATAACCTTTTAGAATATATTTTAAAATTATGGCTTCCACATTTAAAATTTTATTTTACAAAATAAAATTCATATTCAAAAATATATTTTCATTATTATCTCAAATTTAATTTTTTATAGTTTTTTAAAATGTTAAATCTTTTAATTAATTGTGAAAAATACTTTTTTTCTATGGAATTGTAATTTATTTTAAAATATATAAACACATACACTTTTGTTAATATGGTTTTTAATGAAAAATTAGTTCAATTATATATATATGTATATATTACAAATATTAATATTTTTAACAAAATTACTATTGAATTGTGATCTAAAAAATGTTTTAATGTTTTTACAATTTTCAATTCAAAAAAAACATTATCATCGTGTCTATGGGAATTTCCTTAGTTTAAAATTTCAAAATAAAATTATTTAAATTTGATGAAATTTATTCCATATATTTAATTATCATAATTTATGTCATTTAATATTTTCAACATAATTTTTTATTATAATTAATAGTATAAAAAGTCATAGATATTTATAGTGGTTAACATTAAAATGGGATTACCGGTGCTTAAACATAAAAATATATTGGTTAAAAATAAATCTAAACATTTTCAACACCCATTTAATGAACTTATTTTAACATTATATCTTATATAATTTATAATTCCATATTTGGAATTCTTTTGGAATGTGAAAAGGTATATTACACATTATTCTTTACATATATTATTAGTGTGCCACACACCTCCCTTATAAAAATCCACCCACTCCCTTCTCTACATCGCAATTCGATAACCATTTTCATCATCCATTTCCTACAAAAATATGTTCCTTAATTCAACCCATTTATCCTATAATCTTTTCTTTGTCAAAAATCTACCCTAACAATGATTTTGTTGAAAACCAAAAGAAGATGTTTGATGAAGAGGTAACGTCTCTAATGGAGTGTTTAATTCTATTTTTTGTGCACATAAATAAATTATTATTAACCATGAACTTATAATACCCCCAAATTATTCCATATATTCATATTTTTTATGTTTTTTTAGGAAAATAAATAATTCCTTATCCTTTAAGTGGGATTAGAAATCATTTTTTCTGTGCAACGAAGAATGTCGCATTACAAATCAATGTTATTCATTTTCCATCCCTACCTCTCATATATGGATATAATGATGAATTTAACATTAATATATCATATTTTATATTTTTATACCTCTGAAATTATAATACAAAACCTACCTTCATACCACCAAACCCATTAGAAAAAAATAACACTGGGCGTGTGTATGGATGACTACCACATCACAAATCGATGTGGTGTGTTTTAAAAATATGTTTTAACTAGATTGTAATAATATTATATTAAACATATATATATGATCTTTGTAACATAATTAATCTTACGTAAATATTTTATCATACACACCTTCTATCATTTTATTACATGGGGGATACGATAACATCGTTCGTGTGTTTGGAAGATTGTCTCCTCACGAACCAATGTGATAATGTTCTCACTAACACCTTAAATGGAATATAATGAGGGAAGAATTAATTAATATATATGATATTTATTACATAAAAAAATAATTTTTTAATGTAATATGTTATTTACCTTTCTATATTTTCATCTATTGTGAAAACTGAATCATCATATATGAATATATACATCCTACCGTCTCCCTAAACGATGTATTTCATTTTCCATATATAGCATTCATAGACTACTCTAAAAAAATATATAAAAATAATATTATATTAATATGATATTTAAAAATATAAATATTTATAAATCAGGATAAAATTTAAAGGACTGAAAATAAAAAATCAAACATACATTAAAAACAAATTGATTATTACCTGAAACATGGTGTCAATAAAGAATTGTTAATAAACTGGTAATAAAATATCAGAATTAAATCATATATTGGATTATATATATAATTATTTTTTTATAATATATTTATATTAAATTTATATTTATTTTATATTAGGATTGAATGTGTGCAATGGAATTTGAGAATTAATGTATGGGATTTCCATTTCACTTCTTTTTTCTGTGAGACATGTGTCATATTCATAACTTGTTTCTTTTATATAGGGTATATACTAACCATGAATGTATTTTATAGTGAATCTTATGAATATTTTTGGTATTTAAATATCCATTTTAGGATCTCTATTTCCAATGGTTATTTGTTCAAAAGATAACAAATTGGAAATGGATTATTGTCTTAAATTGTCTTCGTTCAAAGATTTGTTCTTTATGCCCCTATCCCATTTTATTTGTTATGTATACTAACCCTTTCACATGTAATTTAATTAATATTCCTCAATACATGATATTTTTTGTTTCATATCATGTCATTCGTTCATGGGGCTTACGATTCAGTGTTACCAAAATGGTAATGGTTTTATGATACAATCTCATCATTTATGAGGATTGTTCATGTTTACATTTCAAATGATAAAATATTATGAAACATAACTCAAGAGAATATTGAGTTTTATTCTCTTCTATTTAATTAAAGATAATACATGTTTTTCATTGATTTTCTATCTATATATACTCAAGATCTGAAAATACACATTAAAAAAAACTAACATTATTCCTTTTTTAGTTGAAAACTGTTTTTCATCCAATATCATATTTTATAAAAATAAAGTTTTTTAGAATTATAGAAATTATTTATTAAATACAATTTTTACATATGTTTGAAAATTAAAATTTATTTAAAGGAATCATCTAGTCATTTTCTAAACAATACATTTTTGGATTCTTCCCAAAATGTGAAAATTAATCTTTTTTTTAAATTTTAAAGGACAAATATAATTTACTATCATCTTGAAAATTATTCTCATTGAGAACTCCACAATATGTTTTAAATGTTACTTTTATATTATTTTTTTTGATATATATTTTTAAGAAAAAATTATTTTTAAAGAACATAGAATAGTTCCCATAAGAAATGTTCTGATTGATTTTTAATTAAAACTATATAAGTTTATAGGGTTATTTTAAAAAAAATGACATTAAAATATTTTTATGTTTATAAATAGTTTTTCAAAAGTATTATTATATTTTCCTCATAAAATGATTAAAATGATTTTTAAATCATCTTTATATATATTCATGATTAATTTAAAATAAAATTATTTTTAAAATGTATTATGTTTGAAAAAGTAATTTGCTAAGAAGAAATGATATTTTAATTATGAAATGTTTTAAATGATATAAAAAGATTTATTTATATTATTTTAATATTATTTTAAAAAATGTATATTAAAAGTATTTTTTAATTAAATAATATATTTTAAAATTGAAAATATTTTTTTGAAAAATATGCAAAATGTGATCAATAAAATAATCTTTGATCTATAGTGACATCATTTGATGTTACTTGTTCTTTACTCGGGATATTATCCCATAATTAAATTCATATTTATATTCATTATGGATTTTTTTTATGATGATAATATTTTTATGGATCCCATTTAACTTCCACAGATTATTCCACGATAATATACTTATGAAACCCACTTATTTTTTCATCAGTTATGCTTTGATGAAATAATGAATTCATTTTGAAACCTATTTATTTTTCATAGGTTATATTACAAATAAATGTTAATGAAACAAATTTATTTTCTTGGGTTTGGATATGATGAATTTTTAAGGATATTTTAAACACATATATATGTTTTTCATTATTTGGTAGTTATGTTAGAAACTAGGATGGTGGTGAATTTATAACCATGGAAGTTTTGTAGTTAGTGTCATATGGCCAAATATATTTTCATTTATTAAAAATATAAATGATTAAATTAATATTAATAAAACATCATACTACATACTATTCATCATTCTACATGGCCCAAATGTAAAAATATCCGAGAGTACACATCACGTGGATAATGTCTTAATAGTTCCCCATTTTGGATGAGAAACTCAATGTTCAAAAAGACTTGTCTTAAATATAGTTATTAAGTTTTATAACACAATATGTTATGGAATATTTTATATTGATTAATAGATGCAAGAACTCATAAGATAAAGAGGATTCCTCTCATGATGATCTCAATTGGTAATTTCCAAGATGTGAGATATTTTGGAATAGACAATACTATATGAATTATGCATGTCTTTATGTCATTGGATATTCCTATATATGATCTTATGTAATTTTCCCCAGATATTAAGATTATCATGACTAGAAAACATATATTTTTTTGATGATAACAATGATGTAATAAGATTTTATAGAGGTAGGGTGCGTTAAGTGTATCACGATTGACTTATAATTAATGGAAAAGTTAGTGAAGGATTTTCCACATCTATATTTATGGTGGGAAAACTCTCATCCATTTTAATCGAATATAAACATCACATTAAATTCCATTATAATGGGGAAATTACATATATTTTTTAAATATTTAAAGAAATACATATCGAGCGTATATATTGTTGATATTGTTGTGAAACCATCTTGATGGTATATTATGATAAATAGATTATATTTCATAGTGAGTATTCATTGGTTTTTTTTGTTTTTTTGAAATTATGTTCAACCTCTTGGGTTATTCAATGCATTTCTAGAATATAATCTTGGACTTATTGAACTCCCACCTAATGTTTATAATAAATATTCTTTGGGGGTCACACACTATGTGTTTTTGATGATCATGATTAAATTCTATTTGAATTTAATTATTCAAATAAATATTATTCTAAAACCCAATGGATAATTTCATTCCCAGTTTACTGAAGGAAAAAATTTATTAATTAGTGAACTATTTAATTATATATTTATTCAATAGTTGAATAAATGTTAGAGGACCTCAAATTGACCAAGATAGTTTTCACTAAAAATTCATTCACAGTCCATGTAAATAATATTTGAATTTGGGAACATTGGAACATACCATAAAATATTAATATGATTATTATCCAGAAGGGTGTTTATTAAAGATTATAATAATAATAAATGGAAAACAATAAATTAAATAATATTTTAGACTAAAACCCAACTCTATAAATATGTGGTTATCCCTATTGTGTATTTCATCCAAAATCAAAAAGAAACTATTGTGAATAATAAATTATCTCTCATTCCCTCCTTCTCTCACCATGTCATGACTGATAAAGGAAAGTGATATTCCTTGAAGTATGTAGGATGAGGGATCATCATATATAAGAACATAAAATCGATTATCTATTCTAGAACCTAGAGGTCAATTGACATTGCTTGGAGATCAAAGGAGGTTGTTTCAATCACCATTATAGGGATTCTATCTATGTATCCTCACAAAAAAATGAAGGAAATATGAAAGGTAATTTTAAAAAGATTGACATTCACATTGAAGAAATATCCTAAGAATTGTTATTCAGTTCTTTCGATATTTAATAAATTCATTATAAATCTAACATTCAGGATCCTCATTCATTATTTCTGGAAACTCAATATTAAATGTAAACTTAATATATCACCCTACACGTAATGCATCATATGGTCCTGGAACAAAATATATTTATCATAAGGGTCAATATTAAATTCATAATTATTTATTTGATTATTTATCTATATGAAATCTTGTATGCATATTCATTTCTTATTTTTCAATGTTTAAACAATTTTTAATTAATATGTTATCTAGATATTACTCTTATTCGTTTGTTTTTTCATTTTTTAGTGGTCAAAGAATAGATTATGAAAAACTAGAGATTTAATCATTAAAATCCAAAACAATTGTAATATAGAGTTAAACTAAATGTAGTTGTAAATCATGTTGTTTACCCTAGTAAACTAAACCTACCCATTTCATGGGATACATGGCTTGCCACATAGTTATTTCACGTGGTGTACATCGCATATTGACCAGGAATCTTGGAACACAGTTATCAAATTACATGGAATATATATGTCATACCCACCATGTATTATAATGTGGTTATCTTTATAAATCGTTCCATATGTGTGGTAATTAGAAAAGGTAAAACCAAGTGGGACTGTAAACATAAAGAATTTATAATATACAAGATTTGTATGTGGTCTACATGGTGTTTAGTTAATCCTATCATGTATTCGATATAAATGATATGTCCTAGATCATGTTATCTAATGAAATGAAATTATATATAGACATCATATTTCTAGCATCAAATTTCGTGTATTCTGTCACCAAAAAACAAGTCAAGTCTTTTAGTAAGTTACATGGGCATGAAAAATTTAGAAAAAACAACATTTACTAGCTTGTAAATGCCATTTTATCCTACCAAGATTCACATATAATACACTGTTGAGTATCTCAGGCACATGAAAAAAATATTCATAGAATGTTGATGGCATGTACATTCCATGTAGTTTAACCATGTCAACATGCTAAAACCGAAGGTGTGTGACTTAGATATTTTGTAAAAGAGGTAGAATGTGTGTAGCCAGACATCACATGCCCTGTAGTCTTCCAAATACAAGAATATTTAAATTAGGTTAAATTGAAAATTGAATCATTAGATATTTATTGGTTTGATTGGAACATTAAGTGTTTAAAAATTTAATAGTGAAGTTAAATAATTTTAAATGACTAATTAATTTATTGTAATGAATATGGATGTTTTTTTAACATTTTATTCTTTAATTTTTAAATGATGGTTTTCTCTAAATAAATTTGGATTGTCACAATGAATATAGGAAATTAATTACACACTTATTGAAAACATGTTTATCTTAATGATAATTAATCGATTAATAATTGAATGTCATCAATTTAATTTTTTTATATGTTTCATTAATTACCATTAATGAGATTGACCAAGACGTGTATATGTGTTAGATTTTTTTATTTAATTTATTCGATGGGATTTGAATTATTTATTACTAGATTAAATATAATAGTTTGTGATTCTTCCCTCCCTCTATTATTATGGGGGACATGTGTTTCTATGATTATTTATTTAATCCCCCTTTAACAATCATTTTGTTCCCATTAAATACATTAGAGTTATAAATACATATAACTAATTGAGTTTCCTATGTTGTGTAGAGGTGGTTCAAGAGGTTAACTTAATGATTCCAACCCTGGAGATACATAAGTGGATACGAGGAATGTTGCAACTCATTAAAAATAGTAATTTGAGTCATTTTACCTAGGTTAAATGTTTATTTAATGTATTCTCATTAAACATACAATAAGAGACACAAATTACCATGTAATTTATTTATTTCACTCTATGAATTATTCATTACATGGATGCAAGATCACAATAATATAAGTAAATGAATTAATTTTATAATATAAAAATTAAATAAATGAATTATTTAGATATATTTTTTATCAAACATGGTAAACTAATTAATTAACATCTACATAATATTAAAAAGACATGTAAAGGATATAACAATACAAAATTCATGCTTACTTATAAAAAAAATTCAATATAATATTATGTTGAAAAAATACTTCCACTACTAGATTGGGAATGAAACAATATAACTAAGTGTAGTACATGGAAAATGTTTAGACCCATAATTTTAGCTAGGAGTTATCATGAGGAGTTTGGGATTACCTAATCAGACTTTTATTGACTTCCATATCCAAATTCTATTCAATATAAATTTGGAGGAATGTATTGGGGAAATACAAGTCTGGATTTCAGAAAAGTGGAATCCACTCAATGGATCAAGAAGATTGAAACCTATATTTGAAAAGATTACATATCTAATTACATTCATATAGTAATCATGGATAACATATGAATCATTATGAAAAATAATGGGGATACTTTCAACTATAATGTCTTATAAACAGGACATTTCGAGTTCAATGGTGAGAGATATTGATAACTAAAAAAATAATGGAACATTAAATTAATAAGATAAATTTATATATTTATTATTAAATTATTTTTAAACAATAAAAATTTCTAATTATATGATCATTAATTATATTATTTAATGTAAATATTTTCATCAATAGAAAACCATTGATCAATATTGGGTAAATAAGTCGTCCGTGTTGGTAGTTAATTCATGGAGTGGATTAGATAACTCTCTGTTGCGCAACACAATGAATGGAAATCTTTTGTGCTATATTCCTCAATATATTATATTCCAATAAAGGTGGTTATCAATGAATATTCCATTATATATGAATGTAATTTGTGTGGAATGGTCTATGTTCAAGGTTTAATGATTTTGTATTTTTCTAGTGAACTCCTAAAGTCACTTGAAAACATGTATGTGTATAGCATGGCTAGGAAACTCCATTTCTAATACCATAAGAGAGATAGACTAGAACTGTTTGAGATTTATAACTCACTATTTTGGATAATGTTTTCAGATCTTCCACTAGTTGGGCCTCACGTATTCAACATCATTATGTACATTGAGAGCCTAAAAGTTATAGGTTTTGATATCCATGAAGAATTGGGCACTGATCTAATTCTTACATCACTCTATTATAGCTTCTCCATATTTTTTGTAAATTTTAATATGAAAAACATTGATAATTATCTCTATAATATATATACTAAAAATTTTCATGTGTATAAGTATGTAATGTATGATAATCGTTCCAACCTTATGCTGAAAAAAGGAAAGTGAATGTGAAAAACTCTAATTACAAATATTCTTAAGACTCTTCTAACAAGATTTATATCAAGAGGAAATAAAGGGAATATGATGTCTTCTATTTCACTTAGGGAAA
The DNA here is from genome assembly GCA_963277665.1 of Viscum album. Taxonomy (NCBI): domain Eukaryota; kingdom Viridiplantae; phylum Streptophyta; class Magnoliopsida; order Santalales; family Viscaceae; genus Viscum; species Viscum album. Next base: position 1,192,733,486 of record OY728130.1, on the reverse strand, counting down.
GAATAGCCGCTGGAAAAAAAATAAACCATTCCAATGAAGCACATGGAAGATGCATGTATGTTTTTATTTATTTCAATTTATCAGTATGTAAATGATACATATTAGATATATATTGTGGAGCATAAATATTTATTAAAACATAAAAAAATTAGATTCATAAATTTATAGAGGGTAGGTTGATATTTGATAATCAAATAGAGATAAACTTACTTTTGTAGATATAATGAGATACTACTATTCAAGATTTTTGTTGGATTAAAAGTGTTGTTATAATGTTCCATATGTTACAAAAATATATTTCTACATCCAAACTTCATTTAGATATATTTATTTTAAACATTCTAAATAAATGTTTTTTCTTATATATATGGAATTTGATATGGTATGGAACATTTAAATAATGGTATTTATGTAATGGATTACATGAACCAGCAAATAGAAATTGATAATAAAGTTACATCACATGACACAGACCACATCTGACTTTTGCATCACCAACTAGGACATGTAATCAAAAAATGAATTACTAAATTATATGTAAATGTTCATTTAGATTATTTTTAACTGAAACCACATGGTGAATTATAGGCATTTTTATATAAAAAATAGACTAATACTTATTTATTTATAATGGTGAAATTGATAAATAACTTCTTAAATTAGTTCATACTGATGTGCGTAAAACATTTCATATTAAAGAAAGGGGTTGGTACTTAGACATCCTAATTTTTACTAATTACTTTAGTAGATATGGAGATGTTTGTATAATGAGGTATAACATTAATTATTTTGGTAAATTCAAGGAATACATTAATTATATAGAGAAAAATCATGGTAAGTGGACTTTGAAACTTCACTCAGACCATGGTTGAAAAAATATCAATCAAAACTACATTGATTATTTACTAGAATTTTGGACACTTTCTAAGCTCAATACTACTTATAAGCCTCAATGGAATAGTGTAAGAAGTTTTAGGAACCAAACATTATTATAAATAGTGATATCAATGATGAGAAATTCTAATATCCCATTTTCCTTTTGGAGATAGTCATTATAAACACAGACATGCCTACTAAACTAGGGTAAAACAACAGAAATAGATAGAATATCACACAAATTATGGAATGTAAAGAATCCCATATTGTCTATCATACATGTGTCACACTGAAATCATTTGTTAAATACTCCTTAGGTAAAAAATTATACCCAGAGGCACAAAGTGTATCTTTATTAGATAATATAATAAAGTTAAAGGATAATACATATAAAATCCATCAAATAACTTGGGGCTGAAAAATTAGCAACATTTCAATATAAGGATCTTTTAACTAAAAGATATAGTGGAGAGAGATAAAATTCAATGAAGTCTAGGATTAAGAGACATTGATGTTGGTATAGGTAAATATTCTACAAGTCCCTTTGGAAGAAGATGTTTTTCTGAATACATAAGTACTTCATAATAGTACTATTTGGGTGAGATAACTAGAAAAATATGGTTAGTCACTATGTATGATGACTTCTTATTGGTTGATAATAATAATCCTCTTACCTAAAAGTATTAAGTGCACCATATGATTCAAAGGGGATAATATCCATGAATTTGGAAATAGATACCATGTACCCAATCAAAGTTATTATTTTTATAGATCCTCTAATGGATAAAAATCCTATCAATTAAAAATGTTTAGTCAATGATAAAATAGACATGGAATTAAAAGTTATTACCTATAATGGGTGACTAATATCAAAAAAATTTAAGTAACATTAAATCATTAACTATGAATAATCATTTTCACGAATTTTAATGATTAAATCCTTAATAATTCTACATTCCATTGTAGTTTAACATGACTATGAGATATTTATCAAATTTATTTCATGATAATCTTCCTTAATGGGATTTTTTAGTATGATGTATGTATGATACAACCCAAAGGTTTTGTGATTCAAATAGATTCCAAAAAGATAGATAAATTTTAAAAATATCTTTTTATAAATAAAATAAAGTATCTAGGTAATGGAACAATCATTTTTATGAATTCATAATAAAATTTGTTTTGAAAAGGACTAATTTTGAGACTTGGGTGAGAAAATGGTTTACATGGAGTTCAGTTGTTTTCTTAATAGTATATATTGATTAAATAATACAAATTGGAAATGAAATAAAATTAATATAGTTTTCTAAGTCATCTTTGAATAAATAATTCTCTATGAAGGACGTCAGAAAGTAAGTATATATTCAGGGGATCAATATATACTAGAATAGATATAATAGGTTTCTTGGAGTATATAAAAGTACATACATTGATAAGTTACTCAAGAGAATCTATTTGAAAAAATTCAAGTGGGGGTTGTTGTTAGCATCATATTATATTCATTATTCATGAAAAAAATGATTCCATGGATGTAAACCCCTGACCCCAGTTACCCATAGTCGGTGCATTATTACATAACATTTTCATGATCACAAAAGATCAAGTCTCTAAAGACTGATTAGTTTAGTAGCCTTTGAAACACTAGATATATTCAAAAATGTTACAGCACATCATAAAGTGAGAAACTACAATAAAATAGTCTCCATAGTCCACACTCATATCCCCTTCAGACTATCCTAGTAGTTCAATCATAAAATATTTCTTCACATCCTGGGAAAATAAAACATAGAAAGGGGTGATCTCAGATGCTCCATAAGGATAACAATATAGAGAAACATTCATAAGTAAAAATAAACATTAAAGGCAATGTATAACTAAAACAAAAGCCTTTTAAACTTGAACTTTAGCATAGTATGGTAAAAATAAAATGAAATAATGCCATTTAATTATTCGCATGGATATTATACTAGTCGAATAATCACATGCAATATCAATAACCACTTTCATATTGATGGAATTCATAATGCAAGACTATCATAACCACGTAGCCAAGACCTCATGCCAAGACTACAAATAAGATTTTGTCAAGGCCTCGTGACAAGACACTAGTTTGTCTCATTAGACCAACCAATCCATCTAGGAGCTATAGCGGTCTACGCACTTCACTTATTATGTCCAATGCATTCCTTATATGAAATGGTTTAAAAATATCATAAACCATAACATAATCATATCACATAAAACATGCATAAATGAAACATAACATTTCCACATTTCAATCAAAAGATATCAATACAACACATTGATATAATTAAAAAATTGTCAAAACCATTTTCAATGCCAAAATAAAATAAAAGTAAAACATGGTATTTATTTTTAATTTTAAAAAATGTTATGGCTTGTAGAGGAATCCAAAACTCAAATAATGGGCATAGCGGAAGAGAAGTCATTGTCACCACATACGAAAGAAAAACATTCCTTTTGTCCATTAGAAAAAATTCTTCGTAAAAAAATATTCATTTTGAATAAAAGTAGAAGTCAAAGGGGCTTATACACCATATAAATGAAAGTTGTGTATAAAACAAAATATGTCTCAATAAAAGAAGATTGAGACGAAGTCCCTTACCTCATGTTCGAATTGACACGATCACTCTTTAACCTCCAGAATAATAAACTATAGTTAATTTCAATTTGCATAAGAACCTTTTTCATGTTCATTATACCTTTTATATCACTTATTACCATGTTACGAATTTTTTTTAATAATTTAAGTTAAAAACAGTTGTTTTGTCGATCTTTGGTACTTGAGTCAAAAATAAACTACTTATAATTACAAGTTGTTAATGTGGTAGAATATCCATTATATCCAGAGTTATATTCATGATTTATATATCATATATATCATATATATCCAGTATATACATGCATTTATAATATTACATAACATTTAGAGGTAAGAAATGAAATGCACAGTTCATAGAGACGGTAAGCCGTACGTATGCTTGAACACTACTTTCATTTCTATTTCATATTTAATGGAATGAAATCATAATGATATAAAGGTATATTATAATTCTAGTATAATATCATATATAATATCATTTACTCAATCAATTAAACATACCACATATGGCATTAATGATTCAAATCACTTTAAGGGGGCGGTAGTCCGCACTTCCTAAAATAAAATTATCGCGTTTACCCATAATGGAAATCATAATCGTATGATATAAATGAAAAATAAAGATGCATAAGGAAAACATAAATATAATATATATCATATATAAATATAGTGTCATCCTAATGGCCACCATTAGAGGTGTTAAAAGAAGATTGAACAATTATCATTTCATGAGGAAGTAATTTTCCACACACAGAAACAATATGTTCTTTAACCATTAGATGGAGGTGGGTGTATTTTTAGTTATAATACATATTATAAAAACATCCAAGTATATTGAGGATACTGGTGTTTTACGATAGAAATGAATAAAAATATTTTAGGGGGTTGGAGAAGAAAATAAAACAAAACAACATAAGAGAAGACATTACCTTTAAATCAGGTAACTCCCTTCTGTTTGAACCAAAATGGTTTCTTGAAGAGCTTTCTGCCTATAGTAAGGCTTCTAGGATTAAGGGATGAATTTTGAGAGGGTATATGGGAAGATTTTGGCCGATCCAAATGGATTTGAAGGTGTGAATAATTTGTTATAGGTGGGGCCTTTTATAAGAGGAGAGGAGGGTCTCTTTTGAAAAGATTGAAATGCAACTTTTTTATGAAATGATTTTTGGATTGTAATGGTCCCAAAATGATATATTTCTGTGATAAGGTGATAAGGGTTCGAAATACACCAATAAAATAGGCTTTTGACAAGTGTAAGTCTTATATTTTACCTTATATTTTCATTTTATTTAAATCATTCATTAATGAGATAATCAGTGCATCATCATGGTGTCATAAATATGTTTATTTATTCAATGTATAAAAATTATTAAAAAATACCATGATGTAGGAAATATTTTTATATTTCCAATGAATATTTATAGTCTATAATATAGTTTATTTAGACAAAATTAAATTTTTTTTACTTAGGTGATACATACTTTTGTTGTATTTTCATTTCTTTAAAAATAAAAAGATAAAATGTCACTATCACACAAAAAGTGATTCCATGGGGTCCCAAAGTTTGTCACAAGGCATCCCATGATCGGCCATAAAAAAACTAGTAGCATTAAGACACATGTTGGGGCCATTTTATATTATTATTATATTATTTCATTACCCTTAACTACCCGATTACTAATTAATCATGATAATTAAAGATAATTGTCATCGTTACTATTCGTAATGTCCAAAAACAAAAGAGTATAAATTACATAATTTGGACCTTCTGATTTCAAATATGGAATCTATTTTACCAAATTATAAACACATAAATTTCAGTAATTAATTTAAAATCTATTCCCGCTGTCAAAATAATTAGCGCGTTTTTAAGAAACAATATCTATCAATAGATTGACAACTGTTTATGTCCAATTTCAATGTGAAATTAATTATAATCACCACCATTGGATAAAATAGTAAAATTATATTCTAATTATACTTTATAACCACTAAATTTTATAATTTATCTCTATAAATTATTTTGATTAAAAAAGTTTTTTTTAAGTATTGTTCACTATACAACGAAAATTGGAAGTTTTCAAAAAAATACCAAAAATTAAATAGGCTAATTTCCATATTCCAAATCCAAAAATGATGTCCAATATAAAATTTATATAATTTTAAAAAGTGGGTATTACTATTCATAACGGCTACTTTGATTGGTCGCGGTGTGTTAGAACTCGAGTTTTTGTACAACACACGCTGCTCTATTATTCAAAGAGAAGTGTACCATGGAAGCTTGGGGTGTTACATTCTCCCCTCCAAATAATTTCATCCTCGAAATTTATAGAATATTAATGAATATAATGACATGGGTGGTTCTTCATCATATGTTCCTCAAGTTACCACGTTGCCTCTTCCATCTTATGGTTCCTACATAGAACTTTTACAAGACGAGTCATCCGGTTTCTCAGAACTTGTTCTCTCATATCCAGAATCCTGATAGGCTCTTCGCAATAAGATATATCGGGTTCTGCTTCTAATTCCTCATAGGAAAGTACATGCATTGTGTCAGGCATGTATCTTCTCAACAGTGATTCATTGAACACATCATGAACTTTAGAGAGACTTGGAGTCATTGCCAAATGGTAATCTACAGCCCCAATTCATTCTAGAATTATGAATGGTCTGATGTACCTGGGACTTAATTTTCCCTTCTTACTGATTCGTATAAATTTCATCTATGTAGATACCTTCATGAAAACATTATCTCCTACATGAAATTACAAATCCTTCCTTCAGTTATCGGCATAGCTCTTCTGCCTACTTTGAGATGCTTTGATGTGGTTTTGGATTACCTTCACCTTTTCCATTTTTCCTCAAAAAGTTCTGGGACTACGAGTTTTCTTTCACCAACATCATCCCAACAGGTTGGTGTGCAACATCTCTTTCCATATAAATCTTCATATGGTTCCATCTAAATACATGAATGGAATCTATTATTATAGGAAAATTATACCAGACGTAAATATTGATCCCACATACACTAAAATTTAAGTGAGCATGATCTGAACATGTCATCTAAGGTTTGAATAGTCCATTCTAATTGTCCATCTGTTTGAGGGTGGTAAGAAATGCTCAAACGAAGTTCAGTGTCCAGGGCTTTATAAGGACTTTTCCAGAATCTTGTTGTAAAATGGGGATCATGATCTGAAACAATCGATAGGGGTACTCCATGAAGTCATACAACTTCGTTAATATACAGTCTTTCTATACGTTCAAGTGGTAAATCTTCTCTTCTAGCATGAAAATGAGCTAACTTGGTAAGACGATCAACAATGACCCATATTGCATCATTCCTTCTAGGATTGTTTGGTAGTCCCATGAAAAATTCTCTCGTAATATTATCCCATTTCCACTCAGGTATGGGAAGAGGTTTCATAACTCCTCCAGGAAGTTGCCTCCAAGCATTCACTTGTTGACAAACCATGCATCTTGACACAAAATCAGCAATCTCCCCTTCAGGTTATCCCACCATAAATGTTCCTTCAAATTTATATACATCTTACTGCTACCAGGGTGTATAGAGAAATTGGAACTATGAGCATCATCCAATAATTCCCTTTTTATACCAGCTATATAGGTAACACAAAGTCTCTTCCCAAATTTAAAAATTTCATCTTCATACACAAATTCACTAAATCACCAATCATTCATAGCTTTAATCTTCTATTGAAACTCGTCATCATTGGTCTGAGAACACTTAATCCTTCTTAGTAATGATGGTGTAGAAACCATTTGAAAAATAGTTTATGTTTCACCTTCCATTGTTATTCCCAAGTCCATCTTCACAAGATCCATAAAAATAGGATCCCTTTCAATTCTCATATTGTTCAAAACTCCATGATCTTTTCTGCTCAAAGCATCTTCCACATTATTTTCCTTCCCCGGGTGGTAGTGTGTCATGAAATCATAATCCTTGAGTAATTTAAGCAATCTACTTTGCCTCATGTTGAGTTCTTTTTGTGAGAAAATATACTTCAATCTCTTGTGATTAGTATAAATCTCACATTTTTTACCACAGATGTAGTGTCTCCATATCTTCAATATAAAGATCAAAGCTACTAACTCGAGATCATGAGTATGATATTTTTTCCCATGAACTTTCAACTGTCGTGATACATAGGCAATAACCCTATCATTCTGCATAATGACACAACCAAGTCGTTTCTTCAATGAATCACTATAAATATAAAACCCATCATTCCCCGATGGAAGTGTCAATATAGTAGCATTGACTAATCTTCTCTTAAGTTCTTCAAATCATTCTCCACACTCTTTTGTCCAAAAAAATTTAACCCCTTCACGTGTCAGTTTTATTAATTGGTTAGCCTATCAGAAAAAATTCTGGGCAAAACGTCGATAATAACCTGCTAAACCAATAAAACTGAATACCTCAGTTATACTCATCGGTGCTGGCCATTCTTGGATCGCTCTTATCATAGAAGGATCAACATAGATTCCATCTTTAGAGAAAATATGGTCAAGAAAATAAATCTCCTGAATCAAGAATTCACACTTGCTAAACTTCCCATATATTTCATGTCTTCTAAGAGTCTTTTGGATAATGCGCAAGTTATTTTCATGATCTTCATAGATTTTTGGAGTATACCAATATATCATCTATAAGTACCACTAAAAAGTCATCAAGATATTACTTGAAAAATATGTTCATTTGATCCATGGTGATAGAGGGTAAATTGGTCAATCCAAAAGGCATTACTGTAAACTCATAATGCTTGTACCTGTTACGAAATGCTATCTTCGGAATGTCTTCCTTATTCACACACAACTAATGATATCCAAATATAAGGTAAATCTTTGAAAAGTATTTAAATCCATGCAGTTGGTCAAATAAATCATCAATGTGAGGTAGGGGATACTTGTTCTTTATTTTTATAGCACTGATCTCCCTGTATTCAATAAATAACCTCATAGATCATCATTATCGTTTATTTATTTATTTAGAGATAAAAAGGGGGAAATCACCCCCAAGGACAATTAAAAGAATTCCAGATGCTTAAGGGGGTCTGAAATAATGTAACCCATGGGCATCCCATTGAATGAGATCCATACTCTACGGTTTCAAGAGATCCACATTCGAGACGTAGTAAATGATGGATTTGGGCACGACCAAAGAGGCAAGGTGATCTGCCACTTTGTTCCCTTCACACAATGTGTGAAGCACTTTGGTGTTGTTATTGAGTATCATGCTTAGACACCTTCTAATGATATACGAAATTGACCATGGGATGGATCCTATACCCTTTAGAGCATTATGAAGAATGACGGAGTCAGTATCCACCTAAGAGAGAATGATGTTGGCATGTTGGAAATGGGTGAGGCCAGTGAGAGTGTCCTTGGCCTCTTCCTAAATGGAGGACCCCCTACCGAGATAGGCAGAGAAGGCCATAATGACTGAGCCTTTGGAGTCCCGAACAATACCACCTCCACGTATGGTTCCCAAGTGACATGAACCATCAGTATTAAGTTTCAAACCACAACCTATAGGATTCCACCGCACCTAGAGAGATATTGGAGTATTACTTGGTAAAAGAGGAACTGGAACATTGAGAAGTAGTTGCTGAAAGGTGGGTGCCTCCCGCCATCTAGTAAAATGCATGACCAAATCTAGAAGCAAGTTCTTGATACGCCTAGTTATGGAACTACAGGAGGATTGGGTACCCTCAAAAATCATCTTGTTCTGAGTTTTCCATTAACACCAGCAGGCCGAATGATGCACCAGAGTGTGGGTTGTCTTCTCCACGCCAGAAGAACCCATTCCACTGAACTAGCACTCTAGGAAAGAGGCCTCAGTTCTGGAAGAATTTGAGAAAGCGGTGAATGTGCTGAAATAATGCTAGACCTCTTGTTCCCAAAAACCCTTAAATAAAATGTGTTCCACATATTGTTCTCGGTGATTCTTGCAACAGCAGAAACTGGACGCCAAACTGATGCCGCCGCGTTTGATATTGGCCTTTTAAGGAAGATAATTGTTCCTGATCTGCTAGAGTAGGAAGTTAAACTTCATTGGTACTATTTGGAACCACAGTGTATCGTTCCAACCGTCTTATGGAGGGTGAACATTCAAGACAAGGTGAAAGTCCTTGGAAGAGAAGGTTCCTGAGCTGGACGAAGTAAAAAAACACATATCCTCCACATCGGTGATAACGATGAGATCAAAAATCACCTTCTAATCCTTATCAAGCATAGTAGAAATGAAGGACCATTGTGTGGCCTATTTTTTGAATGTGATATCAGAAACAGGTCACCCTGCAAAGCCAATGGGAACGCCATCCCAGTTACGGTGCCAAAATGATAAGTTTCCATTCCCCACGATCCAGTGGGTAAGGGGATGAATAGCTAGAATAAGAGCGAGGATACTGGACCAAATTGGAGTAGCACAGTGGGTTACCCAACCCAGCCCCATGCACCATTGGCCCTCCATGGCTTTCCCCCAAAGGAAGCACTGCTTGAGGACCTCCCACGAATATTTATCATGCATGAAATGGATGGTTTATTCAAGGATCTGAACATTGATTCATCCTTACTGAACAGGGTGAGCCATTTTTCTCCAAGAAGCACAATTCATTTTTCCATACTGAAGAGCATCCCAAATGAAGTTTAAAAGAATCTGATTGGTCCTGGAGATAACTCCCTTTGGTATGTGGACTGAATAAAGCTCATGAACCGGAGTAGCTAACAGTATATTATTAACTAAAGCAATCCATCCCCCCAAGAGAAGAACTGGTTCTTCTAGTTGAGCACTCTACCCATGATTTTTCTCACCACATGGTCGAAGTCCCTAATCCGAAGCCTGCCCGAGGAAATGGGAACTCCCGTATAGTCCATTGGAAAGTGTCCTCTCTGCATGCCAAAGGAATTACATAGGGACAAGGCGATCACACTGAACATTTATTGGAGATGAAGAGGTTTCTCTTGGAAGAATTAATAATCTGCCCACTCCATTGGTAGTAGGTCTCCAGATCCTTGGTAAAACCTCTAAATGATCTCCTACTAGCATTCATGTAAACCGTGGTATTGTCCACAAACATCAGATGAGTAATGAAGAGGGAGCTCAATATCCTGTGGTAGGGAATCATCCCACTATTCGACAAACTCTTGTTGATGAGCCAACTTAGAACATCCTTGGAAAGGATGAAGAGGGTAGGAGACAAGGGTTCCCCCTGTCTAATGCCATTGGAGGCCTTGAAGAAAACATGAATTTTACTTATGTAGGAAACCTCAAGCCTTGGGGAACTAAAACACCAGAAGAAAAGACTTGTAGACCTGGGAGAGAACCCCATACCTGTCAAGACCATGTTGATGAAGCTCCACTCAATCTGATCATATGCCTTGTTCATGTCAGTTTTGATGATCATGTTCGATCCATGTGTATTGTTGTCAAGGTCTCTGAATAGGTCTTGGGCCAAGTCAATTGATCCTTGGATGAACCTACCCTTCACAAAACCATGCTTCTCCAGGGGAACCCATTCCGAGAGAAGAGGTGCAATTCTGGAGTTGATGATACTATCCAAATTTTTCTAAGACATGTTGCACATACTCATAAGTCTGAAGTGGAGAAGGGTTGAATGGTTCATGATCTTGGGGATAAGAACCATGGTTGTAGTAGAAACAACCCATGGAATGCTCCCCCTTTGAAAAAATCTTGAATAGCCGTGATAATAGCCTGCTTAATAAAATCCCATGAACCTTTGTAGAATGAGCCCAGGAACCCATCCAGTCCTGGCGCACTCTCAGGGTTGATGTTGTGAATTTCTGCATGAATCTCAACTTCCACAAGAATGGAACCACAAAATTCATTGAACTAGGAAGAGATGACACTAGGAATAATGTCCAGGATGTCCTCATTCCTCCCCAGATATACATTAGGCATTCATGGGTTAGGACCTACCAGAAGACCAGAGAAGAAGGTATGAGCACTAGCCCCCACAGCATCTCGGTCCACCGAGGAGGATCCATCATCCAACACAATTGAGGGGTTCGAATGGAATTTCTGTTCTTTGATGCATGCATGAAAATAGGTAGTATTTTTGTCCCCCGCCTTTAGCCATTTAATTCTGGATTCTTCCCTTGCAGCTTTTTCCTTCCCAAGGATGATATCTGAGAGGGCATCCGTCTTCACAACTAAATTCTCAAATGTTTCGTCATTCCATTGCTCCACTCGGCTGGTTTCATGATTATTGATAGTATCCATAATCACATCAAGGTCCTTGCCAATGGGGGAGAGAGAGCTAGCCCAGACTTGGATCACCTTCTTCAACCTTCTGAGTTTATCATGAAAAACTATCCACGGATGAACCTGGAGGGGATCTTTCTAGACCCTAGTAACCAGATGATGAAAACTAGGGTGAGGGATCCAGTGTTGATAGAATCTGAACCTGGAAGGATTATCTTGTCTCTTGGAGAGAGAGACCAGAATAAGAGAATGATCAGAGATCCCATGAGCTAAATGATCCACCTTGGCATCATTAAACATGGATATGGCTTGCATGTTAGCGAGGCAGTGATCAATGCAGCTCCAGGATCACCAGATCCCCTTTTGGTTGTCACACCATGTGAAGGGGTCACCCGAAAAACCCATGTCCATGAGCCCTTTCCTAGCCATAAACTGAACGAAGTCCAAGCTACTCTTCCATGTAAAAGGGCCTCCACCTTTCCTCTCTTTAGGGCTAGCAACAAAGTTAATATCACCCCTGATGATCCAAGGAAGGTTTCCAGGGTCAAAATCTTGAAGGAAATTACTTAAGGATTCCCTCTTTTGGGTATCACAACTCCCATAGATAAAAGTCATAAAGATGCACCTGTTAATAACCTCATAGATCCATCTTTCTTTTTAACAAAAATAATAGGGGCTCCCCATTGAGAAACACTACGGAGATTAAATCCCTTATTACTCAATTACTCTAGTTGTTTCTTTGGTTCAACTAATTCCACAATGTCCATTCTATAATGGGTCTTCGATATGGGCCTTGAACCACGCATTTGGTCAATAAAAAACTCAACATATCGTTCAGGAGGATGCCCAGGAAAATCTTCTGGAGATGCATCAACATATTCTCTTACAATAGGTACATCCTCTATTTGAACATTCCCTTCCTCACCCACAATTATTTCATTCTCTTCCTCCCCAATAAGTGAATTTAGTTGAGCTACTGGGAGTGGATCTAGATAATAATTAGGTGGTTACGATTCTTCTATAATGATAAGGTGTTCCTTATCACCATCATCAAAAAGCATAACCTCTTTATTCTTACAATAAATCTTCACATCATGTTGTGAAAGCCAATCCATACCGAGGATTATATCAAATTCAATCATGGGTATGACGATGAGATCAGCCGATAAAGAACATTTATGTGCTCTAATGGGAACTGATTCACAAATCTTTGTTGCAATGATATTTCCTTTAGGAGTTTTGACTGAAAACTCCCTTGTTAAATAAAATTTTAAATATCTAATTTTCATAGAAAACTGGGAAGATATGAAACAATGAGATGATCCCAAATCAAATAATGCATTTTTTAAACTTGAGGAAACCATTAAATTACCTGCCACCACGTCTTTAGGAGCTTCTACCTCAGCAGTAGTGATAGCATAAGCTTGTCTTTGATCCCTTGGACTTTTCTGAGGTTAGTTCCCCTAGAGAATAGGAAATTCATTTGCATAATTTCCCATCTCTCTAAAATTATATCCTTCCACATTTACATCAACTCTTTTTACCTTGCAATCATGAGCTTGGTGGCATTTTTCACCACACTTGTAAAAGACTCCCATTCCCTTCAAGCAAGTACCGGGGTGTTTCTTCACACATTTACTCCAGGATGTATAATCAAAATTTTCCTTCTTCCCTTTATTTCCATTTATATAGTGGTCAACAGATCTCTTCTTCTCTTTTTTTTCCTTAAAGTCCTAAGACGTAGAGAATTCCTTTTCTGTCTTCACAGCACATGAGACAATATCTTCATACAACTAGAAATATTGTGAGATGAAAGATCAATGGAGAAACGGTTTTAACCCATCAAAGAAATGATCAATCTTACTTATTGGGTTACATATATAATATGTTTCATGCCTCGCTAACCTTGTAAAGTTAGCCTCATTCTTTGCAACAGTCTCATCCTCCTTTTGCCTCAGACTCAGAAATTGCCTTTCCATATCTGCTCGATGGTCACAAGGAAAGTATTTTTATATGAAAAGATCTTCGAACTCCCTCCATTCCATATTTGATACTTCATCATCTTCCTTCTTGTATTGTATCAATGACCACCATTGATCAGCATCTCCAGTGAGGCGATAAACTTCCATGACAACATTTTCCCATTCACTACACCCAAAAGCCTAAAATATTTTCTCTAGGGAACTTATCCATTGCTCAGCTACTAATGGATTATTACTCCCATTTAATTTTGGTGGTTTTTACCTCATGAAGAGTTCTAACATTGTTCCTCCACACTGCGGATCAGGTTTCTCTATACAGGTAAGGTTATTATTCATAACCCGATTGAGTTTTCATAGTATGGTGATTAACTGATCAGTACCAGTTGCATAACTAGCTCCACTATAATTATCTTGAGTAGGATGGAAATCCCTACATGGAGTTTTTTTCATTTATACGGTTTCCATTCCTTTCACTAGGCGCCATTTTTTAAACAATGCCATAAGCTAGATGAGTTTATGAATCAAAATACATAATTTCATACTTGTAAAACACCTAAAATAAACTAAACATTTTATGTATATAATCCATAATCATAAAAATGTTTTCTTTGAGGAAGTATATACTCATAAACCATTCATAATTTTTTGTAATTAAATCATGAATTATCCTATGAATATCCCCTGGGAGTGTCGTAACCAAGAGTGACACAAAGCCCGTTTTCGTGCACCAGTTCCCCTTTGAGTCTATCTCAAAGAGGTGTTTCCAGGTTTTAACCCTATATACATATGTTCCAGAGCCACCTCTACCATCTCATATTCAAACAGGGATTTATTGCTCGTAAAACTCACAAAATCTCTATAATACCAAAATTCTAGGATGTTCTTCTTTGCTAATCCTCTAAGTCTATACTATGGATATGTGCTCTAATCAGAGTTTTTCTAAATATAACTCCCAAGGTTAGTAAAAAACTGCATATGATACCAACTATAATTCCCTGACCCCAGTTACCTAGAGTCGGTGCATTATTACATAACATTGGCATGATCACAAAAGATCATGTCTCGAAAGACCGATTATTTTAGTAGCCTTGGAAACACTAGATACATTCATAAATGTTACATTACATAATAAAGTGACAAACTTCAATAACATAGTCTCTATAGCTCACAGTCATATCCCCTTCAGACTATCCCTGCAGGTCGGTCATTAAATATTTCTTCATATCCTGGGAAAATAAAACATAGAAAGGGGTGAGCTCAGATGCTCAGTAGGGATAACAATATAGCGGAATATTTCATAAATAAACCTAAACATTTAAGGCAAAGTATAACTAAAACAAATTCCTTTTAAACATGACCTTTAGTATAATATGGAAAAAATAAAATGTAGTAATTTCATTTACTTATTCATATGGATATTCTACTAGTCGAATAATCACATGCAATATCAATAACAACTTTCATAATGATGGAATGCATAATGCCAGACTATCATAACCACGTATCCAAGGCCTCGTTCCATTACTACAAATAAGATTTTGTCAAGGCCTCTTGCCAAGACACTAGTTTTTCTCATGAGACATACCAATGCATCGAGAAGCTATAGCGGGCTCCACCCGTCACTTATTAAGTCCAATGTATTCCTTATCTGAAAAGGTTTAATCATATCATAAACCATAACATAATTGTATCACATAAAACATGCATAAAGGAAACATAACATTTCAACATTTCAATAAAAAGATATCAATAAAACACATTCATATAATAAAAACATTATCAAAACCATTTCCAATACAAAAATTAATGAAAATTAAAACATGGTATTTATTTTTCATTTTAAAAAAAATTATGGCTTGTAGAGGAAGCCCAAACTCAAATAATGGTCACGGTGGCGGAGAAGTCGTTGTCGCCGCATACGTAAGGAAAAACATTCCTTTTGTCTTTTAGTTAAAACTCTTCATATAAAAAGATTCATTTTGAATAAAATTAAAATTCAAAGAGGTTAATAAACCGAATAAAAGAAAGTTGTGTATAAAACAAAATATGCCTCAATGAAAGGAGATTGAGACAAAGTCCCTTACCTCGTGTCCGACTTGACTTCATCATTATTTATCCTCCTGAATAATAAACTAGAGTTAATTTATACTTTCTTAAGAACCTTTATAAAGTTAATTATTCCTTTTATATCACTTATTACTATGTTATGAACATTATGTAATTATTTAGGTTAATAACAATCGTTTTTTCGATCTTTGGTACTTGAGTCAAAATTAAAATTCTTATAATTACAAGTTGTTCATGTGGAAAATATACATTATATCCAGAATTATATTCATGTTGTAGATATCATATATATTATATATATCCATTATATACATGCATTTATAATATTACATTACATTTAGAGGTATGAAATGAAATGCACCATTCATGGAGACGGTAAGCCGTATGTACGCATGAACGCTACAATCATTTCTATTTCGTATTTAATGGAATTAAGTCATAATGATATAAAGGTCTATTATAATTACAGTATAATATCATATATAATATCATTTACTCCATCCATTGTACATACCACATATGGCATTAACAATTCAAATCACTTTTAGGTGGCGGTAGTCTGCACTTCCTAAAATGAAATTATCGCGTGTACCCATAATAGAAATCATAAAGGTATGCCATAAATGAAAAATGAAGAAGCATAAATAAAACATAAACATAATATATATCATATATAAATATAGTGACATCTTAACGGCTACCATGAGAGGTGTTAAAAGAAGATTAATCAATTATTGTTTCATGAGGCAGTAATTCGCTACCCACAGAAACAATATGTTCATTAACCATTATATGTAGGTGGGTGTAAGTGTAGTTCTAATACTTCTCATGAAAACATCCAAGTATATTGAAGATACTGTTTTCGTTACAAAAAAAATGAATAAAAATAATTTATGGGGTTGGAGAAGAAAAATAAAACAAAACAACATATGAGAAGAAAATACCTTTAAATCGGGTAACTCCACTCGGTACGAACCAAAAGGGTTTCTTGAAGAGCTTTCTGCCTATGGTAAGGCATCTAGTAATAAAGGAGGAATGTTGAGAGGGTATTTGGGTAGAGTTTGTATGAGCCAAATGGCATTGATGGTGTTAATAAGGTGGTATAGGTGGGGGGCTTTTATAAGAGGAGAGGATGGGCTCTTTTGGAATGATTGAAATGTTACATTATTATGAAATTATTTTCAGATTTTAAAGGTCCCACAATAATATATTTTTAGGATAAGGTGATAAGGGTTCTAAATAACCCCATCCAATAGTCTTTAGACTACTGTAATTTTTATATTTTACCTTATCTTTTCATTTTATTTAAATCCTTCATTAATGACGTAATCACTACATCATCACGGTGTCAAAAATAAGTATATTTATTTAATGTCTAAAAATTATAAAACAAATACCATGATGTAGGAAATCATTTAAGTTTTCCAATGACTATTTATATCTAATAATATCATTTATATAGACAAAATTAAAATTGTTTTAATTGGGTGATACGTACATTTGTTATGTTTTCCTTTCTTTAAAAATAAAAAGATAAAATGTAACTATCACACAAAAGTGATTCCATGGGGTCCCAATGTTTTTCACAAGGAATAACATGGTCATCCATGAAACAACCAGTATCATTAGGACATATTTTGGGGTCATTTTATATTATTATGATATTATTACATTACCCTTAACTACCTGATTACTAATTAATCATGATAATTAAAAATAATTGTCAATGTTACTATTCATAATGTCCAAAAACAAAAGAGTCTTAATTACATAATTTGGACCTTATGATTTCAAATATGAAATCTATTTTACCAAATTATAACCAAAAAAATTGCAGTAATTAATTTAAAAATTATTCCCGCTATCAATACAAATAGCGTGTTCTTAAGAAATAATATCTATTAAAAGATTGACAATTGTTTATGTCCATTTTCAAAGTGAAATTAATTATAATTACCAAAATTGGATAAAATGGTAAAATTATATTCTTATAATACATTAAAACCACTCAATATTATAATTTATCACTATTAAATATTTTGATTAAAAATGTTGTTCTTAAGTATTTCTCACTATTCAATGAAAATTGGATGTTCTCAGAAAAATACCAAAAATTCAACATAGGCTAATTTCAATATTCTGAATCCAAAAATGAATTCCAATATAAAATTTATATAATTTCAAAAAGTGGGTATTACTATTCATAATGGCTACTTTGATTGGTCGCGGTGTGTTAGACCTCGAGGTTGCGTACAACACACGCTGCTCTATTATTCAAAGAGAAGCATACCATGGAAGATTGGGGGGTTACAATGGACACATCAGAAAATTAATATAATGTAAAGGTGTATATACACATCGTAAATTGAGTTATTCATGTATTTATTATATGTACTAGAATATATAACTCTTATGAATTATGTGTAGTAAGAAGATATCTAGTATACCCAGTTTACCTCTATTCGATGGTAGTCAAAAATTTCATTTAATACCAGAGGCATACTATAGATATGTTCTTATTTTAAAGAGGATATGAGAAAATCATCATCAGAGGATGCACAAATTCTAGTTTCCAAACTTATAACTATGAAATAATGAAAAAAAGATGAATCTTCACTTTAAATAGATGATATGTGAGCGGTATAATTTCAAATAATGTTGTGGTAAAAATTCTACAGTAGATTCTGAGTGTATTATAGCTTCATAGGTAACTAAGGAATTAGTATGGATTCAAAAATAATTCCACGTGCATAAAATTTTTCCAATATATAAATAATTTATCACAATATAATGTGATAATTCTACAACAGTGAATCTCATAATAGACTCAAGGTCACCTCAGTGGATGAATTACGTACTTTAAAAGTATAAATTCAAGAGGTATTATTCTCATAGTGGTGTGTTTTTCATGAGAATTATTTATATGGATGTCAATGTTGAAAAGCCTGGATAAAACCTTGACTCTATAGAAAAGTAATTTTCATGTGTAGTCTAGTGGACTAAAATTACAGAATTTTGACTCGTTTGTATGTGGTAGTTTGTTGGAGTTGGTGTCCTATAAAAATTTGTTCCAAATTTGATTAAATTTATATTTAATGTATTTAATATTAATAAAATTAAATATTTCTTGTTTTTAATTATTCTTCTTGAATATAATGTAATAAGTTCTTAATCTATATATCACATCGATAAGGTCATAATAGTTTTATATTGTGATGAGAAACATTAATTGATATGATGATATTATTAAATATAGTTCAATCTTTATATAATGTACTATGATGGTACACATAGTGCATATTATTTTAGGTGATATTACTCATAGTCAGAAGAGGCATATTCTAATGAAGTTCACACTTGGTAATCTCAAAGATAGAAAATTATAATAATAGACTCACCAGTAAGAACTATATATGCTTTGGTATCATTATAATCTGAAATATTTTAGCATATGTAAAAGTACTATAATTTTTTTATTGTCATTAATTCATGACATCACTCACACACAAATAGTTTTTGGAAAAATATATGGCACTATATGATCATAGAGAGGTTGGGTATGTTGGAGGGGTCATGATTGACATGTAAGTAATGGATACGTAGAGGAAGGAATTTCCATGTCTATCTTTATGTATATTGATTTCTTGGACCTTTGATTATAATATTATCATTGAATTAAATTGCATGGCCATGGTGAATCAATGAATTTATTTCAAATATTAAATTAAATATGTATCCAGCACATAGTTTAGTGGCACATATGTAGAAAATTCTTGATGAGATTTTTTTAATGGAATTATATTACATATTGATTTATCATATTTGGTTTTTATCATAGTGACATTAAATTGTAATATTTTATTCCTTAACCTATTTATAGATAATAATCATTGAAATTAGGAAATCCTACCTAATACTAGTGTACATGAATCATTGTGTCTCACACACTAAGCGTTTTAGATTATCAATATCAAATTATTTTTGAAATTAATTAATTGATTAATTTTTCTTCATAAGAACAAGGAATACTTTTATCCATGTTTTATATAATATAAATTTTTATTGATGAAGGAAATATTTAATTGAAAAAATTTAAAGAGTTTATTAAATAATGTAAGAGTTAAAATAGAACAAGATCATGTTCAGTGAAAAATATTGATTAACAAGATTGTTAAATATTATATTCTATTTAGAATGTTGGAACACATCACAAAATATTATTATTATTATTATTATTATTATTATTATTATTATGTGGATTTTTATTTATTAATGATTAAAATATTATTTAAGGTTCGCAGTGCAATTAAATAATATTTTAACCTAAACCGTATATCTATAAATATATTGTTCTATTTTTTTATTTTCATCCAAAATCATAAATTGATAATTTTTTAGCACAAAAAATTATCTCTAGAATCATTCTTCTATATCCCTCTCCAGAATCATAATCATAATAGATATTCCTTCATGGCTAAAGGATGACCAAAAAACACAAAGAAAATACAATACAATCGATTCACCATTCTATCACCTAGAGATAAATTGGATTTTCTTGAAGATCAAAGGAGAACATGATGATCCTTATTAGAGGGATTATATCCATGGATGATCCTATAAAAATGAAAAAAAAATTGAGAGGGTTATTTTGGTTGATCCACTTTCACATTGAAGAACGGTCCTAAGAAAATTTATTATCTTTAACTTATATTAAATTAATTATTTTTAAATTTTCCATCCAAGATCCTCAGTCATGGTTTCGAGAAACTCAATAACAAAAGAAATTTTCATATATCACCCATCATCATATGATTTCATTGTACCCATAAAAAACCGGATGATGGTTACATTATATCTATGAATGGTTGTCACATTTTGACCGCAACAGGTTGGGACTAATATATACCTCTAATTCATTGGTAAGAGATTTATATATTATGAGATAAATAGAACAATAAAGGGAAGTGTATTTAGTACAGTATGTGAATTTTTCCAAAATTATAATCTTGTTTTTGAACCTTCACAACAATGATGGTTGGGGGATTGAACTCATTTCACTATGATAATTTTCTCAATTCACCTTTAATACTAAGGTAATTGTCTATTATTCTTAGGTGTATCCCATAATTCCATATATTTTTTCAATGTTATTATCTTATGTCTCATATTATTTTATTTCATTATGATTTTTTTATTATGATATTCCAATATTTATTCCATGACTCAAAATTTTGATCTTTGATATTCATGGTATTGTTTTCATATGTTATTATCACATTCTCATACAATTTTTCTCATGTTATGTTTACATATTTTCATTTAATACCCTTATAGAGTATCTAAGCTTACCATTTCTTAGGTTTCATTTCCCTAGGTAATGAGGAAAAGTATTATGTTGGGTATTTCTATGAAGAGTACTAAATGGGATGATATTTCCCGGAAACATTGAATATATTTAACTAAATAAGAGGTTTTTGTAGTTAATCTCATAAATAAATAAACTATTATAATCGTTGGGATTGTTTTTGTGTGATGTAATGAATTTTTATCTATGAGATATAATATCTTTGTATTAAAATAATGGGTCAAAATAGTTTTATTATTGTAATAAATGTAAAATAAATTTATATTTATTACATAGGAGGTTAGAATGTGTACGAATGATATAAAAACTTATGGTGCGTTATTTTTCACTCAATGATTATTATTTGGTACATTTTCTATATTATGAACCTATATTATTTTATTAGTTGTATAAATAACCCATTAAACAGGTGATATAATGGAATTATTTATTCTATTGATATATAAATATTCATTTAAGGAAATTATTTATCGGTAAATACAATTTAAAATATGCCAACGTGGTACGGATTTCAATTTAAAATCTCATTACCTATTGGGAATGATTATGATTATTACTTTAATGATCCAATCTTGTGATCAATTTCTCAAGAACACCCCAAATTTTATTCGTCTTTTTATATTTTTTAATAATTCATTTTTTCCATTCAATTTCCCCTCTTTATATACTCATGATTTCGAAAAATATATTTCTAAACAAAACAAATGTTATCGCTCCCCTTAGAGAAAAATAATTATTCATTAATATACATTTCTACTAAAAATGATTCCAAGAATTTTTTAATATTCTTCGTAGATTATTTAAATTAATTTTTAATCTTTTTTGAAATTTTAAAAAATGGTTTGAATGGAATATTTTTTTCATTAAAAAAAGATTTTTTGATTTAACTGAAAATATAATAGTCGTATTTGTTTCACAATTAATGGATTGAATTGTATTTCTTCCTCCATGACTAGTCAATGATATAAATCATACCATACATGTTTACAGTGATATATTATAATAATTGTTTTTCTAATATTTTTGAAAATTATAGATTTTAAATAAATGATTTCATGTTAAAGGGTATCTTATAGGAAATGATCAAAGATATAAATAAAAATAATTTTCCATCTATGATGATAAATATTGGTGATACATAAGTTTTATTAGGGATATGATCCAATGATACCATTATTATTCATTCTCTATATTGTTTATGTTTATGATGACATGATGTTTATGAAACCCATTTCTTTTCAATGGGATATGATATAATAAAATGCATTGCGAAACCCACTTTGTTTCATAGGTTCTGATATGATGAAATTATTATGATCATTTGGAATAAATTTTTTTTTACATTGTTATGGGTGGAAGTTATATATCACTTCAATGCATTGGGTAATGATTAATGTGTTATGAACTAAAAGGGCACATGAGTTGTTATAACAAGCCCGAAATAGGGTGCCAAGGAGTTTATCCAAAACCTAAAAGAGGTTACATGGGAGGGAATCCTGAAGCCCAATGTTAGTACATTGGTGGTAATCAGAATACTAACATGTTATGAATTCCATGATGATTATCATAGATATTATATTTTATATTCTTATGTCTATGACAAAAATATATATCTAATGCCAATTGTATGATCTCAAGGATCCTGTACATTTCTTCCTTTATGATTTGTGTCTTACTAACTATGATTATTTATTCCATTAATCATGTTAACGATCTACGTTATGCAGGGTATGGATTTTAAAATGTGATTCTCATGTTTGTATACCCTTAATAATCATGTAATGTTGATATATCCCATGTTTACTATTACTTATCAACTAAGCTCAAAATTTCTTCTGTTTACTTTACCCGCTATATAAAGAATTTTATTTTGTGTTATATGACTAAGAAGGGTTTTATTTATGAATAACATAGTGGGAAAATATGTAGCTACCTTGTGGATCAATTTTTAACATCTCTAAGTTTTTAATGGAACTAGAACTGAATTGTTTTTGAATGGATTGTTATGTTTTGTAATTAATATTCATATATTAAGAATTAATATTTTTTAATGAGAAGTTTGGGTCATTTAAGTTCTATTATTGTATGGATTAGTTAACAATTTGAAACATTGATGACAATACATTAGTGATATCACTATGGATATGTCTACAAATCTGTCTAAAGATAATTATATGTATTGTAAAATATCATAGAATATTGGTTTTGGATAGAGTGAGTGGATTATAATATATTACATCTCTATCTGGATACAACAAGTTGATGTGGTTCTCATACATATGTACCTAGGTATAACAACCCTAAAATAGGAATGTTAGGCTTGAATCATTTGCAACAGAGCATAGGAAAATATTCCCCAATGCACACCAATGTTGACACTCTCTGGGGAAATAAATCTCAAATAAAAAATATCTTTACAAACAATTATATAGGATCTAGATAATGACCATAAATTACCTTGGCTAATACTAAGGTGTTATAGATTGAAACATTTGTTCATGTTTTTGCATAATATAAATTATTTTTCTTGATTTTTTGATTTCCTGCTATGATTATTGTTTCTTACTCAATAAATGTTGTGTTTAATCAATGTCTATATCCCAAAATAATTGATTTAATGTTGGATTAATCAAAAAATGAAGTGATCATTCTACTGAAAAATCAAATTTTATGGGATCCGTAATGAAAAATCTTATTTCTTCTGACCCATCTTTCTCAGGCTCTAAATCATGATGAACTTACAAATAATAAAAGGAGGGAACTGCATTCTTTTGTGTACTCATGGATAAATTTCCAACATTATTTTAATGGTTCTAGTTATAAAAGAGTTTTAAGTAGTGGATTTATACCATTGAAATGATATTTTCCATTATATAGCTTTTAGAACAAAAAAATAATTTTTAAGAAACATAATGAAATGAACTCCCTCAACCAGGATGAGTTCAATACAGTAATTTTCAATAAGTAATTTCCTAATATTATTTTTTTAAATGGATAATGAATTTCATGATCTAAAATAGAAGGATGATTAATATATTAGTACCTATTAATAAACTTTTACAAGACATCTGAGGTACACTTGTGTTATTATCATACAACTTTAATGTGATTATGATCAATTGTTTAGTGGTTTAAAAACATGACATTAAAGGGTGTTATCCATAAGGGAATACAATATATATTAAGAAAAACATTGATGTTCTATCAAGGTGGAAATTTATATTGAAGTTACCCATGAATCTCATAATCTATAAAATAAAATTAATATAGAATTAAATTAAAACTCCAAAAAACAATTAGGAGATGAAGATGAGAACACCTTATTTTAAAAATTGTATAAGGAGGCAGAAAAAAAAATTATATTCGGAGAATATTAAATGTTTTATGTGAGGGAAGTAATGAAATTGATTAGATGAATGATGAAGTAGTATGAAGAAGTTAACAAAAAATATGAATAAATATAAATCTATATATAATGAACCCCCAACACTATACTATTTCAAATAGAAGGGTTTCAAGAAAAATAATAACAAGTGCTCAAATATTAAGTTAAATGATAATGATCGATGATAGAAACCTCTTAAGATAATAGATAAGAGTAAATATAATGTAGTTAGTTTTTCTAATGAGGAGCATGATCAAAGCATTGTTAATGGTATACATTCAATCTACTCTAGAACTAGTAATTTATTATTTAACCTTTTGTTTACCCTCTCTTTTATAACATAATAATTTTCTAAGGGTATCTAGATTCCACCTAAATGATTATATGTTTATTTAGTAGTGAAAATCCTTAATGGTAGGTTTATCACAACTAAATTATATGGTTCATATCAAGATTAATTTTATAGGAATGTTTATTTTAAATAATTATTTTTTTATTCCTTTTGTTGAGTTTTATGTTATCTTAGAAATTGATTGGTTTTATATTCATAAATACCACCTAAATTTTTGTGGAAGGGATGTCACATTTGATATTCCAACACAAAATAAAATCATCTATTGGTTTGGACCT
Organism: Viscum album; assembly: GCA_963277665.1. Taxonomy (NCBI): domain Eukaryota; kingdom Viridiplantae; phylum Streptophyta; class Magnoliopsida; order Santalales; family Viscaceae; genus Viscum; species Viscum album. The sequence goes on along the minus strand of OY728130.1, from coordinate 1,192,708,316 downwards.
ACAGGTCTCTAGGGACTTCGGGTCATAAAAGGTCATCGGGCCATAGGGCCTTTGGGTCACATAGACCATGGAGTGGCCCAGTTCACATAGAACAGGCCCCATAAGAGGATCAAATAATCATGAGTGGAATCCACCAGATGCAGAGCTAACCGGATTGGAAGAATGATAGGGTATGGTAGCCTCCATCAAGACTACGGGCCGTGCAACTTTGTATGGGGAAATGATAGCTAATCAGCAATTCATGGTGGGGAGCTAAGTTATCAATGATGCAGAAAGCTGGGGAGGGGAAGTTCAAGAGTACTGGGCCTACGGGTCATTTATTGGGTATGGTATGCCTCTAGGCCTTCGGGTCATGTATTGTGGGTTTGTCGGGCCTTGTTCCTTGGGCCTTCGGGTCATGCATGGGTTCCCCTTAAACCCTTAAAAGGGTGATTATCCATAATAAAAATAAAAAATAAGGCCTTCAAGCCATTCAGGAAAATTCATCTATTATTGTTATGATAGATATTAACTTATGATAGAGATAAAATCCATTTTAAGGGTCAAGATTCCCTTTCAAAATGGGTATTTATGTTAAATGTTTTGGGAGAATCTCAACATTGAATATTTACCTATTGTGGAGGAATTTCATGATGTCTTTCCTAAATATTTTCTTTTTGATTCCACTGAAACATGAAGTAGAGTTCCCAATATAACTCATACAATGTTTCATTCCTTTTTTAAAGACTCCCAATATAATTTCATTGATGGATTTGTAAGACCTCAGAATGAAAATATGGTATAACATTGATGATGGATTCATTTGGAAAAGTGTGTGACCTTGGGGTGAACCAATTATTTATGATAAAAATAGCGATGGATCGATGTGACTCTATATTGATTATCGAGAGCTAAAAAAGATCAAAATCAGTAACAAGTATCCTCAACCCCAAATTGATGACTTGTTTTATCAACTATGTATATCTCAATATAATTATAAGAAGGACATTCATTCTGTATATCATCAATTGAGGTTCAATAAGGAGGAAATACCCATGATAGAAATAATGGTTTCGGGCGCAGCGGAAGCGTGTGGATGGATGTGCCCACTTGGCTTTTTTTATTAAAAATAATGAATCTTTGATCAATACGATGATAAATGCCAGTCTCTACGGATCAAATCCAAGAAATGGACAAAGAAAAGGGAAGTCATGGAACCAAAAAGTAGGATCATTACATGTTGAATATAATTAATTTAGTCAATTCAAAAGAAATACCTTTTGGGTGTTCATTCTTCGTTGATGTTCTTGATCATGTTCCAATGTGATTTTTCTTTGTGTCACAGAAGTCAAGTGTAGACATCCTCAAATGGTGATCCACACATGTACCTCGTATCTCGGGAGATCGCCAAAGAAGTCTCTGGGTGCTAGCATGGAGAAACCTTTGCTTTTGTGGTCAACCTTAGATTATCTTGATCTGATAGAAGAGGATCTCTCACGGTCTTCAGAGAGTTCTTGGAGGAAAAGGTTCTTTCGTCCTTGAAATAATTTTCCGGAATTGTTGTGCACAACGATTCTCTTGTCATAGGAAAGGAGTTGGGGTTGTGAGGATATTTACAATCGGGTTTGAGGTTGTAGAGTTATGACAATAAATAAACATGTTACACGTTTTATTTATTTCATTAACTCCATTTTGAAAACAACATGTCGAGTCATTAATTCCTTGACATGCGCCAACACTAATTATAATAAATATCATTTAATAAAACAATATTTCCTCAAAATACTGACTGGAAAAACTACACTGAGTGTGTTAATAAATACATGGCATGTACTTGTTTTTCATTTAAAACTACACGGTGTGTACATTCAATCTACACAGGATGTATATATTGTTTTCATTTATTCATTTCCATTCAAAAAATGAAAACTACACGGCGTGTACATTTAATAATACATGGCGTGTACTTGTTTTCAAAATAAAATTACATGGCATGTAATCATTGATACACGGCGTGTACTTGTTTTATTTTATTCTTCCTCCAACATTAAAACGATTTAGACTTCCTTGAATAATTATTAAAGCATGTACGAGATTAATCTTTATTCTACTTGAGAAACTAGAATACACATAGTGTGTGGCCCTCTAGGCCCCATTCTCATTGACATTAGGAGGCATTTCCTAAAGTCAAATATTACTGTCTAGAAACGGGTCAAGGCACCGAAGACAATGAAGTCGGCACCACATTGATTTATCACCTCATACAAATGCTTAATGTGTAATTTAATCCCTTAGTCTCAATATCTCATCAAGCCGGTTTCATTGTAGTGTCATAAACCTATATGATTGATCTTCCATTCATTGACTACCTGAAATAAACTCGTCGTTTACACCATGGCCATGGAATTTCATGCGACATTTCTATTTCAATAAAAGGGTCGAGATATCAACTTCCATAAATGGAAGGAACAAATCCCTCCTCGACTTATCTATTAACAATATGTCACTCGTGACGTACCCAACATACCCTACTTCCCAGCAACTGTCTGCGTTACAGTTTTCATCAGTAAATTTAAGTGTGCAAGTCATGGCATGAGTTAACGATAATATTCCAGTCTAATGACCATTACAAATTCTCATAGATTGTAATTTTCGATAACACCAAGACATGCAGAATTACTACTAGTGGGTCTGTTCTCATAATCTCCCATCTTGGAGATTACAAAGTGAGAAATTCATGAGGGAGAGTCTTGTCTTTTTATGAGTACTCGCGCATGACGGTATGTATACTATGTGTCCGATCATAGTATGTCATCCAACCATAGATCATTATTTAAGAATACTGTTATAGCATTTCAAGGTTCTCATCATAGCGGGGATCTTCCATGACCTTATTAATGAAAAAAATATTCTACGACATTATTATATAATAGTCATACAGAATAATGAACAGTATATAATAAGTGAACATTCATCTAATCAAAGTACAAAACAGTTGGTTCTCAGGACACCAACCCATACAAACTCTCACTAGGACTAGAGCCAACTGCCTACAACTTTCAGTCTTCTAGATCTCACATAATGATCATGTTTCTACTGAGTCAAGGCTTTAGTCATGGGGTCTGCCACGTTGTCTTCCGTGGAAGTTCTGCTCACTGCAACTTCGCCTCTCTCAGAAAAATCCCTCAAGAGATGATACTTCATAAGTATATGCTTTGTCCGCTGATGTGACCATGGATCTTTTGCAAGTGCCACCACTTCAGTATTATCAAAATAGAGTGTGACATGATCTTTATTGATTGGTACTACATCCAGCTCTTGGACGAAGCTTGCAGCCATACTACTTCATTAGCTGCCTCATAAGCTACGATATACTCAGACTCCGCTGTAAAATATGCCACCACACTTTGTTTTGAGCTCTTCCAGCTCATTGCACCTCCATTCAAACTGAAGATGTATCTAGTATGCAGCTTCATGTCATCTTGATCAGTCTAGAAACTAGCATCTACATGTCCTCTGATGACTAGTTCCTCATATCCTCCATAATCCAGGAATATATCATTAGTATTCCTTAGATACTTAAGGATTTTATTGACTTCCATCCAATGGCGGTCTCCTGGATCCGCTTGATATCTACCTACCACACTTAATGAGTAAGAAACATCTAGCCGTGTACATAGCATAACATACATGACTAACAAAATTGGGGATGCGTAAGGGATCCTTGCCATATTCTTTCTTTCCTCATGTGTCTGGGGACACATTTTCTTAGAAAGATGAATGCCATGTGACACTGGCAACAATTACCTCTTGGATTGTTCCATATTTAATCTCTTCAGTATCTTCTCAATGTATGTACTTTGACTCAGGCCCGACATTCTCATGGATCTATCACGATGGATCTTAATCCCAAGAATATATTCTACCTTGCCCAAGTCTTTTATGGAGAAGCATTTATGCAACCATGACTTAACTGACTGTAAGAAAGGTACTTCATTCCCAATTAGTAATATGTCATAAACATATACTATTAAGAAAGTGACTGTACTTACACTAAACCACTTGTAGACATAAGGCTCACATTTATTCTTAACATAGACAAATTCTGTTACAGCTTCATCAAAATGAATGTTCCATGACCTTGATGATTTCTTCAATCCATAAATGGATTTGTAAAACTTACATACCTTGTTGGAATCCTTTGGAGTCACAAACCCTTCTGATTGTGTCATGTAGACATCTTCCAGGATGTTCCCATTAAGGAATTCTGTTTTGACATCCATTTTCCAAATTTTAAAGTCGTGGCATGGGGAAATGGCCAATAGGATTCTAATGGATTTCAGCATCGCAACCGGTGAAAAGGTTTCATCATAGTCAATTCATTGATGCTATCTAAAACCTTTTGCAACTAGTCGTGCCTTATAGGTTATGACATTCCCTTCCATTTCCAGTTTCTTCTTGAAAACACATTTATTACTAATAGGCATTACATCAACTAGAGTATCTACAAAAATATAGACCTCTTTTTGGAACATGGAATCTATTTCAGAATTCATGGCTTCTTGCCACTTGGAAACATCTGTGCCTTCAACTGCTTCCTTGTAGGTAAGGGGATCATCATTGTCATCCAATAATGAGTCACCATCCTCGATGACTAGAAAACTATATCGTTCTACTACTCTCACCTCTCTTGTGATCTTACATTGTTCTTGTGTCTCTGGAACAGATTGTTCTTCCATGGGGGTTTGTAGAATCTATTCTTTTGCCAACTCATGTGTATCTTAAGCCTTGACTTCATCGAAGTCTATCTCTCTCCCACTATCTCTTTTGGAGAGGTGATCCCCCTCAAGAAATATGGCGTTTCTTGCTACTGTATCCTTTTTTTTCTAAGGGGTTGTATAGGAAATATCCCCTTTTTTCCATGGGATATCCTATAAAGTTACACTTTGTGCCTCGGGGTGAAAGTTTGTTACCTGAAGAGGCCTTGACAAATGATTTTCTACCCCACACATGTAAATTAGATAACCTGGCTTTGCGTCCACCCCATAACTCGTATGGAATACCATTTATCGATTTAGTTGGTACTTGGTTTAGTATGTGTGTTGCTGTTTGTAATGTATATCCTCAAAAGGATGATGGAAGACTCGCATGAATCATCATTGATCTCACCATGTCCAATAGCATGTGGTTCCTCCTTTCACTTACACTATTCCCCTTGGGCGTGTATGGAGGAGTGAGTTGAGATTGAATCCCAAACTCCCATAAGATTTCAATGATGTATAGATTAAGATATTCTCATCCTTTATCTAAGCGGAGTTTCAAAATATTCTTACCAAGCTGGTTCTCAACTTCATTCTTGTATTATTTGAACCGATAAAAAGAATCTGACTTATACCTCTTTAAGTAGATATATCCATATCTACTAAAATCATCAGTAAAAGTTATGATGTATGATAACCAACCCTTTGCTTCAACTGTAAATGGTCCACAAACATCTGTGTGAACTAATTCTAGAATCTCTTTATCCCTTTCACATTTCCCACTAAATGGGGCTTCGGTCATCTTTCCTTGTAGACACGCATGACATAAACCAAGTGGGTTTAGTTTGAAAGAATCTAAATACCCATCTTGATCTAATTTTGTCAAGTGTTTCTCATTAACATGACCTTGCCGGTGATTCCAAAGTTGGGAGTCGTATGAGTCATGGAAATTAATATTTTCATCGATTTCCATTACATGGTTTGTGCATTCTAACACATAAAGGTAGTTATATAGATGAGACCGACCAAAAAATGCCATCTTTATAAAAGTAGCAACAACCATTTCCAAACATGAAGATGAATCCATCAGTATCTAATATGGATACTAAAATAATGTTTTTGGTTATATAGGGTACATAATTACATCCTTTAAAAACCAATACCATCCCAGTAGGCAATGTGAGATGGTAGTCTCTGACAGCTACAATAGCAAGTCTGGCTCCGTTGGCTGCTCGTATATCCATCTCACCTCGGTCCATCTTTCTAAATCTATATGGTTCCTATATTTGGATACAGATTTGAGCACCACAAGAAGTATCTAATACCCAATTAGTAGAAAAATATAGATTGCATTTGATAAAAAATGCACCTGATAATTCCCCTTGCTTCCTTGGCTGGGATTAGTTTTTCTTCCAGTGGCCCTTCTTGCCACATGCGAAACAAACAGCATCATGTTCCATTGCATCCCCTTTTATCTTCATTTTCTTGGATGGCCTTGAAGATGATTTGGGATTAAATATCTTCGCCTTCCCTTTCTTTTTATTCACCATAAGGACGGAAGGTTTTTTACACTTCATATCATTATCCACATGGAGAATAAGGATAAGAAAATCAGACAGAGACTTCTCAATGTTGTTCATGTTGAAGTTCACAACAATGTTTGAGAAGCTCTGGGGGAGTGATGTAAGAATGAGATTGGTACCCAGTTCATTTGGGAGATTAAACCCTAGAACCTCCAGGCGCTCAATGTAGCCAATGATATTGACTACATGAGGCCTTGATGGGGAACCCTCTCCATGATTTCTCTAAAATAGAGCCTTGGAGATCTCAAACCTTTCATGTCTTGCTCTCTCCTGGTATAGACCACGGAGGTTCTCGAGCATGATATAGGCATCTATGTCTTCATGATACTTAATGAGATCACTAGACATAGATGACATCATCAAGTATTAACCATCGAGTGCATCGCTCAAATGTTGATCATAGACGAGGAAATATTCATCACTCAGCCCTTGGGTAGGGGGATCAGGAAGTGAGGACTCCAACACGTAAAACATTCATTCATGGTGTAGGATAACCCGAAGGCACCTAAACCAATACTAAAAGTTACTGCCAGTGAGGATGTTTTCTTTATCAAGAGTTGATCAATGTGAAAAGGTGGTTGACGAGTTTGTCATATCGATTATACAAATTAAGAGAGCATATTTATTAGTACTTTCATGATTAAATTTTATGAAAAATAGTAAATGAATTTTTTAATTCTCCCACTATTTTATCATGTCCCAATGGCCCACACCATTGATCTCAGAATGTCTAGTTGCTTTGACATTCTAGTGGCAAGGATCCATATTCCCTTTCGCATAACCCCAACAAGGGTTGGTCAGGCTATTTGAAGGTATTTAGGTCGGCAGGTCTTTTCTAATTGTGAGTTTAAAGTTCTTTGATCTGTTGAGTGGACTCCCCAATCCTGAAATCCTGACTTGGATTTCCTCAACTCTTGCCTCCAATATTACATCATGGATACAAAGGGCTACTCCTCTTAATTTAATATGGTTAAGTCAACCCGAAACCTTTCATAGGGGCTTACATTATAAAAGTAAGTGTCCCAACAAGGGTTGGTCAAACACATAGTTTTATTGAGTCTTTCCCATAATCAAGTAATGGATGGCTTGGTATGACTTAATATGGTATTTGAGGGATTTTATTATATATGCGTAGTTTTTCATTATCACATGCTTGTTAATATTATGTGATGCTTGCTTAAGTGATTAACCATGTTCTGATAATGTTTACACATAGTCCGGTTTTTATTTTATTCCATATTTGCATGCTTGTTCATTTTATTAATTATGTGATCGCAAAAACACATACATAATAAATAAACCATGTAATCAGACAGAAATAAAATAAGATGGCATGATCATTAGCTTCTATTGGTTAGCTTATCTCGTGGTTTTGATAAGCCATCCTTGACCTAGGGAAAACACCTTGAACCTTATGGTTTATGTTTTGCAGCTCCCACCTGTCCACCTTTGTATCTTCTTGGGTTGCTTTCGCCTCAAATTCGGATTTTGAACCATCTCCCCTGGCTTGGGAGATCCTCCATTACATGGGAATTACATTAAAGAAACCATGGGCATGCATGCCCTACATTTTATTGGAAGAAAGTTCATAGGCCAATGAATTTAAATTAAACAAATTTAAATGAAACCATACATACATACAAGGGGTCTCTGGTCTAGGTCATGATCATCCATATCATGCAATGACATTTACGCATATATAGAATTCAAATTCTTTTATTCGTTCTTTCATTTAAGATAAGTCGCGCTCAAATTCTATTAATTATTCTCTTATAATTAATCATTTTCATTATCTTAAATTCCTTTCACAATTTCCTTGAGATTATTCTCATCTATATTCCTTTTATAAGACTTTTTACTTTTGGAGGAAACCTAGTGAAATTTCAGAAAAGTACAAGACATGTAGTTAATATTTAAAAGGCATGTATTTATTTTCACCCTTTATCCAAAGTACACGCTGGGGGATTTGGCGTGCTTTCTGTACTTTGGTAAATTTGGAGTACAGGGTGTGTAATTTCTTGTTACGCAGTAACCGGCCTGGCGATCCCATGTACATAGTATGTGGCTTCTCCTTTGTACACGGTTCACTTGGGCCAAATCGGACTACACGGCCTGTTGCTCCAACATACACACTGTGTATTCTGGTTCCCATGGTCCATTGAATTCAGGTCAACACGGGGTGTTAAATGCTTAGGTGTAATCAATTCAGAAAGCGTGATTTGGCGGACCAGTACCTATTCTTTGAACCTAAGTAAACATCATGTAGTTTCATTACACGCCTTGTATTACCGTGTTGTAAAAATAGAAAGAGCGGGTCCTCCAGATGAGATCCTCATTTTTATTTTGATCAAAATTAATATAAAAGGTCATTTCGGTGATATGAATCGAGAAACGAAAGAGGAAGAACAAATATCATTTATTCAGATTTATAGAATGATTTACTTCGAATTGAATCAAATATAAATGCTTAAATTATTAGTGAAAATTAAATAACTATAATCAACATTGTAACATCCCTCTGATACCAATTGAAGGTTCTAGGAAAAGTGGAAGCGCATGGGTGGATGTACCCACTGGGATTTTTTTCATTAACAATGATCAATCCGGGATCAATACGACAATAAATGCTAGTCTCCATGGATTGAATCACCGAAATGGATAAAGAAAAGGAATTTCCTGGAACCATAAAGTTGAATCATTATAGGTTGATTATAATTAATTTAATCAATTAAAAATGAATACCTTTTGGGTGTTCTTTCTTCGTTTATGTTCTTGATCATGTTACGATGTGATTTTTCATTGCATCACAGAAGTCTAGTGTAGACTTCCTTTAGCGGTGATCCACATGTGTACCTCATATCTCGGGACGTCGCCAAATGAGTCTTTGGGTGCTAGTGTGGAGAAACCATTGCATGAATTGTCCTCCATAGATCATCTTGATTAGATGGAAGAGGATCCCTCTTAGTCTTGAGAGTGTTCTTGGAGGAAGAGGTTCTTTTGGCCTTGATAGAATTCTCTATAATTATTGTGCACAACGATTCTCTTGTCTTAAGAATATATTTGGGGTTGTGAGGATATTTATAATCAGGTTTGAGCTTGTAGAGTTATGATAATAAATAAATGTGTTACACGTTTTATTTATTTCATTAACTCCATTTTGAAAACCATATGTCAAGCCATTAATTCCTTGACATGAATGCACACTGATTATAATAAATATCATTTAATAAAACCATATTTCCTCAGAAATCCCGACTAGAAAAACTACATGGCATGTATTAATAAATACACTGCGTGTACTTGTTTTTCATTGAAAACTACACGTTGTGTACATTCAATGTACATGGTGTTTATATCTTGTTTTCATTCATTCAATTCATTTTCAAAAATGAAGACTACATGGCATGTACAGTTAATAATAAACGACATGTACTTGTATTTAAAAAAAACACTACGATGTGTAATCATTGATACACAGTGTGTACTTGTTTTGTTTTATTCTTCCTCCATCATTAAAAAGATTTAGGCTTCGTTGAATAATTATTAAACCATGTAGAATAATAATCTTTATTCTACTTGAGATACATGAATACATTTAGTGTGTTACCCTCTAGGCCCCTTTCTCGTTGGCATTAGGTGACCTTTCCTGAAGTCCAAGATTACTGTCTAGCAATGGGTCAGGGCACCCTAAGAGAAAGAAGTTGACGCCGCATTGATGAATCACCTCATACTAACACTTACTATGAAATTTAATCCTTTTGTCTCAATATCTCATCAAGTAGGTTTCATGGCAGTGTCATAAACTTATATTCTTGATCCTTCATTCATTGACTACATGAAATAAACTCGTCGTTTACACCATGGCCATGGAATTTCATGTGACAGTTCTATTTCAATCAAGGGGCTGAGATATCAACTTCTATAAATGGAAGGGACAAATCCCTCATCGACTTATCCATTAACAATATGTCACTCGTGACGCACCCAACGTACCCTACTTCCTGCTAACTGTCAGTGTGACGGTTTTCTTCACTAAATCTAAGTGCGCGAGTCATGACATTAGTTAATGATAATATTCTAGTCTAAGGACCATTACACACGCTCGTAGATAGTAATGTCCGATGACACCAAGATATGTGGAATTACTATTGGCCTGTATGTTCTCATAATCACCCATCTTGGAGATTACCAAGTGTGAAATCCATGAGAGAGAGTCCCAACTTCTTACGAGTACGCGGACATGACGGTCTGTATACTATGTGTCCTATCATAGTATTTCATCCAACCGTATAACTTTATTTAATAATATTGTTATTGCATTTCAAGGTTCTCATCATATAGGGGATTTTCCATGACCTTATTAATGCAACAAATATTCCCGGACATTATTATATTACAGTCATGGTGAAAAATGAACAATATATAATAAGTGAACATTCATGTAATAAAAGTTCAAAATAGTTGGTTCTCAGGACACCACCCCTTACAAGAAATCCATGTAACTTGTGGACACTATGGGTGTATAGTGATCCCATTTAGTCATACTAATTCCCCTACTATAATCATTGATTTATTGAATAGTTTATATAAAGATTACCGTGATGATATTATTGTAGTATTATTTCATGGTATTCTAATTTATTCAAAGAGAATGGAAGAGCATGAAGATCATAGTAATATGATACTAAAGATACCATGAAAGGGGAAAATGTATGGATAATTTAAAAGTGTGAATTTTGGCATTAAAAAGTTTCATTTCAGTGTCATATTATATCAAGATAGTATATATTATTAGATACATTAATGATAGAGGCTATTGATTATTGTCCTTGACCAACCACGGTGACTAAGATATGTAGTTTTTTGTATATTTAAATATTATCTGTTAATTGTGTAAAATGTACCACAACTATTTAATCCACTCACCGAGTTAACTCGAAAGGGATCAATGTTCTTATAAGAAGATTGTATAATAGAAATTTCAGGGAAGTAAATTGAATATTAGTTAGAGAACCTATTCACAAATTACCCATCAATGGAGAAAGTTTTTTAATCTATAATTTTTTATCCTATAAATGATTTTGATGAATTCTCATGCAGGATGATATGGTTATATGTTATGATTCATAAAATTTGATGGTTACGAGAGAAATTAACCAAAGCATCATTCAAAGTCAGTTATATTTTTTTATTTAAGATATGGAGGAGTTATCCTTATAGATAAAAGTGTTATATATATTCTCATCGTTAAATATTATAGTATATATTCACATAGAATTATTTGAAAATTCTCTATAAAAAATGGTTAGAACAAATTGATGATTATGAATTCTCAATAAATTAGAACCCTAGGATAGAAAATAGGGTGGTATATTAATTTTTTCAGAAGTATCACACATACTAAACCTAATGAGGATATAAAATTCTTCAATTTTTATTGATTTTGAAAGGGTGGATATTGAAATTTTGAAATAATAAAAGATATCATATATTTCCCTAAAAAGCCTTCAACTATCTATCCAAATTATTATTAATGAAAAAAATTAGGAAGACATGGAGCTGTAGAAGAAGTTATTAAATGTCCATGATTTTAGACTTTACTATAATGGAATAATGATGTTTAGAAACTATGCCCTTGTTTCAACCATAACTGATTGGGAGAAGGTACTATTATAAGAAGATCATAGTTCATTAATCACTATTCAACTAATAACTACACATATGTATATATATTTGAATGATATTTTTGTGGGATGTAATGAAGAAGGATATTATAGATTTTTTATATTGGTGATCATTATATCAACAGGTTATGGTGATGAGACAATAGTCTAAAAGGTTGTTATAACCATTATCCATAAAAGAATTAAAATGCAAATAAATCACCATGAATTTTTTCATTTGACACCCTAAAACATTTAAAGGGAACATTTCTACTTGGGTTTTAACCAACCGACTAATAATATCATCATACATCATTTCTATCAGAGAATATTTCTCTCTAGAGAATATTTCCAGGATATACATTAAGGATGTGGTAAGGATTCATGGAGTACCACATTACATTATAACTAATATGGATTTGAGGTTATCCTCAATGTTCTATAAATTTTTTCAATAACATATTACATTATAAATGAGTTTCAATACTATGTATTATACTCAGAGATTTGGTCATTATAATAGAACAATTAAAACCCTATATTATTTTTTAAGATATTATCCTATATATTTTAATGGTTTCTTTTGGGATGAATACCTTTCTCATGTTGAGTTTTTATACAACGATAACATTCCACAGAGAATTGTGATAAATCATTATGAATACCTCTAGTAAATTATTTGTATAACTCTGATATACTATAATAAATTGGGAGAAATAATGATATTGGTACATTAAAAAGCTGATGAAATGGAAAATAAGGTTATATCTGATCATGGAAACATAGTATAACAAAAAATTTGTAGAATAGTTATGTTGACAATCATCTGTGTAATATGTAATTTTTTTTTACAAAAAATGTGTTTTTATGAATTTTTTTCAATAAATAAGTTAATGAGATTAAAAAAATAATGTAAAATTGATACCTCTATATATCATTCTCTTTGAAATTATTGATCATATTAGAAATGTAACATATCATTTGGCAGTTCTACCAATACTCGCTTTAGTCCATGATGTGTTCCATGTATCTATCTTAATGATGTACAAACCAGATACTTCCCAAATAATGAAATAAAAGGTAATAATGCCAGATAATGATCTTTATTATGTGGAAAAATCACCGAATATTATAGATTATACCAATAATGTTCTTCTAGACATTATCACAAGCATGGTCTATATTTTTTGGAAAACCCAGCAATTTGAAGAATCGTTATTGGAACATGGAGATATGATGAGGAACAATTATCATAAATTTTTAATATCATAGTTGTGAATTTTTATTCTGAAATTAGTTTTTATTTGTTTAATTTAACACTCTTATATTTTATGGAATATTTTTGTAATAAATTTTATTTATTTGATTTCTTGTGTAACACACAACACCAAATTTTATCAAACCGAGATAAACTCTTAAAATTATTATTAAATATTACCATTATTACAAATTTTTTAAACATGGTTTGGTGAAAATGAAAAACAACATAAACATTATGTATAATGGTTTTATATTATGAAACCATATTGATAACAGAATTACATAATTTTAGGTAAGTTTTTTATAAGATTTGAATTTCTTTTCTCCAAAATATTCATTTGTATTTCTTTTTCTAAAAAAATTATAAAAATATTTTTTGAAACATTTGGAATATTTATTTGAAAAACATAACATTATTTATGTAATCATATTGAAAAAATTTTCTTATGTTTTATTTTTTATATTTTTTTGATGAGATTAATTTATCATTGAATAATTAAGAATAATTAACTTAGTTAAAAACTACCATTTCCTTCAATGAATATTTATGGTTATAATATAAAAAATATATTTCGAAAAAAATAACCATAAAATTATAATTAATAAAATATATATAATTTTAATCTATTTAAAAATTAATTCAGATATAGATTCATTTTTTAATTTTGAAATAACAATCCTTTGAAAAACTATTTATCCATCGCGTCTATAAGTTTAATTTTGAATTAAATTTTTGATATCATGAAAATGGAAATTGAAAAAATATGTTCCATATTTGGAATTATATAATAATATATTATATAATATTTTAAACCCAATTTGTTTGGTCATAATTAGTGGTGAAAACATGAAGAAAATAATTGTCTTGGTTTACTAAGTAGTTTAACTAAAAAAAGGAGAAAAAACATATAAAAACACATTATCGTGAAATTTTACTACTTATTCACATATAAGGTTTGATAATTTCCCATTTGGGGTACTCATTTCTTCTGAACATTGTGGTTAAATTTTATTTTATTTAAAAAATCAATCGGTGTCCCCTCCAAACTTATAAAATTTCTCCCCCTCTCCTCTACAATTCTCATTTCAAACAACCATTTTTTCAAAAAATACATTAAAATAGATTTCTTAATTATTTACCAACATTCTATATTCTATGAAATTATTATGAAACCCTAATAATAATTATTGATGTATAAACATAAAAGGTTTTTCCGAAGAAGAGGTGGGGTTCTTAAACTTCTATATTTATTCTACTTATTATTCCACCTCCCTAAAATAGTCATCAAATATGATAATATAATAACAATAATAAATACCATGTAATGATATTTTATAATGATAATTGAATTATCTACATCTATCTCCTCTACTATCAAATTAGAAATGAACTCATCGATCATGTGTATATCAGACTACATTCTCATGAACCGATGTTATTCATTTTACATCACAACTCCTCACAACAGGACATAATCAATGGATTTAACATTTATAAAATATATGTATGGTTTTATTACACTTATGTTTTTTATATCACATATACCTTATTTCCTTCCATTCTCTAGGATTTCGATAATGTCACTCATGTGTACAGCTAACTATTACTTCATGAAATGATGTCATTCGTTTTTCACATAAAATTTTAATGTATTGAAATAATTGTAGATTTTGTAAATTTATTTGATATATATTCTCTAAAATGATTATATAATGGTAATATATCAACCAAATATATTTCATTTAACCTGTGGACAAAATGAAATCAACATTTATGTGTACATATGACATACTTTCTACATGAACGGTGTAATTAAATTCCTACCTCAAAATTTAATAGATTAATATATAGATCCATATAATGAATATATATTTTATTTATTTCATGTTTAAAATAATTGAAAATATTTAACCACTATAAACATGAATATACTCAAGATACCAAAAAACTTACATGAAAAAAGAAGCGTTTGTTAACCGAAATGTTGTTTTCATAAGGAATTGTTAACAAATGTGTAATAAAAGATAATAAGTAAATAATATATGGTATTATAACAATTATTATTGTTATTTAATATATTTTTAATAAAAATATAATTATTATATAGTATGTTTGAACATGTTTGATGGAATTCGAGACATATATTGAGTAATCGTTTCTCAATTTATCTTCTTTTGGATATAGGTTATGATAAGAAATTATCTTATTCATGGTAGGTATAAATTGACCCTTTTACAATATATATCATGAAATAATTTATTCTCAAGAAAATCATTGTTAAATTTTTTATTATAATTTATTAAGTCAGATGATTCAATAGTTATCAATGTGGTAAGGTTTTTATGTTATAATATAATAGTTTATTGGGATTAATTATGATTATAATTTCAATGACAAAGTATTATGAGATACTTCTCAAGAACATCATGATTTTTCACATCCATTTTCTATAAAATGAAAATTTATTGCATTCCTTCCCTTCACTCCACTAATGTACTCAGCATTCTAGTGGATGTTTTTAATGAAAACTAGCATTATTTCTCTCTTCAATCAAAAACCCAATTTCTTCAATATCAATGTTTTCTAAAAAAGTTTTGAAGAGTGTTTAAATATTCATATACTGTTATTTAATGTTATTTTTACACATTGTTTTATATTAAGTCATTTTAATGAAATCATCTTGTTTTTCAAAAGAAGTCTTATTTGGTTTTTATTAAAAAATTAATTGGAATATTTGTTTTAACTTGCGTGTCCTGAAAATTATTTTCCACATAGATGGCCTATCAATGATTTAATGCTTCCCAAACAAGATTTAATGGTTATTTTTAATGAATTGTTTTCATTAGTATGTGGAAAATTTTAGGATTTATAATAAATGGTATCTATTGAATTAGGTATTTTTCACATGATATGTTCCATGTGATATAGGAAGATAATTATTCTTCTACAATGACATGCTTTTATGTAACATAAGCATTATTGGGGATATAATTCAATAATACCCTCATTATTATTTATATGGATGGTTTATGTTTATAATTTTAAGATTTTTATGAAACCTATTTTTATTCTATGGGATATGCAACAATAAAATGTTTTATGAAACCCATTTTTTCATGGGTTTTGATATGATGAATGTTTTATGATCTTATGGAACATTAATGTATAGATAATTTAATTAGTGGGACCTTTATATACTTCCAATGAATTAGATAATTGTTTATTTTAAATAAGATCAAATAGTAAATGGGAAGACATCACATGCCTAAAAGTTGTTACATAGGTGGTTATCCTAAGCCCAAAATAGTTTATATAAGAGGATATCTCATACTTGAAGTATGTATATAGAAGTTCAGCACAATCCTAACATGTTAATAATTTCTTGTTGGATTTATTTGATGTAATATTCTCTAAGATTATGTTTCTTCTAGAAATATATATTTTATGAAAATGTTATGATCTCAGAGATCATGTTTTATTATTATTTTATGATTTATGTCTTATAAAATACCATGATTTATTTCATGAATCAATTTAATGATTTTATTATATATATAGCATGGTTGCTCATAAGTTATTCTCATGTTATCATTCCCTTATTCATATTTTAAATTGATAACTCTCTTGTTTACCCCTACTGAGCATCTGTTATCATCTTTTCTCTGGTTTCCCTTCCCTAGGTTATGAAAAAAGTTATTATGTATGGTATGAATAAGGAGGGTGAATGTTATGATGAACTTAGTGGGAGATGACTTTGCTCAATAATTAAGTGGTTTTTTATGTACCCTTGTTTACAAAGGAACTAGACCTAAATGATTTTCTCATGGATTGTCATGTTATGTAGTTAATACTCATATAATAAGATTTAGTATTTTTATGAGAATGATTAGACAAAATATGTAATTTTATATAATTATATGATATTTTAAGTTTATTTACTGTTTATTTTAAATTTGATTACAATTACTGAAAGGAATCCTTTTTAATGTTTCGTAAACATGTCATTTTCAGTTGAATTTATATAAAAGTTGTGAATTTTAGTATTTTAGCACTTTCCAAATGAATAATGCTTCACAACATCTGATTCATTTGAATTTATAAATCCTTGATTACATGTTATCAAGGTTTTATTATGAAATTATTTTTTTAATTTTTTTATGAATTCTTTCTTTTGAAATAAATGTTATAAAAAATATAAATTGAATTAATTATTATTTTTCATATTAATTTTCTAATGGCTTTATATTTTAATTTTATTCTTGGTAAATAATATTTAAGAATTATTATATAAACCTATAGTTATTCTCAAATGATATTATTCATATTATTTCTTAGGATGGATTATGATATTATTTGTGTAAATCCTCTTGAAATCCATTTACTCATCACTAGTAATTATGTTGTGATGGGAAATTAATTTTTGTATATTTATATAACACACTTATATATGATTTATCATTATGTTATAGTTTCATCTAATATATATCGATAATACACTTGGTAATGTTTTACATTAGGATAGGACATGGGTGGATATCCAAAGTTTAAATTGTTTGAGGATGCAGTTGGTTATCCCATGTCTACTATGTTATAGGAATGTTGGTATACTAGTCCATTTTGATATGAATGTATGTTAGGTTAACCATGATGTATGTTATTATTATTATAATTATTTGCATGAAATATTATATTAGTATTTAACTTACCTATGTTATTTTATCATTACTCGTGATAATTTACTCAGGTTTTCACGATCATATGGATCATTTATTATGTTATACCAAAGTCATCAAATTATTAATTAGGGTTTATGCTCTATGTTTTATTTTTTGTGACTTATTTATGTTAATTTCATGTATTTTTATTATTTTGTCTTTCCACCATGTTCATCTTAATCACAATCATGATCTTCAATTGATATTTCTTATGTTCCACCCAACTGAGCATTTAGGACCACTGATTGTTATGATTCCACTCTGTAGTTATTATAGTGGAATATTATAGGTAATATATCTAATTTTTATCATGTGTTAATAGTATTTGCAAGATATATTGTATAATTTTTGTAACCTATTCTTATTACGTATTAAGTTTACAATGACACTACACTTATGTGGTTTGAGTTGAGATTTTTTGTGTCGTGCAATGAATATTCATGAAAAGTGAGATAATTCCATGTATGTTGTGGTTTGATAAAATAATTTGATATAATAAAATGGTTTAGTAATTTTTTTGGTATTTTTTTATAATGAATAATAGTTTAGAGCTTCAAAAACCTATATTGAACCAAACATGATCTAGGATGAACCAAAATGATTTAGGTTAAAATGTAGATTTCATAATTTAGGACATCATGAGACTAATATTAATTATCATGATATAATATAAAATATTTATTATTTAATAATACTCATTCTAACCATTTTTTTATTACTAAGGGATTGAAGTAAAAAATATGATATTGGTGTGGTGGTAGGTAAACTAAATAATAGAAACCAATTATCTGAGACCCACTACTAAAATTCATTCTTATCTTAAAATGTATCTAAAATAATTAATTAATATTTCTTGTAATATTCTATCCAAACCCACCATGTTTGATATGAAATTCCTCATTACTTCTTTTTGAGATTACTCGAATGTAATAGGATACCGAGTAGAAAAAATGTTCTAAGTCTATCAATGGGGAAACTATACACTTAGTATATTGTAATCAGGTAAATAATTATTATGAAAAAGATTATAAATAATAAAATCAATCATGTGGAAAAAATAATATCGAATAGAAGTAATAATATATATAGAAATCTATCAAATTGGTATGAAAAAAATATATATTTCAGGTAATAAATAAATAAATATAAGGTCCACTGTAGTCTATCCTAGTCCGCTACCAACTCCATACTCCTCTCCTAAACAATCCACCAAAATGAAATTTCTGTTATTTAAGTAACTATGCATGAAATCTATTTATAAACTAAAATTTTAAATTATAGTATGAGTACAAGACATAGTAGGGAACCACCAATGTGTTCTTAATACAAGTAAAAAACTATATAATAGTTTATACCATGAAATAACTAAATTCAAAAAAAAATAGAAGCACATATGTTTTGAGTTATCATTTGTTAACAGATCTCCCATAAACCCTAGGCCCTCCATCTTTTGGTCGTAGTTTTTATGGTTTTCAGATAAGCTAATCAAGTACTTCCTTTAAGGTAAGACAAATCATCCCACCGATATGGTGGTAATCATCAATAAGTATCACATCCAGCATGTCATTCCCTAGTTGGCTATATTGTTTACACCCATGTCCCCAAGTCAATGGGAAAAGCAAATTGATTATACTATAATATAGGCCTTATATAAAACTTAGTAATTATATATCTAGTTGTGTTCATAGTTTCTACCTAATTGTAAACTGGTGGGTCATATAGACAATTTATAGTCCAATAAATTTTATAAAAGACAATATATCATATTTTAAAAACAATATTTTTTGAGGTTCCTTAGATATAGAGAAATTATGTCTATAATCATTTTTAGAGCATAAGTATTCAAAATAGTTATTCTAAAATTCACTTTGAGAATAATTTCTCAACAGTTTAATGGGTTTTCCATTATATTTCCCTATAAAAGTTTAATATTTTGAAAAATATGAGGATGTTTAAAATATTTTAGATTGAAAAATACCCATATGTTTCTTGAATAATTATGAAAAATAACATAATCATAATTTTCCATTACAATAATATAGGTTCTAGACGGTCTAACCAATTCTCTATGAATTAATTTTTGTGGTTAATAGATAGTAACATTTTTCTTTGGTTTCAAATTTATATTTTGTTTCATTACATTTTATTAAGGATTCTAAACTATGTTATTTAGAAATTAGATATTTCTAATATCATTGAATAATATTTTATATAAAATAATTCTAATGTAATTATTCTTATAGTGTTCTAGTATCCTCTACAATAAAATGATTGTCCATAATGAGAACTAAAGAGGGAAGTATTTTGAAACATAAAAAATATAAATTAAAATCATAAACATTATCATTCATTAAATTATTCAATAATAAATCAGGTTTTCATTCAAAAAATATCAAAAAAAAAATCAAATTTTAAATTTTAACCATCATCAAATTATTCAGATATTCTAATCTGGTAAAATTTTAAATCATCCAAAATTTAAAATATAAAAAATTTACCAGTTTGGTAGTTATTAATCCATCCATGAAAAGTTATTTTTCCCTTCACATTGAAACCACAAGATTAATGTCGATGATCAAGATTTTATAGGTTTTTTAAATATGAGTAGTCTTTGACCTTATCACAAGAATACCCATTCTAAATATTTCATAAATGTTTCCTTGATGTTGTCAACCATTTTCCCTATATAAAATCAATATAATTACTATATTACCCATACCATATTGAATATTGAGAATATAATAAATAAATTTGTTGTAATCCAAATATATTTAATATCTTTTTTAACTATCAAATTAAAAAAATAAGATGTTACATAACTATTATGTCCAAAATAGTTATAATTGTTTCCAAACATTTATGTTCCTTTATTATTAAATATTATAGGCCTTTTCGTTTATCAGGGGATAGAGATATATAATTAATCTTCCTTGGTTGTTCATATTGGAATCTATTACTAGTTTATAATTTGGTAGGTTTTTAACTTCGCAAATTCATATTAAAATTATTATTTTCATTTTAATAATTTCATAGATCCTTCTTGGGTTATTCTTTTCCCAATTTCATATCATTATTCTTATTTAATTAGTTTTAATTCTCCACTTTTCAATTGTAATATCATTTTTATCTTCTATATATAAGGAATTAATTTTTTAAAATTCATTTATTTAAAATCAATCTCATTTGTAGTGTCATAAAATAATATATAATTATTAAAATAATTCTTAATTAACCAATATAGATTCATCTATATCATAATTATCTGAAAAAATAAATGTAATAGTTGGTACTTAAATGCAGTATCTGTTATAGAAATATAGTCTTTTTCACTCACATCTCCTATACTATATTCAAAGTCACTAGTGTTATCCACTGATGTATTTTATGTATCAACCCTAGATTTATCTAATTTAATTCCTCTATCATCATATTTCATTATTTATTTCAAATTTTTACAATAATAATTTATGTATCCATTCCTTTTAAATTAATAGATTATATTTCCACTATTATATTATTCCTTTACCCATTATTTCATTCATTTTATAACCTTATGATACATTCCATTTTAATGTGAATTTCTTAAGAACTTATTCTTTTGGTAGATATTTGCAAATATTTTAGATATATTATATATCTATTTAGGCCTATAAGAATCATATTAATTTCTAATTGAGTTATCAATATAACCCTTTTTGACATAAACGTATTGAATGAAATATTTTCCTTTTTATGTTAAGTATATTCATTGTCAGATTTCAACTATTCTTTATATATCATCAGCTGTCCACTAGTTAATTTTTTATTGTAATAATGAACCAAAATTTTTAGACATAAATATTACATCAAATTATATTAATATTCCATATATAGAATTATATTCAATTTCAGAATCATATAATCCTACTGTATTAGGAAACATGAATATATTATCAACTTGTTATTAATAGATTAAATCATCTCCAAATAATATTTTTTATAACTGTAACCCTTTATAGACATATCATACATAAAAAAATTCTTCTAATCAAGAATAATGGAAGCATAGTAAAGGGTGATCTCAGATACTCATTAATGGAAAAAAATTGAGATATCTATGATGACATAAAAAAATGAGAATAATGTTATTAGAATATGGGCTTAAAATTTGAAAACCATAAACATCGTATAATATATCATAATCATGATTCAGGGAATAAATCATGGTAATTCAAAAGAAGTAAATAATAAAGGAATTGGTGATCATGGGGAGTGAAAGAGTAACAATAGAGTATTACATAGGTTTGTTTCATACACAAAAGAATGGTAAATCATTTTTGTAGTCAAGGAACACTTCCAAGACTATCATAGTGTATTGATTTCAATATCCTTTCCATATTATCAATATTAAAAGTTCACTATCTAGAATATCATATTGGAAAACGTCTCTTAATAAATGGGTTTCACTCCCCATTATATTCTTTATTATTTTACAAGATTTTCAAATTCACGATATGTATAAGAGGGATATATAAATATGACCCACCCATAAAATAATTAAATTCATAAATAAGTGTACCAAATGATCACAAAACATTCATTATATCATAACCCTTGTAAAATATTATTTTGATAAACATTTCATCATTTCATCATAATACAACATGAGAAAAGTAAATGGGATTCATTAACATCATAACATCATAATTAACACCGTCCATATAATGAATAATGATAGTATAATTTGATTATACCCCCAATAAATCATATGTAACACAAAAATTTGTAGTCTTATATAAAAAACTCCATTAAACAATCACTTTGTAAATTTATTGGGAAAAATACCCATTTCACTTTTAAATCAATTGTTTAAAATGAAAAAATGTATAATTTACTAAAGAAATAATTTCAGGGAAAATAACCTTGGAAGAATTTAGAAGAATATTATACTCATTGGGAATTCATGTCAGTTATAATATACTTTCATTCAAGGGATGTTAAAACATTAACCTGTTGTATATTTTTTGGTACAAAGATAAAAGTTACTTTTCTGGAAAATAATAATAAGGTTGATTTTCGTCAATTATTTAAAATGTAAGACAAGGGTAAAAATTACTGCAAAAAATAATATTAAATTAGTAAAAAAATTAAAAACATTTTTAGAAATCATTTAAATGAAAGAAAGTGCATTTTTGAAAGAAATAATTAATATGGTAGTTTTTCTTTAAAACTTTTTTTCGAATCCATAATACTTAAATTAGAAAAGATTAAAGGAACAAATATATTACCTAAAATTAAATAGAGGATAAAACAATTTAGGATATTCCTTAGTGTTATATCATGAAATTATTCATTTGGAACCATAATCATAATAACCCTATTGGACATTGATATTATAACATAAACCCTTAACTGAAGATTCACTTTTGTCAACATAACACTAAACTTCTATGTAATAAATTTAAATTTATTATACTTATATACCATAATAATTTACATACATATAGTTTCATATTGGTTCTATTTATAACATTTTAATAATTATTTATTAATTCCACCTTATTAAAATCATCATTTCTAGGTTTTGATTTTTTTGTTTTTTATGAGAATTTCAGTTTGGTTGTTCTGATCCTTGTTTTTTATCATGGTATAAACTCCATAATTTTAGTAATAATTTAAATATCATATATATTCATTATATATATATATATATTCATTTATATTGTATATATAGATAAAAATATATTACACCAGTCATAAAGACTGTAAGTCATACAAATGCATTAACATTATTTCCAATATTCAATGGATAGAAATAAAGAAAGTTAAATAATATTTAAACTCTCCAAATTCATTATTATATCATATATATCATATATTTTCATTAAAAATGTCATAATATCCATCAAGATTGGATAAGAATGAAAACATTATTACATAACTTCATCAAATTTTTAGTCCACACATATGCATGAGTGACGTTATGGTTTTCCAATTGATTGGAAGGTAATGTGGTAGATATGAAATTATAACTACATAATAATAATAATTCCATATGTGTAATTTATAGATATTAAACCTATCATAACACCTATCCATAAATAATGGAGATGAAAAATTAATTGCATCATTAAATGGTTGTGGTAGTCAACATGTAAACGTAATTGACAATATTAGTTCCCATTTTATGGAAAATATGTTTTCAAATGTATGTTACATAATCATATAAAATCTTAATATAGTTATGATATTTAATAAACTAATTTATGCTGAATACCATAAAATTATAGAAGGTATGAATGTAAATAGTTTTAAAAAAATGGGTATGAATATTACCTCATATTTTTTTATTCCCATTTATATCCCTTTTAAAAACCCTTGGAAATTCAATTTAAGATGAAAAAACCTATATTTCATTTATAATGAATATTATAAGTAAATTGGTCTTGGTTTGGATAAGATATATGACCTGAATTGGTATAAGGAGAAGGAAGAATGGGTATCCTTTAATAAGGTAAAGAAAGGAAAACATTGAGTTACATAAAATATTTAAATATGATTTAAGTCTTTCTTACGTATTATTTTTCAAAATATCAATTAATTGTAAATTAATTATATCAAGGTCAAAAAATAATTTTCTACTGATAATTATATATATTTTTGATTCATTTAAAATCTTATATTTTTGTATTACCGCATCCTTAAACAATTTTATCCTTAAAAACTATAAAAACATTTTCAATCTTTATGGTATACATTTTTTATTATAAAGAAAAAAATTCATGACGAGGAAAATGATAAAATTTTTGTCCTTTTTCATTATAACTATTATATTCAAAAGTTTTTATAGTTTATAAATATTATAACAAAATAAAATTATTATAAAATTTCATTAATGTTATTTTTTGAAATTATTAAATTAATTTGACTTTAAATATATAATGATTACAATTTAATTAGCATATAATCCATTAAAATATTCATAAAATGTTTTATTCAAACATGATGTTAGTGTTTGATAATTTTATTTCAAGTATAAATTTTTTAATTTTTTTTAATAATTGTTTTATATAATTAAATAATCTTTAACATTTTTGAGATAATTGACTTCTTTTATGTTTTATGGTAGGAAATAATAATCTTTTGAAAAAAGAAATACAAAGTATAAAAATGGAGGCCAAAATACACTTCTCATCATGAGAAAAGTGATTTGTTGAAATAATAGAATTTTCATGGAGTGGAATTTGGAAAACTAGAAGTAGAATTATTATAGGTTGTGTAATTTCATTACAAGTCATAACCTTATCATATGAAGTAGAGCTTCAAAGAAAACATCATGAAGTAAACAAAAAACCCCTATGAAACCCCATACATGTCTTGTAACTAAATTACACAATGTAACGTTTTATTATACTTATTTTTGGAGAATAAATACATTGAGATTCTCCGGATATGAATAATTAAAGGTTACACATCAGGATTCCCCATTACACATTATGAAAGGATTCAACATTCCAAATATTTGAATGAGATTGATGCGAGAATCAAGAATATTCAAAATCATGGAGAAAATATTGTATCTAAATTACATGATGAGTAAACACTTTACATATCATGAAATGTTCTGGAAATATCCCATCTAAATCCTATAAATAGAGCAGAAATTGGTGCTGAAAAGGAATTGATAATCGGCTGGAGGAAAAATCTTGGTGTGAAACTGTTGTGTCTTATTTATGTTATTTTTCACTATTCTATATGTTTTTATTTTATTTCATAGATCCCTATAAACCTATAATCACTAGCATGCAGAGTAATCCTGATATATGTAAGGGTGATGTAACCTAAGGGGGAAGGTGTGATGGATTTATTTTTTAAATTATTCATGTAAGTGATTTGTGCGATTTATTCTTAAACTTCAAATTCCGTTATTTTTATTTTATCATGACCATTAAAAATTCATTAAATACGAGATTCAATATTTTGCAACTAAAAATCCTAAATAATCCACCACCATTATCAAATTTAGCATAAATCTAGTTTAAAAAGGTAACAAGAAAGTCCTAATTCGGAAACACATAAACTTTTCTTGACCAAGGAAATTGGGAATTTTTGTGGCAAGGAGGACACACCATGACCATTTGATCTACCTCAACTTGAATCCAACCCAATCATTAATTAATCAATATTTACTATAAAATCTATTTTCACCCAAACCATAAAATTACAAATCCCTAGAAAACTTTCAAAATATAATCACAAACCAATCAATTTTCCATGCTTTATTTTTTTTTTTAAAAAAAAAATAAATCAACACACGTCTTCTATCACCGCATTCAACAATTTAATAAAATTAAATATTTTTAAAACCTAAATAAATTAATTTATATTTCCCTGTGGTTCGATCACGAACATCCATTTTACTAATTTTTAATTAAGTGATTAAGATTATTTGAGTCTTAAAAAAATTCCTAGAATAATAGGGAACTAACGACGTCCCAATGGGAAATTAGTGGGAAACTAAAAATCATCAAAAAAAAGTATGAATTATTGATTAATTATTATCATTTGAATTCATTTTTACTACTATAATAAGCATTGTGTTGGTGTTGTGTGAAAAATTATGAAATTATTCCATAATGAACAATTAAAAAAATACATTAAAAAAAATATTTATTATTTATAATAAATTTTTAGAACTAAGTTTATCTTTTATTATCCTTCTGTTAAATTTTTTTAGATATTTATATAAATTGAGTTACATTTCCAAATTTTCTTTAATTAAAATACTTTAAATTTTAATAATAGTGAATATAGAAAAAAAAATCCATTTATTAAAACGTATAATTGATCTGGTAGAATTTATCCCAATAAATGAAATTAGTGGATGTGTATGGTAGATTTTTTGAACTTATTTCATGGTAATAACCATGTTTTACCAATTTTACCCTAACTGATGTGAAAAATAGTTTTCCACAATAACTTTTAATAATGAAGCAAAATAAAAGTGACATATTTACCAAATTTGATAACATTTATTCAAAATATTTAACCCATCTTATCAAATTCAACTCAAAGAAGTAATTGGATGTAATTTAAAATTAAACCATCAATACATGAAAAAAATAAGTTTTCATGAAATAATGTTTTAGAAGTAAAAAAACATTTTTATTCTAAAATACATCATAAAATATATTATAATGAACTTCATTGAATTATTGATAATATTACTGAAATGATATTACATTTAAAAGATTTTTAAAAAAAATGGATCTCAATAAACGATTTAGTAGAAAATACATTTTTCAGTAAAAAAAATGTAACTCTTCATTGAAAAATTGAATTTTTCATAAAATTATTGATAATTGAATCTAACATAATAATGACATTAATATTTATGAAATTAATTTAATCATCCTAAATATTATTCTAAATGTGGAGGAAATTGGTTTTAGTATTTTCTCACATTATTCTGTAAAATCCATTATTGAATAATTTTTTTTAAAGCATATTAAGACATTACATAAAAATGTGCAATTTATTATAAATATATTTTCATTATCTAATACCATTATCCATAACTATAACAAAATTATCTCAAATTAAGTCCAATAATTGAATGTCTAGGTTATAATGATATTCTATTTTATGGTTCATTTAGAATCTAGGATTCTTGTATCATAAGTTATTAATAAAATAAATTTATTTTAAGAGAAATATATCATAAAATACTAGGTTGTTACAATATCACCACATTTAAATGAAGATTTTACTTTTATATCATTACTCTAATACAAAAAATGAGGATATCTTAGATTCATTACATTATCAGGTTACCAAGTTGATTTTCCAAATTTTTAAATCCTTTAGAGAATGTTAACTAGTTGAGTAGCCTTATTTATAAGAAATATATCTCCATGATTTGTGATTTATACTAGTTATTCATGATAAAATTGGTAACTATCTAGTGGTACATAATATAATTTTTGTACTTATGAATGATTAGGCATGTACTTACTCATTAGAAATAAATGTAACACCTGATGAACATGAGAGATGATCATCGAAAGCACCAAGAGATAAGGTATTGTTCCAACACAACATAAATTCATGAAGGGTACAGTACACATAGGGACAATATTTCCCTTATTCTATAATCTCAAGACCCTATTCAAGACTTAAAATCAAGGAATAGCTATATATTATCTTTGAATTACATATTTTGCTGAAGTCTATCCGTATATCTTATTTATTCACCATTGATTTCATTCATGAGTTTCTAAATGGATCTGACATTATATAACATTTCAATAGGTAGATAAAGTCCAAATATTTTTCATTATACAATATAATCCCATAATTTTGGTGTTCAACACTTAATTCAATTGAGTTATTCATAATGATACATTAAAATTCTCAAGTGGAAACTATTGTTATATTAAAATTCGACTAAAGGAAGGTGTTGACCACTATAAAATTTGAAATCCATATAGAAAACATAGTATATTCACATGGGATTGAATGGATCTCTTAAATTATCCATCTATATAAGGATGTTAACCAGTATTGAAATACAACTCTAAATCAAATTTTTGTTGAACACTTCACCAGAACATAATAATAATCCTCATATCCCAATATGATATAGTAGAATATGGTACTCCAATAAACCATACCCCATAATTAGTATATATTATGAAATGTTAATAATGATATTAATATTATATAATAATAAAAAATTGTGTTGACTTTATAAGATGTTCCACTATAATAAAAATATTTTTATGGATTTTAGATGTTTTTTTGAGTGAATCAAAAAAATCTGTAGTGTTGTTTTCCTATTTCCATTATCATGTGGGTAGTTTTTGTAACATACCCTTATAGTTATATATCCAAAAAAACTTTTTTACATAAAAGAAATCAATATAAATAATCTATAATATCTCCCTTCAGGTTTCCAAATGAAAAAATAAATTTTATATCACTATTATTATTTGATCTTATAAGATTATAATATAATAGAGATCTACAAGATTAATCCAAAATATCCTTACACAAATATGGTAGCTATGGAAGAAAAACATGTATTTCAATCCTTATCATTCAATTAAAATAATGTTATAACTTAGGAAAATTTCTCACTTTGTTTTGTAGATCTATTTATTCCTTTATCACCACATTAAACACTACAAGGATAAATGGTTGAACACTCATTTATAAAAGATTGGATTTCACACCTTACTTTAGGATTCCAAAATATATCTATTATATATAAAATAAAAAATTAATATTTTTTCCCTCACTATTGATATTCCTACATAATCATTTAGACTCATAGTATCTTCCACCTTGTTATCATTCCTAGGGTGCTTATATATTTAGAAGACACAATTTGAAATTAGCTTAAACCATCATCTATGGTACATATTCAGCTAATTATAAGTGAATGTATTGATTAAATTATTCTTTTCAGAACATATATCACACATTTCTAGTTAAATATGTTTTATCCATAATATAAATGAAAAAATTACAACATTGAACTCCAAATCAGAAGTCTGGTAATTTTTTCAATGAACCACCAGTTAGTGTGAAATAAAATCTATAACCATATCCTTATGCACAAGGAAACATCCCATAATATTATTTGATGCATAGCTATATATCACAAAACCTATCCACTTAATGTTAGTGTAATCACATGTTCTTTGACTAAACGATTATTTAGTTCCATCATATTTTCATTGCATTCGTCTATCTAAAGAAACTTAAATCCCTTCTGAGTTAACCTTATTCGTGGATTAGTCAGTCATGGTAATTCCTTCCAAAAACATCAATAATATCTATCCAAACCAATGAAATTGTAGATATCCTTTATATTGGTTGGTCTGGGAAAATTTTCAACAAAATTCCCCATTGATGAATCAGTTGATATTTTCTCGCTTGATATTATATTACCCAAAAATTACACTTTTTATAAATAGATTTCATACATAGTATGTTTTTCATACATCTTATTACACCTTAGGGTATTTAGTGATACCCAAATTTAATCATCCTCCATTTCTATAATCATAGATCATATAAGGATGACATCTATAAAACCAACCACAAAACTAATCAAGTTAATCCTCAAATAATTTATTTCTAAAATCCATGAAGATAATGGGTAATTTTTAAGGACAAATGAAATAACTATAAATTCATTGTTCATATACCTTGTATGAAATGGTTTACCAGGTATCTCATAATTTTTTACCTTCATATTATAGTATCTAGATAGAAGATCAACCTTAAAAAATATTTAGTTCTTCACAATTGATAAAACAAGTCATCTATATAAGAAAGAGGATTTTTTCATGATTATGAAATTGGTATATTATGGAAAATCATTTAATATTTTCATCAATCCATTTTTCATCTTAAAAAAAATAATTGGTTCACCCCATAGTTATTCACTTGGAAAAATATATCCATTATCAATATTCATCATATGTTTCATCTTCAATTACAGCTACAGAATCAGGGAAATTTATTATGGATTATTTTAAATAAGGGTAAAAAACATCTAAGAGTTTTATTGAAAGAAATTCAAAATTTTGATGAAGACTTATAATATCTCCAAAAATCATCCAAAAACTCCTACATAATATAGATATGCTTAATATAAACTTCCCCCCAAACCATCTTTTAAAAACACCACTTTTTCATAGGAGTAAAAACCCGTATAATTGATGTGATCTCCATTGGAATTTTAAATTTATCATCGCACTGATAGAAGATCACTGGTTGGTTTGGAATATCAAACATACCTTCACTTCTTTGTAAATTGGTGTGGGATATACGTAAACAAGGTCAGTTTAATAAAAAATAGCATTTAATTCAACACGAGAGGGAAACAATATTTTTAGTATGATTATTCCAATAAAAACTTCATTACGAGATGAATTATAATCTTGGAATGCGATCATCATACCATTTTGAGTTTTCCCTACTAATTCAACATCTAATTGTTGTTATCTCACTACCATGCCATTTAAAAATCATTTTAATATAAAAATGTGAGTAGTTTATTAATCAAATAAGATATTAATAGCACTTGAGTGGATGGTAAGTATAACTTTCACCACTTTACTATCACATCCCACATTGATAATAGTGATCATGTTTGATTTTACATTTTTTCTTAACATAGGAAATTTCTTAAATGGTCATCATCATCAAACATTTTATTTGATCATGGGTTATTATAATTCCCACATTACTTTTGTTTGAATAAATATATTTTTTGGTTAATTCATTGGATATTTTTCTCTATTCAAATCATTATATAACATATTCATCTCATCACATTAGAATTCAATTCCCTAATAACCTTCCATTCCAAACATAAATCATTTTCCAACCCCATTAAGATAATTTCCCCCATGTTTCCTTCAACACTTCATGCATAATGATATGATCATCATCTTATCTCTTTGTTTAATTTAATTTACTATTAATTACATCTTTGTTTAATTATCAAAAATATTATATTGATGGGTATGTACAATATGTATTTTCACCTTGATTTTACATACAATTTTTTTTTCATAGCTATTATTGTTACTAATATATAAATACCTCTAGAATCTTGGATCTAATACACTGATGAATTCACCATCCATGCATCCATGTTTCATGATAATTATAAAATCATACCTAATATGTTCTTAAAGTTTACCTCAAATATAATAATAGATTCCTTGTTTTTATTTACCTTAAGTAATTATATATATATATTAATATGGATAATATTATTAATATAATTATTGAAAAATATGTTCTTAAGACCATCCTAGTTGATGGAGTAAATTTCATTCTATTTTTCAATGTTATATATAAGATTCCACCAATAATCTACTTTTCCATCGATGTGATAAACCAAAAACATAACTTTTTCCTCTTCTGGACACTTGAGAATGGAAATATTTATTTTAGTGTTACAAATTCATTGATTAATAACTAATTGATCATAATACCCACTAAAGGAAGGTGGAAATTACCTCATCAATGACTAATCATAACGTTGTTCCCTGAATTACTTTTTAGTAGTCTTATTCTGAATTTTTTGTAGAGATACTTTTATACAAATAGAAATGGTATTTTTTATTTTCTATAACATAACATTTGGTTTTTTAAGAGCAAAATCATTTCATTGAACCTCATATATTGTATTAACAGGGTTAATTTTAGTTCGATAAAATCACCAAAACCAAAAAAACATAGTCTAATTAACATTAATAATAGTGGAAAAACTCATAATATCTATCTAACTAAAATTTTGGGATTTTATCATATACCTAAACATTTCCCCAAGGTGAAAAGTAATTTTTTATTATGCATGATTATAAGTGTAACTAAACCTTTCTATAATACCATTTATAATGACCCATAACATTAATATATACATATTACATCTTATTAGATTAATATTCAATTCATAACATTATTATCTATGCTATAGTGGTATATGTCTAGTATGTTTCGAAACGTGAATACATAAACAACTAATTATATAGAGATCTAAAAAAATATCCCACTAATTTCATTATTACCAGAACCATTATTAGACATGGCATACATAAAATCTTCCATCAACCTATGGAAATGAAGAATAATAAATGGTGAGATCGGGTTCCTAGTATGGTTAAACAATGGATATATCATTGATTATAAAAAAATTACAAGAGAATAAGGGTATAAGAATATGATATTAAAATTTCAAAGTTATACTAGTATATCATAGATCATAGTCTTAATTCATGGAATAATTCTTGGTAATATATAAGACATGTATCAAAAAGGAATCAATGTTGATAAATTATAAGAGAAAAAAATTGAATAACAAATTACTTTTTAAAATTCAAAAAATGGACATAAAATCATTTCCTTAGTCAATTATGACATCCAAGACTATCATGGTTCATTCAGTTCATACACCATTCTATCATATTCATATCCATGGTTCACACTTAAGATAATCATTGTGGAAAATGTTCCTTACTGAATAGGGTCCACTCATTATTCCAGTCCTTAATGTCTCATGAGATATCTATTATAACCCAATGAAATATATTTCTAAATAATTATTGTCCCACTGAACACATAATTAAAATAATAAATATTTGTTCTAGAATATCATAAAACATTAATAAAAATATTACTCATGAAAAATATGTGAGTTTCATAAACATTTAAAAATTTATCATAGAATAATCCATTAAAAATAAATGGGTTTCATAAATTATTTATCATAATCAGAAACCATTTAGATAAATAATAATGATCGTATCATTTTATCATTTATATATTAACTCTTATGTAACTTCAAAAATATTCATTTTAGATGACAAATGACTTTAAAATATCACATAGAACATCTATTGTGGAAAATAAAATTTTCACATTGAAATCAATTATTTAAAATCTAAAAAATTCTCAAATACTAAAGCAAACAAATCATTGAAAATAACCATTGAAACATGTCAATAGAGCATTGAATAATTTTCCAATCATGACTATGGGATTTGTTTTTCATTTCATGTATGTTAAAATAATAATTCCTTTTCTATTTTTGGTCCATAGGTCAAAATTAACCTATTTGGAAAATTAAAATTTAATTTATTTTAAACCATATTATAAAACATTAAACAGTTCATAAAATTAGTTTAAAAAAATAATTGGAATATATTTACAGATTTCGTGAAAACTATTTTTGGAAACATATATTTGGATGAAAAAATATTGATCAATTGAAAATAGAAATAAAGTTAATTTTTCCTTTAAAGCATTGTTTTGGTTTATTGATTAAATAAAGAGAGGAAAATTAAAACGAAACATGTATTCTATATAAAATAAACATACAAGAATAAAATTTATTAGATTCCTTATAGGGATACTATGAAATTCCATCACCAATATCATAATCATAAATAATAATGCTAAATAATGATATTGTAACATAAAACCCTTGCCATAAATATTTACGTTATTTAAAATATCTTAAAAACATGGTGTAATAAATTTAAATTAATAATAATTATATACTATAATAATATAAATATTCTATTGTATCATATATGTTCCATCTATAATATTTTAATACAAATTTTTTAATAACCTATTTCTAAAATCATTATTTATGGGTGTTTACTATTTCATTTTTTTGAATCTTGATTCAGTATTTCTATTCCATATAAATTGATGATGGTCACATAATATATATAATTATAATATTTATATTACTATAATATTTATTTAGTATATATATTGATAATCATCCATTAAATATATAGATAAATAATAATTATATCATTCATGGAGATGGTACGATATTCGTGCGCTTGAACGTTGTTTTCGATTTTAGATAGATGGAATGAAGTGAACAAATAATTTAATTTTATAATATCATTATTATCTAATATATATCAAATAGATTTATTAAATCTATCGTTATATACAACTATATAAAATATAAATGAAAAATAAATCACATTTCTTCATGTATGTAGTAGTCTCCACGTAAGCACGACCAATGTTATCATTTTCAATGTATTAGAAAGTAAGAAGATAAATATGATATTATAATTTAAGAATCATAATAATTTAGTTAAATTAATTTATAAAAATTATAACCATCATTATAACAATCCAGGAATGATGGTGATGAAAATGAATTGTGTCGTTGTGTGGAGGTGGTAGTCCACACATGCGCCGAAGTGATAATTTTACTTTTTTTATAGAATAGTGGGAGGATAATGGTATATAAAAATCATAATAACACACACACACATATATATATATATTCAAGAAAATGAATTTATTTTTCTACTTTGAATATATTAGATTTATAGGATGTATGATAACAAATATGTTGAAATAGGTTACGTAGGAAGATTACCTCTTCTTCAGTAGACCACCTTTACAATCCTTCCTAAGGACCATTGGAATAGTATTTTAAGAATACCAATACCACTATATAGTGGATAGTGAATTTCAAAAGATAAATTTTCAGGTTTTCTTCAATCTAGATTGATTAAAAAAAATTAAATAAAATAATGAATGTGTGTCCTTTTATATGGGAAAGAAATGACTCATGTGAAATTAACTAAAATATTTAAATATAATTTAATACATTATAAATAATAAGGATTCCAAATTTCCATAAATATAATGATAAATGAGTCTATATTATAAATACAATCATCTAGTGAAATTTATATTGGTTTTGGAATCATTTTGAACCATATCATTTTTAACTCATTCATTAACCAGTTTCAACCATATATAAGGTAATGGATGTATTCAATAGTAAAGGGTTATAATATTACATATAAGATATATGTTGGGACATAAATGACTAATGAATTTTATGCCAGACATTATTTAACCAATATTTTTATCCTTAAATATTTTTATAATTTTTATTAATTTAATAAAAATAATAATTTTCAATAACATATCATTAAAGTCATTTTTTACACTATTCATTTAATTTTGCTTTAATGACATAATGATACTAATGAAACATGAATATAACCCTTTTAAAAATCCTTAATGTGTTAAAATAAAATATAAATTTTACATGTAAATTGAAATACCTTTAATAATTTTAATTTTTTACATTTTAAATTCATTTATATGTTCTTTCTATAGTGTGCACACAAACTATATCAACAGAGTGTTAGCAAATAGAGAAATTATTTGATCACTAAATTTTATTAAAAAAATATCAGAATCATAAAATTAATTCTTATTTATAATAATCATTTAGAAAAGAATATAACAAATAATATTCCATATATAAAATAATATTGATATTAAAGATAGAGGTGCACATTTTGGAATTTTTTATACTTAAATAGCATAAATTTTATTAACAGTGTGAAATGGAAGAGAAATTCTATATATTCAAACCTGATATGATTGTGGTAATATATATATATATATATATATATCATCCAAATAAATTAATTCATGTATTGGATTGATTTAGAGACCTTATTTCATGTTTAATCATGTTTTTCTCATTTTACTAATATTGAGGTGAAAATTATTTATCACAATTACTATAAACATTGAAAATAATTAGTGACATATTTACCAAATAATAACTTGATAATTAAAATTATTAAATCAATTTTATCAAATTTAGTTCATAATAGTTTCATAATATAATTTAAAATTAATCTCGTAATACTGGACGAAAAACCGTTTTCAATAAATACACTTATCTTATGTATAAACACTTTTTATTCCAAATCCAACATTAAATTAATTATAATGGACATAATATCATTATTACAAAAATAAATTACCTAATTTCACTCTTAAAAGTATTTTAAATCATTATTTAACCTATTAAATTCTTTAAACAAAAACCTAGGTTTCAATAATAACTATATTTTCACTATTTATCAAAAAGTCAATATTTTCCTAAAATTTTAAAACATTCACTTAAAATAATTGGAACATGATGATTAAAAAACAATATATCAATTTTTTTAAACAAATTCTAACACTATTAGAAATTTTTTATGTTATTTACTCACAATGAACTACAAACATCCTTTTTTAGGGAAATTTTTTTTAATCATATAAAGGCATTACTAAAAACAGAGAATATAATTTTCAATATATTTTACTTTTATAAAAAATTTATATTTAATTTATAAAATTTAGTTATTAATATTCACATATCTAATTTAAAGGATAGTTTGTAAAGGTATACTATATAGTTTTCATTATGATTTAGGGTTTCGTGTGTTATATTCTATCAAAGAAACTGAATTTATTTGAATAGAAATAAAACATAAAATATTAGGTTCTCTAATTTTGATTACTAATATAATAGTTTTTATTAAATATAAACATAAAACTTATCCATAAATTAGTTCGTCTTCTCCGTAATCTTATAACATTCTTCTTTTCTTCCATTGACTATCTATGACACTTCATAGTATTAATGATTTCATTAAATATATAATACAAGTTAAAAAGGATTCATCATGTTTCATATTCATATAATCTTACATCATGGTATATTTATTCAATAAAAATTATATAACATTATTGATTACTTCCTGAGAAAATAAAAATGGATAAAAATTTTCTGAAGAAATTATACAATCGTATATTATATTAAATTCATACTCCCCAAAAGCATAAAATAATACATATTATTTAAATTATATACATAAGATATTGTAGTTGGATAATCCCATTAATTTCTAGTATCCAACTGTTTTTCTGGTTTATCTTCTATATTTCCCTAGATAAAAAATTTCATTCTCTCTATTATTATAAATTATTGTCCATTCAGAATAATTAGTTCCATAATATATTATCTGTCGATCGGTAGAAAAACCATTAGTCCTATAATGAAAATGTACAAAGTATTAATATATAATAATGATCTTTTTATCCAAATATAAAAAAGATTGAGTAAGAATAAAAAAATACTGGACAATCATATTGATTGGAGTGATAAATCCAGAGGGTTGTGAATTTAGTTTCCAATAAAATTTCAATTTAAAATCAATTTAAAAACTAAATCCCATAGTTTAATAAAAATTAAATGTTATTAAAAAATATATATGTATATAATTTGACTTTTAAAATGGATTTTCATAGTTAAGATCAAGTATCTATTTAAATAACATTGAAATTAGGTCACCATCTAAAACCTATTTACTTAACCTAACTTAGTATATAAAATAAAACATTAGAATAATAATTAGTGTATAATATGGTTCAAATATTTTATTAAACCAAATAATATTTGAATTAAACAAAAAAATTAATAAATATTAGTAAACATGTTTTGGGATATATAGAATAATGGAATTTATCAAGGGTCTAGTATCAAGCTATGAAACAATCCCATTAACTTCTCAATCACCAATTTCCATATATTGTATTATAAAATTAACTGATTCATAGCCTCGATTATATTTTGTAAACAAAGAATCACAAGGCTATTTAGGTGATGAGCATATTCTATACATATATTTGGGATAATGAAAATATAGGTCCCATATAACATCTTCCAAATTTTTTTGTTTGTATATTGAAGAAGAAAATTGAAAAGGAGTTTCTATATATCTCTAGTTTTTCATAGAAGAAATTTTTTATTATAAAACATAGAAAAAAACAAAAATCAAATACATCATATAAACAAAATGTGAAATAGTATAGAAATGAGAAAAATGTACTGCAGTTTAGACTAAATCAGGTTGGTTGCTCTCTAGTTATTAAAAAACATTATGAGAAGAACCCATATGGTTTTCACATAACATTTAATGGAAATGTGTTTTGTAATGGTTCAATAGAATATATTGTTCCTTTAATATTTTATGTTGGTGTATATTTTCACTCTTTTAACATATTCACAATGCACACCTGGCATTCTCTTTCCTTATGTGAATGAGGAGGCCCTACAAAACATTTAAAACAGAATTGGAGATCTAATTAATTATAGTTAAATAATAATAATATAATATATTTCCCCATACTAAGAATAAAATATAGAAAGAATTATTTTTTAGTTAAGACATAAATATGTATATTTAGGAATAAACATTTTTAAATTGACATTCTATTTTAGAGAATTCATTAAGATAAACTTTCTTTTAGAGAATTAATTTTGAAATTATTTCTCAATAGGCGTGGTATCTCTATTAGAGGTAGACATATTAATAGTGATATCATGAATTTTTGGAAGAATCCTTTTTTGGAATAACACTAGTAGTTGAATCAATGATAAGTATTTTCATCAATGGTAGAAATACTCTAGTGGTAACATTAGCATAGCCAGATAGTAGCTCAGTCTATTAGCAGATCATAGTGGTAGTAGAACCATTCAACTGTATGAGTAGTGATATCCTTTCATTGGTGATAAGATCAAGTGAAGGTATAATATACTGGTAGTTGGAGCTTTCATTGATGGAATCATATAATAATTTCTGAAGAAAACAAATAAAATTTCCATGTGATGGTAGTATTGACCAAAAGTTTCTCTATTAGACCAATGGTATCAAAGAGTGATAATACCACTCTTTAATTAATTTTATATCACTTAAAAATTTGGTAGACCAATACCAAGATATATTTTAAATATATTTCTACAATATAATTTACTATCCTAAAAAATGATATTATTGGAAACTTTACCATCATGATTTGGAATCATTAAAACAATGAGCTTCTCATCAATCTCACCCTTTTTGATGATCAAAAGTCATGGAATTTATAAAACCATTTGTAAATCCTGAATATATAAAAAATATAAATAAATAAATGAAAATATTTCTTGACACCACTAGTTTATTTGTGATACATATAGTTATACATGAACATTCTATAATAATTTATATGAATTGAATGTCATTCAATCAATAATGTCCCCCCTTTAGATTATCAAAAAGGAAAAGGTAAATAATAAAATAGTAAAATAGGAAACAGATAATGAATTAAAATATAATTGGTTCATTAATAAGAAAAAATGTATCATAATACATCAAAAAAAGGAGAAATAAGAAATGATTCCATTTAAAAAATAATATAAATCAAAGGAACCATCATTCGTTCTAATATTGGTAGGACCCACAATATACATTAATTTTGTAGCGGTATAATGAATATAATATGATTTGGGTGGGGATAGAGGTAAAGGTAGCTTAAAAACAATGCCGGAATCTTTCACATGCCTCAGTTGTCTCAAATCATCAATAGAAGTTAGGCCAAACATGATCAATACAATAGAGGTATACAAAGAACATAAATATATAAGTGTATAAGGAAATCCTATGAAGGGAATGTTTTACTAAGGATCTGTTTGTACTGTAACTATTGTCTTTTATGTATATAGAAAATTTTCCATTACTCTATAAATTTTATAATCACACATTCACCATTATACATTTCTTTGAAGAAATCATCATTTTTATTCCGTAAAAATATTTATAAGAGAAGGTAAAGTATTAATATGGTTCACTTTATCTGTGAAGGACCTAATCAAAGGTGTAATTTTTAGCTTATATAACATAAAAAGTAAAAAAGATAATTCTACTGATTATCTATATAAATATTTGGAAGGAAATCATTTATAACCTTAGTGATAATTTCTCTATTAATCCTAAACTCATTCAATAATTATATAACTATTTTATAATTATTTGAACCACATGATTTTATCGGAGCAGTGTCTTATCAATAAGAAGAAGTAGAAGAACTCATAGCATGCTAAATCTCCTATCTCATATGGTTCAGATAGAAAATACATCAATCGATGAAGGAGAAGGGGGTGATGAACTATAGGTGGAAGCACAAATAGTAGTCATAGACTCCAATATCTCGAGATGAGAATGTTTTTACTAATCAATGATTCATTTCATTTACAACATGATAGATCATACTTCATCTATCTGATTAACTATCCTCCTATAATAAGTTTCCAATTTGATAATTTTAATCAACATCAGAGGCTGGATGTGAGAAATGACCAATGTAAACAACCACTCAGTATAATCTTAATTATTTTTGGCCTCTTGAGGAGGTGGTTATACTGACCAAGGATTTACATACATAACAATTATATCTTTTATTTTGAATTCTCAAAACATTACACAAAAACATAAAAAAATACTTTATTAGATTAGTTTCATTTGAAACATGAAAATATAAAAACTAGTCCATAAGTGAGATATAATACCTCCCACTACATTTTTCATAACTAGTACCACTATTAGACACATAATACATAATACCTATCTTTGTAAATTGGGTAAATAACTCATATGAATGGGAAAGCTCAAATTCTTAGTAAGGTTACGAATTATGTGAACGTAAGTGTATGATAACAAGAGCATAGCATTTCAAAACCATACCCTATATATAAAATATCTTTCTCATAATTCATGGAATTAATATTGGAAGTTCAAAAGACATGAATTATATGGGAATCAAATAACATGAGACATGAGGGAATTAAATTATCATAAGATGTGATTTTTTTCAATAAACATAATAATAATATATCATTAAAAAATTGGTTAAGGACCACTTCCATAACCATCATAGGGAAAAATTCCTTTATAGAACACAGTTCACTCTCTGTTTTAGCCCTCTATTATTGTACCAAGGTCACTCCTCATTCTATCCATGTATTACTGTCCTGGGTTCATCCCCATTTGATCCATATCTATCTCATGGTATATATGAAATATTTATTCAATGAATTTGAGAGAGATATAGGTCCAACCAATATCAAAATTAAAAGGATATTTATATATGACACAAAATCATTAAAATTCATTATAACAAAGACATTAAATGGAATATATATGATAAAAATTTCTTCATATATTATCTTATGTCAAATATAAATGTTTCATAATCATTTAATAATACTCTAACCTATTTATAGATGTGGATTTTATAATCATTTTACACATGAAAGAGAAACAATTTTCATAAACAACACCCTATTAAAAAATAAACCATTCATATAAATATTATGAATGGTACCCTTGGATAAAATCCTTATTTCAGCATGATTAACAACAATAGATGTAAAATGAGATACAAAATAATTTGAATGTATCATTTAATACATTTCATGAGAAAAATTTCATTTTCAATTATATAAAATCATTTTAAAACATAAAACATTTTTGAAAAAATAATTTTTAAAAATAATTGATTTTTATAATATTAATAAATATTTTCATTGAAAATAAACCTGTAAAATTTTAAATGAAGCATTAAAGAAATGAAGGTCATGATGGAAGATAAATTTGTACAAGTAGTACATGTTAAATGAACATACCATTTTCACTATAAAATGTTTAGAAATGTGACATGATTGGAAAAAGAAAAATAATTTCCATGAGAAAAAAATTAAAAATAAAATAAATTAATGGGTAAAAAACTATTTAATAAATCATTTTGAAATATTTTAAAAAACATTTGAATGTAATTTTATAAAACAGTTTTTTGAAAGAAAATATATTTCTGACCAAAGAGAGAAATAAATTCATATTTGGTTAAAGATATTTTCCAAAAAGTATTATGTAAAAAAAGACTAGAAAATAAAAAAAGAATTAATTATAATAATCGTAAAGAACATTCATGGGCAGTATATAGACCGCACAGAAGAAAGAGGTGGTGGATATAGCATGTGTTGTACAAAAGTAAAAAAGTGAGACATAAATCCCTTATCTTAAGTCATGAAATATGTTGTAGTCATTACATAATACATTCTAATAAATATTAGTTTATTATACTAATATTAAATAACCATATTAATTTATATCATACCATATATTAT
Source organism: Viscum album (assembly GCA_963277665.1). Lineage (NCBI taxonomy): Eukaryota > Viridiplantae > Streptophyta > Magnoliopsida > Santalales > Viscaceae > Viscum > Viscum album. Next base: position 1,192,666,009 of record OY728130.1, on the reverse strand, counting down.
TTTGTTATGACATTTTATTATATTTTTATTATCATTTCTAGGTCAATGTTAAATTTCTAGTAATAATCGCTTTGTTTTTTATATCTTTTTTGATTTGTTATATTTAGAGTAATATTTATTTACTACTAATTTTGTAATATAAATAATGATAATAATGATATAAATATAATATATATTAAGTTTTCATGTATTTATAATAATCTATAATTGATAAAAATAGATTTGAAATACACAATTCAGGGAGATTGTGGGCCGTATGTCTGAATTAACGTGGATTCCATTTTTTCATATTGAATGTAATAATATTATATGATATGTTACCAATAAAAACATTTTATAAATTTTTTTGAAATATGTTTATTAATCCCACCCATAATTCATTCCATGTTATTAGTTACCAAATCACTTCACTTCGTGATACGGTAGTCCGATGTACACTCGAACGGTGTTATCATATTTCCACACAAATTGATTGCATGAATGTAGGTTTCATAAAACAATTATAGAATAATAATAAAATCATAAACACATAAAACATCATATATGAATATTAACTCTATCACTATTCCCAACCATGATTAGTGGTAATGGAAGAACGATCGATATCAGTTCTCGCAGCAGTTGTCTGCTATACACATGAACGATGATTTCATTGTTGGTCACATCCAAAACATAACAAAATATAATTATATTTAATATAAAAAGGTTATAATATAATCTAGAAATAAAAATAATTTAATATATTTTTGGAAATGAAATAAAAAGATCGTTGATAAATATTACCTCTTCTTCAAGTATCTCACTTTGGATTGCACCAATGGACTTACTTTGTAATATTTCTAACAAAATATGGTCTTATAGGTTGAGATAAAGTAATTGGGGAATTTATTATTCCATAATGTCTCTGAAATAACTATTTTCGATGTTAGGAAGAGTGGGGTGGCCTTTTATAAATGGGATAGAGGAAACACTTGGAATTTTTTAAAAGAAGTTAGGTGTGAAAACATTTTCACCAAACAAAGGGTTTACATAATGAAAAAAAAATTGAGCCTTGAAGAGATAAGTTTGATATATTTTTATAAAATTTTTGTTTTAAATGATTCAAGGAAATATTTCGTTAATTTTATTTACTAGTCCCTTTCAAAACTCATTTTTCTCTAAATCCACATGTTTAGTTTTAAATTTTTTCAGAAATATTTTTGGTAAAAATTTAAGTTTTCCATATTATAAAAAATATATTATTTCGAATATCAATATGGAATCCCTATTTCCAAATTAAATTCAATGAAGATACATAAATTAATTTAAATTTAATCTCATAGATGGGATGAGCTAATGTGTTTTTAAAGTGAAAATGGTCAAAAGTTCAAAATGTTTTTATATCTAATTTCTATTAGATACTTATTCGAATTACCAAAATTGTATTTATTGCTGAATAATTGGACTAATTATAATTTATAAAAAATTAAAAAATAATTTTTCTATATATATATACTAAATGGAATTGATGTTTTCAATTAAAATTCAGTATTTTTCTCTACTCATCCAAAAATGAAATATTTCAAAAATATTCAAGAAAAAATAAAATATAACAATTTTGAAATTATTAATTCAAAAATGATGTTTATATTAAAAAATAAAATTATAAAAATGTTAAAAATTAGTTTTATTATTTTTCATAGTGGGACAAAAAAATATTGTTTTTTAGAAAGTGGTGTTTCTATGACATAACAAGACATTACCCAAAATTAAGTATTTCATTATGAATATGTTCATTTTAATTTAAATAATTATAATTTTTTTTAAAAAAATTACATATTACTATTTATATTAATGATTTTAACACGTTGGTTATAATATTATAGTTGAAATAACTATAATAATATTATTAAATTGTTTTATTAAAACGCAATGTCACGTGAAACACAAGATTAGAATGTGTCACTTATAGTACAAGAATTAATTGGTATACTATATGAAACAACCATAAAATAATATATTATGAAACACATCACATTAAATAATGTTAATTTATTCAAAAGAATCATAAAAACAGAATTTGTTACGTTCTACATCCTTTAAAATGTATTTCCCCCCTAAATATTCCTCACCCTATTACAAATATATGGGGATAATTCATCCTCATAATATCCTTCAGTTCTCACATAGATTCGTGAAACTAGTGGTTTTGCCAAAAAACCATGACTAGGTGAGTGGTCTTGTTTTATTGAAATTTATCTCTATGATCCAGAATCTCCACTGATTGTTCCCCATAAGAATGATCCTTCACTAGTAGTCTAACATGTAAGTTCATTACATGAGAAGGGTAAAATATATACTTCCTCATGAGAGAAAAAAAATAAAACATCATGTATTTTAGAGAGGTTTGTTGAAATATCAAGGAAACGTTATTTGTCTTCAAAAAAACAATTATTTTAAATGGATCGATATATTTTGGATTTAGATTCCCTTTCTTCCCACATATATTTTCCTTCTTACATGGAGGATTTATTATAAAAACCATATCACTAAATTCAAATTATAGTTCACATCAGATGTTATCATTATAATTTCTTTTTTAATTTTTATCTTCTTTGATATACTTCTAAACTACTCTAATATTCTCGACCATTTATTCAGCTATCTCAGGTCTTAATTGACTTATATCACTAAATTCATTCTATAACATTATATATATCAATTTATTTTTAGATAGGTCTTGATAAGGAGATATCTGAATTCTTGAGTGAAATATATTACTTTAAGAAAACTCAACTAAAATAATTTGTTTATCTCATCCACATTTAAAATCCATGGAATAAGATCTCAACATATCCTCTACGGTATGAATTATTCTTTCATACATACCATATATTTGAGGATGTTATGTTTTTCTAAAACACAAATCTATATCACAATATTAATGAAGCCTTATCAAGAACATTAATGTAAACCGTGAATCCTGATCAAATGAAATATAATGTGGTATTCTATGAAACTATACCACTTCTTTGATATATATCCCGGAATGCCAATCTATTGAGAATTCGTTACTTATTTTGGTGAAGTGTTTTATCATAGTGATGTGATCGACTATAACCCATATATAATTATTCCCTTAATATGTTTTGGGGAGTTCAATGTAAATTTATATGGTGATTTCCCCCCATTTCCATTTTAGTATGGGTAAGAGATCCCACATCCCTTGGGTTTTTCTATTTCATCCTTAGATTTTTAGAATACCAATCACTAAGATATGAACAATTCAATTTATTTCTTCATTACATATAACCAGAATTATTCATTATAAAATAAATGCATATCTATACATCCCGAATGAATATAGAATGAGGAAAATTGATATTCCTCTAACATATAATTCTTCAAATTTATTATTTTCATAATGAATATAATGTTCAGGACCTTATCATTATTACATGATCAATATTGAACTCATGAACATTTATAAACTTCTTTTTTAACTCTACATCTTCTTTATTAACTTCTTTAATATTCACATAGATCAATGGATGAACATTCAATTGAGTAATATAATATTTTTCCTCTTCCATTAGGATTTTAATATACATCGTTTTATAATTGAAAAAGTATGTATCTTTTCTGATACTCATCATAGTTAAGCTAGTGTGATCCTTACAACTTAATGCATTGGCCACCTTGTTCAAATTCCCATTATGGTAATGTGTTGAGTATTCTTAATCTTGAATTAGCTCTAAAACTAATCTTTGGACCATGTTCAACTCTTTCATTGTGAATATACAATTTAAACTATTGTGATCCATATATATATTTCAATATTTTCCCCATTGAGATAACTCCTTCAAAATATTTCTGAAAATTTTACAAATACTAACTCAAAATCAGGAGTTGGGTAATATTGATCATGAATATTGAGTTTTATTTTTGTAATATGATATAACCATGTAATTATTATTATAAAAAATCTTAATATATTCATGGATACATAACTGTATATTATAAACCCTTATCTATCATTAGGTAAAGTAAGAGCAATCACATTTACCAATATTCTCTATAGTTCCATGAAATGTTTCTCAAATTCATTTACATATAAGAACATTTCCCCATTGTAAGTTAACATGGTCAAAGGATTATATATTCATGATATATTCTCCACAAACCATCAATAATATCAAGATAAACCAAGAAAATCACGGATACCTATCATTGTGGGTGGGCTACTCCAACATTCAATAGCCTCCAACTTTGATAGATGTATTAATATACACCTTCATGAGATTATATACCCCAAAAAGGAATCTATTTTCATCCAAAATTCACGATTTATAAATTTTTTAAATGTTTTCACCTTCCTTAGTGTAATTGGTACAATTCTATATTTATATTCATGATCTTCCTATCTCTTTGAATATATAAGATTATCATCTATAAATATAACCAAAAAATAATAAAGGTAATCCATAAAGACTTTATACATTAAATAAATAAAGATATCAGAGGAATTATTAAGTCCAACTGGAGTCACCATAAATTTATAATTTCCATACATAGTGTTTAATGTCTTCATGGGTATATCCTCCTTCTTAACCCTCAATTTATGACATCTACAACGAAGTTAAATCAAAGAAATGTATTGACCAAAATGTAGCTAATCAAAAAATTCATAAATATAGTGATGAGGAAAACTGTTCTTGATAGTGATCTTATTCTTCGCATGATAATCATTATAGCATCACATTTATCAATCATTATTTTTTATATAAATAACATGTTTTACCCATGTTGACACACTTGTCAGAATGAATCCCATGTCGTTATTTTTTTGAATTTCCTCTTTAATTCCTATATTTGAATTTGGGCTATTCTATCAAGAGTCATTGAAATCAATTTAGAATTAGGTATGATTTCTATTGAGAAGTCAACTTTATGTTTTGGATGAAGACTAGAAAATTCCTCTAGATTGATGTCAATAAATTCTTGAATTATTTTAATATGATTGATGTTGAGTTTCTCCCAAACTAGAAAATAAAAACACCCTTGTTGAATGGGAATTAAGACCCATATATTGGATTCAATCTATATCTGAATCTCATACTCGTCATCACATTGATAGAAGATCATAGGTTTGTTTGGGATATTAATCATTACATCTGATCATTGAAATTAAAAATGGATTTATAAATATAAATCCAATACATCCCTATGTTGATATCAAATTAAACCACTACAAGAGTGAAAATATTTATAAGAATCACATTCCCACAAACACTAATCGAAGAGGAATCATATACTGGAGAAGAATTTATAATACCATTATGGATTTGTATTACTAAATCTACATCAAATTATTTCTATGGAATCATAACACTCATATTGAAAATTCGATATGAATGAATGGGTATATTGATAGTCAAATAAGGAATTACTAGTTCTAGAGTAGATGTTAAGTGTACCTTTCACCACATCATTATAACACCTCTGGTCATAAATAGTAATATCATGAGATTCCCCATTTTCCATCATCTTGATATGTTTTTTTCATTGATCATCATCATTAATACTTGGTTTTGAGAATTGGTTAACATAATGCCTATTCTCTTTTCAATTAAAGCCGATAGGGGGTTATTCGGTGTGTATTTCTCTCTATTTGTGTTGTTACATAAGTTCTTCCAATCACTTAGAAAATATATTTATTGGTGACCATCTCATCCACACATAAAAAATTGTATTGTTCCCTCAAGAAAATTTCCACCAAGAATCTTCACAAAATTTTTTCAGAAAGGAATGATCATCTTCTCCCCCCCATGGTTTTAAATTTTCCATTGGGCTCCATCATATTTTTATTATAAAAAACATGATGTTGACTCATAATAATAATGTCAATTTCCAACATGATAGCACAACACAAAATTTCCTCATAGATACTGAAGTCTATTCTGGATAATTCCTTATGGAGACTTGGATTTCCAAAAAATAAGAATCTCAAAAACTACATTCATATTGGATGACAATACCAGAATCATACCTCACAAGTCTTGTGTAATTAACTTTTTATGTACCAAAAGATTCATAATATCATTGCATTAACTCTAAGAACTCCTTATACTTCATTTTATAAAGAACACGTTGAATAAAATTATTTTTAAAATATTAAGATATTTAACTCACCGCAATCCATGGAATAAATTTCCTCTTGTTGCCTGATTTTTTTAGATTCTACAATTGACCTACTTCTCCTTCTGAATGGTAAACAACAAAAATTAATTTTCATGTTTAAAATAATGTATAATAGAAAATATATTTTTAGTGGTACTGATCGATTATTTAGTAACTAATGGATCAAAATACCTATTGATAGAAGGTAGAAATTTTCTCTTGATGGACTCAATGGAATGTTATTACCTCCATTCTGTATTTTTCAAACCAACATGATTCATATCTTGATAATGTATTTTGAGAATAAAGTTCAGTTTCTTTATTATATCTCCCCTAACATTTTTATTCTTATGATGAAAATCATTGTATTATCCATCCCACTCAGTTTTAATGTCGTTCCTTCATGATCCATCCATTATCTAAAATAAAAAACATTGTATTAGAATCAATTATCATAGTAATGAAGCTCACAATCATGAAATCCCACTTATTGGGACTATAAATTATGGTAACATCATTTGAAGTCATCCTTTATTTTATTGATTCATTATAGTTATTAAAGATCTTTTTGATTCCCATAGAATATCTCCTGGGAGTTTCAAATGAGATGTGCATTAAGGCCCTCTCTCATGCACGAGTTCCTGATTGAGGCTAGCTCAATATGGTGTTTTTAGGGATGTTACCTCCAGTTACATCTCTTCAAGAACAACATATTGTTGTAGTATCCAGAAATAGTTGTAATTTCCTAGAGACCACTTTTTCTATCTTTTGACAAAATTATAGGAAATTTTATTATATATTAAAACTTATGCTTAGAATTATCCATATTGATCTCACTATGTATTTCTAGTTTTATTTTTTGAATCATAGTTTGCACATTACTCTGATACAATCTATAGTGACCTAGGATTTTCTTATATGTACATTACATCATTTTTTTGAATATATAATACATTAAAAAACATATTCCCAAAGTCCATATTACTCTAGTGTCTTTGGAAACATAGAAACCTAAACAATGATCCATTAGTGAGCTAGGTCATCTCAAACTATGTTCATAGTAACTATAATCCTTCTTGGACACATTATACAAAATACATATATTCATAACATTGTTAAAGAAAATATGAGAAAGCATGAGATCAAATGCTCATTAATGGTATACGAGGGAGATATATAAGAATTACCTAAACATAGGGGTATGTGAACATGAGTATAACAACTGAAAACCATACACTTCATATCAAATATCATAATCATGAGACAAGGAATAATTATTGGTAAATAATATGACATGAATCATAATGGAATCAAAGAACATGAGCCTTGAGATCATACCATTGGAATAATACATTAATTTATATCATTTAAATTAGTATATAAAATTATTACCCTATTTTTCAAGTCTCATATCTAAGACTATCAAAGTGGAAGGAGTCCTTTATAGTACTAAATTTATGCATCATTCCATTACCGTATTGGTGTACCAATTGTACACCTCATTATAGACCTGTAATAAAAAACTATGTTCAATCCCCTTTCCTTCCATGTCTATCTCGTGAGATATTTAAATCCATACCCAATTAGTTAGAGGGAGATATAGTTCTCACCAATCACATAATGAAAAACATATTTATATATTACAAAAGTTCATAAAAATTAACCATACCAAAACCCATTAAATGAAATGTGTTTCATAAACATGTCATCATATATTAACCTATAAAAGAGGGGAGGGTTTTATAACAATTAAATCATATCATAACCCATGAAAATAAGTGGGTCTCATAATAATACAACATGTGGAAGAGAAACTGGTTTCATAAACATCATTCCCTCAAAACAAAAATCATTCATAAAATTAATTTGAAAGGTACACTTGGATCATATCCCCAATAAGACATGAGTAACACTAATAGATGATAAATTATATGGAAAATAATTTTTAAGGGCTCATTTGAAACATTTCATGAAGATAATATCCTTTCTACATAGAAAAATACTTCTTAAAAAATAAAACTTTTTTAAAAACCAAATTCATTGATAATATTAATTTAAAAAATATAAGAAAAAATATTTCATAAAAAATAACCTTGTGAACTTGCAATAGAATCGTCAAATAAATGATGGTCATTATGGTGGAGAACCTTATATATGTTATAAATAATGAACTAAAATTCCTTTTGCACTATAAAATGATTAGAATAGTTCCTCGATCAGAAAATGGCAAGAATATTCCATTGGAAACATTTTAAAAAAAATTAAAATATGGGTAAATATTTATTTTATTAATCATTTTGGGAATTGAAATAATATTTTTAGAAAATGTGGTTTTAAAATAAAATAGATTTCCAATGGAAGAGAAAAATAAATTCATATTTTCATAAATAAATGTTTCTGATTATAATATATACCAAATAGTGGGAATATTTTACCATTATATGGGTTTATAATGAATAAATATTGTTGAATAAGATAATTCTTGGGAGATGGATTGTAATATTTTATCAATGCCAGAAAAAGAATATGAAATCCTGATAAATAATTCGATTCTATAAAAAACTCTTTCCATAATGGAAAAATTGAATGATAATAGAAATGAAATATATAAATTATATTATGATTAAAATATCATAAAAAGAAGTATATTCCCTATATAACATGCCAAATTGTTAGTATATAATCCTCATAAAATAATATAGGTTCCTAACATGACATGTGTCTAAAAGATGGAAAATTGAGAAAAACATTCATTACTAATTTGGTAACTTTGATATTTTAATCCCAGGAAATAATGATCCCTAAATAGATGTATAAATACCAAAAAAAATTAAGTATAATAATCATAATATACATTCATGGTCAATATATAAACTTGA